>JAPDNY010000003.1:50074272-51444272 GCA_029375565.1 Gekko gecko
CCTCACAACAGCCATGTGAGGAAAGTTGGACTGAAAGAGAGTGACTGGCCCAAGGTCACCTAGTAAGGTTCATCACAGAGTGAAAAGTACTGAGACTTACTAATGATTTCAGCTCTCATACTTTATTTCCATTGCAGAACAAGACAAACTTCCTGGCTCGCAGGCTGGTTTATATGTGCAATAATCCCACACCCCAAACACACCCCACACTCTTGATAGGCTCTATATAGTGGCTGAGAATTCTATAGGCTTACAGCCAGGAGCCTAGCCCTCTGAGTGGCTTGGGGCTATAAGAACATAAGAACATAAGAGAAGCCAATGTTGAATCAGGCCAATGGCCCATCTAGTCCAACACTCTGTCACACAGTGGCCAAAATATACCAGGTGCCATCAGGAGGTCCAGCAGTGGGGCCAGGGCACCAGAAGTCCTCCCGCTGCTGCCCCCTCCAGCACCAAGAATAGAGTGCATCACCTGCCCCAGACTGAGAGTTCCCATCTATACCCTGTGGCTAATAGCCACTGATGGACTTCTGCTCCATATGTTTATCTAATTCCCTCTTGAAAATGTCCATGCTTGCAGCTGCCACCGCCTCCTGTGGCAGTGAATTCCATATGTTAATCACTCTTTGGGTGAAGAAGTATTTCCTTTTATCTGTTCTAACCCGACTGCTCAGCAATTTCATGGAGTGCCCACGAGTTCTTGTATTGTGAGAAAGGCTAGGATCTGCTTGGCCATTGTCTCTGGCAGCGAAGCTCGGGTGCTTCACCTGACCGCCTGGGGACCTCACCTTGCACGTGGTCGGAGATTTATACATTACATAGAGCATGTTCCAGCTCTCACTAGTTGTTTATTTCCATGTATGGCTGAAATGGGAGTGCTGGCATTCTGCTCTGTGATGGGTGGGTTGTGATGGTATTACTATACTCTCCAGCACAAGTGATACGCCCTACATCTTGGAACTGGGTTTTCTTTTCTCTTTTTGTGTATATTTCTCCCTGCTGACTGACGAGTGGCACAGGCCCTTATACCATCATCATCAGTGTTCATGAGGGTCTTTGGTTTGAGTTGCCAGACACTCAAACTGCGACACTTGAAATGAGCCAGTGGAGCTGTCCAACTGAGATTGCTCAAGGAAACGAAACATTAGGACACAACATTTTTAAAAGAAATTGTAGCAATGCGTCTACTTCCAAGCACCTTTTCACCTCTGAAGAAATTAGTTTTTATCGTATAAATCTCTAGCACATTTTTGAACAATATCAAAACTTGTATTTTTAAGAATAGGAAAAGGAGAAGGATGCTCAAAAAGTTCCTATTTTTTACAGGGCAGGAGAAATTAATTACTGGTGCCACTGTATCCCTTAGGGCTTCTATGGAGCACTAAAACCAAAGCTGAAAAGATATTTTGGCAGACTTTTACCCCCATTCCTATGCATGCTGGTACAGAAGTCAGCCCACAACACACTTACATAGAAGTAAAAGCCATTTAAATCTGTAGGCAGTACTCACACGTAAAGATGTTTCAGGGTCTGCCTGCAAGCTCATTCCAACTTCTGCACGGGCATAATCTGCCCCCGGTACTTCTAGTGCTTAAATGTCCATTGACTTCCATTCTGAATTTCAGCATTGTTGACCCTTTGCTTGAGTTTCATGTGTACTGTCTGTGTCCACAGGGTCTCCAACAGCTGTGCCTGGCTGTCTCTTGGGACACACAAACAGCTCTAGTAGGATAAAGCCAGACAACAGTGCAAGCAAGACGGAAGTAAAATAGTCTGTGTGCTTAATTACTTCTAAGCATGCATTTTAGGAGGATAACTGTGAGACCGAAGCACAACAATTTATCCTTTTGGGCAAAGTAATCCTTTCTTGTCAAATGCTTCTTTAACGTTTCTGGCACTCGCTGCTTTCCCCAGAGCTCTCTTTTCTGCAAGTCCATTTAGCAGGATAGCTGTCATCTCCAAAAGATGTCTCTTGACTGTCCTGTTTTGGTACTTTTAAATTCACCAAAGACCCTTCCCTTTGGATAATGACTACCTACATGTAAACCCTCATGAAACATACCTCACAAAGGAAACAATAGATTTATGTCATAGATGAGATCACAGTGCAGCAATGATATCTGCTCTTATATATGACATTAATATTTCAGTTAGGGGCATTGTTTTAATTACCTGTTGTATTTTCTTTTTAGACTTATACATATGTGCTGTAGGTTATAAAGAACTTTTACTGTGCAGGGCAGTAGGAAATCTTTTTTCTCACTTGCTCTAACAATAAGAATCTACATGGTAATTCTTTCTATTTCAGCTATAGTCAAATGAGACCTAGCTAAACTGGGATTTTAAACCAAATCCACTAATACTCTATATCAGCTCCCAATTATATATGAAAGAGATAAAAGTGAGAAGATTGGGGGGGGGGAGCTTTTAGCACTCAAACATTTCTCCCCCAGTGCTGGCATCTGCAAATGCCTATATGCTTAATTAATCCTTAGTCTGGGCTGGTAGTAAATCTACCAGTCTGCATGATTGTGTGAGACTTCATTGTCCTACAAAAGGCTCTGCATCTTCTTTTCAGCACAAGAAAAGCTGAGAGCACATACACACATGTATAGGCTGATGCCATCAGCAATTCTGAAGATGCTTTTGTGGGAGTCAACCCATTTAAAGCCAGTTTGCTGTAGTGCTTAGGAGTGTGGACTCTAATCTGGGAGAACCAGGTTAGATTCCCCACTCCTTCACATGCAGCTGCTGGTGTGACCTTGGGTCAGTCATAAGTTCTCTCAGAGCTGTTCTCTCAAGAGCAGTCCTTGAAAAAGCTCTCTCAGCCCCACCTACCTCACAGGGTGCCTGTTGTGGGGAGGGGAAGGGAAATTGTAAGCCGCTCTGAGAATCCTTCGGGTAGTGAAGGGTGGGGTATAAATCCAATCTCTTCTCTTCTTCTTAAATAAAATAGGACTTAACTTAGATTTGCTCTCTAAGTCTTATAACATAACCGTGTGGGCTACAACATATTTGTCTCTTCTTCAGAAAGCCTGCTCAGCATGAATACAACATTAATCATCGAACATAATTGTTTTGGGGGTATCAAAGCCACAATGACTGATTTAAACACAAGGCTCTTTAAACACAACAGGAAGTTTTCTGAGCTTAGAAAGGAAAATGCTAAGGGCCCCGTATTAACTCACAATAGGTGCACATGTCTGTGTACGTGTATGGGAAGGGAGTGGGAGACAGCAATCCAGGAACAGAACTCCACATAAGAAAACAAGTTTCTGTTCATGAATCTGCTGTTGCAAGGACATCATAGGCTGTTACGTGCCCTTCCATTTCTTAATGCCCATTAAATTAGTGTATTTCCATGGCCTGGTGCTAGAGCACCAGTTTTACATGTAAAAGGTCCCAGGTTTAATCACTGGTACCTCCACTTTTGTGGGGGAATGCCCATGGCTCAGTGGCTTGGAATTCAGCGGGTCCCAAATTTTATCCCTGGCATCTCCAGTTAAAAGAATCAGGTAGTAAGTGATGCAAAAGACCACTGGAAAGACTCTGGAAAGACCTGCTGCCTGTCTGAGTAGGGAATACCGACCTTGATGGGCCAGTCATATAAGGCAACTTAATGTGTCCTTGGGAGAGGAAAAGGGAAGCCATGTACTAGTCAGCTTCCTTGTAGCCCAGTCAGTATAATAACATGACTTGCTAATTTTAGATTCTCTTTGCCTTTTCTAATGTTCAGTGAGGCCAATCATCAGAGGCCATCTTTATTTTTGAATTTTACTCAACTACTTTTTGTTCTTTCAACTCTTTGAATGGAGTAGAAGTATGTAAATCGCCACCTTAGGACAGATTTTTTTAAAACAGTATTTTCATTCCTTGTGTACACTGGACTTTGAGTCCATGGATTTAACCCTTTGCTTGTACCAACATCCTTTACATAATACTGGTAAGTTACTGAACATTCTGAGACACCATCATAACAAAAGACTGATAAATCAGCAGAGGTAGAAGAGAAAAAGCCATTGTTGAGTGACAGGAAGGCATCCACAAGGAAATCAGGCTTTCACACATTCTAGTTAGGCTTAGTTTACAGAATTTGCTGGCTCCTCCAGATGGAGTTCTGTTGTTTTTAGAATACATACTTGTGTAATCAACCTGCTTAGTATGAACCTGGTAAATCACAGGACCTGTGGTCATAATTATATGAAACTATGAGTGCAGTCCTAAGAGTGCTTCCCCAAAAGTAAACCCCATGGAATAAACCCGAGTAGGATTTTGAGTGGACCTGCTTAAGCTTGCTCTCCAAATCAGTCATTTGTTAAAGACAGCTTAAAATTAGATGAAGGCTGAGCATGGGGTGGGGGGGGAAATCACTGTTTCAAACTATACATTATTAATAAAAACAACCTCTATCTGCTATGGTGAAAGGGGTGTTGTTGGTGTGTGAATTCAGACTACAACTGGAATAGCATGTGTGATTGACTGCACTTTTAAAAGCTTAAAAGTGCTGTACAAACACCTAAAGGGATAATTTTTCACAGAAACAGAGAGCCTTGAGTGACAGGCTGCTCCAAGCAATCTGATTGGTTAGCATTAGCTGAGCAGAGAGAGACTTTAGAGCTGAATTCTGAGGAGAATTCTTTTGGAATTCAGTCCCAACTGAGAGAATTTTAACACAGACAGGAGAACTGGGGAGAGTTGGCAAGGACAAGCGGGTAGTTAAATGAAGACTCCCATTCAGGCCAAAGAAAAGGGATAGATCTTCTAGAGAGAGAATTCCCTACCCAGTCAAACAGGGAGTGAGCTTTGAAGAGTGCAGAGATCCCTGGTCTGGTGTGGTTAGAAATTGCTGTTAGAGACCCTAAGAGTCAGTTAAACACTTAAGACGATTATTGGTGTTTCAGGAGAAGAGGTTTGAGTACTGGTAAGAGTGTACCAGCCTTCTGGAAACCAAAAGAGAGAGAATACTCAAAGAAAGTGTACTGAAGTGTTTGGGAAGAGCCTTTCAACATAAAGATTTAAGTCACTGTGAAAAGCTTTAAAAACTCTCATTAGGCTGAAACATAAGAATTATAGTCTGTGCAAGTACTGATTTTACCTCAGAGTTATCTATTTTAAGTTACCTCAGAAATCTTACCTCTGATTTCACCAGACCTTTCCCCTCTATGGTGAATAAAATATTTTGTTAATTTGGAATATAAAAACTTCTCAAGTGCCATTTAAGTCATATAAGTTAAAGGGGGCTCCCATTTCTTCTTTCAGGTTCCTGGGCTGAGCAAACAGCCAAAATATTATACTGTGACAGGGTGGGACAGCCAGAATTCTTCAAGAAAGAAAAAACAGACAACTAGGGTGGCTCAGTCACAAAAGGAAAAAAAAACATAGGGAAAATTTGCCTCTGAGGGAGGGAAGTGGACGGGGATGTCATAGCATGTCTTAAATGTATTACAGAATTTTATTGCTCTAAATTTGAAACCACACTTTTATTGCCTAGCTAGCAGGTGCAGATAGTTTTGGAGAGGGAAATCCCCAATGGCCAACTTTTTGTAAAAATGGACCTTGTAATAAAAAAGGGGAAGGGGGTGTTAAATATGTACCACAGTAAGCACAAACTACAACAGTTGGATTGTTCTACACTGAATGCCTCTCTTTTCCTGATTCATCAGAATTTAATAAGGATCACATTAATATATATATATATATATATATATATATATATATATATATATACACATATATATATATACACACACACACACACACACACACATACATACACCCCCCATAGTCTTTAGAAATCCAGATGTGATCATTATATGTTCCATGCCATAATGTTCAGCAGCAAATGTAAAGTGTTCTGAAAACAGAAAGCATTTTTTTTTTTGCTTTGAGTGGTAAACATTTGACGTCAGGCTGTTCCTGCCTCCAAATGGCCAAGCTTGTCTTCCCCTTAGACCTTTTTGCCATCTACATGACTATTCTGGGCAATTAAGCAATTTTAATTTTGCATGATCAAAATAAAAAATACAACTAGGGGAATTTGGACGTTTGTTTCTTGAGCTTCAGTCCCTCATGTTTTGACTAGCTTGTAGTTTGGATATGGTTCAGGAATTCCTGTTCAAAGGAAGAATACTTACCAATCCCACTGGGCACATGCTAATCAGCAAGTTCAGAGAAAGGAGGGAGCTCAATAGCAGGGCTAGGGCTGGTGCCAGGGCTTTTTGTGCCCTAGGCAAGGCTAACTACTTGTGCCCCTACTCGACTGCCAACCAATTTTCAAAAACAGATGAATTGTAGGAAAAACGAAAATCACAAAATTTGAAATTGCTGGATGACCTTGGGCAAGCCATAGTTCTGATAAGAGCTGTTCTTGAAAAAGAGCAGTTTCTGTCAAGAGCTCTCTCAGCCCCACCTACCTCACAGGGTGTCTGTTGTGGGGAAGGGAAGGAAAAGGAGTTTGTAAGCCACTCTGAGACACCTTTGGGTAGTGAAGGGCTGGGTATAAATCCAATCTCCTCCTCCTCCTCCTCCTCCTCCTCCTCCTCCTCTTCTTCTTCTTCTTCTTCTTCTTCTTCTTCTTCTTCTTCTTCTTCTTCTTCTTCCGGTATGAAAAGAATTACTGCTTGTGGTGGCATAGACTTTGGAAGTCCCAGAACACTTTCTGCTACTCCCAGGTGCTATTATTCCACTCTGGGGGCTGTCATTCTAGTCCCAGATTGTTTCTGCTTCTCTTGGGGTCTGTCATTCCACTTTGGGGGCTGTCATTCCAGTCTCAGAACTTTTCTACTACCCCCTGGGTCTGTCATTCCACTCTGGGGTCTGCCGTTCCAGTCCCAGAGCAGTCTATTGGGCCCAGAGACCTTAATGAAAAATCCATTCTGCATTTTCTTTGCAAACCTTCTTGTGCTGTAATGTATTTCAATGGAGCCCATGCAAGTCCATTGGCATTCCTGGCTCCCATTATTTCCAATGGGCCTTCAAGCCTCTCCCATTGTTTCCAATGGGCAATCCTGTCATTCCTTTTATTACATCCCGATTTCATTCCCCCCTCTCCTGCTAACTGCTAATTCTGTTGCATAAAGGATTCACCCTTGGAAGATTTATGACGGTAAGATTCACATGGGTTTCCTCAACTTCCTCCTTTTTTACTAGAAAATTTACACTTGATAGGCATGTGACAGATTTCATACCCTAATGCTAATTGTCAGTTTTGTAGCCCCTCTGATGTCTGAGCTCTAGATGGTCGCCTCGTTGGCCTAATGGTAGCACCGACCCTGGGTACAGTACATACTTTGTGGGTATGAGAATCCCGGTTCAGTCACTGACTTCTCCAGTTAAGCAGTCTCAGGTAGGAGATGCTAGAAAAGAAGACCTTCCTTATTCTGAGACTTTGGGAACTGCTGTTGGTTAGAGCAGACAGTACTGAGCTGTACGGACCAATTATCTGATTCATTATAAGACATCTTAATATGAAAGTCCAAGTAGCCAGTAATGTAACTGTGTTGGGGCACTAATGCTCCTGTCCTCCAGCAGTCTTTGAATGGGTACAGAATGGTCATTAATGGTCACCTAGCATGAGGCTTACCTCTGAGTAGACCTGCTTAGGAGTGTTTCCATAGTATACTGACACCAGAAAAGCAAGGGGGGGGATACTGAATTGGAGCTGCATCCTGGATATAGCAATACTAATTAATGCACTGAAACAAGCTCTTTAATTCATGACCAGTACATTTAAGTGTATTAGTGAACAACTGACACACATTGTTCTCTTTCTTTTCTGAAGCTGTTCTTCTGCAATACATGTTAACTGTGTTTTTCTTTCATCAAAATTAAAAAAAAATGAAAGTCATGACTGAGGCACTTAGATGTGAAGCACTTGCCCTCTTGACATTCGTTTGCAGCAACAATGTTCAGTTCCCTCTTCAAAGTACATAATTATCAATTCTGTAGATGTCTCAGAGGCACCTTTGATCGGAATCTATCATGGATGTCTTTTCTACTGCTCAACACAGAAAATGCTTTGCTCTTAATTTGGTACAAATTGTTCAACCTGATGTGTTTAAGTACTCAGAACAGCTAATGTGTGACTTACTACTTTAAGCAGGACCACGTACAAGGAGTACAAATGCTTTGGACAATGAAGGTCTTTATTCCAGTGATCCTTTTTGTATGGGCGAAAGCTGGAAACCCAGTCTTTTAGTGTGAGTTTTCTCATTATTAGATGATACATTGTTCAGGGCCTAAAATTTGCTCTGTGCTCTTGCAGACATAGTATAAGCTAAAGTTATGTAAGTACAGAAATATTAGGTGACCATATAACATGTTGCCATACCACGTGGTAGCGACTTTTTGTGCTTCATAGAATGGGGGTAGACAGTCTTGAAATATCTACATGTAGATTGTTCATAGGGGGCCCAGAACAAGAGTATCACAGCTAAAGGACTGCTACATAGAATGATTGTATCAATGTATTACCTAGAGTTGAGTCAAGTAGTTTGTTGGCCAAAAAGTATGTAACTCAAAACTGTCAGCCAATGCCACTATTTCACTTTTATCTAAATTCAGCTATAGGTGGTTCACTGAAAGAAATTCTAGCCTGTCCAAAAACAGGAGTATGCATTCCATGGTGAGTGAATTGGTCACCAGTCCAGATTAATTATGTGCCATTCCAGTCCATCCATTCCCCAATTTTCAGCCGAGAGTTTGCAGAGTGCTAGGCTAATCCAGCTGGGTTAGCATCTCATCCTCAGTTTAAGCCCAAGCATTTTATTTTTCACCAATCATGGCTGGAACAGCAGCAAAGACCAAAAGCACCACCACTCACAGTTCCAAATAATCCTAAAATGTTTTGCTTGCTGTACCTCTGATGTATTGTCCTTCCTGGTCCATTCAAATAGGCTTCATTTCCTTCTTTATTGCCCCTGTAATCATTTTGGAACCCTTAGAATACCAGTGAATAGTATGAAAGGAATTCGTGCTAGCATAATCCAAAAACAGCCAGAGGAAACCTGGGCTAACCAATTTGCCATTCTTTCTCCTTTACCATTTTCCAATAGATATTTCTCCAAATCAGAAATAGGCCCTATGTTATTCAGTGGGATTTATTCACAGGAAGGTATCCTTAGGACTGCAGCATTAGTCTCTTATGCATAGGGATGGGCACAAACCAGGAAAACATGGTTCAGTTTGTGGTTTGTGGCATGCCCAGTTCACAAACCACAGACTGTCACAAGCTTTTTGGCACTAAAGAAATTGGAGAGGTTTGTGAGATTTGTGACATGGTAGAATGCACCCCCCAGCATGCTAGAGACACCAAACTTGATCTCCAGATGACTCTCCTCTAGCTGCCCTCTAAGTTTGGTGACAATTGGATTTAAAGGGTCTGAGTTACAGCCCCCCAAAGAAGGTGGCCCCAGGAAAGTGCTTTCTGCGAAAATGACAGGTGCAGGTTTAGGAGGTTCAGGAGTGTATACAATGGATCCTGTGCAAGCTAGAGATATCAATCATACAGCAGTCCTCTGGCTGATTCTCCTCTACCTGCTTCCAAGTTTGGTGAGGACTAGATTTACAGGATCCCAAAAGAAGGTGCCCCACCCTCTATTGTTTCCAATGGAGGGGAAAACAACAGGAAAAAAGAAAAAGAAAAGGCAAGGGCAATAGAAGCTCCATAGAACAGAATCAGTCCCTGAGAATCTCTGCAGTAGAAACTGAAGGTGGGGGGCATTTTTGCAAGCCCAGCAGAACCAGTGCCACTGTGGTGCGGCAAACCCAACAGGACTAAGGTCAAGCCAGGAAAGTACTTTTTTGGGGAAATGTCAGACATAGGTTCACCCTGCCACCTGCTCCTCTACAATCTCTCCAAGTTGGGGGGTTATTACATTTCTGGGGTCTCAGTGAAGAACCCCCATAAAAGGTTTCCCCAGTGCTCTCGCTGGTAAAGACAAAGAGGCAGACATGACAAGATTTCTGACAGGGCTCCACAAAGTAACCCCACAGTTGGGTACCACAGCCCCACCAAACAAGCAAGGGAGGCATGCCCACAACTCTCACAGACTCCCCAAGGGCTGAAACACCACAGCAAATTCTTCTACTCTGCAGAGGAGAGGGAACATCTGTTGAGCTGGCTGGGGCAGGCAGACTTGAAATGACAGAAAGGCAGATATGAAAGGTCTTCTAAAAGAAGCTCCACAAGGTAACCCCATGACAGCTTTGCAGCCACCCCATTCCCAACAGACAAGCAAACAGAAGCTTGCCCACAACTCTCACCCTGCCCCCTCCCCGGGCTGAAACACTCCACTCCAGAGCACAAACATCAAATATGCAGAGGAATGGAAACACATGGTGACCCAGCCAGGCCACCCACAAAGTCTCCAAAGGCAGGTTCAGAATGACAGAAAGACAGACGTCCCCACAGTCCTTATAGGGGCTCCCCAATGTAACCCCATGACAGCAAGGCGTGCCCACAATGCTCCCAGGCACCATCAGACCCAAACACATAGACCATCCACCCCTAGCTGAAATTTCTGGTTCTTCTCCATTGGTGAAGAGATTACCTGTTGTGAATTGTACAAATGCAATGGAAAGGAGTAGTCAACCGGAGGCTTGCTTGTACAGGCAGATGTTTGTTGAGGTAGATGTTTGCTGAGGTGGAATTTGTTCCAAGTGGTAGGTGTTGTATTATGAGGTAGATGTTGCTTAATGAGATAGGTGTTGGGTTATGAAATAGATGTTATTTCATGAAATATTAGGTGAGGGACCCCACCCCTACCCAGCAGAGGCTGCATGCTGGATCACCCAGAGAGGAGGAGGAATGAGGGGACATACAGGGGGACAACAGGAGGCCTGGATCTTATCTTGTGAGGGCCAGAGAAGGGTAGCTCAGCAGGGGGAGGCTGACCTTGAAGAAGGACAACTTATCTACCCTGGCTGGGTCCAGGTGGGAGTAGTGGGGCTTAGAATGTCTCCTAGGTGGGCTCTCCCAGATTGCTCTGGTGGGAGGGCAGGAGAGGAGACTCATAGCCATCTAAGAAAAGTTGGGCCATGTGGCAGTCTTGTATGACCAGTATCATGGGGATCAGTAGAGGTGGGCTTAGGGGACTTGGTGAGGTACTCCCATATCATCACCTCTGCTGAATCCTCTGCCATCGCACACCTGACATCCCCACCGCTGCTGACTTCGCTGTTGCCACTGACAACCAGTAGCAAGGTTGGGCTCTTTGAGGCTGGGCTCTTTGAGGTAGAGGTGCTGGTCTGTGGCTCCCCCCACCCAGCCTCTTCCACCTATGTCCCCCCAGGGCCTGGATCCAGTGTGGAGGCCAGTACCCAGTCCAGCCCTTGAATCAGGGAGATGACTTGGCCCAAGCTGGCCATATAGGCACAGAGCATGTCGGTGGTGTCCTGGAAGGGCTTGAGGACACGCACCATTTGGCAGAGGGTCATTCAGTCTTTGGAGCTGATGCTGAGTTCCTCTTTCCCATGCAGGATGGTCAAGGAGGAGATGACATCCTCCACCATGCTCTTCTGCTCCATCGAACGCACAAACATGGTGTATGTGGAGTTTCAATGGGTGGGTAGATCCATGAGCCAGTGTTCAGGCTTATCCCCCCCTCCCCTGCCTCTCACATAGCAGATGGGCAGCCTTGATGCTGTGCCAACAGTGGGTGGCCAGACAGGGACAGCATCTTGAGGTTGGCAGTGTCCCAAATGGCTTTAACAGTGCCCCCCAGCTCCAGAACATCCTTCACCTCAAGGTGAAGCATGTACACCAGGCAGAGGCTGCCCTTGAGGTGCATAGTCTTCAATGCATCCAGCATGTTGGGGCCAGCATCTGTGACCATGTAGCCACGGATGATGTTGCCGCCACCACCAACCCACTCCCTCCTTATTCATGCAAACAAAGGATTATGGCTTTACCCTGAAATAATTTAGGCTTAATTTATTCTTATTTTATTTTATTTTTATATTTTCACACATAACATAAAGCAATGATGTTCTAATATTAAAACAAACCATTTAGGTTTCATTTATGATGAGGTTCCAGGTGGGGTGATCATACTTCCACATGGGTTAGGTGTATGTGGATATCAACGGACTGGCAAAATGAGTGCAATTCAATTAAAGATAAGCAGGAAATTCTCCTAGATGAAGGTGTGGAGCCTTGCAGCCCAAAGCAGTAAAAATGGCACAGGAGGAAAAATTGGTAATATAAATGACATTTTGTCACTGGATCCCTCTCAGAGTTATGTAGCAAAAGCAAAGCGATTGCACGTGGAGGCTGCTTTAAACCATTGCTTGCAGTGGCTATTATCGTGTGGTAAACTGTTTCCTTTTGGTCTTTTCTCAGATTGGGTAATTTTCACCATGTTCCCGCAAATCTCTCATTCTGGCTGACTGCATGATGAAAATCACGCCATCTGTATGACAAGATGTAAAATATCTGAAACTTTTATTTATTTACAAAATTTATATCCTGCCTTTCTGCACCCACAAGGGCCCTCAGGGTGGCCAAGAAATTAAAACCTATATAATAAAATCACATTTTAAAATAATTAAAATCAACCCCCTCCAAACAAATTAAAAACAGAGTTAAAATACATAAGAGACCTAAAAACAGCAATTAAAACATTGGTCAAGAAGGAGGGATCACTGACGGAATGCCAAATGGAACAAAAAAGTCTTCACCCACTGTTGAAAGACAGCAACAGAAGGGGACGGCCAGTTTTGGGCACCACACTTTAGGAAGGATGTTGACAAGCTTGAGCGTGTCCAGAAGAGGGCGACCAGGATGGTGAGAGGGTTGGAATCCAAGTCTTATGAGGAAAGGCTGAAAGACTTGGGTATGTTTAGCCTGGGAAAGAGAAGACTTAGAGGGGACATGATTGCAGTCTTCAAGTATTTGAAGGGCTGTCATGTAAAGGAGCAGATCTATTCTCTCTTGCTCCGGATTGCAAGACTAGATATAATGGGTGGAAATTATGAGGGAGTCGTTACCGGCTAGATATCAGGAGAAACTTCCTAACTGTAAGAGTGGTTGAGCAGTGGAACAGTCTGCCTTGGGAGGTGGTGGATGCTCCTTTCCTGGACGTTTTCAAGCGGAGGCTGGATGACCATCTTTCGGGTATGTTGTAGGGTTATCTTTCAGCTATGCTCCCGCAGAGTGCAAGGGGTTGGACTAGATGACCTGGAAGGTCCCTTCCAACTCTAACATTCTATGATTCTAAGTCTTCCTGGGGAGAGAGTCCCAAAGTTCTGGTGCTGTGATCAAGAAGGTCCTCTCCCGGGTTGCCACACACCTAATCTCAGAAGTTGGAAGGTGCCTGAAATGGGACCCTTATAGATGATTATAGTGTCCAGATGGTTTCTGCCCAGGAAAGGCCACATTGCAAAACAGTCAAAGCTGTTAAAAGGCACTCTTCTCGGCCACAGCTGCCCCCTGCTTATCTAGCAGTACGCCTGGCTCTGGTTCAGGGTTTCTACAGCTCCCCTGGGATAAGCTTGAAGTGAAAGTGTGTAATCCACAGCTCGGTGACAATCCAGCCCAAATCTCCAGATGACCTCACCCATTGGTTTTATGTAGATGTTGAAGAGTTTAAGGAACCTTGCAGGACCCCATAGGCCAAAGGCCAAGGGGCTGAGCTGCAGTCCCCCAGAACCACCTTCTAAAATCTAGTCTTCAGGTAGGACCAGAACCAACAGAAAATGGTGCCTCACAATTCCAGCCCAGATAGGCTATCCAGAAGGATACCATGATCAGTGGTATCAAAAGCTGTGGAGAGGTTCAGGAGAATCAACAGAGTTCCACTCCCTTTGTCTATGTCCTGACACAGGTTGTCCACCAGGGCAACCAAGGCTGTTTCAGCCCCATAACCAGAGCTAAACCCAGACTGGAAAAGCTCAAAGCAATTTGCTTCATCCAAGAAACTTTGGAGTTTTCTAGCCAACATCTGTTCAGTCACCTTGCTCAAGAATGGACCATTTGAGACTGGTTGATAATTACTGAAATCTCCTGGGTCCAAGATAAGCTTCTTCAGAAGTGTGTACACCACAGCCTGTTTGAAGGCTGGAGTGACCATCTCCTCTCTTAAGGTACCACTACCTCATGAACCCACTCAGACCCCCCCTCCAAGATTTAAGTAATCAGGAAAGTCAAGGGTAAATACAAGCAGGTCGTAGGCCTCTAGGATCCTATCCACATCCTCAGACTGAATAAACTCTTTCAAATTGCTTAGACTTCTCTGAAAGAAACCCTTAAACTGTAAATTCTGTACTACATGACTGACTGAAAGGCATATGCTTAGAGGAAGCCAGAGCATATGATAAAAGAATAGTAACATTCCTTAATGATTATGGATATCTCCTCAGTGGGATTTAATTGTTAGAAAATGGCTGTGTCCAAGCACCCATCAAGGCTTGGAGTAGGTGGCCCCCCCACCTGTAAGCTAAAGGGAAGGAGTGGATGTATGCCTGTGTGTGCAGTACCAACAGTTTTGGATTCTTGAAGAGACATAGAGAGAAGCAGGCAGATACTGCTGTAAGTTGGCTGAAGCGCCTAGAAGGGGTAGGATCCACTTCTCTAGAGATCTGCTGCCTCCTTGCTTCCACCTGTGCTCTCCCACTGTGCTTGTAAGTAAAACAAATATTACCCTCCCCAGAAGTCTCCAGTGGTCTCTTTGTGTTAAAATATTACTATATATTCTACATTTATTCTTTATACATAATATTTATTTATTTACTTCATTTATACCCTGCCTGTTCCCCCAGTGGGGACCCTTTTCTCCTTGTAACAGCCCTGCGAGGTATGTTGGACAAAGAGCTTGTGACTAGTCCCAGGTCATCCAGCAAGCTGCCATGGAAGAATGAGGATTTGAACCTAGGTCTCCTGTATCCTAGTCTGACATTCTAATCACTATACCACATGGGGTCTTATTGTTTGGTAACTTGTATTGTAGGCTTATACCAAATTACAGATGTGATTTATAAGCACTGATCAATCTAACAACTCACTGTCAGATTGCTATCAGTCTAGCTTCATGGATATGGAAATGGAGTATCTATGATAATTAGCTGTTAGGATGAGAATGAATGTTGACATCTGCACTGTATTGTGCTTATGATGCTGAAACTTTAGGAAAACTTTTTGTCTCAGCTGGTACTGTGAGATGGTATGTTCAAGAAACTTTGCAGGCCAGTTTGTGAGAGGAAAGGGAAATCTGAGGTTTGTGATACTTTTTTTGCTGTTTTCTAGAATGTAACCAGCAGGGTTTCAGGGCAGCTGACTGGTTTATTTAATAGGTATCTCATGTATCAAAATGTGTATATAATTTATCTTTTCATTTCAGGTCTTTGAAGAAACCTTGAAAGTTAGTAGGTACTAGATATTGTATAGGACAGAAGAGGGGCATGCTGGTCAGTAAGGAGATGGAGTAGCTGAAATAAATGGTACAAAGTAGGACAGGGCCTGAATAGAGGGATGTGAGGAAACAATAGGTGGCAGAGACATGTATCAAAGGAAGGAGGAACCAAGGAGAACATTAGATTGGAGCAGTACACTATTAGTAGAAAAGGAAAGCCAAGAAAAAGACTTGGAGCCAAGTAGGTCACCTAGATTCTCACTGATATCCTGCCAGTTGTGGCTTCTATTATCAGGAGATCACTGTGACCTAGCGACCTTACGGAATCAGTGGGCCAGTAAGAGAGAGAGGTGTTTCCCATCTTGATTTGAAGAAATCAACCAATCATTGACTGTGGGACTCCCATTCTATTTTTATTCCAAACACCATTTTCTGTCTATTTTGATTAGTCCTCCATTTTCCCACTCCTTCTTTCAAATAAAGCTTCCTCCCCCACCCCCCACCCTGGTGAAACTGAGATTTAGCTAAAGCCAGAACAATTGCATGTATGGGTATGCCTTACTTCTTCTGAATTTACCTGTGTGAATTATGTTGTAAGTATACTCAGTTACTGAAGTTTAGTTATTGAGGAAAGGGTAGATTTTCACAAGTTAAAGGTTGGCAAACATTTTTATGGACTGAAAAGCTTTTGAATGTTGTGCAGAAAATGTGCTTCCAACTTGAAGGAAGGAATACATGACTCAATTATGTGGGCTAAAAAGCCAGCAGACACTCAGGGCTGAGTAATTAAGAAGCATCACCTCAGATAAAGAAATACTTGTTGCTTATAAGCCTGCCCTACACTGCTTAATGCTGTCTACAATTCCACTCCTACCCCACTGAACCTCTTCATACCAATCAAAATACATTTTTGATTTTAAATGAATTTACTGGATTGTCATTGCACCTTCCCTACATGTTGCCAACATCCCTTGTAGATGTCAGCTGAACATGGACAAGCACTATAGAACTGTCACATGCCCCATGGCTTCTGGAGAATGAAGGAAGCAAAACATACAGGGGATATTTTCTTTTGGATCAACATATATGGGATAAGGAAGCAGGGCATTCACAAAACTCTCTCAGGCAGAATGTCTCCTGGAGACCTTCATGAAAGATGGGACATGTTATCTATGTGGAAAGCCACCAGGGGTCTGCGGCTAAAGCAGGGAGCTTGGGTCCCAAACACAAAAGGGACCTTGGATCCTAGACCACCTTGGGTCCACCTATAGGCCATCTGGTGGGAAATTCAAACCTCCAATGGGACTGTGGGTGTACCGGGTGGGGTGTCTATAGTTGGCCCTTGTGGGGCTGGTCTTCAGTCTTTGAGTGTGAAGTACAATAAACGTGTCTGAACGCATGTCGTAGTCTGAGTCTCCATGCGGCGAACCCAGTACTTTACAGTGGCAATGAGGATGGGATTCCAATGAGCAGGCCTGACTCTCCATCCAGCGCAGCACTGAACAGCAAGCCAGAGGAAGCCACCACACCCCACACTGCTCCAGAGCAGCCCCGCATTGCACCCGGTTCCCCTGGACAATGCTCCCCTCCCTGCACTAGAGTCATGGCAATTGCTCCGGGACACCTTGAAGTTTTCAACCCAACACATCCTGAATTCTGGGATTCGTGGACAGACCAACTGACCTGCTACCTAGCCTACCACAAGGTAACTGATGCCGGCAAGAGAAGGGCCCTCTGTTGTGTCCTGGGATCAGAAGGCAGAGCTGGCGAAACACAGCCAAGCTTCGCTCTCTGAGAACAATAGGGACTAGGTTCCTGAGCTCGCCAGTAGTGAACCAATGGCAGCATTGGCGGGCGATTCAAACCCGCCAATAGGAATATAGGGCCGTCCCCCCTAACTGTATATAGTTGGCCTCCGGCCATTACTGTTTGTTCTTTGTCTTGTGTGAAGTACGAATAAACGCGTCTTCTCTTATGTCGTCGTCCGAGTCATGAGGCCCGAAACCCAGTACTTTACAGTGGCGACGAAGATGGGATTTCAACGCCTTCTGTGACTCCATGAGCGACGAAAAGGACACCGCTGAGCGCCGCATCGCTGACCCCGAGAGCAGCACCGCACCGCTCGCCGAGCATTGCATCGCTGACCCCGAGAGCAGCACCGCACCGCTCGCCCCGGCGCACGCCTTCCCAGACAGAACCATGGCTGCTTCTCATGTAACACTGGAGCACTTCGATCCGTCGCAGCCAGAAACCTGGGACACATGGGTCGACCAGCTCATCAGCTATTTGGAGCTCAACGAAATCCGCCACCCCGACCAGAAACGAGCGATCCTGCTGAACGCCTGCGGCACCCAAACCGTCCACCTCGCCAAGAGCCTCTTGGTGCCCCGCACGGCCTTGGAGAGCTCGTTTGGGGAGATCCTGGATGTCCTCAACGCTTACTTCAGCCCCCGGCCGACCTTCCTGGCCAAGAGGATGGATTTCCAGAGGCGAGTCCAGGCCCAAGGGGAATCCATTGCCACCTTCCTGGCCGCGCTAAGGGCGCTCGCGGTGGACTGCGGATTCCCGAAGGTGGAGGACAACCTGCTGACGCAGTTCGTGTGGGGCCTGGTGGACTCCAAGCTGCGGCGCAAGTTAGTTGGACACCGGAGGCTCTCCTTAGACGAGGCCCTAGACGCCGCAACAGCCCACAAGGCCGCAGAAGGGGAACGCCCGGTCGCGGCCGCCCACGGGGTCGGAAGGAGTCCAAGCCCCGGGACTGTAGATACGGAAGAGGTCTTCGCCCTCAGACCTCAACAACGCCGGCCGGCGCCATTCCAGCAGGCCAACAGAGAGCCAGCCAAGCCTTCCGGCAACCGGATCGTCTGTGCCAGCTGTGGGGAAGGCCACGGAAGGAAATCCTGCAAGTTCCGGGATGCTGTTTGTCATGGGTGCGGAAAGCAGGGACACCTCGCACGGGTCTGCCGGTCCAAGGGCCCCAGGAATTTGAGATCGTCGGCTCCACCGCGCCGCGCATCGTCCACCGCCTACGAGACGACGGAAGAGGTCACCGAGTTGTACCATCTCACCGACCAGCCGCTGCAGGTACTTCGCCTCCCCAACCCCAACCTCTCCTCTGCCCCGAAGATCCAAGTAACCGTGCAGATCGAGGGGTCCCCCTGTTGCATGGAAGTGGACTCGGGATCGGCGGCGTCCATCATTTCCCTAGACACTTTAAAAAGACTTTGCCCATTAGGGGACCCCTCTACGTCCATCGCCACTAAGCTTGGTGGATTTTCAAAAGAACCCTGTCCCCATTCGGGGAGTCGGCACTTTCCGAGTGCAGTACAGAGACTTTGAGGGGAACTTGGACTTGGTGGTGGTAGAGGGAAATCTCGTGAGTCTCCTGGGGCGGGCGTGGTTCGAAGCCCTAGGCATAACGATTGGGGGAGTGAATAAGTGCGGGGTGCGGGACTGGGGGGCGGTGTGCAAGGAATTCCCTGAGGTTTTTGACGGGAAACTGGGGTGTTATAAAGGGCCCCCGGTGTCGCTTCACTTAGACCCCACCGTGACGCCCGTTCGACGGCGCTTCCGCACCGTGCCCCTGGCCCTCCGCCCGAAAATAGAGGCCGAACTGGACCGGTTAGTGGCCCAGGGAGTCCTAGAGCCCGTCCCGAACGCTCGATGGGAGACCCCGATTGTGACACCCGTCAAGCCAAACGGGGAAATCCGCATCTGCGCGGATTATAAGTGCACCATTAACCAGGCACTTCAGGCGCACGCATACCCCGTACCCGTGGTCAGCCATGTCTTAGCCACACTGGCGGGGGCGTGCATATTTGGAAAGCTGGATCTCGCGCAGGCGTACCAGCAACTCCCGGTAGATGAGGCCACGGCCGAGGCGCAAACCATAGTGACCCACCGGGGGGCCTTTCGGGTGAAGCGGCTGCAGTTCGGGGTCAGTGTGGCCCCAGGGATATTTCAAAATCTAATGGACGATTTGTTGAAAGGGATCCCTGGGGTGACGCCGTTCTTCGACGACGTCCTCATCGCCGCGACCACCCCGGAAAGCTTCGCCGCTCGCCTCCGAACTGTACTGGAACGCTTCCAAGCCGCGGGGCTGAAAGTGAAGCGGGAAAAGTGCCTCCTCGGGGTGCCGGAGGTGGAGTTCTTGGGATACCGGGTAGACGCAACAGGCCTGCATCCGGCAAGGGACAAGGTGAAGGCCATCGTGGAGGCCCCCGCCCCGAAGTCCAAGGCGGAGCTCCAGGCGTTCTTAGGCCTCCTGAACTTTTACCACGCCTTTCTCCCCCACAAGGCCGCCGTGGCCGAACCCCTGCACAGACTGCTGGATAAGGCGACACCTTGGGCCTGGGGAGCGAGGGAGGCGGCGGCGTTTCGGGGGTTAAAGTACTCTTGATTTCTAACGCGGTGCTCGCCCACTTTGATGAAAAGCTCCCGGTAATCCTTGCGTGCGACGCATCACCGTATGGGGTCGGGGCAGTCTTGGCACACAAGCTACTGGATGGAAGGGAAGTCCCGGTGGCTTATTACTCCCGCACGCTGTCCCCCGCGGAGCGGAACTATGCACAAATCGACCGGGAGGGCTTGGCACTGGTGGCGGGGGTTAAAAAGTTTCACAACTTTGTGTACGGGCGGCCCTTCACGCTCGTAACCGATCATAAGCCGCTCCTGGGACTGTTCGCGGCGGACAAACAAACGCCGCAGGTATTGTCGCCCGGGTGTTACGCTGGTCCTTGTTTTTAGCGGGCTACCAGTACCAGTTGGAGCATCGGCCGGGCAAGGCGCTGGGTCATGCCGACGCCTTGAGCCGCCTGCTGCTGCCGCATACAGGGGAAGATCCGGCCCCGGCTCCCGCAGTCTTGTTAATGGAGGAGCTGCCAAACCCCCCCTGCAGGCTGCAGACGTGGCCGCCCGCACGTCCCGAGATCCCATTCTCTCCCGGGTCCTAAACTGGGTGGTGAGGGGATGGCCAGCGGAACCGACAGGGCCAGAGTTCACGGCATACAAAGCCAGGCGGGAAGAGTTATCCGCCTTAAAAGGGTGCTTGTTATGGGGGGACAGGGTGGTCATCCCGGGGCCCATGAGACAAGGGGTTCTAGAAACGCTACATGAGGCCCACCCCGGCATTGTACGCATGAAGGCTCTGGCAAGGAGCTACGTGTGGTGGCCCGGGATGGACGCCGAAATTGAAACCTGGGTCCGAGGGTGCACATGGTGTCAGGAAGTCCGCCCCAATCCCCCGAGAGCGCCAACCCAAAGCTGGGAGTCTACCCACAAGCCGTGGTCACGCCTACACATAGATTTTGCGGGGCCATTTCAGGGGCTCCAGTTCATGGTGACGGTAGACTCCTACTCGAAATGGGTGGAAATAAGCCCAGTGTCTACCACCTCTGCCAAAGCGGCAATAAGGGCCCTGCGGAAAATATTCGCGACGCACGGGTTACCAGACACAATCGTGTCAGACAACGGGGCAGCGTTCACATCTGCTGAGTTTCAAGCGTTCCTCGAAAGGAACCTAATCAGGCACATACGATCAGCGCCCTTCCACCCGGCAACAAATGGACAGGCGGAGAGAACGGTACGCACCGCCAAAGAAGCCCTGAGCCGCATAACGGAGGGGGACTGGGAGTTCCGGCTGGCCCGCTTTCTTCTAACATACCGCACCACCCCAAACCCCATCTCCGGGCATTGCCCCGCAGAACTATTAATGGGCCGCCGCCCTACCACTTTATTAGACAGGCTCCACCCGGACCGAGCTCCAGAGAGAAAGCTGGTTGAGAACCGGGAGGCTCCCCGAAGCTTCCTCCCGGGGGAACCTGTCTACTTCCGGAACTACGGGGCGGGGCCTCAGTGGGTGGCCGGGCGCATCCTAAAACCCACCGGGCCAGTGTCATACGAAGTCCTAACAGATGGGGACCGGGTCCTCCGTAAACACGTCGACCAGCTCCGGAGGCGGCCAGACCCCGACACAGAGATCCAGTTACCGGGAAATGCCGCGGCCGCCCCAGCATCCGATCGACTGCAAGCACCGACAGCAGAGCCAGCGCCGGAAAGTCCACGGAATCCGGAGGGGCCCCCGGTGACAGCGGAACCGCCGCCGCCGCCGCCGTTACAGCCGCCACCGTCACCGCCTCAGATCCAAGCTCCTTGTGCTGGCGGACCACCCGATAGGGGCCCCGCCAGTCCGGTACCGGCCCCCCGACGATCGCTAAGAGAACGGAGGGCACCAACATACTTAAAAGACTACGTCACCTGATAGGAGACGAACTATGGGGGAGGGGTGTTGTGTCCTGGGATCAGAAGGCAGAGCTGGCGAAACACAGCCAAGCTTCGCTCTCTGAGAACAATAGGGACTAGGTTCCTGAGCTCACCAGTAGTGAACCAATGGCAGCATTGGCGGGCGACTCAAACCCGCCAATAGGAATATAGGGCCGTCCCCCCTAACTGTATATAGTTGGCCTCCGGCCGTTACTGTTTGTTCTTTGTCTTGTGTGAAGTACGAATAAAAGCGTCTTCTCTTATGTCGTCGTCCGAGTCATGAGGCCCGAAACCCAGTACTTTACACCCTCTTCCTCAGTTCATGTGATATGACCACCATCCGACTCATGAAGACCCTCCTGGCTCCTAAGGCAATCCTTGAATGCCCGTACGAGGAGATAGTCGAGTCCTTGACCAGGTATTTCACACCCAAGCCAACGACGATGGCCAGGCAGATGGAATTCCAGGGGCCCATCCAGAAGTCTGGTGAAACGGCTGCAGCTTTTATGGCTGTGCTGTGCCAACATGCCATGGAGTGCACTTTCACCAAGGTGGAAGAGAACATCTTGACCCAGTTCATCTGGGGAATCAGCAATGTGAATCTCTGTCGCAAGATGATTGGCACCACCGATCTCAAAACTGATGATGCCCTCCAGCTCGCCATCACCTACAAAGCCTTCCAACTCAACCAGCCTCAGACAGCGTCCCACTTTGTGCTCCCCGACTTGGTGCTAGAGGACTCTGACGAGGAAGGCATCCGCCTTGTCCACCCCTCCAGCCGCAGGAAGCTGCCAGGCACCGCTGGCACTGCTAGGCACCCCAGGAAACCCACAGGTCGTGCCACTTGCACCAGCTGTGGAGAGGCACATGAGTGTAAGTCATGCTGGTTCCGTGACACCACCTGCCACACGTGTGGAAAACAGGGACACTTTGCCTGCATTTGCAAATCCAAGGGCAACTGGAACCACCCACCCCAGCCGCTGCCATGCCGACAGACCTCCACGCACTATGAGGCCACCGTGGAAATGGATGACCTCTATCTCTTGACCAGCCAGCCCTCGTTACAGGTACTATGCCTCCCCAACCTGGCTGCAGCCCCGAAGATCGAGGTCCAGGTCCAGATCAAGGGGTCCCCCTGTGCAATGGAAGTGGACTCCGGGTCAGCAGCATCCATCATATCAGTGGAAATGCTGAACAGACTTTGTCTGAATGGGGGGCCCTGCCCGCACCCGTTGCCCTTGAGCCTAGTGGACTTCCAAAGGAACCAGGTTTCGATTTGGGGCATGGGGACTTTCTGGGTGAAGTACCGGGGGTTCGAGGGCTCACTGGACTTGATAGTAGTTGAGGGCAACTTGGTTAGTCTAGTTGAGCCACTAGGCATCACCATTGGGAGGGTGAGGCAATATGCTCTGACAATGGCCCAGAACTACGTATGGTGGCCGGGGATTGATGTGGAGATCGAGTAATGGGTGTGAGGGTGCCAGACGTGCCAGGCGGTCCACCCAAATCCACCGAGCGCACCCACCCAGCTGTGGGAGTCCACACATAAGCAGTGGTCCTGGCTCCACATAGACTTTGCCAGGCTGTTCCACGGACAGATTTTCTTGGTCACGGTGGATTCCTACTCCAATTGATTGGAGGTCAGCCTGGTAACCACTACATCAACAAAGGCTGTCATCTGGGTGCTGCACCGGATATTTGCAACTCATGGACTGCTGGACACCATTGTCTCCGACAATGGAGCAGCCTTTATGTCAGTGGAGTTCCAGGACTTGCTGCAGAGGAACCTCATCCACCACATGAGGTCGGCACCTTTTCATCCCATGACCAACGGGCAAGCAGAGTGAATGGTGTGCACCGTGAAGGAAGTCCTCAGCAGGATCTCAGATGGAGACTAGGAGCTCCATCTCACATGATTCCTCCTGACCCAGTGGATGACACAAAACACCATCAGTAGCTGCTGCCCCGCAGAACTCTTGATGAGTCGCTGCCCCACCATCCTGCTGGACCGGCTACACACGGACTGGGCACCGGAATCCAGGAAGATGATGGAACAATGGGAAACTCGCAGGGGGTTCTTTCCAGAAGATCCTGTCTACATAAAGAACTTTGGGAAGGGACCCCCATGGCTGGTGAGAAGACTCATACGGGTTACCGGCCCCATGTTGTACAAAATGTCTACAGAGAACAGTCAAGTCTTAAAGAAACACATTGACCAACTGTGGAGGAGGCAACTCCTGGTAGCAGAGGAACAAGTCCCGTGGCTTGTGGGGCCTGAGCCCTTCAACCCCAAGTCAAGTGGCTGGACCAACCCAACTAACCCCGGGGAGGTGCCAGCAGTAGAACTGATGTCTGCAACACTGGGACCAGTGGAACAGCCACTGTCCCTGCAGCTACCAGAACTGGCCAGCCAACCAGAAGCAGTCGCAAGCCATGCTGTACTCATGCCCCAGCATTCCCTGTGAGAGCACAGACCACCAGCCTATTTGCAGGACTATGTCACACAGGTTGGGTCAGAACTATGGGGGGAGGGGTGTTATGTATGCAGACCACCATCAGGGGTCCACAGCTAAAGCAGGGAGCTTGGGTCCCAAACACAAAAGGGACCTCGGATCCTAGACCACTTTGGGTCCACCTATAGGCCATCTGGTGGGAAATTCAAACCCTCCAATGGGACCGTGGGTGTACCGGGTGGGGTGTCTGTAGTTGGCCCTTGTGGGGCTGGTCTTCATTCTTTGAGTGTGAAGAACAATAAACGTGTCTGAATCCATGTCATAGTCTGAGTCTCCATGTGGCGAACCCAGTACAAGCAGAATTTTTTGGTCCAGATCACCCCTCCCTACTTCCTCCAGATCTCAAACTCCAGATCTTATACATTGTCCGATCTCTTCAACCATTTTGCCAAGATCATCAGAACTGTCAGTGCCAGATCAGAGTAGGAGTCTTTCTAGCTCTATGAAAACTTAAAACACAAGATGAAGAGCTAGTTCTTACCGGTGCAATGACCCTTTCTTGGGTTGCCCCCAGAGTTTCTTGGGTGCTACCATTTCTCTTCTTGTGTCACCCTTCCCCATGCTGCCTTTTAGGATATACTGTGCATTTATGCATAGCACATTTTGTATGGTGGAGACACAAGGAAGATAGTAGTGATAACTGCTATTTCTCCTGTGCCTTTTGGTTTGTTATTGCACCTAACTTTTGCATGCTATTAATATCTTATATAAAGTAAACTAAACATACATTCTCAAGACCACAGGGTGGACTGGGATGTTAAAATGGCCTTGGAGCAAGCCAGGCTGCGTGGCCATTGCAGACTTTCAAGTCAGTGCTTGTGGGGCCACTAGCTCAGGCCTGCCTAGCAGCATCAGTGGTAGGTGTTGGCGTATCCTTTGCCTCCTCCAGCATTGTCATCAATTGGCTGCCAGCTGGCAGCAGGTAAGCTGACACCCATTGTTGGTAGCACTGACTGAACTGTAGCACTGGCAGAGCTACTGTGGTGTGGTTCCACCAGGAAATTTCCCTGAAACCTAAATGGCCAGTCTGCTCTTGCTTACTACAAAATGTGCTAAACTGTGCTTCCCATCATATGTCCTGCACTGTTGCATTAACAGTGCAATCCTAAGCAGAATCACACCCTTCTAATAAGTCCATGGAATTCAGTGCTGGGTCATTATATTAACTGTTCTGTAAAGAAACAAACATGGCAGCACCATGTTGACACTATTGTATGTGCCTATTGTTGTCAATTAATGATCCTCCCTTGGGAATAAAGTGCAATTTGTTTTTACTGTCAGTAAAGGCAGCAATTCTAGTATTCTGCTGATCTGGCCGCTGTCAAAAAAGTGTCATTTTACACAACAAGTCACAGGAGTGTTTGCAGTGCATTGATTCAGTGCATCAGAATCTAGAGCTCATTTTACATCTGACTTTAGAAGACAGTATTAAAGTTTGCATCAGTTCTAAATTAAATATGAGTCAGCTGGATATGAAAATAGCAGCGTCTTTAATTGCTTGCTGAAGAGTCATGGAGGTGGTTGCATGCATTACTTGTCTATTTCTGCCCATTAGGGGAAAACACCATCTTTATATTTTATTATGTAATCAAGTGCAAAGAGATCATCTTATGAAAGACATTCAGTAGCTACTTGTTAGAATGTATGAAAGTTTGTCTTCCTGGGATTGCACACAATGAAATGAGAATGCATATGAAAACAAGAAGGACTTATGATGCCATCCTACAAACATTTTCCTCTGAATAGGAATCAATGATCTGGCAGTATAAGACAACATCCTATGTACAACCATTCATTTCAGGCCCATTCTGCATCTAGCATTCACTCTGTTGTTTTACCAAACCCACACTGGAACAGAAAAAGATGTGGCTCAAAACCACATTCAGATATCGTGGGCCAACTCTGTACTGACTGCAGAGTCACCCCTAAGCTGCCATAAATCTATGCAGAGAGTACCATAAAACCGAGACATCAAGTGAAGTGAAAGTGGCATGCAGTATGGACACTGCCATAAAATCTGACAATCAATCAAAGTGAAAGTGGCATGCAACTGCAGAGGGGAATTTCTGTTCCAACGTGGGTTTGGTAGAACGGCAGAGCAAATGCTAGATGCAGAATGGGCCTCAGTTGTTTATAAGTGCACTTTTTGCCAAAGCACTAAGATTTCCACTTTTTTTTTTTAAAAAAAAAAAAAGTTTGGTTTGCCTTCTGTGGTTGCGACAATCATGTCAGATAATAAAATCAATAAAATCGATCAAAATAAAAATTCTTAATGAGTCATTTTCATAACAAAAGCTTAACACTGCTGCTCTGGTAGTTAGAAACTGTCTGTGGGATATGCACTTGGACACCTTTAAGAGCACCCAGGATTGAAGAAGATGGGACAAGTCCTGTTGCACTGGTTGTCAAATGCAAGCCCAGCAGAACAAATTACTGCAATAGATCACATTTTTAAGGGTGAGCCATTTAAATTAGTCTGTGAGGACAGAGGGTACTTCAGGATGAAAGGCACCTAAATCAGGTCTTTAGGTGAGCTTTCTTTAGACCGAACCCTGCAGCATAGGGTCTATGTCACAAGACAGGATTGTTTACAGGCATGCCACATTTGGCAATGGTTATTTGCTGCCAGTGTACTAATATAGATAGCGATGTGTGTGTGTGTGTGGGGGAACCCCAGCCTTAAATTAGAAAAGGGCAAAACAAATTACAGCCAACATTGGAAAACACTCTGGGGATAAATTCTTCTGCCCTCAAGAGCTCAAAACTTGTTTGTCATTTACTAGACCCTTGCCACAAGCCCCCAGTCACAATCCCCGATGCTTAACTAATGCAACTGTGGCTGTAGTGACACCAGCTACAGGAGGCAGGTGGAAGGAGGGAAGAGTCCCTTTCTATCCCTGGCTGCCTCATCTCCTTTCCCTGATACCTCAAACATTGTTCAGACCAGCATCCAGCAAACTGGAAACCCTAGGAAACGTATTCCTCGTGTCCTCTGATTTCAGGTATGCAACAGACTACGTTTATATGGTTCCTGCATCTCTCACAGTAATAAAACAGTATCAAGGAGATTGGGTTGCTGTGGGAAGTAGAGGAACACAAACAAAGGTGGGGGGACTATTCCCTTTTCTTGCATGCCTGCAGTTGTGACAGCTGCTTGCCTATACAGGTAAGTGGAATTGGAGGTTGGAGAAAGAGGAATCAGATGAGGAGAACAAGATTTAGATACAATCCAGGGGAATTCATATTACAAGAGGAGAGGACATGAACTTTAATTCCAGAGTGATAAGTATGAGACAACACACCGGAGGTAAATTCAAAGTGATTCAGCTTTATTTCAGCTCCAAGTTAGACCAGCTAAGGACTAGACCAGCTAGACAAAAGTCTATAAAACACAGAGGTTTATATACACATTCGGCTGTAGTAGCCACACCCACAGTATCCAGAACGCGCCAATAACATCCATACGAATTAACCAATCAGAGTATAGGCATGAGGACCAATCATTGTGTACCTTAAGACCAATCATAGTTGTTCCCACTACAAGCCCTATGATTGGGCAATACTATACAGTTTCTGAATCCGCATAATGAGGCTAACTCACTATGCTTACCATTATGTCTCTGAGGACATAACAACTCCTCCCCCTTAGATGGAACACACTCATAGTCTGCTAAATGGGGAGGGGCCCTTCGGCTTCGTTGGGACCGCCTTAGTTCTGGGGCTTCAGGTGAATCAGGGTCTGCACTAGGTTCAGCGCCAGGCACTGCTGGGCTGACAGGCTCCTCAGGGTCCGAGAGTGCAGGGGTCTGCCCTGCCTCAGGTTCTTGACGAGAACCAGCAGCACTCACCTCATCCGGAGGCAAGTGGGACTGCTCCCTGGGCCTGTAACAATCTCCGGCTTCAATCTCCTGGTCCGCAGGAGACCATCGCTGCCGGAGTTGGTCTATGTGGCGACGTATCTTTTGGCCGTCAGATAGCCTCACCACATACATCCTGGACCCTAGACGGTTGGTGACTTCGACGGGAAGCCACCGGTGCCCCTCGGAGTAGTTTCGGGCAAAGACCCAGTCCCCGGGCTGAAACTCTCTGGATGGCGTGGGCGGTTCGGCCCGTACAGCTCTGCTGCCATCCAGATCCGGGTGCAGGCGGTCGAGGAGGGTTGTCAATTTCCTCCCCATGAGCAGCTCAGCCGGGCTTTTCCCTGTGGCAGAGCTCGGTGTGACATGCTGCCACAGGAGAAAATCGGCCACTCGATGGTCCCAGTCCTCGCCAGGCAGTCGGGCGAGGGTCTCTTTCGCCGTCCGCACCATTCTTTCCGCCTGGCCGTTGGAGGCGGGGTGGAATGGTGCTGTGGTGATGTGCCGGATTCCGTAGCCCTCTAGGAAGCCGGCGAACTCCCTAGAGGTCAGTTGAGGGCCGTTGTCACTGACCAGAACTTCAGGTAGCCCATGGGTGGCAAAAAGTTGGCGCGAAGCCTTTATTAGGTTTGCCGATGTTGTGGACCTCATGGGAACTACCTCCAGCCACTTTGAATAAGAGTCCACAACCACCAGGAGCATTTGGCCGTTGATTGGCCCCGCAAAGTCAAAGTGCAGCCTTGACCAAGGCTTTTCAGCTCTGTTCATGGGTGCTGGTGGTGTGTGCGGAGGGTCAGGCCGTGACTGCTGGCAGCGCACGCAGCCTCGAACTTTCTCTTCGATGTTTGCATTGAGCCCAGGCCACCATAAATACCCCCTCGCCAGGGCCTTCATGCGAACAATCCCTGGGTGCCCGGCATGCAGGGACTCCAGAACCCTTCCTCTTAGTTTGGGGGGAATCACGACTCTGTTCCCCCAAAGTAAACAACCCTTAACAATGGACAGCTCAGACCTTCTGTCCCAGTACGCCTTGAACTCAGGCTCTGAACAAACACTCGGCCACCCCCTCCACACCCAGTTTAAAACACGAGATAGTATTAAGTCCTTCTGGGTGAACGCGGCAACGTCCTTGGACCGAAGTGGAGACTCCGACAGTTCATCCAAGGCGCAAATGTCCGCTGTAGGAGCCGGATCGAAACCAGTCTCAGGCAGAGGACAGCGGCTCAGAGCATCAGCGTGCGCGATACATTTCCCAGGTCTGTGCTCCAAGTCGTATTCGTACGCCGCCAGGAACAGGGCCCACCTCAGCATTCTAGGCGACAGAATGTTGGGCATGGGGCGGTCAGGGGCAAAGATTCCCAGTAGCGGCTTGTGGTCCGTCACCAGAATGAAATGGCGGCCGTACAAAAAGTCATGGAATTTCTTGACCGCACTTACAAGCGCCAAACCCTCTTTGTCTATTTGCGCGTAGTTTTTTTCTGCACCACTCAATGACCTTGAGTAGTATGCAATCGGCGCCTCAGACCTGTCAGGCATTACATGGCTCAAAACTGCCCCAATACCGTATGGCGACGCATCAGCCGCCAAAACCAATATTTTACCCTCATCAAAATGAGTTAGCACGCTGTCAGACGTCAGTAACGCTTTAACATTTTCAAATGCCTTCTCTTGTAGCCGTCCCCAAACCCATTTCGCGCCTTTATTCAACAATCGATGCAAAGGCTCGGCTACCGAAGCTTTGTGGGGCAGAAATGAGTGGTAAAAATTGATTAGCCCTAGATAGGCTTGTAACTCCGTTTTATTTGTAGGTCTGGGTGCATTGTGTATAGCTGCTACCTTTCCAGGGGTTGGGTGTACACCTTGTTCATCAATCTTGAACCCAAGGAACTCGACACTTGAGACCCCAATCGCACATTTTTCCCGTTTTACTCGCAACCCAGCCTTATTGAAACACTTCAGAACACTCCGGACCCTTTCCAGCAACTCTTCATCACTTTCTCCCGCAATAAGCACGTCATCAAAATAGGGAATTACTCCCTTGATACCTCTAAGCAACCCCTCCATTAAACCCTGGAAAATCCCAGGTGCGACGTTAACCCAGAATTGTAGGCGCTTAACTTTAAACGCACCTCTATGCGTAACGATGGTTTGTGCTTCTGCAGCATTGTTATCTACGGGCAACTGTTGATATGCCTGGGCAAGGTCTATTTTGCAAACACCTTGCCTCCCCCAAGAGATGCAAGTACATGGCTTATTACCGGTACAGGGTAGGAATGCTGTTGTAGTGCCTTATTGATTGTGCATTTATAATCTGCACAAATACGTATGCTTCCATCAGGTTTGACAGGAGTAACAATGGGCGTTTCCCATTTGCTGTACGGAACTGGCTCCAAGACCCCTTGCTCTAGGAGCTTGTCAATTTCCATTTCAATCTTGGGTTGCAATGCTAACGGCACCTTCCTATATTTTAGCCTGATAGGCCTAACATTTGGATCCAACTCAAATGAAACCGGGGGACCCGTATAAGTTCCCAGCCCTTTTGCAAAAACCTGAGGAAACTCGTCATACAAACAATTCCATTTATCATGACATACTGTATTAATACCAGAAATAGCAATGCCTAATGGCTCAAACCAATCGAGCCCCAACAGGCTTACCCTGTCCCCTTCGGCAACAATCAGGGACAGAGCCGCCTTACGCTCTTTGAAACGGACGTCAAATTCCGCCTCACCTGCCAATGGAATTCGGTGCCCTTGAAAATCTGCTAGACAGGCATCGGTGGGCAGAAGGCGGCGGCGGCTTCGGCTCGGAAAAAGACGATCCAATGTGCATGTTGAAATGATGGTTCTAGCTGACCCGGAATCGACTTCAAACGGGCAGGGAATTCCGTCGAGGAACAAGGTGACGAAAATCTTCTTCCTCCGGGGTGCTCCCGTGGTGAGGATGGACGATGAAGAGGGGTTGGACGACAGGGTCAGGTTTCGGGACGACAGGGATGAAGAGCAGGTTGTGTTGACCTTGCTTCGGAATTGAGAGCGCTGCGGAGGCGACGTAGGCGGCGATCTCTTCGATTTGCAAACTCTGGCGATGTGCCCGCGTTTTCCGCAAGCCCGACAAACCAACCCTTTGGCCCAACAGGTGTCGCGCTCGTGCTTCCCGCCACAACCAAGGCACTGACGCGCTGGCGCAGTCTTCACTTGGGTTTGTGGCTGGCTGCTGGCACAAGGCTCTCGTACGTCATCCACGGCGGCCGCCGGCTCACGGTCCTCGACCTGTTGGTGAATGCTGGATTCAGCTGCCGCAGGCCGCTGTCGCACTTCTCGCGTCGACCTTTCAGCAGCTTCAGTGGCGATGGCTTCCTCGAACGCGACCTTGAATGTCAGCGTCTTTAGGGCGAACAGGCGTTGTTGCAGCTTTGCATTGCGGTGGCCGCAGACCAGCCGGTCTCGCAAAGCTGTCTCGAGATCGGCGAAATTGCAAGCCCTTGCCAACTTCCTCAATGCCGCCACAAACTCGGCTACCGATTCCCTGGAGCCTTGCCGCCTTTCGTAGAACGCGTGCCGGGAAGCGATCTCTGAAGGCTGCGGCGCGAAATGAGCCTTCAACTTCTCAGTCAGCGTGGCATACGGCACGGTTTTGATGTCATCAGGCGTTACAAGGGAACGAGCAATGTCGAACACCTCTTTGCCACACGAGCTAAGCAGTGCAGCTCGTTTCTTCGCAGCATCCGTCACCCCGCCGCTCTCGAGGTGAAACTCGAACCGGGTGAGGTACGCCTCCCAGTCCTCGGTCGCGGGCTCGAACGGCTCGAACCGGTGCTTGGAGCTCATCGCGGCGCTTCCTGGAGCGGATGGCCCCCTCGGAAACTCGCGGTCGATCGGAACTTCCTCCGTGGTGTCTCAGCGGGGCTGCCTACCCGCTAGATCCCATCCTCGTCGCCAGTTGATAAGTATGAGACAACACACCGGAGGTAAATTCAAAGTGATTCAGCTTTATTTCAGCTCCAAGTTAGACCAGCTAAGGACTAGACCAGCTAGACAAAAGTCTATAAAACACAGAGGTTTATATACACATTCGGCTGTAGTAGCCACACCCACAGTATCCAGAACGCGCCAATAACATCCATACGAATTAACCAATCAGAGTATAGGCATAAGGACCAATCATTGTGTACCTTAAGACCAATCATAGTTGTTCCCACTACAAGCCCTATGATTGGGCAATACTATACAGTTTCTGAATCCGCATAATGAGGCTAACTCACTATGCTTACCATTATGTCTCTGAGGACATAACACAGAGGAAGCAAGATTAGGAGAGGTGGGAAACTGAGAGGAATAGAGTTATGATTGTGGTGAGTCAGTGGTTGCACGTAGGGCTGCTGAGAACCACCATAGGTCTCTGGACAAAAGTTCCAGATGGGCCACCCATATGACCCTGATCTGAAACAAAGATCATAACAAAACAAATTATTTGGTTTCTTGTTACTATGAACTGAATAATAATTGTTCATTAAGTAAGAGGAAAATTAAGGAAAAGGGACAGGAACATGAGAGAACAGATTTTACTTAACTGATGATTTACACAACACAATCTGTTGCAATGTGCAGGCTCGTAAATGGGATGTGAAACCCCCTACTAAAGCCTACAGAGAGATATGAAGTGGCAGCCTTACAGAGAAGGGGGTGGGGGGGAGTGCCGTGACCTGAACTGGCCTTAGCCAGCCCCAAATTAAGGGTTAGCTTAAAACTGTTTAGAGGAGGTGGAGGCAGAGGTTCTGGCAGCACCTGACCAGGGCTCTTTTTGTAGAAAAAGTCCAGCAGGTTCTCATTAGCATAATAGACCACACCCAACCACAGACACTCATTAGCATATTAGGCCACACCCCTTACAGGGCAGTCTATTAGCATATTAGGCCACACCCCCATGTTACCAGAAGTGTGGTCACAGATCTGCCCTCACAGAGGAGGGAGAACTTGTACCTGCATAAACCTTGGTCTTAAAGGTGCCACTGGACTCTTTTGGATTGCTAGCTATAGGTGGGACACACGCAGATTTGCGCAGAAAGAAAGAAAGAAAGAAAGAAGGAAAGGAGGGAAAGAGAAGGAAACAAGGAGGGAAAGGGAAAGAAAGAAAGAAAAAGTAAGAAAGAAAGAATGGAGGGAAAGAGGGAAAGAAAGAGAAGGAAAGAAAGAGGGAAAGAAAGAAAGAAAAAGTAAGAAAGAAAGAATGGAGGGAAAGAGGGAAAGAAAGAGAAGGAAAGGAGGAGGGAAAGAGGGAGAGAAAGAGGGAGAGAAGGAAATAAGGAGGGTCTGCTGATGTGTTTTCTAGGACCAGCCAGCAGTAGCAAGCTTTTGAGGTAGGCCGGACTCTTTTCTAAGGCTAAACAACATGGAAATTTGAAGTTTGCACAAACTTTATGCCGCTTCTAGGTCCAGCAAAAGACATCTCATGCTCTTCCTTTTCTTTTTGTGGTACCAGCCAGTGTTCCTTCTAAGCTGAGTTAGTGTGAGCTAGTTCACAGCTTTTTAGTCTCCGGCTCGCACATTTTTGTCTTAGCTCAGGAAGGATGGCTCCAGAGCAAACTAATTTATGCAATAGCCAAATTGCTCACTCACAACTTTAATGCCAGTAGCTCACAAAGTAGAATCTTTGCTCACCAGACTCCACAGCTTATAGGGAGCATTGGTACCAGTGTGGTGACACAAGGGCTGGCTGTAACTTCTCCATCATTTGAGACAAACAATTTCCCCCAACAAACAAACTTCTAGAGACAGCCTGCCAGATAAGACCTTGTTGCTCTGGGGTTATATTTCTGCAAGAAGAATCTGGGAAAAAGTAAGGCAGCAGGCTCTGGAAGAGCAATGTGTAACTAACTTGGTCTTCCTGACCAGAAAGATGTGGCTATAGCATTCATTAAAGAGGCAGTATCCTCCCTGACTCAATGCAAAGGGATTCTCTAATTTCTCTTTCACGCTGCTGAGACGAAAACAGATTTATATACTTAGGGCTGAACCATAGACAAGAAGAATGGCCCTTGCAAGAATCATACAACCATCTCCCCTCTGCACAGTGAGATATGCACCCACCAATGAAGATGAGCCTTGTGGTCTGGACTAGCTGCTCAACATCCCAGGTTGGCTGTTCCTTCTTCAGTATGTCACAGACACGGTTGTGTTCCCACAGCCAGATGGTGGCATACATCATGAGGCCTGGGAAGAGGCCAAAGATCTCTTAGCCCACAGCAAGGCATTGCTCCAGGGGTGTGTGCTTTGGATAGATCATGTGCACTGGAGCTTCCAGTACTGTAGGTGGACACATCTCCCTGTTAATCATCTGGGAAGAGGAGAGCAAGGGCAATGAGTTTGCAACTGCAGCCCACCTCAAAGAGCAAGAAGCTCAGAGTGCTACTGAGCCACCACCCACACTGGATGTTAACAAGCTGGGAAGGCCCTTCCCCTGGGTGCCTTTCTACCTGGTACTCCAGCTTCCCATCCTGGAAGAGTCTGAGCTTGTGCTGGCACTCCAAATTGTCCCCGTATATGTGCCCAAGACCCATCTGTGGGAATGGCCCTATGTTAACCCAGCAAACAACAACAACAACAACAACAACAACAACAACAACAACCCTCCTTTTCTCAACCCAGGTGCTTGAGGTATATATTGTTTTACTTGGGTGGTACTTCTTATTTTACTCAAGTCAAAGCTACAAATTATATCCCATATTTCCATATGGCATAAGGAGGCTTATTATGAGTCACAGGAAAAGAAGAAGAGAAGGAAAGAAGGAGGGAAAAGGAAGGAAAAAGTGAGGGAAAGAAAGAAGGGGAAGGAGGGAAAGAGAGAGAGAGAGAAGGAAAGAGGTGAGGCAAGGTGGGAAGCAGGTGTCGCCCACTCTGCAAACAAACAGAAACAGCCTTGCTCACGCCAAGACCAGCTGCCACTGAACCGCCCATGCTCACCATCGCTGCCGTGTTCCTGGCCACTGTCCTCCACCACCGCCAACATCTGCGTCCCCCCCATGATATCCCCGTGGTGGCAGCAGGGGGAGCAGAGGGGGAGGAGGTGGCATGCCAGGGGACTCCCAGCCACCAGGCCACTCATCGCCATTGCCGCCCAGCTGCCCTTGCTCTCTTCTTGGCGGGAAAGGCGGCGCCCATCATGTGGCTCTCCGCTGCTGCTCCCATAGTTGCAGCAGCAGCCACTGCTGCCAAACAGAGCGCAGCTGAGTCTCAACATTGATGTAGGCTTGATGCCACAGGGCTGCGGTGTAGCATTGCCTCTGAAGCCATCCGGCCACACCAGTTTCAGTAGCTGTGCATGCCCACTTTGCCGAGGAAGGGAGGGGGTGGGGCAGGCTTGGGAGCCAGCTGGAATGCCGTTTCGGTGCATTCTGGACCAAAAATAGCCCATGTTTTTTTACTGTCGGAGTTTCCCGAGGGCCAGGAGCCCCAAAAGGGCTGCTGCAATCTTCTTCCCTTATTGCATGTGAGCCTCAAGTGGGAACCAAAACATGACTCACAGAGGTGCTCATACTCGTATCGTGTGTGTGTGTGACATATCAGCATACCAGCCAGGAACTATCATGCCTGAAGACACCTTTCCCTTTTTTCCAATTCAGCCCTGGACTTAATGTGAGGGCCCAGAATCACAAGCCAGATCCCCGCATTAACGAGATCCCGCCTAGTCAGCTCATTGTGAGAGGCCATTTTTCTAAATCCCTTGACATAGTCCATGGCTGGGGCATCACCAGCCATGGTCTGAGCCTTTAGTACATTCCCCATCTGGTTTGTGAGGTGCCAACCCTGCTCAGGGTAAGCCGCAGCAATCAGACTAATGTAAACCGTATAGCCTTTTAGCCAATTCTGAAATGTACACTCTGCACTGCCTTTTACGGCCCCTTTTTTTCTCCCACTGGATCTGCTTTTCCTTCCTTGCCCTCCAGTTTAAACAGGGGGGAAATGTCCACATAACACCCATCTAGAACCCTTTTCCACAGCTTTCATGGCAAGTGAAGACCAGGTGGATCCTCTAAATTGGTACCCTGGGAAAAAGGAGGAGCCTCCTGGGCCTGCTCGGTTCCCCAAACCCTGCAGGGACTGGGTTCCCCTTTTTTCCTGCACTTATGCAACCAGGAAGGCAACCCTGGCATAAAAGCACCAGTCCTCTAATAACTGCCATCTAAGTGTGCACTATTCTCAAATGAGAATAACTCATCTGAAGATGCGTTGCTGTCTGTCTCATGGCATGATGTGGCAAGCAGCTGGAGAATGGGCCCCACCCCCACCTTGCTTTGCCAGAGGGGGCCGTGTGGCAGGGCCTACCTGCTTCCAGTTTCCCCCACCTCCTGCCCCACAAATGCAGGTGGAAGGTGAGACTTGGCTGTGCTTCCTGCGTGAGTCATGAAAAGCTGTGGTTGGTTTCCTTCCTTCCAAACTTTTTTTCTGTTTGTGTACAGACAGAGAATTCACTTCATGCGTTTGATGAAATAGATTCTAACCATGGAAGCTGAAAATACAATAAATCCTATTTTTTAGTGGTGGCCCAGGGCTCCTTTTTTGTTTTGCCATGGTAGACTAACATGACTACCCCTATAGAAGTTGTCTCTTCTAAAGACTTAGTTTGTGCCAAGATTCCACTCGAGTTCAGACCAATAGTTTTGTTTTCTGCCTGGGCTGAGTTCTGGAGGAAAAGTACTGGGCATCCACAGAATGCCTTTCTCTCAGCATTAAAAAACTGCAGTCTCCTGTCTTCCCGCACACTTAAATAATTCAGTGTGCATACTTAAGGATGCAGAAGAAGAAGTGGGATCACTGAATTATATTTTTAATCCCTCTTTTTAAAATGAGAATAGGATAACTGTGTGCCCAGTACTTTCATAAGAATAAAATAAGAGGCTTGCTGGATCATACCAAAGATCTTTCTACTACTATGTCCTGTTTCCCACACTAGCTAGCCAGATATTTCTGGTAATCCCACCAGCAGGGAATAAAGGCAACAGCCACCCCACACAGTTGTACCCCCAAATTGGCAGTCAGGAGTATTCGGCCTCTGAAAACGGCCATCATAGCTAATGGCCACTCCTGGGCCTGTCCACTTCCATGTATCTTCTACAATTCCCTGTTAAAGTCTTCTATGTATCTTCCATGTACCTTCTCCAATTCCCTTTTAAACCAGTGGCTGTCACCTCTTATTGTAGTTTATTCATTACACTTCCTTCTGGCAGTCTTGAACCTATTGCCAATCAAGTTCTCTGTGGATAAATTCTGAGAAAGAGACAAAAATTCTCACTCTTTGTTTTCTTCTCATCATTTATTAGTTCATAAGCCTCTGTATTTATGAGTCCAGGCCCAGTGCAAATGAGCTGAAGGGACCAGACCTCTGCAAATCCACTGTGACCCAGCACGACTTTTCCCCATAGGTGAGGACAGAAGACAGAGAGAAAGCCAGGCAGTAAGTTCTTGAATACAGAATTAAGCTCACACCAAAGAAATTCTAAGGCACCTCACTGTATCCCTCTCATACACATATGTGCCTCCATATATAACTATGCCAGCTTTAGATACAGATGCTGTAATTCAAATTGGAGAATTCTGACAGGTATTAAAGGAGAGTATACTCCACCCTTGCCCTTGCTGGTTTTATACCCCTTTGTGCCTCATGCCCTGTGTGGGCTACACCCTCCTCCTTTTTAGAAAAGTAAATGTAACTTTGCCACTATAGGCATTAAGCTTCTTCTAGAGGCCACTTAATGTTTAATATATTCTGTCGTGCATCTGTGTAAACATAACTCATCAATCCCAGCAATATGAGAAACTATGGCTGTGGTCACATGTGCCAGTTGAAGCAGAGGTGAAGCGAGGCTATTCCCTCCGGAGGAATTTGACATGCAGTTGCGAGATAACACCTCCCTTTGTAAGTGTGGGTGCAGCCCATCACTGTGTGCTCAGATGCAACTGCAGGTGAGTCGTTTTATTTTTGGCTGTTTGTTTCCCATGCGCATAAATGAGGAATTGCATCTCCACACTGAGAGCCCCGTATGGAGTATGTGATGATGCACATATTGTGAAGGGGGGGGAACCAGCACCAAGCTGGGATGGTCTGATCAGACCATCCCAATGGCTTGAGAGAGTGCTTGAGCAATCAGACAGGAGAAAGTCCATCCATGGACCATCGGAACCTGATTACTACCAGACTTTCCCCAGTGTCTTTTAACTCCGCTTCTGTGGCAGAGCAGAATGGATTGCCAATGACTGTGGGATGCTTCCCAGATGTTGCTGTTTGGTATAGTGGTTAAGTGCATGGACTCTAATCTGGAAGAACCGGGTTTGATTCCCCACATGTCCACTTGCACCTGCTGGATGACCTTGGGCAAGCCATAGTTCTGGTACAGCTGTTTTTGAAAAAAAGAGCAGTTTCTGTCAGAGCTCTCTCAGCCCCACCTCACAGGGTGTCTGTTGTGGGGAGGGGAGGGGAAGGGAAAGGAGTTTATAAGCTGCTCTGAGACTCCTTTGGGTAGTGAAGGGTGGGGTATAAATCCAATCTCCTCCTCCTCCTTCTCCTCTTCTTCTTCTTTTCCTCCTCCTCCTCCTCCTCCTCTGACTGCTCCCTTTAGATCCATCAGGCATTCACACCTATGTCAGATCTAAAGGCGTGTGTAATCACAGCCTAAGAGAGTTTCTCTTATGTGGCCTGTTAGGAAGACTAACTCCTGTAGTCATTTTCCTTTTCCCAATTTGATTTTGAAATGTCTCTTCCCTTCCTTGTTAACATTTACTGTGTTTACTATTTCTAAGAAAAATTGGCAAAGTGTACTGTCTTGGTGTCTGGGTGTCTCGTACTTACTAAAAACTGTTTTTTTATGTTCTCCTTACCATCTTAATTTCTGTTAGAGTGGGTGGACGCAAGGCATTTGCTCTTTACCACGTTATGAGGACAGTTTTCTCCTCTGCATTCCTGTGTGGTAGTTAAGATTTGCTAAACTTTGTCTTATTAATGTGCCCTCATTCTTCCTAAGGGCCAAACTGCAGATTACGCCAATATGGACTGACAGCCATATTGCATTTGTGAGTCTCCAGTAGCCACTCCTGTGTAACCATGCAATAGGGCCCAATTCAGATTAGGACTGTGGCATCGGATGAGGAGGGGCTCCTGCCCCCCACTGTTTTCAAGAACTGAACTGTCCAGGGGCTACAGGGGGCTGTTATTTGCCCCTCATTGAGAGGTTGCTTGTGCAAGGTAATATGGGTGTCTGTAATGAAGCGAGCCATTTCTGTGGTGGTCCCCCATTTGTTAAGTTTCCTTCCCATGTTAGTTCATGCTAGTTTTAGGTGCTCCTGGAATACTCCTATTTGCCCCAAAAATTATTTATATATTTTGATATTTATACCCTGTTTTTCTTTTAAATGGGAACCCAAACTGGCTTATAAGATTGTTTTTTCCTGTTCCATTTTATCCTCAGAACAACCATTGTGTAAAGTTGGTTAGGCTGAGTGTGTGTGTGCACGTGAGAGAGAGAGAGAGAGAGAGAGAGAGAGAGAGAGAGAGAGAGAGAGGGTGATTTCCCACTAAAGCTGCCGCGGGGTTGCGCCACCGTTTGCCCCGAGATTTTTAGTCAATTTCACACCCGAAGCCGCGGGGCTACATTTTGACCCGCGGCTTCACTCGATTTCCCGCAGTTTCGTAATCCTCAAAAAACAGGATTACGAAACTGCGGGGAAATCGGGCGAGCCACGGGTCAAAATGCAGCCCCGCGGCTTCGGGTGTGAAATTGACTAAAAATCTCGGGGCAAACGGCGGCGCAACCCCGCGGCAGCTTTAATGGGAAATCCCTAAGAGACTGTCACTCAGGGTCACCCAATGAGCTTCCATGGCCGATTGAGAGTCCTGAGTCTCAGATCCCAGCCAGCATTTTAACTAATGCATCATGTTGACTCAAGATTGGAAAGACTTTTGTGAGACAGGTTTTGACAGTTGGCACTTTTAGAGGTGGTAAGCTGGTATTTAAAAACATTTCTGAATGTTCTGAGTTTTTTTTTTAAAAAAACCCCTTAATTTCTATTTTTATGGTATTATAGTGCTGTTTTTATGATTTTTAGTTTTCTTATGAACTTGGTGAACCAGGTTTGGTTCCCCAGTCCTCTGCATGAAACTTGCTGGGTGACCTTGGTCCAGTCACAGTTCTCTCAGAACTCTCTCAGCTTCGCCTACCCTATCAGGTGCCTGTTGTGGGGAGAGGAAGGGAAGGCAACAGTAAGTCACTTTGAGACTCCTTAGGGTAGGGAAAAACAGGATTTAAAAACCAATTCTTCTTCTCCTAACAATTGAGTACAGGATAAATAAGTAGCATTACTAATTCCCTGGTTTTGACAAAAAAGGAATATGATGTTGACCATATTTTATAAGAGAGAATGCATTCTGAACTTATTTTCTGTACATTTCTTAGATGTTTTAGACACACGCTTCTAGCCTTGTTGCATGCCAGAGCTTGTTATAAACACAACTTTAGCTTCCAATTGTTTTCAAGGCTATCGCCAATTATTCAACCTAGCTTCCAAGTGGGTTGAACACATCCTTGGACTCTACCAAGCTGACAACAAAACAACAATGCTTGCTTCATGCCTTGATCCTGTTAGAAAGAAAGACCCATGAACTGAAGGCCTCAAACTCACCCAGCAGTGAGACCAATGGAAAGCAATTCTTTCTTGGAATATATTTAAAGGGTGAGCCCATAGCATGACTAATCAAAAAACTGTATAAAGACAAACTACTGGATGCCACAAAGAATCACCATTCCAGAGTATGATTTCAACACAATGAAGTTTATTAGTTTAATTATAATCATTATTGTATCCATAAACAGAGGTTTATGAGTAGATTCTAAGGATCTCTCCCAGGCCCTAGAAGGGTTCACTCTACTAGTGACACACAGTAATAAAAAATTGTTAGCGTTTAAAGGTGTCACAAGGATCCTATTTATTTTTGCCACAATGGACAAATATGGTTGCCCCTCTGGAGTAATTATTGCAGTGTGGTTTCAACCTACTGTTTAAAGCAGTTTTGAGAAACTGTAGAATATTCTTTCAAAATAACTGTAGTGTCACAGCTTAGCATTGTAGCACACGCCCCATGGTAAGATTATTAGACATGCTATACAAGTTTTGCAAGGGAAGAGGCAGCGCACAAACAGAAAAGAAAACTTTTTGTTGTCGTTAAATAAATATACACAGAAATTAGAAATATTTTGTTCTTAAGGATACTAGTCAAATTTTAGACCTAATAGGGGTTTAGGCTCTATTGCTTGTGGGAAGTGCTGTGAAACCTCAGCTGACTTATGGCAACCCCAGAAGGTTTTCAAGGCAGGAGACATTCAGAAGTGGTTTGCTGTTACCTGCCTTGTGACTGTGAATTTCCTTGGTGGTCTCCCATCCAAATACTAACCAGGGCCGTCCCTGCTTAGCTTCTCAGATGTGACATGACTGGCCATCTCTGTAATAATAAGCATAGCTTATTGGTAGTGAGCTGTCTGAAACATCCATTCATCTATTATTTCTCTGGTGGCAGATGGCAGGATAACATCAGGAACATGGTATTGTTTCTGGCTTCGCTTTCAGGATCTATCTTTATGGAAGGTGCTGCATTAAGCTGCTTGGAATGGAAATCCGTCAACCTCATGAATCCCTACTGTTATGTTACTATCGTCTGGATAGCTTTTGAATAACAAAGGTGTGCTGGATTTGCCTTTGTATTTATTGTCACCTTTAAACTTTGTCAAGATTCAGTTAGAAAACTTCCTCTTTTGTGTGTCACAAGAATATGGATAGACCGAGCAGCCAAAGCTGTAATCGTTAGCTCCAGGATTTATACCTGAAGAAGGCAGTGTTCAGCAATGGAGGTTCCCCCCCCTCTATTTCTTTATTCCAGATTTTTCTGCAAACCTAGCACTTTCCTCAGGCTTGTAGAAAGATCTGCCTTTTCTGTTTGCATCTCTCTAATCTCCAGATTTAAGTATCCACAAATGAGGGCATGTTGAGAATCAGATGTATTGATAAATCAAATATGCGATCATAAGCAAAATCAAAGTGCAGTCCTAAGCAAAGTTGTACTCTTCTAAACCCATGGACTTCAATGGATTAGACGGGTGTAGCTCTGCTTAGGGTTGCACTGTAAATTGCATAAAAACACTGCTATTAATAACAAACTACTACATGACTCAGTGATCAGTCAGTATTCCTGGTGTCTTACCCCAGCCAAAAATGAAATAAAACATCATATCTAAATATATTCTATTAATATTCTAGCAGCACTCTGTATGCTAATGGTAGCATGCTGCTTCCCAAAGAATTATCTGCATATTCCATATAAAGTGCCACTTATTATAAAACATATTTGCATTAAGCAACCCTTTCACTTTTTAAATCTGATTTGTAATTTTTCCAGATCTAATTGAAACTGTTCTGTTCATGCCAATACCTCAATGATGGTCTTAGTTATTTTTTCCACTGAGCCATTACAGTTAATGGTAACAGTAGCTAATAAATTAATCTATTAATCCTTTATGTCTTAAGTTCTCATTTTTAGCTTTGCAAATATTTGAAATTGCTGCCACATATTTATTAACTTTCTGTTTTGTAATTAAGCCTACAAATTCAAAAACCTCAGATCAAAACATAGAGTTGTTTTATAATCCCATCACATGTATAACAATGTAGTTTGATCACCACAACCGCTCCAACATTTATTTGTTCGAAAAGTTCTTTACACTCTATGTATGTAACTGCCATCAAATTGCAGCTGACATGGCAGTGCCAGCAAGAGGCTCTCAAGGCAAGTGAGAAGCAGAAGTGGTTTGCCATTGCCTTCCTCTCCAGTGTCTTCCTTGGTGGTCTTGTTTCCAAAGGAGCCTAGCTTCTGAGACCCTATGAGATTGGGATATACCATACCGTAGCATCCTTAGCAGTCTCTCCATCCAAGGCAGATGTTGATCCCCCGCCCCCGGCAGCCATCTCACAAGAAGCAAAGGCTATCTATAAAGCGGTCAGCAAGTACATCTGGTACCATTGCTCCCCATATTTCTAGAGGCCACTGAAAGTTCATAGCTGCCTTAAGACTCCCTGGCTTATTGTTTCCCAAAGCCAAGTCCCCCTTTTTTATATCCAACCTATTCTAATTCCCCTTTATGGCAGTTAACACCTGTTTTTCTTGTCCTGTCTAGTAAAGGACATGTAATGCATTTCACCTGTGTGGTTTTTATATGAGTGAAAACAGGTGGTGGTGGGCAAGTGTTTAAAGGGGTTTTCAAGGGGTTTGGGACTCTCTTTGTGTAAACAATATAAGGTAGCGGTCACACGAGCGAGATAACGTGTGGGGGGGAAGCGAGGCTATTTGCTCCATAGGAATTTGACCCGTATTTGCGCGATCACACAGTTCCTGGGAGCTGCGGGGGCAACCCGCCACTGTGTGATCAGACGCAACTGGGGGGGGGGTTGTGTGTGTTTCCGGTGTGCTTCAACAAGGGATCAATGATTTGCATCTCCGCCCTGAGTGCTCCGTATGCACTGTGCAATGATGTGCATACTGAAACGGGGAAAAAAACCAATGGTATGGAGGTCGGATGGCCTGATCAGACCATCCCGATGCCATGGGAGCATGCTGGAGTGATCACAGAGGGAAAAGTCCATTCCTGGCCCATAGCAATACATTTGCTACCGGATTTTCCCTGGTGTCTCTTTACCCTGCTTCTGTGGCAGAGCAAAACAGGTTGTTGACGGGTGCGGGACGCTTCCCAGATGTTTGCATCTGATTGTGCCCTTAAAATATGCCCAGCATTCGCACCTATGGCATGGCTAATTCTGCTTGTGATGGGACTGTCAGGTGGTCTTTGTGGGGAAGGAACAACTTTGCAGTTCATGTAAAGTATGTGTGTATGGTGGGAGAGGCATACAGTAGTATCTGCTGTAAGCATTTTATGTGGCTCAGAGCACAAACAAGAGGCTGAGGAGAATGACTTTGCATGTGTGAGTGTGGGGTGGGTACTGAGGTCAGAAACAGGAATTTGTTTTCCTAGAGAGAAAAGGATTAACATGAAAGCCACCATGGAAATTGCTGTTTGCTGTTCCAAGAGTGGCCAAAGATTCCCAGCAGCATTCTCCCTTCTCTCACGTTGCCACTGGCCAGCATTAAAGAAGTTGGTGAGATGGTGAAGTTTTGCCCTCAACTGGGAACCACAAAACAGGCTGAGTTAATAACCAGCTCCCTGGTGGGGAGGCAGGGCAAAGGGTGCTGAAACCAGTAATTGGTAACACAAGCCTCATTTCTATGTTCATCTACGAACTGATATCTGGTTTCACAAACTGACCATAATTTAAGCAAACCATGATTTCTTGTTGAGCCTCAACTGACCTTATAAATTAACTCTTGCAAACATGTACCAGCAAACACTTTACACCACTCATAAAAATAGTCTTCCAATATTTATTCCTAAATTCATCTCCAGACATTCCCTTAACCCATCAGATGTTCCACATTCACTTCTAATAGTAACTGATATATTACTGATGGGTCCCATTTAGATCCACTTTGAACATCTAATATCAATATTTCAAAAGCAGTTAATGGCCTTTTGATTTTACAAAGTATAAGATTACTGTTCACAAATTGTACAGGACTCAAGGATTGGTATCATTATATCTTTATGTTTCCTAATTTATTTTGTATTACATTTAAAAGGACACAGCTAACATTCTGAAGAATATCTACAGAATGGTGTACATTTTCATTATGCCACATATCATGCCTGTATTGCTATGTCTGAATTATTGGAAATACACAAAATGTGACAGTGATGACAAGCTTGTTGCCTTTTTATGCCATTTATCCAAACTAACAGCTTTGTCAAAGGATTATTTAGGATGTAGGTAAAAAAAAAAGATCACTCAGTATTTCATATGAGCATATATACCTTTCATGTCAACCCAGCAAACATCTGGTTTTTGAACCATTTATAACAATTGACTCAAATTAAATGTGTAGTAATAAATTTTTAAGTTTGATACCCTCAATTATTTCTGTAAATACTGTTTCTATCTTGGTTTTTCACACCTTGATTTCTCAGCTGTACAAACAAAACAATTTACTACATTTTGCCATTTCTTTAATTGCTGTACTGTGTTAGATAAAACTGGGTAACCTGAAACAAAATCTTGGTTTCTTTAAACAGAAGAGGAATTCATGGCATTCATTAATGCCAGAGATTAGTTTGCCTCGGCCTTCCTTTGGAGACAAGGAAGGCATGAGACTTAATTAGGTAGCCACATTTGAAGCAGCCAATGAGGAGCTGTGATTTTGCCCCTTGTATTGTGGTCCCTCCTTCATGCAGGCTTTTCTTCTGGCTACTGAGGAGGACAGTTGGTGCTTTCATTGCTGCCAAGCAGTTGGAGCTAACTTTGTAAGGTTGGAAGTGACTGTTTTATATTCTTTGTGGAGTTGAGTTTGGGGTATTTAATTGAGTGCATGCCAGTGGTGTGTTGAAGATGTGCTTGTGTAGACCGTGGGGGTGAGAAGTGTCATGTGTCTACGGGCCTCAGACCAGGGGCTACTTTGCCTGGACTGCCCCTCCCTGTGTCCTCACTGGCCAAAGGCCCTACCCCACTCTGCCAATACAGCCCTACTCTTACTGCTATACTAGGTCCTAGCCAAGCCCTCATGCTCAGTCTGTCTCCATAACAGTCTGGTGACAGTCCACCAACCCCAGTCCGCCAACCCCAAAATGCTCCGCCCCCTGCTGCCATGACCCGGTGCAACATCACCAGCATGATGATGTCACATGGACTTCCTTCAGGGATTTAACAGTTTATCCTTTTGGATGAATTGTTGGCTGTCTGGGTGTGACTTCAGGTGCAGTCAGATGCTACAGAGGCACATGGTTTTTGAACTTAGTTCCAGAGCCACTGGTGTGCCCAACATTGGCCTGTAGGCTGGGAGCACAAAGATGTATGGTGCTGCAGCTTTTATGGGTCTTCATTTTGTGTTGTTTAGAATTTAATATTCTGTTCAAAGCTAGGCACATCCCTGGTTTGGATAATGGCATTGCTGATGCTTTCTCTTGATTTCAGGGAGAAGATTTTTGGGAACTGGTACCAGGTACAGATGCTGCCCTGATGCCAATGGCAAATGAGCTTATGGGCCCTTGAAAGTCTGAGGTATGGCAGACAGTGATTGTGGCTTTAGTTCCAGGTACAAGGGTAACTTATACAAAGCAGTGTCAGAAGTTCTTTGGCATTTAGGGAAGAGGAAGGCTTGGCTCAGATCTGGCCTTTGCCAGTGGGGCATCTCCAGCAATTTCTAGTGCTGTTGAAAGATAGAGGTTTGACAGTTAGGGCCATTAAAAGTTATGTAGCTGCATTAGCTTCCAAAGAGAAAGCTCAGGAACAATACAGGTGATTTTCAGATTAGGAAGATGCTCAGAGCTGGTGCTACCATTAGACCAACCTAGGTGGACGCCTAGGGTGCAGACCTCACAGAAGCGCAGAAATGACAGTCATTACTGTGCAGGAGCCCCCACTGCCAGGCCCAGTGCCAGCAGCACGGCCAGCTGCCTGAGGTAGTGGCCAGCAGCCAGGTGCACCATCTGAAGCTGCCCACTGCTGCCAGCAGCCACCTGTCAAAGTCCATCCACAACTGCCATCACTGCAACCGTTCAGCCAAGAGGAGGCGAGCCAGGCCCCTTTGGGGGGGCTGCCGGGCACTGGCGAGGAGCACTGTTGAGGGTCAGCCAGTGGCAGTGGTGCACATGAGCAACTGGTGGCATCCCCGGAACAAGGTTTTCTGGTGGGCAGGCCTGGGCTGGTACCCCGCCCCAGCTGCCTTGGCTTGCAGGAGAGGAGAGGAGAGGAGAGGATGGGAAGGAGAAGAGCCTCTCTCTGCTGGGCTCGAGCCCAGGACTCTCTTATGAAAAAAGGGTCTGGCTGGAGGTGCGCCCCCCATTTTGTTGCATAGTTGGGCTGCCCAACTTTGGCAGCTGTTCTTTTGTCTAGGGCATCCCTGGCAAGGTCAGAAGGTTTTTGAAGCTTGCTTATTCCTCTCTCCCTAGCTGAAGATGTGGTGAATATGAGCTTGACTGCCACGCCCAAATCCCAGCATCTGTAGTGGCTGGGATCAGAAGCCTTGAACTGCCTGGACTCCATCAAGATTAATCACCCTTTCAAACAGTGATGTTAATAGAAAGAGCATTGTTTATTGTGGTGTAATCCTAAATGTGCTTAAGGATCATTGATGGCAGTGTATAAACACAAATTTGTATAAACATGTTCATGAGCACTGAATACAATAGGATTTACTTCTGCTTAGGGTCAGGAAGGCAGGGGAATTTTTTCAACAGCATATTTACAGGCTAAGGGTAGATGTAAGTTACTGCAAATGAATTGTCTTGGTTGTACTTTATCTTGATTGTACTTTGTGGGAGTTCAAGGTAGAGTTACTGATCTGAAGCTGCTTTGGGGAGAACAGGAGATGTGGCAGTGCGCAGTGAATGCCGAACAACATGAAGGAGAAATGCTGACTCCTGTAAATGCTGCAAGAAAGTGGTTTCACTGGAACATGCTTGCTGAACACCACATAGTATCTTAATCATGGACACTGATGTATAACATGTAAACCAGCCTAGTACATTAAGGAGTCCCCCCTTCGAACATGCCCAGCAGAAAGAATGATTGTGATGCTCGGCTTAGCAAATGGTGATTCATGATCCCTGTTCCCCCGGTTGCACTTTGTCACTTGGTACACCAGGAGGGGCTCCATCTTGTGTCTGTTCAAAGTGCCGGTTGAACATTTTGGCTGCACACTTCTCTGGGATCTCCTCAAATAGACCTGGGGTGCCAGCCTTCTGGGCAGGAATCACATCATGCTTATGTCTTGCAGTCTCAAAAATGCATGTTTAACAGTAGAGTTTCTCATAATGTAAGCACGGTTGCTATAAGATCTTCCTTTTGGATCTTTTCTGCTGCAAAGACCCTGACAAATGCATTTAAGTTTGAAAATTGGTGGGTGCGCCGGGGGGACGCGGGGGCACCAGAAGGTAGCTTCGGCTAGTGTGCAAAAAAACCTGGCACTGGCCCTGAAAGTGCTTGAGGGTTGGGTGCATGAAGCACCAGCACAAAAGGATTCATGGTGACCCTTTATATACCTGAGCTTATGGGGGTTTTGGTAGAGGGCTACAGGGTTGTTGTGATAGTGTTAAGGAGGCTGAATTTTTTTTGTGCAGTAGCATTGACTGCCTTTTATGTAGCCTTGCACATCAGGAAGCTCTTAGCCACCTCTTGATGGGATGTGTCCTGGGCAGCACTGCAAGTTTTGGACCCACAGTTGTAGCCTCAACTGTAAACCTAGCAGAACATATAGGTCTTATAAGCCCTGTGGAACTGAGTTAGGTCCCACAGGGCATGGATGGCATTCAGCAGAGAGTTCTATCAGGTTGGTGCCAGGGCTTTCTCAGCTCTGGTTGAGGACAGCCGGATACTTTTGGGGCCAGGGATCACCAGCAGGTTCTTCTCTCTCTAGGAGCCAGTTTGGTGTAGTGGCTAAGTGCGTGGACTCTTATCTGGGAGAACCAGGTTTGATTCCCCACTCCTCCACTTGCACCTGCTGATGTGACCTTGGGTCAGTCACAAGCTCTGGCACAGCTGTTCCTGAAAAAGAGCAGTTTCTGTCAGAAGTTGTCTCAGCCCCACCTACCTCACAGGGTGTCTGTTGTGGGGAGGGAAAGGGGAAGGAGTTTGTAAGCTGCTCTGAGACTCCCTTGGGCAGTGAAGGGCGGGGTATAAATCTAATCTCTTCTTCTTCTTCTCTTGAGTGTAATGCTTTTTGGGGGGATATACCAGGATAGGTGATTTCGTAGATATGTTGGTCCCAGACCATTTAGGGTCTTGAACATGGCTCTGGTATTCAACCTGGAGCCAGTCCAGCTGGCAGAGCACTAGTTGAATATGTGCCGTCAATGGAGTTCCTGTGAGAACTTGCACCGCTGTATTCATGGCCAGCTGTAATTTCCAGGTCAGTTTCAGTCTGGAGGTAACCATTGCGTGGATCACTGTGGCTAGATTGGCCATGGCCTCCAGACCCTTGGCCAAAGAAGATGCTGGCTGGCCATCCATAAACAGATACAGCTGTCATGGCCAATGTTCCCTCTAAGCAGTGGAGTCTTGTGAGCAAAACTTCTACTTTGTGAGCTGCTGGCATTAAAGCTATGAGCAAGCGATTTGGCTACTGCATAAATTAGTTTGCTCTGGAGCCATCCTTCCTGAGCTAAGGCAAAAATGTGTGAGCCGGAGGCTAAAAAACTGTGAGCTAGCTCACACTAACTCAGCTTAGAGGGAGCACTGGTCATGGCCTGTCGGGGTTCCTGCTGGCCGGCCCCCTGTCGCTGTGGCGATGCAGTGCCTCTCCCTTCCTTGGCTAAACAGAGGGACGAGGGAAAAGCTTGTTTTGGGAGTCCCAGAGGTGCATGGGGGGGTTGCTCTGGAAGATGGAGGGGTCCCAGGAGGGTCAAGAGTAAGAGGCCTCAGTCCAGGGACTTGGGGAGGAGGTTACTTCATCCCTCAGCCCCTCGGAGTCTGTGTTCTGCCTTCATTCACTCTTCTTCTTTATTGGGTGCTCACGATCCATCCTCATTGGCCCTCTCCTCTTCCCTTTTATAGCCTCCTCCACTCCTGAACCACCCTCTCCCACCAGCCCCACCTCCCTTCAAGAGAGAAAATGTGGCCCCACCCTCATCTGCCCCTGCCTCCGCCTATATGTCCTCTGGATATGTCGCTGGACCCGTATCATGGTGCAGCCCCTCCCTGTCCATCCAGCAGCCTCAATTCCACGCCACCTCGATCCACCACCTCGGGAGCCCAGCTATGCTCCTAAGACTTCTGCCATTCTTGGGTTCAGGCCCACCTCCGGCCCTCGCCAACCTGTCACTGCAGCCCATGCGCTCCTCCTTGTTGCTGTGGGCCTGAGTCCTCCACTGTGCCAGGTGGCTCCTCTGACAGCTCCCTCATTGCTCCCTTTGCCGCCCTCAGTCTCCCCTGCATTGTCACCACTGTCGGGAAGGGTTGTGTGTAGGTCCCTGTCTCCTGGCCATCCCACTGGGAGGCCCAGGGGGACCAGGAGAACAGCTAGGTATCATCTGCTTACCCAGCAGTTTGACAGCAAGAAATTGCAAGTAGATAAATAGGTACTGCTTCGGTGGGAAGGTAACAGCGTTCCGTGCACCTCGGTGTTTAATCATGCCGGTCACATGACCACGGAAACATCTTTGGACAGTGCTGGCTCCTCAGCTTGGAAACGAAGATGAACACCGCCCCCTAGAGTCAGATTCGACTAGATTTTGAGCAAGGGAAACCTTTACTTTTTAATCATCTGCACACTGATGACAACCCAGCCCGAAACTCCTTATCAACTGGGCGAGGAGGCACATATAGATGTTAAATAATATTTCATAGAGCATTGCTCCTTGGGGGACTCCACATAACAAAGGGTAGTGTGGTGAAACCCTCTCTCCTAGCATCACCCTCTGTCCCCTACCATGGAGGAGTGAGACAAGCAACTTCAAGGCTGTCCCATGGATTCCTATGTCAGCAAAGCGGTTGGTCAACAACTCATGGTCGACCATGTTGAATGCTGTTGTCAGGTCAAGCAATAACAGCAGTGCCAACCCATCTTGATCCAGCTGCCTAGGAAGATCATCTGTGAGGGCAACCAGCACTATCTCCATCCCACGGCCAGGGTGGAAACTGGATTGGAATGGTACTAGAGCCCATGTGTCTTCCAGGAAGGTCTGGAGCTGCTCAGTCACTGCTCTCTCAATTACCTTACCCAAAAACAAGAAATTCAGTGCTGGGTGGTAATTGGCTGGATCTGTAGGATCCAAAGATGGTTTCCTTAAGAGCAGTGTTAACCACAGAATTCTGTTACCACAGAATGCAGAACTATGGCCTGAGTTGCCTATTTCAAAATAGAGGCGATGCTTCATATCAGCATACACATGACAGCACCATGTCCCAGGCAGCTCTCACTGCTGCAATTGTCATTGATAGCTGGAAAGAAAACCTGCACTGTTTGTAGCACAGAAGGGATATATTCACAGAAAATGTCAGCATTTTCTGTAATTATAAATTCTCTTTTCTTAAATATCTACACTAGAATCTTGCCACTGGAAGAAGTAATAGTCTGTTGGCTCAGTTATTTCTGCTGGTTTATATCTTACCCTGTGCAATCTATTTTTTGGTGAGTGGTGTGTGTGTGTTTGTGCACGCACACCTGAAAGCCATGGTTGACTTCTGGTGACCCCTAGTGGGGCTAGGACATTTCAGAGAGATGGCTTGATATTGCCTGCCTCTGTGTCCCAGTCCTGGTATTCCTTGGAGGTCTCCCATCCAAGTACTTGCCAGGGTTCACCTGGTTTAGCTTCTGAGATCTGACAAGATCTGGCTTGCCTGGGCTCTCCAGGTCAGGGCCCTGTGCAATGTATTTTTATACTCACATTGGCTCAATACCAGAATGGCAGGGAATATTCTAGGTACTGTTTGACACCAATTGATCTTGAACAAGGGTAGGTCCCGTTGGGCTGGAGAAAAGAATGCTAAATAAACAACAACATTATCAGTAGCTAAACAATGCCAGACATCCCCATTATCATATAGAGTAAAAAAAAATGTATAGACACTTCAATGGATGTTAAAGCTGCTGAGATACATTAGAAGTGCATCTTTTGGTCTTGTACATAACAGATGGTACTTACTCTCTCAACAGAGATAGCATGCACATGAAACTTATACCCAGAATTAAATATTGTTGGCCTCGAAGGTGCCACTGGACTCAAACTTTGTTCTCCTGTATCGTAGTGAAAGAACCACATTTTATGTACATACCCACTTTTTACAGATACATTTTAATTCAGTCATACCATTACATGGTCTCAGTCCTTTTGGATCTGCTCATTCTGGCTCACTCTGTGCTTTCCTTGGTCAGACCCAATTTTATGTTAATCCAGCTTTCCCATCTATCAAAGGTTGGTTGATAGTTTGGTTGATGGTTTCACATCTATCAAACCTCTCTGAGTGAATTGATTGTTCTTTTGATTGAAACTTGTTTTACAAGAGCCTCTGTTTATATTTCTTATACTTTTAAATATACCTTTGTGTTGCTTGTGTTTGTGCTGCAAGTAGGAATTTTTCGCCTCTACCCAGGATTGGCTGAATGGGTGAAGGTGTTTTTGCCTACCTTGCACTGAGAGCAGTGGATTGGATGCTTGGTTGTGGTGGTTGATACCTAAACAGGTTGGTCACTTGGCAGGTTCGTGTGGGCAAGAAACCGGAACCAGTGAACACCTTATGGCATTTTCCCCATTAGGGAAAGGGGGTCATCAGGAACTGCCTTCAGATTTTAGGGTCTAGGGTGGGGAATGGTGATCACCTCTGGGAACCTCTTAGGGTTAGGCTCCTCTCTGCAAGTTGTCAGGCTTCAGCGGTAGGTGTTCCTAGGTGGCAACCAGTTTTGCAGGGCTGCCGGTTGTGAGCCAGACCACTGGCTCAAGACCGGAACTAGGTGACCCGCCTGAGATAAGGGCAAGGAGGTTTGTTAGGGGAGTGACACCCGCCTTGCCTGTTCCATGCTCACTTAGTTGGTCCCTTGCTGCAATGTTATGTTAAATAGTTAATAAAGTGGCCCTTGTTTACTTCCAAACTGTTGTCTGTCTCGTTATTCCGACTTGGGGGGGGGGGCAAATGTTTACATACATTGGTGTAGTGGTTAGAGAGTCAGACTAGCATCTGGGAGACCTTGGGTTCAAATCCCCACTCTGCCATGGAAACATGCTGGGTGACTTCTCTCAGCCTCTTGCCTCACAGGATTGGTGAGAGTTTAAAATGGAGGAGGGAAGAATGATGTTGTAAGTGGCTTTGGACCCCCATTTGGGAGAAAAGTGGGATATAAATATCTAAATAACCAGCCTATGATTTTATCACTTTGTCGGTAGCACTATCACTACATGAAATTAATATACTAGTTTCAAAGAACTTAATAAATAAACTTTATTTAAAAATCAGATTTTTGGGTATGTGAGGGCATGAGAACACCTAGTATCAGTACAATAGAAAAAATGGACTGTTAAGAAGGGTAAAGATTGCTAATGCAAATTCATTGGGAATTTGTCTTACAAAGGCTTGAGTGAGCTAGAGCTGATTTTGTCATGTTGTGCCATTGTTGAAGGATGGCAAAACTGTGCCCAGTGCAACTCCTTCTCATGCTTCACTTCTGAAAGATGTGACACATTGATGGGGCAGGCAGAATATGCCCACTTGAAGCAAATACAACGGAGTTCTTTTCCTTAAGAAGTTTGGAGTTCCATAATTATAGGAGCTTCTAGTATCAGATGCCACCCTCTTGATAATGCCAGCCTTCTCAATTATCACACAATGATGGTTACCATATAATGCTAACTCTCCAGTCCTAAACATATTTACTTGAGAACAGGTGTCCTTAACAGAAATATTAAGCAACCAAAAAGATTTCTAAGCCGTGTAAGTGGCAATGGAGAGTCAACAGATGATTAATCTTGCAAATAAAAATAAAGCACTTTAGGGTTCTTTGAAAACTATCTTACACTTTGTGAGTCAGAAAATGAATCCTTGACAAACTGATTTACTGACAGTGTCATTCACGGGGTGTCTGCTTGGCCATCCTCTCCTTCGAAGTGACTGTACACCCTGCAGCATCTAAACCAGAACAAACAGCTTTGCTAGGCGATCTAAAAATATCCTGACAAGTTCAACCATCCTAGTTTAAACCCTTGAGCACTTGCCAGATCAATGCATCCCACAAATGAGAATTTTGCTGCAGTGCACTAGGTCATATGTTTCTACACCCAGAACTTAGCAAGCTGCTGTAGATTCAAGAGCCTGAGAAAGAAGTCCTGAGCTTAATGGGTCAAAAGCCATAATGGCCAGTCATTAGTTGATGATGGTGCTTTGCCTGACAGATGATGTTTCATTTCCAAAGGTCAACAGGACAATCATGTACTATGATCTGCATAGTATGCTGCTCAGCCTTAGAAGCATTAACTTATTAACTGACCACTCTCAACAGTATATTTTGTTAAGTTTTTTAAGGTCTACATCTAAAGCAAGGGAGCATGGCTAAAGCACTGGGTCCAGGGTATGGAGAGAATGAGAGTTACACCTTTCTAAGCCCAAACCCTTCTAAGTAATTGAAGTCTCACAAGTGTATAACTTTGTGCAGTTGGTATTTCAAGGAAGTCTTCTCCGTCGTAAATTCTTCTTGCATCCTTCTCATGCCCAGCATCTGTTGTTAAGTGAGTGACTTTGCAAACAATGCAGAAAAGAAAGAACAAAGAAGCAGACCCCCCTGCCCACCCAAAACAACAAAGAAGCAACTCTGTGGAAGCAGAAAAGCAGAGGCAAAACTACTCCTATATGGTTTCAAGAGTCTGGACTTGGGAGTCATGTTGCCTCTTTACAGAAGTGATTAACCCCCCTCCCCCCCGAGGACAGTCTCTTTAAATTTCCACAATTAATTGTTGGGGATATGCTTATAGACTCATTCTACTCATGTTTCCTCAGAACTAAGTGTTGCTGAGTTCAGTAGACTAGCTCCTTATGTTCTTATAAAGAGACCACCAAGGGGGGACACAATAAAGGTTTATAAAATTATGCATGAGGTGGAGAGAGCTGACAGTGGACAGTGAAATTTTTCTCCCTCTCCTCAAATACTAGAACTCTAGGGCATGCAGTGAAGCTGATGGGCAGAAGATTCAGGATGGACAAAAGGAAATTCTTCTTTATACAGAGTGTGATTAAAATGTGGAAATCACCACCAGAAGATGTAGTGATGGCTGCAGGAATAAACAGTTTTAAAAGGGTATTAGATAGATTCATGGGTGAGAGGTCTATCAATAGCTACTAGCCATTGTCACTGAGGGGAACTTCCACATTCAGAGGGAATAAGCCTCTGAGTTCCAGAGCCAGGAGGCAATGTCAGCGGAAGGTCTCAGCCTCTATGCCCAGTTCCAGCGGAACTGATTAGCCACCATGTGAGAGGATACTGGACTAGATTGACCACTGGTCAAGCAGGGCTGTTCTTATGTTCTTCCAAATGAGCACATGTGAGATAGCAGCTCTGCTAGTTTTGTGAATACTATTTAATTTTGATCTTTTGAAATATACATATCCTTCTTTCTTAGTAACTTATTTCAAATATTTATTGGCAGGCGTTTACACATTCAGAGCATTTTAATCTAACACACATAATTAAAGGAGGGCATAACCTTTCTTGAAATCTGAAAGCAGGAATAATTTTAGGAGGAAAAGGGAAAAAGTCTATGAGGAACTGGTCAGACCATCAACATGGATACTAAAGTCCTTACTGCAGAGATTATTTTGAAATGGAAGCTGAGACTGAAGTGGCAGAGATTAACCTGACTGTTCATGGGTAGTATCACCACACAACACCCTCGAAGCATTTTTTAGTCTCTAGTATTTTAAGATTTAGGTGAGTTGCTTCCTATCCAAAGTGACAATTTGTTGTTAGACTGGAAAGAAAATCAACCTTTGAAGTTATGAAATGTTGCTGTTTGTCATGTCATGTCAGATGCAACATGGCTTCCACTGTCCCAAAATATAACATGACAGATTTATAGAATTATTATTGTGAAGGAAATTTTCACTAGGAAATTTGAAGGAACAGAATTGTTGGTGTTAATCATTATATCTCATCATTTTGGATGATGAAACAGTTGGGCAGAGGGTTAGAGTATAAGTGAAGAAATCCTTGAGCTATCTGGGGTTGTGAAGGGGCTTTCATCTCAAGCCCAAGACAATTTTGACCTGGAAAACATACAGTGCACTTTGCAGGTAAAATTAGACACCACAGTTGGACTGGTTCAGTCTCAGAATGTTTTTGAACCACAGTCTGGTCTTAGTTGTATGGATAAATTTTCAGTTGTGAGGCCTGATGGTGGATGTGATGGACTGCCCTTAACAATGGGTTTCCTAGTGCAGCAATGTCAGAGAGCTGGGAGGTGAAGAGTTAACTTTTCACTGGAATGGAGACCGTGAGTGACAGGCTGTTCCCTTTCCCTCCCCTTTCCTCTGATTGGCCAGCACCAGCTGAGGAGAACTATATTATTAGCTGAGTGCTGAGGGCATGGTCTTTTTGGAGTCATTCAGCCAGTTGGTCTTTGAGGAAGTCAGACAGGCAGTCAGTTCGCTTCTGACAGAGTCAGTTGGAGTCAGTTGGACTCAGTCAGACAGGTTCACCTTTGGAGTGAAGGGAAATTACTCCTTGCCTTAATTGTTTTCTATGAATTCTGAGGAAGGATTCAGTATCAGAACTGAACATCTAAGGGTCAGCCTAAGCTGAAGTCCATTTTACATAGACACCAGAACTGAGATTGAGATTCTGGAAAGGGCAGTTGGATAGTATGCTTAAACTCCCATTCAGGCCAAAAGAAAAGGGCTATATCTTCTGAGGAGAAGAAGAATAATTCCTGCCCAGTTACACAAGGGGGTTTTGCTCTGAGAAGGCCCCTGGTCTGTTGTGAAGAGAAACAGATTTAGACACCTCAGGATATAGGAATAAACCGTGGTTTCCAAAAGGGGGAGAAAACTCATCTTGATAATGAAAATCAAGCCCACCACAGAGCAAAAATTGCAGGATATGATGTTACTGTTATCACATACCATCATGCCTATGGCATAGTGACTTATGCTTGAAGTATCACTGAAAATGTGAAGCTGGTATTGACCAACATCCACAATGACATCCACACAATCATAGTAAAAGTTGGCGAAGTATATGTTGTCAGTGTTTACAAACCTGCAGTTTCATGGCCAGTACATATCCTATCAACCTACCTTCATCCTTCTGCATATGCCGATGACTCTAACAGCCACCATAGAAATTAGAGATACACAGTTAATAATAAGAATGGTAAGGCACTTGCCAACTGGGCTGAAGAACATGGCTTGCATCTTGTTTTCAATGCTACATGCAGAAGCACCTTTAGATCAGCTGCATGCAATATAGAGTCCAACCCTGATTTAACATTTGTTTCAACTGAATGGAGAAATCAGCCCTTACCTATATCCAGACATATTTTTGAGCCTTTCCCATACAGTCAGCATCGACCTGTAATCCTCTAGCTAGGAATCCAAACAACAGTTATCAGGTCTTTTCTAAGACCATGATGGAACTTTAAGAGGGCAAATTGGAAAGGTTTCAGTGAAGCTCTGGACAGGTGTCTTGGATGTGTCCCTCCAACACATAATAACTACCACTGATTTGTTGGAGCTATTATATCTACAGCCAAAAGGCACATTCCTTGAGGATATTGGAAAGAATATATTCCAGGCTGGAGTAATCAGAGCAAGAGGCTGTATCAAAATTTCCTCAACGTCAAAGATCCAGAAGTAGCAGATGAACTACTCCATGAACTCAATGCTGGATGTAGCCAAAAATGGACCAAAGCAACTGTGAATTTGGATTTCAGGCATTCCAGTAGGAAAGCCTGGAGCCTATTGAAAAAACTAGGTGCAAGCCCACCTGTGCTGTGAGGAAATCTGGAGGTAACATCAAACCAGGTAGCTGCCCAACTGATCCCTATCCAGAGCTCTGAAGGATCAAGATTTTACGATCAGGATAAAAAAGAACTCCAGAATTTGAAATGCACCTGTCCTGAAGACTGCGAGCTGTCAGGGGATTTCAGTGCTGATGAGATTTCCAAGGCACTGAAGGTTATCATGAGTGAAAAGGCACCAGGCTTTAACTGCATTGATAATGAGTTCCTGATCAACAGCAGCATGTTCACTAAGAAGTGGCTAGCAAAGTTTCTCACTGACATCATGAGAACAGGAAGACTCCTGGGAGAATCCTTGGAACTATCCCAGCACCTGGATATTCCTGGGGGGATTCAAGAAAGCAAAGATAGTTGCTATTCTGAAATCTGGAAAACCAAAACATCTGGCAGAAGGTTACAGATCTGTTCCCCTTTTTAGCTTGTTATGAACCTCTCGAGAGGCTAATCCTGAACAGAATCAGTGACAGAATTAACAAACATGTCCCTATAGAGCAAGCAGGATTTAGACCCCATTGTAGTTGTGAAGACCAGGTTCTCAGCTTAACAACTTTTATTGAAGCAGAGTATCAGAAGTGTCTTAAGACATCAGCAGTTTTCATCGATCTAACTACCACTTATGACACAGTCTGGAGGGATGGTCTGCTGTACAAGTTTTTACACGTTTTCCCCTGCAGAACATTATTTTGACTCCTAAATAACATGCCGAGTGATAGAACTTTCCAAGTAATTATGGGCCAGTCAATCAGCAAGCAGAAGAATCTGAATAACGGTCTACCTCAGGGCTCAGTCCTTGCTCCAGTTCTTTCCAATCTATACATCTCTGATGTTCCAGAGATGATATCCAGGAAGTTTGCTTATGCCGATGACATGGCAATTGCAGTAAGGCATAAATCAACTGAAAGGACTGAGGAAATACTTGGACCTCAAAATTCTGGCTGACTACTATTGTAAATGGCAGCTTATTCCAAGTCCAGGAAAAACAGAATGCTCCTCTTTCCATCTCAATAACAATCTTGCCAAATGTGAACTGAATGTCTACTTTAATTGCACCTGATTTACACATAGCCATACACCTAAGTACCTTGGCATTTACCCTGGACAGGACATTAAGCTATGAACACCATCTTACCAATGTAGCAGACAGCCAACATGGTGTAATGGTTAAGAGCAATAGACTCTAATATGGAGAATCTGGTTTGATTCTGCATTCCTCCGTATGAAGCCAGCTGGGTGGCTTTGGGTCAGTTGCAGCTCTTTCAGAGTTCTCTCAGCCCCCCAAATAAGTCTAGCTCACCACCTAGTGGTGCATAGTGCAAAAAAGCAAGAATTTCAGGCTGTCAGACAATCTTAGGAACTTCTGGCCAATGTTCCCTCTAAGCTCCACAGTGTTGTGAGCAGAAATTCTACCTTGTGAGTGAAAAAAAACAGTAGTATTAAAGTTGTGACTGAGTCTACATTTGGCTATTGTGTAAATTACTTTTTTAAAAGGTTATTTCCATAACCTTGTAAAAATCTCAGAAGAAATTCTTTTAAATTATATTTAAACTGTATTTTAAGAATAATTTAAATTTTACAAGAGAAAACAGGTTCAAGTCAGATTTCATCCATCCCTTTCCATTACATTGGTAGACTTTTCCTCCAGAGAACAGGACTATCCACCCCAGTCCACTGTACTTGTAGACCTGTCTTCTGGAGAACAGGTCTACCCTCCCCATTCCACTATTGGTAGACCTGTCCTCTGGAAAATGGGTCTACCTGCCCCAATCCACTATATTGGTAGACCTGGCCTCTATATTGCAGTCTACATTTTTTCAGTGAAATATGACAACCAGCATTTCAGGTCAAGTATAACAGAGGTGGAATAATCACTGTCAGACCCCTACCTAACCTAACAGACAGGAAATTCTTTAAATGTTATCAATATGCCCAAACTACTTATTTATTCAAATATTTAAATCTCACTTTTCCCTGTATTTTAAAGCAGATTACAAATTATACTGAAAAGCATAATCGGGGTGTGCAAAAAAAAAAAAAAAGATTCTCTCAGCTTCATTATAGTCGATGGGCCCCACAGGCTATAATAGAGAAATGATCCAGGAGTATATGGAACTCTGGGGGGGCTGTTTTTGGAAGTAGAGGCACCACATTTTCAGCATAATTGCTGGTGCCTCTCCTGAAGAAACACTTCAAGTTTCAAAAAGATTGGACTAGAGGATCCAGTTCTATGAGCCCCAGAAGGAGATGCCCCCATCCTCCATTGTTTCCAATGGAGGGAAAAATGCCAAAGGTCTCAGTTCACTTGTAGACTGTGCTGCCAGTTAAAATGCTGTGCACTAGTGCCCCCTAGCACAACTTAGAAGGAACTTTGCTCCTGGCTATACTAAACACAATGCCATACAACAACAAAAATTATTAATCATTACCAATGTAGCAGTGAAATACACATGTGAAATAACATTCTTCAAAAACTATGTGGTACAACTTGAGGTGCATCTGCTACAACACTTAGATGCTCACCTTTCGGGTTCATGTATAGTACTGTGGAATATGGTTCTTCAGTTTGGATCAACAACCCACATGTCCACAAACTTGATATCCAACTCAATACAAGGAGAACCATTAGTGGATGTATTAAATCCATTCCAACCTAATGGCTACTGATGTTGTGCCACATGGCTCCCCCACATCTCTGAAGACAAGATGCTCTTCTTTGTGAACATAGAAAGATAACTGAAAAAAGAGAGTTCACAAAGACATGGCTGATGCGGGCCTATCCAGCCTAAGATCCTGACACCCAGCCATAAGATCCGTGCAAATCCTGGAATCACAAAATTTCAATCTAGGGAATGAATAGTTACAAACATTGATGCAATCAGTTCTATCTGATATTGATTACCTGATAAACACCAATGAGAGGCCCCAAAGGATTTGACTTGCCATGTAAAGTATGGAAGATGGTTAACAGAATATGAACAGGCTTTGGCAGTTGCACAGACCTGTTATTTAAGTGGGAGCGGGCAAATTACCAGGACCCAAATGCATTTGTGGTACAGCCTGCCAAACTATTTTCCATCTGTCACAGGAATGTGAATGTCATGCTTTCCAGGGAGATGTGATTGAGCTCTTTGAACTCTCCCCGGTGGTGACTGAGTGGATTGAAAATTTAGATACTACGATTTAGGGGGATTGCCCAATTGGTCAACTTGGTTACATATTTTATATTATTATATGATTTGTGTGTGTAACTCTGCCATATAATAAATAAATAAATAAATAAATTGTCAGATAATAAATGGTGCTTGAGCTAGTGGTGTGCAGCAAAACAAGACAAAAACAAACAAACAAAACCAGTATTTTTCAGATCAGGATATACTGAAGCAAAAATCAGTATTCGTGGTTTCCTGGGATACTGGTATTTGGATCTGGGTTTGGGGGAGCGTCTGATATTTTTTGGCTGCATCATTCCTTTTAGGGAAGCTTTCCAAGAGGCTGAGGGGTGTTTTTAAGGTACTGGCACCAAAATTTCAGGATATCTGCTAGTGCCTGTCCTTTAAATAATCCTCAAATTTCAATTTAGTTGGACCAAGGGGTTTTCCTATGGAGGGGAAAAAAGACATGAAAAATATAAAACCCAAGAATCTTCCCCCAGGAATATTGTTCCAAGCTATTGCTAAGCCCAACCAATGTAAAATGCAAGAATCTGAACCTACTTAAAATGTGAGAATTTCAATGCAAAATGTGATAATGGACAGCCCCTCCCATGAACCTGACACAAACCAACTCCAGCAAAGAACAGACTTTTAAAAAACAACAAAAACACTTGACTGCCTTGCCAGAACATCAGGAAAGTGCCAGTCAGAGTCCGAAAGCTGCAGCTCTGTCCCAGCAAAGGCAATAGCTCTTGCAGCCAATGGCTGGCTGGTGATTACAGCTAATTACCTGGGTAATAAGTGACACCAGAGTAGGTGCCAGGTGGTGTCCAAAAGCTGCAGCTCTGTCCCAGCAGAGGCAGCAGCTCTTGCAAATCACGTTTGCCTGTTGATTTTTTTTGGCAGGGGATCAACTACAAGGGTGGGTAGGGTGGAGGTCCGTTGTTTGTCTTGGACTATTATGGGTTTGGTTGATTGTGGGTTTTTTTGTGCACTATAAGTCTGCCACACAGCTGGTCAGATCCTCCCACAGGTGGTGAGGGGAACCAGAGAAAGCTGTGAGATGTGCCTAAGTTGCTAGGAAATCCCTGTAAGATGGGGAGGTGGGAGGTATGATAGTGGGCAGAGTTAGCTTTGGAAGGTGACTAAAATATGGACATGCTCATTCCCCTTCTAATCTCCTTCCCATCCCAAGGAATGATGATGTGCAGACCCAGATTTCTTTGCCCTCCTCTTCAAGCTTCATGCTGTGCAATGTCAGATCGATTTTGAATAAGACTGCTTCCCTTGAAGAATTTATTAGGAAAGGCAATTTTGATCTGGCATGCTTGACTGAGATCTGGATGGACAGGGATAAAGTGGTGGCTCTCGCTCAGCTGACTCCTCCAGGATACTCAGTCCTTCATCAACTGTGAACAGGAAGACCAGGTGGGGTCGTGATTCACATCCGAGATTCTTTCTCCTTTAAACAGCTTCCTGCACCAAACATATTTGGCACTGAATGTGTAGGCCTGGTGTGGGGTGCCAGGGAGAGGGTGAGAGTCTTGCTGGTTTACCCTCTGCCTAGCTTACTAGCTGACTCCCTGCTGAGGGAGGCTGAGGCAGTGCTGGAGTGGGCCTTGCATTTCCCCAAACTGATAGTTTTGGGAGACTTTAGAGTCCACGAGACTGCCATAGTATCCTTAGGACTCTCTCAGGTTGTATTGGCCCCCATGCACAGAGCAGGCCACATGCTGGATCTAATCTTTTGTTCAGGAATTGATCTGGATTCAGCAGTTCTTTGCAAACTAGTGTCATGATTTGATCATTGCCTTGTGAAAGTTGTTTTGAGATTTGCCCCATCTCCCTACAGGGGCAACAAACTTATTTATGCGTGCCCATGGAGACTCATAGATCCAATTAGATTCCAGAACTCTCTGTGGGATTTTTCTGGCTCTGCCAGCAGCTCTTTTGATGAACTCACTGATGCCAGGAATCTGGGCCTTCAGGAGGCCTTTGACTGAATTGCTTCCCCCCCCTCCCAGTGCCCTCTTTGCCCCAATACTACCTTGGCTCCCAGGTATACAGATAAACTAAGGATGGTAAAAAGGGGATTAGACTGCTAGAGTGGTGCTGGCGATAAACTCATGATGAAGCAAAGGCTCCATTGCATCTGTGGTGTTGCATCCAGCTGAATTGTTTAGAGTTATTAGGCAATTGACCACCCCTTCAGTTGCTCCAAAAATGGATGAACATTTGGCTATTAGCTGTGACACATTTGCAATGTCCTTTTCAGATAAAGTCTTGCTCCTTCACCAAAACTTGGCTGTCAGATTTGGAGTCAGTAGGAATCTGGGGGCCCTGTGTGTGCAGTCCTTCAACCCACTCTCCCATGTGGATGTTGACATGGTCCTATTGGCTGTGTGGCCTACTACCTGCTCCTTGGATCCCTGCCCTTCCTGGTTGGTGAAAGCCTCCAGGGAAATGGTAGGAGGAGCCTTGGGAGACATTCTAAATCTCTCACTCTCCCAGGGCTCTTTCCCTAGCTCCCTCAAGGAGGCAGTGGTGACACCCCTCCTGAAAAAGTCATTGTTATATGAGAGGGACCTAGCCAATTACCACCCAGTATCCAATCTTCCATTTCTGGGAAAGGTGATTGTGCCAGTAGTGGCTGAACATCCCCAGGAATTCCTGGATGAGATATCTGCCCTAGATCCCTTCCAATCCAACTTCCAGCCAGGGTTCGGGACTGGGACAGCTCTGGCTGCTCTGGTTGACTATCTCCAGTTACACCTTGATGCAGGCAGGTTGGTGCTACTGATCCTGTTGGATCGGTCTGCTGCCTTCAGCTCAATATACCATTTGGTCCTGGTCAACTGCCAGCCTCCCTAGGTGTGAGGGGTACAGCCTTGAGCTGGTTCTCCTGATTCCTCCAGGGTAGGTCTCAGAGGGTAATCATGGGTGCACAAAGGTCTTCACCGTGGGCTCTAACCTGTGGAGTTCCTCAGGGGTCAATTCTTTCCCCAGTGTTATTTAACATCTATACGTACCCTCTGGCAAAAATTGTCAGGAGGTTTGGAGTGGGATACCATCAATATGCAGATGACACCCAATAAGAAATACTTCTTATTTAAGGAGTGACTGGTAGCTGGAATTTGGGTCTTGGCCTCCTGCTTGGATGCAGTGATAGAATGGCTAGATGAGAGTTGGTTGAAGATAAATCCATCTAAGACAGGGATTATGTGGCTGGGGAAGCCCAGACTACTGGGGTGGCCAGTTCTACTGACCCTTGATGGGTTCTGTCTTTCTACTTGGTCAGGAACCTGGGAGTATGGCTCAATTATTTGCTCTCCATGGACAAATATATGTTCCTGGTGACAAAGACTGCATTTTACCATCTACACTGAGCCAATCAACTGGCAAGGAGGAACTTGCCATGGTAATTCACTCAGCAGTCATCTCAAGACCAGACTACTGTAATGCAGGGCTACCTTTGAAGACACTTCAGAAGCTGCAAGTGCTCCAGAACGTAGCTTCCGGATTGCTGACAGGAGTGTCCTGGTCAGTGCATATAATACCTATCATACAGCAGATACAGCAGATACACTGACTCCCAATCATACAGCAGATACACTGACTCCCAATTAGTTTCTGGTGTCAATTCAAAGTATTGGGACTTACCTTTAAAGCCCTAAATGGCCTGGGACCTTCATACCTTTGGGACTGCCTCTCCCAGCATGATCCTCCCCGTCTTTTCTGACCTTCATCTTGGCATTTACCTTGTGTCAACTGCCTACCTTGCTTACCTTGTGTCAACAAACTGCCTACCTTGTGTCAACAAGGGCCAGGGCCTTCTCAATAGTGGCCCCTGTTCTGTGCAACCAGCTGCTGGAAGAGTGCATGGCTTTCGGGACTTCCCTAGGTTCTGCAGGGCATGCAAGGCTGCTCTTTTTCCAGATGACCTTTGGGTGGTTGTGATCCATCAGGCAGCTGATATACTTAAAAGTATTAAAGGTATTCAGTAATGTACAATGTTCAGTGACAGCATTGTACTAACTTTTCTTCTTCCTGCTCCAACTATGTGCTGCTGCTGCTACTGCTGCTACTGCTGCTACTACTAATAACTAACAATAAAAAGTATCAATGATCTGCTGATTTGCCAATATGATTATGTGAGGTGGCTCTACATCTACCTTCCTTTGGTTTATAGTCCCTCTATCTCTGTTCTCCTTCTTAATGGCTGCTCTCTCAACAAAGTCATCTTATACAACAAATTAGAAAGACAGAAAAAAGAGTCAGAGAAAGGATCATATTTCTGTACAGAGATACAAAGAAACAGCAGCAATGAAAACAAATCTAAAAATCAAAATCCATAAATAACATTAAGCCTTTCATATTTCTGAGTCAAGAATGTCCATGAACTTCAGTTGCTTATAGTGCAATCCTATGCAGAGTCAAATCAGTTCAAGACTGTTGATTTTAATGAATGAACAGTAGAATAATTCTGCATAGGATTGCATTGTTAATATCCCAAAATAGACATATAGTGTAGATGGCACTGCTGATCCACAGAAAAATTCCAAAAAGAGCAGTCACACAATAGGGCCAACAAAAGCAACAAGATTTTGCATTTCCCACAACTCTTTATCAGGCTGAATTTTCAGTACAAAAAAGGAGCGTAGGAGGAGAAAAAAAAGTGTTTCAGGGCATGTTGGAGAGGATTCTGGCCTGCAACTTGAAGAGCCTTAAAATATAATACATATTATGTTACAGATAAACATTACAATCCTAAACAGAGTTACACCCTTCTAAGTCTATTGAAGTCAATGGGTTTAGAAAGGAATAACTCCATTGAGGATTGCACTGCTAATTGTATTGAGGGTTCAGTGGTACAGGGTGCAAAACAGATTTGTATTTGCACAAAAGGCTACTGAAGCAGAGAAGCAAAAATGGTGTTCTGTCTGAAAAATATAGAAGTCAGAAGAAGAAGTCAGATGCATTTCCAAACAAACTGTTAATTTGACTGTGTCCAAACATTCGAACTGTTATTATGTCCCTACTGATTTTACTTCATATCCAGTTCTTCTATCTCACCTTATTAAAATGCCATTGCTAATTACTAAGTATGGAAATAGAAACTGGGGAAACAGAGGATAACTTGATAGGTAAGATAAATATGCATCTGTATGGTGAAAGTGATGAGTAGAGATATGATATGAGTAGAGATTTAACTTGTTTATTAATGATTTGGAGTTGGGAGTAAGCAGTGAAGTGGCTAAATTTGCAGATGACATGAAGTTGTTTAGGGTGATGAGAACCAGGGAGGATTGTCAGGTACTCCAAAGGGATCTGTTGAGGATGGGCGAGTGGGTGTCAATGTGGCAAATGGGGTTCAATGTGGCCAAGTGCAAAGTGATGCACATTGGAGCCAAAAATCCAAACTATAAATACATGTTGATGGGGTACAAACTGGCAGGGACTGACCAAGAGAGAGATCTTGTAGTAGATAACACAATGAAAATGTCGAGACAGTGTGCAACCGCAATAAAAAAGGCCAACGCTATGCTGGGGATTATCAGGAAGGGAACTAAAAACAAATTAGCCAGTATCATAATGCCCCAGTATAAATCAATGGTGCAACCTCATTTGGAGTACTGTGTACAGTTCTGGTCACCACACCTCAAAAAGGATATTATAGCATTGGAAAAAGTGCAGAAAAGGGCAACTAGAATGATAAAAGGGTTGGAACACTTTCCCTATGGTTAAAGCAATTGGGGCTCTTTACCTTGGAGAAATGACGGCTGAGGGGTAACATGATCGAGGTTTATAAGATTATGCATGCGACAGAGCAGGTAGAGAAAGAAGTACTTTTCTCCCTTTCTCACAATAAAAGAACTCATGGGCACTCAATGAAATTGCTGAGCAGTCAGGTTAGAACAGATAAAAGGAAATACTTCTTCACCCAAAGAGTGATTAACACATGGAATTCACTGCCACAGGTGGTGGTGGTGGCTACAACCATGGACAGCTTCAAGAGGGAATTAGATAAACATATGGAACAGAGGTCCATCAGTGGCTATTAGCCACAAGGTATAGATAGAAACTCTCAGTCTGGGGCAAGGGATGCTCTGTATTCTTGGTGTCTGGGGGGGGAAGTGGGAGGGCTTCTAGTGTCCTGGCCCCACTGGTGGACCTCCTGATGGCACCTGGTATTTTTGGCCACTGTGTGACAGAGTGTTGGACTGGATGGGCCATTGGTCTGATCCAACATTGGCTTCTCTTATGTTCTTATGCTCATAAATAGCCCAGCGATAAAGAACTATACCTTGCATATTCCAGTCATTGGTTAGAGTCACATCAGATACTAAAGTTTCCTAGATGGATATGAATCTTGTGATAGAAGACTATGTACTTTGTATTATTCAAAATCAGGTGAATATGTCTTGCATACAATATGTGACATAAACAATTAATGTCCAACAAATTAATGTAGTCAACAACAAATTAATGTACTCATGCTGTAAAGCACATTTGTGTGAATTACGCTGCCAGAGTTTGAATTTGGATTAGATCACGGAAGATTTCCTTGGGTAAAATGGATTTCCATCCATGATGCATGACTTGCTTGGCTCCCCACTCTCACTGCAACCCAAATACTCCCTCACTGGTGCTCCTGGAAATCTTGTTATTTAACAGAGGCCTAAGGGACACTAAGGGACAGATTCTTGTAGAGCTAAATTCAAGCTCTGTTGCCACACCAATTTATTAGCATATTCTGATAGCTAGCTTAGGGCAGTACCTGTGGGAGTGATCCCATTTTCAATTTATGATCCAGAACTCGGCAGACTATTGGCCTGACTTCTAATCATGGCTTAAAGGAAAACCATTTGAAAGCATACTGGCTTGGCTAGTTATAAATACAAATCCAAGGAGAGAATGAAGATGCAGATTTTCAGCTTTCACAACAACCCAGATGCAGTTATAGTTGATGGCTTTTGAATATGTTATGTATCATTATGGGGACAAAGCAATAGTCAAACACCAACGTAAGTATTCAGACACCAACATAAGTATACAGCACACTGTATAAATGAGGATAGATAGGCTAAAATGCAGAGAGAAACACATGGAAGCCAACAGTGAAATAGGGCAAGAAAATCTGCAGAAGATTAACAGCTAGTCACCAAGCGTGGGAATTGGGGAAAGTGTAATGATGAGGTTTCATGGCATTTATGACCAGTTCAATTGTGTTGACGGATTGAGTGGCCTTCTCAAATGCCTCAGGTGCCTCTTACATCCACCCAGCATTGCCAGTTGCAACAGATGGGCAGGCACTGCATTTGGACAAGCTGACGGATCTCATTTGGATGTTTTGCTTTCACTCTCTGGAGTTGGCTACCCCATCTGCCTCAGTTTAGCAATCCATGCATCTTAATTCCAGTTGATGACTCCTAATTGAAACAATGCACAAAATGAGTCAATGAAAGTGTCTGTGCTGGGAACTGGTAGCTGTTCTGTTTTTCAACCTTTTTGTTTGTTTTCATTCCATCAGGATCATCATTTACAAACTTCAGATGTATACTGACAAAAATCCCTTGCTGTTTTGGCAATACTTCTATCAGTCATTGAAGTACCAGCATCCATGCTTTACATTTCCTGTTATAGTCCTTTCAGTTGCCACAGCAATGCATTCTGTGAAAGGCAACCACAAGTGATTATTCTGATGGGGCGACAAATATAACAGCTTTTCAAAAATAGCTCTAGTTGTTCTGAAATGGAAAGCTACTGTTTGGTAGGTTTGGTAGGTTCCATCTACCAGTTTCCTGAGCTTTTCTGGAAGAAGAAGAAGAAGAGATTGGATTTATACCCTGCCCTTCAGTACCCAAAGGTCTCTCAGAGCGGCTTACAAACTCCTTTCCCTTCCCCTCCCCACAACAGACACCCTGTGAGGTAGGTGGGGTTGAGAGAGCTCTGACAGAAACTGTTCTTTTTCAAGAACAGCTGTGCTAGAACTATGGCTTGCCCAAGGTCATCCAGGAGGTGCAAGTGGAGGAGTGGGGAATCAAACCCAGTTCTCCCAGATTAGAGTCTTCAGGAGGAAGTCTTCAGAGAGTCTGTTGTGTGAGAATTTGCCAGTTCTCTGATTTGCAGAAAATTTGTTAGTTATATAACAAATATAATGTAGCATATACTTCTTTGCATTTGGACTGCATAAGGTCTACAGATTGACTCTCGCTGTGATGCTCTTGATCTTTTGTCCCAAGTCCCTCAGACCTCTACAGCAATTACACTCTCCCCAAATACTCCAGCACTCACAGGCCTCTCTTGTTCACTCATGGGCTTTCTCCAGTGATTCACATTGATGCTCCAGTTACTTGTAACATGTGCAAATTAATATAAACATAAAAAGAAGAAGAAGAGAAGAGATTGGATTTATACCCCACCCTTCACTACCCAAAGGTGTCTCCTTTTCCTTCCCTTCCCCACAACAGACACCCTGTGAGGTAGGTGGGGCCGAGAGAGCTCCTGACAGAAACTGCTCTTTTTCAAGAACAGCTCTTATCAGAACTACGGCTTGCCCAAGGTCATCCAGCCAGGTGCAAGTGCAGGATTGGGGGATCAAACCCGGTTCTCCCAGATTAGAGTCTGCACACTTAACCACTACACCAAACTGGCTCTCATATAAGAAGAGCACTGCTGGATCAGATCAAAGATCCATCTGGTCCAGTGATCTTCTACATACTGTCCATGGATTCTATGGTGCCTTTTGATGTGTTTCCTGGCACCTGCTTCCTCCTTCCCCAAATCAAAGAGCCAATGCTAACTTTCCTTTATCTAATTGGAGCAGGAAGTCTGCATTACAATCAGTTGTCTCCATCATAGAGAGGTTCTTGGCTTGGAACATCCTAACAATTTTGGGACTAGATACAGCCTCCATGGCAGCCATTTTGTGTTCCTTGCCTTCATGCCTGCTATTAGGTCAAGGCACCCATTACATGTTCCCAGAATTCAAACTGTTCAACATCCTGTTTTCAACAATTGCCAGCCAGTAGCCACCAGCAGGCATGAAAATAACACCCTCTGCATGTGAACATGGACATTCCATTTAGTGGTTATGGCTAACAGTCACTGATCAACCTAACCTGGTTAGATCTGTCTTCTCCCACATAGGCCTTTATTTGGATCATGGCTGCACATAGTTACAATTTGCCTTTAAACATTCTCCTATCATTTTTTTGCCCATTATGCATATTTTATAACCTCTCTATGTGTTTTAGTAATCTGTTTTCTAAATGTAAAACCTCTAGCAGTTCCTCAGCCATGTTGGTTTGCCTTTTGCCCCCCAACCTGGAAGGAAAAGACATACAACAGTGTTGGATTGACTAACGGGCCACTTTATTAACTATTAACATAACACAAAACATGGCAAGGGCCATTCATAACTATATTGTGGAAAGGCCAAGGCCAGGTGTCACCAAGACACCTCCCTTGCCCTGTACAGTAGGGCAAGCTGCTTATGCCCCGGGCAGTAGCCAACAAATGCTGCTCGCAGCTGGTCAGCATGATCGGGTGGTCACCCTGGAACTCTGTCCCCCAAACTGCAAGGCTCAAAGGGAAGAGATCCAGGCCAGCCCTGCAGGCAGTCTGCTTTCCCCGCTCTGTGCTGCGGGGCCCAAGGGATGTACTCACAAGACCCCCTACCCCAAGTTGGGGTGTCAGTTGGCGCTCACCAAACCGCAATCAGTATCTTAACTAACCCCCCCCCACCTAACTTAAAAGTGACCAACCTATTTAACATGGCTACACCCAAGCCAATTACCCAATCCACTGCCACAGTACAGGGTAGGCAAAAACACCCCCACCAATGATAGCGACCAGCAAAAGCCTGTACTGCTTCCAGGGCAGGAGGGTGAGCCGCAGTCAGGCGAAGATTGGCTGGGAGGAGATGTGGCTGCCCCCAGGAGACTTCCGGCCCCGTCCCTCCTTGAATCCCTGACTGCGGCTGTGCCACCGAGGCAAACGTGCCCCTCCTCCTCGTTGGGAGGCAAAGGGGGCCCACCGGCAACACGGCTGTTCAGCCTGTTGCTGGATGAACCAGGGTTTTGTACTTTCTCCAGCTACTTTTTGAGATGGTGTGACCAGAACTATAAGGATATTTTAAAAAGTAGCCACACTATAGATTTATATAAAGCCATTATTATACTGGCCATTTCATTTTCAATTCCTTTCCTGATGATTCCTTGAATGACATTTGCTTTTTCACTTCTGCGCCACACTTAGTCAGAATTTTCATTGACCCTAGCTATCATTTTTTAATTAACATTTTTATTGGAGGAATCAAGATTTGACATGCATGTTACCATAGTAGATACATAGTTTTATGTTTTACAGTTGGTTCAAAGAAAAAAAGAGAAAAGAAAGAAAGAGCTACAGCTTACTAAAAAGATACAGAGATAACTTCAGCTTACAATTGTAACAGATCTAAAGGGTAAACATCCCTCAGCACTTCACCATTAGTTGTCATGTACTCTAGAAATGGATACCAAATGACCCTAGCTATCATGACTGTAAGAACTCTCTCCTCACAAATCACTGCTAGTTCAAACTCCTTTTGAAGATGCAACTTGTTTTGCATTAACATATGTCCCTTACATTGGATTGCATTTGCATTTATTGCATATTCACCCAGTCTGCAGAGATTCCTTTGAAGCTCTTCACAGTCTTCACAGTCACCTTGGCTTTCTGTTATCCTGAAATTTGACATCACCTGAAAATTTGCCTTCCCCTTTACAACTCTGACTGCAAACCATTATAAGTGCATTCAACAGTACTGATCCCAATGGGAACCTACTGCTACATCCCTCCATAGAGAGAACTAACCATTGGCTCCTTCCCTTTGTTTCCCTTTTGTTGTATTTTTCATGCAAGTTTAGTTTGTCAGAATCCACTCCTAGTTCACTTATTTCTGTCTGTTGCAAACCTATGATTACCAGAAGCTCTGGACAAACATTGGGGAATGGTTTTCCCCCTGGTTGTCAGATTCCGCAAGGCATCATTGTTGGAAATGGAGGGATGGTCAAGATAGACTCTTGATATAATTTAGCTGTATGGCAAATGCCCTCAAATTTACTTTCAATTTCATGTGTAGCCTAAATTACCAGTTTATCCCTCTGTTTCTTCATTTTCATACCATCCTACACCAGGTTTACTGGGAGATTTTAAACTGAAAATAGACTCAGAGTTCAAACAGGCAAGGTGAAGATCATGAGTTTCCTTCCATCCATAAAATGCAAATTTCAGGCTTTTGCAGCCTCAGTTTGCCTTGGGACTGTGCAGAGAAAGGAGAGGGGTATAATAAACCACTACTCATTTTGCCTTTTGCTATCCTGCTGTGCTATTTGCATTTTAAATGAGAAATTTAAAGGACAAAGAAGAGCTGTTGGAGGAAGAAGAGCCACTGGAGGAAGGCTTCAGACTTTAGTCAGTGGAGTAGTAGGCTAGGGGTATGGTCTATCCCAATGTGTTTCTAAAGGGCATATCTTTTCCCCTTTAAAATGCTAATAGTAGAATAAAGGGAGCTAGTTTCAAATAGTTGCCAAACCAAGTAAAGTTGAAGTGTTAAGCCCTCTCTCCCCTTCATGGCCCAGAGGAAAGTGGAGACTGAACAAGTCTACAATTTGCATTTTGTGGACAGAGTGAGATGCCTGATCTTCATCTCTTCTGTCTGAGCCTTCAGATTCCATTCCTGATGCCATCTAAATAACAGACTTTGAGAGCTTCTGTCTATCTCATCAAGCAGAAAAGGAATGGAGGCTACATGAAACTGCTAAAAGAAATGTACAAGAACATAAAAAGTAGATGCTGTATTGAAAAGCAGATACATCCGGCAAATTAGTCTGTCTGAATACCAGGCTTTCCTCCATGTCCAGAGTCCCAGGCAGGAATTGTGCTGTAGCTGTTCTCAGAGTAACTGGAAACACATTCTACATTCCGTTGAAAGGAATGGGGCAAGTAAGGTAAGATTCACATGCCATTTAACATTGCACTGTTTAATATCTCCTGGATTTTCCTATTCAGACAGTAATTCTAGGAACTGAATGATTACAGTAGCACAATATCCCATGATGTGTGGATCTTACTTGATTGCAAGAAACTCAACTCACATTACTTCCAAAAGGATTTAGTCATAAGTAACTTTGCTGTACTGGGATTGCAGTATTCTTGTGGAGCTTTGTGTTGAAATGAAGCGTTATCTAACAGCAGAGTATGGGATAATACAGTATGGTTTGAAAGCTGGGTTTTTATATAAGTTGTTTTAAAAGAGTGCATATTGAAGGTTTGAAAAGAGAACGAAACACAGGAGGGATGAAGCAGCACTTGAATAACAGAATGGACTGAGGCGGCTTATTTGGATAATACACATCAATCAAAAAGGAGCTTGGTGTCAACTGGAGGAAAAGGAGCTCTTCAGCCTGGTTTAGAGGGACATGGAGAAGATTTTCAGCTAAAAAAATAATTAACAGCCGGAACAGAGAGGGAGTAGAGGAATACCTGAAGTGCTAATTACTTGGATATGTATAAAGTAAAATCTACCACTCAGAAACATTAGGAAGAATATGTTAGAATTATGGGTTAGCAGAATGCAAAAGGAAGGTCCAAAGCTATTCAACACTTATAATAGGAGTGTGGAACATGAGAAGTATGAATCAAGGTAAACTCAAAAACATAAAATGAGAAATGGAATGTTTAAACTTTGCAAGCCTGGGAGTGAGTGAACTACAGTGCACTAGATTAGGATAGTTGGGAAATTACAGAAGTGTTTTATTTGGGAAATGGCACACAGAAGAAACAGAGTTGCTGTAATAGTGAGGCGAGATGTAGCAAAAGCAATCAGGGGCTATAATGAAATGTCTGACTGAACAATATCAATCAGGCATCACAGAAAGTCTATCAATACAACCATCACTCCAGTTTACACCCCAACTATGGATGTGGAAGAGGAGGAAATAGAAAGATTTTATGGAAGTGTCCTAGAATAAATTGATCACATAGCTAAACAAGATGTGCTGATATCATAGGTGACTGGAATGCATAAGCAGGAAACAAAGTAGAAGCAATATTGTCAGAAGATTTGGGCTAGGAGCATAAAATGAAGCAAGAGAGTGACTCATAGAATTCTGTGAAGACAACAATTTGTTCATTGTGAACACATTTCGGACAACCAAACAGACAATTGTATACATGGACATCATCAGATGGCCAATACAGAAATCAACAAGATTACATAATTGGAAGCAGAAGATGAAGAATATTTTCTTTGCTAAAACAAGATCTAGAGCTGATTGTAGTACAGACCATGAATTGTTAATACCAAAAATTAGAATAAAGCTGAAGAAAAACATCAAAACCTTCATAGTGCCAAAATACAATCTAAACAAACTGCCTAAAGAGTTTAAAAGACAATGTAAAGAACAGATTTGCATTACTAAGTTGGAGTGAATGAGAACCAGAAGAACTATGGGTTGAAACCAGAGATATTACCAAGGAAAAATGACTGAAGAATATTCCTGTAGCCAAAAGAAAAGAAAAGCCTCAATGGATTGTTAAAGATAGACAAGAAGCAAAAGTAAAAGATGATATAAATAGAACCATGTTTAAATGCAATAGTCCACTGATTTGCACATAGAGACTAAAAGAGCTATTATAATAACCAGTGTAAAGAAATGGAAGAGAACAACCAACAACAAAAAAGGAAGAACAAGAGATCTGTTCCACAAGATCCAATAAATCAAATGAAAATTTAAAGCATGACTAGGCATGTTGAAAGATCAACATAGAAATAACATTAACTGAACAGGACAAAATAAAGAAAAGATGGGAACAAAAGAGATGAAAGGATAACAGATTCCTTCAAAGAGGAAACTTTTGAAGAAGAACCTGCAGTTTCTGAAAGTGAAGTGAAAGCTGCATTCAAAATAATAGAGAGAAACAAATCACTAGGAGTAGATGGGATATCAGTAGAGGTATTTCAAGCCACAGAAATAGAATCCATCAAAATCATAACAAGAATATGCCAACAAATATGGAAAACGAAACAATGGCCCACAGACTGGAAGCACTCAATCTACATTCCAGTTCTGAAAAAAAGGAGATGTCAAAGACTGCAGCAATTATCAGACCATTGCATTAATTTCTCATGTGGATAAAGTTGTGCTCAAAATTTTACAACAAAGACCGTTACCATACATGGAATGACAAATGCCAGATGTTCAAGCTGGGTTCAGGAAAAGAAGAGGCACTAGAGATTATATTGTAAATTTACATTGGTTACTGGAGAACATGAGAGAATTTCAGAAGAAAATCAGCTTGTTTCATAGATTACAGCAAAGCTTTGTCTGTATAGTTCATGAAAAGCTATGGTTGGTTTTAAACAAAATGGGTGTGTCACAACCAATGTTCCCTCTAAGCTGTGGAGTCTTGTGAGCAAAAATTCCACTTTGTGAGCCACTGGCATTAAAGCTGTGAGTGAGCAATTTGGCTACTGCATAAATTAGTTTGCTCTGGAGCCAGCCTTCCTGAGCTAAGACAAAGAATGTGTGAGCCGGAGGCTAAAAAACTGTGAGTTGGTCACACTAACTCAGTTTAGAGGGAACACTGGTCATGACCTCTGATTATTCTGATGCACAACCTATACCCTGGACAAGAAGCTATGTTTAGAGCAGAATATGGAGAAATGGAATGGTTTGGCAAATTCCAATTGGAAAAGGTGTCAGATAAGGATGTATTTGATCTCCCTATCTGTTCAATCATTATGCAGAATTTATCAAAAGGAAAGCTGGATTATATTTATGTGAAGGTGAAATGAAAATTGGCAGAAGGAAACATTAACAATTTGAGATATGCAGATGATGACAGAAAATAGTGAAGACTTGAAAAGACTACTGATGAAGTTTAAAGCAGAAAGTGCCAAAGCAGTATTACAAATGAACATCACGAAAACAAAAATAGTGAATAACTGAAGAATTACACAACTATAAGGCTGATAATTAAGAACCTGAAATTGCTCAAGATTTTCTATTCCTTGGCTCCATCATCAATCAAAAGGCAGAAAGGAACCAAGAAATCTGAAGAATATTATGACTGGGAAGGGTGGCCATGAAGGAACTGGAAAAGATCTTTAAGTGTAAGGATGTGTTGCTGGTGGCCAAGAGCAAGATAACTTATAACATAGTATTCCCCATTACTGTGTATGGGTGTGAATGTTGAACCATGAAAAAAAGCTAATAGAAAGAAAATGGATTTATTTGAATTGTGGCGTTGGCAGAAAGTTTTACAGACTATATGGTTTGTCAAAAAGACAAAGAAGTGGGTTTGAGATCAAATCAAGCCTAGAAGTTAAACTGGCTAAAATTGAGGCTCTTGTACTTTGGTTTCATTATGAGAAGACAAGACTCAATGGAAAAGTTGAAGGCAATAGGAAAAGAGGAAGACCCAACATGAAATATTGACTCAATAAAGGATGCCACAGCCCTCAGTTTGAAAGCCCTAAGCAAGGCAGTTAACGATAGGATGTTTTGGAAGTCTATACCAGGGTCACTACATAGACACAGGGAATGGCAAACCGTCTCTGAACATCTCTTTTCATAACTGTTAGTCACTGGGGCATCCAGAGTGTTCTAGATATATAATCACTCAAATTGGGAGGCACTAATATAGTTGTTCAAGATGGGAAATTGTAAGATTCCTGTAAAACAAATCACATGGCATCAGCTAGATTATATAAACTGTATACACAGCAACACATATGTGTGCATGATGAGGAAATCAGCACCCTGCTCTGTCCCACCACTTAGAAATACAACACCATGCCATTAAATTAGGGTTTTACTAATCATGGAAATCTTCAGCACTGTTGACATAAAATAGTCAGTCACTTCCCTATTTTCAGTACAGAAATGCTGATTGTTTGACTACAGTCTCCCACACCCAGATTTTAGACCAGTTCTGTTCTCTTGGTGTTTCTTTGTATTGTTTCTTTTCTACTGCTTATTACAGCTGGTGATACACTAAAGCTGTTGAATCAAAAGGTGGGTTGTGTTTCCTTAGGCAACAGGTGTCCCTCCCCCAGTTTCTACTGACAGCTGACAAAGCAGCTCAGCTCACATATCTAACAGCTTTAGCATGACAACCTGCAGCTATTCCCCCCTTTTTGCCCTCAGACCAATGACGCTCTGCCTCAGGAGAGGCACCAGCTGCACTTGAAACAGCATGGCTTATGGAGCCTTGGCTTTCTCTGTTTTGTAGTTTTTAAAATCTATGTTATAGCTTTGCACTGCAAGCCGATTGAAGATAAGCCTGTTTTCTTTATACTCTCCAATTCCAGCATTCTTCCAGGCATCATAAAAGCAGCTACTCATTCTTGTACAGACTTCTAAGCTGAACTTCCTTTTATCATCTTTGCAATATTTTCTAAGAAGTATTCTTTTAACCAGCTCAGCCTCTGGCCGCTGAGTTGAAAAAACCCAAGCTGAACCTCTCTTTTGCTTTCCAATCATAGCTTTCAGCCAGTCAACACAAACTGCTCATCGTGTAGAGTTCAGAATTCAGGTAGAGGATTGGCGTGATGGAACACTTATGAACCTGCCTGACCACTGTGTTCATCTTTGAAGGCCCTGGTTTGGGTGCCCCCACTTTCTGAGATTAGGAGGAGGCCAACCTGGGACAGGGCCTTCTTGGTCATGGTACCAAAGCTCTGGAACTCTCTCCCCAGGAGGATGTGTCTGTCCCCTTCTGTTGCCATCTTTCATCAGCGAGTGAAGACTTCTTTGTTTCATTTGGTATTCCTTTGGTGATCCTTCCTTCTTGACTAATGTTTTTATTCCCATTTTTATGTCTTTGTATGTATTTTATCTCTGTTTTTAATTTATTTTAATGATGTTGTGGTGATCTTGCTCTCTTCCTTCCCTCACACACATGAAGAAGAAGAAGAAGAAGAAGAAGAAGAAGAAGAAGAAGAAGAAGAAGAAGAAGAAGAAGAAGAAGAAAGAGTTTGGATTTATACCCCGCCCTTCACTGCTCAAAGGCGTCTCAGAGCAGCTTACAAACTCCTTTCCCTTCACCTCCCCACAACAGACACCCTGTGAGGTAGGTGGGGCTGAGAGAACTTCTGACAGAAACTGTCCTTGAGAGAATAGCTGTGCCAGAGCTTGTGACTGACCCAAGGTCACATCAGCAGGCGCAAGTGGAGGAGTGGGGAATCAAACCCGATTCTCCCAGATAAGAGTCCGCGCACTTAACCACTACACCAAACAAGATTTTCCTTGTCTTTTTTTTTTGTCTTTCTACTTCTTTCCCTTTTTGACTGAGCGACCTTTTTATCTACTTTCTTCTTATTTGAAGGTTTATGGCTGTCCCACCATGTCACATTATTATATTTTGATGCTGGCTCAGACCAGGGACTTGAAGGAAGAGACAAGATCACCTTCTTAACTTAAGGCTGTGGTCACACGGCAAGGAATTTGCGATTTGTTCCTGGTATAATTTAATTGGGAATATTTTTCTTCGGGTTGGGATGATCACACCATCCCTCCCCAAACCGGAAGCATTGAAGGAGGAGGCTCTGGGCACCATCTAGATGTAGCCAGCCCCTCTCTCTCCACCTCCTCCTTGCCTGCCAACAATTAGACAAGGCTTCTTTGGTGCTTGGAGGAGCACCCAAATGCACGAGTGGGCTAGCCGGTGGTTTTAGTGGCAGATCAACTGGGGATGGGGGAAGGCAGCCTCCTCTCCTCCAGTACCCAAACCTTTGCCACCACCACTACTCCCCATCAGCAGTAGCAGCCTCGCCCTCACCTCCCTGCCCTTGGACACACACACACACACACACACACACACACACACACTCTGCTCCTTTTGGTGAATGAGAGGAACCCCGACAGAGGCGGACATGCTGGGGAGGAACACAGGCAGGGAGGAGGGACAGTCATCTTCGCTTCCTAAGCTTTGCGGTCTTCACCATTTTGTGGCTTTCGGCGGCTTCTTGGGTCTGCCCAGAAGATCGCCCAGGGCAACCTCATCTCATGATCTCTGCCAGCTTGCCGGTGTCTCCTTGGAAGGGGGGGGCGAGTGTGGCAGAGGAGATTTTAAAAAGAGAGGTGTGTTGTAAAAATTATCACCTGGCAAGGAACCAAACAAAACCCTCCCTCCCTCCTAACGCTGCAGCTTCAGGGACTCCTGGGGTGCACTCCGCCGCCCACTCACCTGCAAGCCCACCAGGCACTTCCTTCCCTGACCCCCCCCCAAAAAACTTTCCATTCCACCTCCTGCTGCCCACTGCAGCTTCACTCCTGAGTGGGCAGGATCTTTCTCCGGGCTCGATGAGCACTTGAGCATATGAATTTATTAGCCACAGGACTGCTGAAGTGCTCAAAGCTGGAAGCAGGAGAAAAAAAAGCCATTGCGGGAAAAATGGTCAGACAGCCCTAATTGTGATCATTGTGATTAGGGGGCTGTCCAAATGGGTGAAATCACGGATTCATAGTGGAAACAGGTGTAGGAAAACGTGGGAGAGAACAGGGAGCATTGTGTGAGTGAGCCCACTTCAGGGCGGGAGGCGAATTGGCCCATCTGATCAGCAAATTTAAATGCGAGAGAGAACAGTGGCGAACCCCAATCAAAAGGACCGTGTGACCACACCATTAAACTTCTGAAAATGGTATGAGAGGCTTTTGAAAGTTCAAAAATAAATACAATATTTTATTCAATGTAGAACCAGGGGTAAAATGTCTGAGGTGAATCAATAACAACTATGACGTAACTTAGAAAAGAGTGAGAGTCCAGTAGCACCATAGAGAGTAACAAGATTTGTGGGAGGGTATGAGAAGTGAGCAGTGACTCACGGAAGCTCATACTCTACCACAAATTTTGTTAGTTTTCAAGATGCTACTGGACTCTTACTCTTTTCTACTGCTACAGACAAACATGGTTACCCATCTTGATCTGAGGTAACTTAGTAATTTCATAAACTCCATATTTTCCCACCAAGTAAGAGTTTTAAGCTTTTCACAAAGTCTTAGAATCTTTGAGATGAGAGGTTGTATCTTCTGTGTCTGCTAAACATTCCAGTAAGTTCTTGAGTTTAACTGACTCTTCAGGTTAAAGAAGGTAGGGACACACTACCAAGTGTCCAAATTCCTTCTATAAACCAAGTACTCAAATTCCTTCTCTCACTCCACTCTTTAGAGCTATCCAGGCCCATAGCTGCCATGGGGCATCTTGGGGCCAGGCCACCCAACTTACTGCCCAGGTCTCCCGACTTCCCATCCAGCTGGTTTATTTTATTGTATTTTTCATGCACACCATGGTCATGCCAAGCTGTTGCCCTGCCTGCTGGCAGTGTACCTCTGGCTAGCTGTGGGTGAGGAAAACCACAAGGCACGTCTGCTCCCTACTCCAGCCCTGCCTGTGAGCCTTCCTGGGGTCCTCTGGCCAGCAACAAACTGCTGGACTCCGTGGTCTGATCCAGCAGAGGCAATTCTGAATGTCTCATTCATTCATTCATTCATTCATTCATTCATTCATTCATTCATTCATTCATTCATTCACACCACACCATCGCCCTGCCCTGCCTGCTGGTGCCATTACCCCCCCTCCCTCATTGCTTTTAACAAGTTTTTACTCTCTTGTTGCTCCTGACACAGCATGGATGTGTGTGTGTATGTGTGTGCCCCCCGACTTATTTAAATGCCCCCTGAAGTAAAAAAAAATCCTGGCTACAGTCTTGGAGCTATCTCCCTTTTCAAATGGGCAGGGAATTACTTTTCCAAACTGGAGACTCTGTCCCTTTTTCTTGCTTGACTGAGCATCTTCAGAGATCCTGCCACTCCTCCTTGCCAACCTTCCCAGTCCTCAGTCAGTGCTAAATTGAATTCAGCAGTCAGTTCCCAACTCTTTCTTCTCAGCTGACACTATCCAATGAAATCCATCTGAGCAGCCTGTCACTCAAAGGCTCTCTGGCTCTGTAAGGCATTAACCCTTCACGGTCTGTCCCATGTTTATACAGCACTTATGAGCTGTTAAAGAACAGTCCATCGCAGATGTGTTGGGGGGTTAATTTTAATGGTTTTAAAATATGATTTTATCAGGTGTATTTTGTTAGCTTTCTAATGTGCACAATTATACAGATGTGTGCTAGATGCCCACAGAACAATACAATAACAAAAGAGACTAGATTAGAGCCGTAACATCATTTAGGGTCTGGTAATAAAAAATAATCATTTATTCCTTCATTAAAAAAATACAAAGGTTGATAAGATTTCACATAGCAGTCTGCTCCAGACTCTCTCAGTCTATCTCCCTCTAACAGTCTTGCATTCTCAAAAGCAGTCTGCTCCAAATTCAATGAATCTGTATCTCTCTTTTAATGCTTTTTCCGGATATTTGTTTCAGACCTCTGGTGTTTCCTCAGGAACCAATCTATAAACAAAGAATTCTATTAACAGAAAAGTAGTAAGTATATTATAGGGGAAATCCTAAATAAGTGTTGGTCCAACAATTAATGTTATGGTGACTAATGTTAATGTATGTTCAGAATCAATGAAAGTGTCAACTTGAATGTCAGATTGAATGTAAGATTCCTATATAGGGTAAGATGGATTTACTTATCAATTTCTGTACTTACTTTGTTTTATAGAGACTGATAAACCAGTATAATATAATGTAATTTCAATGTAATATCCCTGGAATCTCTTTTGTTATTGTTCTGTGGGCATCTAGCACACATCTGTATAATTTTGAACAGTAGACTGTTTTGAGATTGTGTGTTATTCTTGTGGAGTATTTTGTTAGCTACCTTGGTGGCCATTTTGAAGACAGGAGGACAGAATATAAATTTTGTAAATAAACAAATAGAACACTTCCATGTATATACATTGCTCCCTCCTAGCAGAAAACTAAATATCAGGATAGGTTCTAGTTTAACCTTTTTCATGAGGGGCCATGATGGGAGGGAGAGCTATGATTGGATCACCTTTGGTTTTAAAAGGACCGGGGCTCTTATTGTAGCAGGAACTCCTTTGCATATTAGGCAACACACCCCTAATGTAGCCAATTCTCCAAGAGCATACAGAGCTCTTCTTACAGGGGCTACTGTAAGCTTTTGGAGGATTGGCCACATTAGGGGTGTGCCGCCTAATATGCAAAGGAGTTCCTGCTACAAAAAGAGCCCTGAAAAGGGCTAAAAGCAGTTGTCAAGGAAACACTCAGAGATTTGAGTGAAAGGTTTTGACTCTCTCTACTCATAAATATGCAGAGTTTAAATCATTTTCTAATTAAAGTTGATTCTTACTTAGCATTTTTTTAAAAAAAAACTAAAGATCCTGTAGGATGCCTGTCAATTTTTCCTGTGGGGCAAGTAGCAGCTTCAGGGAGGGGAATTTAAATTAGGGAAGTGGCACATGGAGAAAGGTTAAACTCTTTCTCCCAGTGCCACGTTCCTGATTCATTTTGCCCCTCTTCTACTAGCTGCAAAGAATTTTTTTGGAAAAGGTGGATATCTTATCACAGCTCTCACAATTGTGTCTAGGTTGGAACAGGCTAGTTTTCACCAACATGCTAGTTTTGTGTAGATGAATGAACTGGCTTTTTCTATACACAGTGTATAGGGTACACAGTGGAAAACCTATTCAAAAGTTATTGTTATGCTAGAGCATAATTAAGATACCTTGCAAGTAATCTGATGCTTTGTTACCAGGTAATTCATTAGGTCTAATATCTATATATATCTAATTCTCAACAGTCCCCTCTGCCTGCAGATACTTATTTCCACAAACAGAGAGCACACTGTCCCCAAACAGGTTTTTCTACAGACTCAGGGGACTCTGTGGGATTGCAGAAAAATCCAAAAAGTTTTAAAAAATCCAAAAAGTTGAATCCCCCCCAATACCTTTTGAAATGGCTGCCACGGGGATTTTCTACAGGCTAAATAGCAGGGGAAATTTTAAAAGGATATCTGAGCCTGCAACTGCAGAGACTTGCAAGTGGGAGAGAAGGATCATTCCTACCCAAATCTCAGTAGCTGCGGATTCTGCTGTTCTTTAAAAACATTCTCTTAAGTTTCTGTTTCTTCCCCCAATCAGCCTGGGCACTGCTTCTTTCCATTGCTTCTCTCTGTTGACTGCCTAGAAGCCAGAGAGAAGTTATAAAAAGACAGCTGAGGTATCATTAATGGATGGGTGGGCACAGTGACTGAGAGGAAGGACCCAGGTGGAGAGGAGACAGGATTTCCTCCAAACAGTGTCAGTTTATACAAACCACCTTTTAAAATGTTCCTTAGCAACCCCAACAGCCAAACTGCCAAAGACAGCTGTGGTGCTATGGGTGAATGTGGACTCATCTCAGGCTGAAGAAGACTGGAACCCTGCAACCACACAATTCTCCATGGCAAGGCAAGAGACTGAACAAGCAAAGGTGCCTCAGGCTGATCCATTGATAAACCAATGCCCATTTAAACAGCTGCTTTTGGGAAGGGAACACAGAAGGAGAGTGGTATAGGACACCTGTAGCATCTCAAGACCTGCAGTACCCATTAATAAAAAGCCAAGAGTGAGTATAAATGGGCAATTTTCTCAGTGGAGGGTAGTAAGCAGTGGCGTACCACAGGGATCAGTACTTGGTCCTATTCTTTTTAACTTGTTTATTAATGATTTGGAGTTGGGAGTAAGCAGTGAAGTGGCTAAATTTGCAGATGACACAAAGTTGTTCAAGGTGGTGAAAACCAGGGAGGATTGTGAGGCACTCCAAAGGGATCAGTAGAGGTTGGGTGAGTGGGTGTCAACATGGCAAATGGGGTTCAATGTGGCCAAGTGCAAGGTGATGCACAGTGGAGCCAAAAATCCTAACTATAAATACACATTGATGGGGTCCGAACTGGCAGAGACTGACCAAGAGGGAGATCTTGGAGTCGTAGTAAATAACTCACTGAAAATGTTGAGACAGTGTGTGACTGCAATAAAAAAGGCCAATAATATTCTGGGGATTATTAGGAAGGATATTGAAAACAGATCAGCCAATATCATAATGTCCCTATATAAAGCAATGGTGCAACTTCATTTGGAATACTGTGTACAGTTCTGGCCACCACACCTAAAAAGGATATTATAGCTTTGGAAAAAGTGCAGAAAATGGCAATTAGAATGAGGGCTGGAACACTTTCCCTATGAAATGTGTGGGGCTTTTTACATTGGAGAAACAACAACTGAAAGGTGACATGACAGCAGTTTACAAGATTATGCATGGGATAGAGCAGGTAGCGAAGAGGTACTTTTCTCCCTTTCTCACAATACAAGAACTCCTGGGCACTCAATGAAGTTGCTGAGCGGTTGGGTTAGAACAGATAAAAGGGAGTACTTCTTCACCCAAAGAGTGATTAACAGATGGAATTCATTGCCATAGGAGGTGGTGGCAGCTACAAGCATGGACGGCTTCAAGAGGGAATTAGATAAGTATATGGAGCAGAGGTCCATTGGTGGTTATTAGCCACAAGGTATAGATAGGGACTCTGGGGCAAGTGATGCTCTGTATTCTTGGTACTTGGTGGGGGGGTCAACAGTGGGAGGGCTTCTAGTGTTCTGGCCTCCTGATGGCACCTGGTATGTTTTGGCCACTGTGTGACACATTGGCCTGATCCAACATTGACTTCTCTTATGTTTTTATGGTGGTCCATGTGCAAACCAACGACATGGCCATGAATACCATCGAAAGCATTAAGGCTGACTATGACACTTTCGGGAGGAAGCTGAAGGGAATGGGGGCACAGGTGGTGTTCTCTTCGATCCTTCTTGTCATATGAAGAGGAATACAACAGGATTAGGTGATAATGGAGGTGAGCCACTGGCTGCATTGGTGGTGCTAGCAGGAGCAATTTAGATTCTAGGACCATGGTTTTCTGGATGACAACCTACTAGTACAAGATGGACTTCACCTGTCAAAGTTAGGGAAGACTGTGTGTGGCAGAAACCTGGGGAGATTCATCAAGGGGGTTTTAAACTGGCACCACAAGGGGAAGGAGTCAACCAACATAGGGATTTAAATGAAGGAGTGCAAACAACAGAGGCCCACCTGGGAGGGCCAGGCCTATGTACCAATGCCTGAAACTTGGGCAATAAGAATGAAGAGCTTGAGTTTCTAATGCAGACAGAGGGATATGTTTTAGTAGGCATTACAGAGACTTTGTGGGATGAGTCTCATGACTGGAATGTAGTAGTGGATGGATATGAGTTGTTCAAGAAAAAACAAAAGGGTCAAACAGCAGGCAGAGTGGCGCTGTATGTGAGGAGAGGGTTTGTCTGTCAGGAAATACTGGAGGAGGAGGGTGACAGCCCAGTGGAAAGTATCTGGGTGAGGATAATGGAAGGAAAGACAAACAGTTTTATGGTTGGAGTCTGCTACAGACCTCCTGACCAGGATGAGGAGGTGGATGCTGCTCTCCTTGAACAGCTTGACAGGGTATCCAGACAACATGACCTGATAGTTATGGGTGACTTCAACTTCCCTGATGTGTGCTGGGAGTATCTGCAACTCTGCAAAGTATCCACAGTCATGTACATTCCTGACCTGGCTGGCTGACAACTTCCTTCATCAAATGGTGGAGGAAACTACAAGGTTCTCAGCCGTACTCGACTTACCATAGACCAACAGGCAAGAGATGGTAGATGGTGTGAAGGTGGTGGAGACTTTAGGGGGAACTGACCATGTCCTGCTAGAATTCCTTTTGCTGCGGAGGACCAAGGAAGTTTGTAGCCACACATGTAAGATTTCAGTATGGCAGACTTTAATAAACTCAGAGGCATGATGAGAATCATTCCATGGGTGAGACTGCTGAAAGGGAAAGGAGCAAGTGAAAGGTGGGTTCTTTTAAAGCAAGAGCTCTTGCAAGCTCAAGCCATTGCTATTCCAAGAAGAAGGAAACATGGTAGGGAATCTAATGTGGATGAACAGAGAACTCCATAATGTGCTAAGGGAGAAAAAGGAAATGTTCAAGAAATGGAAGCAAGGACATACCTCTAAAGAAGAGTATCTGCAGGTCGCTAGGCACTGTAGGTCAGCCATCAGAGAGGCCAACGCTCACAAGGAGCTGGCCAGGGAGACTTGCCACAACAAGAAAATCTTCAGGTATGTGAGGAGCAAACACAAGATCAAAATGGTGATGGGCGCACTGTTAAACTCTGACAGAGGACAGAGAGAAAGCAGGAAGGCTTAATGCCTATTTTGCCGCAGTTTTTTTCCCTGAAGAAGAGAACGGGCCTATCTAGAGATGGTAGTAGGCAAGGCATGGCATCCGGGCTGCTGGTTGACATGGACAGAGAGGTAGTGGAGAAGCTCCTGACTGCACTGAATGAGTACAAATTCCCTGGGCCAGATGGTAAGCACCAAAGAGTGCTCAAAGAATTTTCTAGAGAGTTTGCAGAGCCTTTGTTCATCATATTCCAGACCTCTTGGGGGTCAGGAGATGTGCCACAAGACTGGAAGAGGGCAGATATTGGCTGAGTACAGACTGGCAGTTTGCTCCGGTAGCCAGCCGTAGCAAAAAAACCCGGAATAAACTATACCAGGTTTTCCCATTCACACAGTGGGAGCCGCTGCTGGAAGATACAGGATGGAGGCATGCAGGAGCGTTCAGACTGCCGCGCCGGAGGCGTGCTATATTCGCCCTGCAACGCCGGCACCGCATTGGGCAGTGGAGAGGAGCACAGCCAATCACACCGCTGCTGCCTCGTGCCCAACGCGGGTTGCTCCCGGCTTTTCGGCTTCATGTTCCAACTCCCCAGAAGTGGAGAAATGCACGACACATGCGGGCTTTCGGATTTGCTATGGCTTTTATCAGGTATCTTTTTAATCTGGCAGTGAAGCGCAACAGCATGGGTTGGCTACGGGTGGGGGACGCCAGGCAGATGTGCCTGTGTGAACATCCCATTTACTCCGGGATTGAATCGTCATTGGCCCGGGTCCCTACCGGGGCAAATTGCCAGTCTGAACTCAGCCATTATCTCAATTTTCAAAAAAGGGAGGAGGGATGACCCAGGAAACTACAGGCCAGTCAGTCTGACCTCTGTCCCAGGGAAGACATTGGAACAGATTTTAAAGGGATCAGTCCACAAGTATCTAAAGGACAACTTAGTGATCCAGGGAAGTCAGCACGGGTTGTCCCCAACAGGTCTTGCCAGGCGAAACTCATTTCCTTCTTTTATTGAGTGACAACCTTACTGGATTGAAGGAATGCTGTTGATGTTGTGTACCTGGATTTCAGTAAAGCTGTTGACAGGGTTCCCCATGATGTTCTGATGGGTAAATTAAAGGACTGTGGACTGGACTCTAGGATAGTTAGGTGGATAGTTAGGTTGGAGAACCACACTCAAAAGAGCAATTGTCAATGGCATTTCATCTGAATGGAGGGAAGTGTCCAGTGGGGTGCCACAGGGTTCATTTCTGGGCCTGGTACTTTTCAATATTTTTGTAAATGATCTGGATGAATGTGTGGAGGACCTACTAATTAAATTTCCAGATGACACCAAATTAGGAGGAGCAGTGAACACACCAGAAGATAGAGACAGAATTCAATGAGATCTGAACACACTGGAAAAGTGGGTGGATGTGAACAAGATGCAGTTTAACAAGGAGAAGTGCCAAGTTCTACATCAGGATAACAAAAATGAGGAACACGCATACTGGATGGGGGATACACTTCTGGTTAGCAGTGTGTGTGAACAAGATGTTGGGGAACGGGTGGACCGTAAGTTAAATATGAGCAGCTATTATGATGCAGTGACAAAAAAGGCTTGTGCATAGTGGGCTTTAAAATAAATACAGAAAAAACTAAAATAATAGTAAAGAATTTAGATCAAAAACAAAAAAGTAAACTACAAGAAAGTACCGGATTCCAGATTGTAAATAAAGCAAAGTATTTGGGAATTACAGTCTCAAATAAATGCAGTACTTTAATTGAAAATAACTATAAAGCTCTACTACAAAAAACTAAGCAGGATTTGGAAAAATGGAAAACTTTGCAGCTCTCCATGATGGGAAGAATAGCCACATTAAAAATGAATATCTTACCTAGATGGATGTTTCTGTTTCAAACCATTCCTGTACTACAAAACCAGAATCTATTGAAGGATTTGGATAGATTGACAACAAAATTTATATGGCAAGGGAAGAGAGCACAAATAAGGTTGAAGATGTTACAAGATGTAAAAGAGAGAGGAGGATTCGGTGTTCCAAATTGGTTACTGTATTATAGAGCTTCAGCACTGGTGTGGATTAAAGAATGGATTACTTTGGAAGACAAAAGGCTGTTGAAAATTGAGGGACATGATTTACTGTTAGGATGGAATGCTTTTTTACAGTATGAAAAAGCAAGCTCTCAGAAATACTTTAAGCAGCATTGGCTGAGAGCAGCATTATTGAAGGTATGGGACTCAATACACAAAAATTTTTATATTAAAAGATCAAGACTGATAATACCATTAGAAGCATTTACATTACCAAATGTATACGATGGAGAAGAATTATTAAGATAGCAGGACATTTTAGATAAAAAAGACAGACTTAAACTACCAGAACAATTAACCTGGTGGAAAAAAGCACAATTGATATATGCAAAAGACAGCAAACTTGGATTTAACAATAAAACAATTGAGTGGAAGAGGCTATTTTGAAAACAGACACTAAAATGATAAAGAAAATATATAAGATTTTACTAGATAATGTGATGGCAGATGAAATAGTGAAAAAAATATGATTGTATGGGCTCAAAACATTGGACGTAATATTGACTTAGAGGAGTGGGAACAAGTTTGGTTGAAAAATATTAAAATGACTAATGCTGTGTCATATAAAGAGAATATGTATAAGATGTTTTATAGATGGTATGTTACACCAGATAGATTAGCTAAACAAAATGTAAATTGCTCAGATAAATGCTGGAAGTGTAAAAACAAAACTGGTACTTTTTATTATATGTGGTGGTTGTGTGATGAGGCAAAAAGATTTTGGAGATGGGTTCATAAGATAATGAAAGAAATAATAAGAAATAATGTTCCATTTACCCCAGAGATATTGCTGTTAAATATATTTCCAAAAGATTTTGACAAAGCAGATAGATATTTGATTTTTCACATGTTGACAGCTGTGAGAATTTTGTATGCCAAATACTGGAGAACAATGGAGATACCAACAAGGCATGAGTATGTGAATAAACTTTTTGAAACGGCAGAGAATGACAAACTGACTTTAGAGATGAGAGCCGGTACAGAGTGGACCTTTCAAAAAACATGGAAGAGATTTTATGAATGGTATAATGTAAGCGTAAATGGACATTAAACAATGTGATTTGAGAACACAGAAAGGATAAATCTTGTTCCAATATAGAAAACTGGGGGGGGGGAAGAAATAGTTAACTGAAGAAGGAATAAGAAATAAGTCTCTTGGAATATGTGTTATATGTAGTTGTGTAGTGTATGTTTGTATGTCTGTAGTGTATATTGAAAAATAATAAAAGTGTACCTTAGGGTACTTAAAAAAAAAGGCTTGTGCAGTCTTGGGGTGTATCAACAGAGGCATAACATCCAAATTGCAAGATGTCATAGCCCTGCTGTACACCTGGAGTATTGTGTGCAGTTCTGGAGGCCTTACTTCAAAAACCATGTGGATGATCAGGATGATCAGGGGCCTGGAGACTAAACCCTAGGAGGAAAGGCAGAGGGACTTGTGAATGTTCAATCTGAAGAAGAGGAGGTTGAGGGGGAAATGATTGCTCTCTTTAAGTACTTGAAGGGCTGTCACTTAGAGGAAGGTAGAGAGCTATTCCTGTTGACAGCAGAGAATAGGACTCACAATAATGAGTTTACTTTAAGGGTGAGAAAGTACCAGCTAGATATTAGGAAAAACTTTTTTACAGTAAGATTTGTTCAACAGTGGAATCAGCTGCCTAGGGATGTGGTAAGCTCCCCCTCACCAGCAGTCTTTAAGCAGTGTCTGGACAAGCACTTGTCAGGGATGCTCTAGGCTAATCCTGCATTGAGCAGGGGGTTGAACTAGGAGGCCTGTACGACCCCTTCCAGTGCTGTGATTCTATGGCTGAGTTCAGACTGGCAATTTGCCCCGGCAGAGCCCCGTTTCAGCGACACTTTAAAACCGCATTAAAGGGGGCGTCAAGACTGATAATACCATTAGAAGCATTTACATTACCAAATGTATACGATGGAGAACAATTATTAAGATATCAGGACATTTTAGATAAAAAAGACAGACTTAAACTACCAGAACAATTAACCTGGTGGAAAAAAGCACAATTAGAATCAATATATGCAAAAGACAGCAAACTTGGATTTAACAATAAAACAACTGAGCTGGAAGAGGCTATTTTGAAAACAGACACTAAAGTGATAAAGAAAATATATAAGATTTTACTAGATAATGTGATGGCAGATGAAATAGTGAACGCAGGGGAAAGTGAGGGGCCATCCCACAAGTCCTTGAGGGTTTCCTACCAAACAAGTGGGCCTGGCTCAGTGGCTGCCATCACAAAACTGGGCCATAGTTTTCCTAGGTAGAGGCTGCCAGGGGAGGGGAGAGGAGAGGGAAAGCTTGAGACAGGGGGCAGAAAAAAGCTAGGTTGGCTGTTGGGTCAGGAAATTTCTTGAGATTTGGGGGGTGGAGCTTGGGGAGGGTGAGATTTGAGGAGGGGAGGGACCTCGGAGGGGTATAATGCTATAGATTCCACCCCCCAAAGTAGCCATTTCTTCCAAAGGAACTAAAGTTGCCGCCCTCGGGAGGGGGGCTGGAGATCACTCGGAATTACGGCTACTCTCCAGATGACAGGCTCTATGGCATTATATCCTGCTGAGGTCACTTTCCTCCCCAAACATCCTCTTCCTGAGGTTTCACCTCAAAATCTCCAGGAATTTCACAACCTGGAGCTGGCAACTGTAGGGGGGAACTGAGGTGGGTGGTGATTCCAGAAGATCTTTAGGCCCCACCTGGAGGTTGGTAGCCCTAGAAGGAGCGAAGGCTTTCACAAAAGGGAAAGAAGAAATAGTGGGGGAGAGGGCAATGAGATGCCTCTTGCAAGTCCTTGTGGGTTCCCACTTGCAGCCTATTGATTCCCAAATGCTGTTACTTACCATGAAATGACCACTTTCCCCAACTATTCCTCATTGTCTACTTCTGATCTGGTTTTATAGTAGATATTCCCTTGAACTCTTCTCTTCATATGCCCAGCCTCCCTTTCTTCTTGATTACCTGCTCTAACAATTCTCATATTCTTATAGTTCCACTTTCCTCCTAAGCCCCATCACATCTTCTTTCTGCTAGCTTCATTCCTTGTGGAAATCCCAGAGAGTTATCAATGCCCCTCATCTGGGCAATGTTGCCGTATGTATTTATTAATTAATATATCTATTGGCAACTTTTCATCAGTATCAAACTAGGATCCAAGATGTAAATTTAAAAAAAACAATAAATGCAAAAAGCAGCAACAAAACCAAAGAACCATAATGATTCTGTCTCATAACAACTTTTCTGTAATAGTCCAGTAGGACTGACCACAATTTACCATTTTTCTCAGGGGATCCCCAATGTTCAGCTTTACAGCCTCTCTGGAATGCCAACAAGTAAAGAATTTTCTATGCTACTTCTGGGAGGCTGTACAAAGAACAACAAAGGGAGTGCTATAAAAAAAACTCACCTACAAGCCATGTCTGATGCACCATGGTAAGTGTGGGGGGGGAGAGGAAGAGAGCAAGAGCGCTAGATTGCAGCCTACCTCCACCTCCACTTATTTTAACCTAGAACTATCAGAGCAATGCTAAGTGATTCTTTGGTGACTACTTCATGACACTTGCCTTAGGCACACGTAGCACCATTATGTTTTCATGATACTCTGTTTTCAAGATATTCTAGCAATGGCTAGAACTGTGCTTAAAATTAGTACTAAGAGTTCCAGGGCTCATAGGCAAGAAGCCTAAGCAGGCCTACAGAGTATTTATTTATTATTTATTTATTTGATTTGTACCCCGCCCTTCCCGCCAAGGCAGGCTCAGGGCAGCTTACATAAAAATAGCAACAGATAAAACAACAATATAAATGTCAGCATAAAACACAACATAGTAACTAAAAATAGTTTGGATGGTGATGGCGGTACAATAGTAGCAGAGTACATAATAAACATACAGTCAGCAGTAGGTTTCCCTGTTGGCATACTCAGGCTGGATGATGATACTGGCACAGGGCCTTAGATAGTAAAGTGTGGCTCTTTTCCTAAAAGCCTGGCACAAGAGCTCCATTTTACAGGCCCTGCAGGAATGTAAAAGGTCCCGCAGGGCCCTGATCTCTTCCGGAAGCTCATTCCAACAGGTTGGAGCCGCCACTGAAAAGGCCCTGGCATCCTTAGGGCCAGGGAGGGCTAAGTGATTTTGCAACCCTGAGCATAGTGCTCTCTGGGGAACATGTGGGGCTCACTCCCAAGTCCAATGATATTGAGTGTCCCAGCAAGGTGATCATAGCCATAGCTGCCTGGATAGAACATGTGTACTTCCAAAGTGACTAGGCAATAACGTATTAACATGTCTGGAATGTGTATTAAATTTGTCCTTTTACCATTATTTATATGAAACGACAACATGAATATGTAGCCTATGTTGGCAACTCAGGCGGTAGCTACTGACTCAAGAGCATTGTTATCCAGCTGGAGTGTTTACAGGCCTTGATGCCAAGCCCTAGAAAACCAGAGAGACCAGGAGATTGTAAGTCACGCTTCTTCTTAAGTGGTTTTCTTATTTTTCTTTCTGAAAACACTCTGTTCATCCACAATTATCTATGGCCTTTATACAGAGGACTTTTTGGCTTTGTACCCCCCAGCTCATTCATGAGAATTATAACCAGGCTATGAAAGGAGACCCCCCCCCCTTCTATTCAAAATACAGAGTTGATCACTGAAGTACTCTTCATGAAAATATTGCTCTGCACTTCAGTAATAAGAACAAAACTGGCATGCCTACCAAATCTTGTGTTAGAAATCTATGCTATTTTTGAAAACTGGCTTCTGGCACTTAGCAATATTTAGTGCATGTCAGGTAACCAATAATCACCGACAATGTCTCTTACCTCCCAAAACCCGATAACCGTTGCTATTTAGGGCTGTGGCTATGGCTTATCTTGTGGCATGGAGATCTGCTCTTAGAGCGGGTAAAACTATACAGGCAATGCTCCCTCTAAGCTGTGGAGTCTTGCAAGCAAAAATTCTGTTTTGTAAGCTCCTGGCATTACGGTTGTGAGCAACTTTATAAATTAGTTTGCTCTGGAGCCATCCTTCCTGAGCGAAGACAAAAATGTATGACCCGGAGGATAAGTCAGCTTAGAGGGAACACTGTGTACAGGTCCCAGCATTGCTATACAACACCCCTAACATTATCACAGGCCTGGCCTCAGTCTCAGAGTAGCAGCCATTTATAGTAACACACTGGAGCTTTTATCTTGTTTGTTATACAAAAGATAGCCAATATAGCCATGGAGGGTAGGAAAGAGACACACAACAGCATCCTCAGGGTTTGGCCCCTGACAAAGCTGGTGTGGATTCTTAGGCTCCATCTCTTCAAAAGGCTGAGCCACATGCCTGAACAATTCCCCTTTACTCCCCAGATAAGCCATGAAGAAACAGAGCCTGGCCCTGTTTCCCTCCCATGAAGCTTGAAGAAGGGAAAGGTGAAGTTTGGGGGGGCTTTAGATCTGCAGTGTTTGGATATATGTATTTTTCCTTCTTTGGGGTCCCTTGTTGTGAACCGTTTCTGTATGTAAATATTAGAGGGAGTCTGCTGGTTATGGTGATTTTTAAAAATTGTAGTCTTTCTGATAAGATGGGGTTGCTTTTTGTAATCGGCGATCTGTGTCCCATCACTCCACACACCAAGATCTGAAGCCTTCCTCCAGCCTAAGGAGGCTTTCTCCAGATTACGTGGCTCTTCCTTTGGTGGAAGAGACATGTAAATTGGAGGCCGAGGCAGTATTCTTGAAAGTTTCAGACTTTGCTGAGAGGAGTGGTAGGATACGGGCCACTGCATGGCACTGACATGTGTGCATTCAGCCTTGAGATGGTCTCTTCCTATGGTTGATAGTCCACCATGTTCTAAGAATGCTTTTTGGCTTCCCCAAAAGGAGAAGTGCCACAGGAATAACAAATAACTTATGGTCTTGAGCACTCTGCACATGGTGTGAACTGCAGTTTGCTTCACCTAGGTGCATTTCAAAGTCCTTTATCCTTGGAAGTTTTGGTTTCTCCATCTACATGTGGGACTTATGGGAGACACTGCTCGCAATTGCTGAAGGGGGAAGGGGTTGTTGAGCTGATACACAGTAAGTACTTGTTGGGGGGAAGGGTGAGAAAGTTTGAGGCAGAGGATTGCCTTCCATTGCTTATCTGTGTTAACTTGTATTGCCCTTGCATCTAAAGTGGAAGATCCAGGTCACTGTCTGTGTCTTGGGGTCTGTGTCTGAGCAGAGCAGTGTCAGAAATATGCTGCAACAAGGTTTCTCCTCCTCTTTGGCTGTTCATGCAAAGTTCTCTTTCTCTAAAATTCCCATATGCCCCCCCTCCCTACTTTTGGTCTAAGTGAGGCTACACCGATAAGAACATAAGAAGAGTCCATAGTGACGTAGCCCAGTGCTGTGTCTCCTGATACCTGTGGGATGGGTGTCTGTGGTGTTTCAGGACAGGCCCACAGGTACTGCAGCAATCACCATCTTAGAAAAGGCACTGCTCCCTGTGTGCCAGTGAAGGGGAAATGTCTCTGAGAAGATTCTGCCTGTCACCACAGTTTTCATTTGCAAAAATTAAAACCTGCTTCCTGATTAATTGGTAGTACTTATTTAATTGATCAAAGGGTTTTCAGTCAATTGAACTAACTGGTGGATGGACTAAACATTTCATCCGTAATAAAATAATAACAGTAGCAAATTCTGACAGGCTACAGTTAAGGGTTTAATATTCAGAGGCCAGTTACTCAGAAATGAAAACATGGATTTTAAAACACATCATATTCCATTATCAATCCCCAGAGCCAGCCAGTCTCCCAGTTAACATGATTTATATTTTCTGTGGCTTCCGTAGTAAGCAGACTAACCTATCAACATTTTTTGCCCCCTTAATTACTTCCAGTCTTATTTAATACAAAGATAAGCACTACTTTTAGAATTCGGGGAAAGGTTTCTTTCTGAATAATAAAATTACCATTGAGGAACAGGCAATGCATGTGCAAAAATAAGATAATATGTTATGGCACTTTCCCTGCAAAGGAATATAGTGAGAACACCATCAGTTGTTCCAGAAAGTCTTCATATGATTTGTAAGTCTAAAGAACACATGTTAACACAGTAAACTTCTTTTCAGCAAGAACCTGAGTATTTTTCTGTTGTGAAAAGTAACATGGAAATTGATGGTGTACATAAAAAGTACATAATAGTAATCTGCAGATGTTCCATTCCATTCTGTTCCATTCACATAACCTGGGAGTCCCCCAGCCACATATATTGAAAGTGCAATCTGCACAATTGCCATCTTGTGTGACTTGGGTAACGCATGGATTTTCCATGCAGGTATAGCTTCCATTGGAAGATGTACCTGCATGGCATTGCCCAATTCACACAAAAAAACAACAACTGAACACATTGGGTGTATCATAAGGCCCCATGTGCTTCCAAAATGCACAACTGGTGAGCTTCTGGTTTGTGTGAACAGAATGGAACATAACATCTGCATAGGATTTATAATAGTCATAATTCACAAATAAGAACATAAGAGAAGCCAATGCTGGATCAGGCCAATGGCCCATCCAGTCCAACACTCTGTCATAAAGTGGCCAAAAATACCAGGTGCCATCAGGAGGTCGACCAGTGGGGCCAGGACACTAGAAGCCCTCCCATTGTTGCCCCCTCAAGCACCAAGAACACAGAGCATCATTTGCCCTAGACCAAGAGTTCCTATCTACATCTTGTAGCTAATAGCCACTGATGAACCTCTGCTCCATATGTTTATCCAATTCCCTCTTGAAGTTGTCCATGCCTGTAGCCACCACCACCTCCTGTGGCAGTGAATTCCATGTGTTAAGCACTCTTCAGGTGAAGAAGTACTTCCTTTTATCCATTCTAACCCGACTGCTCAGCAATTTCATTGAGTGCCCATGAGTCCTTGTATTGTGAAAAAGGGATAAAAGTACTTCTTTCTCTATCTGCTCTGTCCCATGAATAATCTTGTAAACCTCTGTCATGTCACCCTTCAGTTGTTGTTTCTCCAATGTAAAGAGCCCCACAAGCTTTAATCTTTCTTCATAGGGAAAGTGTACCAACCCTTTTATCATTCTAATTGCCCTTTTCTGCACTTTTCCCCAATGTTATACTATCTTTTCTGTGGTGTGGTGACCAGAATTGCACACAGTACTCCAAATGAGGTTGCACCATCGATTTATGCATGATACTGGCTGATTTGTTTTCAGTTCCCTTCCTAATAATCCCCAGCATAGTGTTGGCCTTTTTTATTGCAGTTGCACACTGTCTCAACATTTTCATTGCGTTATCTACTACGGCTCCAAGATCTCTCGCTTGGTCAGTCTCTGCCAATTTGGACCCCATCAATGTAAATTTATAGTTAGGATTTTTGGCCCCAATGTGCATCACTTTGCACTTGGCCACATTGAACCCCATTTGACATGGTGATGACCACTCACCTATTCTGGGTTGAGAAATTCCTGGAGATTTGGGGGTGGAGCCTGGGAAGGGTGGGATTTGTGGATGGGAAAGACGTCAGCATGATATAATGCCATACAGTCTACCCTCCAAAGCAGACATTTTCTCTATGGGATTAAGTTTCTGTAGTCCAAAAGATCAGTTCTAATTCTGGAAGATATCCAGGCCTCATTTGCAGGTTGGCAACCTTATTCTTAAAACAGTACTTTCCTTTTTTTCTATGTTTTAATCAATAGTTTTAAAAGTTTTCCCTAGAACAAATCTATAATGAAGTTAGAGGTCAGCCAATTATTACTCAATTCTCTTAAAAAACAGATCCAAGTTTTCTTATTGCTCAAACTGCTTTGTGTATACACCATATCTTATAATAAATCTGCTTTTGCACTCAATTACTGTACCAATCATATTTTTAAACTTTTTGAAAATGTAAATAGTTTCACTGAATCTTTACCTAAATGTTCCTCAATCCTTTATCTAAATGTTCAAGAAAAATATATTATTTTTATAGCAATTTTTTCATACCTGTGTTTTAATCCATTTTGTTCATTGATAGTTTATAGAATCAATTTATTTGGTAAAAATGTGGTATTACATGGATCTAGGAGCCAGTAAAATACAGTAATGCCTAGCTCATGAGTCAGTTTTATGCAATGACACTTAATTTCCTGATATTAATGAGCTTTTTATAAAGCCAGAGTGGCAAACATGATCAAGGATTTCAAACGTACTTGTGCTATTGACCTAGGTTTGGAGGGGGACCCGGTTCAACGCCCCACAAGGTGACCTTGGGCTAGTCACTGTCCGTCAGTATAATCTATCACATTTTTATCCAGTCCAAATAGTGACCAACCCAGCAGAGTGGGAACTGGAACCAAAGTCTGTTCTATCTTTGAGTCTATAATTACTACACACACTTGTTTTCTAATTTTGTCTCAGAGTTGTTGTGAAATTAGAATAGAGAAAGGGAAACATATACACGAGCCTCCTCGAAGAAAGGACATCAGGATAATTTTTTTTAAATTAATTAATTTAATTGATTAACAGATAGACATAACTCTATTTAAGCTGACTGGGGTCTATATACACAGTCAGATACTATGTACTACATGGGACAGCATTAGACAATGAGTTGTGACCAGATTACATGATGAGCATGAGTACAATGCTGCTCATGCTCAGTTCAAATGTTTTTGAAAATCCTATATATATAATTCCCATACATATTGGCCATTTCCAGCTCTCCCATTGGCTGTGCAGTGTGCTCCATCAGCCATTGGCCCGTCAACCACCACTCAAGAGTACTCACATGCCATTGGCTGGTGCTGGGTCCACTCGTCTCCCCCACCCACTGCCAGCCTGGACATTCTTCCCTCACAGAATAAGCTATCAAAACAGCTGTCTCTCCAGACAAAGATACTTCTCCTTCATGGCTTCTGTGGGACTAACTTTTCCCTCAATGGCTGTTGCTAGACATCCAGGCTTGGTTCTGTCAGTAAAAAGGCAAAGGAAGGAAGTCCTTTCCAGACCTTCGTGGGGAACTCATTGAGGCCAGTCCTGACTAGGGTTGCCACCTCCAAGTTGGGAAATTCCTGGATATTCTGTGGTGGAGTGTAAGGAAGTCAGAGTCTGGGGAGGGGAGAAGGCCAAAGCTGAATAGAATGCCATAGAGCACGCCCTCCAAAGCAGTTATTTTCTCAAGGGGGAAAGAGATCTGTTGTCTGGAGTTCAGTTGTGATACCTGGCGATCTTTAGGCTCCACCTGGAGGTTAGCTACCCTAGACGTAGCAGTTAGCACTTCAGAGCAGGGTCTTCTAGACCCAGGTTCTTGCTGTGGAAGTTGAGTGGGTGATTTCAGGCCAGTCACAGACTTTCAGCCTAACCTGCCTCACAGGGTTGTTGTGCAGATCAAAAGGGGGAGAGGAGAATGATGTAAGTTGCTTTGGTCTCCACTGCAGAGAAAGACTGCAATTTTCCTCCTGGGGAACCATTGCTGCCAGTCTCCAGGTGAGGGCTGGAGATCACTCAGAATTAAAACTGCTCTCCAGATGGTAGAGATCAGTGGCAGATAATGGTAGGTTGATGCTTGGTTGGGAAGGAGATAGGGGTGCCAACTCCAGGTTGGGGAATTCCTGGAGATTTGAGGGGTAGAAACTGAAGAGTTTGAGGAAGAGTGCAGTTTGAGGAAGGGTGGGACCTCAGACAGGTACAATGCCATAGACTCCACCCTCCAAACCAGCCATTTCCTCCTGGGGGACCCTTGCTGCCAATCTCCAGGTGAGGGCTTGAGATCACTGAGAATTAAAACCTCTCTCCAGATGGCAGAGATAGTTCCCCTCGAGAAAATTGCTGCTTTGCAGGGTAGACTCTGAGGTCACTTCCCCTCCTGCTTGGGTCTCCACTGTGGAGAAAGACTGTAGTTTTCCTGGGTGGAGGCTGCAGGTGATGGTGGGGAGAAGGAAAGTTGAAATCAGAGGGGTAGATAATGGTATGTTGATGGTTGGCTGGGAATGAGAGAGGGTTGCTGCCTCCAAGACAGGTACAATGCCATAGACTCTACCCTCCAAACCATCCATTTCTTATTTCTTCCTGGGGAACCATTGTTGCCAATCTCCAGGGGAGGACTGGAGATCACTCAGAATTACAACTGCTCTTCAGATGGCAGAGATCAATTCCCCTGGAGAAAATGGTAAGCTCTGTGTGATTATACCCTGCTGAGGTCACCACAGCAAATTGATGCTGTGTGCCCAAGACCAGGGCCTCCACCCAGAGCCTCTTTCTAGAGCTCGTTGTATTTATTTCCACAATGGGCCTTATTCCTATTAAATAATAATCTTGATAAAGATGCTGGGGGGATGCCAAATAGGGGAGGGGGAAATTCTGGATAGAATCTGTCAGAAAGTCAGACCTACCAGCAACCAATACTTACATTAAGTTTTCCCACATAGTAGAAGAAATAACTCCGGCATCTGCAAAACGTTATTATCTAAATTGGCCCCCATTACTAACTTCTATCAAAATGCTTCCATTTAAATTCCATTCAAATAGGTCATCCCACAGCTGCGACTCATTATGCCATCCTTGCAAGTTAAATTATGTTGTCAACTGTACTTGTCCATCTCTGTGTGTCCTCGGTGCCTTAGCATAGATTTAATGAATGCTGCTTGGTACATGATTATATTGCTGCACTCAAGTGGGTCTAATAAAAATAATCTAGATCGCATGAAGACTGGATGCACCATGCTTTGGTTGTTCCACTCCTAGTTGGCTGATGGATAACAGAAGGTGCTGCTGGAGAATTACTTAACTCCTGAACCTTCCTGTAATGGCACCCCTGAATTAAAAACAACAACAGCACTGATTGATTGATGGATTTCAATGACTATCTTTTCCCTCAGCATCTCAGGACCCAAGGTGGGTAAGAATCATATAAACACATTTTGGTAATCTTAAAACAACAGTTATAAAAAAATCATAAGAAACAAATTTTAAAACATTTTATGCACTTATCAGCGGGGTACTCTGCCTTTGCCCAGGTTCAGGCTGCTGCCAAAGTTCTCTGGAACAACCCTGTTTGGCAGCTTCTCTGGAAAGCCAGGAGGGTAGGAGCTCCCCACCCCTGCCCCACTTCTAGGAAGTTGTTTCAGATAATAATCACAATAACTTCCGATAGCACTTCACAGAAAAAAAAGTAATTTTCACTTTCTTTGGATTGCATGGGTTCCATGCGAGATCACCTGGCAAGTTTCAGCATTCTCGGCTGCAGGATTTTTGGATCTGAACCTATCAGGTCATGACTCACTATCTATGCAGATATTTTTTAAAATGCATGCACTGGACCAATGTTTGTGTGTTCAGCAAGGCCAATGTGCATACAAAAGCAGCTGGAAACACTCCTTCTTTACACCTCTCCTAATTGCATGGAAGGGGTGGCACTCTGCAGGTGTTTTGTGGTGAATGACAAAATGTTGAAGATAGGGGCAAGATGTGCATGTAATTGTGTGTGGGTTAGATACAACCAGTTTTTCCACTGGCAAAAAAGTGAGAAGGGAGAACCCTTTGATCTCCAGCATGTAGGCAGGGTATATTAGAAGTACTTTGGGTATAATACATCCATGTACCTTATTTTCTTCCTATCCCTGATGTTTAAAAACTACATCTTGGATATCTGTAAACTATCATAAGGTTTGAAAATGTTTAATTTTTTTTTAATGGATGAATCACAGCTGACAGAACATTAGCTATTAAAAAACCTTCTGTAGGTACAAGACACCAGTTGTTTTATTTAGGAAATACGAAAGAGAAAAATATCAAATACATTCGGTTTGGGCACATCTGGGTTTTGCCTTCTTTTCTCAAATACCGGATGCTCAGGACAAAAACAGGGGATTATCATCCCCATTGTTTCCAGTTTGTGAGTTTCCAGAGCCATAGGGCTGGCCACTGCAGAATACATGGCCCTGAACTGGATGTACCTTGATCAGATCCAGCCAAACAGTTCTTGTGTACTTCTGTTGTCTGCCTCAGGGGAACAAAAAAATCACAACGATCTGTTAAATATTCAATAGAGACTTCTGTTTGAAACTTCATCACATGGAGATGACTCAAAAGGAAACAAGTCAATAACTAGTTGTAATGTCTCTCATGCTTACAAACACATTCACACACACCCTTTGCAAAATGTGATGGCTATGTGATAATTTGCATTTTCAAGTGGCCTACAGCACTTCACCAAACTTTGTCCCAAAAATTAGTTCCTTAGGATTTATTAATACATCCAGTCACTGCACTTATTCAACAACTACATGGTTCTGGCTACTCTCAAATTTCTCTCACTCCACTGCGAACACGATGCTATAGGTAAAAGTCTGCATCACCTATATTGATGGTCTTCTGCTAGCTTAAAGAGCAATGGATTTGTACCTTCCTTTGCACTCAAGTTGCCAAATTTTCACTGTGCTGGGAGAATAACTACCTGGATAATCTAGACACCATCCTGCAGGGAGTCACACAACTATGAAAAGCAAGGAGCATTATAGCCAACATTTCCATTAACATTCCTTTGTTGATTCCATCTAGAACCCTTTCAAGTATGATTTGACCTGGGGTAATAGTTATGGGAAAGAACAGAGTTATGAAATACTGATAGCACAACATAGTCAGAACAGGAAAATACTTGTGCTTACACCTAATTGTTTTTCTCTCTCTCCAAAGGATAATTGGATTATCTAATTTACACTCCGGTTGTGAAGATACTTAAATGGAAGGTTGCCGCATTTTAAATTTTTGGGTCTTACACAGAAGTAGACTCACTTTAGGGACAAAGTATAAAATATTTTAAAAACCCTGTTAGGAGAACTATGTTTCAGCTTGTTCTGCTTGCGCCCCCCCCACAACATGTTCTAGATAATACATCCAAGGAGGTCTTTGCACTCTAATGTCTAAGGACACATCACAGTTTTTAATGCCTGGACTTCCTGCTGCACTTGTCATTTACCCACAGGAAAATGATGCAAGTTAGGCATTTATTACATAGTTATGGGGAACAAAGTTAGTAAAGACAGAAATGCCATGGATTCTTCCTCTTTGCATAGATCTCAGCCTGGCTGTCTATGCATGGCAGTAAGAAGAAAGACTGTTTGTGCTGGACAAGCAAAGAGGTAAAATTAGAAGCACAAACCACACATCTATCCCAATTAATTTACTTATGGTTTAAATTTCCCAGTGTCTGCCAATATTTTTTAGCTAGATATGATTATTTCAAAGGGCTGCTTAGAAAAATCTTCAGCTTGCCTAACAGGGAATTTGAAGATGTCTCTTCTGAAAACAGATCATCACAGTTTCATGCCCCTGAAGCCCAGGGAAACTCAAGGGGTTCATGATGAAATCCAAGGGGCTGAGAACCCTTCAGCTTTTATGACTTCACTCACAGTTAAATATTTGCATAATTGTTACTTTCTGACTGGAGTTCTTACAGCACCTCAAAGCCATTTGCTTTTCTCATCAAGCAATGATGGGTTAAAGTATCGGTATCCTGCAACATTTCTGAAATTAAGAGCAAAGGAGACAATGCTAAACCAGTTTTAGTTCTTCATGTCATTCATCAGAAAACCTTTGCACTCCATCAGCTCGAGTCCACTGCCAGCGTTATGCAAGTCTGGAGTTTACCAGGCACATTCCAGGGTGGCAGTACAGACATCTGCCACATCATTGGGGGGTGGGAGCAGTGTTCCCTCTAAGCTGAGCTGCCATGAGCTCGCCCACAAGTTTTGGGCCCTTGGCTCTCAGATTTTGCTCCTTGGCTCACTGATTTGGCACCTTGGTGCACTACAACAGGGCGTGGATGAGCCAGGCATGGGGCGGGTGAAGGCAGTGAGCTTGCCTCTCTCCTTCCCAGCCCTCTGGTGAACTCAGCAAGAACTGGTGGCCAGAGAGGGCTGGAGGGAGAAGGGTGTGGACTCATCCTCACTTTGGAATCATCTAGTGCAATATTAGACATATCTACTCAGAAGTCAGCCCCACTAGCCTCAAGGGTACTTCTTTCCAGGTCAGCGCATTTGCGCCCTAAATCTTCCAGAGCAAAACTCCTCTGATGTAAACTCCTCTGATGTGCATCCTAAGATGCAAAAAGCAAGCTTGGCATCAACTTTTTAAAATAATAATAATAACAATAATATAGGAGCTGCCCAAAAGTGAGCAGGGCTCAAGAGCAGCACACCAGCTTTGAGATGCAGTACAGCCAGCCAGGGGGGCTAGGCTGGATGGTGGTGGCTCCTGAGATGAGTGTGCAGCTGGGTATGTGTGAGTCTCCCCCCAGAACCCCTCAAAGCTCTAATGAATGGAGGTGGAGGAAGAGTGGGGTGTCTGCTGCTGCAGCTGATGCCTGGGAAGGGGAGGACAGGGTGGGCCTGCTGTCTCCTCCAGCTCCAAGGAAGCCTGAACTTTGCTTGGCTTTTGCAGCTTGGCTTTTTGCACAGGTGGCTAAAGCCATGTAAGCATCTCCCCCCACCCCCACCAAGTTTCCAGGGCACTCCTCTTTCCTGCAGAGGGGGGTGGTGTGTGTGTTTATATGTTTGCATGTGTGTAGGGCCCAGGGTTTGACTTTCTTTCTCCCTCCCTTTCCCCCACTCATTGAATGCTGACCTTTTGAATCATATTTAGAAATCCAAAGAAATGGGGAACAAAGAAATCTGGTGGCTTGGGTGACCCCACACTGAACAAAGGGACTCATTCTACTGTGAGAGACAGAGGCTGGATTCTCCAGCTGGTGGGAAGATATGAGTACTGCAGACCCTGTGTCATGAACTAGCCAGCTACAACCTCCTTGGATTAGGAGAAATCTGAAGAATTGGGACCCACATCAACTGAACCCCCACCTGAGCAGCTGGATCTGGCAGCAGACCGAACAGGAGAAGCATCAGGAAGTGAAAATGCTTTCCAGTCATGGCTGGGCTGCTTGATCTTCCAGGAGGAGAAAGAGATGCCATGGAAGCTGGCTTTCCCCCAGCCTCTCCTGAGCCAGTAGAGTGTAGGAGAAGAAGAGAGCGCTTGGTTGCTCAGGAGAGACAAAGGAGTGCCTACTTGGCTGCTCAGCAACAGTCAGCGTTAGTTCCTGGAGCAGAGTCATTGTAGGACCAGGACTGACATGCTGATAGGAAATAGTAAAGGATCTCCACCTGTAGGAAAGTGAACTTGACTGTAAGGAGTGACACTTGGCCCTCGGGGGATGAGTCAGCAAAAGGTGCAGATAAAAGGAACATGCTGAGCAAGGCTTGGTGTGGAAGCAATCTTGCTTGCCACTCCTCTGTGTGCTGACCTGTTAAGAAAACAGAGCTATACCCTGACCCTAATACCTTGTCTTTAGTAATTTGTGCTTGCTCCCAAAACCTGGAATCCAGACCCCTGTATCCTGCACCTGTTCCCAAGCCTTGGAACTGGACCCCTCAAATCTCTTACCCCGGCCCTTGGACTGGACCTTTGGCTATATGACTCCGGACAGGTATGTAGATCTTGCTTCTGTGTATTTCTGTACTTTTTGTCATTGTATTTGTGTATTCTGAAAACTCTGGGTAGAGCAACAGTGCCAGGCTTAGCCCTGGACACTATGGTAGGTAAGCAGTGAAACCTATGACTGTTTAGGCATGCTTAAGAAATAACTTGTCTCAGCTGTTGTCTGCCCTGGAGAGCCCCAACCAGCTTGCACTGGTTGCTTTGGAGTTTGGAAGTAATTTTACCATGAGTGGGAGAGAATTGCATAAGGAAGCTATTTTGTTTATATTATATACTTGCCTGGAAGCTTGCCAATGGAAAAGTCCCACACATCTCATGCTGTATTAGAGAAACTCTAGGGGATGTATCAGATAAAGAAGGTGGAGGCTTCAAGGAAAGGGTTATAACTTGCCCAAGCAAGTGGAATACACCTACTGTGTCCTACTTTCCCAAAAGAGAGAAATTTGTAATTATAAAAGGAAGACATTTTTTGCATGTGATTTAGAGCTGGCCTTGGGCAACTGCAGTTCATTGTCTCACTCTGAGATCTTGACACTCCCTTTAGCAGGAGCAACATTTTAGTTTCACAGTAGAAACAGTGCCGTCTGTAATATTTCGTATTATCCATATGATGTGGCATTGGAGATAATGAATAGAGCATACTAGTAATTTGCTTACTCCCACCTGCTTTAATTTAAGGCTTCCTGCTTTTAAATAAATGGTTCTGGAATCAGTAATGCATATTAAAAAAAAAGTACAACATTTTTCTCAAAACAACACAGAGAAAGTATAATTTTAAGGACTATTCCCAGTAGTTTAGGTGAGCATTAACTCTGTTGAAAGTATTTAGGCCTGAATTGTGCACTGCATATAACTATTTTAATTTTCAAGATGTTCCGACTCTACTAAAACTCAAGTGTTAAATATCTCTGGGCATTCTAGATCATTTAAATAAACTTCAAAGATTGAGCTGGTATTGATAAGATAAGCTGGTGTTGATGAGCCGAAAGAGATTTACATGTAATTATTGTGGTTTATAAAAAAGAAATAGCCACATCCCTATAATTTAATCACTCAATATTGAATGGCTGTTGTAACATAGTAAATCACTTCAGCATTCAAGAATACATAAAATGGGATTTATTCAGATAGGGGTTTCCGTGCTCCCTATTTAATGCTTATGTGCAAAATATAAAGAAAATATGTGTTTGCAATTACAGCAAGCTGCTACTGTAAAAAAATGGCATAGACCAGGCATAGATTTGTTTGTTTATGACACTTGTACCCTTCCACCATTCTCCACGTGTGGACTCCAGGAAACTTTTATAAGTTCAAAATCATAGCCATTGTAAAAACAAAATATTACAACAATCAAAACACAAACTACAAGTATTTCAAAATCAGATAATCTGTAAACACCTTCCATGATGAATGACCCATTAGTTAAAAAGCCCTCTTATACAGCCCAGTCTTGAATAATGTCATGCATTTTAACAAAGTGAGTGCCTTTTGGACAAATCCAAGAAGGTGTTTCCACAATATGGGAGCTGTCACAGAGAACTCAATGAAGTGGAGAGTGCTACATGATGGAATGGCTTCCTGGAATGGCCACCTGGCAGGGAGGCACCTGGTTCTTAGTGCACCATTTGTGCTGTGTTTGGCTTCTGTTCACCTACTTTGTGCCCCATTAATAAAAACCAAATGTTGGTGCTAGGATGCCATTAAGCACTAATGCCATTTCTCAGCATATGACTTTGGGAGTGACATCTTGGAGTTTATTGCTTGAGTTAGCTGAAGCTTAGTTGTAGCCAGGGCTTTTTTTGTAGAAAAAGCCCAGCAGGAACTCATTAGCATAATAGGCCATGCCCAACAGCAGAAATCACATTAGCACATTAGGCCACACCCATGACAACACAGCTCATTAGCATATTAGGCCACACCCCCATGTTACCGGAAGTGTGGTCATCCAGCCACACCCACCTTTTGCTTCTTATTCTGCTTACCTTGTTTGTTGTCAAAATCCAGGGCTTTTTTGGGAGCAGGAACTCCTTTGCATGTTAGGCCACACCACTGTAATGTAGCCAATCCTAATGAGTTTCTGCTGTTGGGTGTGGCCTATTATGATAATAAGTTCCTGCTGGGCATGGCCAACTCGGGAGCCAGCTAGAACTCAATTCCTGTGCATTCCTGCCCAAAAATAGCCCTGGTTGTAGCCGTACTCTGGGGCGGCTGCAGGATTTACATAATTTGCTCCCTGTGATTGGAATGCAGGGTAGTGAATTTGCTGTTTAATAACAATGTGGGGTGAGAGAAGTGGTGATATGGTGCCATGAAGTAATAGTGTAAACTGGGTTATAAAATAAAACAGTTTGCAAAGGAACAGTGGGGAGTGGGTGGAGTCATGAGTACATCCCTGTGTGGATTGGAAGATCTGAGACAAATAATTTAAGTGGCACAATACACACCAGTATATGGATTCTACACTATAATTCTACAAGCAGTTTATACCAGCACAGTGTTGACTGGTTTGTTTTCAGATAATGTCCTCAGTGTGCAACCAACTGGAAAGAAAAACCCTCAAAAAACACTGGGACATAGTGGACCAACCATTACATCATTTGGACTCTGCATTGAAAATGGCAAGAATTAACTATGCCTAAGAATTTATATCCTAGGGAATTTCCTAGAATGTTGGTGGGGGCGAAGAAGGGCTTGAACTGAGGGAACAGCATAGTATTCACATTTGAACACTTTGTATGGCATCAGAATCCTCCTAACCACCCAGATGCCTGAAAGCTGGAAATGCCATCTGGAACCCAGGTTTAACTCCAGAAGAAATCTAAAATATGGACAGATGGGGGCTCCACCAAACTAGACATAAAATTTGAGCTAAGGCAACCATGACACTTGACCATCTGGGATGAAACTGAAGCCATCTGGTGTTGAGTGGGTTTCTCTACCCTGATTCTGAAGGATGTGACAGAAAAGCCAGTATGTTCAAGAAGGAGTCAGATATGAAATAGGAAACAGGAAGCGGAAGGTGACAGATCTGTTAGAAGGAGTTGCTGTATGCCTCTTAGTAGCCTGACTGTAGGAAGGAAGGAAACTGGAAGAGGATGCCAGCAATATTCTTGGATTGATCAGAGAATGGTGGACCTAAGGAGAAGACAACCCAGAACAAAGACTCCCAAGTGTTTCTGACGTTTACCTCTGCCTGACAAAAGGAATAAAGAGTTAGGGCAAAGGAAAGTGAACTGAAAGATTGGAGAAGGAAATTCATCAAGAGGTCTGTGAAGGAGGCCTGTTGTGAGGGTATGGGCATTTTAAATAAATTGTGAACTGTGTGTAACAGTTTCTGCTCCATTACTTATCATGACAGGTGGGCCTGTCTAAGGAATGATCTTGAAGACTACACAAATGCTGGAACCCACAGTCATTTTGATAAATACTTGATTGAGGCTGCTAAATTTCAGATTAAACACATACTGGAAGCTGGGCAGATCCTGACAGTGGTGCCCCAAATAGGATTAAAGACAGAGTCAGGTAGTGAGGCCCAACGACGTGTGTTGGGTCTAAGCAGAACTGTTGGTAGACCCAGAGAGTTTTGGCAAGTCTATGAAGTCTTTGAATGGAGCCTAGAAATTTGTGCTAGATTCAGTGATACAACTCAGCATGAAAGATATCTGTGCACCTAAATAGCAAAGCAAAATGGTGGGGTGTTGTTTTTTTTTTTTTAAGTGTGGGAGAAAAATATTGTCTTGCCCTTTGTATTTCTGGCTGCTGCCTGAAATCAAAAACACTGGAATAGTTTCTTTCTCTTTCCTTGCTCAGATGCCAACCATATTCTGACACACCACTTATTTACAACTCAAATGAGGGATGTCTTACAAAACTCAGTCCTTATGAAACATAGCCTTTAACTCCAGCACACAAATCCTGTTTATAGATCTGTCCCTCCAACCTTGAGTAGTACCTGCCTACACACAAGCCCTACCCATACACAGCTGGATTGGTTGTTTGAAATCACTTTCTTCTGAGTAGGCCATTGAATCTGAATCAGCGAGACTTGGTGAAAGGAAGTTGTTTCAGAATTGCAGCCAAAATTTGCAAAAAGAAACTCTTCATTACTCTGAGGCACGCTGCTGAGAGTTGCGTAATATATTTGAGACATGTGATATTAACACAGCAATGTAGCAGAAGCACATACCGAGAAGGAACGAACAGCCTGGCCAGTTATATCATCTGCCGCAGTGTGCTAGGAGGAAAAAACATCTACAGTAAAATTAGATTTTGCCAAATGCAAACACTGAAATGGTTCTGATAAGAGAAACATATTCAACTATTTTTGTGCATGATATTTAGTATCAAATGTATTCAATTACGGTTATAGGCAATCAGGAAAATACATGAAACTACCCCTTCCTTACCCAATGGTACAAGGTAAAGAAATTTAGGAGGCTCTTATGCTTTTCAGAATTGCCCGGAATGGCAAAATTCACCATTCTTTTCCCAAATCACTGCTGCAATGGCTGCTAAAACTGCATGGTGGTGCAAAGTCCCATTAAGTTGCAGCTGACTTATGGTGGCCCTGTAGGGTTTCCAAGGGAAGAGATGAAGAGAGACGGTTTTCCATTGACTGCCCCTGCATAGAAACCCTGGACTTCTTGGGTGGTCTCCCATCCAACCAAAAGTAGGGCCAACCCTGCTGAGCTTCCAGGTCAGAACAAGAAATTGCATAGGAGAACCTTTTCAGGGAGTGGGATTAGTAACTTTCCCACTATCTGTTTCACTGATCCATTTCCTGCACTTACTTAATAGCACAATTGTTTGGTTAAAATGTGAACCAATTTTTTTTTTCTCTTTTGCATCAGATACACTCTGTTTCAAACATTTGAGAACTCTTCGTTCCTTTTCTAAATGAAATCCCTTGAATTATTTCCTGGCAAATAAAGGAATGTGATCATGTGATAGTGTCAACTGTGAAGAAATACATTTTTTTCTTTGGAGATTTGAACTGAGTAAAACCTTCACCAGGAGTTTGAAAAAGTTTTTCTCTCTGGGGAGAGAACAAGCAAGAGACAGGAAGTAAGTTCAATTGCTTTCCAGCCCTACCTCAGCCACCCATTTTACAACTGCTAATAGCTCTCTCTAAAGACAATGGGAAGGTCAAGCCCCCCCTCCCCGCCCCAACACAGAACAGAGATTTGGAGGTATAAAGTACTAAAAGGACTTCAGAAAGAAATTTGTAGACTTCAGGAAAAGCATCTGTGACCCAGCCTGACCTGGTTGGTGGGTGAGGCAAAGAGATAAAAGTCCCGGGAGCAAGGAGGAAGGTCTCTCTTCAGTGCTGATTCTATCGAAGCAGACAGAACTCTTAACTGAGGTCTGGAGGAAGTGGTCATTGCCATGTGCTAGCCTGCACACCTGAAGGAAGCTCAAAAGTAATGAAACATCCAAGGACCAAAATTTGAAAGAGATGGTGTAAAGTACTGGGTTCACTGCATGGAAGACTCGAACTATGTCATGCATTCAGACGCATTTATTGTACTTCACACACTAGACAAGGAAAACAGCCCTGCAAGGCCAACTATACACACTCCACCCGGCACACCCATGTCCCCGTTGGAAGACTTGAATTTCCTGCCAAGGTTCTTTTGGTGGACTCGAGGTGGACTAGGATCCTAAGTCCCCTTTGTGTTCGGGGATTAAGCTCCTGCTTAGCTGTGGACCCCTGGTGGTGGTCCGCGTACATAAGACCCCCTCCCCCCTTAGTTCCACTCAACCTATGTCACATAGTCCTGTAGATAGGTGGGGGGTCTGCGCTCTCGTTGGGAACCCTGGGGTGCTGTCATGGGGTTGTTTATGGCTGCCTCTGGCTGGCTGACCATGTCTGGTTGTGGTGGCGGCGGCAGCTGCTCCTCAATTTCTGGCAGTGTGGCCGGGGGCTCGATCAGTGTGAGCTCCTCTGTGCAGGGGTTTGGCCTGAGTGTTGGCCTGTGGGGTGTTGAGTCCTGGTCCCTCAAGCTGGGGGGGGGTGCACTTCTGCTTCCAGGAGTTGTCACCACCTAAGTTGATCAATATGCTTCTTTAGTAGTTGGCCGTCCTCTGTAGAGACCTCATAGGATACCGGGCTGGTGACTCAGACAACCAGGTGGGGCCCCTCCCAAAGTTCCGGATGAACATGTGGTTGCCTGGGAAGAACCTCCGGGGCATGTCCCTCTGTTCTGTCAGCCTCCTTGAGTCTGGCGCCCAGTCTGGACATAGGCGGTCCAGCAGAATAGTGGGGTGCTGGCCCATCAACAGTTCCTCAGGGCAGCACCTGGTGACGGGGTTGGGTGTTGTCCTCTGTGTCAGCAGGAAGCGGGTGAGCCGGAACTCCCAGTCCCCGTCTGTGATCCAGCTGAGGGTTTCCTTCACTGTGCAGACCATCCTTTCCGCTTGGCCATTGGTCGCAGGGTGGAAAGGTGTCGATCTTATATGTTGGATCAGGTTCCGCTGGAGGAAGTCCTGGAACTCCGCCGCCATGAAGGCAGTCCCATTGTTGGAGACTATCCGTGTCTGGCAGCCCATGGGTGGAGAAGATCCAGCGGAGTGTTCAGATGACGGCCTTTGTGGTGGTGGTGGTGTATATGAAGCTGATCTCCAACCATTTGGAGTGCAAGTCTATTGTTACTAAGAATATCAGCCCCTGGAAGGGCCCAGCAAAATCTATGTGTAACCGGGACCAAGGCTTGTGTGTTGATTCCCACGGCTGTGGGGGCCCGCTTGGTGGGTTTGGATGGACTGCCTGGCAGGTCTGACATCACCCAGGTCTCGATCTCGGTGTCAATTCCCAGCCACTAAATGTAGCTCCGGGTCATAGCCTTCTGACTATCCCCAGGTGCACCTTGTGGAGAGCAGTGAGGACTTGTTGTTGCAAAGCAGTGGGGACCATGACCCAATCACCCCACAGGAGACACCCCTTGAGAGCCAACAACTCATCCCTATGGGTTGCAAAAGCCATGAACTCAGGACCAGTGGAAGACGTGGGCCACCCCCTTACCACCCAACCCAAAACCCGGGAGAGGAGGGAGTTGTGGGCCAAGCATGAAGCGATGTCTGCTGCCTGAAGGGGCAGCTCAGGGAGCCCCTTGATCATCAGGACCTTGGGGGCAGGGGCAGGATCAGCATCCCTGAAGGGAAGGGGCAGTCTGCTGTGGGCATAGGCATGCCCCAGCACATTGCCCGGGCGGTGTTCCAGGCAGTAATTGTAGCTGGCCAAGAAGAGGGACTAATGGAGAACATGGGACGAGAGCACTTGGGGGGTTGTTTGTCCACTGCAAATAAGCCGAGGAGTGGCTTGTGGTCAGTTACAATTGTGAAGGGACGCCCGTACACAAAGTTATGAAACTTTTTCACCCCCACCACTATTGCCAAGCCCTCCTGGTCTATCTGTGCATAATTGCACTCGGTGGCTGTCAAAGTCCATGAGTAGTAGGCCACGGGAACCTCCCGGCCATTGGGAAGAAGGTGGCCCAGGACTGCGCCGATGTCGTAGGGGGAGGCATCGCATGTGAGGACTACAGGCAGGGACTCATCAAAGTGCGCCAGTACCTTATTTGAGATGAGAAGTACCTTGACCCCCTTGAATGCCACTGCCTCCCTCGGGCCCCAAGACCAGGGCACTGATTTTTCTAGGAGATGGTGAAGGGGCTCCGCAATGGCTGCCTTGTGTGGTAGAAAGGTGTGATAAAAGTTCAGGAGACCTAAGGACGCCTGAAGTTCTGCCTTGCTAGATGGTGTGGGGGCCTCCACGATGGCCTTGACCTTGTCCCTTGCCAGACAGAGGCCCGATGCATCAATCCAGAAGCCCAAGAATTCCACCCCCAGGACCCCAAGGAGGGATTTCTCCCTCTTTCCTTTGAGACCCACTTCATCGAAGCGGTGAAGGATGGCGCGGAGGCGGGAGGCAAAATTGTCCGGGGTAGCTGCGGTGATGAGGACATCATCGAAAAATGGCATCACCCCAGGTATCCCTTTCAATAAAGAGTCCATCAGTTGCTGAAATATCCCCAGAGCCACACTTACACCAAACTGCAGCCGCCTAACCTTAAAAGCCCCCTGGTGCATTACAATCATCTGGACCGTAGCCTCATCCACTGGCAGCTGTTGGTACGCCTGCATGAAATCCAACTTGTCAAAAATCTTAGCCCCTGCTAAGGAAGCTAACACATGACTCACGACCGGGACAGGGTAGGCATGGTCATGGAGGGCCTTATTCAGCATTCATTTATAGTCCACGCAGATGCAGATGTCACCATTGGGCTTGTTGGGGGTAACAATGGGGGTCTCCCATGGTGCATGGGAGACCAATTTGAGGATCCCTTGTGCTACTAAGTGGTCCAGTTCCACATCGATTTTTTACAACAAGGCGAGCGGGGTGCTGTGGAACCATATGCGGATGGGGGCAACCTGGGGGTCGAGTTGCAATGAAACAGGGGGTCCCTTGTAACAACCCAGAGCCCCATCAAATACCATGGGGAATTCCCCTCAAACCTCAGCAAAATCCTTTGGTGCACATTTATTCATCCCCCCTACCGTGATGCCCAACGGTGCAATAAGCTAACTAAATTCTCCTCCACAACAATCAAGTCCAGGAAACCCTCAAATCCCCGGTACTTCACCCAGAAATTCCCCACGCCCCTTATTGGAACTGGGTTCTTCTGGAAGTCCACCAAGTTCAAAGGCGAGAGTCGCAGGTGGGGCCCGCCGTTCAGGCAAAGTCTGTGCAGCGTTTCCACAGATATGATAGAAGCCACTGACCTGGAGTCCACTTCCATTGAGCAGGGGGACCTCAATCATGACCTGGACCTGGAACGTCGGGGTTGCAGGCAAATTGGGGAGGATTAGTACCTGTAGTGAGGGCTGGCTGGTCAGGAGGTAGAGACCCTCCATGTCCTTGATGGCCTCGTAGTGCATGGAGGTCTGGCGGCATGGATGTGGCTGGGAGGGATGGTTCCAGTTGCCCTTGGACCTACAAACACAGGCAAGGTGTCCTTGTTTTCCACACACGTGTCAGGAGGCGTCCCTGAACTGGCATGACTTTCTCTCATGCGACTCTGCAACTGGTGCACGTGAAATGACCGGTGGCCATCCCTGAGTGCCCGGAGACTCTGGCAGTTGCCAGTGGCTTCCAGCGGTTGGGGTTGCAGATGAGACAGACATCCTCCTCATCTGAGTTCTCGGGTGCCAGATTGGGGAGCATGAGATGGGACGCTGCTGGTGGTCAGTCACAGTGAGAGGCCTCATGGGCGATGGCGAGCTGTAGGGCCTCGTTGAAGTTGATGTCAGTGGTGCTGATCATCCTCCGATGGAGCTTCACATTGCTGATTCCCCAAGCGAACTGGGTCACGAGGTTCTCCTCCACTTTAGTGAATTTGCACTCCATGGTGTGTCGACGCAGTGCAACCAGGAAGGCTGTGGCCATCTTCCCAGCCTTCTGAGTGTGCCCCTGGAATTCCATCCACTTGGGCAGCATCGCTGGCCAGGGTGTGAGATATCTGGTCAGGGCAGCAATGATTTCCTCGTAAGTGCACTCGAGGATTGCCTTTGGGGTCAGGAGGCTCCTCATAAGCCAGATGGTGTTCATGCCGCAAGAGCTGAGGAGGAGAGCCTTTCTCTTGCCTGCATTGGTCACTTCATGGTAGGTGAGGTAGCAGGTAAACTGGTCCATCCACAAATCCCAAAGCTCAGGATGAGTGGGGTCAAAAGCTTCTAGGTGTCCTGGAACGGAGGCCATGACTCTAGTGGGGAGTGGTGTTCGGGACTGCCGGATGCGGTGCGGTGCTGCTCGGGAGCAGTGTGAGGTGCAGTGGCTTCCTCTGGAATGTTGCTCGGTGCTGCGCTGGTTGGAGAGTCAGGCCTGCTCATCAGGATCCCACCTTCATTGCCATTGTAAAGTACTGGGTTTGGGGACTAAGCTCCTGCTTAGCTGCGGACCCCTGGTGGCGGTCTGCGTACATAACAGATGGCATCTGGGAGGCTTTAACTATAACTTGCACCGGATGAATATTGCTGTATTTTATTGGTGTTTTAACTGTTTTAATGTTTGTATATTGTATATTGTTTATTATATCTGATTATATCTGAGCCTGCTATGCAGGGAGGGTGGGATATAAATTCAATTAAATAGATAAATAAAAATCCGTAACTCTAAAAATCTGTAACTTTCTAAGCTAATGAGCCTGCCTTATATTTAGCAACTGATAGAGCATGTATAGAGGGTGAGACAGAGAAACTGCATTTTACTTTTTCCTTTTGAATCCCTTGTTCAGTTTGGTGTAGGGTTGCCAGATCCTCTTCACTTGCTGGCAGGGGGTGGGAGGAAGCTCTCCAGGAGTGTGGGGGCCAGGGTGACACCACTGCATGTGATATCCCTGGCATGATGATGTTATGCGGAAATGATATCACCATGCTGGGGATGCCATGTGGCAATGCTCTGGTATTTGGGCAAAACTCTATGTCACTGCACAGCACCTCCGGTGTGATGACATCACTTCCACGTGATTTTGTTGCTTCAGGTGGTGGCTGTTGGGGGTGGGTCTTCCCCTGCCAGCCAGCTGGCAGGCAGCAGACAGGAGCCTGTCAAATCATGGGATCCCCTTCTCCCACCTGGGGGCTGGCAACCCTAGTTTGGTGCTGTGCTAAAAGTATGCCTGTGAACATTTTCTTTTTAATAAAAGCTTTGTAACATTTGATCCCAGTAGTGGTTCTCTGTGCCACATAGACCTCCACCATCTTGGACACACTATTTTAAAAGGAGTGCCAGGAGGAAGGGGAGGGCAGGCAGTTGACAAATCAGTGGCACACAAGGCAGTAAGCTGTCCCCATGGTAGCCAGACTCTGAGTAGCAGGAGACACAGAGGCAAGGCCTCAGAACTTGGAAGGGAAGCTGGGAGTCCTGACCCTCCTGGTGGGCCATACCTACAAAGGTCAGGTGGGGTTGGCTGTTGAATGGAGAGAGAGAAAAGCCCCTACAAAGGTTGGGAAAATCTTTGAGGGCAGGGTGACCAAAGCCTGTAGGTCAGAGCAGGACTGTTATGCCACATAAGCCAACAAAATCTAGTACTCAGGATGATGGAAGAGCTAAGATTAAAATGCATGTGTTGTTTCAAAGGGCAGAAAACTTGGAACGTGAGTATAAATTTCCTTCTTTCATTGCCATCAATCAGTTCAGAAACTAGATAATTTTCCTTTTCTATTTTTCACATGTGCATACCAGAAGTGGAAGAAGGGATGTTAAGCACTTAGAGTGGTACATATGAATTCAACCAAAGAGTAGGAACTGTGGGCCTCAGTGTGTCCAGCTGTACAATCAGGGCTCTTTTTGTAGCAGGAACTCCTTTGCATATTAGGTGACACACCCCTAATGTAGCCAATCCTCCAAGAGCTTACAGAGCTCTTCTTACAGGGGCTACTGTAAGCTCTTGGAGGACTGGCTACATTAGGGGTGCGTCACCTAATATGCAAAGGAGTTCCTGCTGCAAAAAGAGCCATGAGTACAATCATATGCAGAATTTTTTCAGTCTGAGGGCCAAACGATTAATTAAGCTTTACAGTAGTTTTCCAAGGCAACTTGCAAAGGCTCCTACTTTGACCATGTATTGGTTTTGGGAGCTGAGAGACCGGGGAAAGTGCAGAGGGGCACTATTTGCCCCTCCTCACTTGCACCACTACCCCAGTTTGAATTGGGCCCTTGTTACCTTTTTACATGGATCTACCAGCAGCGATTCACAGCTGCAATATGGCTGCCAGTCCCTATTGGCAACTTGTGTAAAGGGTGACATGGCTTGGCCCTAAAAGTCCATTGAAATCAAGGGGTTTAGACTGGAAAAATTAGCAACTCTTCATAGGATTGCACTGCAAAGTTCACTTCAGACATGGAATTACCAGATAGTGAATCTTCTGTTCCTAGGGTTGCCAGTCAAAAGTGCTGGGGGCGGGGCAGTTGAGGGTGCTTGGAATGTTGCCCCTGCCACTATGTCACTTCCAGGCAAAACCCAGAAGTTACAAATGGTCACTCTTGGAATCTCCAGAAACTCTGGATAGAGTTTCTAACAATTCCTACAGCTACCCTCTGTTACTTTTGAGTATTGCCTGGAAGTGTTGTAGTGATGTCAGCGATGTTGCCGTTTTTTACATTTTTCTTGGAGCAGCAGTGGCCATGGGGCTTGTGGGTAGGAGGCCTTCTGCCACAGCTGGAGGCCTGGCAAATCTATCTGTTCCCTGAGTCTTTCATCAGCACTACAACAATAGTAATAGTTACAGGACTGTGGTAAGCGTTACTTAGCTAATACATCTGTTGTGTATTGAACATTTACAAAGTGCTATATAATGTTATTTCCCAGGGTTATTCCCTTCTTATTGGCCATTTCCTCCACCCAATGATTTTTATGAGGACTCTGATTACAAAACTTGCAGAATCAGAAGGTACATTGTGTTTGGACTGAGGCCATTTTAATTCTGTGAATTAAATGGATAGTAGCTTCAGTTTGTCCATCTTGATTCCAGTAATTTAATTAGCAAAGCCTATATTGACTTTAACAGGAAAAAAAAAAGATTTCATCCTTAACATCCAGCAGTATTAAATGCTAATAAATTATTTCAAACTGCATGCGATTAAAGCAACTGATATATATATCTATAATCAAAAACAGGGCACATTGATTTGAGTGGCTTATGGTAAAATGAACGTAAGTTGCCTTACTTTGGTTGTATGGTGCCCCAACTCTTTATATGCAAAATGAAATCTTGATAGTGTTTGATATCAGATGAGTTATGATAGGAGGCATATACAATGTTTCTACTTTTTCTGATAGATTCACTATTGGATATGGAATTTTTGATTCCCCCCCCCGTCAAATCTTACTTGTTAGCTCCCAATGCAGAGTCAGCATAGAAGATCAACATTTCACATGACTGGAGAATCATAGGATTCCTTTAAGCTGTAGATATTAATTTTAGGACAAAATCATCCATCTTCAGAGTCTTAAGATAGGATGAAGATATTTTTTATTGGGCTGAAAAAAAAACCCTTCACTTTGAAAAAATCACAGAGCCTAATTTTTCAGAAAGTACTGGCAGGAGTCTGATTCACCTATTCTGTTCTGAGGCTGAATGGTCAGCGATCAAATGCATCAGCAATAATTCATTTCCACCAAGAAATGGAAGATTAAATTTACATTACTTTTACCAGACATAGGCACACATTTATCTTTTGTTGTGCATTAGGTAGGTTTTTATCTATGTATGAGAAACAGGAAAAGGAGAAGGGCAGGCAACTTGTTCAGCGACGAGAACCGCTTCTGAAATGCCATGATTGACGGTTGCTGCTACCGGGTATATTTCTTCTCATGCCCTCAATGAAACTTGCATACCATTTCTAGTGTACATGTAGGATACCAAACTACAAATATTTTGCCCATCATTATACAGGCAATAATATTGTTTTAATAGTGTTCAGGGGTGAGTTTGTTGAAGGACTACCAGCCCCTGCTTCTGAGCACTGCTGAATATAAAGGGGATCTGACATGCACGCTAGAGGGCACCAGAAGGTGGTGACAGAGGCTAGTACTGTGGGGAGGTACAGCTGGGGCTGCCCACTTGGGCTTGGAAAATCCCTGGACATTTGGGTGGTTGCCTGAGAAGGGTGGAGTTTGTGGAGGGAGCTCAGCAGAGATGAGATGCCACACAGTTTGCCCTCGGAAGCTGCTGTTGTCTCTGGGGATGGGGGACTGTTGTCTGTCATTGGGAGAGCAATTGTAATTCTGGAAAAACTCCAGGCCTCACAAGCAGGTTGCTGACCCTAGGTACAGCTACCATGGAACAGACTGACCTAAATCTGAACTCTAATAGGCATTTTTATGTATATCCCTATTCTTAGGATGTTGCATCTCTGCTCCCCATTTAGTAGTGCCTTTTGCAAATCTCCTTCTCCTGGAATTACAATTGATCTCCAAATTCTCCCATGGAGAGAATTGCTGCTTCATTGGGCACACTCTATAGCATTATACTAGGGTTACCATATTTTGAAAAGCAAAAAAGATGACATATTTCCTGACTGCTTCAGACAAGTGATCATAATGACAAATCTCATATTAAATACCCCTACTATTTAAGCTATGATAATTGCTACTACTTAGAAGTATTCCTAACCTTCCAACCCAAAAAGAGGACATTTTCATCAGTTTTTTAAAAAGAGCCCAAAAGAGAATACCCTGCTGAGGTCTCTCTCCCTTCCCCAAACCCCCATCAATTTGGTGTAGTGGTTAAGTGTGCGGACTCTAATCTGGGAGAACCGAGTTTGATTCCCCACTCCTCCACTTGCACCTGCTGATGTGACCTTGAGTCAGTCACAAGCTCTGGCACAGCTGTTCTTGAAAAACAGCAGTTTCTGTCAGAGCTCTCTCAGCTCCACCTACCTCACAGGGTGTCTGTTGTGGGGAGGGGAAGGGAAAGGAGTTTGTAAGCTACTCTGAGACTCCTTTGGGTAGTGAAGGGTGGGGTATAAATCCAATCTCCTCCTCTCCTCCTCCTCCTCTCTCCCCAAGCTCCGCCCCCCAAATCTCCAGGAATTTTCCAACCTGAAGTTAGCAACCCAAGTAGTGGTAGATGTTAATTCTGCAGAGATCCTTTTCATGAGATACCTCTGATAGTTCTTTTTGCTGCCTGCATATGCTTCACATACATTATCTCCGTAATCCTTATAAACAGCCCTGTTAGGAAGCCCTACATAATTATCCCCACTAACCATTGACCTAGCTATTGACAAAGCTGAGGGATGCAAAAAAAGTATATCATGACTAAAATAAATGTTATGTTGTTATTACTCTTGTTGTTTATGGATCTACCTTTTTACCAATAAAAATACTATGAAAGTATAAGGGGGCATAATTTTAAATTCTTGCCTCAGGTGCAAAATTCACTAGTTATGGCTCTGCTTCTACCCATAGCAATGAATAGCAATATAGGGGAGAGATCCAAGAGGGCACCCAGGAACATCATTGGTATGTGGACCAAACTTGTTCCAGCCACTAAGAATCAGTCCTGTTTCTATCTGCACAACTCTGTTGTGATTCTGGCTCCTGAAGGATGGAATGTAGGGAACTAGCTGTTATATATTAGTTGTTGCATTTAATTCTTTTATGTTAAAGTTGCCTTTTGAGAAGGTGTATCCCTCCAAAAAGACTCCATCATGAATAATTGCCCTTTGTGCTAAGCAGTGTGCTGCTGAGTGGTCATCTCTTTTAAAGAAGTGGGATGACCTTAAAAATAGAAATGAAATCTTTCATTTCCCTTGGCAAAATGAACCAAGATGAGGGTTCTGCAATAGATTGCTTCCTGTAAAATGGACAGCCAAGAGAGGTGTGATGTTCCTCTTGGGAAAGCATTCATTAAACAAGGGGGAGTGGTAATGTAGCACAGTACAGTCGTCACTTTTAAAAATAACAGTTGTCAATTGAAAAGTGGTGACCCACCAAGGGATTCTCAGGGAGATTCCTTACCTCTCTTGGCAAAGAGCACATTTTCCATTTGGTGCAATCCTGCCATTGGTTCTGCAAGAGGAAGGCCCACTGTTTTCCAGATAACATTTACAAGTAATGAGTTGCAGGACTGCAGCCTCACGTTACTCATGCATAATATGTGTAAGCATTTGCAAGACCAGGGCTATTTTTGGGCAGGAATGCACAGGAACAGAGTTCCGGCTGGCTCTCAAGTTGGCCATGCCCAGCAGGAACTCATCAGAATAATAGGCCACACCCAGCAGGAGAAACTTATTAGGATTGGCTACACTAGGGGTGTGTGGCCTAACATGCAAAGGATTTCCTGCTACAAAAAAAGCCCTGGGTTTTGACAACAAACAAGATAAACAGAATAAGAAACAAAAGGGTGTGGCTAGATGACCACACTTCTGGTAACATGGGGGTGTTGCCTAATAGGCTAATGAGCTGTGCTGTCAGGGGTGTGGCCTAATATGCTAATGAGTTTATACTGTTGGGTGTGGCCTATTATGCCAATGAGTTTCTGCTGGGGTTTTTCTACAAAAAAGCCCTGTGCAAGACTATCATCTGCTTTGTGGTGAGAGTGGGTTCAACACATTTATGTACCTTCTGCACACAGAGACACTCTGAGGCAGTTAATTATAAGTTCTGTTTTGGTACTTGCCTAAGGACCGCCTTTGACAATAAGCTGGGACACACACACACACATTTGTGTTTGTGTGTGTTCCTGGAAGTTATGGTTGACTTCTGGCAACCCCTACTGGAGGCTTGGGCATTTTTCAGAGAGGTGGCTTGATTAGCCTGCCTCTGTGTCCCACCTCTGGTATTCCTTGGAGGTTGCCCTTCCAAGTACTTATCAGAGTCTGATGAGATTGGGCTACCAAGGTTTGATTGGCTTTCCCTTTTTTTTTTAAAGACAGGTTAAGCTGTGGGTTCTCAAAATTGGATAGAGTGCTAGCGGAGAGAGTTTTAACTATCCCCCTGTGCCATTTTCTAGATATAAATTTCTTCTCTGTATGATATCTGTGCCCTGACCTAGATACCCCAGGCTAGCCCAATCTTTTCAGATCAGGGAAGTGTAAGCAGGGTCAGCCCTGGTCAGTATTTGGATGGGAGACCACCAAGGAATACTAGGGTCACTACACAGAGCCAGGCAACGGCAAACCACTTCTGAACATCTCTTTGCCTTGAAAACCCAGAAGTCAGCTGCAACTTCTCTCTCTCTCTCTCTCTCTCTCTCTCTCTCTCTCTCTCTCACACACACACACACACACACACACACACACACACACACACACACACGAGATATCCATGTTTTCTCCTGCAGGGCAAATAGTTGGTAGTGGTGGTAAATTTAGATTGGGGAAAAGTGGCAGGAAAGGAATGGGTTAAAGCCCCATTCCTCTGCTCCAGGGCCCCAGTCCAGTTCTCGGGCTCCACAACTGCTTGTGCCTTAAAAAAATTCAGAACAAAACACCAGAGACTGATCTGGTCTGAGTATGCACAGAGAGATGCTACTGGGCTTGTTAGAGCCCTGTTTCTGTCTTCCCCCATCCAACTGCTGCAGCTGTTCAGACCTGTTTGTCATCACTTTGTAAGGTAATCATACTTGGGGATATGGAAGGTCCTTATATTCCGTGTATTGGGCACTTGCCTGCCTTCATATAGGCATTGAGGAAAGGGTGGGTGGGAAATAGGGCTTTGTTGAGTTTTGGGAGTCCTCTGCATGTGGGTAGTACACAATGTTTAGACTGAACTGGGTCTCCTGCTTAAAGCTGTTGTCGATCCCTAATACTCACATCAAATATTTCAGTGCAGTTGGCTTATAAATGGTGTGCATTGCAAATCTGTTAGCTTTTATGGAGAAGTACATGGAGACTTTGCTCCAAAATCAATATAATAAATTCTTGGTAGCATACCAAGCTTTATTATTGCTTTTGACACATCTTCAGGTGAGACAAAGCATCCATTTTTTTGCCATACTTTGCAACTCTCCTTAATCACATCAAGGTACATAATTTTTCTAATAAACTGAATTTATAGTCCCCTTACTTTGGTTAATGAATAACTTGTGGGGTGATTTTGAATGAGAATCTTAGATTTCACTCTAAATATTTCATGTCTGATTGTACAAGAAACTTGGGGTTTCTGCATACCAAATGGCTAGAGTAGCAGCAAACTATTGCAGTTGTAATGATCACAGCTAAACTTATCTGTAGAACTCTTAAGCTGTTTTTCCAGTTTTATGTGTAACATACGCAGACAAATTATGGGCACAGCGGACATATTTTCTGAAGGACACATTGGCTGCAATCATATGCACAATTAGACCTGACATAGGTGCAAATGCCAGGTGGATTTAAAGGGCACGATCAGACAACAACATCTGGGAAGCGCCCGGCAGCCCTTGGCAACTTGTTCTGCTCTGCTGCAGAAATGGAGTTAAAAAAGACACTGGGGAAAATCTGGTAGTTAACGGGTTGCGATGGGCCATGGATGGACTTTCCCATGTTTGATAGCTCCAGCGTGCTCTCTTGGTGTCGGGATGGTCTGATCAGGCCTTCCCAACTCTGTGCCGTTGTCCCTCCCCCTTCGTAGTATGTGCATCATTGCAAATTCCATAGGGAGCCCTCAGTGCGGAGGTGTGATTCATCGATCCATCAGTTAAGCACATGGGGAAAAAATGGCACACAACACCCCCCCCCCACGACTCACCTGCAGTTGCATCTGATCACGCACTGGCGGACTGCGCCTGCAGCTTCAAAGGGAGGTGTGATCATGCAACTCGGGGTCAAATTCCTTCGGAGGAAATAGCCTTGCTTCCCGCCCATTTTTTCTGGCATGTGTGACTGCAACCATTGATATGAAATAACTTTATACCTCAGAAACTGAGTGTGGCGTAGGGGTTAGAGTGCTGGAGTAGGATCTGTCAGACCCAGTTCAAATCCCCACGCGTTCTTGAAAGCTTGCTGCGTGACCTTGGGTCTGTCATTTTCTCTCAGCCTAACCTACCTCATAGAGTTGTTGTTGTGAGGATAAGGTAGAAAAAGGAAGAATGAGGTAAGCTGCTTTGAGTTGGAGAGAAAAATGGAATATAACTATCTAAACCAGGGGTCCTCAAACTACGGCCCGCGGGCCACATGCGGCCCGCCGAGGACATTTATGCGGCCCGTCGAGTGTTTATGCCCGCCCCCCGGTCTGGAGCCGCCTCCTCCTCGGGGAGCGCAGCAGCAGTGCCTCCGCCCGCCTGCCGGGCTCCTCCTCCCGAGTAGCCCCATTGGGAGAGGCACTGCCGGCTCGCTCACTAGGGCGGCGGGCTCTTAGGGGCAGCAAATTGCCACCCCCGCCCCCTCAAAGCCGCCCCCCACCCGTGGCCTCTTTCTTCCTCCAGCAGCCCTGGGCGGCAAGAGCGCCCAGGAGCTGAGGAGGAGGAAGGGGCAAGCAGGCTGGTCGTGGGGGAGGGGGCAAACGCGGCGGCGGGGCGAGCAGGCTGGTGGGGGGCAGGGGGCGAATGCGGCGGCGGGGCGAGCAGGCTGGTGGGGGGAGGGAGCGAACGCGGTGGCGGGGCGAGCAGGCTGGTGGGGGGAGGGAGCCAACGTGGCGAGCAGGCTGGTGGGGGGAGGGGGCGAACGCGGTGGCGGGGCGAGCAGGCTGGTGGGGGGAGGGGCGAACGCAGCGGCCCTCCAACGGTCTGAGGGACAGTGAACTGGCCCCCTGTTTAAAAAGTTTGAGGACCCCTGATCTAAACAATTAAATAAGTTGAATGTTGTAGCTCGACATGGCTACTGATTTAGATTGCCGTGCGTGACATTGCCCACCTCCAATGGGGTTGAAAGGACGCTGGGCAGAGAAATGAGATTGGTCTTGGAGCCAGCATAGTGCAGCGGCTAGAGTGTCAGACTAGGGTCTGGGTCACCCAGGTAATTGAATATCCCCTCTTCCATGGAAGCTCACTGGATGGCCTTGGGCCAGTCACACACTCTCAGCCTAGCCTACCTCACAAGGTTGTTGTGAGAATAAAGTGGAGGAGAGAAGAATGGTGTGAGGCGCTTTGGATCCCCATTGGGGGAAAGGTGGGGCATAAAGGAAGTAAATAAATAAATTCTGCCATACTTCTCTCACACACTGATGCACCCCATTTCCTTTTACCCATTTTTTTTCATTACTTGTTTTGTTTGTTTATTTAGGGAATTTATGTTCATTTATATACCATTTATATCTTACACACCGTTTTTATGCCACATATGCCACTGACCCAAGAAGGCATCCATTGCTGCAGTCATTTATTTAGTTAATTTAAAACATTTCTATGCTGCCTTTCCACCCAAAAAGGGTCCCCAAGGATGTGAACAGCAAAACCTTAAAACATTTCAACAGTAAAACAACATTTAAAATAAAGTATATATCAAATAATTCAATAAAACACACACACACAACAGGTTATAATTCTATCAACTGTATTTAGTATCATTAGGAAACTCAATGGTTACTTCTTTGTCCTGAGGTGTTAGCATGCCAGGAACAAGTGGTTCCAGGGAGGGCTCATCCTTATGTGCTCTAGCTGATACAGCAGTCCTAACCCACACACACCCAGTAGCAATCCTAACATACACACACACAGATCCATTTTGCTTTTGAGCAACTCCTCTCTTTTGCTAGGCATTTCTGTAGCACAGGGAGTATAAGGTCGAATCTGCATTTGCATTTTTAAATTAGTTTCGTGCTGCTGTGACACCATCAAGCATAGAGGAGGACAGCGTCACAGCAGCACGAAACTGATTTTAAAATGCAAATGCAGCATGAAACTGATTTAAAAATGCAAATGCAGATTCGACCTAAGAAAGTGGCAAGCTGGGGTTCTTTTTCATGCACAGGTAAGAGTTAAGTGGATAATAAACCAACTTCAGAATCCCATTTTAAAGAAATGAAACAAGCAGATGTACAGATGATCAACTAATCATAGTTAGTTACATTAAATTAATTTTAATTCAATTTCATGTGATGTATGAACTCAGCCACGCACATGTACACTAAAATAAATGCTTTACTGAAACATGATCCTTTTTTTTTTTTTTTTGTAAAACTCTCTTAAAAAAGAGAGAATTTTATTCTTTTTATAAGAAAGGGGAAGGGTAGACAGATGGAGAAAGAAAAAGATGGAGTGAAATTTTTTCTGTTAATGAGGGTTAGTTTAGGTTAATAACCAATACCAATTTTGGCATCTATCATGGTTAGAAGATCTTCTTTTTAACTATTGTAAAGTCCAAAGTCAAACTGTTAACGCAGTTAGCAAAGTCCATTGGGGTTAGTAATTAAACAGCTCCTTCCAGATGTTACACGAACAGTCCTCAAATTATCTTCTTTTTAAATCTCTTCCAGTTACGGATTAAGTCCATTTTAACGTTGAGGTCTTCCGTTCCATCACCACTTTCCCCTGGGCTGCTGTCTTCTTCACTTATCCCAATTTTGAGTGCTGTGTCTTCCTCCCTGCTGGCGTGTCTCTTCAGAAGTTTCTGTATTTTGAAGATGAAATCCGTCTTCTTTCTTTTCTCTTTTTCCTTAAACTTCTGGTCTTCAGGCTTCCAGGGCTCCATAAACTCTTCAGATGAAATTAGATCTCCAGTTTGTTGCCTGCTATGTTCGACATCCCCTTCTACTGGCAGAGTATTTTCTTTTATAAAAGCGGAGTAGGCTTTGGGAGCCTTATCCACCTCTTCTTTTAACTTTATCGCTCCACTACCAGTTAGGGGTGCCAAGACATTTGTCAAGGTAAATCCGAGATCTTCTTTCTCTTCTTCTTTAACGCCCTGAAAACCTAGAATCAGAATCGATTTCTGTTCGAACTCCATCATCTTTCTAGTTGTTTCCGATATCTGTTTCTGTCGACTGACGAGAACACTTTCCATTTTGAACAAAGTTTCATTGATTTTCTGCAATTGTTCCAGCAGGGGGCACAGTATCTCCTTTTCCTGTTGATTGACAGCAAGCTCTTGGGGGGGCTGTCTGGACCGGAAGTCCCTCCTCCCTTCTCTTCCGGTGTCCGCAGAACTTTTTCCATTATCGACATTTTGTTTTTTTATTTACTTTTAAGAAGTTCGTGCCGCATCCCCCAGGAAGCTAAGATGATCATAGTCTTCCATGCCACCCCAACGGTACTATCACCAACACTCTTTTTTCTCTCTGCCCCCCTTCACGCTCCCTTTGTAGATCTTGCTTCTCAAAGGGGGTGGAAACTCCTCCCTCCTCCCAACGCTTATACGCATGCAGGGGGGCTTTGATTTACGCTTCAAAATAGATCTACAACTCATGATTCGATGCTATTTCTTCTTTTTATGTTAAACTATAGCGCTGTCTTCACTCCTGGAAATCGGTGGCGCCGCTAAGTCCCATTATGGGCACGCCGCAGCGGGGCCGATTGGGGCGGGGAGAAAGCCTCAATTTCCCGGCTGTCTGCCGGCAAAGAGGCTACTCCCCAAGTGCCCCCGGTTCGGAGCCTTTGCCTAAGGCTCACTAGGGTCTTTCGCACATGCGAAGACCCCCCCTAACTGCGCGTGGGCTAACCGCCTCCGGGAGCGTCCCGAGAAGCGGCCGCCATTCGCGACGCCAAAACCGAAACTCCCACTGAAACATGATCCTGAAGGGATGATAAACCTTTCTATGCATCCATCCTTCATACACACCATGTTCAATGGATGAGGCGAGTCTCTCTCCAGACTTGCTCTGATGATTGTAAATCTAAATGAATGAATACAGAGTAGCATACACATATTACCCCCAATATTCCCTCTAAGCTGAGAGTCTTGTGAGCAAAAATGCTACTTTGTGAGCTACTGGCATTGAAGTTGTGAGTGAGGGATTTGCATAAATTAGTTTGATCTGGAGCCATCCTTCCTGAGCTAAGGCAAAAATGTGTGAGCCGAATGCTAAAAAACTATGAGCTAGCTCACACTAACTCAGCTTAGAGGGAACACTGATTACCCCATGGAATGAAGGAGGAGCTTTGTCTCTTAATTCACTGTCAAGTCAAGATGGTTATACAGAAGTATGCTTTCCCTTTACCTCTTAGTTTCTGGGCATGAAAAAGCCAGATTCCCTAATATTTTAACTCAGTTGGAAAGAGGCAAGACAGCCAGCTACAAAAAGTATTTCCTTCCATTCGTTTTATACATGTTGTATTTCCTGTGGGCTGGGGCTACTGCCTTTTAAACAGAATATAAATAGAACTCAATGAAGTTGGAAAGAGCCAAAAGGCAATTTAGTTCAACCTACTGTCCAAAAGTGGGAGCATCTTTTCACGAGTTTACTGTGAACCACAAGCAAAAGCAGGTCCACCACAAATACTCCCTTTGAAAGGAAATAGCTTGAGATGTCTCATGAATGTGAGCTATGAACAAACAAATACACATCTCACTCTTCCATTTCAGGTGATAGTACTGTTCATAATTACTCAATTAGCTAGTGTGGTGTGATGGGTATAATCTCAGATTAGCAATGGAAGAGACCGAGGTCAAAATCCTTACTCTGCTGTGAAGGATATGGGAGGAAATCTTGGGTCAGTCAGAGTCTCTCGAGCTAACCTTCCACACAGGAAAGTTGTGAGAAAAAAATGCTGTGGGTGTTTTTGCTGCTGTCAGCTTCTTAAAGGACAGGATAAATAACAGTTCCTGCAAATCATGAATGGAAGGAATTCATCATGGAAAAGATATCTCCCCCTAGAGCCCCCAGAAGCTTCCTAGTGCTCCTGAATATCTTCTAAAGAAGGTCTTCAGACCCTTGAGAATTTAATGCAATGCAGCACAGGGGATGGTAGCAAAAAGGGCACCTGTCCTCTTCTATGAGCACTTGCTCCATTGAGTTTGCTTGTTTATTTAAAACTGATCTGCTGCATTGTTTCCTTGGAGTTCACGCAAAACAGTCAAGGGTAATTCCTGGTGATTTCTCCTCAAGCTGCAGTCTTCACATTACTGCATTGCTCTCTATTCCTCAAGAGCAGTCCAGACTTTGGGAGGGTGGGAGAAGGGAGAGAGATCAGTTCTGTGTACTCCTTTCATTTTCAGGCTTGTATCCCTCCGAAACTTCCCATGGCAAGAAAGCGTTTCATCCAGGGGCCACAACTTCCCTGCCTTCCCCTCCCACTGCAGCCCCAAATGCCCCCCCCAAGCCTGCTCCTTTGGGATATGGAACCCCATAAATAGCTTGGATAGGGAGTTCTTTTCCTTCCATCCAGTTTGCACCCCTTCTATCCATCTGCTAGAAGGGATTCCAAGTGGCAGTTGAAAGGATCTAGCCCATTTGTTTTCTAAAGTTATATAGTACGATCTTTAATGTAAACAAGTCTTCCAAACTGCACTAAATCGTATTATGCCATTTGACTCTAGAAATCCAAACTGGCTCATAGTCATGTGTCATCAAATGATGTGTGTTCAGTGGCATTTTCACTAGAGGGTTGGAACTGCTGGCACACAGTATCTTTGGCAAGAGAATGGAGAGAACAAACAGAATATCCAGGCAGAAGAAGCCTCACACTGTGGACTACAGTTTGAAAAGAGGTGAACATTTTGACAGCAGTAGCACCTGCTCACACTTTCTCCCAGGAGCTGTTCCCATAATAACATTGCGAGTACAGTGTAAACTTCCTTTGTCAAGCCAAAGGGGCCTCCAGCTGACCTGAATTCCAGCTCCATTTCAGAAAGATTTGCAACCATTTCTGGGGAGACTACTTTGAGCAGATATGTGCATTTTTAAATGGCAGCTGTAGGAGGTGAGGAGGAAACAGAGGTGCCAATGGCAGGTATTGAAGACTCACTGAGATAAAGTGGATGAAAACCCTGGCATGCCTTGCAATATTCATACCTTTTGTGCAGTCAGAGGCATTCATAGTGAGTCTGGGGCTCTGGGCAAAAAGTCAACGGGTTCCTAGAATGTCTAGGTATAGCACCAATCACCCTCACTGCCCTACAACTGACACATTTAAATATCAACATGTGGTGTCAAGAAAATCAGCCTGGCATTCTTTTGCCCATTAGGATGCATCCTTTGCAATAATTTAGAGCCAAGCACAAGAAGGAGGAGTGAAGAAGGGTGGTGCAGACATTGGGTTTATCTGAGACCTGGCATGGATTAAGAGTCTGGTATAGTCTCATGTGCCTTTTCCAGTAGACATGGAGGCATTTCACAGCTGGAAAGAAACTCCATCACCCTATTAGCATCTGTGCATCCAGGTGTTGGGGGAGGTACCAGTGGCTTCTCATAAGGTTGGCGACCATCAGCTGTTGGGACCTGGGTTGTAACCTTCACACAAGCTACTCTGCCAAGGCTAGCAAATCTCTTTTCCCTGCCTGCAAAGTCCACTGCTGTTCTGACCTGCTGCCTGGGTCCTGGTGACTTTGCCCTCTCCCAGGTGCTCTGGAATATTCACCAAGCAGCATGCTTATTGTGACATGAAGAAATTATATGGAACATATGATGCTTAATGGAGGCTTTGTGATTATGATCCCAGTTTAAGGATTTTTGGGGGGGATGTTGGCAACTTGATTTGAGAAAGAGATTCCTTGAAACAGGATCCTGTCATCATTTCCTGCTTCTATTGCCATCGTTGGAGAGGATCTGCATATAGCTAGTGGATAATCCACCAGTACTTGACTGTCTCCAGTGTAAGGATTTGTTGTCCTTAAAGGATCTTAATTTGGTTACTGGATTATTATGTGCCATTTACATTATTATAGCTATCAGGAATCACGTGGACACTTCATGATTTTGTATAAATTGTTTATTTATGGTGTATTTCTGGTCATAGTTTTTGTTTGTCTGTGCTGTTCCTCTTCTGTGGCTCGTCCTTTCGTTCGTGGTTTCTCCCACCTGAATGTTGGCAACCCTAGCTGGTAGCAAGGGAGGAAGCCCCATGCTTCAGGGATGCTTGGGGAGCAGGTGAACAGCTAACAGCTCAGGTTGCAATGCAGAGGGATGGGAGACCAGGTCCCCACCACCCTACAGCTGACTGCTGCCAGCTACTGCCTGAGAGAAGCAACTGCTGTGATTCCCAGAGCCTCTGCACAGCAGCTCGGCAGCAATGTCTGCATTGTTCTCAGAGTCCCACAACATGGTCTTGCCTAGCACAGGGCTCAGGGCAGGTGCACCAGATGCCCCATAGCTAAGCTTGCCCCTGTATGCAGTACGTAGCTCAGGTGGTTTTTTCCGATGGCAATGATAAAGAAATCTCAGACCACGGCAGAAATCAAATGTAAGCCACAGCTCCTGGTTCTCACCAAAAGAAGTTGCTTGACCAAGCCTTGCTCATGCACATGTGGAATGACCCTGAACTGGGACATCAAGTTGATATGAAGTATATATGGTTCACTGGCAGAGGAATGGAACAGCGAAGGGATATGTAGTAAGGGCACTCTAGGGAGCTGATACTCACTAGCTTGTACAGACCAGTGCCGATTCAGTGCTGCTGTACAAGAGTCTCTTGTGCACAAAACAAGCTTCAGGTCTATCCTTTCTTGAAGAAAGCTGGATGATCTAATTCTGTTACACGGCTGCTGCAATGGACTATCTAACAGAGACCATGTTAATTTGACAACAAAATGCTTAAACATAATGGAGCATTTTTGGATCAAAATGCAGATTGTGATTCTTAATTTTTCTTTGCTCACTCACCTCCTGAATGAAACACAACACAAGTTATAGGTGAAACTGGGGATTTTATTTGTACATAAACTGATCTCCTTATGTATAAAACATGGGTTGCACTGTACTTGCAAAGCAAGCCTCCTAACAGGGCAAACCCACCTTGGCTCAGGGCCAGGTCTGGGATCATTCTGGACCTTACAGCCTGCATGCCAGTGCGCAGAGGGGAGGGAGGGCAAGTTCCAGTTCATGACTGCAAAACCTTAAGGCTCATCATATCCTCCCCCAACTCTGAAGAGGCCCCCGGCTGAGTCACCCTGACTGCAAAACCCACAGGTACCCAGTATGAGAACCTGTCCTATCACTGATATCTCAGGGTGCTTGCCAACTCAAAATCCCCTCAACCCATGCTTTTCCTGCCATTGAGGGGGTTAGCCTTGGCTTAACTCCCCTCCCACCAACCATGAACTAACTGATCATGAAGACTGCCTTGCAGATCAGCTAAGTGAAATGCTGTGCCCTAAAAAGATGCATCAGCAAGGACTTGATCCTGGGGTGGAGACTACTGACTTCGTGCCCAGATCGGCACTGCCTAAATGCACGACCAAAGCCTGGGAAGGCGCTCCTGCCAACCATCGAACAGAAAGTAGGCGTAACAGCTGGCCCTAACGCACTCTGCCCTCCTCCAGATGTTCAACAGAAGCCTAGTCTCTGATGCCTAGCTGGGTGCCTAGGCTGCAGCAGCTGGTGATCTCCATCCTTATGATGCATCCTGCAAAGAAATATACCATCAGCCAGCACCATGGACACCATATGCCAGGGGCTACCCAATGCCAGACTTCAGAGGGACTAGACCCTCATCCTCCAATGCCAAGGAGTGGGTACTAAAATTACCCCCCTGCTGGCCATACAGGCCACCTGGACCAACTTGGCCTCCCGTACCCCCAATCTAGCTAGTCCTCCAATGAAAGGGCCTGGTGTTAGATGCCAGTGATGCACCCCCCCACACCCAGCCCTCCCTTCTGCACCCTGACCTGAAGTCCCTTGTGTGTTCCCTCTGCCCCCATTCTCAGCTAAAACGCCATCACAGCCAGGTACCCTCCTCCTCCTCAGGTCCACCCTTGTCACAGGAGGAAGCAGGGTGCATGCTCCTGCAGGTGCTGCAAGCATGTCTGAACTTGCACGGCTTCCTTGAGCATGATTTCAAGGCATTGAAGCAAATGAATCAGGGTTGTCCCCCCTGCTTATTGCCCATTCCCAGCCCGGCTCCCACATATGAATGTGCTACCAGGTTCCTGCTGCCACTGCGGGGCCCATACACTGAGACCAGAGCTGTTTGTGCTCCCATTCCCAAGGCAATGAGGGGCCCAAGGTCATCCCAAGAGTGGAACATCTCGTCATAATGCAGCCAAGCGGTCCCCGAGTATTCCTTATGTGCCCTGCATATGAGGTCCTGATACTTCACCAATGCTGGTCCCCAGCCAGGGTGGACCTGTATCACCAGCCTCATGTAAATGGTGTAAGCCAAAAGCCAATTATCAAAGTCCTTGTCTATCTGCATGTGTTTAATTTTCTCTAACTCCCCGGGGTCATCCCTCATGCTTGCATTCACCTCCACATCCCTGAAGAGGAGCAAAAATATCTCCATGTACTCCCCCTTCCAGATCTTCATCTTTGTGTCTGGCAGCAGGTGATCCCTGAGGATGCTTGAGAAGATGCTGTAAGGTCATCTCCATGCTTGAGAGGAGACAGATGGAGTGTAATGTCAGAGTTTCAGTTAATTACTCTCAGCATTCCACAATTAAGAAGGGTGCATCTGGCCAAATTTTGACATATTTATTTCCTTCACTATGTTTACCCCTGGAATTAACCCCAAACAAATGGTAAGCATATAAACTAAATTTGTTATTCCTGTTTGGTCCTTGAATCTGTTAAACATCTTCATTATGTTGTATGCTAATTTATTGCCCACCCTCTACCTATATGTATGGACTGATCATTTCCATTTCATTGTATCTGAAGATGTGTGCCTACTCATAAAAGCTTATACCTTGGATACCATTGGACTCAAACTTTGTTCTACCTATGTATTAAGTGTGAGGTGCAGACTGCTGCACAAACATTCGTTATCAAGTCATCTTTGAAGCCTGTGGGCAAGACCAGTATCTATCTCTCTTTCTTTCCCACACACTATTGATCAGAAACCTCAACTGGATACTCTTGGCAAAAGCCAATTGCCCTAGATAATACCAGTACTGCTGCTCCTAGAAGTTTCTGTTTCTTCCTGTAAAGTGAATGAAGTCACCCTGATGGTATCAGGTGGGAAAGCATAATGAGCTTTTAATTACCTGCATCTTAACATCACAACAAAGCGAAGCAATCTTAAAAAGGCATTCCCAGTAGAATGTTATTGTCATGGTCTCCTTGGGAACGCTGCTGAAATCAAACAATGCTGAAATTCTCACTCTTTCTCTGACCCTGGCACTTCCTGCTAGTCCCCCTTCCTATGTTTTTGGTTTGTTCTCTGAGATCCTCCATTAGCTGATGTCTCTCACAGCCTAATTGGATAAAGGACGATGCATTGGTTCTAGAGGCAGCAGCAATGCCTTGAATGAGAATGACAGTGAATTGATTCCAGTGAAATGTAGGTGGCTGAACAGCTCAAAGCATTTCTTTTTCACTGGAACCATGATTTCATGTGGATTTGTGAGACGTTGCACAGCTCATGTCTGAACAGGAATTTGGCCACCGGCATTTCATTGGAACCAACTCCAAGTTGCTGCCAATGCCCTGCCGGAGTCAATTATTATGATAACAGCCAGCAAATAATTGATCATGTGGGTGATTTACTTGCATGTGTTGTTGCTTGTGAAAGCAAGCCAACAACTGATCATGGAAGAAGCTCTCAGACTCTGGAAGGAAGGCTTTGATCTGGAAGTAGTTCTTTTTCTGTGGTAAGGGTCTAGAATTACATTCTATATGTTTTAAATATGTGTTTGAGAAGTTTAACAAATCACCCTGCACTGTAGGCCCATGAATCTGAGGACCTTGGATAACTGCTGTGACTACAGTGACACCCAGGAGGAGAATTATTTCACCTGTGGCCACTGAGGATTTCTAGAGCAGATTTACTGGAAAGATGAGGGGTATTATTCAGAAGAGTCATTACTATTTTTGAAGGATTTGCTTCCTGACCTCTAGAACTCTTTGAGCAATGACAGAGTCTTCTTCTGTGTTGGGTAAAGTTGCCAATATCCAGGTGGTACCTGGAGATCTTCTGCTATTACAATTTATCTCCAGGTGACCAAGATCACTTCCCCTGGAGAAAATGGCTGCTTTGGTAGGTGGACTCTATGACATTATACTCTGCCAAGGTCCCTCCCTTCCCCAAACACTCCTCTACCCAGGCTCTGCCCCCCCAAATCTCTAGGTATTTCCCAGCTCAAAGCAAGGATGGGTGTAGGGCTGCCAAGTCCCCCTGGGGCCCCGGGGTGGGGGTTCCCCCGCTAAAAGGGCACCCAATCCGCCAGTCCAGATCCAGCCAGCGGGGGGAACCCCACCCCCGAAGTGGCCAGATCAGGCCGATGTGCCCGGCCTGACTATGTAGACTGGAAGTGACTTCATCACGCTGGGCACTTCGCTGGGCAACACTCTAGCAATCACCCTGAAAACTCTATGGTACCATAGAGTTTTTAGGGTGATTATTAGAGTGCTGCCCGGCAACGTGCTCAGCATGATGACGTCACTTCTGGGTTATGTCATTGTGGTGTGAGGACCCCCAGAGAGAGCCCTGGATCCCCCGCTATTACTTTGGTAAGACTTGGCAACTCTAGATGGGTGATTAATTAAGGGATTTTTAACTGTGCATTAATAGTCTAGAGTAAGTTTGGTGTGAATATGGAGATACTGACTTTGTTAAAGACAGAGCACTGAGTGGTCTCATTTACCTACTAATAGCTTCATGGTTAAGGATGGATTAAAGGATTGTAGAAAGGAAAGGAAAGTTAGCTTGCATTGAGACACAGGGATTGAAACTGACTAGGTTGATTTCTGACTATTCTAAATAAAGCTGCAGCTTTAGTTAACCTAAACTTTTTTATTTTTCAAATCCGTATACTTGCAAAAATTTGGTTAAATCCTGGTCAAAGGGAATGCTGACTCTTGAAATGGGAAAGATATTTATTGTATAAATGACTTAAGAGCTCGTGCAGTCTATTAAAGGTTTCAAGCGATTACAGATCAAGCAGGTTTAAAGCCAGGTGGCAAGCACATACCTGTATCTCATTAGCATTTTTCTCTCATTTCCTTCGGGTAATAGAAGAACATTCTTTCCGATCCCTTTCATTAAAATTAAACTTGCCACAGTAAAAATGAGATCTACGCCAGAAACTGAGCAAACATGTATAATCTGCCTTGCAGATACAACCTCTGTTCATATGGTGGCTCAATCTTATAAGGATTTTATCGATGAAAGTTTTATTACGTCTTCTCCACAATGTAAAATAAACAAACCCTGTGTAAAAAGAGAGAGAGAGAGAGAGAGAGAGAATGCATCTTGGTTTTTTTATTGCCATAGTTAGGGAAACCTGTTGTACTTCTATATATGTATTTGGTGGTGGTGGAACGTGCCATCAAATCACAGCTGACTCATGACCGACCCACAGGGTTTTCCAGGCAAGAGACATTCAGAGGCGGTTTGCCATTGCCTACCTCTGCATTATGTCCCTGGTATTACACGGAGGCCTCCCATCTGAATGCTAGCCAAGGCCGACCCTACTTAGCTTCCAAGATCTGATGAGATTGGGCTAGACTGGGCTCTCAAGGTCAGGACATACATGCATATAGACACATTTAGGCTTGGTATAAAGTTCTACCTTGCTTCAAGCTGAGGTTCGGTTTCCTGAAGAAAATCTTAAACAAGTGTTCTTAAACCAATGTGAAATCTTCAGGTACTTTTTTAAAAAATGTTGATTTTGCATTTTAAAAAGAAAGAAAGAAATCTGTCACCTTTCCTAGGTGAAAGAGTAATACGAATGAATCTAATGAGTTTAGAAGAGCAAACTCAACTCCGGAAGGGGCTGTTGAATGAATAAATAGCAGTGCTCCCTTTTCATTATTTTATGTATGTTATTTTGATGGCTGGGGTTGGTTAGTGAAGCAAGGCAGCGTGTAAATATTTCACTTTTTAAAATCCAGAAAATATGAGCAAAACCCTTGGGAGGGATCCCCGTAAGGTTCAGCAGAATGCTCCACTCTGGGGTTGCCAGCTCTGGGTGGAGAAACACCTGGAGATTTGGGGGGGGAGTGGAGCCTGAGGAGGGCAGGCTTGGGGGGGCTTCAACGGGGGCTAATACCTTACAGTCTAAAGCAGTCATTTTTCCAGGCAGCCTCCAGAGATCTACAGCGTAGTGGTTCTTCCTTCCCATATATCCTTTCCCTCTCTCTCTCTCTCTCTCTCTCTCTCTCTCTCTCTCTCTCTCTCACACACACACACACACACACACACACACACACACACACACACTCACACACGGATGAACACTACAAGTCATTCAGGATATGAATCTCAAGGAACTTTCAGTGCCATGCTAAGCAGAGTTTCATCCTTCTAAGCCCATTGACTTCAAGGGACTAACTGGGTCTAATTCTGCTTAGGGCTACAGTTTTCCCCTCAAAGTACTCAAAGACAGTACTGGCTGGGGATGCATATGTCTCCATTCCCTCTAATGCTCTGCGGCACTGATTTCAAGTGGATCCTGAGGACAGGGTAGGGCTGCTGATCTCCAAGGGGTGGCTGGATATTTCCTGGTATTATAGCTGGTCTCTGGGTTACAGAGATCAGCTACTCTGGAGGGAATGGCATTATACCCCACTGAGGTCCCTTCCCTTCCCTCCCCAAACCCCACTCTCCCTAGGCTCCACCCCCCAAATCTCCAGGCATTTCTCAACCCAGAGCTGGCAACCCCAGAGTGGAGCGTTCTGCTGAACCTTATGGGGATCCCTTCCAAGGGTTTTGCTCATATTTTCTGGATTTTAAAAAGTGAAAAATTTACATGCTGCCTTGCTTCACTAACCAACCCCAACTACCAAAATAACATACATAAAATAGCAAAAAGGGAGCATTGCTATTTATTCATTCAATAGCCAGTTTGGTATAGTGGTTAAGTGTGCGGACTTTGATCTGGGAGAACTGGGTTTGATTTCCCACTCCTCCACTTGCACCTGCTGGATGACCTTGGGCAAGCCATAGTTCTGCCAGAGCTGTTCACTCAAGGACAGTTCTGGAAAGAGCTCTCTCAGCCCCACCTACCTCACAGTGTGTCTGTTGTGGGGAGGGGAAGGGAAAAGAGTTTGTAAGCTGCTCTGAGACTCCAAGTGAAGGGTAGGGTATAAATCTAATCTCCGCCTCCTCCTCCTCTTCCTCTTCCCCTTCCCGAGCTGAGCTTGCTCTTCTAAACTCATTAGATTCAATGGTCACAGGATAGTATAATTCAGCTTGGGATGGTACTGTAAATATTAAGACTTTGTCCACAGGTGCAGCGCTCGCTCTCTGTTGTAGGACTGGGAAAGAAGCCTATGTTGCCACAGCTGAAACAATGCATCCAAAGTCCTAAGATGCTTTTCAATATGAGCAGACCATCCTTTACATGTAATTAGTACAGCCCAGTTGCTAGCATGTGTCTGTCATCACACCTCTCTGGTTGCAACCTCAAATGGGCTTAAAATAGATCAGATGTGATGGCCAGCACACTAATAAATAGTGTAGACAGTTGAGATGAATGAGTGAGGATGTTGTTTTGGTTCCTTGAAGGCATTTGGGAGCCTCAAAAGTATTTGGAGCTCAGATGGGTGTGGGGTCAGGGCAATTGCATTTTCTTTTTAGTGCAATGCAGAGAAGAGAGAAGAGAAGAGATTGGATTTATACCCCACCCTTCACTACCCAAAGGAGTCTCAGAGTGGCTTATAAACTCCTTTCCCTTCCCCTCCCCACAACAGACACCCTGTGAGGTAGGTGGGGCTGAGAGAACTCTGACAGAAACTGCTCTTTTTCAAGAACAGCTGTGTCAGAACTATGGCCTGCCCAAGGTCATCCAGCAGGTGCAAGTGGAGGAATGGGGAATCAAACCCAGTTCTCCCAGATTAGAGTCCGCACACTTAACCACTACACCAAACTGGCAATGCAATGAAAACCCCTGAACCTGAAGTTGCTGAGTGTGATCAATGCAAATATTGATAGAAAACCTGAAAACATATGCTTGGATCTACAATAACTCTTCTGTGGATGCTAAAGCTTCTGCCCATGGTTCAGATCCTCTGAATAGGATTTCAGGGGTATTTGGGGTACCATGAGGAGACAGTGAAATCACTCTGTATGGGTAGAAGTTCTCTTGCCTGTGGATGCATTGATCTAGATCAAACCTATAGGCAAAGGGTCCCCAGTGCAGTGCCTGGGGGTGCCATGGTTCCCACCAACACCTTTCCTGGCACCTGCCAAGTGTTTTTAGGAAGTGGGCCGGGCCAAATGGGGTTGGTGCCCAGCAGGGTTTCTGATTAGCTGTGAAGATGAAAATGCATCCTGTTAAACAGAGCTGTTGCCTTAAATGATGAAGAGTTACTATGAGAGTTATGCATAACTTGATGTTTTGTAGGAGCCTCCTCCTGTGAAAACCAGGGGTCTTTTGGAGCCATAGCACACCAGAGCACTGCTCTGGCAGCCCAGGAGCCCACACTAATGGAGGTGGTGGCAAGCCCTGCCCCTAGCTCCCCGCGCTGAAAGTGCTGCAGCTCAGGGGAGGCTAGAGAGCCCTGCCACTGCATCCCCTGGGCCCACACAGGAACACTGAGGCTCAGGGGAGGTTGAAGAACCATGCCGCCACATCCCCCGGGCCTGCGCAGGAGTGCTGAGGCTCGGGGGACACCACGAGAGTGCTGCCGCCACATCCCCCAGGCCCACGCAGGACCGCTGTGACTTGGGGGAGGCCGGAGAATCCCGCCGCCACATCTCCAGATCCGCGCAGGAGTGCTGCAGCTTGGGGGAGGCCAGAGAACCCCACTGCAGTGTCCCCTTGGCCCGTGCAAGAGCACTGCAGCTCGGAGGAGGCCGGAGAGCCCCGCCGCCATGTCCCCTGGGCCCGCGCAGGAGCGCTGCAGCTTGGAGAGGCCTTTCTTTTTGACAGAAACTTTTAAAATAAAAACTCCCCCCCTTTTAATAAAAATGACCCCCCCATTTAAGCATTCAGTGACTTTCCCAATAGGCACTGCAGCGGTCTGACCCCTGAAAACCCTGGGTCAACAGGGCCAGTCTCCCCCCCCCCAATTGTCTGGAGACCACCTGACTCCTCTTTGTGTGTGTCCTTGGAAGGATGCCCCCAAGAGGCTGACTCAGGAGGAAGGGCGACAGCCTTCCGCTCAGGGTGTGTGTGTGGGGGGGCAAGTCAGCTCTGTTGCCACTGCTTCTGCGGCTCGGGAAACCGAGGCCTGGATCCCAGGCAGAGGGAGAGAGGGGGCAGTGAGGAGGAAGGCGAGGGAGCCCGGCCAGGGAGACAGGGGACCTGTCTGGCCGCTCTCCTCCACCCCCCCACCCCACCCAGACTCCCCCGCTGGGGCTGAAAAGGGTCTATGGAGCAGGGGGCCCGGCCAGCCGAGCTCAGTGAGGATAGTCCAACCAAGGATAGCCAATGTTGGGTGGGGAAGTGTTTGATGATTTGGAGGCAGGCCCTGGGAAACGTGGAGTTCGGGGAGCGGGGGGGAGCTCATGTGTGTGTGTGCGTGTGCATGATGGCATCGAGTCCTCCCTCCAGAGTCATCATATTCTGCAGGGAATTGATCTCTCAAGTCTGGAAAGTAGTTGAGATTCCAGGAGAACTCAAGGGCCCACCCAGAGGCTGGCAACCCTCGGGCCGACCCTGCAGGAGAGCCCCGTCACTGTGTCCCCTGGGCCCGCACAGGAGCGCTGCGGCTCGGGGGATGCCAGGAAAGGCCCATCGCTGCATCCCCTGGGCCCGTGCAGGAGTGCTGTGGCTCAGGGGATGCCAGGAGAACCCCACCACTGGCTTCCCTGGCCCCCGATGAAGCAGTACGTAAGGGATCCATGGGGGTGGCGGGAGCTTGATGGGGGTGGTGGGAGAGCCTCCCTCTCTCCATCTCTTTGCCATCTTTCGCTCCTTTCCTTTTCTTTCCCTCCTTTTCTTTCTCTCTTTCCCTTCTCTTCCTTCCTCTCTTTTCTTCCTTTCTTTCTCTCTTTCCCTTCTCTTTCTTCCTTTCTTTTTCTCCTTTCCTTCTCTCTTTCTTTCATTCCCTCCTTTCCTTCCCTCCTTTTCCTCTTTCCCTCCTTCTTCCCTTCTCTCTTTCTTTCTTTCTCACCTTCTTCTCTTCTCTTTTTTCCTCCTTTCCCTCCTTCTTTCCTTCTCTTTCTTTCCCTCTTTCCTTCTCTTTACTCTCTCTCTTTCCTTCCCTCTTTCCTCCTTCTGTGGCCCAACTCTAGTGAGAAGGGGTTAAAACTTTAAACCCCTTCTCTCTTCGCTCCCCCCCCCAGGCCAGCTGGGGAAGAGAAGGGGAGGCTTTTGAAGATGCCTCCCACCCTTTTGCTTCCCCTTCTGACATCACTTCTGGTGATGTCAGGGGGCATGGCATATGCTAATAGTCTAGTAGCTCATTGACATACCATATGCTAATGAGCTCCTGCAGCTCTTTTTCTACAAAAAGACCCCTGGTGAAAACCATTTTGTTGTTGTGCCCACTACCCTGTGTGAGAATTTCAATGGTGCCTGCAAGCACAGACCTCAGACCCCTGCTATAGGCTGTAGTCATGTATATTACATCTCATTTCGTGTATATCTTTATCCAAGTGGGTGGTGTTGAAATACCTATATAATATTAAATCCATTTGGCAAACACTCTAGTCATATCTCATAGTCACACAGTCCACTAATGGATTTGATGAATGTGACTGATGAATGTGAATAATTGTCCTCCATTTTATCCCCACAGCAACCCTGTGGAGTAGGACCAGTCAAGTGTGCTTGACTGGCCAAAGGTCATTGTCAAAAATTGGACCTTTAGGTCAATTTCTTGTTCTCTCATTAAACATTAGGCCTCATATTAATCTCTAGGCCTGAAAATGGGTTGAAGAGACCAAATGGAACATAACTGGCTGTTGTTACTGAAGGGCTGTCGAATTGACTTTGTGACCTTTGGATAACAACGCAGGTACAAAGAAAAACCATTTGTTTAACAGGGCACAACTGTGGCACCATTGCAGCCCTGTTTCACCACCCTCCTTCGGTTGGTGCCATGATTCACACTACACAAAGAGATGGGCTAAATTGTAGATAACTCCCCATCCCATCATAAAGTAACCCCCTCCTGGGCCATCTGCTAATAACAGGCTCATTTCAACATAACTTTAAAGGTCTAATTTTTGATTGGGCTATCAGGCCCCAGACTACTCAGATTTTAGGCCTTAAAAAGTTGATTTTCCTGTTCTTTGTGTGTAGCTTGCCCAGCTTTCATGAGGTATGATGGGCTAACTTTGAAATGGACCAGACTCTTGACTGGCAAAATGCTCTCTGGACAGAGAGGCGTAGATTGCTACCTGACTTCAACACAGAAGGGTAACCCGCTGAGGTCCCAACCCAAAAACCCATCCCCCAGGCCCTACTCCAAATCTCCGTGTATTTCACAACCCAGAGTTTCTTTCTAACAGTAATCATCATCTAGAGCAGTGGTTTCCAACCTGGGGAGCCCTTGGGGAGGCATAGAGTTCTTTCAAGGGGACCACAAATCCATATGTGCCGTAAGCATTGTCATATTGACCTTTTTGTAATTATGTATTTTCCCAATCAGTGAATGTTAGTAGTACACCTACTATCATGTGAGTGAATCCATGAAATATCTTGATATTAAAAAGGGTTAATGGTACACAAAAAGGTTGGGAACCACTGAAGTAAGGTCCAAGCATAATTTCCCTGGGCCCAGTTCAAACATGCAGTATGATCCCATTTCATCTCATGAGCCAGTTCTGGAAATGGCATAAACACACTATGGGAACAAGTCTACTCAGACACAAGTCCCATGACACTCTCTGAGGCAAGGTGGTGCCGGCTGTGTAACTGGCTGCTGAGAGCTTTTAATTCATTCACAAACAATGTATAGTATAATTAATCCTGGAACTCCATTTTGTTTTGTTAAATACCATACATGTTATAGCTGCAGTGCTTTCTTATTTGACTCTAGATGAACAATTGTCTATGTCAGGACATTTTCTGACAAAAATATTTCTGTGAAGCAAGAATCTAAATTCATACCAGCACAAGGTTTCATAATTCAGAGCATGTTTCATCCGATGCATGATGTGTATATTCATTGGGCTGACACATTAATGTTAGCAGTAGGAAGATGGGGGGCAGGAAGGGAAAGATATTGCAAAAAAAATTGTTGTTGCAAACTAAAATGGCTTCCTATCTGAAATGAAACGTCTTTCTCTTTGTGTGTATGTGCGTGTGCATGTGAGGGAGATAGAGAGACATACACAGTGGACTAAGACAGAGGAAAGTGCACAAATGTTTGAATAGCCTCCCGATACCACTTGTAACTGTCTTTCTTTTAGGCCGCAGGCAACTTGAAATTGAGACAATAAATGAGAGTGCCTCATTCCAAAAGAATGAGAGAGTTGGCAGCTCGGCTGAAGACTTGCAGTGCATAAAGGGGGAGAGGGAAGAAAGGCAAGAATGCCAAGAGCCCCTGTTTCCTCTACAGAAATACAGATGATGTTGAAGATATATTGTAGACATCGGCTTCAATCTTAAGCCTTCTTTCCACTTGCAGTCCGTCCTTTCCCACTGTGGAGGCAGTCCTCTGCTGTGGAGTGTGTTTCTCCAGTGTTCGGCATTTCCACTCGTGCAAGACTGACATTTTTCAATGAGCCATAAAAGGCCTAGTGTGAAAAGAACACACTCCACAGCGGAGGACCAACGCCATACTGGACAAAGAAAGGCGTAAGCAGAAAGAGACTTAGGATGCAAGACACCGAGATGTTTGTGTAGCCTTTTGTCATGCCTTTAAAAAAAAAATCACCTTTTTTCATCATATATCCATTGATGCTGTGCGGATACTAAGAAAGACTGTAAGCTTATGCCAGTGGGAGATGGGAACATGGTTATTGTCACTTTTATTGCGGTTAAGGGAAAATATTACAGTCGCTCTAATAGACACAGCTAATTTTGCTTTTGTTGTTCCCAGATTATTTGTATGTCTTTCTTTGCTTAGGTAGGGTGTTTTTTTCCCTTTAAATAAAAAGAATTCTTAGGTCTTTAATCTGCCTCACTGCCTAACATACATTTTTTCCCCTTGCCTAATCTGATCTAATATATCTAAAATCCCACTTGACCCCTTCTAGTCTAATAGAAAATGACACAATGCATGGTTTTTCTTTTGTCACCGTCTGGTATTGGTAAACAGAGCATTGACCAACGAGTGAGGAGGATTTTTTTAAAAAAGAACAATTATAGAGAACAATATTTAAAACTGTGAACAGATGCAAGCATTCAAAGTCTAGCACTACTTTTGCCATCTATATGATCTCTCTTGTACTGCTGTTTGATGTTGTGCTAGGAGCATTAGTGGAATTTGTTTGGTATGAACTGGAAATCTAAATAGCTGTATGAACACAATGACAGATGGCAAAATCCCAGATGGAACGTATGGCCAGCAAACTGGCTGCTATTTGTTTTCACTCCAGTGTAGACAGCAGACATACTGTGTCTGTAAAACAGCTGTGACAAATATCTAATTCCAGAACTTTCTAAGACAGAGGGATGTTTCCAACAAATGGGAGATCTGGGGGAAGCTTGGGACTTTACCAGGAGTTTACCTGGATAACATTTCTGTGCTCTCGCTCTCTTGCTCACTCTTGACTTATGAAGACTTGCCAATAAGGAGCAAAATGTTTAACATTGGTGTGAATTGTAGTACATTTTGTGAATGATGAGGTGGTGATGTCATGCCTAATATTTTTGTATTGACAAAGATTATTTCAAAGTGAATGAACTGATTTAGGTCATCTGAATGCTGAGGCATGAATCGTCTCAAAGCAACAAAAATGGGTTTTCTTAAGTCATACTGGGGTGGATTCAAAGAATCCCTTGTACTGAGGGAGTTTCCTTTGTCAAAGGAAAACTCCTTCACTTAGCAGAATAGAGCTGCTGGATCCATCCCATTATGTTGGACACTGTGATCTGTTCCCCAGTGCAAGAGGTCTTCCATTGGTAGAAAGAGCCTTGCTCTAGTGGAAGAACTTCCACTGGCATAAGATCCAGGAGAGCTGGTTTTGCTAACTTCCCCCTACTCACTGCAGCCATCAATGCTGCGTGGCTTTCTGTTTGCCATTGCCTTTTTTAGCATTGACAGGGGTGCAGCAGAAAAGGAAAGACTGGAAAGACTCACCTCTGCCAGTGTCTTGACCTTCTCATGCACGAGATCCATCCTCTTGATTGTTAGAAGATGACTGGTGAAATATAAGTGCTGTTATATTAATCCAAGTCCGAAGAAATGCAAACACAGAAAAATTTTATGGTATCATCCTAAACAGAGTTACAGACTTCTAAACCCATTGAACCCATTGTAACTCTGCTTAGGGTTTATTTATTTAGAACACTTTAGGACATTTGTATTTATTTATTTAAAACATTTATTTAAAACATTTAAAACAGCTTAGGACATTTGTATGCTGCCTTGCTGGAGTCTTCCTTGGGAACTGCACTGATCCCTGGAGTATATATGCAGCTTCTTCAGAGATCTACTTGAGGTGTCTTGCATGGTAAAACCAATACAATAAAATCATGAAATAACAATCCAAGAATAATGGATAATAAAACAAGCCACATAAAAACAGCATAATACAAAATTCAGCAGCCTAAAATGATATTTGTAAAGTGATTCTCAGGTTAGAAGCAGGCCATAAAATAGCTTTAAAAGATGTAACCACAGAATAATATTATATTCCTTGTCAAGTCTGTCTGTATAGTCCCACACTGGGACTGTGTGGGCAGAAGCCAGCCACAGAAAGGAAATTCAAAGATTTCTAGAACCTTTTAAGGTTGCCAGCCTCCATGTGGGTGTTGGAGATCTCCTGCTATTACAATTGAACTCCAGACAACAGAGTTCAGTTCAGTTCCCCTAGAGAAAATGGCTGCTTTGGAGGGTGGAGACTATGGCGTTGTACTCTGTAGAGGTCCCTCCCCTTCCCAAACCCCACCCTCCTCAGGTTCTACCCCCAAATCTCCAGGTCTTTCCCCACCCAGAGCTGGCACCACTACCACACGAGGGAGATTTCTGTCAAAACCATCATGCAGTACGGAAGTTGGGAGACAGAGCCTGTTCACTTCTTTTGCCACCAAGGAGTGCAGTTCATCTTATTTGTGCTCCTGTAACATGTGTATCTTTTTCTTTAAGACAAATTTCTCTCAGTTTCTTTCCTGAAAAATTGATCAAAACTTGCTCAAAAAGTACTCTTTAAAAATGTAAAGATTGCAGAACTAAAGTGACTCAAACCAATGAGCACTCCTTCTGTCTCTTGTGTCTTGATGAGGCTCATAATGTGGTCACGTGTTCTGTCTGCCAATAGTTCACACCGAAGGCCCTCAGTGATCAGGAATCACACCTTAAGGCTGCTTTATCAGGTAAGACTCTGGCTGCTCCAGAGACTCTGGCCCCAAAGACCCACACTGTTCCAGATTGTTCATATATAGTGACATCCAAGTCCTTGGTTCTGTTTGTTTTGATGCCAGATTAGATGACATCAGAGCAGAAGGGACAGACCTCATCAAAATCCAAGCCAGAATGTGGTGGTAGGCATTAGAGATCAGAGTGAAAACAGAATGGGGATCATTCCAGAACTGAGATGTACTTGTCCGTAGTGAGAGAGGAAGCCAGTTCTCAAGGTCTGGATGATCTACAGAGCTTCAAGGGAGGATGAAATGCTGTGCCTTACTTTCCATTCAAGTGGAGGGGGGACAATTTTTAGAGGGGACAATTATCACCTGCCCATAGAGTCATTAAACATGTTGCTTTACATGTTACCCCACTTCCTTAGTTAAAATCTGCAAGGTTGCTCCAAGCCCTCTGCTTCCACTTTTTATACATCAGTACCCTATGGACATAAATTTTAGACATGATTTTGTTGTTGGGAAGGCATCTCTTCACAGCTTATTTGTTTGAAATGGAGGGAAGGGTGGGTGGGATAACCTGTGCCAGATGCAGGCCCTGTGACTGGAGACCTGGCAAGTGGCTAGAGTCCTCTCCTCATCTATGACACCAGCAGCTGCATCCCCTGGCAACAGGTGGCCAGGTTCAGGTCTCGCCCAGGGCTATGGTTGCATTCCTGTGGCCCCTCAGCAGCAGCCCTCAGAGTGGATGCCAATGGGAGTGCTGACTGCACGGGGATGCTTCTCTGCCACACTGTGCCCCTCAGTCCTCCATGGCTGTGGCCATGGGAAGCCCCCCTTCTTGTAACCCAATCTGTTTTTCACAATGGCTCGGTCCCCTGATTAGGGGAAGGGATGGCAATGACTACAGAGCTAGGAATTTCCACTGGGTGAGATGGTCATGCCATTCGTGAGTGGCATCCCAGGATGGAGGCCAAGGTGTAATTTCTGTGGGCACTATGGAGTGTGTGTGTGGGGGGGTTGTGGCAGGGACCGCACATCTGTGTGGATGCTCAATCACTCCATGGTGTAGGCCCCCGGCATCCATCTGAAGGCAGGCAGATGGTCCTAGCTCTGTGGGCCCTGGGTCCTGAGATGGTTTCGGCTGGCTGGAACTTGGCTTGGCACACGTAATGATGGCATTAACCCTCATGGTGGCTGTCAGGCAGGAAAGCCATCAGCTAGGGTGACACATATATCGACTGTGGCACCCTTTGTTTTTGCTGTCAGCAAAACACTGCTATGTGCCATCCGAGCCCCACGTTTACATTGGCAAATATCCCTGGGGTAGCTGGGATCCAGATGGGCCAAGTATGTCTTCATAGGGGACCGGCCTGCTGCACAGAATGCTACTCACAAAGTCTCAATGAGGTGACAGCCCTTTAAACCAACAGCATCATTTGCACAGAGGTTCCTGCATGGGTCATCAGCCCTCACTGGCCCCATGGCCCCAGGGACCACCACCAGGACTGATCCATTAGCATTTGTATCTTCACAAACTGCCATGGCAGTACATCTCCCCCAACTGATTTGAGATGGTTCATGGGACTGCCCTGTAGCTTTTGGGTGTGTGGTCTGTGGTTTTGGCTGGGGGGATGGTGACCTGTCGCATAGCCTTTCACTCCCACCCATCTGTGTCTGCTGTTATGGCAGGATTATTGTCAGGATGGACCCTCTGCAGGAGTTTTGTCCGTGAGGATCGTGTGGCTTGTGTGGCACTCCCCCACGCCCCCATGTTTCATAGCCCACACTAAAGACCAATATCTGGGATGGACACAATGAATGAGCTTTTCTGCAAGAAACCTGGGACAACAGATTGGTATGGCTGGGATCATGGTGTTGATGTCTGGACATCCACTTGGTCTTTTGGTGCTATGGGTGGCTCCCCAATAGGTGTGGGTAGGTAAGAGCCAGGAGGCTGGATGTAGCTGCATGTTCCCAAGGCCCAACTTTTGGTGTAGGGAATACACATGTTGGGGTTTCGGCTCCATGGATGGGGTGCTGGCCCTCCTTGTTGGATAGGCACCTGCATGTGGGGAAAGCACACAGTGGAGCAGCCACTGATTCATTCATTCATTCATTCATTCATTCATTCATTCATTCATTCATTCATTCATTCACATTTATATCCTGCCTATCCCGTAAACGGGCTCAGGGTGGGTTACAATAATTTAATAAATACAATAAAATTTAAAACAGATTTAAACATATAAAAACAGTATGATGTCCCTTGTTGGCAGCTTGTGAGGCATTTGGCAGTCATGAATGCCCCGTCTGGCACTCCAGTGCTGCAAGGAAGACCCGATGGGTGGCAGAATCCAGATAATCCACACCTGACCCAGTGACCAGTGTTCCCTCTAAGCTGAGTTAGTGTGAGCTAGCTCACAGTTTTTTAGCCTCCGGATCACACTTTTTTGTCTTAGCTCAGGAAGCATGGCTCCAGAGCAAACTGATTTTTACAGGAGCCCAATCACTCACTCACAACTTTAATGCTGGTAGCTCACAAAGTAGAATTTTTGCTCACAAGACTCTATAGCTTAGAGGGAGCATTGCCAGCGTCCTGTCAGAATTTCTGTTCACCCAGACATACACTCTGTCAGCAGCATCAGGGCATTCTGCACCTGCAAGGGAAGGGTTTGGACATCAGATAGGATCACTGGGACCTCAGGTTTGAGGGGATTCCCACTCTCTGGCATGTTTTGTACAGGGGAAGTGCTACCAATGGGCAGGATACACAGCCTGGTGCGGTGGCATCACCTTCAGCCCCCTCCCCTGGCAGCTGTCTCAGGTGGCCCTTGAAGCACTGAACTGCCTGGTGCAAAGGGTCCAAGTCCATCTGGGGGAGCACAGCTAGCCCCTCCAGCTGCCAGGTTCGAGACTGAAAGACACCATGTCCAGTGGTGCTCAGTGCCACTGTTGTTGGACAAGGGGGGACAGGGAGTTGGGGAAAGGGTTCCTTACTTACCTGTTTGTATGCGGCTGCCTCTTGGGATCCAGGCAGATGAGCTGCTGTACCTGTGGGGCCTGCCATGGAGTCTGGTTCTTTGGTCTCCTGGTGGTCTCTTCCACACGAGTGCTCGCCCAGTGGTGCTAGGTGCCCTGTCTGTATTTTACCCACTACTGAAGTGGGAATGCACTAGTTCAAAGTCCACATGACAGGGAGATGTCAGACAGCATCCCGTGCCATGTGCCCTACCTCTGGAGTTGCGGGGCAACCTCCCAGAACCATTTGTAGTGGGCCGGACCATCATTGGGTGGAGGGGAGAGGTGGGGACAGTGTGGGGGTGTGTGGTGATTGGGTGTGCACTTTGTCAGTATCCTCAGCTGCTTGGGTACCTGAGAGCATAACTGCAGCTAAAGGGGGGCAGTGAAAAAGGGAGTTACCATGGCCACCAATGGGTTGCACTGCCATTTTTACTAGACAATTGTGTGCCTGTTCTGGGGTGCATTCCCACACTGAAAATGCTTTGGGAGCTGACTGGATGGTGCCCTGCCCCCTAAAACACCGACATTTCTGCCAGTGCTGGGTTCACTCCATCACTCCACTGGCATGCAGGCACGGTGCAACTGTGCCTGTGCAAGTGGAGGCAGCTCTTGCACTGGTATATCCGAGTTATGCTGGCATTGGGGTCTGTCAGCTCCCTATTCTGATTCCTCCCCCTCCTCAGGATTGTTCTGTAAATGATATATGCCAGCTTTTCTTTACTTTGTAACATTGTGGAGGGGTCTGGTGGGAGCATCACATTAAGCCCCTCTTCTGTGGACCCCAATGAGACCCACATGCTGTCAAGACTGTTGACTGATGCTAGCCGCTGCAGTCCCAAGTACAAGAAGAAGAAGAAGAAGAAGAAATTGGATTTATACCCCGCCCTTCACTACCCAAGGGAGTCTCAGAGAGGCTTACAAACTCCTTTCCCTTCCCCTCCCCACAACAGACACCCTGCGAGGTAGGTGGGGCTGAGAGAGCTCTGACAGAAACAGCTCTTTTTCAAGAACAGTTCTGAGAGGACTATGGCTTGCCCAAGGTCATCTAGCAGGTGCAAGTGGAGGAGTGGGGAATCAAACCCAGTTCTCCCAGATTAAAGTCCGTGCACTTAACCACTAAACCAAACTGGCTCTCTTCACCTGCCTGGCCTCCCTGGGTTGGATCCAGACAAATGTTTCCATGGGTGACAAGATTTATGTTCACAGAGTGTGATTTTCCCACTTTCTCCTTTTGTGCCAGCCAAAACTGCCCCCTGCAATTTTGTTCCTGGGAGTACTCTTTTCTGCAAGAACAGGCTTTCAGGGGGCATTTTGTGCTTCCATGGGAGCGGGAAATCAGGAAAATCAAGCTTAGTGGGCATAAATCCTTGTGTCTGTAGAAACGACTTGTCTGGCTTGAAGCCCCAGACCCTCATCTCCAGATTGCCATCTGTGCTGCCTCAGGGCTACACCATGGAGACAACAGGGCTACCTCTCCTGCCCCTCCTGCTCCATCTCCTCAGCCTCCTTAAATCCAGGCTCTTTCCTCAGTCTCTGTCTCCTTTCCTCCCCCTCTTGCTTCTGCCTCTTATGCATCTTCTGCCACCTCTGTACCTCCTCATAATGGTTTTCTCTTCCTGACTGTGCCTTTAATCTCTTTATGTGCCCACTAAGCTCTTCCGCCCCTCCGTCCTTTCTTGCTGTTTCCTCCCCCTAGCCCCACTTTGTCTGGGGTCACACTGGGCTGATGCTATATGAGGGAATATTTCTTTCAGACAGATTGAAAACTCATTTACCATCTGGGCCAAGCATGTGTGCCACAAACTGGGATGTACCAAGTGCACATCTCAGCTCAGACACAACCCAATAAGGTGTCACTGTTCTTTCAAGCACAGCATCCCATCTGCTTTATGGGAATAATACCATTCACGAGTCTTACAGGGTTGTTGTAATGAATGCCAGGATGAGCTGTGTGAAGCACCAAATCCTTGAAGTGAGCTATAGAAATGCTAAATATTATTTATCAGCAAATTTCAAGAAGTGTATTCAACAACTTCATCATTTAGCAGCCAATGTCAGTGTATGCCAAGACTGCAAGAAATGCCCCTAATTGTAAAAACAAACAACTCCCCCCACGAATTGCTTTTAAGACATTTTCTTGCATGTGTTATGATTTTGTTTTGCAGATAAATGTGGCCTCTTCTTGTACTGCCAAGCTCCTCCTTCTTTGACCCTGTTGCTGCCCCTCACCTTGCAAATTTGCTGACTTGGGGTTGGGTCCCACCAGTTTTTCCACAAGTGAGAAAAGGGGAAAAGGGCTATGCTGGGGATCATAAAACCTGCATGGACAGTAACCATGTGGAACAGGTGTCATAATAAGGAGGGCAATTTTGCTGCAGGATCCAAGTCTTTTAGTTCCTTAATCAAACATATTACCATATTATTACATTCGAAAATTGAGTGACCAGACCATGATACACTGAGGGAAATGGAAAGGCAGTGTGTTTGCATCATCCTGTTCTATGTCAAATAAATCTGATTTACATAATTGGGATCAGTTGCCCCTCAAGACATACTGGCTAGTGTTCTAAGGGTTTGCTTTATTCATAATGGATGACCCCCCCATAATCATGAAAACAAGTGGTAGTTATAATTTCTTTGGGCACTTTGGTGACAGCCATTCTGCCTGCTCTTGCGGCCTGCTATTGGCACACTGTGGTTTGGATTGTATAAGTTAATTGTCATGGGCTTCTGTGTGAACAATTTTGTGCATTTTGGTAAGTATACCGTCTAATAAGTATGTCACATTTTCATCCCACCCATCCTCCAAAGAGTTCAAGGAGTTGATGCACAATTTCCTCAGCCTCCATTTTATGTCCAAAACAAAGTTGTCAAGGTAGGTGGAACGAGAGCAACTAACCCACAGTGCACTTCGTGGCTGAATGGGGTCCAAAATTTGGATCTCCCCATCCTAAATAAAGATGACACATGTGAGCTGACTGCGAGATCTGCTTGGTTCAGCACTGAACTACTCAGATGCCTTCCAAACAGGCATGCATCAAGATTTTGCAAAACTGCATGTGCTGATCCAACCAGATTGGCAGCCATTAATGCAAAGGTAGAAAACACAAAAAGGTGGGATTCCCCCCCCCTTTAAATATGTCATTTCTGACTGTGTTATATGATTTGTGACTAACTTAGATTTCTAAACCATTACCTGCAGAGTGGAGCACTTGAGTGGAGCAGGCTGTGTGAGAATGTCCAGGTGTGAAAAAAAGCTGATTGCAATATACTGCACTGTTTGGAAGCAACTTGAAGCAACTTTCTATACAGAAATACATGGATTAACAAACAGATGAGCACTTTGTTGAAGAACTGGCTCCCTCTTTGCCACTGGTGAACACAACATGAGCCGAGCTGGTGGGAGTCTGAGCATCCCTAAGCAGCATTTCTTACATTACAGCTCCTGCCTGTAAACTTCTAGAAAGATTTCTGCCTCTTGTAGATCTCTACAAGATCAGGTAGGAGTGATTCACAGTATATATTTGCTGACACAATTTCATATGTACAGTGACTGTAGTATTAAGAAATCAACCATCTTTCAACAGCAATGTTATGGCCTGAAAATCATTAATCTATATGAAGCTTAAACAGAAACAGGGCAGACTTTGAAAGCCTTATTCAAATACATTTTATTTATTTATTTATTTGTCCCAGACAGAATCTATGTTGTTATGGAGTTGCTAAGGGGATTTATGTAACTGGCTATTTCAGTTGCCATGGTACCTAGCATTAAAAAACACATTTTTTTAATGTTCATCAAGGTTTCTTTTTTCCTAATAATTATCCTGCTTTTTCTCTTCATGGGATCTGGTGTTTTTCAGCCACTGTTCCCATACTTTCTGGCAGTCACTCTGTTCTATCCAGACAACATCAGTGGCAGGAATTATTATTAATAATAAGTTCATTTCCCCCTAAATGTTACATAACAGGCAGTGCTCAAAGACTATGCAGATATCGTCTCTGAACAGAAAATGGAAAATCTGTGAAGAAATGGGACACACAGAGAAAGAAAATTTCAACAAGAATGAGCTGTACTTCAAGAGAATTGGAGGGCCTCATCCATTCCAAAGTGATATATCTTTCAAAACCTAACCAATATAATAGGCATTTCAAAAGATTTTACTGTGTACTGAAGAAAATATAGATTAGATGCTCTGGCTGAAAGAAAACATCTCTCTCATAATACTTAGTCTGTTTTTTTAATGGATAAGAACTTATCTGGGGAGAAGGGAGGAATTCAAAATATTCTAAAGGCAAATATAGGCTGTGGTCACACATGCCGGATAATGCAGGGGGGGGAGTGAGTCTATTTGCTCTGTAGCAATCTGACCTGCATGTGCGTGATCACACAGTCCATGGGAGCTGTGGGGGCAGCCCGCCACTACATGATCAGGTGCAAACCATGGGTGAATCGGGTTTGTTTGGGGTTTTTTTGCTGGGTGTTTCCCATGCACTTAAATGGGGGATCAATGAATCACATCTCCACACTGAGGGCTTCCTATGGCAGTATACGATGATGCACATACTGGGAAGGGGGGAAAAACCGGCACAGAGTTAGAATGGCCTGATCAGACGATCCCGATGCAATGAGAATGTGCTGGAACGATCACACAGGGGAAAGTCCATCCATGGCCCATAGCAACCCGTTTGGACTTTCCCTAGAGTCTTTTAACTCTGCTCTTGTGGTGGAGCACAACGGGTTGCTGATGGGTGCGGGACGTTGCCAGATGTTCATGTCTGATTGCACCCGTTAAATCCACTTGGCATTCGTGCCTATGGCATGGCTAATTGTGCGTGTGATCGCAGCCATAATATGGCAGATACATCGGGCACAATGGGCCCTGTTTATCATATGCAGGTTGAAAAGACAGTTACTGAGGTGCCTTACATAATAATGCTTCAAGCACCACATCAGACCTGACATTACCCATTGGGAAGAAAAGCAGGATATAAACAAAGTCAGTCATGAAATAATTATGGCTTGGATATTTTCCAATATGGTGAAATGGGTAGTATTGTGTTTGGAATGTGAATTCTTGGTTCAGATCTCTGCTTGGCTATGAAGTTTGCTGTGCCCTCTCTTTGTGTCTACCCACTTCATTGGGATGTTGTTACTACAAAATAAAATGGTCTCTGTGTAGAGCATTGTGAAGTCTTTGCTGGCATTTGGAATGTAGTCTGATTAATGGTAAATGGTAGTAATCTGTTGGCAGCACTTGCTAAACCAATGTGACTTAACATATAGTCTTGGATCCAGCCAAATGCTTCCAGAAGTGGAAAGATTTCTACCTGTGGAGCATGACTTTCTCACTCCCTGTCCCTCTGCTGCCCAAACTAGCCCACAGAATGCAGCTTCTGGGGCAGAAACAACATAAAAGAAATAAAATGATCATTGAAATATATGCACCCAAATAATCAGTGGCGGTGTTACAAAACAAGATGATCCCCATTGTCAAAGTGTACCGTATCTCTGTAACAATACATTCATTATCATGGTTCATCACCAGACAAAAATCTTCCAACTGATATATACCTTTTCCAAATACAGCCCAAAACTGAAATTGAAATGGATCAAGAAAGAAATGGCAGCAAATATATAAAGCTTCATCCCTTCGAAATGAATGTTGTAGAATGCATCATTTTGTTTTTATAGGGTTACCTCACTCCTCCCACTTGTGACCCAGTCTTCAACAAACAAACTTGCAATACTTTCTGTATTATCCCCTGAAGATTTTTATTGACTACAAGATTAAGCAAGGTTGGCTAAATAATGCTGCCTTTCCTACATGGAACATTTGGAGGTGCTGCTATACCGGATCTCCTGTTTCAGGACTAAAATATCAAATAGATAACTCATTTGGTCCTTTCCATGCACGTAATTCAGCAGTTGATGGTACTCATGGAGAACTATCATGTTTGTCACCATGCTGGCCCCATGATGAAAGGCAACCATGATATCTGAAAATGCCATTAGATCACCAGCTTTTTATTCTAATTATTCTAATCACCAGCTTTTTATTCTAAATCTTACACAAAGCATTATCAGAATCGAAGTCACTACTGAAAAACATCACACAGCCTCCAGTCAACCTTTTCAGTATTTCTGCTACCATATGAATGTATGAGGCTGCTCAGGATATTGCTGGTGACTCCTTGAATCCATCTTCCAGTGTAGTCAGAAAGGCACAGAGACCCTGAGTTGTTTAACAGGTAGTAATTTCTCCAAAAGCTGCTGAAAGGTGGTAAGGTTTAGACTTCCATTTTGTAAGTCCTTTTGAAAACATTTTTAGCTGACCAAAACCCCAGCAAGTTTTGTCACATGACCAGTAATCTATAAAATAAAAAGAAACAAACCATTAAGATTAGATTTTTTTTTAAAAAAATCATTTTTTAACCAAAAATAAATTAGTTGGGGAGCAGAAGTCCAAAACTAGCTACGTTTCTTCTTCTCTGAATGGTCCTAGCCAGTCAGGGATCTCACAAAGGCTCTTATGATATCAGTGTGCTCCATAGCTAACCAAAGTTGGCTATGTAATACATTTGGTTATGTAAGAATAACACCAAGGCCAAATAAATTTAGTGTTCTCCCCTCAGTTTAAATTCGTATTGGGAGTGGTGGGAACATCCACATCGCCAAGGTAACCGTGTTATGCATCAGTCTAGTTTCCTTGGCAACATGGATACATTCTCTTTCTCCAGTGAACACTTTGTACCCTTTTGATTCCCCTAAACAATTGCTGTGTAAGTATGGATTAGTGCTGACACTTGTGTGTGTGTTTTTATGAAAATATTTGTGAAACAGCCCTGCCCCCCCTTTTGCCTCAGTTCTAGTTTGATTAATGTATTACCTTTTCTTCCTGAATGTACACAGTGACTCAGTACCATTCAGAGTAATATTTGTTACATGTGTTTAAGTAAGTAGCTAGATTTTATATGGATAAAACTTACTTGCCTTATTAATATACTAGTCCTTCATAATAGATAAATGTTTCATAGAATGAAATTGTGAAAATCCAGCGGGCTGTAAATTCAGAATAAATTGTTGCACTTATCAAACCGTAACGAACCACTGTGTCTGTGTTGACACAAAAGCCGGTACAGCACAGTTTGTACATTTGGAGCCATATCCTAAAAAGACATTGGAACACTTCTGCAATAGTCTCAGCTGCCAACAGAGTAGTCCAATAAGGAAAAGTACAGCAATTTAGATCAACTGCAGTTTTTACCAACTTCAGAGATTTAGAGAACTAATAAAAATAAAATGTGCAGGTCCTGAGGTGGGGTAAATTGGTGGTAGGTATATGAAACATAGCAGATACTTTAAAAAGTAGAAGTAAATTACATTTCATGTCTGCCATTTGGAAATGTGGCCAATTGCACTTTTGTGGTCACAGTAGTGGATGGTACGGAAAGGTACTAATGAAAATTCCTATTTTATGCACCTTTCTACATAGATTCGATAGTGTTGGAGGAGTTCCTCATGTATTTTTGTAGTAGGAATAAGGCCCGTTGTGGAAATAAATACAACGAGCTCTAGAAAGAGGCTCTGGGAGAGTGCCAGGGCCTTGAGCACTCAGCATCAATGTGCTGTGGTGACCCCAGCAGGGTATGACAGAGTCCACCATTTTCTCCAGAGGAACTGATCTCTGCTACCTGAAGAGCAGCTGTAATTTTCAGTGATCTCCAGCCCTCACCTGGAGATTGGCAACAATTGTTACCCATGAGGGAATGGCTGGTTTGGAGGGTGGAGTCTATGGCATTGTACTTGTCTGAGGTCCCACCCCTCCTGAAACCTCACCCTCTCCAGGCTCCACCCCCCAAATCACCATGAATACCTGGAGTTGGCAACCCTATCTCCTTTCCAGCCAAGCATCAACCTGTCATTATCTGCCCCTCTGATTTCAGCTTTGCATCTCCTACCCCCTCCCTCCTGAAGATCAGTTGTAATTCTGAGTGGTTTCCACCCCTCTCCTGAAATCGGGAACAGTGGTTCCCCAGAAGGGAATGGCTGGTTGGGAGGGTGGAGTCTATGGCACTGTACTTGTCTGAGGTCCCACCCCTCCTCAAACCTCACTATCGCCAAGTTCCATCCCTCAAATCTCCAGGAATTTCCCACCTGGATTTGGCAACCCTATCTCCTTCCCAGCCAATCATCAACCTACCTTTATTTCCCCCTCTTTCTTCAGCTTTCCATTTCCCCCACACACACCTGCAGCCTCTCCTGTGCTCTGAAGCCCTGACTGCCAGAGTCCACCATTTTCCATGCTCTGAAGCCCTCACTGCCACAGAGTCCACCATTTTCTCCAGGGGAACTGATCTCTGCCATCTGGAGAGCAGTTGTAATTCTGAGTGATCTCCAGCCCTCACCTGGAGATTGGCAACAATGGTTTCCCAGGAGGAAAAGTAGTCTTTCTCTGCAACGGGGACCAAAGCAGCTTACATCATTCTCCTCTCCCCCATTTGACTTGCACAGCAACCCTGTGAGGTTAGGCTGAAAGTCTGTGACTGGTCCAAAATCACCCACTCAGCTTCTACAGCAAGAACCTAGATCTAGCAGACCCTGCTGTGAAGCACTGACTGCTATGCCTAGGGCAGCCAACCTCCAGGTGGAGCCTGAAGATCACCTCCAGACAACAGATCTCTCCCCCCAGAGAAAATAACTGCTTTAGAAGGTTGACTGTATGGCATTCTGTTCAGCTGAGGCCTCTCCCCTCCCCAAACTCTGGCTTCCATAGACTCTTCCGGAAAAATCTCCAGGAATCTCCTTACCTGGATCTGGCAAACCTAGACTCAGGACTGGCCCCAATGAGTTCCTCACAAAGGCCTGCAAAGGTTTTCCTTCCTTTGTCTGAACAAAGCTTAGTTGCCTACCGTGGTGAAACGGGCTCCAGGCAAAACGGGCTCCAGTTTACCACTCAACTGTTTGCCTCCTGTCCTCGTCCCATGTACGTATCTCGCACCTTAAATTCGTTGCCATGACTCACTGAATCATCATTGCCTTTTTAGAGGCACGGTGAGACCCCTCTGGCTGAATCTCCCTATTTGGAGATGGAATCCCCAATCTTTGGGGGTTCACTGGAAAGTTGGCAACCAAAGGGTCTGACCTTTCCTTGCTTCCCTGGGCTCTCTCCGCTTTGTTATTGTGCAGAGCAGGGGAAACTATGTGGTCAGAGCACTACACAGATTATTAGCCCAAATTAAAGAATTTTTTTAAGTATTTACACAGTTATGGAGACACACACACTGTAGGAGTAAGCACACACTATGAACCAACAAGGCATAAATCAACAAGGGTTAAACACAATCCTCTTTCCCTACATACAATACTCTCTACCTCAGGATAGGATCTCTCCTTTTACTGGCCGCTGGCTGTACTTCAGCCTCTCTCTCTTGCCCAAGAGAGCAGGGAAACTTCCATTGATTCCCCAGTCCAGCTGACTGTGGAGTAGCTGAATTTCTGCTGCCCCCCAGGGATGAAGACTGCCTTGGGACAGTCCCTGTTTTCCCTCACTGTTTGGCCTTGGGGATGCTGGCAAGTGTACGCCAGCAGATGAGGAAGCTCCATTCAACCCAGTGAGTAATACCCCTGCAGGCCCCTACCTTGAACCTTATGGGGGAACATTTTGAACAAAGAACCACAGCCATCTTACAAACACAGGTAACTACCATTTTGTGACACCTACCAACAGTCACCGAGAGGACAGTTAGTCCCACACTGGAAGCAAGCAGGGACAGCATCTTCCTCAAGAGAGAAAGCCATTTGTCAATAATTCGGACAGGATACAGGGGGCTGAAGGGGGAGTGGTTGGGGAAGAGGAGCAGACCCAGTCCCCAGCCAATGACACGTGAGTACTCTTGAGTGGTGGCTGACAGGCCAATAGCTGAAGGAGTGCATGGAATGTGGCCACTCCAAAATAGGATTATAATATAGAGAGATTGCTGTTCTATAGCCAGTGTGGTATAGTGTTTAAAGTTATTGGGATAGGATCTGGTAGTCCCAGATTCCAATCTGTATTCTGCCATGAAGCTCGCTGGGTGACTTTGGGCCAGACACTCTTTCAAAGCCTAACTTGCCTCACAGTGTGGTTGTAAGATGAAATGGAGGAAGCATGTAATAATAATGTACCAAATAAAGAAATCTGTAGAACACAGCAATTTCCTCCTTAAATCCCCTTCACTGGCTCCCTGTCCTGTTTTACCTCCGTCTCTAATTTCTAGAATTTATCTTCAGAGTTCTCAATGATCATGTTACAGTTTTCAATATTACTCTCTTATACCACTGGCTATATTTTTGGTCCTTCATCCTGAAATATCCATGGCTTTTGTTCCCTTTGAATACAATTCATCCTTGGGGCCACTTATGCCTGGAATATATGTGCAGAACACCTCTATAATACTACCTATCTTCTTTCCAATTCCCCCATTTCCTGTGAATCTTTTGGCTTAACAGCTCAGTTGTCACTCCATGCTGAAGAGATAGTTAAATAACATGTAACTGCATTTTATCTTATTTACCATTTTTCTTTCCTTCCTCCCTGCCTAAATTTAGATTGTAGGCTCTTTGGAGGGGGTTTGAAGTAATTATATGTTTTGGGATCTTTCTGTAGCTGAGACCTTCTGTAGTCATGGTAGCCATGTCCAACATTTTTTTCCAATCTGAATTTGTTTTGCCTAATCTCATATTTATTTTTTATGTCAGGTGCCTTACTTCATGCCCTTTGTGTTGGGCGAAATGCTCTCTAGGGGTGAAGCACTTCGCCACAGGTATAATTACTTTGGGATCTTTCGGTCTATGTTTACGGGGAATGGGCTGCCACGGGAACTTCCCAGTAAAGAAGCGAGAAACAAGGCTTCAGAATAATGTTTTGTTTACTCAATAGCAGTTTCACTCAACAAATACAGTTCACACACACATACATTCAAGGTCTAAGAATAAAAGATAGATAAAGCACAATTGCATGAGCAGGTTATCGTTGGTTTCGTTGAGGGCAATATTTACCTCCAAGGCGCGGCTCCTAAAGTCTTCCAGCGAGTGGAGTAGGGTAGGGTAGGAAGTATGGAAGAAGGGACACGCGGTCTAGACCAGCTAACACACACGTGTATAATTCCAGCGGCCGACTGGAACAAAGCGAGGCAAGGGTTCGGGTACAGGATGGGGGCTTAAGAGGGTAAAAGCAGACAGACAGAGGTCGTGGTTTCCGCAGCAGCAAGGTGGGGGTGTAGCAGAGCTCCTTGAAGCAGCCCAGAGATCGCGTTTTTATAGCGTCTTGGGTGCTGGGCGGAGAAGGCCAGGCGGTGTACACCTACTGACCCTCCCAGTTGGCTGTGTCAGTGTAAATTTCAAATCTTATTGGCTACGCTGTCCGTTGGATACCTGAGGGCTGGGCAGAGGAGGCTGGCTGGCAGGCAGATGGTGTCTCCAGGTAGCTGATGGCCCTGGCATTGTTGTGTGTATGGCTCTCCTATTGTCTGGGGTGGGGAAGGCAGTTAATCTTATCATGCAAACGACTTGCAGATGGAAAGTCCTTTGTCTGCTGTATGGCCCTTAATCTGTGTAGGTGACATGCAGCAGGTATGCAATGGAGTCCCTCAGAGCAAAAAGACAGCTTTTTCCTTCCTTCTGGGCTTCTCCCTTGGCATCCATTTTACAGTCTAGACAGACCATGTGGCAACAGCAAACAGTCCATAGCAAAGCCCCATAATGGCGTCGGGGCTAACATATCCCCCCTTGCAGACGTGGCAGCGTCAGATGACATCGTCTGCACATACACACTTCGATGGAAACGTCGTCTCAGGGTTCCGTTGGCATCCACATTTGGTCAGCGTCTGGGCCTCTGGCATCTGCGTCTGGTCCTCTGGTAGCGGCAGTAGTCAGGCAGGCAAACAGGCGAGGTCGTCTGGTTGCCATTGCCACTCAGGTATCCGATCTACACTGGTGTTGTATGTAATGCATGCCAGTAAGAGTAGCTACTCTACGCCTAATTGGTGTTGGCTGGAAGTGGCTTTTTGCCATCAGAGGTAAATAAGGCAAGACACAATACATTTAAACACATAACTTAAGCCTAAATAAAGAAAACATCCTAAGAAAACATTTCAAACGAGAACTACACACGCCTATTAGACTAACTTCACACTGTTAACTTGTAAAACAGACAAGCACACAAAAACGAAAAGGAAAACATTTCACAAGAGTTCATGCGCTATCTTGTCCTCCACGCATTTGCAGAAGCGGAGGGCTAGGTGGATAAATGTCCTTCTCAGCGCTCCCGGGGTGAGCTTTGGGGCAGCTTCGGTCAGGATGGCAACCGTCAGGATGCTGGCTAGGCACAAGAAAAGTCCATAAATGAGGCTTTGCTGCCATGCAATCCTGGTCCATCTTCCCGGAGGCGGGCCATCGGCGGGACCGCCAGGCGTGTGAGCAGGCGTGCTGTTTCGGGCCCTGAGGTTAGAAGCAGGACTCAGCCAAACCAATTTCGGTGTCCTCTGTGGGGTCCGCACAGTCCCGAGCTTTAAAGATTAAGCACATGATTAGTTGAGAAACCCTCCCTGGTTCCCAGGATAGAAGGGAGGTTTGAACGGCTGGATAGCGAAAGCCGATCTTTAAACGAACGAGATGGGAGGGGAAGAAGTCAAGCCCTGGTGGTTCAGCCAGACTGGAGACGCCGGCGTCGGGCGCTTTCGGCCAGCCTCAGAGCAATTCGGAGGCTGCCGATTTTACATCACCCCCCCCCTTTAGCGCACAGAAGCCTGGGTTTGCGCTCGCGGCGATATACTTTTAATTGGGAGCCATATGAGCGGTCGTGGGACCCGGCTCCGGAGGAATGACTGTGGATCATTCCTCTTCTAACTGGGGGGTCCCCATGGGGCTTCGACGGGGCTCCCCACCTCTGTTGGACCAAAGGACTGAATAAAAATAAAAACAAAAGGAAAAACCAAAAGGAAAACCAAAACGTTGCGGGATGCCCCCCCCCTTTTCGCTTTGGGTTAGTCCGAAAAATGGACTCTTCATGGTCGGGGGTCCCGGTGTGCAAATCAGTTGCGCAAAGCCTGATGGGTACTTGGCTTTTGCGGCACATATAAAATTATTAAAAATCAAAAATAATTTGGAGGGGCAAATCGGAGAGTCAGATGGGAGTTGGCTAAGCTGGACAACCAATGGGTAGTGGTAGCTTGGTTGCCATGTTCCCTCCTAGAGACCAGGAAGCCACTCAAAACATCGGGCTTCCAAAAAGTCAGGCTTGTTGGGGCAAGGCGATGCCGTGGCTCACCAGGCTGGGAACCCTCGAGCATTCTCATCTGCCAGTGTGGCGGAGGGAGAAATGGCACGTCCGAGTGGCAGCGAGCAGTTCCTCGAGCCCCAGAACTTGCCCATCTCGCACCCCAGCCACCAAGCAACCTGTGCATGACTCTCGGTTCGATTCCCCAGCTACCTCGGGCTCTTCAGCCCACCCTTTTCTGGTTCCAAAAACAGAAAAATAGAAAGCTGGAAACATTGGCTAGTGGGCTCTCTCTCTCTCTCTTTCACCTTTTGCAGGCGGGAGAGGGACGTAAGCACAAATATACACACAACATGAAAAGCAAGGAGAAGTAAGAAGAGATAGACAATACACAGAAACAAAAGATTCTTAGAGGTGAGGCGGATCAGGTTGCTGTAGGAGCGCAATGGCTGGTTGGCACAGCCGTGATGTCATTTTCCGGATTTGTTTGACTTGGGATCGGCCCCATAGTCCCACTGCTATTATCGCAAGTACGCATAGCAGTTGAATGGCCACTATTATTACTATGGGGTGGAGCATAATATTTAATATTCCATTCGAAGTTTCAGACCAACCAAAAAGAGATTCCCACCAGGAGAAATGGGATGATTTCTGAATATCAATGGCCAAGTTTGCAATCTCTGCTCCATTGTGTGCTACCAGTAAAGTGGCATTCTCTCCAGCGGCTTCTAGTTCTTTTAATTTGCGGCGTAGCTCTGGGTGCCTTAATAATTCCTGGATGACTTCCAGACCTATCCCTAGTGGTATAGGCGTGATGGTGTCGTATAGCTCCGGGGAGAACTGCATCTCCTGTTTGACCCAAACAGGGGGTTCAAATTGGAAATCGCAGCCCTCCACTGCAAATACTTGGCAAAAGCACCTATTGATCTTAGGAAGCATCGGCTGAATGTGGTGCGCATTGATGTAGATGAAAGAGCAGTGGGTGCGAATGCACAGGCAGGCTTTGCCAATGTACACTACTGCTGATGAGGTTTCCTCTGCAGCCGCAAACTGACAGATGTCGTCAGTTCCCTTAAGGGGAGCCACACAGGGGTGGTGTGCTTCCAGCGCCTCATCCTCGCAGATGAATCCCAGGGTTTCCTTGTGTCTGCAGCCTTCAACGTTGACAGTTTGCCAGCCGTCAGAAGTGACTCTTGCCCACCTCTGGCTGTTCCTGGCATACAACACTGTGCGTCTATCGACTTGTAGACCAAGGGGGACCACTGGATGTATGTGGAAGCTTTCCTTGGCGCTTGCTGTGACTATGATCAGGGTCAGCGTGTGTGTGGTCGGTGCGTATGTAGCATTCGCGAGGGTCCACCAGTCTGCTAGCCTGGCTTCCTCCTCGGTCACCTTTCTGTGTAGGAGTCCCTGGATCTCCAATGGGATCTTGCCTGCCATAGCTTGCGTTACTATGCTAGTGGCAGTGATTACATTCATAGCTTGCATTTGGGTGCATGCCAGTGCATATGATATGTTTCTCTGGAGAGACTGGATGCCTTTGACCAGGGTATAGAAATCGTGCTCCATAATGTGCTCCCATTCGATTAGGAGTGGGTTAGTGCGATGTGGTAGATCTGCCAATGCATGAAAGGATTGAGACATGGGTATGGCCAGATTGTAGAGGTCTGACTCCTACCCGCGAAACCTTATTAGCTAAGATTTCTAGATTAGCCGAATTTAAGACTGCAGCCCCAGTTCCTATGGGTGCCAGCCAGTCAGCGGCGCTTCTCTTACGCCTCGCTGATATGTCTAGGGTTTGCCACAGGATAAGCCAGTTCTCCCAGCCTTGTTTGAACGGCTGGAGATATTGGGCACATAACTTTTGTGTCCAAGTGGCTTTATCCGAATTTGGGGCAACCTCTAGATTTTTCATGTTTATAATGATTTTCCTAACATGCATTTGCGGCCGTATAAGTACCTGCTCTGATTGTTGGTACTTAACGGTGTGTGAGCCTACCACAGGGTCTCTTAGGTTAGCGAGACTCTCTAGGTTCTGTATGAGTGGGTCGAAAGTGATGCTGGTGTTCCAGTGCTCTAGGGTGAGTGTGTAATTCCCTTCCACGTGCCTTGTGTTAATTACTAGAAGTCCTAAGGTGTCGTAGGCACGTTCCATGAAAATGGGTTTACATGGGGTGTTATTCAAGTCAACCATCCATTCGGGGGTCCTTTTACAGACGTCATGGACGCATCCATGCCCCAGTCTACCTGAGTCCAGTTCTCCAAGTGGAATATCTGCTGTTTCTCCTGTGGATCTATTAGCATAACTGCCAGATCTGTTTTTGTCAACAATTCTTTGTTGGTCCCAATGGTTAAAATGATCTGGAGAGGGTCACCTATATTCCACACCGCAGCCGAAACTATGGCTGTCTCGCATGTGGATTTGTCTGTGCTCGGAATTTTGCCACCGCATAGGAGCATAATGAGCCTTTCTCTTAAGTCTCCTTCTGACGGGCATATCCAAATAGCATTTTTAGGTTTCTCCCGAGTACAATTAACCATATTGGGTGGAAGGCAGTCTTCCATAAAATCTTTCATGGATGTGGCATACACGAAGCCTTCTGACTCTATACGTGTAGCCGGGGTTAGTCCATCCTCTAGGCAAGTTATGTTTAAATCTACGCCTTTTCCTATGCAGTTCCACTGGAGTAACTTCTGTTCTGGACTGGTTGCTTGCATTTTCCCTAGTCCTAATATTCCCAACAATAACAGAGCACATGCCATTTCCACAATACTTACTCCTCTCGAGAAACGTGGAGTCTTGTTCATTGTTGTATTTCTGTAAGAAAATAGATTATGCAACCTCACCTCGGGGAGAACAAAAACAAAAAAAAAAGGAGGGGAAGGAAGCGCGGTGCGTAAATTGCACCTCCTTCTCGATTATGCCATGGTCGACCCAGATTAAAGGACTGGCATGGCATAGACCGAGAAGTGGAAGGGTTGTGACTTCCTGAGCTAAGAAGAAATAATATTTTTGCAAAAATCCCCTGCTGGGGTCGAGTCTGGTGCTTCTGCCTTCTTATGGCAGGCTTGGTGTTCTAGACACAATGTAGCTTTCCAGGTCTCGAAATTCTCTCTGGCTTTATTCCATTGCTACCATCTCACCTACCCTAGGAACTTTCTGTTCCGGGCCGTATAACCCAAGTAACAGGTAACCTGGGCGGCTACGAACAATAGCATTGGTGCCATAGGGCCTTTTAAACTTTCCAGGTTAACCATAACAGTGGGGCAACACAAATGCATTCTACAGTTTCCTTGTGGACAAATCTCTTTCTCTCCCCTCGCTAACCAGGATCCCAGAGGGTGCTGGTTAGCGTCTCTTCTAAATGAGCAAAGAATGTGTCTGCCAGCGTGTACTGGTGTGGGGTTTCTGAAGCAGGCAGGGGCAGCGAGATTTGTCGGATCGGCAGGGGCTGAGGAGCGGCAGTGAGAGGAGCCAGCGGTACGTCTGGCGGTTTGGCTGGTGGGCGGCTTTGCGGTTCTCCTTTCCAGATTTTCAATTGTGAGCAATGGAAGAACTTATTCCAAATGCTTCCGTCCTTCCGTGGAATCGCCACCTTGTACACGGCGGGGCTAATTCGCTCTACAATGGGGACCGGACCTGCCCACTTAGCGGTGAGGGCATGCTGTTTCCGGGAGAACTTGCGGTACATAACCTCTTGCCCTGGGTCCCAAACCTGGGGGTTGCGCACCCATCCTAGCTTTTTGTCAACTGCCAATTGGCTGTAGCCGAGCATTTTGGCAACTTGAAGATGTATGCGCAGTATTTCATTCAAAAGTTCTCCAACCCATAAGTCGTTCGCCACCTTGGGTTCTACGTTAGAAGGCATGTCAGAGTCTAACCAGAAAGCTTCCGGGAGGCGCATTCTTCTACCGGTCATCACCATGTGTGGTGAATATCCGTGTTTGGCTGTGGTTCCCCTAATGGCCATCAAAATTATGGGGAGCTTGTCGTCCCAATCTTTCCCCGTGGACCGCACCATCTTTCGAAGGGCCTCTTTCAGGGTGCGGTTAGTCTGTTCGATAGTGCCTGAGTTTGCTACAACTGGTGCCACCGGGGGCGTTGTTGAGTTCAGAGCCCGAAAGTCGACCGTCATCCTCCATGTGACTCCGTCCGCTTTAAGAACGGGCCCCAGGGGAGCATTGCAGATGGACTGCATGGGTCTAATTACATTCCATTTGATGAGGCCTTCAATGGTCTTGGCTATTCCGATTTCTGCCTCTATCGGATAGCGGTATTGTTTCTGTGGCGGAGGGTCTTTGCCTTCGATAAGAACGCAGGCATTCTTAACGGTACCGCACTCCGCTTTGTCAGTAATCCATACTTCTGGGAACTCTTGCACCCAAGGGTCAGTTTGCACCGTAAATACGGGCAGTGGGGCTTTTAGGGCTGCGCACCTATGGATGGCATTGATAAAGTCAGGGCCCCCTGGAACTTTCCACAGGAGACCATTGGCTAAATCAATTGTTACCCCATGGTCGCGAAAGAAATTGGCTCCTAAAATCCCATCATCTTCTCCCTGATTGTCGCAGGCAACCACCTTGGTAGAAAGTTTTCCCACAGTTAAGGGAATATCTTTCCATACCCTAGCGGTGTGATTGCCTCCGGCAAATCCTTGAGAGAGATAGTTCTCCGTGTGAGCTGACCTTCCCTAGCGAAATTAGGGTGCAATACCGTAGTTGAAGCTCCAGTGTCTACCAAAAGAGTTGCAGGCTTTTTAATTTTCCCGGGAGCCCCTATGCCTGCTAGGACTGTCGGTCTTCCCCAGGAGTCTGGCTGAAGCTGCGCCAGTGCTCCTTGCGGAAGTGTGCGGGGCTCCGGGCATCCCTAGCGAAGAGACTGGTCGGGTGACGTGGTGACTTCCTTAGTCGTCACCACAGGAGCCATGGGGGCGCTGTTTTGCGACTCACTGTCGGCTAAAGCCCTGAAGAGCACTGAGTTTGGTTGTTTGTCAAATTGGTTCATGTCGAACCCTCTCTCTTTGAGCTCCATCCAGGCATTCCATCGTAACTCGTCCATGTATTGCCCCCCCCCTTGGTGCCAGTCCTGCCGCGGTCCATTGGGGCCGGGAGGCTGTTGGGGATTTCGTACTGGTTGCCCGTTTATGGGTCCAGCTTGTTGTGGGGCATTTTGGGGTGGCATTTGCGGAGCTGATGGCTGGGCGGGCTGCCAATTTGCTTGGGCAGGCGCCTGGTAGTTCCGGTTACCGCCCCTATATTTTCCTCGGTAACCGCCTCGTCCATGGTTATTGGATCTATAATTATAGGGCTGCTGGTAGTTCTGCTGAGCATTATAAGTCTGACCTTTCTGGGGTTGCGCCACATTGTACTGTGAATGTGGGCCATTATTAGCATATGTAATGCTTTGTATTAGCTCTTCGTCCTCTTTGTATTTTTCTTTAAGCTTTCTGGGTACCTTGGGAACTTTTATGGCGCCTGTGCTTCTTAGCAACGTGGCCACTCTCCTGATCTTAATCAGTAATGGGTCCCAATCCATATCTGTGGGGACGTCTACGTTTAATGCCAGCTGAGTCGGGGGTTGAAACCTTTCAGCAATGCATCTTTGAATGCTATGTCATTATAGTCTGGAATTCCATCATCGTCCAGATCTACCTTTTCAGATAAAATGCCTAACAGTTGTTTTCTGGTGATATAAATCTCGGGGTCCTCATTTGGCCCTTGTTGGTCCATCACAAAATGTGCTTCTAACGACCGGTCAGGGGTGAGATGCTCTAAGACTCCCCGCATCCAGGTATACTGGTCTTCTTTATTCAGCATTTTGGCTGCTATGGCTGCGTTAATGGTCGCCAAATCGACCCCTGTAGCGCACCTTCTGGCTACGACCGAGAGGTCTTCGCCGTTCAGGCTGCCGTAGGCTGTGGCTACCGTTGCTAGCCAGTTCAAAACATTGTCTTTGGTGAGGGGACCGACCTGGTCGGCAATGGCCTTAGCCTCCTCCGGCTTCCATATCCTAGATTCGGTGATAACCTTCACCGTAGTGTTATTGCCCACTCTTGTGGTTTGCTCCCTAGTCATTACAGGATTCACCGGGCATGAGTTAGGGATTTCCAGGGCTGAGGCTGAGGAATGACCGGTAGGTACATCCTCGCCTTCAGTGTCCTCTGGGTCCCTAAGACCTCCTGGGTGAATTGTACTGATGACTGCCTCTCTAATGCCGAGCTTCTCTCGGAGCCTATTGATTTCTTTGTGGCAAGCCTCATGGTTGGCCTGAACGTATCGCTCCCTTTGCCTGGTCGGCCAGGTAGCGAGCCGCTTTCGGGCAGTTGCGAGGTCGCCAGAAAGTCTGGCGACCTCCGCCTCTGCCTTGGCTGCCTTCTCTAGTGCCTGTGCGGCAACTTTCTTGGCCTCCTGGGCTGAGCTAGCAAGCCCTGCCTTTTCTAGCATGAGATTCATGCGTTCCGTCCTCATGTGGACCAGCTCGTCCTCCTGTTGCTCCACTAGAGCCTCCACATCATTTTGATGTCCCTCTTTAAGGGAATCAATCTCTTTACGAGCTATTGCGAGCTCGGTCTCTGTTTTTTCAAGTTTGTCGCAAGCCGTACTAAGCTGCTCTTCTTTGTCCTGCAACTCCTTTCGATGCTCTTCTCTAATGGCCTTAACTTTAGCATCGAAGTTCTGGGAATTTTGCTCTATTTCTTGTTTTAGCCTTTGGATGGTGGCATTGGATTCCTGTAGCGCTAGCAGAAATGCCCATGCACCAGCCCGGTCCTTAGCGGCTGTGCTTCTGTGTTTCTGCTCACAGTACGCTTGATAAGCGTCTCGAGCGGCTTGGAGAGGGTTCTCCTTCTTAAAAGCTTGTGGTGCCCAAGGGTTTAAACCCTTCTTTGTGACCCATTTCTCGAGTCTGGGCAGATCCTCTACTGTGCGGATCTCCGTGGAGGCGGTGGAAGTTGCGTCCGCCATTTTACGGTGTGTTTTTAACCTTTCTAAGTTCCCTAACACTATTTTGCCTCGCGGGCGAGGTGAGCTTGGCTCGGTTACCCTCGTGAACCGTGAGGTTTGGTTTTTGGCAAAGGTGGGGTCCACGCCCTTGCCTCCGATGACCAAAAACGTTAAGATGTGAGATTTTTCGGTGAGGTCTCTGCCTCCACCTCGGCTGTTCTCACCAACCCTTCAATTGGAGTTTTGGATAGTGGGCTTGGCCTAGCTCTCACTTCCTAACTGGATAACTCTCTTAAACCAGTATTTGGGTTTTGGACACCTATCCTGCCGGGATAACCTCTATAAACCCGGGAAGGCTTCTGGAAAACCTCCGACCTGGATCCTTGGAGTAATATACTCCAGCGAGCGGACCTCTTTGCTCACTTTAATGCTACGCTCTGCTGATCAGAGCTGAGAGGGACGGGGAAGTGGGCTTCCAGACGTCTCTGGAGGATTTTTAAGTCTTTGCTGCGGCTCCTCTTTATGGCTGCCTGCGTGGGGTGGTGTGTTGCGGTGCAGTGTGGTGCAATTCCTAACACCCTACACTGTCGTTCTTGGTTCCCACCCGCAAGATAGGCCGAAAGATAGGCTTCGAGATAGCCTGTAGGACTTCGAATGGGAGGGCCCTTGCGTTCGAGTCACCACGGGTTATAGCGGCTAGACCTAGCCGTGGGCTCGGGGCGGCTACCCTCGCGGTTCCTTAGTGCTTATGGCACAGAACCTCCACCTGAAGGAGAGAAGGGGGAAAAAGCCTCCCACAATAGAGTGCTCACTAGAGCCAAGCGCACAAGAGCTTTCACTCACACGTGTGTGTGCAGTGTTCTGAGCTTTTTCGCTCCCTACTGGAAGTTCACGGCAGTTTCTTCCTTACGTCTGGTTGTCAGGACGAGACACGCGTCGACTCGTGCTCGTTCAGACAAGCAGGACCGATCCCGGACGAGCCCCCACTTCTGTTGGGCGAAATGCTCTCTAGGGGTGAAGCACTTCGCCACAGGTATAATTACTTTGGGATCTTTCGGTCTATGTTTACGGGGAATGGGCTGCCACGGGAACTTCCCAGTAAAGAAGCGAGAAACAAGGCTTCAGAATAATGTTTTGTTTACTCAATAGCAGTTTCACTCAACAAATACAGTTCACACACACATACATTCAAGGTCTAAGAATAAAAGATAGATAAAGCACAATTGCATGAGCAGGTTATCGTTGGTTTCGTTGAGGGCAATATTTACCTCCAAGGCGCGGCTCCTAAAGTCTTCCAGCGAGTGGAGTAGGGTAGGGTAGGAAGTATGGAAGAAGGGACACGCGGTCTAGACCAGCTAACACACACGTGTATAATTCCAGCGGCCGACTGGAACAAAGCGAGGCAAGGGTTCGGGTACAGGATGGGGGCTTAAGAGGGTAAAAGCAGACAGACAGAGGTCGTGGTTTCCGCAGCAGCAAGGTGGGGGTGTAGCAGAGCTCCTTGAAGCAGCCCAGAGATCGCGTTTTTATAGCGTCTTGGGTGCTGGGCGGAGAAGGCCAGGCGGTGTACACCTACTGACCCTCCCAGTTGGCTGTGTCAGTGTAAATTTCAAATCTTATTGGCTACGCTGTCCGTTGGATACCTGAGGGCTGGGCAGAGGAGGCTGGCTGGCAGGCAGATGGTGTCTCCAGGTAGCTGATGGCCCTGGCATTGTTGTGTGTATGGCTCTCCTATTGTCTGGGGTGGGGAAGGCAGTTAATCTTATCATGCAAACGACTTGCAGATGGAAAGTCCTTTGTCTGCTGTATGGCCCTTAATCTGTGTAGGTGACATGCAGCAGGTATGCAATGGAGTCCCTCAGAGCAAAAAGACAGCTTTTTCCTTCCTTCTGGGCTTCTCCCTTGGCATCCATTTTACAGTCTAGACAGACCATGTGGCAACAGCAAACAGTCCATAGCAAAGCCCCATAATGGCGTCGGGGCTAACATTTGAGCTGCCTGAGTTGAAGAAAAAGTTGTGGCCATCTCCTGAGGATGGCCACAAGAAGAAACACGGCCTCTCTGGAGATATCCAGTAATAGCTTCTGGGGCAGCTGAATGAAGTGTCCAGTAAGATCTAGCCTAGAGATATAAGGCTGCTGGCTCCAGGCTGGGACCTTCAGTGAGAGCACCTATTCTGTTGTCCTTAGTTGCTCACTCCTGCCTGTTTGACATTGTGCCTTGCTTCTGCCCCAGCCTGCCTTTTGTATTCCTGATCGCTGTATGTTCCTGAGCATGCTTCTTCAATGCCCTTTGAATTTAAGGAGTCAGGAACCAATGATAACATAACTAGCACCGTCTTCACATTATGGATGTTGCTTCCCCCTCCTGTAGCCCCAAATACCCTGTGAATGGTCCTCCTGGGGGACTCCCCCTGGATCAAGTGCATTTCCTGCTATCGCTGTCTTGTCTACTGAGAGCCAAACTACAAGATCTAATTTCTAACAAGTCAGGTTGGGGACAGTGATTCGCTTTCCCTGTAGCCACATATCCGCTGCAGGATCACGGGGCAAATAACTCTTCCCCAGGGCTGTTTTGGCTTGGGGAATTGGCACAGGCAGGGGATAGAGACAGGAGCCCCTCCTCCTCCTATGCCATGGTTCCAAACTGAATTGCTCCCTGTAGACTTTTAAAATGTCATTCCCTGCAGACGCTGTGTGGCTATGGGGAAAGACAGTTGGGTCCAGAGAACATGGACCAAACTAGTTAGAAATCACGTTGTGTAGCTTGGCCGCAAGCTGCAGTTTCTTTGGCCCCAACTAGTCTGTCACTGATTTCAGACACTGATTTAGGGCTTCTTCTGTGCCCCAGGATTATATGACAGAGCTGGATGTCATTTAATTATTGGTGTCATCACAGTTCAGCTCTCCAGACTATGGCATACAGTCATTTCATGCAGTGTTAAAAAACGTGGGAGACAAAATAGACCTCTGTGGTAAACCTCAAGTCAAAGGCCAGCTTAACAGCTGATCTTTTAAAACAAACACAAGCTAATGTTTGACCTCCAAAAATTATTCTGTAGTTGTTAACTTCTTTGGAGCTGATTCACACACGAACCTTTCAAAATGCTTATTATTCATTATAGCCTATTTCCTTAAACTGAAATTTAGAATTTAAGATTTAAGTTTCTACTGAGATAAAGAATAATTCTGATGGCCATTAAAATCTTGGCTCATTTATTTTTCTGTCATTCTGGCCTGTGGGATCCTCCCATCCCTTCACATTTTGAATCAGCACACTATCTCTATCCTTGTACACTTTCACAGATGCACACAAAAGCATCTGCACATTCTTCATCTGGCACATAAATGCTTAGTGCTTTGTAAGGTACATTGCACCTAGAATCCTAGAATTAAAGTTATTTGCTGCTATCTTTTGAAAATATGTAGTAGACTATGGCTTGGATCCTGTTCAGTATGTGTGGGTGGGAAATGTTCTTGGGGAAGAGGTAGAGAACTCACTGTGGGGTGCCATTTTTGAAAGCAGCTCCAGGCTACGTCTATTGTACAACTCTAGGGTTGCCAGACCCCCCCCCCAGTGGAGGCAGAAGTCCCCCCACCAGGCCCTGACCCCCAGCTGCCAATCAGCTGGCTGGCAGGGGGACTTACCCTGAGAAAGAGGAAGGTCCAGCCCACATTGCTGGTGTCGCATAGGAAGTGATGCCATCACATCAGAGACTTCTGTGCAATGCTCTGGTATTTGGGCAAAACTCTAATGTAGAAGCTATTTTTATCATACAGGTTTTGCCCAGATAACAGAGTGTTGCCCGGAAGTTGCTGGCATGATGGCATCACTTCCTATGCAACACTGGTGATGTGGCCTGGGCCTTTCTCTTTCTCCTGGTAAGGCCCCCCCATCACCTACTGGTTGCTAGGAGGAACCTGACAACCGTATACTCCTTTGCTCTTAGGTTGGTTATGAAGGAAAATATTGCTGTCTGTAATGATGATGGTAATAATGCAATTATTCAGCCTTCATGGATAATTGCAAAGGATTTCCCTACCAAGGACAGTTTAGGCCTAATGAATCCATTATTTTTCAGTTTTCTGGAATTGTTGGTTTTAATGAAATAAGTGCTGCTCTTTTCAATATCCAGACCTTCTCAAGTTTATATTGATAATGCATTGATGATTATTTTAATATTCCATACTCATACAGACAATTACTTAATATAGCCAGTGCTGATAGTATGAAATGTTTTGCAGAGCTTTGGACACCATGGTTCAGATCCCTGCTCTCTGGATAATCTTCACAAATCTTTGTCTCTCATGCAGGATTAAAGAACTAATTGTATACTATACGTATCTCAAAATATCTTTGAACTATATAATATAATAGAAAGAAATAGCTTAAACACATTTGTCTTTAATGCTAATTAAACATGCTCTGCTCATATTAATGAATCCTGTTCACCACCCAACTCACAATCATGGTTGCATTCAAAAGGATTTGCTTGAAATGCAAAGGTTAAAAATTTTAACATGAGCTTAAACTCATTTTTCTATGTTCTTGGTGTGCTTAGCTTTGTGAAGAATCCAATAGAGATTTTCTTTCAAGTACTGTTGAAGTGATAGTGACTGATTGCCTGTCAAATGTATAGATTTGCACCGTGACAGTATGTAAGAGATTTCTCCCAAAGGACAGAATTTACTTTAGTGAAAGCAGAGTTTGCTGAACTTTTTGTTAAGGAAGGAACTGGAGTGCTGAGTAATTTCTGATATTAATACTGTTTTGGTAATTAATAGGTGTCAGGAATTCCCTATAAAAACATCATGTCTGAATGAGTTTTAAAATGTGAATTCTAGGAACTCAGTAGTCCCCATGCTTGTGGAATTTTAACATTTACAGTGCAGTCCATTTAGGATTGTAATTAGGGGTGTGCATTCAAGAAAGCTGAATAACCCCCCCCCCCGAAATACACTTTTCCGGCATTTTTCAGGTATTTGGCATACCGAATCAGATCCTCTGAGCTGATTCGGCTGCCGAATACTGAATGCCGAACCCCTCTCCCCCCTGAAAATTTTCAGAGGTTTTTTTTTGGCTTTCTTTGGGAGACACTGCTACCTGCCTTTTCCCCATCCCTATAGGAAACAATGGAGGATTGGGGCACCCTCTTTGAATGCTCCTAGAATTGGACCCCCCGGTCCAATCTTTTCCAGACTTGGGGGGGTCTTTTGGGGAGGGGCTCCAGAAGCTACAGTACAAATTTGGTGCCTCTATCTCAACCCCCCCAGCCCCCTGAATACTTGTTAGAAGATTTTTGCCATTGACTACAATGGCCCCATAAGATATAATGGAGCCAAAAAATTTGGGAATACTGGTATTTGGGCATGTCATGGCTCAACTGGGGTGTCACCTGCTGTTGCCACCACTCTGGTTCCAGGCTCCTCTGAGAAGGCCCAGAGCACCCTCCCAAGCCTTTAAGACCTCCCTTTTAGCTGAAATGAGCATGAGGACCAGACAGAGTGAACAATGAAAATGGTTTATTTTATAGGATATCAAACAAACAAGGTGCAGGAATAATAACAGTAAGTGGGTGAAAAGAAAAGAAATCAAATGCCTTAATGCGTCTAAATATACTGTCCCTAGCTCACTATCTCAAATGGCCTTAGACTACTCACCCTTCCCTCAGGATGAGGGTTTCTTCCCCACAGCAGTCTTCCTTCTGGCCCTGTTACCTGGGAAGAAGAACAGCTTCTCCTCTTGCACCAGTTCTTTTATTCCCCAGCCCTCTTCTTCCCCTGTTGGCCAAAATCAGTGCCAAAACTTCCCAAGGCCTTCTGGGGTTTGTAGGCCCAGCTTCCCCCACTACTAGCCAGGCTCCCTCGGCCTACTAGGCCTCCGGTGGCACAGCCCAGATCATGACAGGGTATATTCAGGAATCCTGAAAAAATCTGGCTTTATTACACCCGAATAATAATAAAAAATACGGAGGTTTTTTTCCCTGCACACCCCTAATTGTAATATTAATCAAGCAGTGCTTTGAAGAATTCTAGAATGTTCACTTACTAACTCAGGGGTTTCCCCATGGAACCAGGAACTCAGTTGCTGGTAGCTTGCTCAATTTGTTCAGTGTATTTTGGTTTGGGACATTTGATTTTTTTCTTTCCATTTATTATAGGGGACTGATGAATCTACCCGGAGAGAGAGTTCCATAACTTTGGTGCCATGATTGAGTAGACCCTCTCCCAGATTGCCTGATCTCAGAAGGTTGGAGCACCCAAAGCACCCTTTGGCAGCAATCAGAAGTGCTGTTTGATCTGATTCATTGCTGTTCCATTCCAATTTAAAATGCATGATCAGACAGCATCTTCCGTATCCCATTCCCCCATAGTCAGCGTCCCATTCTCACCCATCCCTGAATCGGTGTTTTCTGATACTGGAGAAAGTCTGAGGTTTATGGATTTTCTGGTTTCACCCTGCATTTCTGGATGTCTGAACTCTCCATCGTGGTCTCAGTGGTTGCTTCTTAAAAAAAAAAAATCAGTCAGCGATATGTGCATAAGCAGATATCTGCTGCAGGGTCATGAAGTAATGCTTGTGACTTTATGTGCTGCAATGTTTTGTTGGGATTGGGCAACAAATTTAAGAAAAAAGCCCCTTTCCACCATTTCTTGGGGTGGGACAGTGGTGGAAATAGTCCCTATTTAGACTCCCATATCAGCAGCCAGGATTCTGCCCTGGGACTTTACTCCAAGTCTCTTCATAATATTGCTCTGGCGGGAAAGCTCTATGGAGAGAGAAAAAGGTAAAACTATGAAATGAATGGGAAGGGAGTAAGATCAGGCAGGAGAGGGAGTGATTTCTGGTGGAGAAGAACAGTTGTATAGGGAGCAATGATCACAGTACTTGGAAAAGGGATTGAGGACCTATCAAAATGGCTACATGCTGTGTGCATGCATGAAAAACAATTTTAAAAGGATGTCACCTGACTGCCCACTCTGTGGTTACTGTGCAGCAATAATCTGAACAGTCAACCACAGGATGAGTGTGCGGTGCATTGGGTTAAGGGTGAGATGTCTAAACAAAACTCTCTGTAAAAAAACAACAACAATGAAATCAGAAGCATGAGCAGACCATGCTAAGTCTGTCATCTGACTGCAGCATTAGAAGATAACTGTCATGCCTGTGTGGGTTCATTAGGGATTAGGTGGTCCTTCAGGTATATTGGTCTCAAACCATATAGTGTTTCAAAGGTCAACACCAGCATCTTGGATTGTTCCCAGAAATAAATTGAGAATCAGTGTAGGTGGGCCAAGACAGCAGTGATATGGTTCCAGTGACCCACTCCAGTCATCGTCCTGGCTGCGGAATTCTGTACCAATTCTAAATTGCATCCCTTCACTTATTCCCTGGCCTGGCTGCCAACAGTGCCACTCCAACCAGAGTTATACCTTCTAAAGCCATTGACTTCAACTGACTTAGAAAAGTGTAACTTACAGTGTTATTTCCTTCTGAATGTGTATTTAGTGGTGCTTACCTTTTGGTCCTATATTCTCAGTCCAATAGGACTCCCAATGCAGCACTGAGTCTCGTATCCTCCTCCTCTCCCCTTTGGGTCTGGCTGCTGGGCTTTTTTTTTGCAACTGCTGCCACTTCTTGACCCCAGTAACGTCAGCTACCATTTTCTTGGATTATGACCCATGAAAAATATATGCTAGTTGTGACACAGGCATTTTTCTATTAAATTGTTTCTCTGTGTCTCCATACTATTATCAAAATGCCCTGTGATGGTATGCCACTATGATGGGATAGAGGCTTACTTTTTAATGGACATAATGCTGTTCATTGTAAAACAGAGACCATAAGCAAATGAGGGTTTGTTTGTTTTTTGTCATGCTTCCCAGTTATATACTGCATATAACCTATAAAATACATTTCTGGCCTTTCCTGGGTTTCCATTTCTTTCACACAGCTCTAATTTTAATACATGGCATTGACTTTGGTGAAGTGCATTAATATGCTGCATACTGTATGCTCTGAAATATATTACTCTGCATTTTAAATAAAAGAACAAAATACTGAAATGCCAACTAAACGCTCTATGCTTTATAGCAAATTGAGCATTCTCTCATGAAAAAGCAGTTTATTTCTGTATATTTTTATTTGGAGAAGGGATAAATTTGAAGGGATGTAGTAGAAAGAAAACTGGTTCAGACATAATGCTAAACTGTTATTTAACTGTGGTTTGGATCTGGCTATCAGATAACCACTCAAAGGTTGAGTTCAGACTGGCAGTTTGAAGTGGGAGCCAGTCATGGTAAAAAAAGCCCCGGAACAAAGTGTTCCGGGTTTTCCCGGTCACACTGCACTGACTGATGTGGGAGCATACCAGGAGGAGGTGCACGGGAGCGTTCAGACTGCTGGCCCGGAGGTGTGGCTGTAAACGGCTTTTCCCTGGTAATTCATCTATGTGCATATGTGTGCATGAGCGCATCTGGCTGATTTGGGGAGGACCCTGTTGCACTGGCACCGCATTGGGCGGTAGAGTGGAGCACAGCCAATCATATCGCTGCTGCCTTATGCACAACATCGGTTGCTCCCGGCTTTTCAGGTTGGCGTTCACACTTCATGGAAGCAGAATGAAGTGGGATAAATGGGCTCTCAGGGATTTGCTACCACTTTCACCAGGTATCTTTTAAATGCGGGAGTGAAGCGGAACGGCACAGGTTGACTACGGGTGGGGAACACCAGGCAGATGTGCTTGTGTGAAGCCCCCTTTAATCCACTTGTGAAACGTGGCTGAAATGTGGCTATAGCAGGGCAAACTGCCAGTTTGAACTCAGCCATATTCTGGTTTCTTCAGCAGATATTGCCTTCACTCTGGCCACATATCTTAGCAGCCTGGATTGTGTAAGAACAGCATCAGGGAACAAACCAGAATTAAGCCAGTATGTCTGTGACCATTTCTGCACAAGTGCAAACCTCTGCATCGGCATTCTTAAATAATCGAAGTTTGTAAAACTTTCCACACAACTTTTTGCCTCCCCAGGAGTAGATACAAATTTAGTGCCCCGTTACCTGGCATTTTACTAATCCATTTCCCTGCAATTTTTCCTCCTTTGGATCTGAACTCTCAGTTTTGCAGTGAGGAATTCCCACTTTTGAATTTTGTTTCCCACCAGCACACTTTTGTGCCATCAGTGTTGTGTGTTCACCCTGCCTCTCACCCACCCCTCAGGTTGTCCCCTCAGCGATCTGCTAATTTTAAAAAGCATAATGTTGATTGTGTTACGATGTGAATTTTTTCATTATAATATAGGAACATTATAATGTTGGGGCAAAACAGGCAGCTAGGTTTCATGTAGCCTTCTCTGTACAACTACCCATCCATGAAGTCCCCTTCCCTTCCTTTCCTCTTTTTTTTTTTTTTTTTTGGTGGGCAGGTTTTGTTGCCTTGTGCTTGCCTTGTTTCTTTATTCTCCCCCCCTTCCCCTATAGCTCCTGATGTGTTTTTGATGACAATTCAGTCTTTAAAATCTAAAAATAATGGAATTCTATAATTGATTAGATAATCATGGGAATTCAACATGTGTAGTGTTTCCATTTAGCATGCTTCATAAGTATTGAATAACACCACTATGAATTGGTGTATCCAGTTCGATGATTGCAAACAGAATACTATTTTCATTAGGATTTTGTGGGAATCTTTGCTGGCCATTTTCTTAGTTGGTGACTAAGGAGGAGCAGGGGACCTTTGAAATGGCAGCAACCATGCTGTTCCCCATGATACATCCAGCCTTTAAAAAAAACAAAAAACAATATAATGCTGCTATAACATTACTGCACATGCACACAAGAAAAGGATGTTCCATCGCTGACAAAGCACATGACAATATGGCCACACAACCCCTTTTCAAAGGAAGTGAGGAGCACATGGAAAGGGTCAGATCCAAATTCAAGAAAAAATCCCCCCAAATAAATGCTCTTTTGTGGAAGGGGTACCACAAAATCAGAACATCTTCTGGGGATTCAATTCACCGGGAAACAGTGGCAACATTTGGTGCGGAAAACATCTGTGTTAATACATCATGCAAAACCATAGTTAAGAGACTACCCATGCTTTTAGATCCTGTTTTACTGGATCTTAACCAGTGAGATGACCCATATTTGGACAATCAAGCTAATCATAGTTACTTAATTAAACTACTGTTTTACGTTATGACTTGAACAAACAGAGTGTGAATTTATACTGCAGTAATGGTCAAATCTTTTGGGCAAATTGACATTTCTTAATCTAACATAACTCACGGAGTCTTGTGAGAAAATAATTAACTCTTATGAAGAATAGGAAAGTGCAAATAAATATGCATGATACCTAAATTACAAGTAATGTTAAATGTATTTACATGCAGTTGACACACAAACAATGTTAAAGAACACATTAATTTTAATGGTAAAAAACTTCAGCATGAGAAAGAAGAAACTGTTGCAAGAATAAAGACTAATGGGAGTTTACTCACAGGGTGTCGCAATTGGGCTAGGAGGAGAAAAAGTTACTGATGGGCATGTGTTTTCTACTTCGACCATTGTTAACAAAACTCAAGGATAATAACCAAGTGAATAATTTTAATACTGTCCATAAAAAGCCCAAATATATATATATTTTTTAAATGAAACCAGTCTTTTTTTTTAAGTTGTGCACAGTTCCAGTATAGTTCATATAGGAATGTGGGGTGAAATGTTCTTTTTTATTTAGACATTTATAACCTATTATTTCTGAATTGAGACCCCAAATGGCTTACAACATTGTGCTACTTTCCTTCATTTTATCTTTACAACAAAACCACCCTTGTGAGTAGGTTAGGCCGAGAGACAGTGACTGGGCCAAGGTGACCCAGGGGGCTTCCATGACAGAGTGGGAATTTGAAACGGAGCCTCCCAGATCCTAGTCCCACACTCTAACCAATACACCATGCTGGCATATCCTGAGTGCAAACAGGTGCAGTGGATGAGCAAGAAGAAGCACTTTGAATCCACTCACTCCTACATATGATTGCCCGAACATGAGCACAGCACATATGTGCATGCAAAATCTACATGCACAAACTACATCCACATAATTGAGAACATCTGAAACAGCAGATCATGGGGATGTAGCATACAAACTTACATTCTGAACGTGCATGAGCACTGTGCTCACATTCCAGTGATTGTGCATGGGTGGGGTCAGGCCCAGCGTGCTTATTCCTGCTCCCCCTCTGTGTACATTGTTTCTGCCTGGATTACATCATATGAAGAGAACTACTCTATGCACTTTAATATAACAATATGGGTCTTGTGTACAAAAACAAAATGCACAAAAAGGGGGAGCTTCATACCAGATATGGACTCCCTTTTCCTGAACCTGGTTGTTCTTCCTAATTGAGATGCGGGGTATATATCGTTAGGACTGAGCAACAAACCAGCCTTTTTAAAAGGTTTGTGGGAGGATAAGATCCAAGACATAGAACCCTCAAAATGTGCTCGGGAAATAAAACAACTTAGGGGTATAATACCCTTCTTGAAGGACCACCCTCCTTAAGACATATTTTTATACCAGTGGTGCCTCTTTTTCTCTCTTAAACTGACATTTTTGTATGTGATTTGAGGCTGCTGCCCCCCCTCCCCCATTTTTACCCCTTCTAACATCAAAGCAGTCCAGCTGGAGTATAACCAAATGTGATCAATTCACATTGGAATAAAGCAACGCATTATTGAAAGTCAATACAACAGTTGAATCCCTCCATTAGCATTTCACTTTACAAAAGCAAACCAAAACAACTCCCACCACACACCTTGTGATTTCCAACTGCTTTTTTTGGCTAACTGAGAGATTTACTTCAGGCTTGTTACCTCCTAAGAAGCATCTTTTGCAGCACTGATGTTATCATTAGAACAGTTTCATTACTGTATTGGCTCCCTTTCCACAGGTAAAAGTGAAACATTTTAAAATTCACGTCACAAATATTTTAAAAATGGGGAACCAGCATTTTATTCTGACAGAGTAAACTGTGAACAGCAGGATAAATGGTGTAAACGTCAGCTGGTCTTGTGTAATATATGCAGATACTTTGAAACTGTTGGCAGTCATGTCAGTTGTAATGCATCCTGTTTACAGTTTTTGCCAAAAGCATACATTGTTTTCAATTTGATATTGGAAAATGTCTTCACAACACTGATGCTGGGGCAGGGACTGCAACTTGTTATCCTCCATCAGTGGTTTTTAATCTCTGTTCTGTGGGATCCTGGGATTCCCCAGGAGCTTGTTAGGAGTTCCTTAATGATTTGCCTTGAGCCAAGAAAAGAGGCAAGGTATAAATCAGGCCTTGGCAAGTTTTCTTTGGCTCAAGGAGTCAGCATAAAAATTTAGGAACCAGCCTAAATTTTCACCCTTCAGGTTCTCATATTTTAATGACCAAATTGTCTAATTATTGCTACCACAAATCCTGATACAATTTTCTTAAAGCTAGAGCAAAAAGGTGATAGTATATAAATAAACACCCTGGTTGTCATCACTACAACAATAAACCATAACCATAGCCTAACTTCTTCCATTGATGATTTTAAAAGCCCCATTTAATGGAATATTTGAGCAACTATAGAAAGTAACTGGTAAACAATGAAATCACCCACCACTATTGAATAGCATAAAATTAAATTTACATATAAACAGGCAATTGCTAGGACATTTTTTAAAAAATATTCTACCACAAAACATTCTGATATGAAACAATAAGTGATTTTGGGGTTGGATACAGCCAGCATTTTGCTCAGTCTCAGCTAATTCCCTTCCTTATAATAGCCCCCCCCATTCCACATGGCTTTTGTCCATGCAGGTCCTGTGAACCCCAATATTTAGTCAAAACAGAGAAGAAAAAATGATGTTGCACTGGGAAAAAAGATTCGTTATTACATTTCACTTAAAAAATAATAATGAATGTTTAGAATATTTTATCTCTACTTCTATTTTACCCTATATCCTGCTTTATGCACCCAGGTCTTATTTTAGATGCAATATAAGTCGTTGAGAACAAGATTCTCTATGATTTGGAAATATTGGAAAGAATACCAAACCCAGATGGATCAATTTAAATTATGATGAGCAGAAAAGGACACGGAACAACTTGGTTCATATGGAAGTATTGTGATAATGTTTCACCTTCCCAGGGAGACCAATAATTTCTGGCTCTGCAACCAGGTAGGTTTCTTTCTTAGACCCTTTTTACCAATGATGCCTTCTTACATAAAAGTTATCACAGATTTCATTAACAAGCTAGAAGAAATAACCAACGTGGAGGTGGATTGTTAAACAGTGGGGGTTCCATGGATGAGCAGGCTCGAGTCTAGTGATCAGCTCAACTTTATTTGTGATTTCAGCAACAGCAAGACAAGACTCCAGAGCCTTAGCTCTCTTAAATAGCATGCAATTGCCACACCCAAACACACCCTACTCCCAGTGATAGGCTATTTACACAACATTACTACTTGATTGGTTTATTCCAGAGTCTTGGTCAGCTATTGTTCCAAGCTCAGCCAGTCTCTGGGGTGATTCAATCAGGGATGATTCAATCCTGATACATAGCATAGGTCCTACAATGCCAAGACCATGGCCACACAACCTGGAAAATCTACAGCAACTAATGAACTCTGGCCGTGAAAGCCTTCGACAACATAACATGGATGTTCTCTTAGTCATATTGGATATCTTCTCTCTTTATACCAATATGCCATAGGAAGATGCATTTTCAGTAATAATGACTACTTTAAATAACAGACAGCATTGTTACCCACCTATTGCATTCCAGATGTAATTAGCAGAAATTGCTCTTAAAAATAATTATTTTTCATTCAACAACAAATTCTATTGGCAGATGAAAGGTATTGCTATGGAGTCTTTCATAGCACCAGAGGTTTCTGATTATATATGGAGAATTTTGAACATTATTTTATTCATTCTAATGATAACCCCTTTGCAAACTGCATAATCAAATGGTAGTATTATATCAAGGATGTATTCCTACTGTGAAGAGGAAGCCAGGACTCACTGTTAGATTGTCACAACTGGATAAATCAGTGGGATGTAAAGTGTGAATGACATATGGATGAGGGGCAGATACATTTCCTGGATATCATGGTTAACATCAATGATAGGAAGATATATATAGATATAGATAGATAAATGCTTGTATTAAAAGTATCTAGAGATAAGAATTCCTTTTTAAGATTTGACAGACACAATAAAGCACATACTAAAAGAAATGTACCATACTCTCAATTTCTTAGAATAAGGAGGAATTGCACTAAAATATGAGACTTTCAAAAAGATATCCTAGTTTTGGAATGTAATCCGATCACTAGAGGATACCCTAAGTGCACATTACAGCCAGTGTTTTTAAAGCCTTTTCTCAGCATAGGAGGGGGGAAAAACTTTTACAAAGTGAGAGAAAAATCTGACATGGAGAGATTGATCTATAGTTTTTCATTTAACCATATAACAGACAAACTCAGTAAGAGCATGTCCAAATATTGGAATATATTGGATGGAATCCCTCAACATGATAAAAACAACTATTGTTTATTTTAAAAGAACATCTAATCTAAGAGAGCTACTGGTACCACAACCACCTCCATTCAGTTTTACCAGGAGCAAGCTTCCCAAAGGAACATTTCCCCTGTGGGAATTGCACATAGTTTACATGTAGCATTAAGAAATTTAAAAAATTCAGCAGATGGGAAACAATATGTACTCAAAGATTTCACCACATGTAACCCCAAACAGGTTGTATACATTATTAAATGCCCTTGTAACAAGATATATGCAGGAAACGCATCTAGAAATTTTAACACACATATCATTAAATGCAAAAGCAATATTTCTCTTTAAAAAAATTCTTAAATATAACCATGTTCCCACTGATAGCATCTTTTTGGCCCACTCATAGTCATCACAACAATGTGTTACTTATGAAGGAACTGGAATGAATCCTCAGACTTCAAACTAGGGCTCCATAGAGGTTAAACGAGAGTCTAGATTCTTTACAACTGGTGTGACAATCTCACTGTACACTACTCATTTGTTCTACAGTGTATTGGGGTGGGGATGTTCTGAGAGATGCATGCTTTCCAGGTTGGTAACATTCTTAATGCTTTCCAGTTATGGAACTTTATTTTAATCTGTAAATTAAGAAGTATGTGAAAACAGTCTGCATATATGTGGGTCTGTTATGTGGAAAAGCCTCCATCATTTCACCTCTGAATGGGTCAGGATGTATTATAGCTCTTGTAAAATAGTTTTGCCAAGCTCAATTTGCACTGAATTGTCTGTCTTCAGTTTTTAATTCTCTGTAATTGTATATTTATGAAGAAAATATATTTTAAAATCTCCCGATGAGAAATGCATAGGGATATTTGTGTGAAACATAAAAATCTTTTTTCCCACTGCACCATTGTTTTTTCTTCTTTGCTTTGACTCTTTACTGGTGTGCTCCCCCCACTCTTGAAAATCATAAGTGCCACAGTGAGGTTCCATAGTGAACTGGAGCTTGGGATTTGTCAAGCTATGGTATTATATCCCAATGAAGTCCCTCCCCTCCCCAAACCTTAGTCTCCTCAGGCTCCATCCCCAAAATCTCCAGGTATTTCCCAACCCAGACCTGGTGACCCTAGTGCTTCAGGAGACCCCAGGAGGGATTTGGGTCTGCAGGAAGCATTTACTTGAAAATAGATGCTTCTAGCATAGGAGGATGTTTGGCTTAGAACCTCCCAGTAATTCATAATTGACCTCCAATGACAGCCATTTTGTAATTCATCTTGCTTCCCATGACAGCTGCACTAAGAGAGTATGCTAAAAAATTGTTTTAATTTTATGGTGGTATTTCAAAAAGGGCATGGTTACCATTATCCTGAACTTTCAGGAACACTGATACTGTTTCAAGAATCCATTTTGGATATTTGGGGGGGGGATTCAGGAGTATTGGGTATTGGTAGACCTGGCCTCCATCCAGGCATGCCACTGCTAATTTCAGTGGGCAATAGTCCTTATGTCTGGACTCCAGAGAACAGCAGTGCTTCCCAATGAAAGCAGTGCAAGTTTAACAGGCTTTAAAGGATGTTTATATGGCCATGTCAGCATCAGCACTTTAGTGGTCCAGCATTGGTGTGTTTTGCCCTCTCACATCTACCTTTCTGCTCCTGTTGCCTGCAAGGGACAGCAGGAGTGCACTGCCAGGTCAGTTGCTGGTGCAAGTCTCCAGCTGGCTCTCATCCCTTCTGCCCTAGCCAGTAAATTCCCAGAAGCCAAAACACTCCCAAAATTTAATGAGATAGATCTTTGATAACCCTGAAATTTCAGGAGAGTTTGGGGTCATTTGGGGTATTTCTGAGACACAATGAAACAAAAAATTCCTGACACTGTTTCACCTTGGGAATATCTGAATGCACATCTCTGTAGCCTTTCACAAATTCCAAATGTCTCCACAGACTTAAGACTGAGGGCTCTCACCTTACATGAAGTGGAGCAGACCTGGAATGGTTTGCTATGTGCTGGAGTTCCATGGTAGACATGGTTTCCCCAGTGAACAAGTCAATATGGAAAGAATTCCCTGCATTTGGAAAACCACTTTTCTAAAACAACAAAGCTTCCTTCTGATTAGGATCTTTGAGAGTTGTTGTGATAGACTGTCAAGGGTTAATGCCTAACAGAGTCTAAGAACTCTTGAGTGACAGGTGGTTCGAACATAATTGTGGGACCAGGGGCAGGACCTCCTGAAACACTGATTACGCCTAAAACTTCACCTACTGCTATTGCTGCCACTGCTTCTAGGTTGTTGTTTTACAGTGGCACAAAGTTCCATGGCAGGAAAGGATAGCCTCAGCGGGAGAGCAGGAGCACAGTTGCCAAAGGCTTGGGGGGATGCCTGGCTGTATGGAGGTAGCTTGGCCACATGGCTCAGCTCTGTTCCTCAGAGGATCCTGCTCTGCTGATGTTCAAAAAAAGCTGTGAAAATCTGGAACAAGGCCCCAGTGGCAGTGCAGAATTTGTAGGAGTGTGGTGGGAGGTCGTGGCCCCCAAGACCACCCACAGCCCTGCCCCCACACCTGGCCATACTCCCAATGAAGACCCTGCCCCTGCACAGGCCATGTGGTCAGACCACATGGTCCTCTACTGCTTTGCCTCCCAGTCCTAGAGCCCACAAAGGCAGTGCAAGAGTAAGTCACAGCCATGGCTTCTGTGGAGAAAGTCAGTTCAGAAATGACAGTTGGGAACTGACAGTTGATGAAGAGACAGTTAAGCATTGACTGTAGACTGGGAAGTAGGCAAAAGGAGTGAGAGGGTCAGAGAGGATCCCCATTCAAGCCAAAAAGGGAAATTGTTTCTAGTTAAGAGAAGTAATTCCTGCCCTGTGAAAAAGGAGATAGCTCTTAAAAGAGGAGTGATTCCTGGTCTGTGTATATAGAAGGATTTCAGAAACTTGTATGTTCCTGCCTTCTAGACTTTAAGAGTCAGTGAAACTCAGAAACCTATACTTGAGTGTTTAAACAGAAACTGAAAAGAAAGCAAAGTTTAAAAATACCTTTTTGAATAGCAGGAACACTTATTTGTTGGTGACAAATTATCTTGAGTTAGTGTGATTACAAAGTTACCTCAGTTTTATTATTGGTTCACCTCATACATCCTACCCCTGATTTCACCTGACCTTTTCTCCTCCAAGTTAAGTAGAAAGTTTATTTTGAACTTTCAAAAGCCTCTCATGTACCATTTCAGAAGCTGAATATAAGAAGATGATTTTGTCTCTTGACTCAATTAATACAGCGACTGGGTGAGACAAGCCATAGACAAACAAATAAGAAGAAAATAGATAAAAGGGCTGCTCAGCAAGAAAAAAACAGAACAGAAAATCTTGCAGGTGAGGAAGGGAAGAGGGCAAGATGTCCATAGCAGTCTTAGACTTTTCAAATGCTAGAATAAAGTGAAGCATTTTGTTATTTAATTATTACAGTAATTGACAATGTACATATTAAATTACAGGTCAGCATTTCTGTTTTTGGCACTGCGCCAACCATACCATTCTTTTCATCTCTGTGTTGTTAATATGATTGAAGGTTTTTTGGAGGGGAAGTATTTTTACACCTTGAAAATTTGCTACATGGAGATAACTGGTAATTTTCAATCATGGTGCTAGATGAAGTTCCTTTTGGAGAGCTAGAGCAGCTCTTAGCATTGCTACTGTTTTAGACTGGTTGACGACCACCAGCTTTGCTGCCATAGGATTTTAAAATAATAGTGTGCCTAGGCATTATCCAAAGGTAGCAGAGTACAGCACTTTCTGTCCATCCTTCCTGTAATAGAGTGCATGTGGAGCTTCAATGAAGATTTATTTATATATAGCCTCAGTCTGCTAAACCACTGGAGATTATTTGAGGTTAGCCATGCCATTTCGTACTGTAGTGTCTTATTCCATTTTCAGCAGTTGCTTTGGGGCATTTTTGCAGCAATTTGCAATAGGACAAGTTGGCTGAGAATCAATCACTCCTCTCTATGCATGGATGACTAACTGAAGAAAACTATGGTAAGAAGGCTTATTCAGTATTCAGGAATGCTGTGGAGTGCGAGTGAGAACTTAACAGAGAATTTTACTTGCATTTTTGATCATCCTACATTTTTCAGCTCTTTTCTGTAAATGTTACAGCTTTCCAAAAATGGTGCCTTCCTCAGAGCTTTTCTGTAGGTCACTATTTAAAATCTGTCTGAAAAGAAGCTGAGTTTATTGATGATCTTTCAACTTGGCTCTAGAATTTCATTTTAAAATGCAGTTTTGATGTACAGTTACATGGAAAGTAATTTCCTTGCCCAGTTTCTTTTGAAGGTCAGCAAATCTCTGGCTTCTAATTACCATTATTTTCTCATTTTCACTTCACAGGTGCTCTCAGTGATTCTGCTGATGCTTCTAAGAAAGTGAAATCTCCACTTTTGTTTTTCCTCTGTTTTGCGTCCTGAGAATTTTCATTTTGCTTACCTTAATTTGATAGCAGAGCATCTGAGCAACCTGCACTTGCAAAACTTATTTAAAGCTCTCCTGTACAAGAATATTGAATCATTTAAAACAAATCAATGCAAAGTAACATTTTGAAAAAGCATCGTGAAATTCTTCTGATGACTGTTCTGTAAAATGAAATAGATAGAGCTCAGCTACGCTGATTGAGCATGAAGCAATAGTTTTTTTTAAAAGAAAGGACTGAGCTATCAAAACCACAGAAAGCATATATACAAATGAGCTTTGATCAGACATTTTTCACACTGTAGTTATGAAAGAATCAGTCTCATAAGGCAAAGTAAGTATATGTACCAGAAAGCAATGTCTGTTGAATGTACTGTTTTCAGAGCAGGTTATAAAAGTGCCTTTTCTTAAACCCTTTGAGCAAGTAAAATGTTTCTGATAGATAGAAATACCACCTTGTCCACACCATTTGTTGTGTGGGCGAATTCATTCTGAGATTTTTCTCTAAAGTACAAAACAAAATTATCATTCAGAAAAAAAATAGGCTGTTCTAAACTTTTTGTAACAAACTCATCCAACCTAGCAGCTCTTCCTCAGAGTGAGAACAGCACAGACTATAATCATACACTATCCTGAAGCTATGAATGGTAGGGAAAGGTCTAAGCTGCTCTATGCTGTTTGAGAAACTTACAAAGGGCAAATTTACACTGTAATTACAATATAAATGTATGAGTGGCATGCATTGAATGCTTGGCTATGGGAAGGGGCTTCTGAAGAGCTCACAGACCTACGCTGTAACGTCTTATCTCTCCTCTGCTTTCCATGTGCTTTCCCTCCTTCCTTTCTTCCAAATATGCCAAATTATACTTAAACAAAAACAAAAAAGCAAACTAAGGCCGAGGACAGACTGGCAATTTGCCGCGGGATGGGACCCGGGCTGACAACGACTCAATATCGGATTAAATGGAATGTTCACACAGGCACATCTGCCTGGCGTCCCCCACCCGTAGCCTACCGGTGCTCTCGCGCTTCACTGCCGGATTAAAAAAGCACCTGATAAAAGCCGACGCAAATCTTGAAAGCCTGTGTTTGTCGCGTGTTTCTCCGCTTCCGGGGAGTCTGAACGCGCAGCCGAAAAGCCGGGAGCAACCCGCGTTGGGCATGAGACAGCAGCGGTGTGATTGGCTGTGCTCTGCTCCACTGCCCAATGCGGTGCCGGTGTTGCAGGGCAAAAAAAAAAAAAATCGCCAAAATGCGCTTATGCGCACATACGCCCACAGCCGAAATAATGGGGAAACAGTGAATATAGCGCGCCTCCGGCGCGGCAGTCTGAACGCTCCCGCGTGCCTCCGTCCAGTATCTTCTGGCAGAGGCCCCCGCTGTGTGGACGGGAAAACCCGGTATCGTTTACTCCGGGTTTTTTTTGCCACGACTCGATACCGGGGCAAATTGCCAGTCTGTCCTGGGCCTAAGAGCAGTTGGACAAGTATGAAAGAATTATTCCGAGTGTGCAAGTATCCAAACTGGGATACACCAGAGCTAAAGTGGATGTCCCACCATGATGACATTATATAAACAAGCTGATGCTTAAATGCCTATGGTGGTGGAAAGGCCGAAGGTGCCATCGAATTGAAGCTGGCTTATGGTGACCCCACAGGGTTTTCAAGGCAAGAGATGTTTAGAGGTGGTTTGCCATTGCTTGCCTCTGCATCACAATCCTGGAGTTATGTAAGAACAGCCCTGCTGGATCAGACCAGTGGTCCATCTAATCTAGCATCCTGTCTTTCACAGTAGGCAACCAGTTCCTCTGGAAGGCCAACAACAGGGCATAGAGGCCCAGCTCTTCTCCTGATGTTGCCTCCTGGCACTGGGATTCAGAGGTTGACTGCTTCTGAACATGGAGGCTAGTAGCCACTTTCTTTGTGGTCTCCCTTCTAAATGCTAACCAGGGCTGACTCTGCTTCACTTCTGAGATCACAGTAGCCTGGGCCATCCAGGTCAAGGGCAAGTGTTGATACCACCCACCTATTTGTGTATGCATTGCTGCACTGGACGTATGTGTTTGTTGTATTAGCCCCACTGTCATGTTACAGCCAATAACCCACAGTCTTGAGGACTTTCTAGGGTTGTGGCTCTCAAACTGGCCTTTAACTGTGACCTCCTCACAGCCATGTATAGGTGGACACTGCCTTGTTCCATGCAAGTAAATGTTGCTACAAAGGAAGTATTGTCTGACTGCATTTGAGAAACTTCATTGTTAAATCTAGATCTTTTAATCCCTGGTGGGTAACAAGCAGTAAGGGAACACAGACTCAAGAGGGTCACTTTATTGTATCACTTTATTGAAGTTCAGTATGAATAATAGAAGACTAATGGCACTATGTATTCAAAGCAAGCTAACAAGATGAGTAAAATGCCTAGCTACTAAAGAACATCATGGAAGAAACTAAAGGACGTGATACACAGTCCAAGGTAAAGACAAGACCACTGAGAGAAGTGGAGAAATTAATGATGACCAAGAACAATATATCCTCAAGGCAAATAACAGAAATCTATTAAAGCATGGAATAGCACTAGAATAATAGATGGACAAACTTTCAAATGAATTTCAGGCAGAGCAAATGAAGAACAAAAATCAGCAGTTGAATGGCAACAGTCAAGCTCTACGAATTGCCTTCAGCTAAAACTATGCTAAACTAAGCCACAATTAGGGATTGGCATGAACCAGCTCAGAAACTAAAGATTATGATGAATTCTGGCCAGTTTGTGGTTCGCCAACTGAAATCTGTGGCAGGTCAACTGGTGCAAACTTTCCATGAACTTTCCACAAACTTTCAAGTGGTTTGTAGCAGTTTGTGGCAGTTTGTGAATGGATACCTTTCCACACAGACTGTCTTCACTCAATCAAAATGTTTACCAAACTTTAAAGTAACAGGAGGGATGGAATTCTGTGCATCTGCTGTGTGTAGCTTGCAAGGGGGTCCATTCTATACACTTCTGAATCTCTGGTTGACATTTCCCCCCAAAGCACTTTCTTGGAGGCATCTTCTTTGGGGGCCATAGCTCAAACCCCATAAATTCAGTCTGTACATAACTCAGAGGGCATGTAGAGGAGCATCAGGGAGAAGGTCCCTGTGAGTTTGATGTCTCTAGCTTACACAGGGTCTGTTCTAATACAGTCCTGAACCTGTGCCTGTCGTTTCCCCAGAAAGCACTTTCTTCGGGATACCTTCTTTGGGGGGGCGGGCATAACTCAGACCTCATAAATCTAATACTCACCTATCTTGGAGGGCAGGTAGAGGAGAGTCAGCTGGAGATCCCCTGTGAATTTGGTGTCTCTAGCATGCTTGGGGGGGCATTCTACCTCATCACAAACCAAAACAGTTCATTTAGTGCCTAAAAATTTGTGATGGTTTGTGAGTCTCAAACTGAAATGGACTGCATTTTCTGAGTTCGTGCCCAGCCCTAGCCCTAGCCCTAGTGTTATTCATATCTTCCTGTTCCAGGTAGCTTCAGAAGTGTGGACTGCTTCCCTTTTTAAAACAAAAAGAGAGACTGGACAAGGAAAAAAACAGAAAAAGAAAAGTAGGAAAGAAAAGAATGAAAAAGAAAACGTAGGAAGGAAAAGAATGAAAACCATTCACCCAAAGGAGAAAAGATTCTTATCACAAAGACATACCAGTGATAGTTGAATAAGAGAGGAATCAAACTACTTTAGTTCTGTTTTGAACTTTGAAAATCTTCCTATATGATTGGGGTGTTATTCTCACCTATGACAAAGCTGATCACTGAATTTTATTTTTTTATGCTGATATTCACTTAATTTTACCCAGTTGTTTTCCCTAGGAAACACTGTGACCCGAATCTTCAAACTGCTTAATTATTCACATTTTCATAAAGAAAAAAAGAAGTATGAGGTCATTTCACACTTAACAATGTCTGATCAGGATTTCTTTTGAACTTTTCACTATGTTGGTGATCTCTCATTGAGAATACTTGGATGCTATGGTGATAACGGGGGGTGATTTCAATACAAGATTAGGCCCAGATGATTTCACTCTCTGTGCTAAGTACAAATTATTTGTAGGCAACCAGGAAAAAGACCCAATGATCACTTCTTTCCTGTGCTGTTTTAAGGATAAAAGATAAAATTACATCTAGACTTTTTCTTGCAAAAATGGCTAATAGGCTATCCCTTCATATTTTGAACAGCTCCACTACCAGAGATTATTTTATTGAGTTTACATTTATGGCAGGTTCAAGATCTAGCACTATAGATTATACATTAGCCAGTGGGAGTTTATTACCTTTTGTGAAAAATCTCCAAATATTACCCTATATGGAAGGTGATCATCTCCCTCTTCTGCTACAAATAATCCCACGATTTTAGCAGATCTACCTTAAGGCTTGACTCATTATTCATGTCTCACCAACGGGACAAGCCGGATGCTGAGCTAAATGGTCCTCCCAGTTAAATCAAAGGCTAAAGAAGGCCTTGGCAGAAGAGAATCTACAGACATGGCGGTTGGCCCTTATGGTAATCAACCCAAGTTGGGACCTCTTTGTTTTTTATGAAAACCTAGTGCAGGGATTGAAACCTCTTTTGGCATGTGATGCTGGCTTATGTGCTAAGAGAACAGATAGATTTTCAAAGCTGTGGTTTGATAATAAGGTTATTGAAGCCAAAAAAGCTCTCATCTCTGCTTTCCATACATATAAAAATGCATCTGGAAATGACAGTTGGACAGCTCATCTATATCTTCTTGCTCAAAAGAAATCTTACAAGCAATTGGTTGCTTACAAAAAGAAAGATGATATAAGAGCTACCTAGAAGTGTCTTATATAGACTGCTAAAGAAAAGAATTCTGTGTTATTTTGGAGGATAACTTCAAGCCATGTATTTAAGGACTCATTCCCCCTTGGACTCCTTCATATTGCCAGACACCTGGGAAACATACTTCCAGAAGATGTATGAAGACTCTTCTTATGAGCCCCACCACCAGAAAAGATAGAGGACTTGCCTAAATGGCTCCCAATATCTATGGGAGAGGTTAAATCATGTATTGGGCAGCTCAGAAGAGGAAAAGCTCCTGGTGCAGATTGTATTCTTCCAGAGCACCTGAGAAACAACACAGAGTGATGGGGTTCACTTTTAGCATCACTTTTTACTTACATTGACACTTCTGGCCATATTTCTAAGCATTGGGGCCAAAGTTCCCTTTGAGCTGTGCTGTCCTGTGCTGGCACACCAGTTCCCCCTAGCACACTGATTCTTACCTCAGCACAGGGGTGGGTGCTTCACAATGGTCAGGCAACACAACGGTATGATCCATTTGGTCAGGAAGCACAGAAGCAGTATGGTATGATTGGTGTTTCCTAATCTGGGCTGGCCCTGCCTCCCCTCAACAAGGGCCTACATGCCCTATAAAGGGGGGGTGATGCCACCCTGCCCGGCAGTCCTCTTACTCGTGATACTGCTACCCAAGATTCCCTGTCCTAGGAGGAGTTCTCTGGAGGACTGTGCTGTTATCTACCTGCTGCCTTTCCTGAGGTAAGTTGCCTGGTTGCTTGTGTTGTCTTGGGGTTGGGGAGGTACAGGGCTTGGGTGGCCATGGGGGAGGTTGAGCAGGAGGTGCAGGCTGGGATCCATGTGGGATCACCAGCCTTTGGGTTGCTGCATGGCCAGGTGCCATTCTAGGGGCCTTGTACCACTTGTTTTGTCTTGGAATGGGGGTGTGGAGCTTGGGCAGCCATGTGGGGAGGTTATGTTGGGGGTGCAACCTGGGATCTTTGCAGGATCACTGGTCTTTGGGTTGCTGTGTGGCCAGGTGCCCTTCCTGGGGCCTCGCGCTGCTTGTTTTGTCTTGGGGTGGGGGGTGCGAGGCTTAGATGATCATGTAGGGAGGTCAGGTGTGGGAGTGCAGGCTCTTTTTTCATGCCCTCCCATTCCTATTTCTCTCTCTCTCTCTTTCCAGTCCCTGTTGGCTTCCTCATGCCTGGTTGCCAGAGCAGCGCTACTCCCTCTTTTCCCAGCCCAGCACCAAGGAGGATGGTTTTTGCAGTGGGGGAATGGAGGAGGCTTTGTGTCAGGTGGGAGGGGGAAAGGGGGGAAAGGGGGGTAGGACAGTGCCTGTTTGGGGCAGCGTGCTCATCCGCCTGCACCCTTGCAGCCTTACATTTCTTTCTTCTTTTCCTTTCCTTCTTTTTCCTTTATCTCCCCCCACCAAGCCCCATGAACTTCATCTCAGCCTCCCCTCCTCACAGATAAAAAAGTTCTTTCATGCCCTCCCATTCCTATTTCTCTTTCCACCTCTCCTCTTTCTTTCTTTCCACCTCTTTCTTTCCTTCTTTCCACCTCTTTTTCCTTCTTTCTTTCTTTCCACCTCTCTTTCTTTCTTTTGTTGTTCTCCATTCTGACATTTTATCTTCTTAAAATCCTGTCACCACACTGACTACACACAGGTGGTTCTAAATCCACACTGGCTAAGTTTATAAGAGGCACTTAAACTGATGCACTGATACTAGTTGCCTATTGGGTATCTGAAATGGAACAGCCAGATGATCCAGATGATCCATATTGGGTCAAAAATACCAATGAGTATACTCAATCCAAACTCCCAGTAGATTTCACAGTCCAATAATCATTTTAAACAGGGATCAAAATATTCCCATAAACCTGAACAAATGATGATGGGGTGCCGGCTCTTTACCTGTTTCAACAGCAATCTTCTTCATAGTCATGAGATATTCCACTTGCCTGTTGAAATAATATATAATCACGACAGAGACATCTGAGATGAATCCTACAACATTACAAATATAAAATAAATTATACATTTTTCTAATATAAAATAATGTCAGATATCTTGACATAATACATACCTAATCGCTTAACATGACATCAAACCTCAATTAAATGAAGTAACATTCAAGTATAAATGTGAAGTTCCCTTCCAAAAGCCCAGTCATTAGCTGTAAGCCTATTAAATGTTTGTGTCCCTATTAAATGTCTATATTTAAAGGTGCAGTGAGCATATTCTAATTTTGATTTTTTTAAAAAAATGAAGATAAATCCAGAAGAATATTGTGAATTTAAGGTAGAACAGAGTCCAGTGGCACCTTTAAGACTGACAAAGTTTTATTCACAGTATAACCTTTCATGTGCAAGCAAACTTCCTCAGATACTTGCATACAAAAGCTTATACCATGAATAAAACTTTGTTAGTCTTAAAGGTGCCACTAGACTCAAACTTTGTACTGCTGCTTCAGACCGACATACAACTGTGTATAGAAATACACTATAAATGCAATGAATTGAAATTATATAAAGTATATTACAATTACTTCAAGAAATATGGAATAAGCCTCAATATATATAATTTACACATTAATTCAAGAAACATGTATTGTATACCATAGGAAAATGAATCATCACATTATAAAAGTCAACAGACTTCCTGTCTCAAAACATGAATCATGCACTTGGACTCCTAGGGAATATATTTATGCACTGTCCATACATTTGTGTCCCCCTAGTAGTCCAGAAAATAGCATAAGTCTGCATCTTCCTTTGGTCTATGTCTTCTTTATGGGTGAGCTAGCTAATTGAAAGCCACGTTTTGCCAAAGCTTGATCACAAAGGACCGCCTTGCAAAAATATCTTTCTGTCAGCCGCAGTGGCTCCCTCTTGTCTTGACGTTTATATATCCCAGTGCCATGACTTGAACAAGTGTGGGCTGCCAGGGCTCCTGCTGCTCTTCCCGCCAATGACCAGAAGAGCTCAGTTGCAGCTTCTCTCTCACTGTGCAAGGAGCTCTGGCTAGCCTGGCAGGGGAGGAGGGGGAGCAAAAACCCACTGAAGGAGTGGCTTAGCTCTTACTCCACTCTCTCACTGCATGGGGATATTAGCAAAGTCTATGCTGTCTGGTTCTGAGCAGGGCCTGTAAAATTGAAATGTTCCACCAGGCCTGTGGTTGAGGTGGCAGAGATCCGGCATTGCTTCCACTGCTGCACTGCTGTTATGTGTAATTTCATCAAATTCCATTATGTCCACCCCGTAAGTACCTGTTGCCATCTAACCACACACACGTGGTGGAGACAGTGATCCGATGACACCATCAATTGTTATTATTGTCTATTCTGTTTTTATTGATGTCCATTTACTATGATGTCCCTGTTCGCGAGGAGGGCGGGATAGAAATCCAAATAAAATAAATAAATAAATAAATAAATAAATAAATAAATAAATAAAATTGATGATTGACTGTGAAGTTTTAAATATTTTATTACTTGTTGTAACCCATCCTGAGCCTGCTTGCAAGGTAAGGTGGGCTAGAAGTCCAATATAATAAATAAATAAATAAATTTATCTGTCCAGACAAAACTGAAAATTCTTGAGAAAAAATATTCTGTTGTGTGATGATTTAGGGTGTTCTTCAAATAGTTTCTGTTATACTTTACTGTCAGCCCTATGTTGTGCTGCCTGGATCACCCTATGAGGATGTTGTCTAGACTGCAGTTTTGAAACCAAAATCTCAGACTGTAAACCATAGTTATCCTGTAGGGATGAATCACGTTTAATATGCAGGAACTGTGTATAAGGTAAAGTGCCTAGGATAATGGCTTGTATAGTCTAATAATGAATTCCTGTCAGTAGGTTTAGAAAACATTCTGGTTAATAATTTGCTGCCCTGCACATATACTTCCGTGTCTAGAAATACAATATGTTGCTGATGAGATATCATGGTAAATTGAATAGTGGAGTGCAGGGTATTAATCCAAGTTGAAAATAATGTTAAACATCCCTCATCTTTAAATATCAAAAAGATGCCATCTATAAACAACAATATCATTCCTATATGGATTAGATGAATGAAAAATAAACCTGTCTTCAAAATCTGGCAAAAGTTAGTGCAATCGGGCTCCCCGTAGCAACTCCTTGAATCTGTAAATACAGAAATAATTCTTCTCCAAAACAATATCCAGCAATTGAATGAGAAACAACTAGGGTGGACATGAGTCCACTCTTTTCTCTAAAACCTCTTATGCCACTAACCTAGCCTCCTCATGTGGTATATTGGTGTATAAAGTTTTAATATCCCATGTACTTAGCCAGTAATTGTCTATAAATGAATGGCCTTCAAACTTAGTTATAAAATCAGCTGTATTGGTGATATATGTATGCCTCTGCTACAAAGGGATTAAAAAACTATCCACATACTGTGCCAGAGGTTCAATAATTGAACTGGAACCTGGAAAAATGAATCTCCCAAGAGAAAGGCTGTCTTCCTTATGTATTTTGGGTAATATGTAAAATACTGGAAAGCAATAAATTGGGTTAACCAAAAAGTCAGCCACAGGTACTGCCCCAAAGTTAAACCCTCTTGTACTATAGTTCTTTTTTTATTATATTTTTATTTAGGTTTCCTTTTCTATACAAAAACAAAAATGTACATATTATGCCACTTATAATTACAGAGGATCTCCCCACCACTTACAAGTCAGCTGACATCCTTTAAGTAATATACACCATAATATTTCTATAGAAAATAGATCTTTAGCTCAACCATTCATAGAATCTCGACCACAAATCTTCAAAATTATCTTAATCATTCCCCTTTAATAAGGTTGTTAATTTATCAATTTCTGCTATATCTAAGAGTTTCTGTATAAATTCTTCCCTAGTCAGTATTTTATCTAGCCTCCAATATTTGGCAAATAAAATCCTTGCCGCAGTTGTTGTATGTAAAATCAGGTGTTTATCTGGTTTATTGTAGTTATCTAGAATAATATTTAGTAGAAATAGCTCTGGTATAAGGGGTACTTCTTTCTTTATTATTTCTTGTATAATCATTTGTATCTTATTCCAATATTTTTCTGCTTCGACACAACGCCACCACATATGATAGTAGGTCCCTACATTTTGCCTACATTTCCAACATGAATTAATTGCTTTCAGGAAGCATTTAGCTATCTTAACTGGTGACATGTGCCACCTATAAAACATTTTATACATATTTTCTTTAAGTGGAATCGATCTAGTGAATTTTATATTAGTCTTCCAAACTTGGTCCCATTGTTCTAAATCTATACTATGCCCTAGATCTCGTGCCCAAGTAATCATGGCGGATTTAATCACCTCATCTTGCAAATTTAATTAAAAATATATAGTTTATCCATTTTTCCTCTGTATCTAACTATACTTTATCTAAATCTATCTTTTTTTGTATATTCCTATCTTCTTATCTTTACTGTATTTTGATTCCAATTGTAGTTGTTCCCACCAAGATAGGGTGGGATTTTGTTCCTGTTGCTCAAGGATCATCGTTTTTACTATCTAATATATCTTAGTATCTCCACTTCAGGTGTTTCGAAAATAATTAGGGTTTAATAAATGCTTCCAATTTATGCCCAAATATTTAACTTTTTTACAGACCTTGATTCCTGGTGTTTCTTGTAGCTGCTGTACTTGTTCCTTCGTACAATTTTTAGTTATTATTTTTGTTTTTTTGTAGTTAATTTTAAAACCTGCTACTTGTCCATATTGCTGTATTAATGCCAATAATTGTTTAAGGGAGTCATCTGGTTCTTCTACAATGAAGACCAAGTCATCTGTGAAAGCTTGCAGTTTGAATTCTTCACCTTTCACTTTAAGTCCCTTAATTGAGTTCTTTTCCCTAACCATATCATTAAGAGATTCCAGCGTGAAGATGAATTGTAGGGGAGAGAGTGGACAGCCCTGTCTGGTCCCTTTCTGTATGCCGATATTATTTGTTAAGTCTCCATTCACCAGTACTCTAGCTTGCTGTTTATCATAAATCAAGTTAATCATTCTATAAAAATCTTCTCCAGAGTCCCATGGTTTTAGCTTAGATAGTAAAAAATTACAGGTAATAGTATTGAATGCTTTTTCTGCACCAATAAAGAGTAAAGCCATTTGTTTCTCTGGGTGTGCTTCACAGAATTCAAGTGTATTCATAAGAATTCTTACATTAGTTGCTGTAGATTTTCCGGGTTGTGTGGCCATGGTCTTGGCATTGCAGGACCTGACATTTCACCAGTAGCTGTGACTGGCATCCTCAGAGGTATAACACAGGAAGATGGAGTACTCTCTGTGTCAAGGTGAGCAGAAAAATGGTAGGCAGGTAATTTATATCTACCCTGGAAGGTGGGGGTAGGGCTGAGTCATTATCTTGTACTAGTTCTCCAGGCTATGAACATGCTAATGGAGGAGCTTTCCTGAGGAGGTTCTTTTGTCTATGGATTGTTTCCTGAGGAGGTTTCCTGTTTCCTGAGGAGGTTCTTTTGTGTGTGGAATGGCTATTGAAACTCTAATTGTATCTGTAGTGCTATTGTCAGCTGTAGAGCATTTTGTGTTTTTCAGGATAGGAAACCATGCCCTATTTATTTTTAAACTCTTTTCTTTCCTGTTGAAATTGTGTTTATGCTTATGAATTTCAATGGCTTCCCTGTGTAATCTGAAGGCTGTGGCCATCTTGCCAGGCTTCTGGATGCGCCCCTGGAATTCCATCCACTTGGCCAGTGTCGTTGGCTGGGGTGTGAGATACCTGGTCAGTGCATCGATAATTTCCTCGTACGTGTACTTGAGGATTGCCTTCGGGGCCAAGAGGCTCTTCGCAAGCCGGATGGTGTTCATGCCACAAGAGCTGAGGAGGAGAGCCCTTCTCTTGCCTGCATTGGTCACCTCACAGTAGGCGAGGTAGCAGGTAAGCTGGTCCGTCCATGAATCCCAGAGCTCGGGATGAGTGGGGTCAAAAGCTTTGAGGTGTCCCGGAGCAGAGGCCATGACTCTAGTGTGGAGCAGTGTTCGGGATTGCTGGGCATGGTACAGTGCTGCTTGGGAGTGGTGCGGGGCATGGTGGCTTCCTCTGGAACATTGCTCAGTACTGTGCTGGTTGGAGAGTCAGGCCCGCTCAATGGGATCATATCCTCATTGCCATTGTAAAGTACTGGGTTTGCTGCATGGAAGACTTAAACTATGACATGTGTTCAGATGTGTTTATTGCACTTCACACACTAGACAAGGAAAAATGGCCCTGCAAGGCCAACTATATACACTCCACCCGGCACACCCATGTCCCCATTGGAAGGTTTGAATTTCCCGTCAAGGTTCTATTGGTGGACTCGCAGTGGACTAGGATCCTAGGTCCCCTTTGTGTTTGGAGCCCCATTGAAGGTCAGGAGCAGGATCCCTAACCTCGGACTGCCCCGACTCAGGCACAAGACCTCTGTCTTCATCAGATTCAGTTTCAGCCAGCTCAGCCTAAGCCAACCAGCCATGGCCTATAATGCGTGGTCTAGGTCTTCCGGTTCAGAGTCAGACTGATTTCCCAACAGTAGATAGAGCTGGGTGTCATCCGCATACTGGTGACATCCCAGCCCATGTCTCTGGGTAATCTGAGCAAGAGGACACATATAGATGTTAAAAAGCATTGGGGACAGCACTGCCCCTTGAGACACTCCACATTCCAGTGGGTGCCTTTGGGACAGCTGATCCTCCAGTGCCACTCTTTGTCCCCGACTTTGGAGAAAGGAAGCAAGCCACTGCAAGGCCAGTCCTTGGACTCCAGTTTTGGTGAGGTGGTGGATCAGTAACTGATGGTCGACCATGTTGAACATAGCTGACAGGTCTAATAACAACAGCATTGCTGATCCCTCCCTATCCAGATGCCTCAGGAGATCATCTGTGAGGGTGACCAGTGCTGTCTCCATCCCGTGACCCAGGCAAAAGCCTGGAAGGGATTTAAGCTGAAGCGTCATCCAAAAAAGTCCTGCAACTGAGTTGCCACTGCCCTCTCTATTATCTTGCCCAGATAGGGCAAGTTGGAAACTGGCTGATAGCCAATTCAGCCAGGTCCAGAGATGGCTTTTTCAAGAGAAGGCACACCACTGCCTTCTTAAGTGCCTCCAGGAACAGCCCCTCCAAGAGGGACTTGTTGATGATCTCCCACAAGGCACCTCAGAACCCCTTGTGGCCGGTGAAGGGCATGGATCCAGGGAGCATGTGGTAGTAGCATCTTGTTCCGTTCTGACAGAACTGAAGCAGAGTCACATGGAATCAATGAGGCTGGTTCCAAAGATCTCTTGGAACCAGAGTGCTGCTTGTCCTTGTGCTTTGATTTTGACCACACATTTTTTGGGTGGTTGTTCCAATGAGCAGCATTCCACGGACCAATCCAGGGATTGGGTTCGGTAGGTTGGTTCCATTCCCGAAACTGACGAAACCAACATATTGGATGGTGGGCTCATCATGCCTTCTGTTGGGACAGGCAACTTAGATGGCATTGAGTGACTGCGCTCCAACAAGGTGGATGATTAAATGCCGGGCTACTTGAGCAGAAAAGAGCTTTCTCCCATGGATTATGCATATGCAAAATCTATCTTCAATTAACTCCTAAGACCCGCTCAGATCAAGGGGAATGTTTGAAAGCACGCCCCTCAATGTGAGTGGACCTTAGGGGTGAATTGAAGGCAGATTTTGCATATAGCTATATTATGGGTTTCACCAAAGCAAAGCAAGCAAAAGTAGGTGCTCGTCCGAGTGAGGCATTTTTGTACTGCATTAGGTACACTTTTTAAAGAGGGCTTTTTGAGCCATGCCTGATTCAGGAATGCTGAAAGGGCAAAGATTTCCCCCCCAAAGAATTTTTTTAAAAACCCTCACAATGCTGCAAAGCTGGAGAGAACATCCTAAGCACGCAGTGATGAAGAAAGTGATGAGGGAGAGGAAGGGCGCTCACGGCAGAGCACGTGACCATTTGGGTGGGAAAACAGGCCTTGGTGGGCTCTGTGGGGGAGGGGCTTCTCTGTAGTTGAAAAATTGTGGAAAAAGCTGTAGAGAGACTCTGGTGGCTGGCCTGCACAAGCACTGTCCCCAGTGCAGGACTGCGCAGTAGACTGGGGATGAACATTAGGCTTCATTAACCCTGGAACTTGATACATATTCAGGCTTGGCTCTCGAATACAGGTGGCAGGCAGTAACCCGTGAGTAATAGTATTACTTACAACCGAGTGTACGTCCATGGAGCTGGAGAACACAATTACAGCCGTTCTGAGAGTCAATTAAGAAGCTGTGGTCATACTTATTTTCAAGACTTGAAAGAGAGGCTTCTGCAACCCCTTTCAGGCAGACTACTTCATTAGGAGATGTAGTAAATAATGAATATAATGAACAATTCTTGTCGTTGTGTCTCCCCCCCCCATCTTGCCTTGTTTTGCATCTCAAAAGACCCAATATAGTCCCACTTAGGGGGATGATGTTCTTATTTGTTCACAAAATACATAGAATTTAAAAATGTCAAGTTTATTAATTTGGTTGAATTATATCAGAGATAATTACCCCAAAACGATCAGTCACAGCCTTTCAGATATTTCAGTGTTCTTCTATGCTCCTTCTGTAGGACTAATGCTGACTCATCCTATGGGCCTACAAGTGGATATCAAAGATTATTATGCACAGGCATGGTAATAAATGGAGGATGAAGTTAAACACAGACCATTCTTGCAGGGTTACAGCCTTTACTGCTTGATGGATCCGAGCTGGGAGTAAATTGCTTTGTCTGCTGTAAACGGGGAATCTAGTTAGAAATCAGAAATTGCTGTGATAATATTTGGTTATACCTTTATGTCTTCTTAGGTAATAAATGCCACACAGAACTTGGTTGCTTTTGGAGCACACAGCACTCCTGTTTAACTGACTGTTGTCATTTACATCTCTTGCAATGTCATCTAAAACGATAATCCTGAGCTCCATCCTGTGGTAATTGTGGAGTGTATTGGGATATACCAGGGCCAGAACTAGCAGTTCTAGTGCTTTTGGTAGAGATGAAATGATCCGGCTACTTCCCATTCTTTTTGATTTGATAGATTGCCCCGTCATTGGTTTAATTTTCATTGCTGTTGCTGATTATTCTTTTGTTTTCTTTTACATCACTGGTATACCATATATACGGGTGTGCCATTTTATGCCATTTATCTAACACTTTTTGTTATCTGCCATTTATGTACGTAGGATACTGGAATAACAATGAAAAAATGCATTAATTTTAGTGATAAAATTCAGGGTGCAGAAAGAGAAAACGGATTCAAAAAAAAAAATTCTGGGTTCATTTCTCACTAGGGAGAAATGAAATCCAACTGGGAATATTCAAACTTAACCAGATAGGGTCAACATTTGGACTCATTCCTAGCCTTTGGCTGACCCTGTGCTTAGCTCCTGAGACATCGTTTTTCTAGTGTTTTTTCTGTGGTAGGCTGTGTGTTGGTTTTCTTTGTAAATGCATTTACTGAAGCAGAATAGTAGAAGTTGTGCACACAATCTATTCCTATATTTGGGACAGAAGATGCATTTAATTCCATCCTGAATTTCCCAAACATTGCAATGTGAAACTGTTGAATATTAAAAGGTTTACTGGTTTGAAAGGCATGATGGAGGAAAATCATTGCACTTCCTTGATCCTGCTGATTAATTTGTATATCATAAATCATCACACATAATGGTTCAGTGTGCAGTGATGTAGCTCTCTGGCTGTTAGATATTGTGTAACAAGTTCTAAGGGAGGCCACGTCAAACATTTTATCATTAGCATGTCAGACTACTCAGTTTCAGTAATCAGGCCTAATAATTTAATCAAATTCACATTTCTGTTGGGTTTCATTGCTATCCCCCCAACTATGCAATTTGGCTTTTTTTTGTAATCATTATTTTTAATTAATCGCTACATGCCAAGGGAGCTGGTCAAACTCAGCAATCATTATTAGTCACCAAGTTTTAAGGAAATTGGCAGTGGGTTTTGCAAGAGTTCTGCTGTTCTAATTGACTACAGCTGTGGCCCTTAATTAAGAAAATCAAAATGCAGTCACGCAATCTGAAATCGAAGAGCCTCAAATGAAATGATGGCAAAAGAAAGGGAACGGCATTGCCAAAAAAAAGAAAAGAACGACGTTCTAGGACTTCTGGCTATGCAAAAGGATCTTTTTCCCCTTTGGATTTCCAGCGCGCAAGACCGGAGAGAGTTATAAATTATGTCTCCAGTGATTATCTGACCTTTAATTAGCTAGAGCAGACCAGCAAACTGCACACAGTTGAAGCCAATAATTAAGAACAGTTCAGATGAATGAAAAGCTCACCCAGGGGCATTTTCTGACTTCAGAATTATTTCCCCCCCTCCAAATCTAATAGGTCTCAGAATACATTCCTTTAAAGATGTTCTCCCAAGGAGATAATGAACAAGCGTGGGAGAGATGGCTAGAATCATTGTGGCAAGCTCTGTCTCCAATGTATGCATGCTCATTGGTATTCATGTATAGAGTCATTCAATGTTCATATGACTGCATGTGCATAGAGGCCTCCATAGGATTGCCAGGTCCCCACTGACCACTGGCGGGGATAGGGGGGTAGGGTTGCCAGATCCAGGTTAGGAAACTCGTGGAGATTTGGGGATGAACCCTGGGAAGGACAGGGACCTCAGTGGGGTATAATGCCATAGAATCCACCCTTCGAAGCATCCATTTTCTCCAGGGAACTGATCTCTGTAGTCTGGAGATGTGCTGTAATTCTGCAGAATCCCCAGGTCCCACCTGGAGACTGATATCCATACTGGCTCTCCACAAAGCTGGACTCTGAGAACAGATATCTAGGAATAAATATCCTCCCAGGGCAGCTCCCCTCCTTAGAGTTCTTTCAGATGCCAGGGGGCAGTTCTCTCATAGTTGAAAGGAACAAGTGCTGCCTGTATTCTTTTCTTGACTGGTGGCTCTATGGGCAAATGGATCCAGGTAGCAACCATAAACCTTGTGGTATTGCTGCTTCTTGGTGGCAACTCCTCTTAGCTGATGACTTCTTTGCGGTGGCCAGGCTGTTGATGGGTCTCACTATGCGGGAACACATCCAGCCTGTGCTAAAGGCATTGCACTGGCTACCAACAGCGTTCCAGATTCACTTCAAGGTTCTGGTTTTGACGTTTAAAGCCCTTTATGGCCAGGGACCTGTCTATCTGAGGGACCGCCTTTCCCCACATGTTCCCCAGATAGCACTTCAATCAGGACTCCAAAACCTCCTGGCCCTCCCTGGTCCAAAGGTGGCCAGATTGACATCAGCTAGGACCAGGGTGTTTTCTTTACTAGCGCCGGAGTACTGGAACGAACTCCCTGATGAGATCAGGGCCCTGCAGGACCTCTCACAGTTCCACAGGGCTGTGAAAATGGAGCTTTTCCAGCAGGCCTTCCAATAACCTCTGGGCCGACTTAGAGCTGAAGCTTTCTAGAGCAGTAGTACAGTTGACAGCATGTGAACGCACTTTATTCAGAGAACCGCCATCGATAATAATGGTTTTAAATTGTATTATGCAGTGTTTTAGATATTTTTGTATTGAATATATATTGTTTAACTGGTTTTATGTGAGCTCCCCTAAGCCTGCTTTGGCGGGGAGGGCGGGGTAAAAGTCAAAATAATAATAAAAATAAAAATAAATAAACACAATTCCACTCCTTGTTCTTTACATTACAAAGGATTTATCCCTCCTGCAGCTTCAAAGATCCCACGGATGGTCTAATTGTGTCAGATTATATGGACCCTAAAGTTGCCAACTCCTGGTTGGAAAATACCCGGAGTTTTGATGAGTGGAGCCTATGAAGAGGCTACAAAACAAAACTCCTTGGAAATTTATATTAATATAATAGATAACAGCAAAAGAAGTGCATGCTATACCCATGTCAGGAATTTGGTCTTTCAAAAAGAAAGAACATGCAACATTCTGGATGTTTGCCTTTTCTTTTTATGTTTACTTTGGGTAATGTTTGATGGGATTTTTTTTAGGGGAAATAAAATTTTTGTTTTCTTGCAGTACACAGATTTCTTTGTTAGTGATGTAAACTTTCAACAAACAAACATTGCCAAGAGTGTTTTGGAAAACAGTCTTTTACCTCAATGGCATTTTTGTGCTATTCTTGGAATAAAGGTAATCTAAAGGATGCCAGCTCCATTTTTATGGTATGCTGGTGTTTGGAGATTTCTTCATTTTTTGTTGGAAAACAAAGCTACCAGGAAGAGAGAAATTGCATGTCCAAGGGAGAAGAAGCTAGGAATGCACCGTCACTGTTAAGAAATGATTTTCCTTTTGGCTCCTTTGAAGAAGGAATTTGAATGAAAGGTTTCCAAAGCTTGCTCACTTATTTACCAGATGTGACCCCCCCCATTTCCAATTTACTGGAATGTACAATCATGGCAACTCATCTGGGAGCAAACGTCTCTTTTTTTTTTTTGCTGCCTGCTTGCCTGCAACTTCCAAAAATTTGTTCTGCCACTGGAAGGCTACATCTGACTTGGTGAAAGTGTGCTTTTTCATGCCTGATTTATATATCTTGGTTATCTAGCACATTTTTATCTTGCCCTTCTTCTAAGCAGTTGAGGACAATGTACATGGCTCCACCATTTTGTCCTCACAACCACACTACAAGGTAGCTATGACGCCTCCCCCACCATCTTCTACCCTCCCTCAGAGGCAAGTTTTTCTCTCCTTTTCTCTTTGCCTGTCCGACTGAGCTTCCCTAGCAATGTTTTTTTTCTTTGCTGAAGAACTCTGGCTGTCCCACCTTGTCACAGTACAATATTTTGGCTGTTAGCTCAGCCCAGGAATCTGAGGGAAGGATCAGGAGCCTGTTTTAACATAAACAACTTAAATGGCACTCAAGGTGTTTTGAAATTCAAAGATAACAAAATATTTTATTTAACATAGAAGGGAAAGGTCAGGTGAAATCAGAGGTAAAATTTCTGAAGTAAAACCAGTACACAGACTTTAGTTCTTGTGTTTCAGGCTAATGAGAGTTTCTTAAGCTTTTCACCATGTTTTAAATTTTTATGTTGAGAAGCTTTTGTTCCAGTGTTTTCTGCAAACACTCCTGCACACTTTCTTTGAGTTTTCTCTGACTCTTTTGATTTCCAGAAGGCCCAAATGGGAGTCTTTGCCTACTTTCCAAACTTCCTTACTAACTTTCCCCCAGTTCTCATGTCTGTGTTAAAATGCTCTCAGTCAGGGTTGAATTCTAAAATAGTCAGTACTCTACACTTCTCAGCTAGGACTGAAATCAGACTGTCAGTACTCAACTCAGTCAAGGCAGAAATCTGACTGTCTGCTCAGCATGAAGTTCTCTCCAGACTTTCTCTGCTCAACTGATCCTAACCAATCAGAATGCTTGGAGCAGCCTGTCACTCAAGGCTCTCCATTTCTGTGAAGAATTAACCCTTCACAGTCCTTTAGCTGTTTGTACAGCACTTCTAAGCTTTTAACAGTGCAGTCTGTCACAGCCGAATATGCTGAAAGGCATTATTTTAGTTTTATGTGGGGCTCAACTATGTTGTCTGATACATAAGTATGAAAGGAAAAAGAGTTTACTGTTTAAGAGAAAGGTGGGCTAAAATATGTCAAATAAATTTAGTCTATGGCATGTTCAGACCATTACCTGCTGAAAGCCTAGTTGAATATGACTCCCTTTCCCTGCAGGGGTAGCGGACCTGTTAATTGGCCAACCTGAGAAGGCTGATGGATATAGTGGATTGGGTGATTTTGGGAGTTTGAATGGCCACACTGCCAAAGGCTTGGTGGCCTGGAAGTCAGGCAGTTCTAAGCAATAGACCAAGGGTGCTCTTCCTCCCTTAGACAGAAGGTCAGAGCCATGGTTTACTCAGGAGCTGGGGGAATGGAGGAGGACTGGAACATGAGACACCGTGATGGAAATCTTGAGTTGAAACTGATGGAGAATTCTATAGAGTACATTTGAAAGCCTATGAGGTGGCAGTGAAGAAAGTTTCCTTCTACCATCACAGTGTCTAAATCATATCCAGTGCAATGGTTTGGGGACTCCTGGGAGTGCCAAAGCAGGATTACAATTGAACATCAAGAAGACAAAAGTAATGACTACTGGGGAATTGCACAACTTTAAGGTTGATGATGAAGAAATTGAAATTCGTTAAGATTTTGTATTCCTTGACTCCATCATCAACCAAAAGTGAGACTGCACCCAAAAAGTCAGAAGGAGATTGAAACTGGGGAGGGCATCCATAAAGGAACTAGAAAAGATCCTTAAGTCTAAGGGTGTGTCTCTGGTGACCAAGATCAAGATAATTCATGCCATAGTATTCTCCATTACTATGAATGGGTGTGAAAGCTTGTCAATGAAGAAAGCTGACAGGAAGAAAGTAGATTCCTTTGAAATGTGGTGTTGTAGGAGAGTGGACCACCAAAAAGACAAATGTGGGTTCTAGACCAGATCAAGCCTGAACTCTCCCTAGAAGCTAGAATGGCTAAACAGAAGTTATCATATTTTGGTCACATTATGAGAAATCAAGAGTCACTGAAAAAGACAATAATGCTAAGAAAAGTTTCATACTTGCCATTCTTGGGGAAGCTGACCAAACAGATGGTGGCAGAAAAACTCCGGGACATTGGTACTCACACTGTAGTTTGAGAGCAACATGTGTTTTCACATGCCACCTCTGGTTGTTCTTCTGGTTTTGGTTTCTGGGGTTTGCTATGCATGCATTAAATAAGTTAGTGGAATGTAGTTTAATTGCACTGAAAGCTTATTTGGTTATATTTATATTTATGTGTTTAATATCAATGCTCTGACTTGGATAGCCCAGGCTAGGCCAATCTCATCAGATCTCAGAAGCTAAGCAGGGTTGGCCCTTAGTTGGTATTTGGATGGAAGAATTCCCACCAAGGAATTGGTTGGTATTTGGATGGGAGAATTCCCACCAAGGAATTTCAGGGTCTCTGTGCAGAGGCAGGCAATGGCAAATCATCTGAGAATATCTCTTGCCTTGAAAACGCTATGGCATCACCATAAATTGGCTGTGTGACTTGATGGCAAAAAAAAAAAATCACATCTATTTAACAGGATGTGTATGTTTGGTAGGGTGGGGTGCAGAGTGTGCTCATTAATTATGCAGTTCTTCTGGTTGATGGTGATTGTGAATGTGGCTGTCTGTGAACTGTGGAGTGAGTACTACTGCTCCAGGTTTGTTTATTTTTTGGTGGCACATGTCTTTTTGACCCATTTCAATCTGGTTGAACCTTTAAAGATGTCTATATTCTGCAGTGGCCACTGTGGGAGTTGCTAGGCAACCACAATAATATTGCCAGCCTTCAAGCCTTGGTTTCTGTCAGTAAAAGGTGGGGGGAGGGGACAGGGTCCTTTCCCAGGTCCATTTTGGCCTTTGGGAGAGGGCACATTAGGGCCAGGCCCTGCAGCAACAGCTGGCAGTCCCAGCTTTTTGCTTCTGTTCAACAGTAGCTGCAGCAAAAAACAAATAAACAAACAAGCAAACAACCCCCCCACCATTGTGGTGTAGTGGTTAGAGTTTCAGACTGGCCTCTGGGAGATGCAGGTATGAATCTCTATTCTGCCATGGAAGCTCACTGGATTACCATGGGCCAGTCATATACTCCCAGCATAACCTGACTCACAAGGTTGTTGCAAGGTTATACTGGAAGACAGGAGAATAATGAATGCTGCCTTGGTTCCCCACTGGTGAGGGTGACAGGGTATAAATTAGGTAAACAAATAAAGCTGAAGATGGAGATAGATAAAAGATAGGTGGTCTGGTGGGTGGGAAGTCTAGTGATGGAAAAGAGAGAAGGAAGCAGTAAAGGGCAGAAGATATGGGTGCTGCCAAGAGGAGGAAAGATGAAATAGTGGGGGAGATGATATAGGGGAAAATGAGATGCACCCACAACTCCTTGTGGGTCCCCCACTTGTACATATTTAAAACTTTGAAATGAGATCTTCTGTAGCTTTGGACCTTGGTGTTATCAGCAAGCCCTTGGGCCAGTTCTTTGTTGCTGTGTTCAAGTAGCTTACAGCAGAACGAGCTGAAAGAGAGTCCAAAGTGAATCCCAACAAGATGCTGGTCAGTAAGGCTAATGTCCAAAAGGGGGATTGTGTTCCCCATGTTGTATAAGACTAGCCTTTCTCCAGTAGTGTGTTAAGAGTTGGGAGTCCAGCTAGATCCAGCTATTGTGCTAGAATGAAACAACGAGTTAGCATAGTGGCTAGGAATGTGTGTGTCTGTGAATGTGTATGCATGTGTTTTTAAACTGTATCTCATCGATAAGTTTTCTCTCTTTTTGGACTCAACTGAACTGGCTATACTAATCCATGCTAACATAACACTGAAGGTTCAACTATTGCAATGTCTTCTACACAACACTGCCCCTGAAGACAACTTCAGCTGGTATAAAACATAGCATATTTGTTTATTATTAGGAGGAAGATGAATGTTCATCCTATTCCAGTTTTAAGATTAGCTGCTACCCTGATTTGGATAGTACGGGCTAGTCCAATCCCATCAGATCTTGGCTTCTAAGCAAGAGCAGCCTTGGTTGATACCTGGATGGGAGACCAAGAAGGAAGTCCAGGGTTGCTATGCAGAGGCAGGGAAAGGAAAACCACCTCATGCCTTGAAAACCCTATGGGGTCACCCTAAATTATCTGTGACTTGACAGCACTTTCCAGCATCACTGCTGTTTATTTTCAAGTTTAGTTTAGGATGCTGGTGCTTATTTTTAAAGCTGTTCATGACCAGTTACTCACATACAAGAAAGACCGCCTCTACTTGTACAAGCCTGTGTGGAAATTCCATCATTCATAGCATCCCTGCCAGAGACCTTGGTTGGGTCACCCTGGGTTAGTGCTCCTGGTTCTCTGCTTGTTTCTGAACAACTTCCCAGACCTGTGGGCCCTTGAGGTTGGATGCACACAAGAAAAACAGACCTTATAAAATGTATACAAGTTTATTAAATTGTTAAAACAGTTAACAATGCAGTATGGTCTCTTTAGCTCAGCAAAAAGAAAACAAAGTTAACTTTTCTATCTAATACATTGAATACCTTGATGGCCATTCTATCACAGCATAAAATCCAAATAGCAGCACAAAAAGCATTCTATACATTGCAGTCCATTATGATGAAGCATAACATGTCTAAGCATACTAGCATGGCATTAGCATAACTCTCTCTGGCCTATACCTTTATTATAACTTTCTACTCTGTGACATCAGGTGGTTCCAATCTAGGATCCTCTTCTCAGGAACTTTCCAGAGGATGTTGGCAATTGCTCCGGATTTCCCTCTCCCATCTGGCTATACAACTGAGCACAGGTTCTCATGATTTGCCCAATTACTACATTCTTGTGCTGGGCCTTGAAGGAGATAGGAAAGGTGGTTGCAGAAACACTGAAATCACGAACACCTGCACAAACTAAGTTGTCTATTAACACTTGCGAGGAACTTAGGGCCCTTAGCCTCACAATCCTCTTTTTGGTATTCCCTCCTGAAGGAGGAAGTACACAGCTGTAGCTTATTCTTGGGCTTTTATTGTGAATGTGGTGGCTCCCCAATGGTGCCTGCCTTTTGGAGAATGTGGGGAAAGCTCTTGCTTTCACTTTCATCCTGGAGAGGCAGTAAGACTGTTTAGGAGACTGTCTGGAAAATCATGAAATTTGATGGTGTTAGAAGTTAGCTGACATGTTTTTGTGTGCCAGCTTTTAAAGACTGTCCTTAATGAGTGCTATGTAGTGGTTAGAATGTCAAACTAGGATCTGGACTACCCAGAATTGAATCCCCACTGTGCCATGGAAGCTCATGTTGGACCTCTCTCAACCTAAGTTACATGGTTATTGCAGTGGGAATAAAATGGACTGGAGAATGATGTTATAAACAATTTTGGGTATCCATTAGAAAAAAAGCAAGGTATAAATAACTAACACATTCATACATATTGTATCATTGCTTTAATTCTTATTGCTCCCTGCTTTGGGTCTCAACTGGCTTGGAAGAAAGTTGGAATCCTAAACACACACACCTGTCCCAGAATAGCACAATGTAATGGACAAAAGTGTTGAGTCAGTCTACATCCCTTTAAAAGGCTTTTGATGGGTATGAATGGGAAATAGGCTAGCAAATCCCATTATAAAATCTTTCACCTGTGCTGTCTTAACCATTAAATCTGGGTATCAGATTACATTATAAGGTTATATAGACAGGAATTAAACAACCAACAATTAAGGCACTGATGTTCCTCTAGGACAGAAGTAAGCTGGCCAGTCTTATATGGCCTACTTGTATATTACTACAATTCTTGTAATTCACAGATGTGCCTTAAATTTGCCTAATTTTTGTCTTCAGTGGGAAATGCATTTACATTATAAAATATCCTTTGTACTGAAGGTTTTAGAAATAGAAAATCCTCCATGTGAAGTATATGTTGATAGTAAGAATATATGTCTTCCTGAGGATAAAATGTATATGTATTTGCCTCAACAAAGACAAATAAAAACTCTAGGGAATTTAATAAGGCTTTGCATCAAACACTGGCTGTTTGGTTGAGATGTCTCCCAGCATTAATCAGGCAAGCTCTGGGACTGCTCAGCCTCCCCCCCCCCCCAGACGGCAGCCTTCCCTGGATTTGACCACTGTTTCTTGGACCAATAGAAATTGCCAGTTGGAGGCATTTCCTTAGCTCTGTCTGAGCTCCAGCTACTGCCCATGAGTAGGTCAGGAAAACTGCAAACAACACATTCTGCATATTTGCAAGATCTCATTATATATTATGAGCCAACTGAGAACTTTTCAGGGAAATGCCTTTAGACTCATGTATAAGCATTACTCATGTTATGAAGCTGATGCTTGAGGGGCTGTATATAACTCTCTAAAATAAGTACATTGTAAACTACAAAAAACATTCTCTGAATCAGGTAATTATGGGGTTATTTTCTATATCACTAGTAGAAGTTGACAGAATGTAGATTATACTAACTGGCGGATTTATGATCAATTTATGATCCACTAGGTGGTCCACTAGAAGACTGGTCAGCAGCCGATTAAATACTAGCACTTTACATGCATAAAACCATAATAATAACAACGTTCAAAAGATGACTTTTGAAGAGATTTCTTTTTTTGATTGTTTCTATTGAAGAAGAAGAGTTGGTTTTTATACCCCGCTTTTCTCTGCCTTAAGGAGTCTCAAAGCGGCTTACGATCATCTTCTCTTCCTCTCCCCATGATAGGCACCTTGTGAGGTAGGTGGGGCTGAGAGAGTTCTGAGACAAACTGTGACTGGCCCAAGGTCACCCAGCAGGCTTCATGTGGAGGAGTGGGGAATCAAATCCACTTCTCCAGATCAGAGTCCACTGCTCTTAACTGCTATATCACACTGGCTATTGTACCAAAGTATAAAATTGTTCATCATAGAGACATCAAACAAAAACTCACAGAGTCACAAATGCATATACCTGTGTGACCACAGGAAATAATGGGGGGAAAGTAAAAGCACCAAAAACAGTGCAACCCCCTCTTTGACTTCTCATAAAATCTCCCATAGATTGGGTTTAATCCAAAGAGCAGTATGGTGAAGGGTGTCAGAGATCCAGGCCCGTAGCCAGAAAATTTTTATTGGGGGGTTGGGAATGAGTACAGTGATGGTCAGCCCATCATTATCTATTTACTTATTTCTTTATTTAAACTGTATTAGTTATTTACCAATTTTCTACTTGAGACTCAAGGTGGATTACATGGTAATTGTAGCCTTAGCAACATTGCTGTATAATCTTTCTCTTTGGATAGGTAGGGGGCATTGGATATTAGATCTAAAGATACTGGATCTAAAGGTGATCAGAGCACTTCCCTTTCAGTATTTCTTTTGCTTTCAACAGGACTGTTGCATAGGGAAATAATTGACAAAGTTCGCTGTGTTTCTGGTAGCTGTAAATGGTGGCAGTCAAACACTGGGATTCCTTCCACGTAGCCATTCTCCTGGAGCTACTCTTCGTAAGTTGCTGGCATGTAAAACTTTTCTTTTCACCAGCCCCTTTGCTGCTTCTAGTTCTGCTAAGTGATTTTATACTGCAATTGTTTTTAAACACACACGTACACATATTTAGTATTCTACTTGCTGGTTATTTATGAGTATTGTTAACATTATTTTAATGCATTAGAACTTGTCTCAGGAACTGTATAGCTGAGTCACAGAGTGTAAATATTTCAGATAAATAAAGCTGTAACATCAAGGATTGACTACTGTAATGAACACAACAAAGGACTTCTTGTCAAACAGTTTAGAAATTGCTGCTGGAGCTGAATACTGCAGCCTATTAGGCAGGTGAACACTAAATCAACCTAGGACATTATGTATGTTGGAATCAACATGCATAGAAGGGGAGCAGATATGAGTGCACTGGCCCCACCCTCTCTGTCTATGCGTGATCCATTCACTCATGAGTTCAAAGTACATGAAGTGTGCTGCACCACCATGAAGGGGACTCTGCTTTTTCAAACACTCCTGGTTATGGAGACAGAATTCATGTGCACACACTTTGGGTACTTTTAGTGCACATAGACACTATACTGACCATAGAATCATAGAGGGGGAAGAGGCCATATAGACCATCTAGTCAACTCCCCTGCTCAAAGCAAAAGCCCAAAGCATCCCTGACAGGTGTTCATCCAGTTGCTGCATGAAGACTTTTAGTGAGCGGGAGCTCACCACCTCCCTAGGCAGCTGATTCTATTGCTGAAGTACTCTTACTGTAAAAAAATAAATAAATCCTAATATCCAGCTGTACCTTTCCACCCATAATTTAAATCCATTATTGTGAGTTCTATCTTCTGTTGCCAACAGGAACAGCTTGCTGCCTTCCTCTAAGCCTTTCACATACTTAAAGCCAGCAAGCAACATTTATTCATTAATTTACTTCATTTCTCCCCAATGGGGGCTCAAAGCAGTGTACACCATTCTCCTGTCTTCCATGTTATCCACATGACAACCCTGTGAGGTAGGTTATGTTGAGAGTGTGACTGGCTCAACATCACTCAGCAAGCTTCCATGGCAGTGGGAATTCAAACCTGTCTCCCAGAACCTACTCTGACACACTAAGGCTGTGGTCAGATGTGCCATTTGGCACGGAGGGGAAGTGCCCCTATTTCCTCCAGAGGAATTTGACTCGCAGTCACGTAATCACAGATCCCTTTGTGCTGCTGGCTCAGCCCATCACTGTGCGATCAGATGTCATATTTGGCCAAGTGTTGTTGGGTTTTTTGCCTTTTGTTTCCCATGAGCATAAACGAGGAATCGAATCTCCTTGTGGAGAGTTCCCCAAGGAGTATGCAGTTATGCCGACAGCGTGAGAGTGTGCTTGAGCGATGAGACTATGGAAACTCTGTCTATGGCCCATCATCAAGTGTTAGGACTGGACTTTCCCTGGTGTCTTTTAACTTCATTTCTGTGGTGGGGTAGCACAAGGTGCAGACAACTGCAGGACCTTTCCCAGATGTTGCTATCTGGTCATGCACTTTAAATCCCTCAGGCATTCACAGCTATGTCAGATCTAAAGGCACATCTGACCACAACCTAACCCAACACCATAGGTGTGTGTGTGTTGGGTGGATACTGTGTTCATGCCTTGTTGCCCTTTCATTCATGTTGATTTAAACACATGCAACAACATCTGCAGAGGGATCTAGTTTGTGCCAATTGTACTGATAGCGAGTTTGTTTTGGAACATGATACAAAGTGCTAAGAGCCTGGAATCTTACATAAGTGGTCCCCATGTGAGCATCCAAGTAATAGAGTCAAGTGTGGCTCTAGCAAGAGATTCAAATATCACTCACTACTGAAGACCAGGGCCTTTTCAGGGATAGCCCCAGGACTATGAAGTGACTTCCCAGAGGGAGTGCAACAACACATCTGCCCCTTGCTTTCAGGAATAGGTTAGAGCTTGCTTGTGGATTTGGATAAATCACTGGGGAGTTTGCGAGGCTGCTGGAGGTTTTTAAATGACAAGCAAGCTGATTGTAGGTACAGCTGCTCTGAAATATTGAGTTCAGTGGTGATCACTCTGACATAAGTATTATAAAATTGATGTTTTAATATTTTTCTCACTATTTTCATATAGTTGAATTCCATATATGCTGGGATGGATTCAGCAAAGCGTGTGTGCAAATTTATATCCACAGAACACAACTTTCTTGGCTCCCTACTCTCACTGAAGCCCAACCCTCCCCCAATTTATTTGTTTTCTTATTTATGTAGGGACCTTTCATGCCACCTCTCCTGAGAACCTGCTCACACAGTAATGTAATAAAACATAACATTATAAGTTATGAATTAAAACCTTGCAGTAAAAACTCTCTGCCAGGGAATAAGTAACAAATAATTGAACTGCTTATAAAGGAAGTAACCATTTTTAGGCTAAAAGCATGCTATAAAATGATTTTAAAAGATCAACCCTTTAATTAAAAACCTGAGTAAACAAAAATGTTCTGGCCTGGCACCCAAAAGAAAGTAACAAGCTTACCAGGTGAGCCTCAAGGGGAGGGGCATTCCACAGGTAAGGCACCACTATTGACGAAGCCCCCTCTCTGATTGCTAGGTTTTAACAGGGAAGCTGGACAATATGAGAGGAGGCAGTCCTTCAAGGAACCCAACCATACGCCATAATTTAAAAAATTATTTCTTTCAAAAACAAACAAAAAAACCCACAGGAAAAAAATGGGGGGGAAACTTAAAAGCCAACAACTAAATAAAGGTTTGTTTTTTTAAAAAAAGATATACATAAAGACAAGACAAAAATATAACAGTGGTGGCAGATCTACTCATAAGTTTCTTTAAATGGATTCCAACTATCCATATGCAACTGTCATCTATATACCATGTGTTCAAATACTGATAGAGTTCTAAAGTCCTCAATCCATTGATTTATCAGAGATGGGTCTTTATCTTTCCAACGCCGCAACATGAGTCTTTTAGCTGTAGTAAAGGCATGGAGGATTCATTTTTGTTCACTGTCCAAGAGATGGGCAGCTAGTTTAACCTCAAGCCATTTAATGCTTTAAAGGTAAAGCACTTATAGTTGTTTTCAGAAACAGATGGATGGCCAGTGTAGATCTTTCAGCAACAAAGTGGTACGATCTCTGTTATCTGGCTCCTAACAGTAACCTGGCTGCTATGTTTTGGCCCAACTGACATTTATAGACCATTTTCAGGGGCTGTCCCATATAGAGTATGTTACAGTGCTCTAGCCTGGATTTACTCAGAGCACGGATCACCATAGCCATATTACATTCTCTTCCTTGTCCCCCAGCAGCGGCATTTTAGGCTGTAGCAGGAGGTGGGAGGCAAGAAGGACATGTTCTGGGAACAGAAATCCTTCTAAAGTGAAAACACCAAGGTATTGTAACATGTTAGTTGTAGCTCCTTCTTTATAATGAATTTTCATATTATTGTTAGCTGCACTGAGCTGATGCAATGGTGGGGGATATTTTAAATGAACACTAAAGCCCAGAAATAAGTTTTGGTTCTAAACTGATTTCACAGCATTTCCATGGTTTGAAAGTGGCCTGTACCAAAGGGAAGGGATGGATGTTGCAAGTTTTGCGTGTCAGTCTTATCAGTCATTATTTTAGGATATGAGTGTTTTGTGTCGGTATTTTCATGGCAAAGGAAAATCGGATTTCTCAATGTTCTGCCCTGATTACGGTTGTGTGAGCCTGGGATCATCAACAGAGCCTCAGATTTATGGAGCTGACAGTGTTGACCACCAAATCCTGTTGAAACACTGAAATCTATGATGGTGTTGAAATGCTTACTATATTTTGCTCTGACTTTTTAAAAAGACAATAGTACATGTTTCATAATATCATCTTGCGGAATCTTATTTTACACTGAAAAAGTTCAGCCCTCAAACACCTAAACAACAAAAACAGATTCTGGATGAAAACAAGGACAAGTTTGTATTTCCCTTTAAGTAGCTGCTTCCTGCCTATTTTTTTTACACTCCATACTATCCAATGACACAAGATGGGTAATTTTCGTAGAAATACCCTTTAGCTTCTCTCTGTATATCTGCATATATAATGAAAACCTGGTGGCTCCTTGCTTCTTTTAAGGAGCAACATGAACATAGAGCTCTGGTGAATGCCTTTGCCAAAATGGTGCCTTCCGGCATGTAGGTCACATCTCCTGTAAACCAGATGCAGCTTCAACCAAATGTCTAGACCCCCATCCAGTTTCCACGATTCTTCCCCAATTGTGTAGAGAGCCAGCGTGGCGTAGTGGTTAAGAGTTTTCGACTAGGAGCTGAGAGAAACAGGTTCAAATCTCCACTTGTGCCTTGGAAGCTCACTGGGTGACCTTGGCCAGTCACACTCTCTCAGCCTCCCCCACTTCACAGGGTTGTTGTGAGGATAAAATGGAGGAGAAGAGAATGATGTAAGCCACTTTGGGTCCCCATTGAAGAGAAAGGCAGGGTATAAAAGAATTAAATAAATAGATATGCCACTAACGTTCACTGCAAGGCTTGTATAAAGGGAAAGAGCTGGATAATAAACAAGTCTACAGGTTGGGGGTTTTTTTGTGGGGGGAGATTACTGAGTCACTATTTAGGGCTGATAATAGGCCTGGAGAAAAAAATGTCCTGTCCTTTTAATAGAGGTTTAATGTGTGCAAATGGGCAGCTGAAGCTTTTCACGGTATGGAGGTATATGACATCAACTGATGAATAATATCCCATTAAGCCTCTATTAAAGGGACAGGACATTTTTTTCCCCTAGTCACTTGGCAACCCTAGATGCCATTAATTAACTGGTGTGCTCCGTAAACTGACATCTCTGAGGCACTTCACTCCCAAATTCTCCTTAACATCTTTAGATCATATTTGCTAGTTGAATCTGATATTAGTAAATGGCAAGTCAAACTTTCTCCCCCTTGAGACTGAGGGGCCAAGAGGATGAATATTTATTTGATCTCTCTCTCTCCCTCTTTCCCCGCCCCCCCTTGTGTAAATGATGTTTTTTTTCCTTGCTTGGAAAACATAGATATGCATGCAGATCCTTTACAAAAATCTATACTTGCCATAATACTTTAATAAAGAATTATGTTAAGATTTTATGTTTTGAAAATTGAAAGAAATACTGTTGGATTCACTTGCAAAATACTGAAATTTGCCTAAGGAAATGAAATTCTTCTGCTTTTAGGGAGGTTTTGATCTCAAGAATGAGATTCTGCAAAATGAAGTTGGCTGCACTGCCTTAAGGAACTTGAATGGAGCTACTAAAGTACACTTTAAAGATATTTCCCCCCGGGATGATTTATATGCATTCCAAAATGGTTAATTTTAAAATATAGAAAATGTCTAGATTGGGCTGCAATTTCATTTTACCAAGATTTATTTATTTATTTCATTTGTAGTATGCTTTTATCGTTGAGGCTCACAGCAGATTAAACAATTCGAAACAATGCAATACAAAAATATGTAACAAAAAATGTGATAAAATGTAATTAAAATGTCTGAAGACATTTCTGTGGTCATGTGGCCGGCATGTCTAGATGCTGAGGCACATGGAATGCTGTTACCTTCCTGCTGAAGCAGTACCTATTTATCTACTTGCAATTTCTTGCTTTCAAACTGCTAGGTTGGCAGGAGCTGGGACCAGAGACAGGAGCTCATTCTGTCCTGCGGAACTTAGGTCTCGAACCATTGAACTACCAACCTTCTGGTCTGCAGTTCAGCGTCTTAACCGCTGAGCCACCACAGCCCCTAAAATGGCATACATACAAACAATGCAGTAAAACTTAGGTAAAATTAGAGAATGTGCTAGAAAAAGTGTTTAATCCATACAACAATGCAGGATTACAAAATTGAAAAATGACGTGAAAAATCAGTATGATATATGCAATGCACTGAAAACAGCCTAAATGTTCACAGACAAGAATCTTCCTCATTCATGTGCCCCCTCATTCTTTATGCGGGATAACACCTACATTCTGTGTGACCAGTGAAGGAGTCTAACAGTTACTTCCAAAACAAATTCCCCAGTAAAGTATTAAAGATGCAAGCAAGAACTAGAATGGTTGCAAGCACCTACGTCTTCATAACATTCAAGTGAACTGCTCAGGACTAGGTTTGCCAGCTCTGGGTTGAGAAATCTCTGGAGATTTGGGGGTGGAGCCTGGAGAGGGAAGGGTTTGGGGAGGGGAGGAGTTTCAGTGGGGTATAACACCATAGGCTCCACCTTCCAAAGTAGCCATTTTCTCCAGTGGAACTGACCTCTGTAGGCTGGAGATCAATTGTAATTCAGGGAGATCCCCAGCCCCCAACCTGCAGGTAGGCAACCATACTCAGGACTGAATATAGACATTCTACTGACATTCTGTACATGGCCTGTGAGCTACTTGTGTTCAAACAACGGCCCTTTTCACATTACCATTCTAAACCAGATGTTATCCATCGTTGGCCCAGTTTTGAGTAAAGCAATACAGGGATGGGGATTTCACACAGCGAATTTCCTTCCATTAATGAGCCATCTTTGAAGCACTCTGACCATTTCAACAAGTGCCGCTTTTTCTCCCCACCCTTTTTCGCTTTCACGCAAACTTCCTCTGAGGGTTTTTAAAAATGTTCTATAGTGAACGCTACCTCGCTGAAGCCATCTTGTACTTGAGCGCTTCAGCTGCCCCACTAAGATGCCTGGACTCTCAGCCTCTTGTTTGCTTTGCCTCTCTTCCTTAGAATATATGGGGAAAGTGTAAACACACTTACATGCAGAGTTACACTAGAGTAGGCCCATTGGCTTCACTATATTTACACTTGTGTCAATCATGGGAGCCTCTCAAACAGCAACCTTGAAGCAATCTGCAAGGCGGAAAGTTTCAATTTGTGTGTGGGGGAAGTTGTCTTTCCCTTTTATGGACTTAAAGACTTATTGTGCTTTTACAACTCAATATTTACAGATTCTCTTGAATGTGTGTGTGTGTGTGTGTGTGTGCATGCTCTCATTGCAACCCAGGTCAGATAAAAATCCAGTGTGTTTGGAAGAGTTGTCAGGTCCTTCTTGGCTAAAGTGGGGGGGGTCAGTAGGGAGTAGGGTTGCCAGCTCCAGTCAGGGAAACCCCTGGAGATTTGGAAAGGACAGGGACCTCAGTGGGGTACAGTGCCATAGAGTCAACCTTCCAAAACATTAATTTCTCCAGGGGAACTGATCTCTGTGTAGTCTGGAGCTGTGCTGTCATTCTGAGGGATTCCCAGGTCCCACCTGCAGGCTGGCATCCCTAATTCAGGGGAACTTGGGTGAAGCTAGAAAAATTTAAAAATCCAGGCAGCCTTGCTTCTGAGTAAACTCAGGCTGAATATCTGCCCCAAAAGTGTGTGCAGGGCTTCCTGGGCATGGACTTTGGCTAAAGTGGGAACATAAGAACATAAGAGAAACCAATGTTGAATCAGGCCAATGGCCCAACTAGTCCAACAATCTGTCACACAGTGGCCAAAAATACCAGGTGCCATTAGGAGGTCCAGCAGTGGGGCCAGGAGTGGATGTTAACCAGACTACAGAGATCAGTTCCCTTGGAGCATGCCCATCCACCGTGATGAATACATATAATTTGTGGTTAAATAGAAAGACATCAGAAATGCAGTCCAGGAGCCCCTAGAGTTTTGATGGGGGCTCCCAAAATGGATGCCATGGCAGCCTTTTGGGCACTCAGTACCTGAAAAGGTTAGTCCAAAACAAAAGAGGGCCAAATTTAAAATCCACTTAAAAAACATACATGTATTTATTAAACACAGATTAAAAAATTATATAGGGGCCCATTCATACCTCATAAAGAATTGTAAAAATATACAAGGGCTGATAAAATAGACCTGACGCGTTTCGGCCTTAGCAGGCCTTCTTCAGAGGTCTAATACAAAATGCATATGGAACACATTGGCTATTATATAAACAGAAATGAATACAACCATACATACATAAAGTTTGAAACCAATAAAGACCAGAAAACAAAGGAAAGTTTAACCACTGGGCAAGGAAGAAAACTACAAAATTGCAAATGAGGCCTCCAGTACAATCACATGTCCAGTGGTGCTCCTCTCTGGTCAATTATATATTTTTTCAAAGATTGTATGGCCAATTGTTCCAATTGAAGAAGGCCTGCTAAGGCCGAAACGCGTCAGGTCTATTTTATCAGCCCTTGTATATTTTTGCAATTCTTTATGAGGTATGAATGGGCCCCTATATAATGTTTTAATCTGTGTTTAATAAATACATGTATGTTTTTGTATGTTTTTTAAGTGGATTTTAAATTTGGCCCTCTTTTGTTTTGGGCTAACCTTTTCAGGTACTGAATTCTTTATTTTTGGTTCAGTTTTCTTCCCTCCCCTTTTCTGTTTTCTAGCCTTTTGGGCACCCCACCCAGACACCACCTCAGGGCCAAACACAAAAACCTCTGGTCACAGCCCACCCCAAGCTGAAATTTCTGGATGGTTCTTCACCATTAGCAGAACACATTGTACAGATAAGAGATCATCTGTTGTGACTGTGAATTGTACAAATGCAGTGGAAAAGGGTGGTCAAACAGGGGCTTGCTTGTAAAGGTGGATGCTTAGAGAGGTGGGCAGGCACATTGTGGATGAGCTGGTGTTTGGGCTCATCCTCCTCCCCCTGCCTCTCACACAGCAGACGGGCAGACTTGATGCTGAGTGAGAAGTGGGCAGCCAGGTGCCAGCAAGTCTTCAGCAGGGACCGCACCTCAAGGGTGGCAGCAGGCCCATAGCCAAGATTTTTTGTTTGGGGGGGCCTTTAAATAAGGCCCCCCATGCACCCCCTAAGTGAGCAGCCATGCTCTTGCCCTTCCCTGCAACCAGCCAGGTGTCCTTTTTGCAGGGGAGCCAAGGCTGCCAGGGCAGGAAAGTGGTAAGCCCACCCAAGGAGACTGCCTTCAGTGCCCGCCTGCCACCACCATGGTTCCTTCCCCCATTCACACCCCTGATGGCTACTGCTCCTCCTCCTCCTCCAGCCATGGCTGAGTGGTGGGCTGCCAGGGCAGGAGAGTGGTGAGCCTGCCCGAGGAGGATGCCTTCATTGCCTGCCTGCTACCACTGCTCATTCCCCACCCCGGGCTATGTTGTGGTGGGCCCAAACTGGGAGCCAGTGAGTTGACAGAATTCCATTGAAACGCCAACACTACTAATGACTAAAATATTATGAGTTCAGTGAGAAAGCAGTGTGTGATTGGAGGGTGGTGTGGGGCTTGATTTCTTGTTGGCTTGCCGGCAATGAGAGAGGGTGGCCATGGATGGTGAGAGGCAAGAGAGAGCAGTGTGGGATTGGAAGGCAGTGCAGTGCTTGACTTCTTGCTGGCGATGAGAGAGAGCAGCTGGGGCTGGCGAGAGGAGAGAAAGAGCAGCATGGGATTGGAGGGCAGTGAAGGGCTTGCTGGTGATGAGCACAATAAATAAAAAAGTTGGAAATTGGGGGGCCTGGGCTGGATGGGAAGTCAGGGGCCTTGGTGGTAACTCAGGGGGGGATGCACCACACAGACAATGCTCATGAGGTGCACAAGCATCACCACAGCCAGCATGTTGGTGCTGGCATGTGTGACCATGTATTCATGGATGATGTTGCTGCCACCCAAGCACTCCCTCAGGCTACTCTGAATTGAGGCAGTGATGTTTGCTGCCGTGTAGTCTGCATTCATCCCCTGCACATGGAGCAGAACCACTTTGTATGCAGGAGGCAGGAGTGTCCCCTCTTGGGGCTTGGGCCCAACAGTCCAGACAGTGAGGTCTTCCAGTGGCCATCAGTGAGTGGTGAGAGACAGGTAGCTGTTCTGCCAGCTACTTCAGTCTATGGTGAAATGGATGGCTTGGCCTTGCCCTCAGGAGAGCTCAGCTTTGACCAGTGCCACCTCAGAGCAATGCATGGGAGACAGACTCGCTGGCTCATGGTCCTTTGTGAGAGGACAGAGTACCAGGGAGCCAGATGGTGAAGCAGCCGGTGAAAGGCTATGTCCTCCAGAAGGGAGAAGGGTTGGCTATTCACAGGAATCATCTCATCAGTGAAGTGAGTGAGTGGTTCTTGAGCCTTTCTCCTAGCCCTTTTGGGTAATACTGTTGGTGTCCTTGGGAGCATGACCTTCTGGAAGGTGCCCTGCCTTGGGGTCTCAACCACTGAACTTAGTGCATGGGAAGCCTTTTTTGGAGGGCCACCTGCTCCCCCTCCACTCATTCTGCTGAGAGGGAATGGGCCTCTTCTTTCTCCCACTGCCCAATAGTCCTTCTTCCAGTGGTAGCAAACTGGAGTGTGCCCTTTGGAGGTGCCTGCAGAGAATGGAGGAAGACAGATGTTGGGTGTTCGTGCCCCTGCAAACATGGGCGTGGCACACCTGGCACTCTGCCACACAGGGGTCACTGGGGAGGGTGCTGAAATGTTTCCACAGGTTGGACTGGAAATGGGGTCCTATGATTTGAGCAGGTGGGACTAGGCAGAGATGCTTTCTGGCACTGAGCTGGGAGGTGCCAGAGGGGGGTATACTTGGGGCAACAGGAACAGCAGGGAGTGTGGCAGCAGGAGCAGGAGGGAGCTGGGACCTGGAAGGATTCCTCTCTGTCAGAGGATTCCTCTCTGAAGAGTTCTAGCAGCTCTTGGTGTCTGAACATTGCTAACACCTCTGCTTCCTCTTGGGAAGGGAAAGAAGTCCCTGAGACCCCGGTGATGCCCTGCTGGTGCTGTAGTCTGGGAGGGGGCTCAGTTTTATGCCCGTGGACAGAGGTCTATGGTTCTCTGTCAGGGGAGGGCTTCTTCCCCCCATGATAAGCACCACTTCCACCCACTTCCACCCACTTCCACCCTCATGGTGTTCACTGAGCCCCTGAGTGCAGGAACAAGATGCCAGTCCAATCCTTGATTCCAGAAACCTCCCAATGACAGATAGCAGATGAGATCACCAGTGGGTGTGTGGGGAGAGAATATAAAGGTACCCAATAGCTAAGCCCCTGTGCTTGGCATGAGCACAGGAACAAGATGCCAATCTGATCTGATAAACCACCCAGTCCCCAAGGGCAGACAGCAGACGAGATCATTAGCAGGAGAGGAGGGAGAAGAATATAAAGGCACCCAAGAGCTAAGTCCCTGTGCAGGAAAAGCAGCAGACTCAGACCCCTGGTTCCAGAAAATTTCCACACCTCCACAGCAGAGAACAAAGGAGATCACTAGTAGGGGGGAGGAATATAAAAGTACCCAATAAGTAAGTCCCTGTGCTCAGTGTGAATGCAGGAAGAGCTGCAGAACTAGATCTCTGGTTTCAGAAAACTCCCACACCCTCACAGCAGAGATAAGAGGAGATCACTAGATGGAGTGGGGAGGAATATAAAAGCATCCAATAACTAAGTCCTTATGCTCAGCATGAGTGCAGGAAGAGTAACGGACCCAGATCCCTGGTGCCAGAACACTCCCCAACGCAACCCCCCGTCCCGTAGCAGACAGCAGAGCAGATCGCTAGTGGGGCAGGGGAGGCACAATAGCTAAGCCCCTGTGTTGAAAGTGAGAGCCCAGTAGAGTCCTCTGCACCCTAATCCCGAACCTCATCAACAGGGAGCAGATCAAGCAAACAGAAAGAAAGCAATCAGCTCTGCTAGCTCTGTGCCTCTCTTTTGCTTCACCAACTAAAGAAAGAAAAGGAGGCAGGGAGCTCAACTCAGTATATAGTCTCCTGAGCCCATAGACCAGAATGGGAACTTTGTTATTGGCAACCAGCAATGCCTGTTAAGCTTTAGGAGGTTCCTATTGGTGTTTTCAAGACTGGAGAATTCTGCCCTTGGAGTTTTGTAAACAGTTTAATTGGTTGGCACCAGTCTGTCTCTGCCATGGACTGTGCTAAAAATTCGTGAAAATTTGTGATGGCGGAGCCTCCACAGACATCGCTTCATGGACCATAGACTGGCCAAAATTCATTTTTTTAAATTAACTCTCCTAAAAAGGAGAGAATTTTATTGCTTTTAATATAAGAAAAGGGAGGGTATATAGATGGATAAGAATAGTGGTGAGTGAAGATAAATTTAGTATATTAATCTTTTGTTAGTATAAGTGAGTTCTTCGGCTTCTGTGTTTGACCGATCGCCCTTCATTATGCTGTAAATAATAAACATATTAGCTGTCTTAGTAAAGTCCTTTTGGGTTATTATTAGTAAAGTCCGTTAATGCGCATTATGAACATATCTTCATATTTTGGGTTGTCTCCTTTTTAAGTCTCAGATTATAAGATGGGCCTTTAACTGCTCCTCCATCTTCTGGTTCTTTGTCTCCCCCTTCCGAGCCACTGTCATCTTCACTGCTTAGAATCATCCATTTGGCGAGTTCTGCTTCTTCCTCTTCAAAAAGTCTTGAGCTTTAAAGATGGAGTCAATCTTCTCCCGCTTATCTTTAAATTTAAAGACAAGTCCTTCTGGATTCAACCATCTATAATTAGTTTGGTGGTTTTGCAAGAATATGGTCAATCCTTTATAAGCCTTCCATTTCATACAAATTTCAAATGGCACATCTTTTAAAATCCTTATATTCTGCTCTCCGATCTTCAAGGGCATTGATGACGTCGCTCTTGCTCTCTAGTACTTTGCTTAGTAAACTTAACCACCACTTCTGCTGGCAAATTGTTTTTCTTTGTAAAGTTGGAGTAAGCTCTATAGGCCAAATCCATCTCTTCGCTTAATCTTCCCACTTCATTGCCAGTCAGTGGTGCCAAAGCCGTCGCCAAAATACTTCTGAGATCCTCTTTTTCTTCTTCCTTTATACCTTGAAATCGGAGAGTTAGGTTTGATTTTTCCATCTGTAACATCAATATTTTTTTGTCTTGTGCTTCCTGATGTTTTTCTATTTCAATGACCTTCTTCTTGATTTTTTGTGTGTCTTCTATTGAAACCAGATATTTCTGTGCGATCTCCTCCATTTTCTTAGCTGTATCTGTCAATTGTTTCTGCTGATTGCTGAGAACACTTTCCATGCTGGACAACGTTTGGTTGATTTTCTGCATTTGATCCAGCAAAGGGCACAGCAGCTCGCTTTCTTGTTGAGTGACAGCTGGCTCCAAGGGACGGGAGATAGAGCCGGAAGTTCCTCCCTGCTTCTTCGGCTTATCTGGGAACTTCTTTTGCCCCGACATCTTTATTTTATTGTTTACTTTTTAAAAGTTCGTGCCGCGTGGCTAAGGAAAGGATCTTTCCTCTTCGCTGTAAGCAATTCCCCAAAAGGTAACTTTTCTTTGCTAAATTTTCACTCCCCCCCATCTTCCCTCTTTTAAAACAGTCCCATTCTCATGGGGGGGATCTGCACCCTCCTCCCTTGCGCTTGTTCAATAGGGGGTGGAGCACTTAAATCCTTTTCCATGTTTTAATCGTCAACTCACAGTTTGCTGCCAATTGTTTCCTTTTCATTTATTCATTCACTTCTTCACTCCTGAAAGTTGGTGGCGTTGCTAAGTCCCATCAGGGCACATCACAGCGGGGCCTCTGGGGCATGGGGAAAGCCTCAATTTCCCAACCGTCAGGTCGGTAAAGAGGCTACTCCCCGGTGCGCCCCCTGGTCCGGAGCCTTTATCTAAGGCTCACTAGGGTCTCCACTTGTGCAGAGTCCCCCCCAGCTGTGTGTGGGCTGATCACCTCCAGGAGAGTCCCGAGAGAGTGACCGCCATTCGCGTTGCCGAAACCGAAAACTGACTGGCCAAAATTCATGATGAATTTTGATCCATGCACTGGGTCATGCCCATGCCTAATGTTGACCATGCTACATGGGCATTTGTTTATCCAATGACAGTGCAGAATCCAACCACATCCCAAGGTTCTTTACAGAGTCTACAGCTGTCAACTGGACACCATCAAATCTCAGGAACTAGCATTTCTCCAGCTGGCATTTCAGTCTTTCCCAGCCACATGACTTCTGTCCTGGAAGGATTCAACTTCAGTCAGCCCCTCCCTAATCATTGGACTACTGTGTCCAGGCACTGGGATAGTGCCGAGAGCCTGTCACTGGCTGCTTGTCCAGCAAGAAGAAGAGCTGAGTGATGATTTCAGCAAGAGAATAACATCAGAGAAAGGATTGAACCTGTAGGGCCCCAGAATTCAGGTCTCATTGGGAAGACCTCTCTTCCCCTATAGCAACCCTCTGATAGCATCCCTGGAGGCATGAGGCCAACTCTATTGAAGGCCGCTGATAGATCCAGAAGGACCAACAGGGCCAGCTTGCTTTTATCCAGATGTAAACAGAGATCATCAACCAAAGCAACCAGTGGTATCTTGGTTCCAAAGCCAGGCCTGAAGCCTGACTGAAAAGGGTCCAGGACAGATGTCTTATCCAGCAAAACCTAAAGCTGTTCAGCCACTGCTCGTTCAATTACCTTCCCCAGAAAAGGTAGATTAGACACTGGGTGGTAATTGGCCAGCTCCTTCTTATTTGAGGAGGCTTTCTTTAACACAGGTCTAACAATCACCTCCTTAAGGGAGCTGGGGAAACAGCTTTGTGTGTGAGAAAAATTAATAATCTGTCTCAAAGGGCCACTTATCACTTTGTGGCATGATTTTACCAGCCATGAGGGACAAGGATCCAAGGAGCAGGTTGTTGTCTTTACAGCTGTCAGTACCCTGTCAACATCCTCAAAGGTGAGCAGGCCACAAGACCTCAAAAAAGAACCAGACTGTGCAAGCAGAGCCCCCATAGCATTGCTGTAATCAAATTCAGCAGCCAACTCCAGGTGGAGATTAGAGATGTTATCCACAAAAAAGTTTGGAAAGTTTGGCTCTCACAACTGAGAGCCAAATCAGTATCAGTTTTAGGACACACCAAACCAATCTGAATAATTGAGCTGGTTGCAAGCTAGCAGACATAATGGAGGTGGCAAAATAATCTCTTTTTGCCACATTCATTGCCACCTCATAGGCCTTCAACTGGGCTGTATAGTGTGTTCTCACAGCTTTGTCCTGTGTTTATTGCCAGTTGCGCTCTAGCCATCTGAGCAGCCTCTTAAAATCTCTTAGACTTTCATTATACCATGGAGCCACAGAGACACGAGGGTGCAGAGCATGTTGGGAGCAACCTGATTAAGGATGGGCATGAATTGGGAAAATGGAGGTTCATTTCAGTTCATGGGGCCACACGAACCACAAACCTTCACGGACCTTCCCATTTACCAAAACGGTTCATTTTGTGAGGTTTGTGATGTGGTCAAACAGCACCCTGTGGGCTAGAGATGCCAAAATTGCAGCAAGTCTCCAGTTGTCTCCCCTCTACCTGCCCTCCAAATTTGGTGAGGATTAAATTTGGGAGGGGGTGAATTACAGGCCCCCAAAGCAGGTGTCCCCAGGAAAGGGCTCTTGGGGGGAAATCACAGCCACAGCTGCTCAGTGTGAGCAGGACAGGTGCCTCAGAGCCCCAAGTAAGGGCTAAAAACAACCCCAGCTGGGGAGAGATGTTCAGAAATAAGTATGGGGGTTTTCTGGCAAGGCAGCCAGCAGCTAAGCCCCTCTGTCCTGTGTGAACAGACAGACAAGTGGCTCAGAGCTCTGAGTCATTCTGCCTCACACAATCCCAGCCAGTCAGAGATGGTCACCAAGCCCAATGGGGGGTGGGCCCTCAGCCAAGGAACCAATGAAGCTAAGCCCCTCTGCTCGGCATGAGTAGAAGGACAGGTGCCTCAGAGTCCTGAGTAAGCACCAAACACCCCCAAACTCACTGTTTACAGAAGGAATGACTTCCAGTTCCCTGCCCTCTTTGCCTCTGCCTCTAATTAACATGCAGCATGCCTGCTGTTGATGGAAAACAATGGCTGTGTGTGAGCTGGGGGTATATATCATCCTACTCCCATAGAGTGGAATAGGAGCTCTTTTATTGATGGCCAGCACTGCCTGTTAAGCTTTGGAGGGCCACTATTGATGTTTCCAGGATTGCAGAAGTCCATCCCACCATTGCTTTGATTATCATAATTGATTGGTGCCAGCATGTCTGCCATGGACGCTGTTGATACGCTACACCACGAGATGTCTAAACCTCTGAAAACCATGTGGAGGGTTGTGGGAGGGTCATTAAGACAATATCTCACAGACCTCGGCTCATGAACTATGACCCAGGTGATTTTAGTTGTGAATTTTGGGTTATGGGCAGGTTCATGCCCATCCCAAATCCAGTCAATAACTTCCTGAAGTTCTCTATTCCAAATCTCAGTCAGCTCATTAAGGAAACCACAGCAGGTCCAGATAAACCCTACAGAGCATTTTGAAAACCATCAGAGGGTGTGTTCAGACGGATCTTTTGATCTGCCATAGGAACGACTCCCTTGCGGATCAAAAATGCACGACCAGACAGAAACATCTGGGAAATATTCCGGTCCCATAGGCATCCCGTTCTGCTGCGCCTCCAATCCTGATTTAAAAAGTAGCAGTTTCAATGTAGGGTTTTCGCTTACCCGCACAACAACTGCAGACCTTCTTCCATCTGGTCACTCCATTAGCGCGCGATGCTCCCGTCGGCTCGGTCTGACGTCAGACCGAGCCGACGGGGGTGCAATTTTTAAAAATTGAAACCCCATGTGCGCTTTAACGAGGAAACGCATTCAGTGATAAGCGCTACGAGGAATGTAATATTCATGCTTATTTCTTTTAGGGACAAGATGTTACCGCGATGGGAGATGGCGGGGGGGAAGGACTGTTCTAACTTGCAAAATAGTCCCTCCATTGATCATGATGGCAATGGCAAGGGGGAGGACCGGGACTTTGCTGAAAACCCTCCGCGATCGCCTCAGTTCTCCAAGGAGGCGCAGCCTTGCCTATGCGAATGTACAAAACTTTTTTTAAAAAAATCCTCGGTGGATGCCGTGTAGACAAATCACGGTGGGAACAACGCGCGGTGAGGCTATTTCATGGGGGGGGGGGGCGTCTGGTCGTGCTAGGCTGGATTAAAAAAATCGGGATAAAATTTTAGGAGGGCTCATGGCGCGATTGACTGGCCGTCTGAACGCAGCCTGAATCCATTAGCTTCCACGGGTGAGCATAAATGTGCTCATCGTGCCTGCAGGGGGGAATTGCCATCCCCAAACCAACACTTACAAGAAAATGGTCTGACCATGGCACCAGTTCACAAACAACTGTGCTATTCAGATCAAGCTTTGCACAAAAGATCAAGTTTAGCATATGGCCTGCTTCATGTGAAGGGGTTGATACAACCTGGGAGAGCCCCAATGTTGCCATGGCAGCCATGAAGTCTGAGGCTAAACCAAGTAAGGAAGTCTCTGGACATTAAAGTCCTCCAAGACCAAGTCTAGGGAAATGCAGTGTCCACTCAGCCACTGCCTCTGATAGCCTCAGGAGGGAGTCTGCTAGTGATCTGGATGAGCAGTACGCCAGCAGGACTCTCACACTCTCCCCAACACCCCAAGCCAACCCATTCAAGGCCAGTGATGTTTGGCACAGGGATCCTCTGGAAGGGAAAACAGCCTCTATGCCATTCTGCTCCCTGTCTCTCTGTTTAATGCTGATGGAGGATCAAGCATCCTGGAGGAGTAAGCTGGATGAGGGGAAGTACCTCATCCTCACCCACCCAGGTCTCGGTCAAGCATGCCAGGTCAAAGCATCCTTCTAGGATAGTCTCATGGAGAATTGTGGTCTTATTTCTTACTGACATGGCATTACACAGCATCAAGGTCAAAGAGAAGGGAATTAACTGGGCCTGCACACGGTCATTCCTTGGGATGGATCAGAGATTAGAAGGGTCTGAGCATTTCCATATGTCGTCACCCTTTGTAAAACAAATCTTCTCCAACCACCATACCTCCTCCCCCAGCAGGACACAACATGGGCAGCAAGGAATCATTCCTGGACACCTGTTTGTTCCCTTGCCCAAGGTTCCAAGACAACTGATATGATTGTCAATTGGACCTCTCTATTCTATCCAAATCCCTTGCTGAGTCTACAAAAATACATCCATTTTGAGGGAAGACGCTTGATCTGTGTCAAAGGTCCTGTTGCTCCCAATTCAAAATCTTCAATGCAACAGTTGAATATTATCTCATTTCCCTCACCTCCATTAGGGGGATGGGTATAAATACATTCATTGGGTGTGGGGAGCATACTGTCTGCAGGAGGTGCATCTGGAGGATCAAATAAATCAGAGGAAAGTTGGGCTAGAGTTGGCTTTACCAAAACCACCTCAGTATCCACTCTCCGGGAAAGGAAGATCTGGAGCATTAATGCTGAGCAATCCTTCTTAATTACCAGAAGCCTAGACCTCAGCTGATCCAAACAATCAGTGATTGCTGTCTGCTCTGAAACTGAGAGAGCAGCATAAGAATTTATTAAATCCTCCTCCAGATTATCATTAAGAGGAGAGCTCTCTACCTTCTTTTCAACATTGGTCTCCAGGCAAACAGGAGGGTCATCCCAACCAATTAGCTCATGGTGTGAAGTGCTAGCTAGTCCTCCCTTCGGGTATTTATCTTTGGTTGTAAAACTGAAGAGGCACAGAGTTTCCTGGTTTTAAAAAAGGAGATTATTTTGTGTTCATAAAACCCCATGTTGTAATTTCAGGAGATTTCCAGGCCCCACCTGGAGGTTGGCAACACTACCACTCAGCTCTCCTGTCTTTGTATGTGGGACTATTAAATCTGAGGAGGTCACCATAAGTACTATGCAGCTTAAGGAACAGATGCACTAGAGAAAAGAAAACCCATTTGAGCTTGCCTTAAGGGCACCACTGAAGGCATGATTCATAGTTGTGGGTTTCTGCAAACAAAGCACCATCTAACACTGTGTGGTACTTCAGGGTTTTTTCATTAGAACTTTCCATTTCTGCCTGACAGATGGTGGTGTTGTATGTCATAATTAGTGACGGTGTGTCTTATTACCTCACTTCATGAGCACAAAGGTGTCCCTCTTGGTAGAACAATTGGGAGTTCTGCTGTGGAGACATTGCCAGACAAATGGTGAAGGGGGCCTGCTCACCCAGCTGGAGAAAAAAGCCTCTGATAATGACAGACAAATTAGATTACAGGGTGACAGGAATGTCGTGCACATTCAGCTCCCTCAGATAAAGTTCTGAGGATTGTTTTCACCCCGCTCCCCCTTCTTACTCCAAGTCTTTTGGGGGAAGGTGGGTGCAGCAGCTCAAGAAGCAAGATGCCATACTTTCTGACAAGTTAATTAAGCTTTCACTTGTGTTATATGTATAGCAAAAAGAGAGAGAGAGAGGAGAGAGAGAGAGAGAGTATTGTCTTTGTACAGTTTGAACAATCCCCGCCACCCTCTCCACAACCGTCTGCATATTTTCTCAGATCTGTTACTGATTTTCAGTCCCTATTCCAGGTGACCATCATATTTCTGAAATGATAATTTTTTAAACAAAAGATGAAACATAACTGTGGCCAAATTTGAACCCTTAAATCCCACTGATGTCAATGGGAGAGTTTCAAGCACATGTTTAATTGTCTCATCAAACTATGTAGGACAGCAGTTTAACTTTGTCTGACTCACACACACTCACAGCTAGCTGGTTATAAGGACATTTTTCATCTCAACAGGATACTGATATTTGAATATAATTGTGGAAAGCTTTGTTTTAATGAGCTCTTAGATGCTATCGCTTGTTTTTGTCCAAATAATCCCCCCCCCCAAGTTCACTTGTGAATTATATGGATCTATGGCAAGGAGATCAAATCAATCAATCCTAAAAGAAATCAACCCTGACTGTTCCCTGGAAGGCCAGATCCTGAAGTTGAAGCTCAAATATTTTGGCCACCAAATGAGAAGGGAGCATTCACTGGAGAAGACCCTGATGCTGGAAAAGACTGAAGGTCAAAGAAAAAGGGGACGGCAAAGGATGAGATGGTTAGACAGTTGTTAGCCAAATTGCTCTATTATTTAATAAAGATGGGGAATTATAATTATTAATATGCAATTGGCTTATCTATAGGATCTGACCTTTGTATACCAGAGTTAGAATTCCCAAGCACCCAGGAACAGACACAGAAATTGGGTGGCTAAAATAATGATTTCTTTACTAAATATTCTCAAACATACACACAATATTCACACAATATAACACTAAGGAAGCAGAGGTGATTGATGGGTTATAGAGGGGTGATACAACCTGTTCAGATGTGCAGAGGTCCATGGATTCTGGCCTAAACTCAGAGAGTTCAGGGGTGGCCTGCCATTTTGGATCATGGCAGAAAACACACAGTCTAAGGCCATCTGTGTGCTGGGATATAGGCACTGGCAAAGAATGCAGGCCAATGGGTGGCCCTGGGGGCTGGTCTCAGGTGAGAACAATAGATTACCTGGACCAATGATGGGTCCCAGGGGTGTGTGATGCCACTAGGGGCAGACCTTAGGTATGACCAATGAACTTCCAGAGAGGCAGGGTCTGGATTTAACAATAGAAGCCAGGTGTTGGGTAGCTAGTTAAATGGATTATCTGACTCACTAATGGTCCTGGCCTGGGGTGGACAAAAGATGGGAGCCGTCCCTGATTAGCATCAGGAAGGATTGCTAAACATTTGAATGATTGGTTTATCCCGGTATCTTGAGGGACAGAGGCAAGAAAGACAAAGAATTTACACTTAGGTCACAAAAGGCTGGGTGAGGTGCTGTAGAGTGCCAGGTGGCTTCTAAAGACTTACCTCTGGAACTCATTGTTATTCCATAAGCATAATCTCTGCTGGGTGGAGGGGAAGACTGGAGGCTTGCTCTGAGGTCACCTTATGAAACCTGAATATGAAATCTTTTTGCAGACCACTTGCAGCCCAACTCTGTGGTCAAGCTGAGAGTGCCTGGCTTTTTTGGACTTCAGGTTAGAAAGTAGGGCACCCCTGTTTTGGGGCTACCCAAGAATAAAAGGCAGTGCCTCTGGCAACACAGTGTCATCGATGCAATGAACATGAAATTGAGCAAACTCCAGAGGACAGCAAAAGACAGGAGGGCCTGGCGTGATCTGGTTCATGGGGTCACAAAGAGTTGGACTCGATTGTGTGACTGAACAACAAAATGGTTGTTTTATTAGTGTTTCTGAGTACTTTTATTAAAGAAACACATATTATCAAACAAACAAACCATTCTATAGACTTAGAGGAAGCATGAATGAGATCAGGGTTGTAAGCCTTTTCATGCGCTGTTGAATGTGTAGTGTATTACTTGCTCGCTCTTGCTTGAGCAGAAGGCATCTTATCTCATGCAAACAGGATCTCTGTGTGCGTGTTATCTGCAATTTTTTTTCAGATTTCACTTTCCATTTGCAGCCCTCCTATATTGTGTCCCTTGCCATTCCTGACAGTTCTCTAGCCAGGACAGACTTTTGAACTCACTGAAGAACTCTATAGCAGGAAGGCAGAGATAAGAAAGCCAGTATGTAGCCATATCTGGTGGAGTTTCAGACTACTCATTATTATGAAGCTAACAGGTGACCAGGTGGCAGTCACTCTTTGTAACTGCCTGTGTGACTGCCTTTGTGACTGTGACTAGCCTATGTCAGCCTAATGTACCCAGGCCCATAGCCAGTGGAAGGGCGACAGGGGTGACATCCCTCATTAAATTTGCAGCACCTCTACAACTCACCCTCCGCGGCCAGTCCCCCCGCCGGCCACATGAGCCTGCTCCTTAGCCTCCACTTGCTGCAGCTACCGACAGCTGCTCGGGGCTCACTTCCCCGTCACACCGCACAGCTTGTGCAGGCAGAGCTGCTGCCAACTTACCACTGCCTCTTCATGCCACTGGGCAGCTGCCACTTTGGCACCTGAGGGAGTGGAGCACAAGGTCATCTGAAGCCCCAGCTGTCCTGGTGGGATGCACACCCCAAGAGGCAAGGTGGCAAGTGCCCCATCTGGCTCACCTTTACCTGGAAGCAGACAGAGTATTCTGGTCACCAACCGAGATGCTTTCCAGGCTGGTGCAAGTGTGCTAGTGGGAGCCCCTGGAAAAAACCAAAAAGTACCTCCCCAAACAGCTGGCTTGCCAATCTCCTCTTCCTGGCCCCAGGGCTTGTGGGGCTTCACAGACAGATGTGTGTTCTGCTTTGTGGAAAAGGCGCTCATGGAGGAACGGGCTAAAACACCCGAGGGGGAGAGGCCCAGGGGATTTAATTGGCACCCCCCTCCAAAAAAATTCCTGGCTATGGGGCTTAATGTACCACATCCTGTCCTTATATATATTTGAATTTTGGATCCACAAGATTCTATGCTTGCCATAATTGATTTGGCTCAAGAACTGGCAGTCAGAAGACACTGCCCAGGGCTGACTGGCTGCTTTGCAAAGTCCCGCCCACATCAGCCCCGGTCAGTGTTTTCAGCTCAGTCTGCTCCAGTCCTCCAACAGGAGAGGACCATCTGGAGTGTGAGTGCAGGGACAGGCCCTCAAGGCTGAGGCAAGTGAGAGAAGCCCTTTTCTGCCCCCCCACACCATCCCCTGGGCCTTCTATGAGGGGACTAGGCCCAGAGAAGGCCTTTTCCATCCCCCACACACCATCCCCTGGGCCTTCTATGGGGGCAGGAGGCCCAGAGAAGGCCTTTTCCGTCCCCCACATGCCATCCCCTAGGCCTTCTATGGGGCACTAGACCCAGAGAAGCCCTTTTCTGTCCCCCACATGCCATCCCCTGGGCCTTCTATGGGGGCAGGAGGCCCAGAGAAGGCCTTTTCTGTCCCCCACACACCATCCCCTGGGCCTTCTATGGGGCACTAGGCCCAGAGAAGGCCTTTTCCGGTCCCCACATGCCATCCCCTGGGCCTTCTATGAGGGGACTAGGCCCAGAGAAGGCCTTTTCCGCCCCCACACGCCATCCCCTGGGCCTTCTATGGGGCACGAGGCCCAGAGAAGGCCTTTTCCGCCCCCACACGCCATCCCCTGGGCCTTTTATGGGGCACTAGACCCAGAGAAGGCCTTTTCCGCCCCCACATGCCATCCCCTGGGCCTTCTATGGGGTAGTAGGCCCAGAGAAGGCCTTTTCCGTCCCCCACATGCCATCCCCTGGGCCTTCTATGGGGGCAGTAGGCCCACAGAAGCCCTTTTCCGTCCCCCACACGCCATCCCCTGAGCCTTCTATGGGGGCAGTAGGCCCAGAGAAGCCCTTTTCCATCCCCCCACACGCCATCCCCTGGGCCTTCTATGGGGGCAGTAGGCCCAGAGAAGTCCTTTTCCCCCACACACTGCCTACTGCCCCCATAGAAGGCCCAGGGGATGGTGTGTGGGGGACAGAAAAGGCCTTCTCTGGGCCCAGAGAAGCCCTTTTCTGCCCCTCTTCCCTTCCTTTTCCCCTTTTCCTTTCTTCCTCTCTCCTTTTCCCCTCTTCCCCTCTTCCTTCCTTCCTTCCTTCCTTCCTTCCTTCCTTCCTTCCTTCCTTCCTTCCTTCCTTCCTTCCTTCCTTCCTTCCTTCCTTCCTTCCTTCCTTCCTTCCTTCCTTCCTTTCTCCAACCCTCTCTCCCTTCCACCTCCCTCCCTTCCTTTCTAGGGCCCATTGTCTTCCACCACAACAGACTTTGCTCCCTAGTATAAGGATAAAACGGAGGCTAGGGGACAGTGTACACTGCCTTGATCTTCTGGAGAAAGGATAGGATAGCAGGTAGTTTGAGTGTAACTCTGCTTACATCATCCAGATTCTGCCCTATCCACAACTAATCCCATTAAGTGAAGTCCTTTTGAAAATGAAAAGAAAAAAAGTGAAACTATTGTGATGAATGCTATTGGCCCCTTTTAAAAGAGGAGCTCTTACGTAATTGATATGGAAAACAATGGGGCAGAGCTACATAGTCATTTCTCCTGGCTTTTGGATGTGTTGTTTAATCAATGGTCTTAGTTACTTTGGAGCAAACGTACTGCTTACTTACTTGTGTGTGTGTGTGTGTGTGTGTTAATGTGTGTTAAGTGCCATCAAGTCACTTCCAGATTATGTATTAATGAGCCCAAAATGTCCTATCGTTGACAGCCTTGTTCAGATCTCAGTCTCCTTCTGATTTCTTGGTTGCAGCCTCCCTTTTGGTTAATGATTTAGTCAAGGAACAGAAAAATCTTGAACAACTTTGGTTTCTTCATCATCAACTTTGGTAGTGGAAAGTGCTGTCAAGCCACAGCTGATTCATGGTGACCTGGAAGGGTTTTCAAGGCAAGAGATGTCCAGAGGTGGTTGTACGCTGCCTGCCTCTGCGTAGGGACCCTGGACTTCCTTGGTGTTCTCCCATCTGAATACTGGCCAGGGCCAACCCTGCTTAGCTTCCAAGATCTGATGAGATCAGGTCAGATCTTCATTAACCTTAATGTTGTCTAATTCCTCAGTATTCATTACTTTGTCTTGACGTTCAACTGTAATCCTGCTTTGGAACTTTCTGCTTTAACCTTCATCAGTAGTCATTTTGAGACCTAACTACATTCTGCTAATAATGTGGTGTCATCTGTATATCTTAAATGGTGAATGTCCTTTCCACCAATTTTTCACTCCACTTTCATCTAAATCTAATTCAGCTTTCCTTATGATATGTTCTGTGTATAGATTGAACAGACAGAGAGCTAAATACAGTCATTGACAATTGGAGACAATTCTGTTTCTCCAGATTCTTTCCTAATAGTGGCCTCCAATCCAGAGTATAGGTTGCACATCAGAGTATAGGCTGGGCATGACGTTTGTTACAAATTTTGTCTACACATAGATACAGGCCCCTAATATCTATATAAGCCTTCATAATTGTGTAAAGAAAGCAGAAGCACTTTCCTCACCTCTTTGCAGCTAAGCTATTCATGCCAAAAATGCACACACCCCTGTCTTCTCAGTGTGCATGGCTTATGTCTCGGTATTTCTTTCTATAGCCATGTGTCTAATTTTGTGATGTAATATTTATACACACACGTATATCTACTAATATACTTCTTATATCTGATGAAGTAGGTGCTAGTTAACAAAAACATCATGTTAAAATACATCTTTAGTAAGTAAATTAGTAAGAAATCTATTTTAGTTTGCCCTTGTACCTCTACCTGGCACAAATGCAGGGGCAAAACAGGTTATGCAATGGTGCTGGATTAGAAGTATTAGGATCACCTCATTTGTCATATAACATGAAGCTTAATGCTACAGTAGCAAAGTAGTGTTTATAAAAGGATTTTAAATGTACCACCAATTCAGTAATAGTAGCAGTAATAGCAATAAATCATTGCTTGAATGGTCTTAAAAACATAATTAAGTCACTTCTAATCATGAGGTAATGGAAGGAAAGGAGTTCTAACTTTTGTTCCATATTTATAACCATGAAGACAGATTAACATTCCATTACCATGCATGTGGGGGGGAGCACCCTTTTACTACTTTGTAACTCATCTCTCCCCCTTCCATTCTGTTTATAATATTAACAAAGGTTTGCTGCTGTACTACTATTAAATGTGTTCTAAGTTCCCAGCCAGGATAAGGATGAAAAGGAGTTGAGACCAAGACTGGAAAAGAAAGGGAGGAGACACAGAAAAATTAAAAGGTGGGGGAGATATGGAAGGCAGATCATTAAAGAAGGGAGCAAAATGAAGGAGGAGAAAATATGGAAAAGAAGAAGATATATTAAAGAGAAGAAAAGTGGTTTTTGTGTTGTTCTTACACACACTTACTGAACTACCCCTTTGGAAGATCTGGCTGGGCAGGCAAAACTATGGATGTGGGCAGAATGAAAAGAAGAAGGAAATAATAGACTGTGCAGGCTGCAGCATGGCAACTACCAGAGTAGCCACCAGTTGTACTTAATGGTCTTTGTCTGGCTCCAGTGCTAGATTGATTGGTGCATAGCAGCATCTTGTGATAAACAAGTGCTTGCCTCAACCTCTTTGTAGGGATGTGCACCAGAAAAAAAAGTTGGCATTTTTTTTTGATCTGGCATAATTACTCAGGTCTCCAATGGAGGTTCAGTATTCATTGGGACCCCCCCCCAAAAAAAAAAAAAAATTATACAGGTCATATCCTTTGCTCTGTGGCAGGCCTAGTCAGGTCTCCTCTTGAATAATGTCCTCAGATTTAGGTAGCATCAACAGGAGCTGGAGCTGAACACAAGGAACTGGAACTAGGGCAAGGAGCTGGAGCTGGAACACAGATTTTGTCTCAGTCTAAACCGAACCAGCAAACCCAACCAGAGAACCCTAGCAGAACCACAGACAAATGTGGCAAGCCCAGCAAATCCAATGTTAAACCAGAGAAGCCAAGCCAAACCAACTGAAGCAACAGAGCACTGTTGCAAGCCCAACAGAACCAATGTCAAAACACAGAAGCCAAGAAGAAACCTATGCCAATGGGGCAGCACAAGCCTAACAAAACTAATGTCAAACAGTGAATCCCACCAAAAGCAGCCTGGCAGTCTCCCCCTAATGTGCAATCCCATTTGCCTGTGGCAGCTACCTCCCTTCCCCTGGCCGCCTTTTGTCTGGGAATATACAGGATCAGAACACTGGGATTGATCAGGATTCTCTGATGTGTATCTGGATCTAGAATATACCTGAAAAATACCAGTAATGTGTTTTAGGGATCTATTTTCTGATTGAATATGTTGGAGCACACATCCTTCCCTCTTTGTAGTAAAGTTTGAAGCTATGGAGGGCTTGCTAATGAAGTAGGGTGAGCTGAGTCATGACTGCTGCTGCTGTCTGCTCTGCCTTTTCGGCTCCCTTAGTGGTTGCAGCGCAGCATGCGCTAAAAGTAAAATAAACAGAAATGCATTCAATGAATGTGGGATGATTCTAGCTGCACATGCTGTCAAGCTTACTTGGCATCTCTGAATTTTCCCTCCAACACCCCCCCCAGGCAGTTTTGCCCCCACAAAGGCCTCCTTTTTACACACTGCAAGGCAGAAGTTCACTTTTACAAAATCTCCTGTTCATTGGGACTAAGCAGAGATGTTTTGGGACTGTCTTTAATTGGCCATGAGAGAGTTCTTTTTTGCCTGCTTCATACTGTATGAGGAACCTTGAGCTTATTCAGTGTAGATGGATTTGGAAGTAAATAAGTAATGTGTATCTTTGATTTGATTACTTTTAAATTAAAAATAGTTTTTTAAAAAATATATATGAGATGCACAGGAAAATTTGATGAGTACCTTGAGACACCTCTTAATGGAGGGAGTGATGCTAAAATAGCCACCTATCAACTGGGGGGGGACATGGAGAGGGCACTCCCTTGGTCAACTGAACCCCAGCTGCTGTATGACAGGGGGGATGTTGGGGGAGGTTAGCACTCTCAGTATAATTCTGTGTAGGAAGTAAATAAATAACACATCAAATGTTGTTCTAGCCACTCTTATTTGCTGAATCATCATCATCATCTGCAGTGGTTGTAGTAACAAGAGAGCTGTGAATGGACATTAAGAAAAAGGCAGTTAAGGATTCTATGGTGAAACCAAACTGGCAAATGGGATTGTAGGGAAAAAAATCAACAAATGCTGTTCAGATTTAAGCATCTTAAAAGAATTAAAAGATAGGAAATTCAAGAATGAAAGAAGAAAAACAAACGTTAGGAAGAAATATCAGTTAAATATAAAACAATAGCCCAAGTTGCAGAAGAAATCAAAGAAAGAATTGTTGCAATATCCAAGAAGATCAAAGGGTACAATGGTAGGATCCAGCAATATAGACAAGACTTCCTGTTCCAGACTAACTGAAGACAGTTCTACAAATGACTAGGGGGAGGTGTAAAAGTAGAAGTTGAACCAGGTAAAGAAAACACAACAATCTTCTGGAAAAAAACTCTGGGAAGACTCAAAAGAATACAAAAAAAATCTACATCAGCGGATCACAGATGTGGAAAGTTAACTGAAAGAAAAGCAAATAGAGGATCTAACAACAGTCTTGGAAAGCTTCAAAAACAGTTGAAGAAATTGCAAAACTGGGCAGCACCTGGACAGCTATTGGCTTAAAAAATTGATCAGTCTTCATCCACAATTGGTGCAACAGCTTACTGATATGCTCTGTTCCAAAGCAGTAGAAGATTGGATAACAACTGGCAGGACATTTCTTATTCTGAAGAACAAAGAAAAAGGAGCAGTGCCAAGCAACTTCTGCTGCATTACCTACCCCCCAACAACTTTGAAACTACTGAAAGGAATTGTAGCTAATTCCATTCAAGAACATCTACAGCTCAATTCAATTTTACCACATGAACAAAAAGGAATTTTCTGAAAATTCCAGGGCACTAAAGGACAGTTACTGATTGATAAAATATTCTTACAAAACGGTAAAAGATGGAAAACCAATCTAAATCCTGTTTGGATTGATTATAAGAACACATTTGATTCACTCCCTCATACATGGATCCTGAAAACACTATAAATGACAGGCATCAGCAAAACTGTAATAACTTTTATCAAAAATGCCATGAGTAAATGGAACACCAGATTGATAGTGAATGGAGAAGAAACTGGAACAGTTAATATCAAATGAGGAATATTCCAAGGAGACTCACTATCACTACTGCTCTTTGTCATTGCCCTAATACCTACCACTCACAACCATTCTCAATAGCACAGGCCTAGGATACCAGCTTTCAAAGACAGGCTTAAAGATTTCATACTTATCGTACATGGATGACTTGAAAATGTATGGAAAGTCATAATCAAAGATTGATTCTGTATTACATACAGTTCAAATATTCAGCAAAGACATAGAACATAAGAGCATAACATAAGAACATAAGAGAAGCCAATCTAGTCCAACACTCTGTCACACAGCGGCCAAAATATACCAGGTGCCATCAGGAGGTCCAGCAGTGGGGCCAGGACACTAGAAGCCCTCCCACTGCTGCCCCCTCCAGCACCAAGAATAGAGTGCATCACCTGCCCCAGACTGAGAGTTCCCACCTATACCCTGTGGCTAATAGCCACTGATGGACTTCTGCTCCATGTTTATCTAATTCCCTCTTGAAACTGTCCATGCTTGTAGCTGCCGCCACCTCCTGTGGCAGTGAATTCCATATGTTAATCACTCTTTGGGTGAAGAAGTACTTCCTTTTATCTGTTCTAACCCAACTGCTCAGCAATTTCATGGAGTGCCCACGAGTTCTTGTATTGTGAGAAAGGGAGAAAAGTACTTCTTTCTCAACCTGCTCAATCCCATCCATAATCTTATAAACCTCGATCATGTCACCCCTCAGCCATCGTTTCTCCAAAGTTAAAGAGCCCCAAGCTTTCATTCATAACCTTTCTTCATAGGGAAGGTGTTCCAACCCTTTTATCATTCTAGTTGCCCTTCTCTGCACTTTTTCCAATGCTATAATATCCTTTTTGAGATGTGGTGACCAGAACTGTACACAGTATTCCAAATGAGGTCGCACCAATGATTTATACAGGGGCATGATGATACTGGCTGATTTGTTTTCAATTCCCTTCCTAATAATCCCCAGCATAGCGTTGGCCTTCTTTATTGCAGTTACACACTGTCTAGACATTTTCATTGAGTTATCCACTATGACTCCAAGATCTCTCTCTTGGTCCATCTCTGCCAGTTCAGACCCCATCAACGTGTATTTATATTTAGGATTTGTGGCTCCAATGTGCATCACTTTGCCCTTGGCCACATTGAACCCCATTTGCCACGTTGATGCCCACTCACCCATCCTTGACAGATACCTTTGGAGTGCCTCACAATCCTCCCTGGTTTTCACCACCCTGAACAACTTCATGTTATCTGCAAATTTAGCCACTTCACTGCTTACTCCCAATTCCAAATCATTAATAAACAAGTTAAAAAGCATCGGACTGAGTACTGATCCCTGTGGTACCCCACTGCTTACCACCCTCCACTGAGAAAGTTTCCCATTTATACTCACTCTCTGTTTCCTATTTATAAGCCAGTTTTTGATCCACAAGAGGACTTGTCCTTTTATCCCATGACTATTGAGCTTACTTAGGAGCCTTTGATGAGGAACTGTATCAAAAGCTTTCTGGAAGTCAAGGTAAATAATATCTATTGGGTCCCCCTTGTCCACATGTTTGTTCACTCCCTCAAAAAACACTAACAGGTTAGTGAGACAAGATCTTCCTTTACAGAACCCATGCTGAATCTGCCTCAATAGATTTTGTTCATCAATGTGTCTACTAATTCTTTCCTTAATAACAGTTTCCACCAACTTACCTGGTATCGATGTCAGACTGACTGGCCTATAATTTCCTGGATCTCCCCTGGAGCCCTTTTTAAAGATGGGAGTGACATTAGCTACCTTCCAGTCCTCAGGAATGAAGGCAGATTTTAAAGAAAGATTACATATTTTTGTAAGGAGATCCACAAGTTCACATTTGAGTTCTTTCAGAACTCTCGGATGAATGCCATCTGGACCTGGTGATTTATTAGTTTTTAAATTGTCCATCAGTCATAGGACTTCCTCTCTTGTCATCGCAATCTGATTCAGGTCTTTTAAAGGTAAAGGTAAAGGTTCCCTTGCTCGAAAGCCAGTCGAATCCGACTCTAGGGTTGCGGTGCTCATCTCCGTTTCAAAGCCGAAGAGCCAGCGCTGTCCGAAGACGTTTCCGTGGTCATGTGGCCGGCATGACTAAACACCAAGGCGCACGGAACGCTGTTACCTTCCCACCGAAGTGGTACCTATTTATCTACTTGCAATTTCTTGCTTTCGAACTGCTAGGTTGGCAGGAGCTGGAACTAGAGACAGGAGCTCACCCTGTCATGCAGCACCCGGGTCTCGAACTGCTGAACTACTGACCTTCCAGAGCCTGCAGTTCAGCGTCTTAACCACTTGAGCCACCGCAGCTCCACAGGTCTTTTAAACCCCCTCCCAAAATTGGTGCTTTTGGAGTGGGCAAGCACTTCTCCTCTTCCACAGTGAAGACAGAGGCAAAAAATGCATTCAGCTTCTCAGCCATTTCCCTATCATACTTCACTACTCCTTTTACCCCTTGATCATCCAAGGGCCCCACTGCCTCCCTGGCTGACTTCCTACTTCTAATGTATTTGAAGAAAGTTTTATTGTTGGCCTTTAGGTTTTTTGCAATATGCTCCTCATATTCCTTTTTTGCTTGCCTGATCACAGACTTGCATTTTATTTGCCATAGTCTGTGTTCCCTTTTATCAACCTCACTGAGACTAGCTTTCCACAGCTTAAAGGAATCCTTCTTACCTTTTACAGCTTCCATTACTTTATTTGTTAACCATGCAGGCTTTTTTCTATACCTATTTGTGCCTTTCCTAACCTGCGGTATATATTTTTTTCTGAGCTTCTAGGATTGTATTTTTAAATAGTCTCCAAGCTTCCCCAATGGTTTTGACCTTCTCCACTCTTCCTTTCAATTTCTTCCTCACATGTCCCCTCATAACATAGCAATGGAATTTTTTCTTGATGAGTGTGCAGCATTAGCATTGAATAGAGGAAAGACTGTTGAACAAGAAGAAATCAGGATGCCAAAAAAACCTGCATTAAAACACTGATCTCTGAAGAAAACATTTGGAATTTTGAAAACTGACAACATCAAACATAGCATTCTTAAGAAAGCTATTACCAAGGAATATTACCAAGAGTTAAAAAGATATTGCAAACAAAATTAAATGGAGGCAACACAGGCTGAGTTCAGACTGGGAATTTGCCCCACTATAGCCCCATTTCAGCAACATTTTAAAAGCAGATTAAAGGGGGCACTCACACAGGCACATCTGCCTGGCGTGCCCCACCCATAGGCAACCCGTGTTGTTCTGCTTTGCTCCTGCATTTAATAGATACCTCATAAAAGTGGTAGCAAATCCCCAAAGAGTGCCTTTATGCTGCTTTTGTTCGCTTCCTGGCAGTGTGAATGTTACGCAGAAAAGCCAGGAGCAACCCGCGTTGTGCATAAGGAAGCAGCGATATGATTGGATGTGCTCTGCTCTACCATCCAATGTGGTGCCGGCACAGTGGGATCCTCCCCAAATCATCTTGCTGCCTATGTGTGTATGGGCGCATGAGCACTCATGCACTCATACACACATAGGTATCCAGCCAATTTACCAGGAAAAAGCCGTTTACAACTGTGCCTCCAGGCCAGCAGTCTGAACGCTACCGTGTGCCTCCTCCTGGTATGCTCCTGCATCAGTCTGAGCTGTGTGACCGGGAAGACCCAGAGCAGTTTATTCTGGGGCCTTTTTACCATGACTGGCTCCCGCTGCAAATTGCCAGTCTGTCCTCAGCCACAGTAAAGTCAATTAACACATGGTCAGTCGAAGTTCTAAGATACCCAGCTGTCATTATTGACTGGAAACAAGCAGAATTAGAAGTAATAGAACAAAAAACTCACAAGATTATGACAATACATCACTCACTACACTCTAGAAATGATCTTAATAGTCTTTACTTAACAAGAAAATTAGGTGGAAGAGGTCTCCTGAAAGTTAAGCAAGCAGTTGAAGAAGAAAAATGAGCAATGAATGACTACTTCAAGAAAAGCAAAGAGAAGTTTCCAGTGGAAGTGCACAAGGCAGACTTATTTAAGGTTACAGAAACTAAAGAAGATTACAAAAAGATTAAAATCAAAACTCACTTTGACAACTGGAAACAAAAGCACTTGCACGGGCAATATTTGAAAGACACAGAGAATAAAGTTGATAACAAAAACACCTAGAAGTGGCTCCCAAATGGGTACTTGAAGAAAGAAATGGGGACTAACTGCACAAGAGCAGGCATTTGAAATGAATAGTATGAAAGCTGAGATTCAGAAGACCAATGATAGTAGCAAATGATGAAGGATGAATCAGTCCCTGCAGTAAAATTGCTCAAACTGACTATAAAGAATGTCACAATAGAGTTGCAGTTATGTTGCATTGGAATCTTTGCAAGAAGTATCCCATCAGCCAGAAACTCATGGGAGCACAAACCAGACACAATCATGGAGAATGATGAAATAAAGATTCTTTGGGACTTCCAATTACAAACAGATAAACACCTGGGGCATAACACTTCTGATATCACTATTGTACCCAAAAATAGTAGGGTTTGGATCATGGACACAGCAATCCCAGGAGACAGCAGAATAGAAAAGAAAGAACAGGAGAAGACAACAAAATACCAAGGCCTGCAAATAGAGTTGGAGCACCTCTGGGAGAAGATTATCATCGTGCCAGTTGTCATTGCAGCCCTTGAAGCAGTGCCTAGAAGTCTCAAGAAACAGCTAGATTGTCAGAAAAGGTGCCTTTGATGTTTCTCACTGAATCCATTGTTTTTGTTCCCTACCCCGCTTTGCGCTTGCGTAGCTATGCAGGCAGAAACGTGGGAGCTTCTTCCCTGCCGCTTTTCCTTATCACGGTGGCCTTGAATGTAGGCTTTGGGCTATTCTTGTTTAGCTGAGAATTTTCCAGTCCTGGGAAGGCAAGGGGAGGGGGGAGTAGTCTCCCGCTCATGAAGTATTTCTCCCGCCGGGAGTTCCCGCGCGAGTGCTCAAGTTTTATTCGCTAGGCGCTTCGTTGCATCACACTATAAGTTAGCTTGCTTTGCTTCGCCCCCATTCCTGACAATGACCTCCTACTGTGGGTTTTAGCAAGATAATCCTAATAAACCTTTCTTTGTGCAAGAATGACTGGATCTACTTGATTTCAAACCTGACAGAAATTGTCAGGAATCATCATTCCCTCACCGTCAATTTCCGCCGTCTACCACGATGAGCGGAGTGGGGAAGGGAGCCACGGGCAAAGTCCCGGTGACTACTACTTCGGGAGCCTCCGGTGCAGTTCCAGCGATAGCTACTGTGGGAGCCACGGGCGCCGTTCCAGTGACTACTGCTTCAGGAGCCACAGTTCCAGTTACTACGGTGGCAGCTCCAGTGGTCACTGTCCCGACCACCACCGTTGTTCCGGTGACTACAACTACAGTTTTGGCAGCACCCATACTCTACTCAGCAGCCGGGTTGGCTACCCCGCCATCGAGTGGCACAATTGGTGCTCCGTACACACTCCCGATCTACAGCCCGGCCGGGCCTATACAGAGTCAGGGAGGTGCGGTTCCACGAACCTATGTGCCAGGAGTCCCAACACCCTGGGATAAAGGGGTGACTTATCGCAGATCACGCGATTGGACTAAGAACTTGTTGGACACTACCCAGACCACCTGGACTATGCCGGGAAGCCAGAGCCGGGACAGCCTTTTGGATCCCAGAGGTAGTTTTGGTCTTCCCCAAGGGAGGGTGTCTCGGGGATCTCCCAGAACGGGATCCAGCCAAGATTCTGATGCCCGCATGGATTCTATTCAAGAGGATACTCGACGGCTGGTAAGGGATATGAGCAAACTAATGCAGTCCCTACCCCAGATGATGGACCAAGCAATTCGAGCCCATCCGCTGACACAACCTAGACCGGCACCAGCCCCGGTGCCACCGCTGATACCGGGACGGCCACCTCCTGCCCCTCCGGGCCCGGGGCCGGGCCAACCAGTACCACCGGGTCCAGGGCTGGGCCAACCAGTTCCCCCAGGGCCGGGGCCGGGCCAGCCAGCACCAGCCCCACCTCCACTGGTCGTCCCAGCGCCAGGACCTGGGCCAGGGCAACCAGGACCTATCCAGCCACCAGTTTTGCCTCTGCCTCAACCCCTGCTCCCGCACCCCTCATGCAGCCGGTTCCAGTACCGATCATGGCGCCAGCCCCCCCGGTAATCCGCCCCAAGGACATGCTTGAGATCACATTTGATGGGGATCCAGAGACTGTGTCCTTTTTCATATTGCAAGTTGGAAAATTTGTGCAAAGATGGGGCTATGTATTCCCAGACGAAGAACAACAGGTGGAGTTTATCGCATCCAGGTTCCGGGGGAGTGCTACCAGCTGGTATGTAGCCCTTCATGATCTGGAGGCAGCGGAGTTGGGGAATGTAGATGACTTCATGTGGGCCTTGAGAAACCGTTTCGAGGATCCGGGGGCGGCCCAAAAAGCTGAAGCCTTCCTTCGCACATTCAGACAAGGCAAACTCTCAGTACGGGAGTACTCAAGGGAGTTTCAAAGGTATGCCGTGAAAATTCGAGACTGGACCGATGCGGTCTTGGCCCAACAATACCGAATGGGACTAGCCGTAGACGTCCGCAATAATGTCCTCAGCTCTCAGCAACCCCGCACCCTCCAGGGTTGGATGGAGGAAGCCGAGAAGGCCGAAAGTCGCTTACGTATGATGAAACTAGATCTATCGTTGGGTAACAACCGTCCGAGTTTTGCGGCAGGCCAAGCCAGACCCAAACCAACGTCCACCCCAAGTGGAATGAGGGATCAGCGTATGCGACAGGGCCTCTGCCTGCGGTGTGGGGAGAAAGGGCATTTCGCCGCAGTCTGCCCGAAAGGGGATCCCAATAGAGCTCTACCACAAGAAGAGCCCAGAAGGTGGACCACCCCTACCCCGAGGAAAGGTACAGCAAAACCACGCAACACGCGGGCTCTTTTTGCTAGCCCCGACCAAGCGGATACCTTGATGCTGGAGGAGGAGAGTGAGATGCAGGGAAATGAAATGGTCCTGTTTGTGAATGGCGCTACACAGCAGGACCCAACACCTGAGGCGCCTAAACTGGTGAGCAATTACCCCTCTCTCTTCTTTGTGACTGTTCTGGTGATGAATCCCGCAATGATGACCCACATTCGGGTTCGAGCCCTCATTGACTCTGGGTGCGGGAGGGATCTCATAAACCCGTCTATGGTTATGGGGTTGGAGGCAGCCGTGGTTCACTTGAAAGACCCGATAACTTTCACGCAGATGGATGGGTCTCCAATGAAGGAACCATGCCGATTCGAGACTGTTCCTTTAAGAATAGGCATTGGTGACCACTGGGAGCTACGCTCGTTCGTGATAGCTCCGCAAGCCCAGTTTCCCTTAGTATTGGGTAGCCCCTGGTTACATGGACATAACCCTTACATTCTATGGGAAGAAGGGGATGTACAATTTATCTCCCCAAAGTGTACAGAACACAAATGGGACCCAGGGTGGGGAAATCCCCCATGCAATGAACCTCCACGAGCTTGTTTAGCCACGGAGGACCTTAACCGCATCCCTGAGGATTACCAGTATATAACCAGGGTTTTTGAGGAGGAGGAAGCTGATGAACTACCCCCCACCGTAACTCCGACTGTGCAATTGAGATTCTTCCGGGCCAGAAATTACCAAAAGGGAAAATTTATGCTATGAGTCCAAGTGAAAAGGAAGAACTGCGCCGTTTTATTGATAAAAATCTGGCCCGTGGATTTATTAGACCAGCGTCATCCCCTTTTGCAGCACCTGTATTGTTTTGTAAAAAGAAAGATGGGGGGCTCAGACTCTGCACGGATTACCGGGGACTTAACGCAGTGTCTGCAACTAATGCCTACCCAATGCCCCTCATCAAGGACTTACTGGCAGAGGTGGCTAAAGGGAAAGTGTTTTCTAAACTGGATTTAAGAGATGCCTACTTTCGGGTTCGTATCAGAGAGGGGGATGAATACAAGACTGCATTTAATACCCCGCTGGGGCAATTTGAATATCGGGTGATGCCCTTCGGTTTACAGGGGGCACCAGGGGTCTTCATGAACTTAATCAATGAAGTGTTACACCCCTATTTATTCAAGGGGGTGGTTGTTTATTTAGATGATATCTTGGTCTATACCCGGGATCAGGAATCCCATACTAACCTTATGCGAAAAGTATTGGAAAAGCTCTTAGAACACAAACTGTTTGTCAAACTGTCAAAGTGTGAATTTCACCAGGAGTGCATTGACTTTTTGGGATACCGCATATCCTCCGCGGGGTTGGAAATGGACCCAAAAAAGGTCCAGGATGTATTAATGTGGGAGCCCCCCAAAACTAGGTGACAGCTCCAAAGTTTCCTCGGCTTCGCCAACTTTTACCGTCAATTCCTGCCACACTTTGCCCAAGTAGCCCTTCCCCTCACGGAATTACTAAAGACTAAGGGGAAGGGATCTAAGGCTTCGGTGCCAGGGGCCCCTTTGAACTGGACCCCGCAGTGTCAGCAAGCGTTTGAACAACTAAAACGGTTGTTCACGTCTGAGCCCATACTAGCACACCCTGATGAAACAAAAAAATTTGTGGTCCAAGTAGACGCATCGGACACCGCTATGGGTGGGGTGATTTTGCAAGAGAACGCTCAGAAACAGCTACAACCCCTTGCTTATGTATCAAGGAAATTTAATGATACCGAGAGATTTTGGCCCATTTGGGATAAGGAAGCTGCGTCTATACGTTTAGCATTGATCACATGGAGACACTGGTTAGAGGGGTCCCAAATACCTTTTGAAATCTGGACTGATCATAAGAATCTTGAGGTACTGCGAAAACCCCGGAATCTGAATGCTAAACAATTCAGGTGGGCTGAGTTTTTCTCCAAATTTCAATTTACCCTTCACCATTTCCCAGGGAAAGCCAATCATCTGGCGGATGCTCTCTCCCGCCTTCCCCAACATTTTTCTAAGAGGGTCGAAGTACGGGAGTCTATGTTCACCCCAGAACAGTTGGTTGGTGCAGTTGTAACCCGGAAAGCCAAACAAGCACCAATGAATCCCATCCAGACATTAACCTGGGAAAAACAATTTCTAACTGACATCACCCCACAGGAAATAAATAATTTACAAGCCAGAGACGATGTGAATTGTGGTCCGAACGGCTGCTGGTATAGGGGAAATAAAATGTTTGTCCCAGAAGCTACCCGATCCCAAATGTTGCAGACAGTTCATGACTCAAAAGCTGCGGGGCACTTTGGGTATGTAAAATCCTTACGACTTCTGCAACGTGGCTTTTGGTGGCCCCGAATGAAACAGGATTTATCCCTCTATATACAGTCCTGTCCAACGTGCAATCGTTGTAAAGCCAGACCAGGAAAACCTCCAGGTCTCTTGCAGCCTCTACCCACCCCGAGCAGACCCTGGGAAGTAATCTCTATGGACTTTATCACTGATCTTCCCCCTCTAGACATATGACGGTCATTTGGGTGGTAGTGGATTTATTCTCTAAGCAAGCTCACTTTATACCATTCCCCAGTTTGCCAACAGCCAAAGTCTTGGCCAAAGCATTCCTCCAACACATTGCCAGGCTACATACGTTACCGCTCAAGATAATCTCCGACAGGGGGGTTCAATTTGTTTCCAAGTTATGGTCGGAACTAATGACTCTAATGGGTATTGAACGGGCTCTCAGTACTGCCTATCACCCTGAAACTGATGGGCAAACGGAGAGAGTAAACCAGACGTTGGAACAATACCTGAGATGTTTTTCTAACTATCAACAAGACAATTGGGTTGATTTATTGCCATTGGCGGAGTTTGCGTACAACAACTCATGGCACGCTTCAACAAAAATGTCACCCTTCAAAGCCGCCATGGGTTATGACAGCCCCCTCTCCCTTTCTTAAAGCCCGGTGAAAATGGGGGGAAAGCCTCAGCATGGTGTAAAACTTTCCGTGATTCTTGGCCCCTGATTGTTGAAACTTTGAATGAAGCCAAGGCACAGTACAAAAAACATGCAGATAAAAAAAGGTCCGGTGGATGGAAACTGCAACCGGGAGACTCTGTGTATCTGTCAACCAAGAACCTAAGGCTAGCGCAGCAGTCCAGGAAACTTGCTTGGAAATATATTGGTCCTTTCAAAGTGTTGAGATGTATAAATCAAGTAACTGTACAACTAGATTTGCCTAAATCTCTTAAAGCAATACATCCAATTTTCCATTACAGCCTCCTCAAACCTGCGTTACCCCCGACTAAATGGCAAGCTGAGATGTCGGCTCCTCCCCCCTCTGATGGTTGACGATGAGGAGCATTATGAAATTGCTGATATTTTGGACTCTAAGATTCTTCGTGGACAACTCTTGTACCTTATTCAATGGGTACACTTTGGGCCCCAATACAGGGAGTGGGTGAAAGTATCTGATATCAATGCACCTGATCACCTACAAGACTTTCACACTCGATACCCTAATAAACCTGGAGGGCCCTTGTTCTCTCCTTCCTGAGTGGTGGGTGGGTGGTATTTTGGGAAGGGCAGAATGTCAGAAAAGGTGCCTTTGATGTTTCTCACTGAATCCATTGTTTTTGTTCCCTACCCCGCTTTGCGCTTGCGTAGCTATGCAGGCAGAAACGTGGGAGCTTCTTCCCTGCCGCTTTTCCTTATCACGGTGGCCTTGAATGTAGGCTTTGGGCTATTCTTGTTTAGCTGAGAATTTTCCAGTCCTGGGAAGGCAAGGGGAGGGGGGGAGTAGTCTCCCGCTCATGAAGTATTTCTCCCGCCGGGAGTTCCCGCGCGAGTGCTCAAGTTTTATTCGCTAGGCGCTTCGTTGCATCACACTATAAGTTAGCTTGCTTTGCTTCGCCCCCCATTCCTGACAATGACCTCCTACTGTGGGTTTTAGCAAGATAATCCTAATAAACCTTTCTTTGTGCAAGAATGACTGGATCTACTTGATTTCAAACCTGACATAGATATTCTAGGCATTGAACAAATAACACCATCTCAGCTCCAGAAGACAGTATTGCTTGGAACAGCAAGAATCCTCCAAAGATACATCTGCAATTCCCAAGAACTTTGCTAGTTCTCAAATTGCAGAACACCATCTACCAGTCAAATATCTGTGATAATCCATCATCATCATCATCATCATCATTGTTGCTGTTATCATTGTCGTCATCATCACTGATGCCAACTCTGCTCTGGGAAATTCCTGGAGATTTGGGGGTAGTGCATGTAGAGAGGTGAATTTGGAGAGGAATTTCACTTAGAAACAATGGTATACCATAGAGTTTGGCCTCTGAAGCTGCTATTTTGTCCAGTGGAATTGATCTTTGTAGTTTGGAGATCAGTTGTAATTCTGAGAAAACTCCAGGCCCTACCTAGAGGGTGGTAGCCCTAATAGTAATAATATAATTCCACAAAATTGCAGATCTTTATACAGACACACCGCATGGAGTTTGTTTTTTCCCCCTTTCTCTGTGACTGCCACAGACCCCAGAACATGGGAGGGAACGTTCTTTATTAAATCCTTGAGTTTTACAGTTCAAAGTTTTCCAAAACACCTGAATTCAAAACAGAACAAATCCTTAAAGGGAAAGAGCTGCCGTAATTTGCTTGCCAATATTTATTGTTAGGAATGTTACTGAATTTCATGCCAATTTTAGTTTCATTTGAAAGTTCAAATTTCTTCACACTTGTGATGAAGCAACAGTCATCCTTTTCCTTGAACATATTAATGAAATTCAATATTTATTATTTATTCAAAACATTAATATGGCACCTCTTCAGAGACCTGCTTGAAGCGGCACAGAAAATTAAAAAAAATAAACTCATCATCAAAGTATAAATTCAAACTATTAAAAACCCAGGAAACAAAATCCCAGAAGATAAAATTGCATTAAAAAATCCACACCACAAAATATCTAGCAGCCTAAAAGAACCTCAGAACAACTCAAGCTAGAAGTAGATTGTAAAAACAGTTAAAACTCCCTAGTTAAAACCCTGGTGACTGAAAGAGAGTAGGATAGGTGCCAGGTGCACTTCACTGGTGAAGGCTTTCCTCAAGCAAGGTACCACCACTGAAAAAGCCCCGTCTCTGGTCACCTTTACCTCTGTAGGTGGGGGCACAGAGAGTGGGGCTTATATGGAGAATCTCAGAAGGTGGGCTAGATAGAAACAATAGGAAGGCTGCCATTTAAAATGACACTTGTTTTGTGTCAGCTGTGTATAATTGTAGCATATAATTTGAAAGTTTAATTCAAAATGCTTTAAAAGAAACAAACTACATGGGAGATTTGCCAGATCATCTACAAGATGAAAATGTCTTCTGGACCATGCACAAAATTTAGAAGAAATGAAAAAACAAACAAACTCTAAAGGTTCATTCTCCTCTATTACTATTCACCCTTTGAATGTTTTACACATCGATTGCTTTTCACACTGATGCATAATAAATGCTCTCTACGCCAGGAAAGCTTTCCATTGGGCCTATCTTTTTTTGCTTTCTGGTGATGAAACAGACTGTCTAAAATGATTATCGACCCTTTTAAAAACAAATTCAAAATCATGTGAACATGTGTTGGGGGAGGGGAAAAGACATTAATTTATCAGCAGTCTGAGTCATTGCAGAGCAAGTGAAGGTAGCAGAACAAGACTTTCAAACTCTGCGGAAAGATGTCAAGAGCTCTCACTGCCATGCTCTAACAGTGGCTCCTGAAAAGAAGGAAGAAATATTCAACACACATGGATTTCCCTGCCTAACACTGCAGATGGGGAACACAGAAGTTGAAATTGATCCTACTAGGGTTTGGGTCTGATAGCCCTACACCTGATATACAGGAAAAGCAGGATGTGAATAATGACAGATTCAGTTTCTATAGGTGAAGTGAGTTTTAATGAGATAGGATGGTTTACACTTCATTCCTCATCATATAGTCAATGTGCTGTTAGACAGAACAGAAATAGGCAAGGCGCATTGCTTCAAAGAGGCCTTCAGTGGGCCTGCCACCTCCTTGCTCAAAAGAGTTCATGCTAAAGATTCGGCTGTAGTGGCAAACCACAGATTGCGCTAAATGAAAGAAGCCAGGATACTTTGGATTCACAGGCTTCCTCCTCTTTCTGAACCCGTTCCTGCTCTCCTCACACATGACCATCTAATTAGACATTTCTGCTTTTGTGGTAATCCGTAATTTGCAGTTATGACTGCCGCAGCCAACTGTGGTTTGGACTTAGCCTGCAGATCAGGGTTTCAAACTAGGAATAAACCATGATTTTTGAATCCTGGTATGCAGGGTCAGCACAACTTGTGATTTCCTAGTTCAAATGTAACAGTGAATGGGTTTCCCACAAACATGGAAATGCCTAATTATCTAGCATGTGAAGGAAGGAGTGGGGAGGTCTCTCTAAGATGCCTCAGCCTGTTAATTCAGCAGCAAACTAATTTAAAATTACATCTGAATCTAGCCGAGGCCAAAAACAAATGCAAAACAACCTCTACCCAACGTTAAGTGTACTAAAATTGTCCAGAAATTCACTGTGACCCAAAGTATAGGTATGATTACCACCAGTGCTCCCTCTAAGCTGAGTTAGTGTGAGCTAGCTCACAGGTTTTTAAGCCTCTGGCTCACGTATTTTTGTCTTCGCTCAGGAAGGATGGCTCCAGAGCAAACTAATTTATGCAGTAGCCAAATCGCTCGCTCACAATTTTAATGCCAGTAGCTCACAAAGTAGAATAGTTGCTCACAAGACTCCACAGCTTAGAGGGAGCATTGATCACCAGCCAACCCTGCTGACCCATACATTAAAATTAATTATGCAAAATTAAGATGCAAAAAGGGAGGGTTGGTTTCATAGTGCTACTTTACAATGGTTTGCAGCTATATTTGTTGGTACATATTACAAATGTACCAAGTCACTTAACAGGAACTTCGCGCACAACTTACAGAATTTCTTCCTTTTGCCTTTCTTGTTATCTTCTGTTCCAAGCACCATCTAATGGCTGCAGAGCAAATTGCAAGTTGATCTTCTGTTGAACAGCTGCAAGGCATTTTTCAATGCTGCTCAATTCCTAACAGGAGAAAGCTGTAGGACTGAAAAAAAAGGTCCTCAAATGGGGGAGTTGTCTTTCAATTTAGAGTCTGATACCATCTCAATTGCTGAGGATTTTAATGATTTGTCTGCACAAATCTGCCCGACTACAAAGTGAGCATTCATAGCAGAAGACATCACACATGGGTCAAGCAATCTGCTAAATATAAGCTTAGGAAAGTTACATTTTATCAAGATTTTAAAGTTGTTTGTCAAAACCCTTTCTTTGTACTCATTGGAATTAACTTTGGTTTGTATTAGAAATGTGTCTGGGTTTCAAAAAACTGCCCCTCCCCATTATCCAAATTATATGAATATACATGCTTGTAAGGTTTTCTTGAACAGCTCACAGCACTAAGTTAGAAGAAAAGAAATGGAAGAAAATATACATTTGTCTGTATATAGTGAGCTGGATCCTGAAAACTTTTATGCTCAGTTTTTGTCTAATCCTTACTACAGCCATGTCCCACATGGCTAACTTTGGCCGAGTTCAGACTGGCAGCTTGGCCCGATATGGGCACGCTTCACAAATGGATTAAAGCTGTCAAGCGTTCCCCACTGTACTCAACCTGTCTTATAACACTTCCCTCCTGAGTTTAAAAAGTACCAGGTGAAAGTGGTAGCAAACCTTGGAGAACGTGTTGCTCCCACTTCCCAGACGTGTGCACGCTAAAAGCTACATGAACAAGTTGCACCGATAATTGCTGCTGCGCATAGGCACATGTTGCCAGAGTGAGAAAAAGCTGCTTACAGCTGTGCCTCCTCCAGGAGTGGCCCAACAGTGCAAACGCTCCCTTGCGCCTCCTCCCTGGCATGCTCCCGCATCAATCAGTGCAGTGTGAATGGGAATACTCGGAACATGTTGTTCTGGGTCTTTTTGCCATGACTCCCTCGCGCTTCATACTGCCAGCCTGACCTCAGCCTTTATTTTGGTCTAGATGGATAGCCATGTTGCTCTGAAGCAGTAGAACAAAGTTTGAGTCCAGTGGCGCCTTAAAGCCAACAAAGTTTTCACATGCACGCACACTCTGAAGAAATGTCCATGCACACGAAAGCTCATACTTTGAATAAAATTTTGTTGGTCATACAGGTGTTACTGGACTCGAACTTTGTTTTATTTTGGTCTGATTCTCTAAGATTTGAGATTAGTATATCTCATCTTTGTTATACAATATCATCTTTCTTAGAGGCAAGCACAGTATTCATAACAAATCAAGATTAAAGCTAACACAAACATTAAGATTTGGTGAATTCAGTTTCAATTTCTCCATTTATATTTTGTATCAGTTTCAAAATACAGATTTTAATTTGCATATGAAATTCTCACCTGCACATTGGGATATGATGCTTTGGATTTCTGGGTACCTATGGGTTGTTTGGCAGACTTCTTTTTTAGATGCAGAATTATGGCTCTATTGTGTACTTGAGGCAGCCAAAATCCTACCTAGAAACATTCCAAAGCAAAGGGTGGGAAGGAGGCAACTCAGTTAAAAGCTAAATGAAATGTTAAATGTCTTGGCCTCGTGCCAAAAGACATTTAGTGAAAGCACCAATGCTGATAAAGGGGAGCTGTTACAAAGTTAAGGGGCAGCCACTGAAAAGTCCTATCCAATGTTCCCTCAAGGCTAAGTTAGTGTGAGCTAGCTCACAGTTTTTTAGCCTCCAGCTCATACGTTTTTGTCTTAGCTCAGGAAGGAGGGCTCCAGAGCAAACTAATTTATGCAGCAGCCAAATCACTTGCTCACAGCTTTAATGTTTGCTCACAAGACTCCACAGCTTAGATGGAGCAGTGGTCCTGTCCCTTGTGGCCACCTGCCTCTCTCCAGAAGGCAGAGAGCTACAAAGAAGGGCCAGAGATGGGGGTGGGGGGAGCAGTATCTAGATAGACTACATGAATTACTAGACCAGGGTGCATTCAGACAGCGTGCTGAAGCGGTTTAAACTGCTCCGGCTCGATGCGTTTTTTTTTTTAAACTGGAGAATCGCGATCACACTGAACTCCTCCTTCGGGGCTCCCCACCATCCTCATGCAGGTGGGTTTTCCCCCCCTCTCATTTGAGCATGCGCACAGGCAGCCCTCTCCAGAATGAAAAGTTTGGCGCGTGCGCAGAACAGCGGTTTCAACCTGTCCCTTTAAAGTTTAAATGAAGACTACTGTTTACATTTTCTCCCTGAAACTGGCCTCCCCGAGATCCCAGACTCATCTAAATGCCTAAACTAGGCACCATTGAAACTTTTCTTTATTTAACTTAAGTGCGGCGCTCCGCTCAAGCGCACACCGCCAAGGCAAAAAAAATAATAATGGCGGACTAAAACCGGAAGCCGGAGGCAGCTTCCCAGAGGGGAGGGGGGTTGAAGCACCCGGAAGTGGCTTGACGGAGCGATCAGACAGCGGAAAGTGCAGCTTGAAACGGAGAATCAGGAAAACACCACTTGGTAAGTGGTGTCAAAATACTCCATTTCAAAGGATGTTTGCTCTGGAAAGCGATGGCTGGGGACGGTGCGCAGATGTTGGCTATTTGAACGTGCACGTAAAAGCCATTTCTGAGGCATGCCGAAAGCGGCTCAAATGGCGCATCTGAACGCACCCCATATGAAGTTTTAGAGTTCAGGAGCAGCATATTGAATTGGAACTGGAAGCAAGCACACAGCTAGTGAAGATTCTTGTTCACACTGGTGTGGTGGGTAGTGTTGCTAAGTCTGGGTAGGGAAAGACATGGAGATTGGGGGTAGAGCCTGGGACAGCAGAGGTTGAGGAGGGAAGGGAATTTAGCAATCCATACTGCCACAGAGTTTACACCTTCCAAAGCAGCCATTTTCTCCAGGCTCTCTGCATCTCTGCAGTCTGAAGATCAGTTGTAATTCCAGGAGATCTCCAGGCCCCATCTGGAGACTGGCAGCCCTATGCTACAAATCATCCACCCCAGCTCACTGTCTAACCACTGCATCCTGGACTAACTGAAGCTTCTGAACAGCCTTCAAGGACAACCTCATGTAGAATGCATTACAGTAATCAGGCCGGGAATTGGTGAGAGTATGGATCACTGTGCCTGATCAAACTTCTCAAGGAACATTGATCTGCAGAGCCAGATCTCACAGCATCCCCAAGCTACAAACCTATTTCTTCGGTGAGTGTACAATCCTGTTCAGAGGACACTGTTTACCAACATACTGTCTACCATAGTGTTTTTTCTCAAATGCTAGTGCATCCTGCCCACAACCTCTGAGTGACATCATCACGCCGGGCACATTGACATGGACAGGACTGTTCAGGGGCAGGGCTCCCCTGCCGGCTGGCTGGGCAGCAGCTGATTGGGCCCCCCAAAAGTGGGTAACCACCCACCCCCAGCAGGAGAACGGCAACCCTATGTCTGTCTCTTCAGAGAACTATGGAAACTGTACTGGGGGTGGGGAGAGGCTCTCTAATAACCATGCCAAACGAGATTACCTAGTAATTATTCTCCACAAACGAGAAGGGAGCACTCACTGGAGAAGACACTGATGCTGGGAATGACTGAAGTTAAAAGAAGAAGGGGACGGCAAAGGATGAGATAGTTAGTATTATTGATGCAAATGCAATAAACACAAAATTGAGCAAACTCTGGAGGACAGCGGAAGACATGAAGGCCTGGCGTGATGTGGTCCATGGGGTCGCAAAGAGTCGGACTCGACTGTGCAACTGAACAACAACAAGCAATTACCTAGGGAAAAATGGCAGTTAAAGTGGTATAAAAATGCTATATGTGTTGGAGCATCTCTATAGCTGTGTGTTTGTCTACTCATAACTAATTATCTCTGAATTCAGTAGGATTTACCCTCAACCGCCTGCATAGATGGACATTAGGACTGCAGTCTAAAGCTTTCTGAGTAAATTCTGTTAAACTCAGTTGGATTCAGTTCTGAGTAAACATTCATAAACTTTGGCTATTAGTATCAGTTTCAAAATATCATACATTTCAATGTTCTGTATCAGCAAGGGGGAAAAAAGCTGCAATATTGTTTACTTGCTTTTTGAAATACAGTGTTAGAAGGCACTGGAAACAGATGATGCCTATGCCCTGGCTGATTGGGAAACTGAATGAGAAAAGCATGATGGGCTGCACCAATTGGAGCACAGAGACAGAGAAAACAATGATGCAGTGGGGAAAATTCTTTGGTACCCCTATGTGTTTTGCACCAAGTTTCTTCAGAGGGGTCTGTAAAATATAAATGCAGCAGTGCTCCTACTAAACCGGCTATGAAACTGAACACAGTTCTTAATTGTTAAACCTCACACTTTGAGGAGAAATTTGTAAATGCAATTAAACTTTGTCCAGACAAGTCTCATCCTGTGCATCTTTGTTGTTCTGCAAATTATCTAAATTAAAAAAATGACAAAACTTTCTGATTAAATTAATTTATAAAAGTCTAACCATGTTAGTTATTTCCTGGACTAGTCTTCATTTGTTTGTTTGGAACTAATTTGTTTGTTTGGAACTAATTTGATAGCTTTCTCTTATGTATGTTAAGTCTCACTAAACACAGTGGGGCCTTCTTCTGAGTAAGTGTGCATAGAATTAATGCCTTAGATCTGGTTCACCCAGGGAGAATTAGGAGGTGGAGTAGGGTTGCCAACTCTAGACTGAGAAATTCCTAGGAAATTTGTGAGGGTCCTTGGCCCAGGTATCATGCCACAAGGTCTACCTGCCAATGCAGCCATTTTGTCCAGGGGAATTAATCTATGTAATCTGAAGATCAGTTGTAATTCTGCTCCAGTTCCCATCTGGAGGCTGGCAGCCCTTGGTGGCAGATTGCTGCAGTGTAAGGTTGCCAGTCCATGGCTAGTAACTGGTGGGTGATTGTGGGAGGGGGCAGTGACTTACCTATTCAATGTTGTGCCTATGCCATGACAACACTTCTGTCACAACCCAAAACTGATGTCATTGACTTGGGGTGAATGCTAGACCATTGCCAGACATGATGATGCAACTTCTGAGTCATGCCAGGAGTGACATTATGACACTGGCGTGATGCCTACCCCCTCCCCATTTCCTGGCATTTTCCTCTGCTGCCCAGCTGAGCAATGGGCAGAGTGGGCTAAATGCAAGAGGCATCTGGTCTCCATCTGCAGAGACAGAATGGACTGAACCACTGCAGACTATGGATGGTGTATTCCAGCTTTGAATGTTCTGTCACGTAAAAGAAAACCTCAACACAAAAAGAAAACTGGCGAAGGGCTCTAGCCATTCTCTTTGTGCGTTGTGCTGACTTTCTATTTTCAAGGAGTTTTTTAAAGCTTTAGGGGCACATTCCCAAAATTATGTTTCCTATGATCTGAGGTGGTGCAGTCTATTTTGCTTCCTGAATATTCAGCCCCCTTCATTCTCCTGCATGTGTGAAACAGGCCTCAGTCTGTTTCCCAGTGCTGACCAGTGTTCCCCCTGAGTTAGTGTGAGCTGTCTCACAGTTTTTTAGCCTCCGGCTCACATGTTTTTGTCTTCGCTCAGGAAGGAGGGCTCCAGAGCAAACTAAGTTACACAACAGCCAAATCGCTCGCGCACAACTTTAATGCTAGTAGCTCACAAAGGACAATTTCCACTCACAAGACTCCACAGCTTAGAGGGAACATTGGTGGTGACCCCAGTTTGTGTTGCTTTCTACTGATTTCAGCAGAGTTAAGGTACATTACGATAACAAAGAACTACCACAAAATTAGGAAATGGTAATAAGCATGGCAGGTTTTCAGGTTGCCTGAGTAAAAAAGTTTCTACAGATAGCAACAGCATTTCGGGAGTAAAAGTGAGAAAACATTGGTATTAGATTCTAATTACAAAGACATACTAATTGAATTCAGTAATACTTGGCTTTTTTTCTCCCCTCTAGCAGAGTTTAAAACTTCATAGACTTCACACTAAAAAGCAAACTGTTATGTTCTAGGAAAGTTTAGATATTCTAGCAAGGACATTTTCTTGCCAACACTTTTCTTTTTAGTTACCCAACTTTAGGTTCTTAGGCCTATCAGCCCTTGTTTCCAAGGCAGAATATGTAAAACACATTATGCAAAATGAATGGAGAAAGGGAAAGGCTAGAATTCTGGAGTCTACCATTCAGGGGTAAGAATCAGATGGATGAGCAGTCCCCTTGCATAAAAAGCTATAATAATAAACCGGCACATCAAGGAGAGAATGATGCTAAAACTTTCTGTATGAAGATTAGTTAACTACGTGCAGATGCCTTTTTAAAGTCCTCTGCACACACCTGAAATCTTAAATGGTAAAGACTGTCTCAGGCTCAGTTCAAAACAGTATTGGTGGGCAAGAAGAATCCACCCATTTGTGAGTTTGCATGTGTCCAACATCTTGTTTAACTGCTGTTAGGCAGGTAATGTTGCCAGAAGCTCAACATCAGCACACTAGTCCAATACCCGCCTGGGCTATGGTGTGCTAAATTTGTTCACATACTAGTTTATGAAAGTGAGATTCCTTATGCAGCAGGATAATGTTTAAATATTAGGTTTAAATAAAGGTTTCCTGCTATGGTGGGAGACGTCCTGTCAGCAGCCCTCGCTGCCCATTACCACTATGTCAGCTGGAGGGAGAAAAATAACAAACAAAAACCAACACATCTTGTCAGCCGGATGGCATTACATCACTTCTGGGAAAAACCTGGATGTGAAATCTTGCCTCTCTAGGAATTGCTAGCAACTCTTTGATACCAGCAATTCCTAGAAAGACATAACATCACTTCTGGGTTTTCCTCAGAAGTGATGTCACGTTGTTGTGCTGATGGCATCATCATGTCCCCACCCCCACAGACTCCTGTTGTTTGCCAGACACTGCCATACAAATTTCATAAATAAATAATATCTACTTTCTTGCAGACTGTCTGCTAACCTCTATATTTATAAATGAAGCAAACTCCAAGAATACCGTAAGTCTCCAGAGCCCTCTTGCCCAAAGCACACAGTAAACTCAGCAGTGCTGCCTTTGAGTCTTCACACCATTCAGGAAAGTGAGAAGGAAATAACACTGATTTTAGATATAAGATAGTGTTTCCATGGAGAGAAACCGCCTGAGCCAGCATGGAGCATTTCCTACCTGAAATCAGACCTTATAACAGAGCCACACAGAACCCTTCCTTAAAGATGAAATCATAGTATCTCCACAATGAAATCAAAGTGTCTCCACAATGATTTGCAGGAGAAATAAAAGCATCCATGAAGGCCCTGAGAGCTCATTTCATTTACAACTTCAGTTGTTCAGAAGTTCATCTGTAGATTGTCCAGTGGATTCCTGAGTTTGGTTGTAGCTAATAACTGAGAATCCATAGACTTGACTCTTCTTGAAGAAGCTACAAAGTGGTGGTGGTGGGCACAACTGATAAAAAAAAATCCTCAGGATTAGAATGGGCTGGTGAAAGAATTTTCTATGAGACGACACAGGAGAAGGTGTGTGGAGTAAGGCCATCTGGGGCTTGAAGCTGTAGATAAGAAACTATTTCTTAAGAGGGTGTTTTTTTTTATTCCATGCACATGTTGCCCTGCAAGGCGCTGATAGCACTCTTATGGATATGTAATCCATAAATTATAATATCTGGACTTTGCAATTAATGTGAAATAGGGATTGAACTGTGTAGTAACCCAATGCCAGCTGAAGATAAACTCCCAGAAGAAGGAAGCCTTCCTTTTGAGGCTGATGTGCCATGATTCTTGAGGTTACCTGCCCTCTTACCTGCTGTAAAATGGACCAGCTCCCTAGCCACATGAAGCAACAACAGCCAGGCAGATGCCATGCCAAGGCAGACCAGAAACCTGGAATCCAGCCTCCATGAGAAGCTTTTTCCTGCACACACAGGCAACATTCCCTTCCCCCAACTAGTCTCCCCTAGCTGAAGAGACAGCCATAAACCAATCAAGGAACCATTGGAATAACAATGACTCTGGCTGCATGGGTCATAATCCCTTCAGGTGCCATTGTCCTGCCCAAATCTCAATATTGTCCAGTCCCCTAGCCCCTAGCCCCTTCCCCCTGAACCCAGCTCCAATCAGTGTGTTTTTGGGGATGGATCAGCAAGAGGTGTGCCGGGGGATGTGGCCAGCCTAGCCCACCCCCCAAAGCCACCTTATAAAAGAGGGCACCCAATGCTCTCTCTCTCTCTCTCTCTCTCTCTCTCAAACCCACCCTAACTCCACAACTCTTGGTTTACGTAGCCAGATTCTCCACGTGTCTCTGCTGGCTCAGGACACAACCCTATTTCCCCCTAATCTCCCTTATTTTTCCTAATTTCCCTTATTTTATTACCCCTCAACAATCATCCTGCTAATGCAAAAGTGCTATCCTCTTCTCTCTAATTTTCCTAGATCTGTATAATTGTGAGTGTGTTTGAGATATTGCATGTTTGTGAAGATCTATCAGTAAAAGGAACCATTTTATATCGAAGTCAGTCTTTGAGCCTATTTCTGGGGCATCTGGAAGAAGTGGGACCCCTGCATACAAAGGTGCTTGCACCCTATTTGCCTATTGCCTTGCTGAAATATTGTAATTCCCCAATATAATTAATAGCACGTGGCAATTTGGCTAACACACATGGGTAGAAGAGACAGCAAAGAAGGGAAACTGGAAGTGTATGAACAAGGAGGAGCTAAGTTTGGGGTGCCCAACCTCTAGGTGGTACCTAGAGATTTCCTGCTATTACAAGTGATCTCCAGTTGACCAAGATTAGTTCCTCTGGAGAAAATGGCTGCTTTGGAGTATTGACTGTATGGCATTATACCCTGCTGAGGTCCCTCCTGTCCCCAAGCCCCACTCTCCCCAGGCTCCACTCCCCATATCTCCAGGTATTTCCCAACCCAGAGATGGAAACTGTAGCTCAGCTACAATTGTTAATGAAGAAAAACCCTTTCTAGATTTCTTTATCCCATGACAATGAGGTCATTAGTGGGTGGGATCATGTTTACCCAGGAGTGGCACAAGTAAAGAGGCCTTATTGTCTTGCAAATACTGATGGTTTGAATTGAAATGGGAATACTTTCTGCCTAGAGAAGAAAACAACAAATACTGGTGATGGGGGACTAGCTTAGTAACGTGTGTATAACTAATGATGGATCATCTTATATGCCTTGATTTCCTGTTAATGCATCCCATTATCCCCTGTTTCAGAAAAAGCAATAAGCCATTTAGAACTGGCCTAGGGAAATCAGTCCTTTTTTGAGCAGTGGTTAAGGCTATGAGCTTGCTGACTGCTGCGAATGGATCTAGTGCTACTGTTTTGCCTTAAAGCGATGCTTGATTGGTGTCTGGGATGTGAATCTTCATGTTTCTTAATGGCTTTTCACCTGCAGAGCTGAGGCCTGAGACACATGCTTGCCCGATTGTCTACGACAAACAGCAGTCAACAGTTTTGAAGATGCAGAAAGGCAGGGAAAGGGAGACTGAGGGTGGGCTTGGGGTCCTCTCTCTGAGGATTTAGTACAGAGTAGCAGATCTGCTACTTTGAAAGGGCAGGCTTGCTTCCATTTATGGTCTGATTGTATAAATACTAAAAAAAAAAGCCAATAGGAGAAAGATGCCATAACTCTCCAGTTCTCTCCTATCCAAAGGAATCTAAACACTAGAATGTCTCACCACTCAGAGGAGCACAATTCTTATGAATAAGGTAGCTTCAGCAGTTTATATATAAGTGGGTTCTAGGATCAAATCAAGCCTGAACTCTCTCTAGAAGCTAAAATGACAAAACTGAGGCTATTGTGCTTTGGTCACATCAACTTAATGCCCATATACACACCAGTATAGTTTTCTGCAGTTTCTTTATTGATACCATAGAAACTTAACCATGATTGGTACGAACCATAGTATTTTGCATTAACCTTGACATAACAGATTGCGACAAAACACCAGTTCAGCAGCAAAAACAACAATCATTTTCATCTAGTCCATAGAAACAGATCTGGCTTCTCCACTTTTAGTACGAAACTTGTTGCATCATGCTTGCCGGAACATTCCTCTTGCTTACAACATTACAATTTTAACCTTGCTGGCAGCTGTGTAAACACAGTAAGGGTGAAAGATCCCTAAGTAAGACTTTATGAAAAGTGGTGTAATAGGAAGAGGGTTCAGTTTGCAAAAGGTCTTTTGGTGTGTGTGGGGGTGGTAAATCACAGGGTTGACCCTAGTGTGTCCCTAGAACTGCAGTTATCAATGCATAACTATACTTACAACAGGAAAAAAGGCAGTTGCATATATTTTTTGTATGTATGTATATAACTGCTGATCTTGGAAAAGTTGGGAAATACTAGCATATGGAGCACAATAAGCTGTGATGGAAAGATACATGCTGAACACAAAGGCGTTGACACCATTTCTAACGCAGCATAGCAATCAAGCTTTGTTCCAGGATAATTAAGGAAGGTTATATAGCTAAAATATGTCATCACCTGGGCATATTTTCCCAAAAAGACAGAACAGGAAGGCAGGTTGAAACAAATCCGTCCATCTGTTAAAGCCCAAGGGAAAGTTAGGGGATGCGTTCTGAATTTCAACACGTTTTTACATGTCACATGAAGAGTCGTTGTTATTTCTGCAAATTTCACGTTCTGTTGAAAGGCCAGATTCTGATCACACACACCCTTTTTTTGCTTGCTGTCAGAGACTGTTTTCAGGAGAGTTCTGTTATTTTATTTGCTTTCCCAAACAAGAAGTATTTTGCTTTCAAATGATTCTCAGTTATCTGCTTGCAGAAAAACGTGCAACTCATTCCAGAGCAATGGAAAGTAATTGTGCTCAAGTCCCACTAAACTTAACGAGAGACAGTATAGCATACTGGCTATGATAATAAGTTGGGGGGGGCTCCCCAAATCCTACTAATACCAAGAACTCACTTGGTGGCCAAACCTCTGCTCCCCCAATTGCTCCTCGCCTTCTATATGGGAGGACTAATATCTGCCTTACAGGGATGTTGCAAGGATTATATCAGGACAAGCAGGGAACCTGCAAGTCTTGTGGGGGACAACTCATTTCTCCCTCCCCCCTTATTTCCTCTTTCCCTTTCCTGAAAGAATCCACACCCTCTCCCCTTTTCCTGTTTTTTCTCTCCTTCAGCCTTACCTTTGTCTGGCCACTCTCTTCATCGTTCATTCCCTCGCTCCCTCAGCATCCTCCATTCAGGAAAACTATGGCCCAGTTGTATAGTATGGAACCCTCAAAGACTTGTGGGGGGCACTTCACTTTCCTCTGGCTGTCCCTCTCACATATTTCCTCTTTTTCTTCTATTAGAAACTCCCATATCCTTGCCTTCTCTGCTTCCTTCTTTCCTTCCCACCCACTAATCAACTGATCTTCTATCTGCCTCCCCCTTTGCAACTATATTTATTATTTATTTACTTCATTTATACCCCACCTTTCTCCACAATGAGGACCCAGAGCAGCTTACATCATTCTCTTCTCCTCCATTTCATTTGCTCAACAACCCAGTGAGGTACGTTAGCCCAAGGTCACCCAGTGAGTTTCTACATCAGAGTGGGAATTTAAATCTCCAGCCACCACCTGGAGGTTGGCAACCCTGGTGCACTCCTAAGTGAAGTTATACCCTTCTAGGTCCACTGGAGTCAGTGGACTTAAGAAGGATGCATCTGTTTTGTTACTTGGTGATTTTTCATTGAGGCAGGGGAAAAAATCCAAACCGATGCTGAATGTGAATAATATATTATTATGAATAGAAAGGTTGGGGGGGGACAAGGACAGTGCCAAAGCACAGCACATTTTATAGGTCGATCAGATAGCAAATATGCACTCTTGTAAAAACACTGTTAAATCCAGCTATACCAAATGAAAGTGAACAGGGAGCAATGACTTCATTGTGCTGCTCTGCAGTGCCAAAACTGTGGCAAATAAACAGCTTACCCTGTGAGAACTGGTGTGAATACAGTGATCTCTCATATGGAGAGAGCAAGGCAAACTTGGATGTCAATTTGGCAGGCACTGCAAGTGTCATCTGTAAAATGATATCATCCACCATAAAGCCTGGTGCCAGTGCATGCATTTTTTCTTCTTCTGAAATCGCAAGTTACAAAAGCACAGCTGTGCGGCTACTGAATTTCATAACTGTATATTTGCAGCTTGTGAATTTGTCACTTGTCATTCCATCTTGCTCATATTTCTCGAGAACTGGAGATACTGTTTTGCCTTCATTGTGCATGTTCCTGGTCCAATTTTCTTTTCTTTTCTTTTTAAAGATATGTTAGTTGGAGAAACTGTAATTGACTACAGCAGATAAGTTTGTTTTTGTTCAATGTCTATTATCTATGTTTATGTATTGTTCATTATTCATGAACAGACCTGAAAATCCTACCAGTTTATTTTGACACCTTGCATTGAAACACACAGATACACTGATCAAGGATATCAAAAGCCACTGAGAGGTCCAGAATTACTACTGTCACCCTCTCATCATTCTCCTGATGCATGTCATCTGCCAGGGAACCAAGGTCATTTTGTTCCCATAACTGGACCTGACACCAGACTGAAATAGATCCAAACAATCCACTTCATTCAGGAATCTGTGAGCTTGGCAAACACCAAATTAGTTTTCTAGACATTTTGTCATCTGATTATTCTAGGGTATGATTTATTCCAATAACCTCACTACCCTAGACCAGAATTATTCTGGATTTTGTTATAAATTGTTGTCTTATTGCCAGCTGAGAATGGATCATATTTTGCACATGTGGACATGCACAACCTCCAGGTGGGGCCTGGGAGATCTCCCAGAATTACAAGTGATCTCCAGGCAACAGAGATCTGTTCCCCTGGAGAAAATGGCTGCTTTATAGGATGGAATCTATGGCGTTATATCATACTAGGAATAAGGCCTGTTGTGGAAATAAATACAACAGAATCTAGACAGAGGCTCTGGATGGGTGTCCTGGCCTTGGACACTCAGTGTCAATTTGCTGTAGAGACCTCAGCCAGGTATAATGATACAGAGCTTACCATTTTCTCCAGGGGAACTCATCTCTGCCATCTGGAGAGCAGTTTTAATTCTGATCTCTGCCATCTGAATGCTGAGTGATCTCCAGTCCTCCCCTGGAGATTGGCAACAATAGTTTCCCAGGAGGAAATGCCTGGTTTGGGGGGTAGAGTCTATGATATTGTACTTGTCTCGGAGGTAGCAACCCTATCTCCTTCTCAGCCAACCATCAACATACCATTATCTACCCCTCTGACTGGCTGTCTTGGGGGGGGCACCTCAGCAGGGTATAATGACACAGAGTCCACTATTTTCTCCAGTGGAACTGATCTCTACCATATGGAGAGCAGTTGTAATTCTGAGTGATGTCCAGCCCTCACCTGGAGATTGGCAACAATGGTTTCCCAGGAGGAAATGACTGGTTTGCAGGGTGGAGTTTCTGGCATTGTACCTGTCTGAGGTTCCACCTCTCCACAAACCCCACCCTCTCCAGGCTCCATCCCTCAAATCTCCAGGAATTTCCCAATTTGGAGTTGGCAACCCTGTCTCCTTCCCAGCCAACCATCAACCTACCATTATCTGCCCCTGATCTTTACCATTTGGAGAGCGGTTTTAATTCTGAGTGATCTCCAGCCCTCACCTGGAGATTGGCAGCAATGATTCCCCAGGAGGAAAAGTACAGTCTTTCTCTGCAGTGGAGACCAAAGCAGCTTACATCATTCTCCTCTCCCCCTTTTGAACTGCACAACAACCCTGTGATGTAGTTTAGGTTGAAAGTCTGTGACTGGTCTGAAATCACCCATTCAACTTCCATAGCAAGAACCTGGGTCTAGCAGACCCTGCTCTGAAACTCTAACTGCTATGCCTAAGCTAGCCAACCTCCAGGTGGAGCCTGAAGATCGCTGGGTATCACAACTGAACTCCAGACAACAGATCTCTCCCCCCATTGAGAAAATAACTGCTTTGGAGGGTGGGATCTATACATTCTATTCAGCTGTGGCCTCTCCCCTCCCCAAATTCTGGCTTCCTTAGATTCCACCACAGAATATCCAGGAATTTCTCAACCTGGAGCTGGCAACTCTAGTCAGGACTGGCCCAAATGAGTTCCTCACTAAGGCCTGGAAAGGGCTTCCTTCCTTTGTCATTTTTCTGACAGAACCAAGCTTGGTTGCCTAGCAACAGCCACTGAGGGAAAAGTTAGTCCCACAGGAGCCAAGAAACAGAAGTGTCTTCATCAGGAGAAACAGCCATTTTGATAGTTAATTCTGTGAGGGAAGCATGTCCAGGCTGGCAGTGGGTGGGGAAGAGGAGTGGACCCAGCCCCCAGCCAATGGCATGTGAGTACTCTTGAGTGGTGGCTGATGGGCCAGGCTTGTAGCTAGGGGGGCATTTAAATTTCTTGGGGGGCACTGGCTAATTGAATTGAAGGAATACCCTACTCCTTCCCCACACCTGTTGCTGGTCAGGGGCCCTGGGCTGGATGGGAAGTCAGGGGGCCTAGCCCTGAGATGCCCCACTGTAGCTATGGGCCTGTGCTGGCCCAATGGCTGATGGAGCACACTGCACAGCCAGTGGAAGAGCTGGAAATGGCCAATACATAAGGGAATTATATATATAGGATAATTGGGTATGCCAAGCACAAAAACATCAGTGATACTGTTCCCAATATCTTTGTCACATACATATTGTATCATACTTTCCCCTCACTGCACCATCTCTTCCCTCCTTTCTACACTGGAAAAAATGAAAGCAGACAGTGAAGTAACAGAATAACAATCAGACTGGAAGATTTCCAGCCATTTCTGAATGTTTTTGTTTATAATTTTCTTCAGATTTGGAGCATTCCTGATATTTATGAATGGGCAATGATCATCAGTACATTTCTGAAGGTATATCTCTACTCCAGAGAGGCATGACAACATCACCATGTGAGATGTTATCCTTTCTTCAGAGCCTAATAGACAAGTGGCATGCAGCAATCGGTTGTTGGATAGACTGTAGTTTTTATTTCCAGCTGTCTAAACTTGATGGCTATACATCTCTGGAAGCAATGAGGAGGAAATCTGGCTGTTTCATAAGGAATTCCCCTTGGAATTTCTCAGCCACATCTTTTGCCATGGGATGTTTGCCAGGAGCCAATTTGTGAGATAAAAATGGACGGGAAAGACTGGCTGACTGATTAAAAAAGAGCCTTGTTTAGAAAATTCCTCAAATGTTTATGCTTAGTTTGATTACAGCATTGACCAACATAGATAAGTGTTGCCTAGTCTGTGCTTCAAGAATGTCCAGCCAGCCAGTAAATAAGTAAACAGAAGATTGCCAGTCATAGGACCCTCTCATTTTCACAACTGCAAATCTTTACAACATTTTTTTCAACAGACTCCAACATGTTGCCTTTCAGGTAGATGAAACCCTGGATACCTCAGATTAGCTCCTAAATATTTTTACAGTGCAATCAAAAGCAGAGTTACATCCTTCAATGAGGTCAGTAGGCTTGGAAGAGTGTAAGGATTGCACTGTTATTTTAATTAATTTACATTATTTGTAGTCTGTCTTCTTCATTGAGACTCAAGGTGGATTATGCAGTATATTGTCAGGTTCAACAGCAAGCATATATGTCCATGCAATCAATGGGATGGGACATCCGATTACCTACGTAATAGGATTAGGATTGCAGAAATCTGAAAGAAGACATAATTATTAACACAATGTTAAACAATGCAGGAATCATATAGTAGGGTAAGACATATAGCAACAGAGAGTGATTAGAACATGAAATTTGCTGCCAGAAGATGTAGCGATGGCCACAGAAAAAACAGCTTTAAAAGGGGACTAGATAGATTCATGGAGGATAGTTCTATCAGTGGCTACTAGCCATGGTGACTGAGAGGAACCTCCATGTTCAGAGGCAGTCAACCTCTGAATACTAGAGCTGGGAGGCAACATCAGGGGAAGGTTTCAGCCTCTGTTGATTTGATTTGATTTGATTTGATTGGTTTGATTTATAGCCTGTCCTTCCCTGCAAGCAGGCAGTTAACAACAATAACTATTAAAACATTTAAAATGATAAATTTAAATTACCATTAAGAACAGTGTCTAATATCAAGACGCGATGGCTGCCAAAACATTAGAACAGATTAATACAGATTAGTGCATCAGGTGTGACAGTAGATATTAAAAAATAATACTGAGGAGCAGGACAAGTGGACAAGACGAAGAGAGCAACAGGGGGAGATCAGTTGAGATGGTTACCACAGCCTCAGCCATAGGCCTGGTGGAACAGCTTCGTTTTACATGCCCTGAAGAAATGCATTAAGATCTTACCTGGGAGGGTGCAGGCCAGTGCCAGAGCCAAAATTTATTAGTGAATGTAACTAATATATTTAACAAACTTAGTACTGGAGTATTAGGAGACTGGACTGGAATTTGAGACTGAACTGGAATTTCGGTTTTTACTCTCAGAACTCTCTCAGAACTCTTAAATTGTCAGGACTCAGAAACTCAGAACCTAGAACTCACTAGCTAGGTATTGGGAAATGGCCAGCTAGCTCTGGGAAGCTTCTGGCTGGCCTGGCTTAGCCCAGGAAACTGCCAACTACTCCTGAAAACTGTATCTGAATTTGTGGGTAAGAAACCAACTGAAAACCAACTGTGTGGAGGTATAGCCTAACTGTTTCCATTGGCTGTCTTATCGATGCATCTTGTCCTGTCTGCTGCTGTTGCCTCACTGCATTTGGTGGTCCTTGCCTGTGGCCTGGCATTTTTATGGACCTTGTTTGCAGCCTCATTGCAGCCTGTTGCTGAAGCGCTCTGGGGGTGTCCTGGAGTTAACCTTGGGAGGCTTGCCTCTTGCCTCCCCACAGCCTTGGGCGGTTCCATCTGCCACTGGCTTGGCCAATGCAGGGCAGACTAGGGGTGCTGTTGGCTCTGGGTGGTGTTGGCCTTCTGTTGGAGCTGATACTTTCAGCTCTGATATTCTCTGGGTGGCATCAGGTGATTCTGGACACCTATCTTCAAGTGCTTCATGGTTTCTTGGAGGCTCTCGAGTACCCAAGTGGATATTTAGGAATCAGACTGATGTTGGCCAGCCTGGGCTGTCTGAGGCCTGACTGTGTTCTGGGACAACACAGAAGATACAGAACCTTATAGAGGGACTGTCTGCGAGGTCAGCAACTAAACAGGCTTGGTGAATTGAGATTTGAATTTGAAGAACTGATTTGGCTTTGGATGATTGGTAGGCCAGCCATGAGAAGGGATCTGAGGAGGTCCTCTCTGGTTATTCTGGATATCTCCAAAGGTCATCACAGCAGCTGGTGATTTGCTTCTGCTCAGGAGATATCCATGATATTTTTTTCCATCAGCTCCAACTATTGTTTGTTAATCACTAAACTTACCCCTATGTAGGGCTGCCAGGTCCCCTGGGAGGGCGGAGGTTCCCCCGCTAAAAGGGTTCCCAATCCACTGGTCCAGAAAAGGCCGGTGGGGTGAACCCCGCCCCCAAAGTGCCTGGTTCGGGCTGATGTGCCCTGCATGATTACATCACCCAGAGGTGACATCATCACACCAGGCACATCACCAGCTGACGCTCTAGCAATCAGCCTGGAAACTCTATGATACCAATATAGTAATGAGTTTGTAAATATTAATGTAATCTGATATAATACAATATTGTAATTTTATTTAAGACCAACTGTCTGCTCACTGGTACTAAAGTATATGATGAAACAAGATTTTTGAGGGCCTATAAAGGGTCTGTCTTAGGAGTTATTTATAATTGCTCCTGGAGATCAGCTCACAGAGATTTTTTGGCTCAGCTCCTCTCTGCTAAGAAAACAGCAGTTCAAATGGTGACAAATATCTATATGTATCTATCTCTGTATATAACAACCTGAAGAGAGCTGAACATATACCTTCTATTTGTTGGCAGCCAATCATGAGACAGTTTAATTAAAAAGTGTATATTACTTGGTAGTTTCAAGACCGTGCCAGGATTTTGTACTCTTCTTTGAACTGAGCTGTCGGTTAGTAACATTTAGCACATCTGGAGAACTTTACGTACTCCAAACTCTACCAAACAAGGTCTAATTAATATCACATTGTTCATCCAAAATATCATATATTTCTCCCCTGCCCATCTATTCCTCTCTCTTTTTGTAGCTTAAAATTTGGCTGATGAGTTCTAATCAATATGTGTAATTAACCTACAACTTCCTCTTTGCTGTTCCCCTGGCCCTCTCCTTCTTTCAGGAATGACACATGCAATGAAGGTCTGGCTCAAATGACACCATCTTGGAGCTGCTGCTTTTTATATTGTGCCATGATCCACTGTCTACAGTGTTTGTTCCACCATCTTGCCTTTGGTCTGTTTATCCATTTTGCTTCCTTGTGCATCCAGTAGCAATGTTTTTTAAGAGGATTGTTTTCTTTGACTCTTTAAGATAACTTTTTGCCTTAATATGCCTGTGCTTCAAATAATCATTGTGACACAATATACATTTAGCAATTGTTTATCATTTATTGTTGTTTTTTTCTATTTGGTCATGATTTTGGTTTTCTGTTGCTGGGATGTATAGTTCAGCATGGGGAAGGAGCCAGGCTCTCTCTGGTTCAGCTGGGGGAAAGAGGGGTGAATGGAGCGGGTGGGGGAGTGGATGATGAAACACACAAGTAGTGCTGTCCCATAGCTCTTCTGAAACAAAACTGAATCTTTTCCTGTCTGTTTACTGCAGTAAAACATTTGGAAACCTTTTGTCTAAACAGATTATAATTGTGATTAAGTACTGCACAAATACTGTATCAAATGTTTGTTCTTTCCCACAGTGCATATCTGCTTATGCACACATCTGTAACTCAAGGGGAAAAATGGCAGTGAAACAGGAAGTGAGTGATCTGACCTTCCAAATGACTTCACCCCACAAGAGAGCAATCAGACATCCACAGAAGTGCTGTGACACTGGTAGGATCTATAAAGACCAGGCTTTCTGTGGTGTTGGGAAAGTTGGGGGTGAACATGGGGAACTGATGGCTGCAGGATGGGATACAGATGTTGCTGTCTGAACGAGCAATTTAAATCCATTGGGAGAAGCAATGACAATGGATCAAAGTGCTCATCTGATCACAGCCTCAGATAAGCTATTGATGTCTGGTAGTCATCACTTAAGGAACGTCTTCAAGATCCAATATCTTACTTTGCATATTCATGCTTAGGGTTCCTTTTTATTGTTTGAGGAGAAAAATAACCCTGCTGTTAAGTTGGGCTATAATTGGAAAATTATACAACTTTATTAATGACTGTTTTAAGTACTTTCAATTTTCTTTATTAATGGTGTTGCCACAACTACCTATAGATTATTTCAATACCTTGTGCTGAGATACAGTATCTTGTGTTGAGGTACCAAATGAGTTACAAAAGAGAATGCTTGGTGGAGAACAACATGTCCAGCTAGGACAGAGAAAGTACAGTTTTTAATTTCAGGTTTGCCCTTTATGGTAAAGCTATATGTCAGTTTAAGAAATGTAAAGGTTCTTAAAGTAATTAGAAAGGGCAAATGTTAGGTTTCATTGGTAACAATGTGTAGACTCCTATTCCTGTACAATTTGTCATGACATGACCACCTCATGTGTACCTTGTGTCAAGTGTACAAGCTTGCAAAGCAGGCCCATAGCTACACTGGGGCATCTTGGGGCAAGGCCCTCCGACTTGCTGGCAAGGCCCCCTGACTTCCCATCCAGCCCAGGGCATCACATCCTTCTCCCCTGGATTAATTTGATTAGCCAGTCCCCCCTAAGAAATTTAAACGCCCCCTGACTTAAAAAATCCTGGCTACGGGCCTGTTGCAAAGGAATGATTGAATTAGTGCTCTACTAAAGTTCAGAGGTTAACCTGAAAGAGCCTGTAGGTTGTAGAGCAATCTTCCTAGCAAGTTTTCACTCTGTCTTATAGTAGAAGAGAGATATTTTTCTCTCAGATTACCTCAATTTGAAAATACTGAGCATATTATCTCAGCACAGAATCACCTGCCAAATAAAAGAGGAAGTAGCCTCTTAAGGTGGGGAGGTTGTTTTTGTTTACTGTATGTTTATTACGTACGCTGCTACTACATTTCCTTTTCGGCTCTCTAAGGACTTTCCCCACTTAGCTGTGTTGTGCTGTTGTTCTGCAGAGTGGCTGAGCTAGGGGGAAAAAAGAAGAAGGAAAGGAGGCTGCTGGGTCTCAGGGAGGCCTAGTGTGATTTCTGGTGCATCTGTACTTACACAGAGCTGTGTCAAGGAAGGAGGACAGGTGGAGCACTGGTGGCAGCACGTAGCACAGGTAAGGGATGTGTAGCATTCTCAAGAATGAGTATGTGAGTCAATTCATGCTCCATGGCATGCATCTTCACTATAGAAACATTATAGCCTGTACAGCTTCTGAAATTCTAAAAATGCAAATCCTAATAAATCCTATTAAAACTCAAGGCCTTCGATATTAGACACCAGCAACATTCTAAGATATAAAACCTATTTTAGGCTACAGTCAAGAGGCAGGGGATTTGTCTGAATGAACCCCCTGAAAATTGCCTTTGAATTATAATTTATAATCTATATTCCCTTGATTCTTTAAGAATACACAGAAAAAATGGGAAATAGCATCTATCTTGAGTTCCTTAAGTATGGGATGCTGATAATTGAAGCAGTATACAAATCTTCATTGAAGATAAGAAGCTTACTCTTTTTGAATAAAAGCCTGGAGGAATAGATCCAACCAACATTATTAAATGTCTAATTATTTGTAATAGTTTATTTATTACAAGAATGAAATATGTTTCAATCACTCAGAGATGTACATTTTTACACACCCTGTCTATATAAATAGGTTGAATATTTCTGAAAGCTGACTAATGAAAAGGGATTTTTAAATTCAGTTTGAATATTAGTTAGCAGATTAAATTTGGGGGGGGGTCAGTGACTCATCATTGCAAGAAGCAAATTACAGTACAATCTTAAACAGAGTTACACCCTTCTGAGCCCTTTGACTTCAGTGAAGACTGTAAAGCATCTTTTGGACATACACCAAGCTGTGAGGGAACTGCTTTCCTGAGGTGCTCTCCAGTGTGGCTGCAAAGCATGTGTGAATACAAGCCCTTGTGGGTTGTGTTGATTGGATGTGACTTTCCTAACTGATCAGCATTTACCTTCTTGGCAAGCTTTTGATTAGATGAAAGACACCCATGTAGTCAGTCCAGAGCACAGTACTGCCTGGCTACAACCATGAGGAAGTAGTCCCTGCATGGCGTAGGGTCTGTATGTGTGAGAGGGAGGAGGGCCTTGGTTAAATATGATACAATTCAGGGGCTAAACTACCATGCAGACTCCCTGAATTTTATTTGGCTTGTGTAGGGTCTAGTCACCACAGAATGAAAAAAGAGCCTCCTTGTAGCTGCATTGCCCTGTGTTCTTCTTCCTCACATGAAAATTGGTATTGTTCATATACAAGATAACATACAAGCATGCATTTTCTGACTAAGTTATAGCAAGTAGTAAAGCCACAGTGAATATTCTGAAAAGAACATCTAATGAGAGATGTTCACAGGCTTGTTTATTGCAAGATCATAAATAAATACTATTAGGTTGTGGTCACACATGCCAGAAAAAATGGGGGGGGGGAAGCAAGGCTATTTCCTCTGGAGGAATTTGACCCGCAGTTGTGTGATCACACAGTCGGTGGAAGCTGCGGGCCCATCCTGCCACTGCATGATCAGACACAACCATGGGTGAGTCAGGGTTTGGGGCTTTTTTTGCCATTTGTTTCCGATGTGCTTAAATGCGGAATCGATGAATCGCATTTCCACACTGATGGCTCCCTATGGAGTTTGCAATGATGCGCATACTGAGAAGGGGGAAAAAACAACAGCACTGAGTCGGAATGGTCTGATTAGACACCATGAGAGTACACTGGAGCATTCAATATGGGAAAGTCCATCCATGGCCTGTTGCAACCCATTTTCTACCAGATTTCCCCCGGTGTCTTTTAACTCTGCTTCTGCAGTGGAGCAGAATGGGTTGCCAATGGCTGTGGGGCACTTCCCAGATGTTGTCTGATCACACCCTTTAAATCCGCCCAGCTTCCGCACCTATGGTGAGTCTAATTGTGCGTACGATCCCAGCCTTACAGTATTATAGCACTAAACACCCCCACAAACCTGTAACGAAACTGGTGAAGGGAGATGTGAGAGAAATACTGCTGCAGCACTTCAAGAAGATTCATCTTTAAAACAGATAAACAGGTTTGGTTCTAGGCCAATTTGCTCCATGGTGTTGCTTTTATTAAACTTGAAGTGCCATCCTTAGCAGAGTTACACCCTTCTAAGCCCATTGAAATCAATGGACTCAGTAAAGTGTAACACCGCTTAGGGCGGCACTGTTAGTGTTTCTAGCATGATGCACCCCCTTGACTACAGTTTGTGGCATGCTCTTGCCTGGGCCATCCTATATTTAGGGATTCTGATGCAGAGATGTGGTCTGGCAAGCAGAATTATGGGAATATGACTCTGTCCTCCTTAATGTTTTAAAATATTTTTTAAGGACAGTGAGCCATTAGAAGTTAGATCCACATATACAGTTTACGGAACACAGTTGTAAGCCTGTGCTTCAGGGAGGTTTAAATAACTTAACTAATATATGCAGCAAGAATGTAATTATCTTCTGGAAATTATTATCATATACCATAATCACACACTACTTTTCTTGTAAATTATTCCCAGAGATGTATTGCATCCTCACATACAGGCAACTTGGACAGGCCAGACTAACAGCAGTATCAGTTTAATGACAAACTATTATGCTTAGCTGCTTTTAATAGAGATATCCCATGATTGCCTGGGGCATAGGAATTGAACATGTGTGAACAGCAGTTATCTGGCTGCCATAGTTAGGGAAGGCACTGTCAAGTTTAAAAGATTGCCTACATGGTTAACAATGCAAGCAGTAAAAGCTGAAGTAAAGAGGCTTCTTTTTAAAAGTGGAAGGTCTGCTGCAATGAATTCTACAGAAGGAACCGCAGGCTCTGGCAAAAGAAATGTAAGGCAATAATTAGGCATGCAAAAAGAGATTTCAAGAAGCAGGTTGCTAAAAACATCAAGACAAACCATAAACATTTCTTTAAATATATCTGGAGCAGTCAACCAGCCAGAGAAGCAGTTAGGTCTTTGGATAACCAAGGAATTGCTAAAGGAAGATGGGGAGATATGGAAGGAATAGAGGAAATTAAAGTGATCAAATTTAATGAAATGGAGCATAAATTCTTTACAAAATGGTACAAAACACCAGCGCAAATAGCAAATATGATCCCAGGAATGAGCCCTAAGTGTTGGCATTGTAAACAGGCTAAAGGATGTTTTTCCCATATGTGGTGGGAATACCCAGAGGTCAGTGCCTTTTGGACAAAAATACTACAAATTATAAGGAGAATATGCAAAGTTTCACTGACCATTAACTTTAATTTAATGCTAATGGGCATAATAGGGAACCCAGTAGTAAGTAAAGAGAACCAAGCTATATTCAAAGCAATGATACTAGCAAGCAAAGCAGTGATTGCTCTGGGTTGGAAGGACAAGAGTAAGTGGACAGTAGAAATCTGGCGTAATTATGTGTTTGATTTCATACAGTCAGACATAATTGAGAAACTGAATTGGAAGACCATATGGGAAGACAAGACCACAGAAATCGGGATGAAATGGAAGACCTACCTGGAGTGGCTATCAACAGAAGGAAGAAAGGACATTCAGTGCAAGATTCGGACTCTGTGCCTGTGGCTGGGAATAAAGGACTAATGCATTGGAATAGCAGAGGGGGGAGGAGGGAGGGAGAAGGGATATAAACCGTTATGAAATGTATGGGTTAAAAGACAATATGTAACACCTACTAAAAACTATATGAAAACTAGGAAGATGGGGAGATAGCAGAGAAGCTGAATGATTTTTTTACTCTTGTGTTCACTGTGAAAAGAGTGGAGTATGTAACCATGCCACAGCCAATATTTTCAGGAAGGCAGCCAGAAGAACCGAGCCAAATTGAGGTGACCAGAGATGAAATTCTAGACCTGTTGGGGAAATTAAAAACCAATAAGTCTCCAGGTCCTGATGGCATACACCTGAGAGTTCTTATTGAACTCAAATGTGAGATAGTTGTAAACTATCACTAAATTTATCTGCTGTACCAGAAGAGTGGAGAGTAGTAAATGTTACACCAATTTTTAAAAATGGATCCTGAGGGGAACCAGGAAATTACAGGCCAATCAGCCTAATGTCTGTTCCAGGCAAATTAGTAGAAATCGAAATAAATAAATAAATAAGGTAGAATTATTAGGCTTACAGAGGAACAAAGCCTGCTGAGTATGGCTCAGTATGGCTTCTGCAAAGGGAATTTCTGCCTTGCCAACCTTTTGGAATTCTTTGAGAAAGTGAACAAGTATTTAGACAATGGTGACTCAGTAGACATTATATACCTGGACTTTCAAAAGGCTTTAGACAAGGTATCTCACCAAAACTCCTGAATAAAGTTAGCAGTAATGGGATAAGAGGAGGGGTTCTCTTCTGGATTAAAAATTGGTTAAATGACAGGAAGCAAAAAGTAGGAATAAGTGGACAGTTCTCCCAATGGAGGGGAGTAAGCCGTGGGGTACCCCAAGGATTGGTATTAGGGCCTGTATTGTCTAATTGATTAATAAATAATCTTGAATTTGGGGTGAGTAGTGTAATGGCCTAGTTTGTAGATGACACAAAATTATTCAGGATGGTAAAAACCAAGGTTGACTGTGAAGAGCTCCAAGAGGAACTCCACAGTGGGTGGCAATGTGGCAGATGAAGTTCAGTGTCGGCAAGTGTAAGGTGATGCACATCAGAACAAAAAATACCAGTGTCAAGTATAGACTAATGGGATCTGAACTTGCTGAGACAGAGATCTTAGGGTCGTATTGGGTAGCTCAATGCAAGTGTCAACCCAGTGTGCTGCAGCGCTGAAAAAGGCAAACTCTAAGTTAGGGATTATTAAAAGGGAGTGAGAATAAAACAACCAACATTATAATGCTCCTATACAGATCTGTGGTGCAACCTCATTTGGAATAGTGTGTATAGTTCTAGTCACTCTATCTCAAAAAGTACATCACATATCTGGAAAAAGTAGAGAAGAAGGCAGGCAAAATGATTAGCGGGTTGGAGCATCTTCCTTATGAGGGAAAGCTGAAGAGTCTGGGACTTTTCAGTTTAGAGAATAGACAATTATGGGGGTGGGCATGATTGAGGTTTATAAAATTATGCATGGGGTGGAGAGAGTTGACATATTTTTTCTGCCTCTACCAAAATACTAGACCTTGAAGGACGCCAATGAAGCTGATGGGCAGTAGATTCAGGATGGTCAAAAGAGAACACTTCTTTATACAGAATGTGATTAGCATGTGGAATTTACTGCCAGAGGATGTAGTGATGGCTGCAGGGATAGCTTTAAAAGTGGATTCGTTATATTCATGGAGGATTGGTCTATCAGTGATTACTAGGCATGGTGACTGAGGGGAACCTCCACATTCAGAGGCAGTCAACCTCTGAATCCCAGAGCCAAAAGGCAACATCAGGGGAAGGCCTCAGTCTCTACATCCTGTTGTTGGCCCTCCAGAGGCCACTGTGTAATGCTGGACTGGATTGACCACTGGTTTGATCCAGTAGGGCTCTTCTTGTGTTCTTATGCCAAATGCTGCTCCTCTATGACTATAATGCTTCTTGCAATACTGTTTGTGAGATATTTGAAAGATAGGCTGAACTCAACAAGTAAACAAACCCAATGGGGATTTCAGATTTTTCATACAAGATAAATTTGAACTTCTCGATCACGATTATTAAAACAAATTCTCAGCACATTTCTACATTTTGCCCAGAATAGAAGCTGGAAATTTTATTGCTGAAACATAATTTATACTGTAGAGTAAGAGTTATATGTTGCTAATTCATAAAGAGTGCCTTGGGATTTCAAAACTGCTGATTCCAAAAATGAGCAAAGAACAAATTATTTCTTACGTCTTAGCTTTGTAACCCTTTCTCATTCTCCAGAATTCATGCAATGAGAGCTGGGTGGTACCTAAATGTATATGTAACATTCTGTAGGGATGAGCCAATATGACCTGTTTGTTTCTGTTTAATATCGTAGTCATATCCCTGATTTTGACCCATCTTACTGTTGTTGCTGTTGATAATGTTCCCTTTGTTTGTTTTATGCCATTATGTGTATGAGAAACTTGTAATCACTATTTTTAAGTAGACTTTGTTAAAATAAAAAGTAGTAAGAATGAGCTAACAAGTTTAACATATTTTAAGTATAGATAACCTTATATGATGTTTAAAGTTATAAGATAATTAGTTAGCCAAGAATGTGTACCCTTATCAAAGTGGGACAGTTAGCTATTCATCTCCTTATTTTAAACCCCTTTCAGTATGAGAAGCTGAATTGATTGGCCACTTCTTCTCAGAAGGGGCTTACTTATAATCTGCTTATCTTTGGGTAATATACTTTTGTGGACTGAAGTAATTGGTCTCCTTTAATTATCTGTGTAACAGTAATGGATGCTACAATTTGGTGTTGAGTTAGTGTTAAAGATGCAATATATTTATGCTGTAATAAAAGATTAAAATGGAAGCATTGTCTAGTAGTATCACCTGTATACTAGACCCACAACAAGCTTAAAATATTATTGGGGGTACCTCTTGCCAGGGACTGAATGATCTGATATAGAAAAGCTAACCAGACACCTAGGGCTTCTTAAGTGCTGCTCACCTATATCTGAATCAGGCCTGATCTGATATAGATTGAGTTCAGACTGGCAATTAGCCCTGCAAGAACCATGTTCCAGCCCTGTTTCCCAGGTGGATTAAAGGGGGCGTTCACACAGGCACATCTGCCTGGCATTCCCCAGCTGTAGGCAACCTGCACCGTTCTGCTTATCCCCCTCATTAAAAGGATACCTCAGTAAAGTGATGGCAAATCCTGAAGAGTGCCTTTATCCTGCTGCATTCTGCTTCCCCGACGTGTGACCACTTGGCCAATAAGCCGGAAGCAAGCCGAAACAGCAGCAGCGGTTTGATTGGCTGTGCTTTGCTCTACCACCCAATGCGGTGCCGGGATCCTCCCCCAATCGGCGAAGTGCAAATGGGAAAAGCCAGCAGTCTGAATGCTCTGATGCGCCTCATACCGGCAAGCTCCCACATCAGACAGCCCTGTGTGACCGGGGAACCCCGGAACAAACTGCTTTTGTGCAATGACTGGCTCCCGCTCCAAATGCCAGTCTGAACTCAGCCGCAGGAAAGCTAACCAGACACCTAGGGCTTCTTAAGTGCTGCTCACCTATATCTGAATCAGGCCTGCTGCTCACCTATATCTGAGTCAGGCCTGACCTGAGTAATCTAGAGCAAAAGTTTCTCATGAATGAGGTATAGTCATGAAATTAGTTTCTCATGAAATGAGGCATAGTTAAATCAAAAAGCAAGCTCGTGAAATAAATAAATTCAAATCAAAAAGCAAGCTTGTGAAATAAATTCTCGTTGTAGTACTTAAGAGCAGTATCTCAGATTCACCTAGTTAAGCTCTTAGCCTAAATACTGACTACCATAAGGCAAGAGAGAAGTTGGCATGGTATAGCCTGATCTCGTCAGATCTCAGAGATAAACAGAGTCATCATTTGGATGGGTGACTGCCAAGGACGACTCTGCAGAAGAAGGCACCTCCTCTGCTTCTCACTTGTCATGAAAGCCCCTTGTTTGGGTTGCCATAAGTCAGTTGCCATAAGTCCTCCTCCATTTTCCACAGGAACCTGCAAAGGGGTCACCCAACTATGTTGCCGCCAGAGGAAAGAGTGGTAGCCAGTGGGAGGAAGAAGAGGTCCACTGCCTCTCAGTAGGGAAAAGTGGAGGCAGGCCTGTAGCCAGGATATTTTAAGTTGGGGGGCATTTACATTTCTTTTGGGCACCCCTACTCCTGTTCCAAGCTGCTCTGCAGTGTGTCCCCCCGGACCTCTACCAAGCCTCCTCCTCCTCGCAGTGGCCCCTCGCTCCACCATAGCTGGCCCCTCGTGCCAGACAGTGCAGTGCAGCCTGCCAGCAACAAGTACTTTCTAGGGGAAATGGAGAGGTGTTGTCTGGTTCTGCGTGGTGACCATAGCTGGCCCTTTGTGCCAGACAGCTTTGCAGAAATACCTGGCTCCTTCCCCACACCCTCTGCCATTTGGTAGCCCAGGGCTGGATGAGAAGTTGTGGGGCCTTGCCAATAAGTCAGGTGGCCTAGCCCTGAGAAGCCCCACTATAGCTACGGGCCTGAGTGGAGGGGAAACAGGAGGCCCCTCCAAGAAAGGCTCCCTGCACTTGGGCTGCCATGGATGGGACATCAAGCTGGGACGCCTTCCAAAAGGTCAACAGGGCTAAGTGGAGGGCCCAGGAAGCAGTCACTCGACTCGTCATCATCAAGATGATTGCTGTGGATGCCTTGAAAACCCTACAGGGTAGCCATAAGTCAGCAGTGACTTGATGGCAAAAAAAGAGTGAGGATGGAGGTGTTAAAAAAAGTATCTGCCTGAGCATCAAATAGGCTAGGTATGCCACTGGGAAGAGGAGTTCACAATCAGGAGGGAATAAACAAATGTGCTCCACTAGTCGGCTTTTAACAAGTTCCCTGCCTGCCTGCAAACAGCTGACAAACAAAAGGTGACTGAGCATATATATAGCTATGAACAGCCCCAAAGTTCAGGAAATGTTTGTGTTGGGAACCCTTCCACAAACATTGCTTCGCAAACCACAAACTGGCCAAAATTAATGACAGACTTTAGTTTTATATGTTGTTGAAGGCTTTCATGGCCAGAGTTCATTAGTTGTTGTAGATTTTCTGGGCTGTATGGCCGTGGTCTTGGCATTGTAGTACCTGACATTTTGCTAGCAGCTGTGACTGGCATCCTCAGAGGTATTACACAGAAAGTTGCTCTCTGTGTCAATGTCAGGTACTACAATGCCAAGACCACGGCTATACAGTCTGGAAAATCTACAACAACGAATAAACTTTAGTTTATGAGTTGGTTTGTGCCCATCCCTGTACACTACAGCCAAGTTATTTCTAGGAACAGACACAATAATAAGAAGCATTTTGATCAAGAAATGCTTAAGTAGATGGCTGATGCTTTGCAAAAATTACCCAAATGCCATCGCTCTGTTGAATTTTATAGTTAGAGCTGTTAGGGACTGATGAACAACATTTCGGTAGCTGCTGCTTAGCTGTGCATACAGTTTTCTGTGCATTTGTGGAAATCCTCATGTGATAGACTGCACTTTTTTAAGAGGCTTAAAGGTGTGGTACATAAAACATACAGGACTGTGAAGGTAATAATTCACATAGCCAGAGAGCCTTGAGTGACAGGCTGCTCCAAGCAATCTGATTGGTTGGCATCACCTGATCAAAGAAAGTCTTGAGAGAGCAGGATGCTGAGAGAAGTCAGTCAGATTCCTGCCTTAAATGTGAAGGAGGTATGTATGGAGACCATTGCAGACTAGCCCTGACTAGGGGTGTGCATCCAGCTTTCCTGAATTGAAAAAATACCCGAAAAATACTCCCAAATAAAAGCTGATCTTATTTGGCTTTTATTCCACCGAATCTGGAAGGGAAGGCATCAGTTTCAGTGAAACTGACCAGTTCTGCCTTCCCTTTATTTTCCCAGGCACCCATGGGAGGGGAGCCAGTTTAAACTGTGGGGCATCTGGGGAAGCCAATCTCTGGAGGGAAGGCAGTTTAAACTGCCTTCCTTTGAGTTCCCCAGGCACTCTGCGGCTGCAGGTTGCCTGGTGAAGCCAATCCATGGAGGGAAGGCAGTTTAAATTGCCTTCCCTCCAAGGGTCAGTTCCCCAGGCACCTTCCTTTGACTTACTCCAGGCACCCCATGGCTGCGGGTCTCCTGGGGAAGCTGATCCTTGAAGGGAAGCCAGTATTAATTGCCTTCCCTGGGCTTCTCCAGGCACCCTGCAGCTGCAGGGCATCTGGGAAAGCTTATCTGAGGAGGCAGGCAGGCTGGGGAAGGGAGGTGGGCATTTACACATGCCTCCCCCTAGTCTTCCCTTCAGCCACCCAGCTGCTTCCACTGGTCAATTTCTGAACTGATCCCCTGGGAGTGAAACTGACCAGAAGTAGAGCTGGGGATGGAAAGGATCCAGTGCCATTATACTCTATGGGGACTTTCCCATAGGGTGTAATGACACCAGATTTATTCAGCAGTACTGTTTTTCCCTGAACCTCAATATCTTACTGATATTGGGATTCAGGAATATTGGTATATACCAATATTTTTGGGGCTTGGTTTACCTGAACCCAAAAAATACCATTTTGTTTTTGTGTACATCCCTAGCCCTGACAGAAAAGGGTTTAGTGCTGACAAAGTCAGAATTCATCCATGACTGAAAATAGACTTAACTCAGCATTCACTGAGAGCAGTTTGAACACAGACAACAATCTGGGGGGAAATTTGGCAAGAAGCTTTAGGTAGCATAAGAAGTCTCCTATTCAGGCCAGATGGAGGAGGAGAGTAGAACAATCCCTAACCAATCAAACAAGGAGAGTCATCTCTGAGGAGTGGAGATTCCTTGTCTAGTGTGATTGGAAACTGTTTGTGGAGGTTTTAAAAGTCAGTTAACAACTCAAGAAGATTTCTAGTATTCCAAGGTGAGGAGTTTGGGTACTGGGAAGAGGGTACCAGCCTTCTGGGCACCAAAATAATCTGCTATTATATTAATAAAGTGTGCTGGGGTAGTTTGGGAAAATCCAGGAACAAAAGCCTCTAAAAATAAAGAACTATAGTAGTAGTGAATAATTCAAGAAACTCTCACTAGACTGATATGTAAGAGCAAGAGTTTATGCTTATACCATTTTACCTCAGTATTTTCAGTACTCACAAAAAACTCATACCCTACCACAAATAATGTTAGTCTTTAAGGTGCTACTGGACTCTTACTCTTTTCTACTGCTCAGTATTTTCACACACTAATTTCTCCTGACCTTTCCCCTTGATGTTAAATAAAACCTGTTATTTTTGAATTTTGAAATCATCTGAAATGCCATTTTCTGTTATTTATGTTAAAGGGAGACACTAACCCTTCCCTCAAGTCCTGGGCTGAGAAAATAGCCATTACATCTTACTGACAGATGGTGGGAATGCTAAAGCTACTTTAAAGAGGAGAATACATGTTACCAGGGCTACACAGACAGTGAAGGGACACAAAAGAAAAATGGAGGGAAAATCTTGCCTAAAAGGGAGGGAAGTGGATGGGGTCTGTCATACCTCAGTTTGTCCAGTACTGTAGAACTCATGATTAGGCATGGTCTTTTGAGACACCATATATAGCAGCATTGATTCTGTAGTGTGCAGTAAAATGTTTCTCCCTATAACATCTTTTTATCCGTGATTAGGATTTTCTTTCCCTTTTTTAAAAAACAACAACAACACCATGCTGAGGCTAAAATGTAACACTTCACAGCATGAAGAATAAATTCTACTGTACCAAGTCAGCTCCATTAATAATAAGCATTAAATGACTGAAGAAATTGGGATTCATAAACCTCCCACACATACGGCCTAGAATTGCTTCCACGGAAGGCTGCCAAGCCAAGATGTTTAGATTCCAGATGCAGAGATATATAATTTGTTCTGGTTCCATAAGGCTTTTGATTAAAATGCTGATTTCTCCTACACTTTATGCAAAAGCAGTGGCCGGTACTTACCCTGTCACTGCCTCTGTGGGCTCTGGGACAGAGGACAGAGTCAGGCAGCCGTGTGATTCCAGGTCTGCTGGCTGCATGGTCCAGTAGTGGGGTGGGCTCCCATGGTGATGGGTGGCTGCCTCTTCTGTGGGGGGCTTGTGTCACACTGGGGGTCAGGCAGCAACCAGTTCTGGGGCTTTGCCTGCCCACCGCTCGCCTTTAAATGTGTGTTGCTGCTAGGACCCTGTCCCAGCATTTTCTTAGCAGTTTTGTGGCTTTGCTCTTGACAGTCATCCACATGGTCACCTGGGTCTGAGCCAGTTTGGTGTAGTGGTTAAGTGTGAGCCAGTTCGGTGTAGTGACCTTGAGTCAGTCACAAGCTCTGGCATAGCTGTTCCTGAAAGAGCAGTTTGTGCTAGAATTCTCTCAGCCCCACCTACCTCACAGGGTGTCTGTTGTGGGGAAGGGAAGGGAAAGGAGTTTGTAAGCCGCTCTGAGACTCCAAGGGAAGGGCGGGGTATAAATCCAATCTCCTCCTCCTCCTCCTCCTCCTCCTCCTCTCAGGGTGGCAGTTGCTTTTTAATGGAGTCAGGCTTCAGCCAGGGCCTGAGAGTCTGGGTGGCTGCTCTCATCTCTCTGCCTACCCTGCATTCACCCGGGTGCCTACTACAATTTAAAGTGCCTCTACACCTGAGGAGTGGCGCACAACAACAGTTATTGGACTGTTCTTTCATCAGTAACAATCAGTGGAGTTGGGGCTCTGGCATCGGCTTGGGTCCTGCTGTACTCTTGTGGGTGGTTTGGGTTTTTTTTTTTTTTGCTTACCTGGTTTCAGCTAGCAGCTTGCCAATTCTTCTGGTTAATTGCATGGTGGGCTTTGGTTTTGGGGTAGCCTCATACCTACACCCCTGCCCAACTTTTGCTTCCCTGGCATCAGGGTTTCATGTCTAGTGGTTGGACAGGGTGGCTTCTCACCCTCATCTGTGATTTTGGCCATCATAACAGTCAGTGCAAGGCCAGTTGGGACAGTTTTTTCAGGCAGTAGGGTCACATGTGAGGGTGATTTCCCCCTCTGAATTGTGGCAGGTGGCTGCACTGATTTTTTACCTTGTTTTTCCAAATTGTGGTTCATGTTTCCAGGAATGCCCACATGTGTCCAAGTGCTCTTGTAATGATCTTACTTTAGTTTGGCTTGATTGTTTTCTGGTTTTGGGCATCTGTTTACCAGGTGAGGGCTTGTTCTCTTATTGAAGTAATGCGGTAGTGCTTTAGATCTAGATACATAGGTAAGCAAACAAGCAATACAGATCGGTGCATAGTTATTTATGGTTGTATATTTTGAACATCTTGAAGGCATAAGTCTATCCATACTAGTGGTACTAGATCTCTTTGCATGAGGTTGTGTGTGTATGTCTATATATATATGTACACACACCACACACACATATGTAAAAGGCAAGTTATTAAAAATAGGGAATATAAAAGGGAATTGCACAGCAGAATATGCTTTTGCGCTACAACACCCCCCCCCCCATTTCTACAATATGTAGTGACAGGCAGGTGGGGTTGTTATCCAGCAATATGCCTCCAAAAGGGCTTGTATTGTGGCTCTGGGGCTTTCTCCTCCAGATTTTGGCACTGGTATGGCAACCATGGCCTCTGACTTAGGTCCTCTATGGAACAGATTCGTGCAATCAGCAGACGACATTTCTGTGCATACAAGGCTTATATACACCCTCTGGATCAGCTAGGTCACTAATGTCTGTGGGAGTTTTCTGGCCCCTCCAGGTCACCTGAAGTCCGTTTGGATCCTGGGCCATGGCATCATCTACTGGGGAAAGATGTATACCTATTTGTTTGGATGGAGAGAAGTCTTGGGTGTCAGAGAACAGCTTTGGATCACCTGATTGGGGCATCGGGGAATGTGTAGGTCTTCCGTCTGTTCTACGGTTCCATGCCAAATGTCACTCTTTGGGCCTCCAGATGCCTTGGTCATTCAGTTAGGTTAAAATGATCTTCCTATCTCTGTTGCTGTGGACTTGAACACTTTTCATTCATGGCATCCTAACAGCAGCCTGATCTGGTCCTGTCTTCTCAAATGACACAAGTGGCACAGGGCTGTATCACCTGACAAGGTGGACGTGGCTAGGTGTAAAACCTGCAAGGCAGATGCATGGCTGGTGCAGTCATTCAGGGGACATAAAAACATAAGAGAAGCCAATGTTGAATCAGGCCAATGGCCCATCTAGTCCAACACTCTGTCACACAGCGGCCAAAAATACCAGGTGCCATCAGGAGGTCCAGCAGTGGGGCCAGGACACTAGAAGCCCTCCCACTGCTGCCCCCTCCAGCACCAAGAATAGAGTGCATGTCATTTACCATCCAGACATTAGTTTCAGACAACTTTCCCTCTACTGGGCAGACAGGGTACATTTACTGGAATTGTGCATGGACATTTGGCTACATGGCATTAGGGACAGGTTGCTTTGTTGGTTGCAGGCATAGGAGCATTGGTGGGAGTGGGGGAGGTAATCACCCCCAGCTCCTGTGGCAGTTTGGGTATTGGGATGGATCCTTTTGACTAGGGAGGCGGTGCCTGTGTGCCCACATCCTGCATTCTGGGTCTTCAGTCGGAGCCAACGAAGCAGCATACCCAGCTAGGGGCGGTCAATGGGGCTCTCACCACCAGGTGGCAGGTGAACCATGTGGCAGCTGGCACCCACATGGCTCTTGGAGTTGGCACCCCCTTGGTTTCACCCCCAGCAGGATGGCTAGGGTGTGTGGTTCATCGGGCAGCATACAGGTCGCCTGATGCAGGATGCTGCCCATTCTGTGCTGATGCTCCTGCACTTGTATTCAGTAAAGCTGTGGCCATTTTATTGTTCAGATTACTTGTGGTCTGTGGTTTCTTTCCTTTGCCTTTGAGCCCACAATGTAAAATTAACCTTGTCCATCAACATTCAGTTGCACCTTCTCTCCACATATTTGCCTTGCTGCTTTATTATAAATGTTCATAATGGACTTAGAAGACTTCAGATCTCCTCTATTCTGAATACTACATTGGTTATCAATGTTCCCATAGGGCAGACAGAATACAAGGTCAGGCCTGGTTTTGTTCAGATGTCTGTCAAATTGCCTGTTGACCGTATAGATCTGTATAGCTGTACCTTACAGTTTTAGGTTCTGAAGCTGCCTACTATCCCTTCACTCCTAAATATTTTTTATCAATACAGTTACTTCATGCAAGAACTTCAGTCAGGAAAAAAGAAGGAACAAATACTAAATTTGGATTTTTTCTGAGTTGAAATTTGTACTCACTATAGAAGATTGGAGTAGAAAAGAGACTAATTCATCAGTCAATAAAAGGTCTTGCTACTATAGTGTCCCAGTGAGCATATTTGAACAATGAGAACACTAGGCAGTTATGACTAGCCTGACATGAAGGAGCCAGTATAGTGGAATGTTCTCAGTAGGGGTGTGCATTTGGATACACCTAAACTGAAAAAATATGCAAAAAAAATGCCTTATCAGTATTCTTCAGGTATTTTTCAGCATCCCAAAGATATCTAAGATTTTTCAGAAAACTTGGGGGGGGGGGAATCCCAAAAAAAATCCTGGATAAATTTGGGGTTTTCTGGGAAGATAGAGAGCCAGTATTGCAGGCTCCCAGAGACTGTCCCCCCTGGTTTTTCTTTTCTTTTTTGTTTCTCTGTTTCAGTATTTCCATGGCCTTCCCTGCTGCTCTTCTCAGTTTAAAACTAGTCTTGTCAGTTTCAAGAGCCCCCCCTCTCCACTTTTATTGGCCTTCCTTTGTGCCTTTGTGTTCTTTCCCCATTTTCTTGCACAGAACTTGCAAAACCCTTTCCCCCTTGCTTGGATTCATTGTGACTCTGTGCTTTGAGATCAGTCCTTTTAAGTTTGCAATGCCAGTGGCACTGGGTTCTGCCAGGCACTCTGTACATGGAACTGGTTGTGCTGAGCTTGCAACCCCCCTTGATTGGAGTGTGATTCTGTGCTTCACACCAGTCCTGTTAAGCTGGCATTGCCGCAATGACTCTGGGTTCTGCTGGGCACTGTACATTTTACTGGCTGTGCTGGGCTTGCAACCACCCTTGCTTGGAGTGTGATTCTGTGCTTCACATCAGACCAGTTGAGCTGGCATTGCCATAATGACTCTGGTTCTGCTGGGCACTCTGTGATTTCACTGGCTTTGCTGGGCTTGCAACCCCACTTTGCTTGGATTGTGATTCTGTTTCACATCAGTCCTGTTCAGCTGACATTGTCACAATGGCACTGGGTTCTGCTAGGCACTCTGTGATTGTACTGGTTCTTCTGGGTTTGCAAAAAAACAAAAAAAACCCTTCAGTTTCTGTTGCAGAGATTCTCTGGGATTTTGATTCTGTTCTGCTGGGTTGCAATGGCCCTTGCTTTTTTGGTATTTTTTCCTCAGTTGGAAACAATGGAGGATGGGACAGCTTTTTGGAGGCCCATAGAATTGGTCCCCCAGTCCAATCTTTTTGAAACTTGAGGGTTCTTCTGAGAAGAGGAACCAGCAGCTATGCTACAAATTTGGTGCCTCTACCTCTAAAACACCCCCAGATATCCCCAGATAGATTCCCCATTGAGTATAATGGTCCCCATGGGTACAATGGAGCCAAGAAAAACTGGGATTCCTGAAAAATTCTGCATCTAAATACCATACTGGTATTGGAATTGGGGAATTTTAGGAATACCAATATTTTTTTGGGTCCAATATACCTGAATCTGAAAAGTACCATTTTTTTTTTGTCTGTGTTTTTGATGCAAGGGAAGGACCATGGGAACAAAAGGCTAAGCTCTGGGATCTGGATAAATCATATGTTTTGTTTTCATATAGAAGAGAAGAAGATATTGGATTTATACCCCGCCTTTCTCTTGGAGTCTCAGAGTGGCTTACACTCTCCTTTCTCATCCCCTCCCCACAACAGATACCCTGTGAGGCAGGTGGTGATGAGAGAGCTCTTTTGAGAACTGCACTTGAGAGAACAGCTCTGAAAAAACTTGTGACTGACCCAAGTTCACACCAGCAGCTACATGTGGAGGAGTGGGGAATCACTCCCAGTTCTCTCAGATTAGAGTCCATGCTCCTAACTACTACACCAAACTGGAATGTAATGATTGCATTGGGTTTAAGATACTGGCTAAGGAGGAATGTTTGCATGAGTGGCTTGTAGTTTCAGTTTGCAGCTCTGAGAGTTTCTGAAGGAGATAAATTCTACTTTTGAAGTAATGACCTAACTCTCCAGAAAGAAAATTAAAATGCACTTAACCAATGAACAGATAACTTTACTAACTACCCTATAGTGTTTTAAACAACACAGGGAAAAGTAATGAACATGTCTGCAGCCATAATTAAAATTGTACTATATTTTCTAAGCAGTAGTGTGACTAGCATGCCCACAATATGGTAATTGTCCTGATTTGTCACTTGTTCTGGCTTGACATAATTATTATGAAGTTGCATTGGCCGACACAGAACAAAGGGAAAGATCTTTAAACAGGAGCAAACATAACTGTTTTCTGAACTATCTCTCTACATTCCCTTTATTCAAACATCACTACTACATTAGTATATTCAATTAGTTGTCTTGAATTCCTAGTAATCTTGGTGGCCCTCAACATTTAGTTCAAGGTAATGGGTATCATCTACAAAGTTGTTCATGGTCTAGGACCTGCAAGACCACCTCTCCTGATCATATTCTGCTGTAGCTGCTCTGCTCTTCTGAGGGAAGCCTTCTGAATCTGCTACCCTGCAAATGGGTAAGAACCACAATTACCTGTAGGGATGGGCACACACCATGTTTTTGTAGTTTGATTCATGGTTTGTGGCTGAACCACAAGCCCATATAGACTGGGAGGCTGGTTCATGAACCAACCTGGTTCGTATTGGTTCATGAGCCATTTAAAGTTCAAAACCCTGCTCTCTGCTCCCCATGGCTTTTTGTGTACAGTGGGCAGCAGGAAGGAGGGGTTTCCAAACAGCTGAGTGGTGGGACTGCCACTCAGCTGTTTGGCTTAAATGCCTCTGAGCCACTTAAACCCTGCTTTCTGCTCCCAGCAAAAACCTGTGAGAGAGCAGAAAGCAGAGGTTTCCAAACACTGAGCAGTGGAGATTGCCACTCAACTGTTTGCTGCTTCCTATGGCTTTTTGGAGCCATTTAAACCCTGCCTTCTGCTCCCCTCAGCTCAGCTATTTTTTTGTGAACAGCAGAAAGCAGGGGTAAACCTGCTTTCTGCTCTTCACAAACTGCCATGGACCACCATAAGCTGCACCAAAATCTGTAAAAGTTTGTAGTGGTTCTTCAGTTCATGAACACACTTAAGTTTGTCTGCCAGTTTGTGCCCATCCCTAATTATCTGTACATGTATCTATGTTGTTGCTCCCACCATGTGGAATGGCCCCCCTGATGAGCTCAGGAAGGCTTCCACGCTCCTATTATTCTGAAGAATGCGTACAGCTGAATTGTTCAAGACAGTATTTTTATAATGTGAATAAGGTTAAAACTAATGTCTGTGGAATTTAATGCAGTCTTCACTACATAATATATGCAGTGTTTATTGCATTATTCTCTAATTTTGTAATTCAGTTTTATTACATCATTAATTGTAAGTAATGTAATATTTCACTGCATTGTTGTACAATCTTGCAATTCTTGCTTTACTGGCTGTATTGCACTCTGACTTTAGTGCAATGTTTTCTAATTTTGTGAATGGTATTATGCATTTTTAAGTTGTTATCCACCTTGAGTCTCAGCAAGAAAGTAGTACTATAAATGAAATAAATAAATATAATTGCATCCTGTAGTCCAAGTTCATGTCTATACTACCTCAAAACTGCATACCACCATTTCACAAATTAGGGAAGCCTGGCATATGTTGGATCCCATGGAGAAAAAGGCAAGGGCTTTCTTTGTTTTCACTGTAGCATACTAAAGAGCAGCCATTTTTAAGAGGGTGCAGTGAAAGTATTAGGGTCTAGTTTTACTGTACTCCATTCTCTCTCACTCCAAATTAGGCAGTCTGTCTGCTTTGCACATCATAGACTATTGGACTTCCAATATATAGCAATAAAAAGAAAATGAAGAAAACATGCACACAGCAGCCCTCTACCCATGATGCTACATGCATCAAAATCAGTGCATGCTGGCTTCACCCTCATCTATGCATGATTGTCTGTTCATGAGTATAGAGTCTACCATGCATAGCAAGTGTGTTTCCACATGAGTATAGAGTCTACCATGCATAGCAAGTGTGTTTCCACATGAGGAAACATTGCTTTTTCAAATGTTTCTGATCATGGGTCAGAACCTATGTGAATATAATTCCTGTTTTGTCATGAACTGGTCATTGAGTGAGGGGGTGTGACCTGAGTGCTTGTGTCTATTCTCCTTCTATGCACATTGATTTCAATATATGCAATGTGTGCAGGGGGCTAGGAATAGGGATGGGTATTTCTCCCCTAAAATAGATCATAAAGGTCAATGAAGATAAAGCACTCTCAATACCTTCTCCTGTTCTGTGAAGCATTTAGGTTTCTCCAAGGAAGCCTGCCTGAATAGAGATTGTTCAGGGTTCATATGCTTACAGGAAACATTTTGCATCCATAATAATTTTTTTGTTTCAGATTATTCCTCATGCATCAGGATCTTGGTGGCAGGAAAGGACCACGGGGAATTGCCTCCCTGTGCACACTCTGCTTGGTGGGTAAATGGGAATATTCTTTCTTTCTTCAGTTGGATGCTACAATATTTTAAAATCCCCAGTTGGACTAGGGGACTAGGGGAACAGACAGAACTGGAAATGAGTTGTATCTAAGGTCAGCAACCTCCAGGTGGGGCCCTGGAGTTCTCCAGAATTTCAATTGATCACCAGACTAGAGAGATCAGTTCTCTTGAAGGAACTGATGACATCATATGCCCACTGAGCTCCCTCCTCTCCATAACTGCCCTGCCAGGCACTACCTCCTAATCTCCAGGGATTTCCCAAGCAGACACTGGCAACTCTAGTTTTGCCTGTCATTTCCTGTAAAATGGGGAGGCTGTCTCCTAGCTCTCTAAAACTCGGTAAGAATGTTCTGTTGTGTGATAGGTAGAATTCCTGAGAATTTCATCTTAGTTGAGAGACTGGGCAGAAGTAGAAAGTGGTTTTTTGTTTTTTTTAAACCTTCGATTTCATATACTGCCCTAACCCCCTAGGGGGTCTCTGGGCAGTTTACATGAGGGGGTGCTAAGCACATTTCATCCTAACTTGGGCCACATTGTACTGAGGATGGGGCTACCTACCGGCACCCAGGTGGAGGCTGGTGTTCCTTTCTTTTTGGCTTGGCTTGGCTCGGCTTTCTTCCCGGTGGTTCATCAGCTAGCTGTTCCTCCTGGCGCTTGGAAGGGCCGGCACACGATACATCCTCCTCTGGCCTCGGCTACGTCCTGTAGGCTCCTGCCGCGCCCGCAGATGATGTCATCGCGCGCCTCCACTTCTGCCGACGACAGCCGCCTGATGTTACTGCTGGCCACTAGGGATCGCTCCTTCTGGCCCTGCTGCTGCTGCCTGCTGTCGCCATGTCACCTTGCCATGCCGCCTCCACCGCCGGTACTCTGCTGCAGCTGATGTCTGCCACCGCCATTGCCGTTGCTGCCGCCGTCGCCTCCTCCACACACCTTCCTTGAGGAGGGTGCCCCCTACCCTTCTAAGGGTAGGTACCCATTTGTCTGCTCGCATTATAAATACATTTTTGCTTTCAAGCCGCTGGGTGGGTGGGAGCTGGGACAAGGGTTGAGAGCTCACTTCAACCGTGGTGGGTCTCGAACAGCCATAGTGGCTGCACAAGTGATATTAATGCAGGCATTTTACCGCCTGTGCCACCGCTCCCAGAGTTTCTGTTGAAACCAATGGAATGAATAACCAGATCTGTTAAGGACCCTGAACACGACAATATTAATGAATACAAACATTTAAAAACAAAATAAAAACCTAAACCCAGGTACATTTTCCGTGTGCTGATTTTCGAACTCGTGCTCAAAGTCTGGAGAGTGATTGTAGTCTAGCTGATACCACTCACTCTCAGTGAGAAGAGAAATGATATTAGCACTGTATGCTTCCAAGAAGGCATGTCAGCATGTGCTGCTTTGAAGTCATTGGTAACAAATCTTGTTATGCAGATGGAACTTGAGAAATTTTCATTTCGGTGGCTATGATTTTTTTTCTATTTGTGTGTGTGTGTGTGTCACTGATGGTACAAATGCTGGTGGAAATGTTGGTGGAAAGTGCCATCAAGTTGCAGGCCACTTATAGTGTCCCCATTGGGTTTTCAAGTGGTTTGCCATTGTCTGCCTCTGCATAGTGACCCTGGTCTTCTTTGGTGGCCTTCATTCCAAGTACTAAAAAAGGTGACCCTGTTTAGCTTGTGAGGTCTGATGATATCAGACTAGCTGGGACATTTAGGTCACGAGTTCTCAGTATTAGACTATGCTACATCCTTGATGCTTGCTTAAAAGTTGGAGGAGGCTGTGGCCATCTCCATGCAGAACAAATAGTAAAGGTCAGATACACGTTGGACAGTATTAGAAAAATCACTGACATTTATCCTTCCTAAAGGGCGATGTCTTGAAGATGTCTCTTGTAATATGCAGAATGAATAAATACTGGCTTAAAATACAATTAGTTTCCTATCCTCGCACCACACGCAAACACCCCTGAAAGCAATTGCTGCAGTTAATATTTAATGAATAGTTCTGCTATGAATAGACATTCCAAAGATGCCCCTGCTGGTAGTATTTATTAAGCAATAAAACACAACAGGCGTTGGATTTCTAGGTGATTATAACACACCTCAAGTGGTATTAGGAAGTACACTGCTGAAGTTGGAGTGCCTTTAACCACCCAAGAGTTGTAATCATCTTCCAGAAACACACTTCCTTCTATTAGCAAAAAGAGCTTATCAATAAATTAAGGAACACAGGCAGGCCTATGTGCAATTGGAATTGTTGACATGGATACAAATGAAGAAATCTCTATTTATATAAGAATTCTATTGTTATTTATGGGGCAATAAGAGAACAAGTAAAGCTATTTCATAACCATATGGTACATTTAGAGTTTTTATAGCTTCATTCTATAGCACAAGAAAAATAAAGGAATATTTACAGAGCACCAGATGAATCTGGAAAAAAAATAATGTTTTGCATTACAGAAGACAATATTGTTACTTTAAAATACTGTAATTCTGTACTATAGGATGACAGCAGTTGAAATTATTTCAAAAATGTAGGTATTCTTTTTTTAAAAGGCCTCAGCGGGCTGCAGTGAGAAGTGAAAGTGAATTTGGACTTGGAGTGGAGTCCTAGATTAGGAGATACAATTAAGGATCAACTGTTTTAAAAAGGAAGTTATGCATGGCAAATTTCCTGAATAGTATGAAGTCATGGGCTAACAGGAGTCTGTTAGCAATTTGTATAGATAAATGGATTTTGCTTTTGTCATTTCTAAGTCTGAAGTGTCTTCAGTGGCCTTCCTGTTTAGCCCAGTAGTCCTTATTCCCTCTCTTGTGGAGATCCATATTCACACTTATCAGCAAACAAAAGAGCCACATGACTGCTGTATATTCTGTGTGGCACCCCACCAAACACACATGAACAATTAAATATACAACTATAACCTTTTTAGTTACTTCTGAGCATATAGGGCTGTCTCTCCTCCCTCTCCTCAGCATGAGGTACAGCAGTTTAGAAGAGTAAGATTGCCAAGGTGCAGGCAGAAGAGCAATCCGACTGTGAAGAAGGGGGAGTAAAACCACCATCAATCCATAATGCCATCTTGCTCTTTTTCCTGGGCTGTTGCCGGGGTGGTGGTGGTAGTTTGATTCTCTATGGTCTGTAGCCAGTTTACAGTCTTCCCAGCAACCACCCCGGTGCTGGTATGAGAGTGCAGATGCTATAAAGAAGGTGTCAGAGAAGACAGGTGCTGGAACATGAAGCAGGTACCACATTGGGGAACAGTACCCATAAGAGCCACAGGTGATATGGAAGAATCACATGTGGTTCCTCAGCCCTGAGTGAGTATCACTGTTTAGCCTTAGCAATGGAACAACATTGTGTACCCTCAGATCATTCTATGGACTGTTGTAGGTTGCCCTGATTCAGGCAAGAATCCATCTGATTAAGGGTTTTGCTGCCTAAAGTCTAAGGTATGTATGAAAGAAAAATATAAAGGATCCCATCATGGCCAATAAGATATCAAATCCCTGTTATTAGCTGGGTACTGAGCACTTCCAGAAGTCTCCTATTGGGGGTGCATTTTTCACAGGTTCAAGCCCTTGAAATCCATATATGCAAGATGTAAAACCTTCATATATTTTCATGTTTGGATTGTTTCACACAAGTTCTCTTAACCACAGTCCACTAAACATCATATCTGAGCACTAGTGTGCTTGAACTGGGAACACCCACATCAATTCCACAGTCTTCTATGAAGCTCATAGGATGAATCTAAGCCAATCACTGTTGTGACAGGCAGGTTAGATTCCACCTAACATAAGAACATAATAGAAGCCAATATTGGATCAGGCCAATGGCCCATCTAGTCCAACACTCTGTCACACAGTGGCCAAAAATACCAGGTGCCATCAGGAGGTCCAGCAGTGGGGCCAGGAAGCACTCCAACTGTTGCCCCCCAAACACCAAGAATACAGAGCATCACTTGCCCCAGACTGAGTTCCTATCTATACCTTGTGGCTAATAGCCACTGATGGACTTCTGCTCCATATGCTTATCTAATTCCCTCTTGAAGTGGTCCATGCTTGTAGCTGCCACCACCTCCTGTGGCAGTGAATTCCATGTGTTAATCACTCTTTGGATGAAGAAATACTTCCTTTTATCTGTTCTAACCCAATTGTTCAACAATTTCATTGAGTGCCAACAAGTTCTTGTATTGTGAGAAAAGGAGAAAAGTACTTCTTTCTCTACCGGCTCTACCCCATGCATACTCATCTAAACTTCTATCATGTCACCCCTCAGCCATCGATTCTCCAAGCTAAAGAGCCCCAAGCGTTTTAACTTTTCTTTACAGGGAAAGTGTTCCAACCCTTTTATCTTTCTAGTTGCCCTTTTCTACATTTTTTCCAAGGCTATAATATCCTTTTTGAGATGTGGTGACCAGAACTGTACACAGTATTCCAAATGAGGTCGCACCAATGATTTATACAGGGGCATGATGATACTAGCTGATTTGTTTTCAATTCCCTTCCTAATAATCCCCAGCATAGCGTTGGCCTTCTTTATTGCAGTTACACACTGTCTAGACATTGAGTTATCCACTACGACTCCAAGATCTCTCTCTTGGTCCGTCTCTGCCAGTTCAGACCCCATCAACGTGTATTTATAGGATTTGTGGCTCCAATGTGCATCACTTTGCCCTTGGCCACATTGAACCCCATTTGCCACGTTGACACCCACTTGCCCATCCTCGACAGATCCCTTTGGAGTGCCTCACAATCCTCCCTGGTTTTCACCACCCTGAACAACTTCATATCATCTGGAAATTTAGCCACTTCACTGCTTACTCCCAATTCCAAATCGTTAATAAAAAGTTAAAAAACATCGGACCGAGTACTGATCCCTTTGGTACCCCACTGTTTACCACCCTCCGCTAAGAAAATTTCCCATTTGTACTCACTCTCTGTTTCCTATTAATTAGCCAGTTTTTGATCCGCAAGAGGACTTGTACTTTTATCCCATGACTATTGAGCTTACTTAGGAGCCTTTGATGAGGAACTTTATCAAAAGCTAATGACCAGTGAGAGCTGACCAAATGTTAGAGAGAGAGAGAGAGAGAGAGAGAGAGAGAGAGAGAGAGAGAGAGAGAGAGAGAGAGAGAGAGAGAGAGAGAGAGAGTTGGGAAACAGCAGTTGAAAGTTGGCAGTGGGGGAACTGAGAGTAAAAAAATCTGTCTGACTGAGTGTAGGTGAGGTGAAGAGCAGCTTAAAGCTACCTGGACAGAAAAGCCAATTTTTAATAAAGATCCTCAATCTAGGAATAGGGAAACTGTTCAAAAGTTCAATGGAAAAGAAACCTTATAACCTTTACATTACTATCTTCAGTATTAAGTTCAAACCATTAATAAATGTTAACTCCTTGTTTGATTAACCCCGTGGGCTGTGTGTCTGAAGGAAAGAAACACACAGACACAAACAAAAAGCTTCAGGGAAGATCTTGGTCTATATATGTTTTAAGATAGGACTAAATGGTGGCAGTGTGTGAATGGAACGGTGTATGAGCCCTCAACCCCAATAGTGAAGTGTTTGAATGAGGGCCGACTACTAAACTGGGCTGGGCTACCCTTTCTGCTGATGTCTCTGTGAGTGAGAGACTATACCTGAGATGTGAAATGGTCATGGCTCTCTAATGTGTGATGGCCTGACTTTCTGGTAACCCTGAACCTGAGAGAGAGAGGTTGTGGGATGTGGTACACACTCTGTGAGTGGAGAAGGAGTATCACAACTGTCCTTTAGTGTAACCTACTTCTACAAGATTGCTGTGATGACAACAAGAGGAGTAGGGGGACCATGTTTGGAGCTCCTGCAAGGAGTGGTTTGATTAAAATGAGAGTGTCAGATAGACAGATCTGCATAATCACCCCCAACTCTATTTCTTTCCATGTCACAGGTTACACCCTTGGAATCTATAATTTCTATATATTGAATTCACAAGACAATATTCATCTCAATTCATTCATTGTTAATTCATCACCTAATCTTTCCCGCTTGCTCTAATTCAGTTTCATACTCACTGATGGCAAGAACAAAATTACATTTGTGACATAGATTCCCCCGTCATAACTATAAAAGTGACAGGCATTTTTTCCCTTGTAATCTCCACATTTGATGCATGAAAGAAGACTTAATTCCTGCTTGAATAAACAACACAATAAGGTTATTGAGAAGAGAGACCATTACTATATAAAATTATGTTTAAGTGGCAAATATAATTAACATTGGATTGTAATTACACTAATTACAAGTCACATTAAGATACTCCAGTAATGACAAAGTGAGCACCCTATAATTGAATGGAATAAGTAGGGAAACATTCTGCTTGCACAAATTACCTAAATGAGATAATACCTCTTCACAGTGACAGTCATGCTTGGTGTTATTACATAGGCACAACAGTTTTGTACATTTTTAAAAAATAAAATCTAATTTCCTTCTTTCCCTCTCCCCATGACCTATTTCAAATCATCAGAACTTTAAAAATTTCTCCCTTGAGTAAAAAATAGAGTGATTCCACTGTTCTCTTTTGCCTAGTGAAGCACAATAGTTTCTGTTATTACAGGCTTGGATTTGGCAGAAGAATTCCTACTGCTTTGAAAGATAATATTGTCCTTGACCTTTGTCTATGTGTACTTTCATTTAACCCCTGACTAACCCAATCTGTCAGATCTTGGAAGCTAAGCAGGGTCGGCCCTGGCTAGTATTTGGACAGGAGATCTCTATGGAATATCAGGGTCATGACTTGAAGACAGGCAATGGCAAACCACCAATGTCTCTTGTCTTGAAAACCCTACAAGGTCGCCATAAGTCAGCTGTGACTTGACAGCAAGAACTACAACAAACTTGTAGACTTGAAGACAGAATTCCGCAGCCCTACTATTGACATCAAATTCCATTCCAATTTAATGCCTGTTTTATGTTAATTAAACCCACAAAATATTAGTTTTGTATCATTTCTATTTCCATACACTGAATTTTCTGCCATTTTTAATGTTTTTATATCAATTTTACATAACACATGTATAAGATGTAAATGACATCAAAATGGCATAACATATTTTGGAGCACCAGGAATAAAAATGGGTGTGATGAAAACAACAACAACAACAAAATGATATATGCATTCAACCGTAGGCAGACATTGAGCTACTGCCAAAAATATCTTTGTGTCTATGATGAGAAGAGAGGGGCTAGGGTTCAGTTGTGCAGCATCTTCTTGGCATGCAGAGGGTCCCATGTTGAATCCCTGGCATCTCCAGTTTAAAAGACCAAGTAACAGGTGATGTAAAAATGTGATACCCTAGAGTGCCACTGCCAGTCTGAGTAGACAACACTGACCTTGAGGGACCAAAGGTCCGAATCAGTATAAGGCAGGTTCATGTGTTCATGTGTGTTCGTGTGATGCTCCATACTTGTATAAACCTGTCATGATGTGAATTTCCACATCTCTACCACTAGAAACCAATAGTAAGGAAATTCCCAGCCTAATGATGTCATGTGTCTCATGGCGAATGTCTCCCAGAATATCTAGTTGGGCTCTAATTTGCTATGATGTTTCCACATATTTGCATTTAGAATACAACTTTATGACCTTCTGAATAACAGAAATAGCTAGGTCATAATAATCTGGCTCATTATGTGTCCTTGAAAGTACAGTTTGTACCATGTGGTATCAAAAGTTTAATGCCATAAAATCCAACTCACTGCTTTGGCTCTGAATCGGACAATACACCCACACCCACATACTTGTAGCACTTTTGTGTTGAACTCCTGGATTAGTGAGCATGCAGACATAGAAGATTCAGGCAGATTTCAATTTGTGGTGATGCATTACCATGATTGCTTTCCCATCTACCCAAATATGAACACAATTTGATTATATGAACTGGGCTTGAATTTCGTCAGATGGATAACTCTATGGGTAGGTCCCACAGGAGGAAGTATATCTTTTCTTGCCTTCTCCTTCATGCAGTATTCCCTGTGTGACCCTGAAAAAGCATTGCCAGTAGTCAGAGGACTTGATCTCATAAAAAGGCAAGCAGGTTGAGGGGAAGAAGACTGTGGTGAGTAGAGGAATTGGGTAGGCTGTGCTTCTTTTATTTTGTAACTATTGTCTGCTACATCTTGAAGGTATGCAATGGGGCAAGGAAACTGGAGCAAGTAATACATTTCAGTTCATCAAAGAAGGGTTCAGTGCATTAAAATATCTTAAATTCTAATCTCTATGCCATTTCAACACCAAGTTATTAAGTATAGAGAGATTATAGAAAACATAAAGATACATAATAAACAGAATGTTTGTAGCTACTTTTACCAGAGGAGCCATCTTCGGAGAATTAAGCCTTAATTTTAAAGACCCAAGTCAGTGATCTGGCAGTCACTAATTACAAAATTGATGTAGCCAAAGAATCACACCTGCCATCTTGGAAAACAGGGCAAAGTTGCTTGGCCTCTCCTCTTTTTGCACACTTCGGGGCATTTTTGCCTAACAATAGTCCTGTACATTAAGGACCAGGACATTAATAATACTCTCTGACTTGCAACTAGGTATAACTTAGCATCAAAAGTGAAGAAATAAAAGTCACCTCCCTATCAAATCAATTAATTATATGGATAGAATCAGATCTTGTCAGACATGAGCAATGGAATATCAGCCTTTTTTATAAATTCCTACAGAGTAAATGGAAGAGACTGATGCAGAACCTATTTTTATTTGTTTATCTGGACACTTCTTTCCTCCCCAATGGGGACCCAAAATGGGGTTTACTTAACCACAATTTAAATAAAGTACAATAAGCCGCAAAGGTACAGTCAAGACAATAAAAGCAGTACAATACAATAGGTTACAATCTGGGCTGGTCTTGCACCCACAGGGCCAGATCACTCAGTACCATAAACTGCAAGCCATGGGGGGGGGGGGCTCTTGTTCTTTTGCCTCACATCAAAGGCTTGGACTTCTGTGCATAGCCATATTTAAATTAACTGCTGGCCAAAAGGGAATATGAGGCACAGAAAAATTCTAACTAGCTGGAAGAGTTATTCTGAAGAATACCCCTTGTTTTATTACCTATAAGCCATTATAGCCTTCATAAAAGGGAATTTTCATTAATATCTTAAATAATGTGTATATTCTCATTGGAGGTTGGGCTCTCAGTGATCTGGCACTGCAAAAAACCTTTGGTTTCCTGAAATCAGAATTATTTTAATGTACCTTTCCTATGGCCAGAGAAGATAGTATTGAACCAAACAAAGCCATTGGATTGTCCAGTTGTGGCATGAGAATTTAGAAAAAAATAATGGGATAAAGAGAAGCAGTGTACCCTTTTTGTCCCCAAAGCTTACTGTTAACCTTTTTGCCACAGCTGTCCCCCCCACACACACACAGGTGTGGTTCCTTCTAACTCAAAATCCCACAAGGAAAAGAACAACAGCCAAAAGAAAGGGCTGCTAGTAAAAGTCAACCTTTTAAGTCACTTTAACAGTGCTGTCACTTTAATAGTGCTGTCTAGAGTTGCCAGGTCCTTCCTGGCAATTGGTGAGGGATTGGGGGGATTTATGAGGAGAAAGAGAAAGGTCTAGGCCTCTTCACCAGTGTTCCACAGGAAGTTATGTCATCATTCTAGTGACATCTGGGGGACACTCTGGTATTTGGGCAAGAACTCTATGGCTTCTATCATAAAGTTTTTGTCCAAATACTAGAGTATCCCTTGTACATTGCTGGCATGATGACATAACTTCCTGTGCAACACCAGTTATGAGGCCTTTATTTATTTATTTATTTTATTAGATTTATATACCGACCTCCCCAATGGGCTCAGGGCAGTGTACAACAGTTAAATATACAATTAAAACAGTATTAAAATAACAGTTTACACATAAAATCGTAAAATACCATGTAACTATAAAAGTTGTCGGATGACTAGTCAGAATCAGGCCACTGGTGGACGATTGGCCAGGAAAAGCTGCACAGAAAAAGTTAGGACCAAAGAAGCTGGAGGAGGGGAGAAGGGGACGTCCGCTGCCTCAACCAAATGCCTGGTGGAAGAGCTCTGTCTTTCAGGCCCTTACTTTCTCCCAGTAAGTCCTATCATGACGGCCAGCTAATCGGTGGCTGGGTGTAGGGCCTGGCAGCAGGGGACCCCCATCTCTACTGGGGGGTCTGGCAATCCTAGTGCTGTCCCAAGCAGTATTACACTCCTTTAAGTCCATTCAGTGGAATTAGAAGGGTGTAACTCTGCTAGGAACAAGCACAAAACAGGAAAATGCAGTTTATTTCCATTTGTGTCATGCCCAGTTCATGACCCACAAACCATCATGAGCTAAACGAACTGGTTGAGTTTGTGAGGTTCAAGATGAGGTAGAATCCCCCCGGTGTGCTGCAGACACTAAACTCACAGGAGATCTCCAGCTGACTTTCCTCTATCTACCCTTCAGGTTTGGTGAAGATTGGATTTACGGGGTCCGAGTTGTGGCCCCAACCCCGCTATTTACACTGAGCAATGCCTTCCAGTTTCCTTACCTCTCTGCTTCTAACTGCCATGTGGCATGCCTGCTGCTGATGGGGGGGGGAGCTGCCTGTTTGCTGAGAGTACTGCTCCCATAGAGCAGAATGGGAACGCTCATTGGCAGCCAGCACTGCCTGTTGAGCTTTGGAGAACCACTACTGGTGTTTCCAGGACTGCAGAAATCCATCCCCCCTGCTGCTTTGATGATTGTAATTGATCTGCACCAGGATGTCTGTTGTGGACACCATCAACACACACCACGATGAACTGCCCAAACCTCTGAAAACCATGTGGAGGATCTTGGGTGGTTCATTGCAGGCAAGATCATATGAACCTCAGCTCATGAACCAGGTGATTTCCATGCAGATTCAGGTTCATGGGCTGGTTCATGCCCATCTCTACTGGTAACAGTGTTTCCAAGGCTGGAGAGTTCTGTCCCCCATTGTTTTATTTATTTATTCCCTTAGACTTTTAGCCCTCCCTCCACTGCAGAACAGGGCTCAGGGTGTGTGTCATATAAAACATTAAACAATTAAAACATTATTAAATCTAAATATAATAAATACAATAAATATAAAAATACAATCAACCATAACATTAAAACATGACTTAAACCCCCAGGTGGGGTATATGTCTTAATATCTGTCTAGCCTGAAGAAAGGGTGGGAGAGAGAGGGGAGGCCAGTCAGAGACTGGGAACTGTTGCTGCCCTCAACCATAAGCCTGATGGAACAACTCTGCTTTACAGGCCCTGTGGAATTGCATTAGATCCCATGGGGCCCAGATTTCAGCTGTAAGAGTGTTTCGCCAGCTTGGAACCAGGACCAAAAAGGCCCACCAGTTTGGAACCAGGACCAAAAGGTTGAGGACAGCTGGCCATTCTTTGGGCCAAGGACCACCAGTAAGTTTCTTTCACTAGAGCGTAATGCTCTTTGGGGGATGTACCAGAAGAGGTGGTCCTGAAGGTATGCTGGTCTCAGACCCTTTAGGGCTTTGAAGGTTAGCACCAAAACCTTGAATCTGATCCAGTATTCAACCTGGAGTCAGTATGGTTGGCAAGGCACTGGTTGTACATAGGCTCTAAAAGAAGTTCCCGTAAGAACATGTACAGCTGCATTCTGGACCAGTTGCAGTTTCCGGGTCAATCTCAAAGGTAGCCCTATGTAGAGCAAGTTACAGTAATCTAGCCCGGAGGTAATCATTGCATGATCACTGTGGCTAAATCAGGGGGAGACAGAAGGAGACCAACTACTTTACCTGATGCAGATGGTAAAACGCCACCTTAACTACATTTGTGACTTGGGCCTCCATTGAAAGGGCGACATCCAGGATCACACTCAGACTCTTGATGGTCAGTCTAGATGTTAAAGGCACCCTGTCAAGAGCCAGGAGTTGGCATCCCCCGCCCAGCCACAGGACCTCCATTTGAAGTTTGGTAAACATTTTGCTTGAGCGGAGACAGTCTGTATGGAAATGTAGCCATTCATGAACTGGCATGAACCTCCACAAATTGCTTGAAAGTTCATGGAAAGTTTGTGCCAGTTGATCTGCCATGAACTTCAGTTCATGAACCACAAACTGCCCCTATAGTTCATGTGCTGGTTTGTCCACATCCCTAAACTCTGCTCAGGATTGCACTTTAAATCACTCCCATTTCCCAGTTTATATGAATTCAGCAGTGACCTATTTTCTAACACATGGGTTTGACTTTGATAAGGTGGATAACATTTTTATTCATGTTTATTTATGTTTGTGTATTATATGTATATGCATCCTGGAGCCATCTTGTTCCAAATGCATTGTGTTTGTGTAATTTGCACCCCAGTTATAAGCTAACTGTCTCAAAGCATCTTCCATTCAACCCAGTCCCCTTTGCTTTTTAGTGACGTGTTTTGGATTGAGGTGTATAACTCTTTCCCCCCTTCTGCTTGAAACTCTTGTTTCTTAAAACTTGGTGAGTGGTGGGGCATAGTATTTTCCACTTGCATGTTAAAATGCATATAAAAATTGAGATTTAGGTTACCAAAATTATCAAAGGAATGATTTTAGCAGATTCTCAGAAGAGAGGCTGTGTACTTGTACTTAAATGTCTGATAGATGAAAAGAGACAAAATGTTCTACTTTTCAGCACATTTTAATCCACAGCTGCTACACAGACTTGTGTAGAATGTGTTAGCTTGAGCTGTGATTTCCCCCCCACCCTCAATATGAGGTTCACTATATTTAGCTTCCTGGATATGTAGCATTGCCAGGAGTAAATATTTTAATTTTGAAAAATAAGGACTGAAAATGCTTAACAAAGGATAGCAGGCTTAATACATGTTCATCGTACACAATTAATGTGATCTGACTCCTATTTCAAGTGTCATAAAGACTGGCCAGGGGTAGGATGGATAGTGCAGCCAGAAACTCTCCCGTCCCTGCCATTTCCATCAGTTGTTGGCTGAACTGGCTACAAGCAGGGAGTAGAGAAATGAAGAAAGCTGCTGGAACAAGGCTTCTCTTCACACCTTTTCCTAGCATAGCTGCCTCTGTGACCCACTTGCGGCATCAAACAGGCAGGACATTACCTAATTATGGAGTGTATCCTTTGGTAGAACGGCACTTCCAACTAGTAGAAGAATGAACAGCATTTTTCCAGTCTTCGAGGCAGATCTCCACATTGTGCCCAGTGATGTTTTTAGAGTTTTCCTGAATCCCAAGGGCTCCTGTAGGAGCTCATCCTTACTCTACGACCTAATTTGAGGTTATATTCTCTTCTGCATGTGGTTTTCCTGTCACAGGACTGGAGCACAAAATTATGAAAGGGATAACCTGGATGCACATGTGGCTGGGAATGACTTCTGGGGCTGAGTGACAGCTCTGCATCTTGGTCAGCCTGGCCAGATATAAATTCTAATCCCCGGAGGGAACTGTTTGGTAATCTCTCCCTCCCTCCCTGTAAACTGATAAATGGGATTGACTATTGTCGCTTATTAAAAGATAATGAAATAGAAATCACAAGGGCTGTTAGTAAATTCCTGGAGAAGTCTATTAAAATTTATGAGTGGTGTGTCTCACCATGAACTTTATATATATTTGTTCTTAATCTTGAACTGTATATTCGCTTGTTCCTATTTTGTACTATATCTGAGTATGCCAATAAAAGGTATGACTGACTGATGATAAATATGGCTGGGCAGGGCCAGAAGTGATGCGGCACTGGTGGTACAACTGCTTTTCTCCTACCACCCTACACGTTAAAGATGGGGAGAGGAGATGGGGAAGTTACCAGAGCTGGGAGGAGATACGGGTGGTGAGGAGTCAGCAGTAAGACAGCTCTGTGCCAGAAAGCAGGCACAGGGAAGCGATTGCTGGTGTCTGCTGCCTGTAGAAGAAGGGTCATTTCTCTAGGGTGATACAATATCACATCAAGCTGAAGGAACCTGCAGAACAAAAGAGACTGTGAGTGGTGATGTCTGTTACTGAAACCTCCCATTTACTGTACAAGAATTCAAAATATGGTATATAGCTGGCAATAAACCTACCTGGCAAATAGTGATTGGGAACTCCTCCTGAAGGCAAACCCATAGAAAAAAGACAAGGAAAGCTATCAAGTGTGCCTCCCAATCCCATCTGATGCCTGAGCATAGGAACATTGCCCAGTATGTGATAGTACAAATGGTCTTATTTAATACATTTTGAAACCAATGTTTGCAATACAAAACTTATTTTTAATTCAAAACACGTAGTCTTTATTCTTTACTAGAGGACATAGGTACTTGCTGTTCTTGCCTTTAGCTAAAGTTGTAGTTCTGTGTTCTGTCATTTGGAGGCAATATGGTATTGCTTGCTGTCCTTTCAGTGTGTGAGAGCTTAATACTCATTACGGGAGAGATAAAAAAACAACAATTTAATGAGCCCTCATGACAGTGGTGTTGTATTGCTGCAAACATCAACCTTCAAAGAAAAGAAACACCAGTTGAGCAAACAGCTGTTCATTTACAAATTAGCTGTAGCTGGGCAAGGTGCACCTTTTCAGTCTGGAGGTCTTGGCTGAACACGTTATACAGAAGCAAGCAGTGACAGGAGAAAGCTAGAAAACAATGTGAAAGAAATAAAAGGAATACTAAAAAAAAATGTCAGAAGGTCAATTTAAATTCAGCCCAATGGGGAGTACAGCAATGAATGCAACCAACAGTGCCATCCCCATTGAAGTCAATGGGCTTAGTAGAGTGCAGCTCTGTTTTGGATGGCACTGCAAGTCTCTGATGATGATATAAAATCATTCCAAGTGGGAGGACTGTTTCCAATCTAGGGGGACATCTTGGTGAAGACAGGGAAACAGTTCAAGTTGTACCATGTGTCCCAGAGCTCCTCCCCACTCACAGGGAATAGAGCATGCCCTGGAGGAGTTGAGGCTTGCTCACAAACAGTGTCAATCACTAGCTGCCTCCCAAGATGTGGAAGGGAAAGACTCATACAGCATAGAACAGTGGTACCTGAGCTTGTTATGAGGACATTTGGCTAGCAATTACATTTTGAAAAGTGATATATAAGTACTGGAATTATTATTATAATATTATTATAAATAAATCTGCAGATAATTTATGATTTTTTTTAGCACATGTGAAATAAAAACACTCTGGGCTGTCAGCATACTAATCAAAATACCCAAGTTAAGTTAGTTGCTGTTATTTAGAACAGTAATTCACTCATTATGGTATAAATGTAGCTTGTAGCCATTCAAGACAGATAATCTTCACTAAAACAGAGTAATTTGTTCTGATTTGTTTGTGTCAGCATTGGCATCCTAGCACTATAGTAGCAGAATGAAAGGATTAGGCCTTTACAATAATTTGCATTTAACCATTTCAATGTATTTGAAAGGCTGACAGCTTAAATCGTATATGAGTTCTGCACTGTACACATTTTTACATTAATGCTTGAAATACCTCTGATTCCCCATGATATTTTGATTAGTAAACTGGTGAAATGTGGTCTGTCCTCAGGTGGATTCTATGCTAGTTAGAGAATCATACTCAAAGAATGGCCATCAATTACTATGAATCTGAAGGAAGGTTTTTCTTGGAGTCCTGCAGGTCTCTGACTCAGTCTGGAACCTTTCAACATTTTTATTAATGACTTGGAAGGGGTGGAGGGAGTCATCAGATCTGCAGAAGACACAAAACTGGATGGGATAGCTAACATCTTAAAAGACAAGTAGACTGGGAAAGTTGGCTGATGAGTTGGAAAGCTGGCCTGATACTAACAGAATGTAGTTCACAGACCGATGCAAAGTTTTATACAGAGGCAAAATGATCAAATTACAGGTTTAAGATAAGGGTACTTGGTTTTGCAGCAGTATGTGTGAAAAAGATCTAAGGATTGCAGAAGATCATAAACTGAACATAATGACATAATGTGGTTGCACAAAAGGCCAATGCACATGCCAGCTGCTTTAAGAGAAGCATCATATCAGAGACAGGAGAAGTAATAATTCTACTCTATTCTGTGTTAGTCAGACCTTATCTAGAGTACTGTGTCCAGTTCTAGTTTATCTAGAGTACTGTGTCCAGTTTTAAAGAAATATATAGACAAATTGGAATGAGTTCAGAGAAAGGCAACAAAGGTGGCTAAGGGTTCCTAGGAATCCAACCTCTAGGAAGGACCTGGAGATCCTTGGAGATTACAGTTCATCTTCAGACGGCAGAAATCAGTTCTTTTGAGGTTAGACAGTGCGGTATTGTAGTCCTCTGAGGTTCTTGTCCTATCCCAGGCTCCATCCCCTAATTTCTAAGAGTTTTGCAACCTGGATCTGGCAACCCTGCGGCCCCATCCCCTGCTGGTGGTTAGTGGGGACCTGGCAACCCTTGGGGTCCAGAAAATAAGTCCTGTGATGACAAGTGTATTTAGTCTGTAGAAGAAGAACTATGGGTGGGTGGGGGAGCCTAAAAGGCTATCACATGGAATAAGGAAACTTGGATCTCTCTTGCAGTTTTCGAGAGTGTGTAGGACAGAATCCTTTAGAGGAGGTTTTGACTCCTCAAGATGATTGAAAGACAGAAATATCTATTGGATTCAGAGTCTATTGATGTTTCTTTTTTTCTGATTATTTGAATTGTGGTGTTTACTGAATAATGTCCTTTTGCACTGTGTTACTCACCATGGGTCCCAGTTATCTGGGAAGAAGACAAGCTTATAAATATTTTTTAAAAATTAAATGAACCTTAGTAGAAATTTCTCAATGGTAAGGGAAGTGGAACAATGGAACCAATTACCAGGCTTTCCCTCGATGGAGGTCTTCCAGCAGAGTCTGGACAGCCATCAGTTGGGGAAGCTGCAGCTTGAACAGGGGATGAACAGGGATTGGACTAGATGGCCTAGAACAATTCAGCTGTTAACATCTATTTCAGGGGACCATGGATGCACCTAATGGGTAATGCATCTGCTCAGTCTCCAGATGTAGTCCATACTGTAACTAGGGATTTGCATTCAGCTAAGCCGAACTGAATAAATACACAACAAATACCTCCAGGCCAGCTGGAGAAGGGACGGGAGGCATATTTAAATGCCTCCCTGATGTTTTTTTCCTTCTCCAGCCAGTCCACTGTGGTGGGTGGGCTGGGGAAGGTGCAGGGAGGCTTTTAAACATGCCTCCCCAATCTTTTCTCTCTTCCCTACAATGTCTTCAATAGCAGGCCAACTGGAGAAGGAACAGCAAATCATGTTTAAATGCCTCCCCGATCTTTTCTCCCTTCCCCAACTGGTCCGCAGCTGCAGGCCAGCTGGAGAAGGGAGAAAAGATCGGGGAGGCATTTAACCTCCCCTCTCTGGAGTTGCATCACAGTGGCGGCATGCTGCCTCCATTAAAGAGAAGGCAATTTACCTTTCCTCCAATGGAGGGAGCATGCTTAAATTTTAAATTGTCTCAGTCTTTGGAGTCGCTCCACAGTATGCTTCCTCCATTAAAAAGAAGGCAAGGGGCGGCGGGGGGGTAGTGGCACTGTTCATACGGGAGGCTTACTCCTTCAGGGAGTTCCCACCATTGAGGCTCACAGGCATAGAGTGTGCTGGCTTTGTATGGGAAGCTGGGGAGAGTTTGGCCATCTGGTTAGTGTATTGACCGCCCAATACCCCGGCCAATGGCCTGTCATCCCTGATTGAGGCTGTGTCTGGCTGGGCATTGGGGTACCCCAGACTGATAGTCTTGGGTGACTTCAGTGTCCATGCCAATGATGCAGCCTCATCAATGGAGGTGGACCTGGGGTCATCCATGGATGCACTGGGACTCTCCCAATATGTAACAGCCCCCACTCACAGAACCAGTCACACGCTTGATTTGATCTTCACAATGGGGGTTACAGTGGACTGGATTACTGCTATGGCAGTTCCATGGTCGGACCACCATGCCCTGAAGGCCCACTTGAACATGGCACCCCGACCCTGTTTTGGTGGCGAGTGTATTTTAGCTCACTTGTGGAGCCAAATGGACCCTCAGCAGCTTCAGATGGCCCTACGGGATCCTATGCCCCCTGGCGCCCCCGACACCCTCTGTGCCCTCACTCTAAGTGGGCTCCATGGTTTACCAAGGAGCTGTGCCTGATGAAACAAGGGCTCAGATGATTAGAGAGATGGTGGCGGCGCACTCACGATGAAGCAACAAGAGCATCTTATAGGACGTTTATGAGATCCTATGAGATGGCAGTCAAAGCCACGAAGAAGGAGTTCTACAATGGCTCACGCCTAGCACAATTGTTTAGAACTATTCATTTACTAACAGAGCTGCCTCAGGGCAGACCAAATGCTAGGGAATTGGATATTGGCTGTGAGGCTTTTGCGAGCTATTTTACAGATAAAGTCTTGCTGCTCCACCGCTATCTCCCCGCCACAGTTGAGACAGTGAGTGAACTCGAGGCCCCATGCACGTCTTCTAGTTCTATTCTGGATTATTTCAGTCCACTCAGCCTTGAGGAAGTCAATAGATTGTTCTCAATGGTACACCCAACCACATGCAGCCTTGACCCATGCCCCTCATGGCTTATAAAAGCTGGCTGTGAGGGGTTGTGTGGTGCCCTCAGGGATATTGTCAACAAGTCCTTCATGGAGGGACTGTTCCCAGGGGCACTCAAGGAAACGATAGTCTGCCCCCTCCTGAAAAAAACATCTTTGGACCTGGCCGAATTGGCCAACTACCGGCCGGCTTCCAATCTGCCCTATTTGGGCAAATTACTGGAGAGAGCAGTGGTGATTCAGTTGCAGAGCTTTGTGGATTACACTTCCATGCTAGATCCATTCCAGTCCAGCTTTCGGCCAGGCCATGGGATGGAGACGGGACTGGTTGCCCTCACAGATGACCTCCAGAGACATCTGGATTGAGGTGGCATGGCAGTACTGTTGTTGTTGGACCTGTCAGTGGTGTTTGACACGGTCGACCATCAGTTGCTGATCCAGCGCCCCACCGACACTGGGATTCAGGGGCTTGCCTTACAATGGCTCATCTCCTTTCTCCAAGGTTGGGGACAGAGGGTGGTGGTAGGGGAACAGATGTCCCAGAAGTACCCACTGGTTTGTGGGGTTCCTCAAGGGGTGGTGTTATCCCCAATGTTATTTAACATCTATATGCACCCCCTTGCCCAGAGTGCCTGGTGGCACAGGCTATGGTGTCACTAATATGCAGACGACACCCAGCTATATCTGTTGTTGGTTGGCTAGTCTGATTCTACCCCAGATGACCTACAGCAGGCACTTCAGGACGTGGCGGGCTGACTTAGGCTGAGCTGATTGAAATTGAATCCAACGAAGATGGAGGTCCTGTGCCTGAGTCGGAGTGGTCTGGGGGTAGGGATCCCACTACCAACTTTCGATGGGGTGTCACTGGTTTCAGCGCCAAAGGTCAGGAGCTTGGGAGTGCTTCTGGATGTCACCTTAACAATGGAGGTCCAGGTAGCAGCCACTGCCAACTCAGCCTTTTATCATCTATGGCTGATCAGGCAGTTGGTTCCCTTCCTCGAATGCAATGACCTGTCAACAGTGATTCATGCTATGGTCACCTCAAGGTTAGACTACTGCAACACTCTCTACATGGGGCTGCCCTTGTCCCAAATCTAGAAGCTGCAGCTGGTGCAAAATGCAGCAGCCAGACTGTTGATGGGTCTCTCCATACAAGATCACATCCAGCCTGTGCTGAAAGCATTGGACTGGCTGCCAATAGCATACTGGATTCATTTCAAGGTGCTGTTTTTGACCTTTAAAGTCCTATATGGCCGGGGGCCTGCCTACCTGAGGGACCGCTTTTCCCCATATGTGCTCCAGAGAGCACTGAGGTTGGGGACCCAACATCACCTGACTGTCCCTGGCCCAAAAGATGCCAGATTGGCCAGTTCGAGGGCTAGGGCTTCTTCAGTGGTGGCTCCACACTGGTGGAATGAGCTCCCAGAGGACATCAGGGCCCTGTGGGACCTTTTACAGTTCTGCAGGGCCTGTAAAATGGAGCTCTTCCACCAGGCCTTCGATTAGGAGCCACCACTGATGAATGAACCATCATAAATTGATCATGCCACGGCCCTATATTAGTACGCTGGATATTAATCTCCGTTACCTGTATATATTAGCACCATATGTAATTGTTTTAATTTGTAAATGTGAACTTTTACTATATGTATTGTTTTTATTGTATTTTAACTATGTAAACTGCCTTGAGACAGTGCTGCACTGGCTAGGTGGGATATACATTGAAACTAAATAAAAATAAATAAATACATTTTAAATTGTCTCAGTCTTTGAAGTTGTGCCACAGTGGCAGCATGCTCCCTCCATTAAAGAGAAGGCAATTGACCTTTCCTCCAGTGGAGAGAGCATGCTTAAACTTTAAATTGTCTCAGTCTTTGGAGTTGCGCCACAGTGGCAGCATGCTTCCTCCATTGAAGGGAAGGCAAATTAGCTTTCCTTCAATAGAGGGATCATGCTGCCGCCACGGCATGACTCCAGGAGGGGGGGTTAAACTTTAAACTCCTTCAGTCTCTGGAGTCACGCCACACAGGCAGCAAGCTCTCTCCACTGAAGGGAAGGCAAATTCCCTTCAATGGAGGGAGCATGCCGCTGCCATGGTGCGACTCCAGAGAGGAGGGGTTTAAAGTTTAAACTTTAAAACCCCTCAGCCTTTGGATTCATGCTGTGAAGGCGGCAAGCTCCTTTCAATGAAGAGAAGGCAAATTGCCTCCAATGGAGGGAGCATGCTGCCACCATGGCATGACTCTAGAGAGTCGGGGGAGAGATCATTATACCCTATGAAGATAGTCTCTATATGGTATAAGGGACCCAAATAAATTTGCCAATATTTTTCAGGTCTGGTATATCTAAACCCAAAAAATACAGATTTTTTGAGGGGTACACACCCCTAACTGTAATCACACAACAGCCCCTGAAAGAAGAGCTTGGAGGATTGGCTACATTAGGGGTGTGTCGCCTAATATGCAAAGGAGTTCCTGCTACAAAAAGAGCCCTCTATCTATCTGTCTGCCTGCTTGTCTGTCTGTCTAGCTATCTAGCTATTTATCATCTCCTTTCATACTAATGGGAGCAGCAGCAAGTCTGTTCTGCGAAGCAACCACTGAAAGGCAAGTAGCACTCCATAGAGAAGAGGAAGGAGGCCTGGCTGGCTGGCCCACAGGGGCCTTGAAAGGGGGGTGGGAGAGCCGAGGCCTGCCTGGCTGGACCACAGGGGCCTTGAACAGGGGGTGGGAGAGCCAAGACTGGCCTGCCTGGCTGGGCTGCAGGGGCCTTGAACGGGGGTGGTGGGAGAGCCAAGGCTGGCCTGGCTGGGCCTCAGGGAGCTTGAACAGGGGGTGGGGGAGCCATGTCCTGCCTGGCTGGGCCACAGGGGCCTTGAACAGGGGGCGGGAGAGCCAAAGCTGGCCTGGCTGGGCCTCGGGGGCCTTGAACAGGGGGTGAGAGAGCCAAGGCCTGCCTGGCTGGGCCACAGGGGCCTTGAATGTGGGGGTGGGAGAGCGAAGGCATGCCTGGCTGTGTGTGTGTGAGACTTTACTTCCACTTCTGTACCTTTCTATGCATTCGTTATGCATCACATCTTTCTAGAGCTCATTGTATTGCTTCTACAATGGGCTTTACTGCTAGTTAAACATAAAATATGATCTGTAGGATTGTTTGCAATAATATAACAGGTATGATATTCTAACTGATATTAAACCTGTCTGTAATAATCCTCTGTATCCATTAAGACTATAGTACCATCCTTATCAGCTTCTTTAATTTCAATGGATTCCTCCCCAGCCAAATTCTTCATAGTTTCACATTCCCATTTTGACAAATTATTCCATCCATGTTTAAAGGAATTCTGAAGTCTAGTTAAATCCCATACAACTAATTGTTTGAATACTTGTACAGATGGATTAGTGTAAATGTTGGTTTTGGATGAAACTTATTTCCTATTTGGATTTCTGTATTACCCCCAAAAAAGTTTATAATTTCAATTGTCTAATCAGTCAAAATAAGTCAATACAATTTTGGAAGGAATCATAATTTCATATTCAAACCCAAATTCAAAAGTCAGTGTTCATCAGATGACAGATTTCTAGATGATAACTTCATTACTAAATCTTCCTCCTGCCTCTGCATGAAGGACCATAAGGGGGTGGGGGAGTAGCCATAAATCACAGTGATTGCTTGTTATTAGTTTTTTACACTGTGATCCCAGTTTGTTTTTTCTTCTTAAGAGGAAGGCCACCAGCAAAAGGAAAGGGGTGGAGAGGAGGGAAAAGTGTCGATCTGAAATGGCCCCCTTGATGTAAGCTCAAGCAAGCCCTTAAACTTGTCCAAAAGCCTAAATGCAGGCAAGGGAACCCTGGAGGCAGTTGCCCCACCCCCACATAGTACTTAGCCACCAGGTCCTTCTATGTCCCACTCTGGCAATCAGAAGGAAGCAGCCCCAAGTCACAGCAGGAACCAAGCCATAGACACTCGTCTACAGAGCCAATTCTCCAGCGATTCCAACCATATGGTCCAAAGTGAGCAGGGGACAGGATAAGTCTCCCATGTCCTCAGCAAACAGTGTGGAGGACCTTGCTACCAGGGGCTTTAAATAGGGAAGAATGGACAATTGAAACCCATGATTCTTGGGTATGTCTCTTCCCAAGCCCTGCCCACACCGGACACAAGCTTCCAGCAGCCAGCAGTTAGCTAGCTGCATGGAGGGGATCCCAACTTCACCCTGCAGCTGCCAGGAGATGGTGCCAGGAAACACACAGTCCCCTTCTTCTCTAAGCACAGAGCCCTGCAGCCACAAAACTGATGAGTCTGTGGCCATGGGTTATGAAGATAAAATGGAGGAAAGGAAGGCTATGTAAGCCACTTTGGGTCCCCATTGGAAAGAAAAGAAGGGTATAAATATTGTAAATTTTAAAATAAAATAAAATAAAATAAAAACTGATAGGCTGGACAGTCTGGGGAGAGACGATACTTCAGGTACCGTAGCTCCAAGTCATGTAGGGCTTTAAGTGTAAGAACCAGCATATTGAACTAACTACTGAAGTTTACTATTGATACTCCCATGCAAATTTCACAGATGCTATCAGATGTGAAGAATGCATTTGTGTATAAATCAAAGTTTACCCTTCATAATACTCATGGCTGGTGACAAGATAGACCAACGCAGCATGAATCACACGTAGAAGTGATGATATCAATATCCTACTTCACAGAGCAGTTCTAAGGATAATGGGGGGGCAATGTCACATCCTCAGCTCCTTGGATCAACAGAGAAATAAAAATGCATTAAAACAAACAAAAAAAATGAATGAATGAAATAGTGATTCTTTCTACCTTGCAGTTATTCAAGCTACCTAATATAGCACTAGCTAAAAATGAAGTTGGAGGAAACACTTCTGCTTTTAAGAGCTCATTTTCAGAGGGACAGTTTTATTACATTTGTTGCATTGTAAACCATGTAAATCTCTGCAGTAAAACATTTCACAATCTGTACAAGTAATAGCAGGTATGTCTCATAAGCAAGATAAGTGGTTTTGTGCCAGTATTGCTGCATTTCATAAATATATGACTCAAGTCTGTTTGGTATTTCCTAAATCAGTTTTATTTTCATTAAACACAACATGTAAAATGTCGAGTCACAAAACAAACAGAAAATTACACTGGGGTGTGTGTGTGTGTTTTGGCCTTCAAGTCCCTCCTATCAGCACCCATGCCTTTTTGTTTGTTTTTTCGGTTAAATTTTAAGTGGCTTGATATAGCTCAAGTGCCCATCATTTTTTTTAAAAAAAAACAATATTAGGAACATTGCAATAGTCCTATGAATACATTAACTATTTTTATTTCCTGATTGTGTAAAGTACTGATATGATCTCATTCCAATTTCCAAATGGCAGTAATTGCTGTGGATGTAATTATGAAACTATAAGACTCAGTAGAAAAGGTGGTGTTGGCACTGCCATTTCAGGAAGATGCTTCTAAGTGTTTAAGTCCATAAACAACATAATTTATTATCCTGTTTTATTAGACAAGAAGCTAAATAACTTTGATAGAAACATTTGAAGGTGGCTTGCTCAGAAAAAAAAGTCCCTTAATCTCTCCACGTGTAAATTACAGGTGCACTTCAACTGAGAACAAAATATGTTAATTACATCATTACACTGGACTGAAGCCAAGGTCATTTTATGCCTGTAGAAGTCCCTTCTCCCAATGGAAGGAAGGGCACAATGTTCACCAGTTTCACCTTCCTGTTGCAGAATACCAAGCTCCCCAAAATGTTGTTCCTGGAGGAGAGGAGACCATTCAGAACACTGTGGGGAGGGCAAAGTTGGCATCTGCAGCAGAAGAGAGGAACTGCCAAAATTCATTCCCATTCTGCTGGCAGAAAATGATCTTCATATTCAGCCTGAAACTAGCGGCTTCTCTATAGACAAATGCACTGCAGAAGAAGAAGAATTGGTTTTCATACCCCACTTTTCTCTGCTCTAAGGAGTCTCAAAGCGTCTTATAATTGCCTTCCCTTTCACTCCCTGCAACAGGCACCTCGTGGGGTAGGTGGGGCTGAGAGAATTCTGAGAGAACTATGACTGGCCCAAGGTCACCAGACAAGCTTCATGTGGAGGAAGAGGGAATCACACCTGGCTTTCCAGATTAGAATCTACTGCTCTTAACTACTACACCATGCTGGTTCTATGAAAAGTGAATATGTTTGGGTTTTGGTTTTTTTCATTTATATGTGCATTTTTTAAACAAGCAAAGGATTAGTTTGGAATTCATCCTAATGTCTGCATTCAAAATAATGAATATGAAGCCCACATGTATTTAATTCATTTACCACACTCTGTTGAACATTGTCCCATTCCCTTCTAAGGATGGATTCATATGCATATTTATTTTGATTATTTACGTTCTGCCTTTATGTATAAAAATGTGGTTTATAATCCTGCGGTTAAATCAATTTTTAAAAATTGATCAGTATCAGCCATAAACCCTGGAAAGAACCCATTGCTGGCATATCAATGGCTGCTTTCTACCTTATGCAGGGCACAGCTGTGCATTAAAAAAAACAGCTGTCCATTCCATTCGGGGTGCACAAAGTAATCATGGCCTCTGGCATCCTTAGGTGGCATCTTATTAGGCTTTCTTTCCCACAGGAATAGAAGACATCTGCTCGAACCTCATGCTGACAAAACGGAGGGGTAATAGAATGTAAGATTAGAAAGGCAGAATGGGATGTGAGTCACTTGCCAGGAGCAGGCAAATGAGATTGTAGCATCAAAAGCACAAGAACTCATTGATTGCGACATTAAAGATGTACCTAATAAGCTAGGCAAATCAAGTTTATGCTAGAATACATACTTGTTAATCACTAAGGCATTCCAAGACTCCTGTTTGGGTTGGCAGAGAATTGAAACTAGTGATACCACAAAGGGTTAGCAGTAAATAGGTTAGTAGTAAAACAAGTTTCTCCCTCTCTTAATATTTGTTTTTTATTATGAGTGTATTACCCTCATTTTGAAATAATTAAGCAAAATGTATTGGGATAGTACATGCCATTTTCACTTTTGCATAACTGGAGTAATCAAACCAGGTAACCTAAGGCAGTAATCACTGTTGGTGCTTGTCCAGAAGTTTGTTTTAACTTTCTTCCTTGGTTTGGATGAAACTGTCCCAATTTCTGAAGATGACGCAGGCTGTTTGTAAACAAGAATGGCATGTATAAAAAATATAATAAAGCAGTATAATATTGAATGCTGAAACTGTATCCAGATGACATGGAGGTGATGATGGTCAGAAAGGCGGATAGTTTAGAGACATTTGTACTGCCAGCTATGAATGAAGTGGCCCTATCATTGGCAGACTTCTTGATGGACAGACAGATTAGTATCAATGCCACAAGTTGCCTTATACCTATTACCCAAGTTACCCAGAAGTGCCTTATACTGTCAACAGTATACTGTAAAGATGTGTGCAAGGCATTTTGCAGATAACATCACTTCCATGTTTTTTCTTCATTGCCATATTGCATGTAGATCCAGTGCACGTCCTTTGCCTGTCTCTTTTCTTTGCATGAGTTCCAGTTGTTGACATCTGGTATGTGCCAGGGTCTGACTGTATGCCCATCCTGACTAAGTCTTGCCAATCTAGACAGGCTGGTTGGTTGTGACTGTGAAAATGCATTTATTTTAAGACATTTATTTATTCATTTGTTTTTAGACATAAGGGACCAACTATAAGACTCTTCTTTAAAACAAAACAAAGCAAATTGCTAGATCTCCAGACTTCTACAAGTGCCAGATTGACTGTAATATGTTATTTTGGGGTGAGGTAAATTGGGGCAGGTAGTGATAAAACTCTAGAAACTTCTGAATAAAGCTGATTATCTTGATTCATATCTATCAGGCTTCATACCTGGTTTGGGAACTAAAATATTCATATATCTGATCTGGGCTATGGCAGAAGATAGAAAGGAAGCATGACCAACTGATATTCCTGGATTTATCAGCTGCTGTATATACAATCAAATTCTGTTGCCTGGAGGGTTGGAATTTGAAGGTAGGACGTTGCCTTGGTTAAGGTCAGCACTGTCAGGTAGGTCCCAAAGATGATACTATTGCAGGCTACCTCATGTGACTTATTCTGTGTAGATTTCATCTTATTCCCTATAGAAGAAGAGAGAAGAAGAGATTGGATTTATACCTGCCCTTCATTCAGAGTCTCAGAGTTGTTTACAAACTCCTTTCCCTTCCCCTCCCCACAATAGACACCCTGTGAGGTAGGTGGGGCTGAGAGAGCTCTTTTGAGAACTGCTCTTTCAAGAACAGCTCTGACAGAACTATGGCTTGCCCAAGGTCATCCAGCAGCTGCATGTGAAGGAGTGGGGTATCAAGTCTGGTTCTCCCAGATTAGAGTCCATGCACTTAACCTCTACATCAAACTGGCTCTCAATACATACACTTAATACGTACATATTGCAAAAGTTCACCGAAACAGAGTGAAGGTGCTTAACTTCAGCACTTTCCCAATAAAGACATAAGGACATGGGAGCTGGATTAAAATAGGTCATCAACAAAACACATCATCAAACTATCAGTTTTACTTGTGGGTTGCAACTAAACCAAGTTGACATTTAAGATATTTGGGGCAAGCCCTAGGAACAGCATGAAACAGGCCAAGAAAATAAATTCCTCCTTAAAAGCCAATATGTGGAGAACCAAAGATCCCTGCTCAGACTCAGTGAAAACCGGTTAAGCCCATGCTGGCCCATCCTGGGTGAGTAAATGGACAACAAATGTGGCAAATACCTGCTTGTGGTGGGCAGAGTTCTCTGATTATCCTCCTCTTTATGCTCCCTTATTGGTTATGCCTCAGCAAAGTTTGCTTAATAATGTCTTGTACCACATTTAAGCTGTAGGGGTTGGACATGACTGTATTTTCACAAAGGATAAAAGTTTTAAACAAATGGGATCTTGCATTTTTGCTCAGCAGCACTAGTGGTAACATCATTGCTCCAACAGGCAGGAGGTGGTGGAGGAAAGTGCCAACAAGTCACATCAGACTTATGGCAACTCTGTGACGTTTTCATGGCAAGAGGTGTACAGAGGTGATTTGCCAATGCCTGCCTCTGTGTCATGCCCCAGGTATTCCTTGGAGGTCTTCCATCCAAATACTAGTCAAGGCTGACCCTGCTTAGCTTCTGAGATCTGGCAAAATCAGGGTAGCCTGTGCTATCCAGGTCAGGATACCAAGGAGAGGTATACAGAAGAGGAGAGGTTTTGCTTCCTGCATGAATCAAGAAAGTCTTTATTTAAAAAAAAATCTGCTGGACAGGTTTCCATCTTTTTTGTTGCTGATTTCAAGATGACTTCTTAAAACTGATACTGCTTTCAACGGTTTCATTGTTCTTTTATGCCATGTTGTCAGGATCTAGTAGGCTGCAATCTATTTCTGAAGACCAGCATTTAGTTTCATGAGCACAAGTTGCACAGTTCTCCCAATTCCTGCAGACTGTTTTTTGCCACAGAAAAAAAGAGCAGGATCATTTCAGAAAGGTGACGGCAAAATAAACTGCTTCAGATGTCTAAGCAAATGATCCAAGCCACATAATGGTCCTCGATATCCCTGGAGATTCCTTGTGCCTCTTCATGCCCTGGTTACCGCTGTGGGTCATTTTGGTGTGAAGTTATTCCAGCTTTATGGACTAAATCCATCCTGAAGCATACAATGAATTGACAGCTACCACTACCTATTAAAAAGCAATGAATTTCTCTGTACCATAGCAGACCGATCTCACTGGAAGACTGTTCTGCTTTCAAAGATCCTGTTCCTTTAAAGTGCTAGTATACACTCTGTCAGTAATGCCTGAGAGACAAAATATTAACATGGAGTGATATAGAAATAAGTACAAACCTTCCAGATCAGAACACCCAGGTTTACTTAAACAAGTTCGATTTGTTAATGAAACACAAAGAAACACAGTGAAGGAAATTAGATTTTTTTTAAAAAAGACTTGTTAGTTCTAGCATCTGTGCTTTTCAAACCATCATCATTGGCTGGTAGGTTATATAAAAGATCTATGGCAAAAGGCAGTTCTTGCTGCTTTCTTGGCAAAAGAAACAGCAGGAAGTCTGAGGAGCATAGCTTCTGCTCTCTCTGAACAAAAAATTTAGCTGTATATTTATAACAGGAATCCTGCAAAATTAATGCAAGGAATAGTCTGTTCTAAGAATGGTTTCATGGCATAAGATATAGAAAATGGAAAGTCCAGGTTTTTCAGCACAAGTTTGTGCTTGTCTATATAGATAATTTGTCTAGACTTGTACATACACATTTTTATATTCTATCTATCATCTATCTATCTATCTATCTATCTATCTATCTATCTATCTATCTATCTATCTATCTATCTATCTATCTATCTATCTATCTATCTATCTATCTATCTATCTATCATCTATCTATCTATCTATCTATCTATCTATCTATCTATCTATCTATCTATCTATAGATATCTATCTGTCATCTATAGATATCTATGTGTTTGTGTGTATATATATATATCCTGTCCTTACATATAATTGAATTTTCGTCCCACAACATTCTATGCGTACCAAAATAGGTTGGCCACATGAACTGCCCATCAGAAGCTGTGCCTGAGTCCAGCCCACAGAGTCAATAATCCTAACATTCCCTTTACCTCAAGCTGAGCGACCATTGAGCCATTAGATCACTGAGGAGGAGAGCTTGCTGATGGGGGCAGAAAGCTGCACCACGCTCCCCTGGGCTGCTGTGGCCTGGCCTTGGGAGGCCGCAAGCCCTCGGGGGGGTTCAGCCTCCGGTGCCCTTCCCTGCACCACCCCTGCCCTCACTGGCCCAGCACCCCTCCTAGAATGAACTATGGGGGGGACGCCCATAGGGAAGCCGACCAAACCCGTGTGAGGAGAGGCGATTGGAACCACCTCCCCTTCTCTGTCAGCACTGGCTTGCTCACTCTCCTCGTGACTCTGGGGAACCCGAGCAAGCCACTGGAGGGAGAGGCAGTTTAAGCCCCCTCCCTTTCCCTCACAGAGCCGGCTTGCTCACCCTCCCTGCAGCCCGTGGGGAAGCTGAGTGATCCTGTGGGGCAACAGGCAGTTTCCACCGTCTCCCCAGCCCTGTCATGCCCGGCTGCCTCACCCTCCACATGCACCTGGTGTGGGGGGTCTTCACGGGTGGGATACTCAAGCAGCGGGGGGGGCTGCCATCACCTAGCCAAGCTAGTGCCCGTTGCCTTTATGGCTACAATGGGCCTTCTTCCTAGTATGTATATAAAACCTAACCCTGAGAAATACTGACAAACTGGCTAACAGAATTATAAGCAACCCGTATAACATAACATGCTTCATTCCCCATGCTCTGTGACATGTACTTTATAGCAGAAGGAAATAAGAACTTATAACAGTATACCTGACATCCAAACCCATGGTAGTATATTGTGTGCATGTATTCTTTTTTAAAAAATCTGTATGTGCAACCAAGAAAGATACACGAATGTTATTTATCAGAGTGCCAAGCATTTCTACCCAAAGTGGTTAATTTGTTTTAATTGTATTTTTTGTTCTGCTGTCTGAATATCAAGCCCAATTTGAAGTGTAAGACACAACAACAAAAAACACAGGAAGTCCAATATGGAAGTGATTCAATTATGATTTCAATATGATTACAAATGTGTTCTTCCAAGATTTCATGGCCATCTTTTTTGTAGCCTCCCACTCCGACGAACACTGACCAGATACCATATTCTTACTTCCGTTCACAGAAACTACAGATGGCATGCATATCAAGAGAAGAATTACTGAATGACAAATTGCCCCCCACACTATTTTATCAAATGTAATCCTCCACATGGAATGAGTAGATGACTCGGCAGCAACTCAACTCATTAAAATTCATCTGCTAATAGACCTAGCAACTAAACACTCAGGATTATTGATGATGAACAATCTGCCTATTAATCATATGGAAGGATGCATCAGACATCGAATTTTCTGTTTCTTTGAGTACCACTTGATCAGAATTTCTGAATAACCTCAAAGAACAGTCAATAATTCCCTAGAGCTTTGGAAGCAAACTGTAATGTACAAAGGAAGAACTTCATCAGCTCAAAGACTCGGGCAACTGAATAGTCATCTGCCAATGTGGGCGCTACTGGGGTTGTCATGAGTTTCTTAGCAAACTTATTCAACAGATGAGCTTACCTTATTTGATACTCATGAACAGTTAATGAGCCAGGCCGTGGCTTGGTAGGGTGGGGTATAAATTTAATAATAAATGAAAATAAATAAATATGTTCAGATTGCATTAAATGACTTGGATTACTTCAATAAAGTTTTTAAAAAGGGGGAAAAAAGAAACTGACTGGCAGCTGATAGGGAGATCAGCTGGGAGTCCAGTTCTTTCCCACCCTGCCTCCTCAGCAAAATAACTACCAGGTGAAGTTGCAAAGGGAGCTCCCCCCCCCCAACTGGGCAGGGACAGAAGCAACACTTTTGACATCTTCATTGCAAAAGAGATAGAAAGAGCTTGTTTCTCTTCCTACCCCACCCAGCTGGGCAGGGGCAGTAGCAACGCTTTTAATGCCTGTATTGCAAAAGGGAGGAGATAAAGAGATCACTTCTCCCCCCATCCAGGTTGGATGGGGTCAGGTGCAATGCTTTTAGTCTCTGCACTGCATAAGGGAAACTCATTTCTTTCCCTTCCTCTGCAGAAGGTTTAGGGATACTATGTAAAGCTTCTGTACTTTCAAGGCAACTGATAGGTATTTTTCACATTTTACCTAATAGAGTGAAAGGTAGCTTTCAACAACATAAAGGGAGCTCTGCTTGGTAATGTGGCAAAGTGGTTTAGCTCTACCTCTGAGAGAGAATATGCCCAATTGTTATACCTGTCTCTGATAATGAGCAGACCTCATACCACTTAGTCTGACTCTTGGGAAAGTGCAGGCTGGTGTGGGTGGAATCCTGTGAGTCTGAGAGGATCCAATCTAGTGGTTAGTTAGTAAAAGCCAGAAAGTATTAAAGAAAATGTAAACTACTCTCTGAAGCCATAACTAGTTTAAATTAATGTGCCTCAGTCAGGTTTTCCCTTTGTCTACCTGAAGACCTATGCTGTTTACTTGTTCTTTAAAACCAACTTGAATATAAACAGATCTTCTGTGTGGTTAATATACAATTCCTACCTTGGTGATCTTCATATTCTATTTGCTCACCCCAAAACTTACCTAAACCCATACACTTGCTACCTTTAGAACACCTGGTAACTGAGGGGAAGCTTTATGGTTTAAAACAAACCTAGTTCCCCAAAATTATAAGAGCCTGCGTGGATCCCCTCAGTTGATAGAAATGGCCTGTCAGAGGAGGTCAAAATAGAATAAGAAGTAGCTGATTTAAATGAGCTCAATGCTTTTCAGGTACAAAATCCGTTTTCAAGGCAATTTGGATCATATATATAATATGTTTTCCAGTGTAGAAGAAGAAGAGATTGGATTTATACCCTGCCCTTCACTACCCAAGGGAGTCTCAGAGTGGCTTACAAACTCCTTTCCCTTCCCCTCCCCACAACAGACACCCTGTGAGGTAGGTGGGGCTGAGAGAGCTCTGACAGAAACTGCTCTTTTTCAAGAACATCTGTGCCAGAACTATGGCATCCAGCAGGTACAAGTGGAGGAGTGGGGAATCAAACCTGGTTCTCCCAGATTAGAGTCCATGCACTTAACCACTACACCAAACTGGCTGAGCTTTCTTCCTTGGAGGTTTTCCTTTCTTTTCACAGTTTGGTGCTGCTGACCACCATTTTTTGATTGGTAGTCAGACTCTTTGGGCAATGGCCCGCATGTTAATGCTAAAGTATGAGACTGGATGCCATATTACACATTATGGTATATGTATAGCCAGCCCTACTCTGATGTCTAATGGTATCTGACAAAGGGAGCTTTGATTCTCAAAAGCTCTTACCCTGAAAAACTTGTTGGTCTCTAAGGTGCTACTGGACTCAAATCTAGCTCTTCTACTGCAGACCAACATAGCTGCTCTCTGAAACTGAGATGACATCTGTGTCTGGTTTATTGAACTAGAGAGCAAGCAGTAGTGCAATACAAGAGAAGGAGGCTGGAGTGTAGATTTCACCACATGCCATAACCAGATTCATAAACTCTCTTTCCACCATCCAGGGGTGCCAAGAACATCAGCTGTTTTGTGCTGGTGTCAGCCTTTCTGCATGGTGGTTATCTACAGCTTATAAGAAATATGTCTGGCTAGTCCATGTACTTGACAAGTGGGTGACGAATAGGGCCACAGATTCTCTACAGAACTGCACAAATTACATATTCAGCTTTGGAACAAATTCTGCATCTGATGCTAATTGTGTTTAAGTGGAATGACTTGCAAAAAAAAAAAAAAGGTCCACTTGGTGAGCTGCATGAGCACATTCATTACGAAGGCTTTCTTTTCACATAAAGATTGGAATGGTTTTGCCCATTGTACTGCAAATTTGACATTTTTGAGTATGTCTTAACTATGGAAGGTTATAATAAAGTAGAACAGAAGCTTCAGTGCTCAACTGGATGTTAGTTGCCTCAATGCTTTTATGGAGAATCTAGCCTATCCAATATTTAAAATGTCAGTAGTTTAATTTTCACTCCAGGATAATGCTTAAATTTGAAGAACACTCTGTTCCTTAACTAGATGCTTTCAAAACATGTGAAGTAAGCAACTAGTGATATTTTGTCACTCTTTTTCTTGAAGATCTTCTTAGCAGAGACAATTTAAAAAAAAGGTAATGGAAGTCCTTGACCTAGTAGAACAACTACAAACCAGACCAGATGCAGCATCAAAAATTTCAATCAATTTTTGAAAGGTTCTCCATAATGTACCTGCCACTGTATTCAACCACCCACCTTCTGCTGTTATAAAGAACTGTCTGATAATAAGTTATATTGTTGATGCTGTAGATTGGTACTAACTTGAATATGTTCTCTGGAGTGTCAGCTTTCTGGGTTTCTTTAGTTGGAGATGGCAGGAAATAAAGTTGGGGGCTTCTATGCAGGGCTGGCCCCAGGTGTCTGGGTGCCCTAGGCAGGCCAACTTGGGGCGCCCACCCCACCGGGGATGCCAACCTCCCAGTGGGGCCTGGAGACTGGGGGGGGACTAACCACACCCCTTCCCTCCCAATCGCCGGCTTGCCTGGGCGCTCCGCAGCTGTGGGCCCCCAGGCAAGCCAGGGAAGAGGTGGGGGTTACCCCCACCCCTTCCCTCCCAATTGCCGGCTTGCCTGGGTGCTCCACAGCTGTGGGGCCCCCAAGCAAGCCAGGGAAGAGGTGGTTTTTTTAACCCCCACCCCTTCCCTCTCAGCGCTAGCTTTCCTGGGCACTCCGCAGCTGTGGGGCACCCAGGAAAGCCAGGGAAGAGGTGGGGTTTTTTAACCCCCACCCCTTCCCTCCCAGCGCCAGCTTTCCTGAGTGCTCCACAGCTGTGGGGCCCCCAGGCAAGCCAGGGAAGAGGTGGATTTTTTTAACCCCCACCCCTTCCCTCCCAGCACTGGCTTTCCTGGGTGCTCCGCAACTATGGGGCGCCCAGGAAAGCCAGGGAAGAAGCAGGGGTTTTTAACCCCCTTCCCTTCCCTCCCAGTGCTGGCTTTCCTGGGTGCTCTGCAGTTGCAGGGCGCCGAGGAAAACCAGGGAAGAGGCGGTTTTTTTTAACCCCCTTCCCTTCCCTCAGAGCGCCAGCTTTCCTGGGTGCTCCGCAGCTGCGGGGTGCCCAGGAAAGCCAGGGAAGAGGTGGGGGGTGCAGTTTGGCACCCCTGCAGCTGGCACACTCTAGGCGAATGCCTAGCTCACCTAGCAGGCGAGCTGGCCTTGCTTCTATGTGCAAAGTACATGCTGTGCCATTGATCTTCTGCAGGTCACTGCAATCTCCAGCACTGATGGAGTCTGCACCACTGGAAGAATATTCACATACTATATATACTTCTCATCTGGGTCAGGTGACTTACTAGATGTCCTCAATCAGTGCCTCAAAGCAGTAATGGGTTGGGTGAAGGTCATAAAATGAAGCTCAGCCCAGATAAGACAGAGATGACATTGGCTGATAATGTTACAACCAGGTGGTATTGCATCAACCTAAAGAAGCTGGTTGAGAATTTATTTACTTTTAAAAAATGTAAATCCTGTCTCTTTAGAGAACTGCTGGATGGAGGCAGCTTAGAACAGAAACGATCAAAAGCAAAAACAATAAAATAGCCATTAAAACAAGTGAGAGCTAATAAAAACATAATGAAAAACAACTAGGGCATAAAAACAGCATAAAAGTAACACTGAAACCCCCCAAGGCCACACAGCCCCCCCCATGTGTGCATGGCCATCCTTACCCTCCTCAGCCACCGGAAGCTCTTTTGAGGCCACTGGACTCCCATCCTGCCACTGCGCCAATGCCTCCATTGCTGGCCCCTTGCCTTGGTGTGCTGCTCCTGTGACTGTTCCCTCCACACCAAGGACTCACTGGGCCTGCCCTCTAAAGGAGACAAATGTGTCAGTATTTCATTCAGCAGTCTTGTATTGGTTGCCTGCCTAGTCTACCTGCCGCCACAATGTATTCTTGCAGGGGCTAGAGGCCCACCCAAGTGCCACTCGAGCACCTCCAGCTGCTCTAGGATGGCCCGCATGGCTGGTTGCTCCTCCTCATCAGAGCAGATAGCTGGAACCACCCGCTTAATGGCTGCCCTCCACGCAGGCTCCTTGCAGCATGAGCATCCCTTCCCTGGAATAGTGAGTGGGGTGAGGGTCAAATGGGCCCTATGAATGCCCATCCTGTGTGGGGAGGCCCCGTCCAACTGCTGAATTCTGCTCGCCTCAGCCCCCATTGCTTCAAGGCACTGTGGACTTCACAATGTTGGCTCCCCCCTGTGCATGACCACACTGGACCCAGAAAAAAGGGGGTGGACTCTCCACCAAAGGAAATCTGCCTCCTGCAACCCAGGCCCCCTCACATGATGACCCATCCTGGATTGGACCTGCAGCTTCCAGCCAACACAGGCCCTGCACCCAATGAAGGGAAGGGGTGAAGGGCTAACCCCCAAGTCCCAGCTGGCTCCCAGCCAACCTAGACCCCCACATGCCCAAAGGGGGCACTGCCATCAACCCCTCTCCCTGCGGTGCTGGCTGTTGGCTGGCCTTCCAACCACGGGCCGCTAATCACCAAGCAGCCACCCAGGCTGTGACCCAGCCATGCTGCAGGCTGTTGCCACAGCCACCAAAGAGGCTAGGCCCACCCATGCCACTGACTGAGCACTGACTGGGCCCACCCACACCACGGGCAGCCTCCGACAATCCATGGCAGGATCCAAGACCCCATCCTCGCTCTGGATCTAACAAAAACTAAAATCTTGGATTTTTTGATATTAATCACTTCTCAGCCTTTTAGCTAAGAGCAAGTGTAATGGAGAAGATACAATTTTTTAAAAATTGCAGAAAAAGACAAAGATCTTTTTAGGTTTGCCAGCCTCCAGGTGGTGGCTGGAGATCTCTTGGGATTACAACTGATTTCCAGGTCACAGAGATCAGTTCACCTGGAGAAAAGGGCCACTCTGGAAGGCAGAATTTATGGCATTGTACCCCACTGAAGTCCCTCCCCTCCCTAAACCCCACCCTCCTTAGACTCCACTCTCCAAATCTCCAAGTAGTTCCCACCCCAGAGCTGACAATCCTATGTGTTTTCCTAGAAACACACACATACCAACAAGAATTCCAAAGGTGTTTCCTTGTGGTAATTACTGAGATACCCTAATAGGCTGGAGTATTTACTTTTCCTCCTTCTTGTACCTTCTGCTGCCCAGTCCTGGTCAATATGTGGCTTTTGGATGGGGCGTATTCAGCATGTCTCTACTATATGATGGCATCTGTCTTGAGCAGTTATGGAAGAGGTGGTTTTCTCACATCCTGCTGAGCCCTGAGCCACTTGTGCCCTGGAATTCTTTGTAACTTATGTCACGGGCCAACCAGAGTTAATTGGCAACTACAAATCTAATTAAAATCTGAAATAACTAAATGGTATATAGGTTATTAAACCTTCTGTTCAAACTTTATTAGCCTATTCCTGGGTCTAGTAATTAAAAAAATGTGTAGAAGTGCTGCATTTGTCACAGTTTCTATAAAGAGATTGGGGTCAATGGGCAGCTGTGAACACTAGAGAGCTGTGAACAAAGGAAAAGAAAATTGCTATTAGTACTAGAGTAGTCAACCTCCAGATGCACCTGGAGATCTCCCAGAATTATAATTGATCTCCAGTCTACAGAAATCACTTCCCCTGGAGAAAATGGCTACAGTGGAGGGTGAACTATATGGCATTATACCCTATGGAAGCCCTTCCGTTCCCTTCCCTCCCCAACCCCACCCTCCCTAAACTCCACTCTCAAATCTCCAGGAATTTTCCAACCCAGAGATGGCAAGCCTAATATTGTTCTTCAAATGCATGTTCAAGAGATTGCTTAACCTCTTGCACAAACCTAAAGAAATCTTGAGATCTAGTTTCATTTTCCTCAAGAAACATACAACATGGAACACTTTTCATTGACAAAAAAAAATATTTTGCACATGGAAGAACATTTCTGGATAAATCTAATGTGTTAATGCCAAGGTCCAAGAGTCCAGAAATGTGAGGCTGTATGAAGAGAGGCAATGCATTTGAACATATGCACCCAATTATAGGTTATACCCAATTATAGGTTATAAAAGATTTTGAAATGATTCATCAGCGAATTACAACCACTAGTCTCCTTACGTTTGGGAGACATTACTGTAAAACAAAGAAGCAAACAAAAAAGCAAGTAAGATTATAGATTTTACCTCCTTTTACATTGTTGGCAGAGAAGGCTCATTTCAATGGAGAGGGACAGACATTTGGAAAATACCAGTTGTTCAAACTGTTTCCCCTCCCTGTGCAGGGCACCTCCAGATGTCCCAGCAATAGTGATAGTGGTCAAAATGAGAAAGTACTTCCTTGGAGAAGCATTTCCTGATCCAGAATGTATAGTTTCTGCAATATTTCCAGAATTCTCTGTTTCTTTAATGGAATCTCATTTATTAAACTGAACAGATCCAGTACCGGGAATTCACAGAGAATAAAACAAAGAATAAGAACTAGTTGGACAGCAAATCCCATGGTAAATATTATATTTTTGTTAAGATCTCACATTATATCCTTCCAGTTGAGTTCATAAAACATTCCATAGCAGTTTTGGAATAGTAGTGACTGTAGGACCATATTGATCCCACTTATTTGTACTGAATAACAATGATCGAAATGGGATCGTCCCCACAGTTCTGATTCAGGGCCCGAATCACTTCTATACTATTAATGTACAAGTGGTCTATTTGGACAAAAATGTACAAGTGGTCTATTTGCCAGCAACATAGCCTGGGCCTCCCTCCCACTCCTGGTAAGTCCCCCCACATTTCCTGCTGGTTGCCAGGACGGACCTGGCAACCCTAGCTGTAAGTCAGCAAAGAATGGAAGAGAGTGACTTTAACTTTGGGTAATAGAAAGCGCCCAGCTTCCTTGCTTCAAGCTATTTCTACTTGGGACCCAATTATAGGTTATAAAAGATTTTGAAGCAGGTATCATAAATGAATCACTTTGTCTTCTATTTTCACATTTCTGTAACAGAATGTGTTTCATAGGGAGATATAGGGCAATGTAGGGCAATGCATATGTCTCACCACAGTGGACATGATTTCCTTGGGATCTGAGAACTAAGGTGGTGTTGAGGTTAAGGTGCCAGACTATGATCCTGGAGACCTGGGTTTGACTCCTCATGCTGCCCCAGACACTTGCTGATTGAACTTTGGCCAGTCATTTTCTTTTAGTCTAACCTACCTCACAGGATGGCTGTTGTGAGGACAAGATAGATGAAGGAAGAACAATATTGTAAGCTGCTGTCAGTCTCTTTTGAGGAAAAAAAGCAGGGTATAAATGTAAAATTAAAAAAAGCATGATCTTCCTTCAGATGTCACAAAAGAAACACGAAAACAGGAAGCATGGCTCACACTTTTTGTTTCAGTGCTTGGTATAATACATGAAAGAATTCATGTTTAACAGGCAAACAAGGGATCTAGTGCAGAGGTGTCAAACTCATTTGTTACGACGGCCAGATCTGACAAAAATTTCAGGTCAGGTCATGTGTAACATAAAACATAATGCCAAGTACCAGAGATATAAACTGTATAAAGGACAGCAGCTGGTAAGCTCTGAGTTGTAGTATCCTTACCGCAAGGCCCCAAGGGCTGGGAGGGGGGTGCAAAGGAAAACCCATAGGGATGGACTGGAGAGCCAGTGGGGCAGCACTGGGAGATCGCTCCTATGCTGCTTGACTGCTGCAGATTGGATTGTTCTGCCATGCTGAAGCCACAATTGGAGTGGCTCTGCCCACTGCCCCATGGGCAGTCTTCTGTTCCCTCCCTTGCACCAGCTGCTCACGGGCTGCATAAGGGCCCTGGCTGGGCCGGTCTGGCCCCCGGGCCTTATGTTTGACACCCCTGACCTAGTGTGTGCCCCCCCCCCTCCCGCCAGTCTGTTGGAAAACCCTGCATCAGCCAGAATAGAGGAACAGAACTGTAGTCGCTTACAAGTGGCCTGGAGTTACTGACACACTATCATTTTTGTCTGATTACTATAATCAATCATGTGAAGAACATTTCAGCCTGAAAATAAAATATTACTACAATATCTGGAGATTGATAGCTGCGGTTTCTCTATTGATTACCCCAGTGAGAAAAAAAGACAATAGAACAGAAAAAAAAAAGGTTTGTGTTTAAGATCTGATACCGACAATAGCTAATGAGTAATAGAGTGTGTGGAAAAAGTTCTCTCCTAAAAGCCAGACATATATTTTACTTTATGCATAATTCAAGGATAGGGAAGCTAAGGACTCAGCAACACCTTGGGATTCATTCATTGTACCCCACATTACAATTATCCCAGTGCTAAATTTAGAAGAAAGGCATATGAGGACAGGGATGTGTAGCTATTTTTAGGACTGGAGGAAAATAACAGAATGGTCATTTCTAGCTTCCGAATCAAGGTTCCCTCCCCAGATCCCTTGCAGGTATAAGCTTTGGTGCATGCATAAAGTATCAGCAAAGCCAGAAATTTGCTCTCTTCCCTCCACTGAAGCCAGATTGCACATGAGGCTCTAGATTTATGAAAGAACCTTCACAGTAAAACAAATACCCTATCAGTCAAACACATATAATTTGAAGAACTGGGCCTGGAGCTGTTTTAGGGCATACTAGTCAAATTTCCCTGGATTTTGTGGAGTGGTAAGAGTGTTCAAAGGAAAGTGTCATTCAGGTGGAAGTAACTGAAGCTGAATAAAATGTGTGAAACATATGTGCAAAAACCCACAAGGAAAAATCTGACTCCACTGGCAGACTTTCAGAGGCCCTGAAATCTGATTTTTACCATTAGGATTTCTTGCCTTGTGAAATCTTCATTTTATTTTACTAGGCCTAATTATGGAAGAGCTGTCCAATTTCATATTTAGTACAAAGTCAAAAAGTTAATCAGCTACAGAAGATGAACGTATGATGCTACCCTATACTTAAACAGACCATTGGTCTATATTGGTCTCTGTTCTGGTTGGCAGAAACTCTCCAAAAGTATCTAGCAAGGAACATTCCTGGCTTTTTCCCTGAGTTCCTTTAAACCTGAGATGCTAGGAACAGAATCTCTGACTTTATCTATGCAAAAGATGCATTTATTAGTGAGCTATGAATTATTCTTTACCTTGGTTTGTTGGAAAATCTGACACGCTTCAAATGTAAATCATTTCATAGCACAAGAAAATACATGACAAACAAACTAATAAAGCTGAGAAAATGGGAATGAAATATAACAAAGCAAGCTCTCTATTGCATGAGCTAATTACACCAATTATTTTGCCACTGAGAGACAATGCAAAAGCTAAAATCCATGCATTCAAAGCCAAATCTGGATCTTTTAATGAAAAACACTTCTGCTACAAAATTAAACACATTGGAAAAATCCCAATGGAATGCCAAAAGTCAAATAATGAACTCAAATGAACAATTGTGTGCTGCTGAAGCTTTTTTTTGTTTGTTAGTTCAATGAGTTCCAAAATGCTCAAGTACTGCAGTAGGTTCTGTGTATGAGGTGGGACTAGGTCTATGAAGTGCTTCACTCTCTCTCTTGTTGCTAATCTATTTTGAATGCTTATTCAGATGAAGGATTAGGTCAGTTCCAGTCAGCCATGAAAACATTTGTCTCTACAGTCAACAATCAGAAAACATTGTGATAAGGGTCGCTAAGTACAAGAAACTAATAATTACAATACAATAAAATTTATTCATATCATATCCGGTGTATGTGATCTTGTAAATAAACAATCCAGCATGCAATACATTCAGTCCAATCAACATATGTTACCAACGGGAATAACTGCTTGAAGCTCTGTCTCTTGGAAGAATTGTTGATTGGTGCCTTCTGTGTAATGATTTTGTATCTAGCCAGCTGTTGATTTTGTAACAGGTAAACATTAATTAATTAATTTGTTGTTGTTGTCGTCGTCGATGATATCATTTTTTATTTATTTATTTTTATTTGCATCCCGCCCTCCCCTCAAGCGGGCTCAGGGCGGGTTCCATAATAAAATTCACAGTATAACAAATCAACAGTTAAAATCTACCTAAAACAGCAATCAATATAAAAAGACCTGTTCCTCAACAGATCATCATTCTCATCATCCATTATCTAATTATCTTCAAGGTGTGTATTAAAACATCACTAAAGGAGGCGCTGGAACAGAAGGGAGTATGTGTGAAGTATGACAGTGAATTAAGGTTGAAAGGCTGAGATTCCTGGAAGATTACACATGATGTGATAATAAAAGGATAAAAATCCTTGGAAGATCATGACTAGGATGAGAATAAACAGCAAGAAGGGGGCAAATAAAGTGCAAAGAAGAGAACAGAAAGAATAAGCCAATTAATTAGATGGAAGACTGTGGACAGGTAGCTAAAAGCAGAAGGTAGGAGATTATCACATGTTTATCAAAGTTCTGATGGAAGACCAAGCAGACCAGAAGCTTAAAAGCGGAAGTAGAACAAAAGGGGTCATGGGGCCAATATGAGATGGTGAGCCAAGTTAAATTGGTTGAACCCAGTTGTAAAAGAGAAGCAAGTTGGAGGATTCCGTATGGTGTGCACCCCCCCCCCAGTATTTTTCAGATATATTAAACCTGAAACACATCCATATGGAGTGTGTCCTGTCCTGTTCTTCTCATATGTCATTTAATATAAATGTTACAGTCATGGGAAACTAAAAATCACATGGTCATCTTATTTATTTCTTACCTAAGCAATCCCTAAATTTATGTCAGTTTGCTTCTGTATTATGTTTTCTGTATATTTTTTCTGGCAGTACAGGGCAGTGTGCGTGTGCAGCACTGAGACTGAGAACATTTTGGAAACTTGATGGAGCGTTTCAATCCCCTGGGAAAACTAGAAGTCTCACCCTGACTGTCCAAACCCTTTATTCTAGCTGCTGTGACTGCATGGGCTGTTTACTTTAACTTTTTTATTTTTGCCAAATGTTGCTGAATTGTTGTTGCTGAATGAGAGAGACAAAATAATTTGGAAATTCCGGAGTGTGCACAAATAAATCAGATGATATTGTTAGTCAGGTAAATTGTGTTTGTGAAAATATGGGCAAAGTTTTGGGCTCAAGGAATTTTTAATAAGGTATCTCATTTATTAAACTGCATTAATGTGCTAGGGATTTTAAAGGTGTTTTCTTGTTTATTATTATTGCTGTGAAGAGTATTTGGGAGCAAACATAGAATAACGAGTCAAAAGGGGATCTGTAATTCCATATTGTCCCAGGTAACTCAAAAATGGCTTCGTAAAGAATGTTAAGGTCACCTTTCCAAAAAGAAGAGAAGAGAAGAGATTGGATTTATACCCCACCTTTCACTACCCAAGGGAGTCTCTGAGTGGCTTACAAACTCCTTTCCCTTCCCCTCCCTACAACAGACACCCTGTGAGGTAGGTGGGGCTGAGAGAGCTCTGACAGAAACTGTTCTTTTTCAAGAACAGCTGTGCCAGACCTATGGCTTGCCCAAGGTCATCCAGCAGGTGCAAGTGGAGGAGTGGGGAATCAAACCTGGTTCTCCCAGATTAGAGCCCGTGCACTTAACCACTACACCAAACTGGCTAAGTAAAAACAAAATTACTAGATGCTCTTCAGAGTGTTCTTATAAATCATAATTGCAAAATATATCTTTTAAAAGCAAGTCAAACTTTAAAAGCAAGTCAGATCTCACTAGACAGATTTATGTCCTTTGTTCTGTGTCACTAAATTGAAAGGATATTTCCTGTAACTTTTCCACGTCAGCTGCTGCTGCTCATCTTTTGACAAAATTCCTTCTGGAGGAAGACTACTTTAGAGTCCTGTCAGAATCTAGCCATCTCTAGATCATTCTACAGTGTATGGATTTAGACACCAGTGATAAAGGAAGAAACACTATCTATTTAGTTTCTTCCTTAAATGTTATTCGAAATGTGTTGGATCCATCCTCATGAAAACATCTTCCACTTTCTTCTGAACATCTGAATAAGATCTAAGATAAAGAAGCTTACAGTGTGGTCCTAAACAAAATTAACCCTTTAAAGTCAATGGATTTAGAAGGGTATCCTTTGCTTTGGATTGGTCTGTTAAAGAAGTAGAAAAGAGCAAGAGTCCAGTAGCACCTAACAAAATTTGTGACAGGGAATGAGCTTTCATGAGTCACTGCTTACTTTTTTCAGATATCTTCTGGTATTTGAAGAAGTGAGCAGTGACTCACGAAACGCCATACCCTGCCACGGATTTTGTTAGTCTTTAAGGAGCTACCGGACTCTTGCTCTTTTCTGCTGCTACAGACAGACTGACATGGCTACCTATCTTGATCTGGTAGAGTCATTTTATACATTCACCTTGCACCATAATTATTTGTCACTCAAGTATCAATGTCCACTAGACGTCTTTAACCTGGTTGATTCGTTTGGCTCTTTGTTCTTTCTGTATGGCTCCTGTTTTGCTCCCCCCTCATCACATGTCAATAATGGTCTGTGTCTATTTCTTTTGTCTGTTATTCTCTTACATTTTAACCCTTTCCTCAATTCACATGTTCTTTTTTTCTTCCCTTTGCAGATTCATGTACCATGACAGGAAAGCCATCTTTCCACGCCTCAGCAGAAATCCTGGTAGACAAAAAGTAACCTGCGGGCCTCCCTGAGCTATGTGCCTATCACCATAGTTGCAAGGGCCCATCATCTCCAATAACCCCCCGGTGGCTGCTGGAAGGAGAGCAAGCTGGTCACAGAGGAGAATAAAACCACTACCGTGGCAGCCACCCAGGAAAAAAGCAAAGCAGCCACAGTGGGCTGCTGGCAAATTTACTCCCTTTTCCCATGCCAGCTTCCTCTGATTCAGGCACCTTTGCCATTTCATTCTCTTGCTTGAGCCTTCTGCTGAGGAAAGAGCATGCAAGCAGAGAGGGAAGTGATTCCTCTGACTTCAGATACAAAAGGCCTGGCTAAGTTTCAACAGTGTTTGAACCCTACATGTTCAGAGTACTCTGGTAATTAAGACGGTTATCATGATATATTTAATATGAATAGTTTATCTCATACTATTCAATGTACATGTTTGCTGGGGTGGTGTACAAGGCATACAGAAGTTTGGTTGATGGTGATTGTACACGTGGCTCTCCGTGAGTCACAGAGTGAATACCACTGAAATAAGGAATGAAGGTGATGACAAAGCTGACAGAACCACTATCCAATCCCTTTGCCCACTTTGTGACCTTGGGTTACTTATTTACTTATACTATATTATATTTTTTTCAGTCGCCGTTCACCTGAGGGGTCTTGTGATGACTTACAGCTGCCCTGAGCCTGCTCTGGTGGGGTAGGGCGGGGTACAAATAGTAAAATAAATAAATAAATAAAATAACATAATAATAAATAAGTTAAAAACAAACAAAATCAAATAATACAGGTAAAATACTAAAACATATGACTCAGCACCATACTTCTGTCAAACCAGCCCAGAGCATCTGCTTAATCTCTAAAGGCCAGCCTGAACAATTTGGCCTTACAAGCCTTGAAGAAACTAAGCAAATCCCTAAGGGTCCATAACTTTTATCCAAGGTGCAAATGTGATTTTTTTTTTTTACTGATAAAATGGTATGAGAGGAAGAGATGAAAAAGCACTTCTTGCTACCAAAGAGGCAGTCTCCAATTACTTTGGGGGAATTAGCACAGGAGACTGTGAGAGGTGAGCAACTGGAACCTAAACACCAATGTTTACAGGGCTTGTCCTTGTGAGAACTCTCAAAAAAAACAGATGATTTGTATAAATTAAATAGTCTTTTTATTAACACAGAAAATGAGGAAAAAGAAAAGTTCATTCAGCAAAATATACGACATTCAAGAACTAGCTGGAAAGGTAGGGAGGAGTTGGGAGACAGCATTTTAGGAACTAGGTGTGTTACAGGAAAGCCTAGAATAGGCCCACCCACCCTCCCCCTGAGAACATCTCTAGGGGAGAAACACTCAAGGCTTTTGGCTAACAGAATATATAGTCTTTATTAAGGATGATCATCCTGGTGCCTGCAAGAGTAGATCATGAAAGCACACTGAATAAAATACTGAGTCTTTCCTTTATAGGGTAAAGTAGGCAAAAGGTCATAGGCTAGAATTTCGAAAAGAATTAATCAGTTCTGTTCCCAAACATAATTCTCTCTCTAACCTCTATTTAGTATACATTCCAAAAAGAAAAACAAACCATGAAACTCTTCCCTGAGAAATAGTGTGGCTCCAACCCTTGACTAAGATTGTTGCGAAAGGAGCAGATGAACAGATCCACAGTGGAGGAGGAGACAGATAGGAATGCAACATTTCTAAAATTAGGAAAACCAACAGAGGCTCATAATTATAAAATATGTAAAAATTTTAATCAGTGATATTCTCAGTCTCAGAGAGGTCCATGGAAGCAGCAGATCTAGAGAGAAATGGCCAGTGTTTCATTCTGTGAAGGAGAGAAAAAGCCCAAGAATGGAGGTGCATGTGGTTGGTACCAAGAACACACAACACAGAGAGAGCAGGTTTTGGGGGCTTATTTTTATAGGAAAATTGTGCCTTGAGGTGGTGGAAAGGTGTATGTGTCCCTTCCAGTGGGTAACTTTTAGAGGACAATCCTGATAATTGCTTTACTGGTGGAAACAAAGGTTTGAATCATGGCTCAATGGCTGCTAATGGCTCTATTGATGACCCAGGAAGACCTGACCAGACAGGTGACACTGAGATAAAGGACTTAAGTTGAACTTAGTTGATAGTGAAGAGGAAAAAGTGATCTTGCATATGCAAAAGAGGGTTTGAGAATAATTGCTTGCTTGATTGTTAACAAAGTCTTCTGGAGATATTTCGCATAAGTCCTGGGTAATCAATTTTCTTAAGTTATGCATACCTTTAGGGTGGGGGAAAGACATCTGTTCTGACCGCCTCCTGATTTAATCAAAGTATATTTCTCTCACTTTCCCATGGAGTACATTTCTCTTACTTTCCCATGGAGTATATTTCTCTCCCTTTCCTATGGAGCAACTGGCATCCATATATGTACAGTGTCCTGGCCTGCCCAGGCCCTGAAGGTGCTTGCCTCAGGATACTCTGAGCATGAGGAGGGGTCCAGATGCTTTGATCCACACTGGAGTAAAATGTATGTGGATATTCTTAGTTATCTGATTAGTTAATATGCAAATAAAATTTGCCATACAAATTAGGAAGCTGTCCATGACTAAGTAGAATGAAAGTGCTCACTGCAAAATTTAATAAAACCTGGTCAGAGACTTGGCATCCCTGCTTTAACACACTTGGGACATTTTATATTTAAGTTTCACCTTTCTTTTTCAGAATACAAAGATTTATAGTCCACCAGTTTTTGTGGAATTATTTCTAATTGATATATCCAAGGATAAAGAAAAACTGGGCTGCACCCACGAATGTGCTAACTGAACAAAAAGGGGGAAAAATACCGGGTGATAGATGACTGATTTATTATACAAACTCCATACATGTTTTGCCATGCAGGCTTCATCAGGGGGAATCTATAAAAAATATATATATATTTAAGACAGATAATAGAAAGACTCCTTAATAAAAGTTATTCCAAAGGAGGAGGAAGAGGAAGAAGAGGAGGAAGAGGAAGAGGAGGAAGAGGAGGAGGAGATTGGATTTATACCCCACCCTTCACTACCCAAGGGAGTCTCAGAGTGGCTTACAAACTCCTTTCCCTTCCCCTCCCCACAACAGACACCCTGTGATGTAGGTGAGGCTGAGAGAACTCTTTAACACAAACTGCTCTTTTCAAGAACACCTCGACAGAACTATGGCTTGCCCAAGGTCATTCAGCAGTTGCGAGTGGAGGAGTGGGGAATCAAACCTGGTTCTCCCAGATTAGAGTCCACACACTTAACCACTACATCAAACTATTAAAAATAGTATTAAAAAGATAGGAACAAAATTAACTTTAAAAATAGATACATATTGATCAATATTTTCATTGTCTCGCTGCATGTCCAGTGTATAGTTTATTTATCTTATATTGTACTTTGACCGATATAGGTCTATTTTTGAAATCAGTCATCTATCACCTGGCATTTCCCCCTTTTTGTTTGAGTTGATTTATCCTACATATTTTCAAGTAAATGGGTGATGTTTGTAACATGCATTGTCCCGAAGAAAGAACTACCTTGACAGCAACATTACAAGACATTTTGTGAATGGCATTATTATAAAATAAAAATTTATATTATGACTGTTAATTGTTTGGCTGTTCCTCAGAGAACTTCTGCTCTTGAAGGAAATGTCAACTAATATGAATATGCAAACATCTCACCCACCTACACATATGCTGTTGCTCAGTTATTCTTGGCAGTGCCAGTACTGCCAATCCCAAATGTTCAAAAAATGTAAGTTAAAAATTGCAAGGTAAACTTCAACACACAAATATTGGTATTATTTGTTCATTTCATTCAGCTATCTCTTTACCAGCTATCTCTTAGAAAATCATATGAAATCGTCATGTTTTTGCTAGGCCCTAAGCAACTCCTTTGTTAGTCACGTTACAGTGACTATAGCCAGGAACGTAATCACATTGTATATATATATATATATGAAGTGTTTATTTTAGATTTGAGATAAATCATATTTTGAATGTACATTTGGTGCCTTCACATCACTATGAAACTCCTCATTAGTTAAAACTTAGAAGGAATGTTGAGTAGCTGAAAAACAGTACCCTGTAAAATGGCTTTGAAATCACAATAAAGTCCTATTCCAATCCTTGTTTTCTGCCTGTCAGTACTTATTCCAAGAAGACTCTCTGAATTCAGCCAGGTAAATCTTTCTGGCTATGTACATACAGTGTTCTCCTCCTGTACATCTGAAAAATGTTCTTCTTCTTTTGATGTAAAGGTGGGCAAGCCAACGGTCTTCAGTTGTGACATCAGTGCTTGTGATGGAGGTATACTTTGAAATAGGAAGATCTTGGGCTTTTTATAAGCTGAGCCCAAACCACCTGCCAGTGGCATACCTAGCCTGTTTGGCACCTGGAGTGGATGATTTTTAACACCCCCATCTATTTATTAATTTTTTTTGCTATCAAATCACAGCTGACTTATGGCAACCCTGTATGGTTTTCAAAGCAAGAGACGTTTAGAGGTGGTTTGCCATTGCCTGCCTCCACATCGACCTTGTTTATCTTCTGAGATCTGATGAGCTCAGACTAGGCTGGGGCTATCCAGGTCAGGGCCCCTCCTCTATATGGCAAAATTATTTTCATTAATGATCATGAAATAAAATTATTATTATTAATAATAATAATGGCCAGATTTGGGTGGGTAGCCATGTTGGTCTGAAGCAACAGAACCAAGTCTGGTTTTAAAGGTGCCACTGGATCCAAACTTTGTATTCAATGGCCAGAAAAGAAAAGCAGACAGTGAAAAATGTATTTAACTTCATATATATAATCATGCTAGTAAAAAAAAAAATCAAATTCCAACATGCTGTTTCATCATGAGAGCCAGCATGGCTTAGTGGTTAAAGAGTTGGACTAGGATCTGGGAAATGCACGTTCAATTTCCCACTCATGCCATGGAAGCTTGATGGGTGACCTTGGGCCAGTCACATTACTCTCAGCCTAGCCCTGACCTGGATAACCCCAGCCTAGCCTGATTTCACCAGATCTCAGAAGCTAAGCTGGGCCGACACGGAGGCAGGCAATGGCAAACCACCTCCAAACGTCTCTTGCCTTGAAAACCCTACAGGGTTGCTAAAAGTCAGTTGTGACTTGACAAAAAAAAAAAAGATTCCATCACATCACTCATGTTCTGAGCAGGCACTTGAGAGGGCTTCTGTTTTCTATTTTGAAGCCCAAGAGATGACCAAACATTTACAAGGCATTTTTGAGAGTTAGGTGTCTGCCTTTGTACTAACATTTGCTAACACTAGCCAAAGTATCACAAAATGACATTAAGAAACACAGTACCCCCAAAAGAAGGTGCCCCCATCCTCCATTGTTTCCAAAGGACTAAAGTCAAACCAGGGACTCTCTGCAGTAGAAACTGAAGGGAGGGCATTTTTGCACCCCAGCAGAACCAATACAAGGTACAGAGTACCCAGCATAATATTAACAAGGGTTTGTTACTATACTACTATTAAATACATTATGTCACCAAGCAGGATAGGGATGAGATGGTCTTGAGATCAAGAAATGAAAATGGGGGCGGGGGACAAAAAAATTAGGTGAAGGGAGACAGAAATGAATGAGAAATGTGTGGAAAACGGGAGATAAATTAAGAAAAGGAAAGGTTGTTTTCTCTTGCTGCAACACCCAGACTACTGCTTTGCAAGATCTGGCTGAGCTGGATGCAAAGAATGGGAGAGAGAAAAGAGAAGATGACCTTCAGGCTGGCAATTACTCCAGCAGTTATCGGCATAATCTATTAAGGAAGTTAGCTTGAGTCTTGGATAAAAGGGAACCTTAGCTGATTGTAGAGCTTTTTGCTATGCTCAGACTTCCCTGTGCCCCTAGTGGCTGCAGCCAGAACTGCAGTTTAAACATAAAAGGGAAGACGTTCAGCTAGAGGCAGCAGGATGACGCTGGCTTTGAGGGCACCCTTCAAAAGCCTTCCTTAAACTGTTCCTGGAGTGGATCCCTCCCTGCCCCATTGGTACACTGCTGCCACCTGCAACATTCAGGGTCACTGCCAAGCACCCTTTACAGTTTGTACCCCAATTTTTCTCAAGCAAACTTGTGCTGAGAAGGAGGAAAAAGAGGCCTCAGTGGTGACCATAGAAACCTTGTAGGCCTCATCTTCACGGTGTCAATTGTAAAACCCCATTGATTTATTTGAAATCTACATCCAAATAAGTGTGTTTAGGATCATGTTGCAATGATTAATTCCCTTGATGAGTATGTTGTGAATGCAAGTTTTATAGGAGCCAAGCAACATTTGTCAAGAGACAAAAAATTGTTTCAGCGCATATCAACCCCAAGCCATATTCGTTTACCACACTGCTGTTCCAGACAATTATAGAAGTTTTCTAATGACTGAGAACAGGTGGATTGACTGACATATTAGAAGCCTGATAGAAGCTAGGCCCCCGACTCACCCATGGGTCCCATTTATGGTCCTGTGATGGTGGGGAGAGCTGGCAAAGGTGATGGCTGCCTGATCTGGCTGCATCTGGCTAGCAGGGGCTGACCATGTGGTCAGCTGAGGGGACTGGGTGGATACAGGGGCACAAATCCAGGGCCTGCTCCTTCTCAATGCATGGCCTATTGTTGTGCCTGAACTGATGGGGGTGGCTGAATGAGGGGCTCTAAAGCACCATGCCACCCTGGTCCTGTGTTTTTTTCCTCTTTGGGACAGCTGATTCCTAACAGGCCACACAAGACCCAAGCTGGCCAACCCAAAACAGGCAAAGAGTATCACAGTGACAATGAGGCCCAGGTGTCCTGCCTGGCAGTGCTAGTGCTGTGAGTGAGGCTGGAGTGCTATGGCCCCTCTAGGGCACCAGTTAGCAAGGTAGAATGGACCTGGCTTCAGCATTGGGCCTCAGGGATCGATGGGCAGGCCTGAGATGGCCAAGAGACAGGGGAGGAGCAAGAGGAAAGAGGTGATTCAGACAGCGAGGGAACATCAGGTGAACTCTCTTCAGAGGAGGAGGCTAGGTGGCTCACAGCAGACTCTTGGAGAATGGTAGCACATGTACCCAAGCTTGAGATGGCAGAAATGATGGAGGGCCCAGGGCCATCTGGGCCAGCCATGATCCATTGACCCCTCCTTCATTACCTTGATGTTCAGAAGTGATAAGGACCCACCGGTTATCCAACTTTCAGAAAAGGTCAGAGATGGAATACTGGATGGTTTCTGTGTTAATCTTTTCACTTTCTGAAGCCTGATGCAGACAAGGGCCAGACCAAGAGAGTGGCCAAAAGGGACAGGAATAGCAGTAAGAAGGATGAGACTGAACATAACTTTTAACAATTGGCTAGCTGTTGTATACATGGAAGTGGTGATGTCAGTCTATCCCGATAGAGGACAACACTTAAATAACCACCTGGACAAAGATACAGCAGAACCTTACCTTCCTAGAATTGTTTCTCATCCTTGTGGCAGTAGTTATCTGGCATGGGGCAGTTTCAGAACAGGAGGATCAGGTTCTGGTGTGATAAACAGGCAGTAGTGAGGGTGGTGAACAAGCAGACTTCATGCTCAGAGTGGCTTATGCACCTTGTATGCCAGTTTGTCCTTGTATGTCTGTCCACTAATATAACATTCTCAGCTCACCACATAGCAGGCATCGATAACAGCATTGCAGATGCCTTGTCTCACCTCCAGGATGAGAGGTTTTGCAGCCTGGTACCAAAGGCCAATTGCTTCTCAGACTCATTTCCTGAGGAGCTCTGAGAACTTGGAAATGTACCATAATGCAGGGAATATTTCATTCAGTTGCCCCTTCTACCTTTTGCGTGTATTCATCAGCGGCTGTGGCCTTTTTGGTCTTCTCCACATACATGAGGGGTTGGATGCCTGATGACAGAAGAGTTTGTCCTCCAGTACACAGCCCATTTCTGAGAGTAAGGCTTCATACCCAGAACCACTCAGGGGCACATGGCCACCATCTCATTCTTTAGCAAGGCCCATAGCTTCACCAACCTGTGCAACAGCTTCAGGACTCACAAAGCCATGGAAGAGTGGAGGAGGCTCTCTCCCAGAGCATCTGACACTCATAGGCCTCTGACATTCGAGACCTTGACATGGCTGGTGTGGGAGTTGCTGGTCCTGTACTGGTTTCCATATGAGGCAATCCTATTTGAAGCAGTATTTACACTGGCCTTTTTTGTGGTCCTGCAGGCCAGTGAAACACAAGCTATTTCCAAATGGGACACAGCTAACCACCATCTTGGGGTGCAGTGGGCAGGGCAGAGGTTTCCCTCACTATTAGGAGGTCTAAGACCAACCAAAAGGTGTGAGGGACTCACCTGTTGCTGGGCCCTTTGGTGGGGGGAGGCCTATGCCCAGTGCAGACTACAAAGGCTTTTCTTGCAGTGTGGCCCCACTTGCCAGGCCCCCTTTTCATCCACAAGGAGAGCTCTCCACTCATGCAGTATCCATTTGCTGGGGTCCTGAGGTCTGGCATAGTGGCTCTGGGCCTCCCACTCAGAGAGTTTGGGCCTCATTCCTTTTGAATTGGGGCAGCAACCACTGCTGCCAAGTTGGGGCTGTGGCCATAATGCATCCAAGCCATTGGGGGATGGTACTCCAAGGTGTACAGGAGATAAATTCATCTGTACCTGGCTGCTGATTTTTAACAGTGACTTTGGTTTCAGGGCAATAGTGCAAGTCAGTTTGGATCTGCAGGTGCAGCATTGTGCACTGTGTGGGAATCTACGCAGCTTCATCAAGATGGGGCAGAAACCTCAGCCTGGAGGATGTGCTGCAGATCACATGGATCAGCTCCAGAGGGATGAGATGGGACACCCTGCTACCTACACTACAGTGTCGCATGCAGCATCACCAGCCTGTGGACATGATGGTGATACAACTGGGTGAAAACGACCAGGGGGCCCACATGGGCATTGACTTGGCATACTAGGTCGTGGATTTGTGAGCATTATGGGAAGAGCTCCCAACCATGATCATCTTATGGTCTGATTGGCTGGAATGGCGCTCTTGGCATGGGGCTAACTGCCCAGATAGGGTTGGTGTAGCAAAGAAGAAAATGATCAACAGGCTGGCAAGATTGTGGAGGCCATGGAAGGCCTCAGGATTCAGTATCCAGACATATCACATCAGTCAGAAGCTCTGTTCTGCATGGACAGTGTTCACCTGTCTCAATGGGGGATGGACATCTGGCTACATGGGGTTAGGTATGGCCCATGGAGTTGGCTGCAGCTGTAAGAGTGTTGACAGGAGCCAGACAGGAGGATGTCTGGCTGTTGTAGTAGTATCAGCATGAGGCCAGATCCATTTTAGGAAAAACTGACCTGTCTGCCCATTTTCTGGGCATATGGGGATCCCCTTAAGGGATCTTGGGGTGAGGGCTTTCAAAGAGTATGCCCAGCTTGGGGGTGCCAGAGGTTACCTTGTTACCACCAATGGCCTGCCTCTTTGTTTGGGGGAATTAGCTATGCAGCATTAGAGGCCAGAGGGGTACAAGGGACTGCACACTAGTTTATACAAAGGTCTGTTACAGTGGAAAGACTCCAAATTTGAAGAGTAAATTAAATAGGTTTTATTAAAATATTTCCCTAATTACAAGCACACTAAGCATTCAAAAAGAGCAAGCAATACAGAACTAAGAAAGCAGAGGTGACTGATAGCGAATAGAGGGATTAGTTATGGAGTAATACTACCTGTCCAGACATGAAAAATTCCTTGAAGAGAATAGTGTCAACGGCTAGTGTTATGTGCTATGGGGGGGGGGGCAGATAAAAAGAAAAAGAGTGGGTGGGTGTGCATAGATTTATTTATTTATTTGATTTGTATCCTGCCCTCCCCACCAAGGTGGGCTTAGGGCGGAGATATACACACACAGAGAGAGACACCTTGGAGAACAATGCTGACCAATAGGAGGTCTTGAGGGGCTTGTCTCAGGTGAAGACAAAAGATTATGGGCCAATCCTAGATTCCAGTGGGTGCGGCATCAGGAGGAGTCAGACCTAGATGTGACCAATGTGGTTCTAGAGGGGCAGAGTCTGGATTAACAATAGCCTTGATGAGTTTAGCTGGTGCTGGTTGGCTAGTTGAATGGGTTTTCTGACCACTATTGGTCCAGTCAAGGCAGTTTGAAAAGGTTCCCAAGTATAGACAAAAGGTGGGAGATGAATCCCTGATTAGCATCAAGAAGGATTGCTAAACATTTGAATGTATGATTGGTTTATCTCGGTATCCTGAGAGATGGAGCAGGAAAGACAGGTTTGGAGACAAAGTATTCTCACATAGACATGGGGTCACACAAAAGGGCTAGGTGAAGTTCTGGAGATAGAAGGGCTATTCACCAGGTGGCCTCTGGATAGCTTTAGAAATGCAGATATATTACCTGGTGGAGCCCATTGTTTCATATGCATAGTTTTGCTGGGTGTGCGGAGAAGAATGAAGATTCGCACTGAGGGCTGCCTTATGCTACCTGAAAATGGAGAGCCTTTTTCCAGAGCTATGGCTTACTCTGTTTTTCAGAACCCAGAGTGTCTTCTTTGGTCTGGGTTTATGGTCTCTGGCTCGGGTTAGAAAGTGGGGTGCCTCTGTTGTTGGGACTACCCTAGGGTAAGGCAGCACCTCTGCATTACATACCGTCATGCTCAAGTGGCAGGGGAGACCACTTAGTGGCAATCATCCTTGTGGAATCCAACATTCTGTCATCATATGGTTCTCCCTGCCCCAGCAGGCGGGTCAGTCAGTGGTGGGATCTGGGTGCCCAATGCCGTGCCAAGGCTTCTTATAGCTGTAGCCAATGAAGTTGTGGCCAATTTTATTCCAAAAGCTGCATTGTAACTGTGTTTATTGAGGTATGGAAGCGGAAGGGTTCCCTTGCCTTAATCGCCCTCTCCTTGATTCTGAGACCAAACACCACTGCATGATCAATCCTGTATAGCCTGAAAGAAACATAAGTGTACTCTATTCTAATTTGGCCTTTGTGAATTTGGCTTTGTGAATTGGCATGAAGTAAGACGCAAATTAAGCAAACTCCGGAGCACGACGGAAGACAGGTGGGCCTGGCGTGATGTGGTCCATGGGGTCATGAAGAGTTGGACTCGACTGTGCAACTGAACAACAACAAAGACTCAAATCTCTACTCTCTGAGAATGCAATTGAGCACTTCCATTAGATTAATATTTCAAAGATGAGGACCATACTGGTGCTGTGTTGTATTTTATACAGAATACTGTGAAAAGATGGCTGTTGACACAAACAGAACCATTCATGATATTTACTAGTTTTGGTGAATACCCCCAAGCTATTCCAGAGCACTAAAGCTTACAAAACTCACTCACTGTTCATAATGATGCTTAGTAGCTGTTTGCAGCCTTTCCAGCATCCTAGGATAAAGATAATATGCCACAGCTGCAGTTCATTGTGTATTGTTCTGATTGACACCAGAAGAACTGCCTTATGCTTTCCATTAATGGTCATGATAGTTCCTGTTACAGATGGAAGTCACTTAAAATATTAGCAGTACATATAGTACAAGGTAATAAATGGATGATTTCCTGCTTAACGTCTGTGTATTTTTATCCAAGAGGGAAGGTATGTATAATTGAATTATGCCTGGATTGTACATACCTCCTCATTATAACTCGACTGTTTCTCTGTTGTACAAAAGCTGACACATTTACAGTGCAACCAATGGGCTAAGAAGGGTGCATTTTTGCTTAGAATGGCACTGTTGGTAGATGGATGGGTGTTATCATTTGTGCACTAAAAAGGGTGATGGCATAGAAAACTGGTGCTCTTGTACTAAGAACCTTTGGATTTGAACAAAAGTTCAGACCTGCTACTTACCCTGTATTGCCTATTGTTGTGGTGTCACTAAACATGGCTATTGTGATGCATACTCAGACAGCTAGTGATTGGAAGCAAACTCCTCTCATAGGGAAAAGGAGTAAAGTATCAGCATTCCGTACAACTGAAGGGTTCTTCTGCTAAAGACAATATCCTGGGTACAGATTCTCTGCGCTACTTGGGCTGTTATACAGGACAGATGTGGCTTGCCACTTATTCAGTTGCTTTTGCTTTCCACATTTCAGGTACCATTTATATAACAAACATACTGAGAGTTAGCATTCCTTCTTAGTTTGCTGTGCAGACTAGAGAGTAACCATTGTGTCTCTCAGCAACTGCTTATCTTCCTCTTAGCAGGGACTAGGTGTAATTTCTTATACACTTTGCAAAATATTTTCCAGCAGTGAAATTATTTGCCATATTAATCTAGTGGGATGCTTCTCTGTATTCTGACTTTTAGGGTAGGAAGATATATTCTTATTGACTACTGTCGAATAGGAAGAGTAATGTCTTGCAATGCTGGATTGTCATTTACCAGAAGACAGGCATGGAAATGCATTACTAACTTACTGCAGCTCAGCCTTGACCCTGAAAACAGACTGAATATAACTTAAGAAAGAATTCAGTGAGTCATGTCTTGTTACTGGAGTTGCAAGCCATACTAACAGATGTCATTTTTTGCAAATGAAAAAATAAATCCAGGCACATGCATATGACCTATTTAATAAAGTTAAATATTATTTTGTGGCTCTGCTCAGAGTTAGAGCCAGTGCCTGCCTGGGTGTGTATTGCAAAAAGATGGGGGGGAGGTTTATAGGTTTTGCCTATATGTACATCTACAGAGAATTACAGAACACTGGATATGTACCTGCACAGTAACAAGTTGCAGGAGTGATAGGGGAAGCAGGGGGTTCCTTCTCTGCCTGACTTCCCTGCCACCTACACCCACCTCTTTGCCCAGAGCAGCAAATCATTCTCCTCACTATTCCCCCAAGCCTCTTTAGGAACAGCATGGCAAGGCACACAAGTCCTACAGGCTGAAGTCATGTTAAGGTTGCCAACTCCAGCTTGGGAAATTCCTTGAGATTTGGAGATGGAGCCTGGGGAAGATAGAGTTTAGGAAGGGGATGGGGCTCAGTGTTTATGTGATGCCATCGTGCCCACTCTCTGAAGCTGACATTTCCTCTATGGAACCTAATTTCTGTAGCTTGGAGATGGGCTGTAATTCCCGGAGAACCCCAGGTACTACCTTGAGATTGATCAACCTATATTCCTTCCTCATGCAAGAGTTCAAGAAATCCTATAAGGTAGTGATGGCGAACCTTTTAGAGACCGAGTGCCCAAACTGCAATCCAAATCCCACTTATTTATTGCAAAGTGCCAACATGGCAATTTAACCTGTATATTGAGGTTTTAGTTTAGAAAAAAACAATTCATACATTACCATCTTTTGTCTTAAAAGAAAAACTCAATAACAGAGCTTTCAATGATACACACAGCTTTTTATTGAAAGGTAAAAGTTTGCATTTGGCATGAAGTTTGCATTTGACTTCATACACACAAACTCCTTCCAGTTAGTACAGGATAGGACCCTTCCTATTTACCTGGTCTGTCTTTCTCAACATGATCTTATACATTTTCACACCTAAAGTGACAGACCTCTTCCCCCTTCCATGGAAAAGAGACAGAAAACAGCACACTCAGTGGAGTCTGCCACTTCTAGATTGATTCAAAGTAAATTAAATTTTGATCCTGCAAATCTTGACCAATGAACAAATAAAGCACTTCAACTTGAGCACTTCAACCAAGTGACCCACCCCCAAAGCATATCAAGGCTGCACAATTTTGAGGGAAAGCGAACTAGGTATCCCCATCCAGGGATGTACCAAAAGGAAGGACAGGATTGCCCATTGGAAACAATGGGAAACACTCGAAGGCCCACTGGAAATAATGGGAGACAGGAATGCTAATTGACTTGCATGGGCTCCATTGAAATACATTATAGTACAAGTAGAGTTGCAATAAAAATGCAGAATGGATTTTCCATTATGGTCTCTGGGCAATGGAATGGAGAGACCACGGAGTGGAATGACAGCCCCAGGGTGGAGCAGGAGTGTTCTGGGACTGGAATGAGAGACCACGGAGTGGAATGACAGCCCCTGGGGGTAGCAAGAGTGTTCTGGAACTTGAATGACAGGCCCAAGAGTGGAATGACAGCCCCAGGGTGGAATGACAGCCCCTGGGTGTAGCAGAACACTCCTGCTACCCCCAGGGGCTGTCATTCCACTCCATGGTCACTCATTCCAGTCACAGAACACTCCTGCTACAACCTGGGGCTGTCATTCCACTCCGTGGTCTTTCATCCCAGTCCCTGAACATTCCTGCTCCACTCTGGGGCTGTCATTCCACTCTGGGACCTGTCATTCCAGTTCTTGAACACCCTGCTACAGTCTGGGGCTGTCATTCCACTCCGTGGTCTCTCATTTCATTCCCAGAGTAGTGTATTTGGGCCTAGAGACCCCAATGGAAAATCTTTCATAACCCGGGGGGGGGGGCACGTGCCCTATGTGTGATTCCCTGGAAGCTCTCAGGAAGCTATAATTAGGGGGAGGGGTGCTGCGCCTTACCTCCACAGGGTGGGAGCTCTGGCTCGCCTTGAGCCACCTCACCACAGCGCTGGCTGCCACCCCCTCCTGCAGCACCAGCTCCAAAACAGTCTCCATGTCCAACCCCTTCAACAGCCCTTCTAATCACAGCCTCTGAGCAGGTACACAAGACATGCCACCCAAAGCAGCGGGGCAGCCCCAAAAGGAAGCGAAGGGGGTGGGTACTAAAGTTTTTCTGACTCCAAGTTACAGCACAGGATGCCAGAGGGTGCAGTGAGAGAGACCAGGCAAAGAGCCAAAGAGGGAGGAGGGGAAGGAGGAATAGCACACCTCCCCAAAAAAGGCGGGTTTGGAAACTGAAATGGCATGCTCATGCAGACACAACATTTGGCAATGAGCCTGAGTGGGCATCCCTGGGGATGCTCAGCCTCACTCCTCTGGGGCAGAAGGGGTATGGATTGGAGCGCACATTTGCAAAGGAAGGGGAGTTGCCACACTTTCCCGGGCTAAGGAGGCGGGGTCAGGCTGTGGGGATTCCTTGCTGAGCAGCGCCTGGGCTTTGAGTAGGTGGGGATTGTGGGTTGGCATCAGGCTCTGAAGAAGGTGGAGCCTGTGGGGAAAGTGATTCCCCTCTTCTCCCTCCCCCATGTCAACAAGTGGGGCACCTGCACCCAGAGGTTTGCACGTCTTTTCCTATCATGTGTGGTATTTGCTTTCCAACCAGGGCCCGGGGTTTGGCTTAGGGCCGGCTGGTGCAGCAGCTGCAGTAGCACAATAAGCAGGCTCAGCCGCCGTGCCCACAGAGAGGGCTCCGAGTGCCACCCCTGGCACCCGTGCCATAGGTTCGCCACCATAGCTATAAGGCTTACTGTGCTGTGTTTAAAGAGGCCTGGGGGGAGTTTGGAGGAAAGGAAGATCAGTGAATGTGGGAGAAGATGCAGGGGGAGATTATGGGTTGGATCTCATGAAGGATTTCCACTGAAGGAAGGCATTTCCATCCACAAACACACAACTTTTTTTGCCTTGCCCCTCATGTAGCATCCTGAACTGCCCTCCAAAATGTTGCTTCCGGGGGACAAGGGACTGTACTGAACAGCACTGAAAGGAAGTTGGAGGTCTGCTTCAGGAAGGGGAATTGGCAGTTCAAGGTTTTCAGGACTTTGTTGTTGTCTGTAGCACACTGAATGGTATTGTAAGATATATGCACTACAGTCCTGTGAACTCTTTCCTGGAAATAAGCCCAGTGAATACAATGGGACTTATGTCTGAGTAGACCTACCTAGGATTGCTCCCATAAAGCATTTTTGATTGACTGAATCTCCTGATGTTTTCCCTGACCCCCCAAACTAATAGACTCCACTCAGCGAAGCACCAAGTGCACAACATTCTGCTAGCCATTCCATACATGTGCTTGCATGGTGCTAGCCATTGCCCTGGCATCTTGGCCTTCTTCTCAACATCCCATCTAGCAATAAAGATGACACTCTTCCTTCAGCAGAATTCAGTGGATTCAGTGGTGGAGATGGAAATATTCCTTAAACAACTGCTGAGATTAAACAGTATTTAGACGACCAATTTATTATACAAAGTCCCAACGCATTTTGCTGTGCAGGCTTTGTCAGGGGGAATCAGAATATTCACCTAGTGCTGGAACTGTACACAGCAATTATGTTCTGATTCCCCATGATAAGCTTGCATGGTGAAATGTGTTGGGACTTTGTATAATAAATTGATCACTTGACATTTTTTCCCCTTTTTGTTCTGTTGGCACATTGTTGGGTGCAGCCCAGTTTTTCTTTATCCTTAACCAGTATTTGCCGTAATGTGGATGCAATTAAACTCAGCACAGTAAGCCGTACATGCCTTTGGAAATGGAAAAATCCACATGTATGCTGTGCAAGTCAGGTTGCCAGCTCCAGGTTGGGAAATTCCTGGATATTTGGGGGTAGTGCCTGAGGTGAGTTGGGTCTGGAGAGGGAAGTGACCTCAGCAGGGTATAATGCCATAGAATTCTCCCTCCAAAGCAGCCATTTCTTCCAGGGGAACTGATCTCTGTAGTCTGGAGATCAGTAGTCATTCTGGGAGATCTCCAAGTCCCACATGGAGTCTGGAAACTCTAGGGACAACAGTTTTATATGACTGGGCTCTTGCTTGTTCATTATAGGCACAGTTTGTACAGAAGTCAGTGTAGCAGAATGCTATCAACTAATGGATTGTGTATGGAGACTATTATGGGGAAAATCCTTTACAAATATATTTAGTAACTTTAAAATCCTGACGTTCGAAACCTGAAATACTGAGGTCTAGATTTAACTCTAAATATATTTGTGGCAGTATTTAATGGAATGTACCTTGTCACATAGTGTCACATAGTGAAGGCTAAGCACAAGTCAAAGAGCTGTGTGGTGAAGTGCTATATGGTCAGATAAGGATGGCATCAGGGTTAATTCCCATTGTAGCTGACTTGCAGGAATGTTTGTTGCATCTCCTTCTGCTTGGATCCAGATATGGCAGTGAAAAGAAACAGGCCTAATGTGTCCACTCAAGGATAAGCTGACACTATAGCTTGCAGAACTCTGTTTTGCTGTAAGCTTGTTTTTCAGATTTTAAAAATAGACAGCTTTGTTTGCAGGCAAGAAGAGCACCTGTGGAATCCTGGAACATTTACAGACATGTCCTTAAAAGCCCATTAGTGTGACTCAGATTCAATCTCTCAAAGAATCATAAATTATATAGACATTACCTTAGGTGCCACAATTGCCCACAGGTAGAAATATCATAGTACTTCTCTGGGTTCTTTAAAAAATAATAATAAAAAAAAACAATATTGACGAAGCTCTGCATATTCCATGAATTATAATCCTCCCATTCCTCATTACTTTGCTATTAATAATGTGCTAAACATTACAAAATGGAGAATATTTTGGGATTCTGCCAAAGCTGAAGTTGTCTGTAATAAAAACACAACACATTTTTCAAAAAAGCAACAGAAATATGCCAATTACAGATCAACATCATTTTCAGAAAATGAAAAGTTGCCAGTGATTGAGTGGAAGTAGATTTATATCTCACATTTCTTCATTTTGTTTAGATCTAGCCCCTTTAAGTTTTTGTTTTGCAATCAAGGGAAGAGTTGGATTGAATCAGATGTAAGAGTCAGTCTAGTGCTGTAAGGCTTTGGGTGCGTTCAGACGCGCCGTTTGAGCCGTTTTCGGCACGGCTCAGAAACGGCTTTTACCTGCGCGTTCACACGCCCAACATCTGCCCACCGTCCCCAGCCGTCGCTTTCTGGAGCAAACCCTCTTTGAAACGGAGTATTTTGACACCACTTACCCAAGTGGTGTTTTCCATGATTCTCCGTTTCAAGCCGCACTTTTCCCTGTCTGATCGCTCCGTCCAGCCACTTCCGGGTGCTTCAACCCCCCTCCCCTCTGGGAAGCTGCCTCCGGCTTCCGGTTTCAGTCCGCCATTTGTTTTTTTTCCTTAGCGGTGTGCGCTTGAGCGGAGCTCCGCACTTAAGTTAAAAAAAGAAAAGCTTCACTGGTGCCTAGTTTAGGCATTTAGAGGAGTCCGGGATCTCGGGGAGGCCATTTTAAAAGGAGTCTTCATTTAAACTTTAAAGGGACCTGTTGAGATCGCTCTTCTGCGCACACGCCAAACTTCCCGTTCGGGAGAGGGCTGCCTGTGCGCATGCTCAAAGGAGAGGGGAAACCCCCCCCCCACCTGCAGGAGGACGGTGGGGAGCTCGGAAGGAGGAGGTGAGTGTGATCGCGATTCTCCAGTTTAAAAAAAAACGCATCGTGCCGGAGCAGTTTAAACCGCTCCAGCACGCTGTCTAAACGCACCCATAATTTAGTAAAATGCTCAGGATGTTGTACCGATACAGGCCTTTGTTATTTCCAGATGCCACACCCTTTTGGAAAGCCACTCTTGGGGCAGGGGGTACATGTGTCAAAGAACCTTGGGGACAGCATGGATGCAGTGTGGGTAGTGATATGGAGGAACTGGCAGATCACGCCCCTTGCATGAGTGGAGTAAACACTAGGGATAGGCATGAGCCAGGAAAATGCATTTCAATTTGTGGTTTGTGGTGTGCAGGGTTCACAAACCATGGACCCTCATGAATTTTTTGATGCTGGACAAACTAGTTCAGTATATGATATTCATGATGCAGTAGAATAATCCTCCTGGTGTGCTAGAGACACCAAACTCACAGGGGATCACTGACTGATTCTTCTCTACCTGCTCTCCAAGTTTGATGAGGGCACAGGGTGGCTCAGAACCCTGAGTCTACCTCATTCCCAAACCCCAGCAGGGAAGAAGAGTTCACAGTTAAGAGGAAATAAATGAATGTGCTCTGCTAGTCAGCTTTAAACAAGGTCCTTGCATCTCTGCAAATATCTGACAAACAAAAGGGTGTGGAGCTGAGTTGAGGATATAAATAGCTTTCTGATCCCGTAAAGCAGAATGGGAACTCTGTTATTGGCAGCCAGCAGTGCCTGTTAAGCTCTGGAGGGCTCCTAATGGTGTTTCTAAGGCTGCAGTATTCCCCCCTTTGCCTTGGAGTTTTGTAAACAGTGAGCGGAGAGAGTTTGTCTGAAAATGTATCCATTCATGAGCCACCATGAACAGCACTAAAGCCCATGAAATGTTTGTGCCTGTCATCCTTCCACAAACATTGGTTCGTAAACCAAGAACCAGCCAGAATTCATGATGAACTTTACTTTGTGATCTGGTTTGTGCCCATCCCTTGTAAGCACCACAAACAGAGTAAAAGTTCATGTAAGGATGGAATTTCTGTTGATCACCTGAGTTGCTGTAGCTCCTCCATACTTTTCATGAGCGTCTCCAGTTTTCAGGGTTTCAGATGGGGGATGCAGACAACACTATTTCTGAAAAATTGCTCCACTCACAGATGGTTTGGAAACAACACATTGTACCTGCTGCTGAAAATACCATTGCTCCCCAATTATTTTTGAAGAGGTGAAAGCAAGATAATTCCTACTGTGGTATCTCCAAGTAGCTACCATTTGCCTTCAAGGGTCAAGTTTGGCAGTACAGACCTGGCTGTTTCTCTCACCTGCCTTTCCTTTGCTGGCAAAGTTTGCAGAATGCATGAGGTTTGGGGAAAGGTCAGAGCCCCATAACTATTGGTGACAAGATATTGTCAAGATACTTAATAGCTGGTTGACATTTGCATATATGTATGGACATATATGTAGATCTTTTTTTCCTATTAAACCAATGCTTTATCAATCAAATAGTTTAACTTCTTCTGGACCACATCCACTATTTGTGAAAAAGAACAAGAGGCTTAACCCACTAGTTGGAAAACTGGGCTGAGAAAGAATGATTTTAAAGTTGTGCAGCAAAGATAATCTATTGTTTGTGCTCTCTGTTATTTCCTTGTTTTCTTCCCAGTTCCCAGCCCACTTGTGTTTTATACCTTTCCACCCCCTGTTCTGAAACAACAATATATATTTTTTAAAAAATACTTCCTGCTCAGGGTTTCACAGTACCTTCTGTCTCCTTTCCCCCCATGCTGTTTCTTTAATCTGTCTACCTTCTGCTGTTGGTTTTTCTCAATTTGTAAATTATATTTATGACATTTATTTATTAGTCCCCCCATTCATTTCTTGCACCCTTATTTCTTTTCCTGTGCAATCCATACCCAGCTTGGCTTTTGTTATCCCCTTTCCTCCTGATGGTACTTATTTCCCCCCCCACTGAAGTTGACATGAAATTAGCATCTCTTCACTTTTTCCCATTCTCATCAAATTTCATTGCTTTTCTTCCATGACTTTTGGGACCCATACAGACATTCAAGGGTTCTGGAAGAACTCAAATGTGAACTTGTGGATCTCTTGATGAAAATACGTAATCTTTAATTAAAGTCTGCCTCCATTCCTGTGGACTGGAAGGTAGCTAATGTCACCCCCATCTTTAAAAAGGGTTCCACAGGAGATCTAGGAAATTACAGTCCAATCAGTCTGACGTCAATACTCGGTAAGTTGGTGGAAACCATTATTAAGGAGAGAATTAATAGGCATACTGATGAACAAAAAACTATTGAGGAAGAATCAGCATGGGTTCTGTAAGGGAAGATCTTGTCTCACTACCTGTAAATGTTCTTTGAGGGGGTAAACAAACATGTGGACAAGGTGGATCCAATAAATGTTGTTTACCTTGAATTCCAGAAAGCTTTTGATAAAGTTCCTCATCAAAGGCTCCTAAGTAAGCTCAATAGTCATGGGATAAAAGGACAAGTTCTCTTGTGGATAAAAAAATGGCTAATTCATAGGAAAAAGCTTTTTAACTTGTTCATCAGCTGTTTAGGCAGTTGGTTCCCTTCCTTGAATGAAATGACCTGACAACAGTGATCCACATGATGGTCACCTCAAGATTAGACTACTGTAATGCTCTCTACATTGGACTGCCCTTGTCCCAAATCCAGAAGCTACAGCAAGTGCAAAATGCGGCAGCCAGGCTGTTACTGGGTCTCCCCTAGAGGGAACACATTCAGCCTGCACCAAAAGTACTGCACTGGCTACCTATAGCATACTGGGTTTGCTTCAAGGTCCTGGTTCTTACCTATAAAGCCCTATATGGCCATGGGACTGCATACCTGAGGAACTGCCTTTCCCCATATGTTCCCCAGAGGGCACTGCATTTTAGATCACAAAATCTCCTCACTCTCTCTGGCCTGAAAGATATCAGACTGGCCATGACCATGGCCAGAGCTTTCTCGGCAACAGCACCACTTTGGTAGAATGAGCTTCCAGAGGACATCAGGGCCCTATGGGATCTACCACAATCCCACAGGGCCTGCAAGACAGAGCTCTTCTGCCAAGCATTCAAGCAAACTGGTTAACATCAACTGAGTTAGCTAGGCCCTTTAACCCACTTTGACTGCCTGTTCTAATATTGTTGCTTATACAGAGGAATGATGTACACAGGAGCCAAATACCAGCTGTACAACTAGTGCTTACTCTATGGCAGCTGATTAGAACAGTTTCTGCCATCCTACCATATATAGCACCCTATATTTTTGATACTATCATGTTTTTTATGATTATTGTTTTATTGTTTTAATGTTTTTACTGCCAATGGCCTTGTAAGCTGCCCTGAGCCTGCTTCAGTGGAGAGGGCAGGGAATGAATGGATGAATGAATAATGATGTGGAGTTAGGAGTAAGCAATGAAGTGGCTAAATTTGTGGATGACACTAAATTTATCAGGGTAGTGAGAACCAGGGAGGCTCGTGAGGCACTCCAAAGGGATCTGCCGAAGATGGGCAAGTGGGCATCAGTGTGGCATATGGGGTTCAGTGTGGCCAAGTGCAAAGTGATGCATATTGGAGCCAAAAATCCTAACTATAAATACACATTGATGGAGTCTGAACTGGCAGAGACTGACCAAGAGAGAGAGTCTGGGGGAAGTGATGCTCTGTATTCTTGGTGCTTGGGGAGGGCAACAGATGGAGGGCTTCTAGTGTCTTGGCCCCACTGGTAGACCTCCTGATGGCACCAGGTATTTTTGGTGACTGTGTGACACAGAGTGTTGGACCAGATGAGCCATTGGCCTCATCCAACATTGGCTTGTCTTATGTTATGTCTTTATCACTCATTTATTTATTTATTTGGATTTGTATCCCGCCCTCCCCGGAGGCTCATCAAGACATAGGGCTACCATCTTGCTCAAGTGGCTAGATTTTAGCCAAACTCTAGGTACACTACCTACTATCCTTTTATTACAGTAGCTGAACTGGATTCTTGGCTTTCATGTTCTTTGAAAAAGCAAGCCTCTAGGCCTTCTAGACCTGAAGATAGAAAGCAAAATATGCAGACGGTGTTCTGTCTAATTTATGCAGGGAAACTGCCTTTAGGCCCATGTGGTATGAATGTAAATGAACAGAATTACTTTAGAAGGCTGGGATCAGTTCTATGGGGAAGCTGGAGGATCTTTCTAAGGCCCCATTACAACACTATTTTCAAAACTGGAAAATAATTTTAGATGGTTTACCACCAAGTCAAAATGTCAAACTGGGTAGCATTATCTAGCACTTGGAGAGCATATTCAGGTCCTGCAAACTTGGGGTGGATGTGGAATAGCCATATAAGCAGCTATTGGCAAGAAGCCTCTGACAATTCTTCTTGGGGTTTAGTTAACTGGTTTAGGCTACTGATATATTAACACTGAGTTTTGTATCCAGTTTTTTTTAATGGCTTATGCAGAGAGAAACTCTTATGTTTGGAGAAGAGACCATGTGTCTCTTTGAGGAATCCTGGAGGAAGATTCTGAAGCTGATATTGTATGATGGTTGCAGGAGTGGTTGTGATTCAATGGAATTTACACCCTAGCAAATGTGTTTAGAATTGCAGCCTAAGACTACAGCTCTAGGCTCAGTTTGCAGGGCCAAACTACAAGTTACATCTACCACATGACCACCATAAGGACTTGCAGTAGGACACCAGCTGTGAATTCCTCAGGGGAATTCAGTTCAGAAGCTCTGCAGGAGCCTGATTCATATTAGAACCATGGCACAGGGAAGAGGTTGGGTTTTTGCTTTCTCTGTCACACCACTTCCACATCCTGAAATGAATATTTTCTTTGGAAGTCTGAAATAAGCAAAACCTAACTCTAAGTTTTAAAAGCCCCCCCCCCGGCAGAGAACAGGCAGGAAGGAGGGAAATCAGTTTGATTGCTTTCCAGACTTGCCTCATCCCACCTTCATACAAATGCTAACAAGTCTAGACAATGGGATGGTCAAGCTCCCCCACTCAAGCAGAGAACAGAGATTTTGAGGTATTCAGGAAGAAACTTCTGGAGACTTCTTTGACCCAACCTGACTTGGTCAGTGGGTGAGGAAAGAGATATGATAAAACCCCTTGGAGCAATGAGGGAAGGGGTCTTTGAGTGCTGATTCCTTTGAAGCAGACAGAACTCTTAACTGAGGTCTAGAGGAGGCAGCCATTGCCATGTGCTGGCTGACATAGCTGAAGGAGGCTTGAAGGTAATGGCATTCCTATAAAACATCTGTAACTTTTTAAGCAAAGGAGCCTGCCTTATTTTTAACAACAGATAGGGTATGGACAGAGGGAGGGGCAGAGGAATTGTGTTTTATGCTTTTCTTTTGAATCCCTTGCCTGTTCTGGTGCTGTGCTAAAAATATGCTTGTGAACATTTTCTTTTTAATAAATACTTTGTAACTTTTGATCCTGGTGGTGGTTCTCTGTGCCACATAGACCTCCGCTATCTTGGACATACTATTTTAAATGGAGCACCAGGAGGAAAGGGAAAGCAGTCAATTGGCAAGTGGCTAGTCCCCTAGTGGAGCACAAGGCAGCAAACTGTCCCTGTGGTAACCAGATGCTGGGTGGTGGGAGACACAGAGGCAAGGCCTCAGAACTTGGAAGGGAAGCTGGGAGTCCTCTTGGCCCTCCCAGTGGGCAATTCCTACAAAAGTCAGGTGGTGGCAGGGATTGAACAGAGAGAGAGAAAAGCCCCTCTGGGTATTGAGAAAATCCAGGAGGACAGGGTGGAACAGGGCCCACAGGCCAGAGTAGGACCATTCCACCACACAGGGTATAAACTTCCAAGAGCCAAAGCTCCCTTCAGCTCAAAAGCTTATACCCTGGTAAGTCCTGTTGGTCTTTAAGGTGCCACTGGACTTGAATCTAGCTCTGTATGAAATCTGGAACTGTTGTAGACATACAGAAAGGTGTCTGTAGCTGTTGCATGATTAGGGCTGTGATCATACGCACAATTAGACCTGACATAGGTGCGAATGCCGGGTGAATTTAAAGGAAGTGATCAGACAACAACATCTGTGAAGCATCCTGCAGCTGTCGGCAACCCGTTCTGCTCTGCTGTGGAAGTGAAGACGCCGGGGGAAATACGGTAGTAAATGGGTTGCGACAGGCCATGGATGGACTTTCCCCTGTCTGATCACTCCAGCATGCTCTTATACCATCGAGATGGTCTGATCAGGCCATCCCAACTCTGTGCCATTGTTTTTTCTGCCCTTCACAGTATGCACATCATCACAAACTCCATAGGGAGCCCTCAGTACGGAGGTGCAGTCCATCAATTCCTCATTTAAGCACATGGGAAACAGACAGCACACAAAAAAAGACTCACCCGCAGTTGCATCAATTCACACACTGATGGGCTGCACCCGCAGCTTCCAAGGGAGGTGTGATCTTGCAACTGTGGGTCAATTTCCTCCGGAGAAAATAGCCTTGCTCCCCCCTCTGCTTTATCTGGTGCATGTGACTGCACCTTAGGTCAACTAGGACGTCACTATTATTTTTGCTAGTTTTTTATTTCTAATATTTATTTTTACAGACTATCATGATAACCCCAAACTCTTGTTAACAGAAGAAGAGAATTCTAGCAGATATTGGAGCACAAGCAGCAGGAATCACACAATAGTGAATTTTATCATATCCTTTTGCTATTCTATAGTCTTGTATTTTTTTCTTTAATGAATCTGTTCTTTTAGCCCAATGGCTTTGAATGGCTCACACTGATAGGTCAGATAAATTAAAATCAACTAACCTCCTTTTTTTTTGTTTAATAACAGTAGAAAAAAACTTTACCACTGCCAGGGTAGTTTTAACTTCCATTCAGGCCAATATTTATCAATCCTTTGTGAAGAACATTTCCATATAATGTATATGACATATTCAAATAAAATAAATAGTGCTCTAGAGTGTCAGTCTTTCCTCCCTGATGGCCTATCATTTCTTCCAGAGGGACAGTATTCAGTTGATCCAATATAAATAGATTGGGTACTGTCAAAAACTCAAAATACAATGGCAAGGAGTTTGACAGGGAAAGACCCAAGTATAATGGAGAATATACTCTACAGTATCTCCTACTAGTACTTAGGAAATCCAACTCACACAGGCTCTTTATTATAAGAGTTCATGAATATAGTTTTGTATTGAGCTCTAAAGGTAATACACGCATAATATGAAATGTTTCCCTGTGACTTGTTCAGTGGTGGACCCTAAATAAGCTTTAATAATTGCCATCTCTGGTATTTTATTCCTCCCTGGCATGGTGGTTAGAATGTTGAATTGGACCTGGAAAACCCAGTTCAAATCCCCACTGCCATAAAACTCCTCGGAAATCTTGTACTGTCACCCTCTTAGACTGACCTACCGCATCAGGCTGTTATATGATGGGAAAGCTATGTATAATATACTCAGGGCTTTTTTGTAGAAAAAGCCCAGCAGAAACTCATTAGTATAATAGGCCACACCCAACAACAGAAACTCATTAGCATATTAGGGCACACCCCTGATAGTACAAATCATTAGGATATTAGGCCACACCCCCATATTAGGCCACACCCTATGGTCATCTGGCCGCACTCACCTTTAACTTCTTATTCTGCTTACCTTATTTGTTGTCAAAACCCAGGGCTTTTTTTGGTAGCAGGAACTCCTTTGCATGTTAGGCCACACACCCCTAATGTAGCCAATTCTAATGAGTTTCTGCTGTTGGGAGTGGCCTGTTATGCTAATGAGTTCCTGCTGGGCGTGGCCAACTCAGAAGCCAGCTGGAACTCTATTCCTGTGTGTTTCTGACCAAAAATAGCCCTGAATATACTGCCCTGAGTTTTTTTGGGGAAGGGTGGGATTATTATTTTTTAAAAACTCTATATATACAGATTGCCCTAAAAAATTTGTTTCAAATATTTCCTGACATATATGCTTTTAAATATATTAAGCACAAATCACAGATATTCCCTAAAACCTTTCCTTTGCGAACTGATATATCAGACCAATGTACAGCTTGGAGTATACCCATCCCCCTTTTAAGTTCAAAGATGCACTCTCCCTATGTATCATCTTTCAAGACAGCCTTTTTAAAATACGCATTTCATGGATTCCATTAATCAAAGTGCTGTGAAAAATTACAAGCTGCTAATGTACAGAATAGCTTAAATGTCAAATGTGCAGCAAAAGGTCCCTGTAATTTTGCTTGGAGCTTAGAATTCTTTGAAATTTTTAAATAAGCCTTTTAAGCTGGGTTCTTTAACAATAACGAGCTTAGGCTGATCATGGGAATCTAAAGAATTAAGAAAGGTTGTTTCTACTTCCTTGGTACTGGGCCGTCCTCAGGGTCATTAAAAGTTATAAAGAAGTAGAAAGAGTTGGGTTTGTTGTGTAGCCTTCAATTATAACTAAACTGTAAGGAATGCTTATTGGACAAGTGTATGATCACTCAGTGACCTCACCATTTGCTCCCATCAAATTTCTCTTTATTTAATTAAGCAGCTTTTAAGGAGCCAGTTATTCTAGCAATGTTGAACTCTAATATATCTGGGCTAATCCTTGGATATATGTATTTTGCTATTTTGCATGGCTAAGCATTTGCAGGGGGGTTTACAAGCGGTGTTCTTAGTCAGAACTTCTTAAACATCTTTGCTTTCTGTATGATGCAGCCCAGTGATGGTTTTATAAGAATTAAGGTACAATCCAGTTAAAGACCATTTTTAAATCCCAGTGAATGGGAGAAATTAAGAATATGCTTATATCTGTCCTGTTACAATCATTTGTATTGTTTATGCTTTTACAACTTGTATTTTATTTTGCAGTCCCGGATTGCCAGATTTTAAATTGATTGTTCTAGCTGTCCCTTCAATATCAGTTTGATATGCAGCAATTGTCAGATGATGTAATTATGCTCCATGCCATAAAAATCTTCAACTGCAGGTTTCTTCATATTAAACCTGCATATTAAAGGGACAGGACTTTTCCCCCTTGACAGTTCGCAACCTTATATACCAGTAATTTAAATTCTTCCATTTTATCCACATAACGTTTTTAGTAATAACATTTAAAAGGGTTTTTTGCTTCTAGACTTATCTGAATTCCTACACAATTGATTCATAACAAAGCATTTACTGTCATCATTATGTTCCAAGGTTTCTTTTTAAAAGTCCCTCACCTACAGAGTGTCATGAAGAGGAGGACACAGAGAAAGTTCATAAGTTAACAGATAGCTTTATTGTAACCACAAAGGTACATCTTGGAAAAAAAATACCTTGATCCAAACTGGCTGTTAGTAACAGCTGAACCAAATTGGAAAGTGAAATGGCTCGTGCTGGAAGGCTAAATTCCAGCACTCTCAAGAATGGCAGGCCAGGAAGGCCAATATATAGCATACTCCACTCCAGTTTTTATTGCATCCTTGTTTGCTGTCCATCAAAAGCCCAAGCTCTTTCCCTGGTATTGGTTCACGAGAAGCCTGACTACATTCTGAGCATGTGTCCCAGTGTTCATTTCCAGTTAGAGGAATGCAATTAGTCTACAGAATTTAATCTGTTCCGCCGTAAATTGGTATTCCTGTGAGAGCATGTGTCAAGAGGGATGGGGACATTTTAATTAAAATAAAAGGATGGCAGAGTCTTTGCAAATTCAGTGCCGTTATAAGTCTCAGAAAAAGTGAAAAATTAAAGAGATACATAAAGATCTGAGAATGGTTTTTACTTTTAGAAACTCCTCCAAGGCTATATTGGTGTGGGGAAAAAATAAATAGCTACTATAGATAGTTCTACATGGTATTTTGTATGAGTTGGAGACCTGGGAGAAGCTGCAGGATGCTGATCACCTCTCATGAGGCAGCATAGACTAGGGCTGTGATCCTCAGGACACCTTCCTGGGACAAAGTCCCACTGAACAAAATGGAACCTACTTCTGAGAACAAAATGGGACTTGCTTCCTGCTCAGGCTTGCTCCATGGATGATGAAGAAGAAGAGATTGGATTTATACCCCGCCCTTCACTACCCAAAGGAGTCTCAGAGCAGCTTACAAATTCCTTTCCCTTCCCCTCCCCACAACAGACACCCTGTGAGGTAGGTGGGGCCGAGAGAGCTCTTGACAGAAACTGCTCTTTTTCAAGAATAGCTCTTATCAGAACTACGGCTTGCCCAAGGTCATCCAGCCAGGTGCAAGTGGAGGAGTGGGAAATCAAACCTGGTTCTCCCAGATTAGAGTCCGCACACTTAATCACTACACCAAATTGGCTTCCTGTTCACCTAACCCCGAACCTCAGAAATACAGTATTGTGACATTGTTGCCCTCAGATGCTGGCTGTTGAGCATAGGGTTGCCAATCTCCAGGTTGTGGCTGGAGGTCTCCCAATATTACAACTGATCTCCAAGTGACAGAAATCATTTCAGCTGGAGAAAATGGCCTCTTTGGAAGGTGAACTCTATGGCATTATATCCCACTGAAGTCCCTCCACTCCCTAAGCCACACCCTCCTCAGGCTCCACCTCCAAATTTCCAAATATTTCCCAACCTGAAGCTGGCAAGCCTAATTGAGCAGGAAGTTTCTTCTCTAGTCCTGAAACTGAAGTTGCAGCATGAGAAAAGAGATGTTCACCTACTCTGAGTGAGAGGACAATAGGAATGGGGTTTATCTGACCAAAAGTTTCATTCTACCCAAATTTACTTTTTTATTTAGAACTCTGCCAATAGAGATAACAGCTACAACCTTCAGAACATGGCAAAAAAACATAAATAGTTTTTTTCTGGGCCTACAAAAAACCTATGGTAAATAAGACATTTCTAAGTAGATCTCTGAATAATGGTGGCCTTTGCTTCCCTGAACTCAATTCTTACTATATTGCAGCGAACTTAGCCCAAATATTAAAAATGTTACATAAAGACTCAGTTGAAATGTGGATCCAAACAGAACAAGCCTTCATGTTTCCCCTGACAATCCAAGATTGTCTCAAAAAATCAATAGACCCTCCCAAATAAAAGACAACAGTTTCTTAAACAACTCTTTGAAAATTTGGGACCGTATGAAAAAACACCTTTTATAGCAAAACTCCCTGGGAGCAATCTTAACCAACAAAGATTGGTCCATTTCGGGAAAGGCCTACCAGACCCTGTGTGAATGGGTTAAATTGGGGATAGCATGTCCTATAGATTGGACTCACAAAGGGAAAATTCTGGAGAATGACCTCCTGGAAAAGAAAGCACAAATACGGGTACACTGGTTCAGATATCTCCAAGCTAGAGATTTTATAGAGAAACTTATGAGCACAGGCACAGCTTTCACTCACCTATTAGAGTTTGAAGTAATTATGAAAAACTACAATGGTGAATCAAAAGGGTTGGTTTCTTCCATACAACAAATCTACTAAAAAATCTTACTGTGGGACAATTTAATTAAAAAAAATGACAAGAAGTCCTTGGTAAAGAGCTCCCAGAATCATTTTGGCAAAGAGTTTGGCAAACCCCTTCAAGCAAATTGAGGGTCTTTAATATAAATTTTCAGTTCTTTAAAATGAAGACCCATTGGTGTTATACCCCCAAAAGTCCACGTAATATAAACAAAACAATTAGCCCAGTATGCTGGAAAGGCTGTGGCCATCCCGGGACATTCTGGCACCATTGGTGGGAATGCCCCTTGATCCAGAATTTCTGGAAGGACATAGTAGCGGATATCAGTTGGATAACAAATCTAAAAATCCCTTTTATTCCTGAATTGATATTACTTGATGTGTGGCTGGAATCTCCTCCTTCAAAACAAGTGAAAGATACAGTTTTGATGTTAATTGCTGCTGCCAGACTCACCACAGCTACTAGGTGGAAATCAGTCTCAGGCCCTTCTTTAGATCTGTGGTATGATAGCTTTGGATGCAATTCATTATGGGAAAAATAGCGGATGTCACCACTAATCCTCCAACGAAGATTACCAACACCGTTTGTGTGTAAATGGTTCCCAATAATCCAACTTCTCTCAGAAAAGGAAGTGGTGCCCTCCTTTGTTAAGGATAAACACTGGCTTTGCTTTTGAATTTTTGGTTGTTATAACCCATATATCTATTAATGCTACTAACCGGTTTATGTGCTGATTATGTGCAGTAAGATAGATGGTATGTTTATGAGCATAATAATAATACCTCTGTAATTACTCTGCTAAGGTTAATAGGCCTTTGTTGTAACGGTTATCACTTTTCTCTTCTTGTTTTGTTTTTCATAATATTGTTACATTCTTTTCTGTTATATGCAGAAAATATTTTTTTTTAAATAAAGGAAATGAAGTTGGGCCTCCATCCTCTTCCTGACTCTAATTTCACTAAGCTTGTCAGCTCTGGCTTTGGATATTGGTGGAGATCTGGGGGTGGAGTCCAGGGATGTTGGAGTCTGGGGAGGGGAGGAAGCTCAGTGGGTGTGTGATTCCACAGACTTTTCCTCCAGGGTACTGATAGTCTGGAAATCAGTTGTAAATCTGGGGAAACTCCAGGCCCCACCTGGAGAATGTCAGCCCTAAATTTCACTTCCATTCCAGGATACTATAAACTGTTAGATGATCTATATCTTGTAATGTTCTATATAGATGTTCTATATCTTGTAATTAGGATAATTTTCCTCTGAGCCTAATTAATCCTGCCACATCTCTTTTAGCTTCAAAGTGATCTGGGACCTTTTAAAAGAACCTTTATCTTGTCTTAGAAAGTATAGAAGGGATTCGGGTCAGGACCTCATGACTGAGCAGGTCAGTTCCTTCTCCCTCAGTCTCCTCCCACCACCACAGATGTTCGGCTAGCAGTGTTCGGCTAGCAGGGGGAAAAAGTGCTGTCTCTTCCATAGATGTTATTTACTGGGTGATGTAGTTCATTTCCATGCCATGAAAATCTCCAGCTGCCCACTTCCACACAATGAACCCCTTCCATACACTGAAAGAGACAAGGCCTATTGGCAGTAGGTTGGCCAGTAACTGGTGGGAGACTTACTCAGAGAGAAAGGTGGAGATTTAACCATAGAGTTTTGGGCAAATGCTAGAGCATCACTTGACATGATGACATCACTTCTGCATCATGCCAATCCCTTGAGAGATGATTTCCCCTGCTGCTCAGCTGGGTGACAGTGAGCAGCAGAGGCAAGGGTGAGAAATTGGAGGGAGACTTGGCCTCTCTGTTTAGCAGCCCTCTCCTCAATATTCTGTGACTACTGGAGGCTAAGGAACATATCCATTACTTATCAGACTGCGGGTGGGAAGGGGAATTCTTCTCCTTTATTTACAAACAAATATTTTCTCTGCATATGCAGCTATGCAGAACCCTCTACACTTTATATGAGTGGACCCATTCTGCTAACTGGCTGGCAGGCATGGGACTATCAAATTCAACACTGGAAGGAGTAATTAAAACCAAAGGCATGAGAAATTCCTTTGAAGAAGAAAATGTTCTTGAATATTAAGTAACTAGTGCATGGAGTTCACAAATAATTGACTAATGACTCTGCTGCTTGCTTTTTATGATACCAAAGACATCTCTCTGCTGACATGATATAAACAAATGCTTACTCAAATGGCAGTTTATCCCTCTTACAGCTCATAACATGAGCAAAGACGAAAGTTTAGTCCTCATTCACCAAGGCTTTTTGATACTGAGCAGGCCCATCGACAGAGGAGGACTGTAGGGACAAAATTTGGGAGGCTCAAATCAGCTGGAGGGTCCCTGAAGTTAGCAACATACTGTATTCACAATAATATATATTTTTAAAAAAAATTCCTAGTGCAGTTCTGACTGCAGCCACTAGGGGTGCAGGGAAGGCAGAGCACAGCAAAGAGCTCTTCTGCCTTTCTGCAAAGCTTACCAGGAGGTGGAGGGAATCCATTTGCTGATCAGATCTTGTTAAACTAGGGTTACCAGATGTCCTCTTTTTAAAGGACAGGTCCTCTTTTTTGGTGTCTGTCCTCTTTTGGGCTCTTTTTAAAAAACTGATGAAAATGTATGCTTGTTGGGTGGGAAGCTGTGATGGACTGCCTTTAACAACAGGTTTCCTAGTGCGGCAATTTCAGAGAGCTGGGAGGTGAAGAGTAAACTCTTCACTGGAATGGAGACCTTGAGTGACAGGCTGATCTCTTCCCCCCAGCCCCATAGCTATGGAATTCTTTGGGATGGGGCCTAAGGGGGGGCTGCCAGCTAATTAAATGAAAGTACAGTGGTAAGTTGGAGCACTTTGGGGGCAGCCCAGGAGGGAGGGGCCCCAGAAGAAACACTAGGGAGCCAGGGCCAGTGGGCCCCATGTTAGCTACGGGCCAGCTTCCCCCCCTCTTCCATCTGATTGGCGAGCACCAACTGAGGAGAACTTAGCTGAGTTCTGAGGGCATGGTTTCCTTAGAGTCATTCAGCCAGAAGTCATACAGTCAGTCAATTGGCTTCTGATAGAGTCAGCTGGAGTCAGAGAGTCTGACAAAGTCAGTCAGACATGTTCATTTTTGGAATGAAGGGAAATGACTCCTTGCCTTAACTGTTTTCTATCAATTCTGAGGAAGATTTTGGTGAGGGTGATTGGGTAAAATGCTGAAACTCCCATTCAGGCCAAAAGAAAAGGGTCATATCTTCTAAGGAGGAGGAGAAGAATTCCCGTCCAGTTACATAGGGAGTTTTGCTCTAAGGAGTCTCCTGGTCTGTTGTGAAGGGAATTGGATTTAGACACCTTGGGATATAGAAATAAAATGTGGTTTCCAAAGGGGGGAATGGCTGAGGGAGGTGAACATGGCTCCCTAGAGGAACAGGCACCTCTCCTCACCATTGATGAAGTGGGGAACCATGATGAGTTCTGGGATGCCTTGGACACTGGCTCCCCATTTGTATGGCCGAAACAAGTGCCTTCATACTGGAGAGAGGTGCAGCCTAGAGGAAACATTGCTAGGTTTGAGCAGATGCTTCCTGACTCTGCACATCTCCTCTATGCAAGGAGAAATGCTGATGAATGGAGGTTGCCAAGGGCCTGCTGACTGGGAACCGAGGGAACCTGAGCTGTCCTTGGTGCTGAAGTCCGTGGATACTGTCAACTGGCCAAAGCATGCTGAATCTCAGTGAAGAAAGGGTGTTAGTGGGATGCCTCCAAGAGCTGTCCCATGAAAGGACTGGGATGCACTGGGTTCTGGTCATCCAAGAGCAACAGTTCCCTTAATACAAACCAAGCCAGGACGTGCTCGGGTATTTTAATCTCTTTGAGAATACCTGCCAAGAGATTGGCATGCAGCCCAGACATTACATGCTGATTTTATGCTCCCAGCTTTCGGGAGTGTTAGCAGATCTTCTTGAAACTTTGAGTGGCCCAGATGTGTCCATCTACCAGAAGTTCAAGATACTGGCCCTTAAGAAATTTGCCCTCTCTGGTGAGACATACCGACAGTCCTTTCGCAGAGTTGAGAGGCACACGTACCCAGAGAGTTACCCTGTGGCTGCTGCTATTTTAGCACGGAACTTGGACCGCTGGCTTAGTGCTGAGAGGGTGCACAATTATGCCACCCTGAGAGAACTGTTCCTGCTAGAGCAATTTTATAGACTGTTGAACAACGACATTGCTGCCTTAGTGAGAGACAAGAAGCCGTCCACTCTAGAGGAGGCAGCTGAACTTGCTCAAAGCATGCATGAGCATCGGGAGAGGAGCTCTGGGAGATCTACTCACCCAGCTGCAGAGAAGCCTTTCTTAAAGCCGAAGACCAGCACTCCCAACCTGCCAACAACCACGGAGAAGATGAAAACTCCTCCTGCTTTGCCTGTCAAGCCCCATGTGGATTCAAAATCAGGGTTATGCTTCAAGTGTAAATCTCCAAAACATAAACGTATGGACTGTCCTGTGTGGAAAGCAAAAAGAGGTCAGACACCCACTCCTGCCAAGTTACAAGTCCGGGTGATCCAACAGCTTGGACCTGCAGACACTGGCCCGCTGACCCCTGCGAATACAGCTGCTGAAACAGTGGAGAAACCAACAGTCGCCCAGGCTTCAACTTCCTTGATCAACATTGCATCTGTTGTAGATGATAAGCAGTTGGACTGGGTTCATAAAGAATTTTCTCATGAGATTCAGGTAAACCATGTTAAACTTATGGGTTACTTTGATTCAGGAGCTGACATGACTTCTGTGCATTGCTCCCTAGTTAAATCTGAACAGTTTCTGTCTAGAGAAATCCTTGTGGCTCCCTATGAGAGTGCAGTGATCCCTAGGAAGCTAGCTGCAGTTGACATGTGTTATAGAGGCTTTACGGGCAAGACTGCGGTTATGGTCCATAAAGCCTGTGCCGCTAAAGTCTTGATAGGGATGGATCTGGTGTATAAATCTTATATTGCTAATGTGCAGGCTGTATCAGGAAATGATTCCTTGAATGTACCGTCTGCTATTGCATGTGGGAGGGAGAGGGTCAAACCACCCGAGCTGAACAGGGTGCTGAAACCCCCAAACCTCTCACTAACCCCCCTTGATTGCCTCTGTGACAGCTGCTGCTGGTCCGGGTGATTAGGCAGAGAGAGGGGGAAATTATTTTAATGACACTGTCTCAGAATTTGCCAGTGATGCACAATTTTTAGAAGCGCAAAAAGCTGATGTAACTCTTGAAAATTGCTGGCAGAGTGTGAATGTTGATCTAAGGGCTGTGGCTGATCGCCGAGTGACATTAGTATCGAAACAAGGACTTTTGTATCACCTCTGTCAAACTAAAGAACGGGGAGAGGTGGTGCAGATTGTGGTTCCCAAGCCCTATAGGGAAATGGCGTTAAAACTATTGCATGAGAAAATGTTTGCTGTTCATTTTGGCAGGAAAAAGACATTGGAAAAGCTAACTAGAGCTTTCTACTGGCCTGACATACATGATACAGTCAAAAGGTGTGTCCAGTCCTGTATGGTGTGCCAACTCAAGGGGCATGATATGGATCAGCCTAAGGCACCTCTGCAGATCCCAGCAATCCCCAAGGAAGTCTTTGCTAAATGGGGCCTGGATATTATTGGTCCAATCCATCATCCGGAGAGGACAGGGAAAAATACCTTTTGACAGTCATTGATAATCTGTCACATTATCTTGCTGTCACCGCACTGTCCAACCTCTCAGCTAAAACTGTTGCTAATGTCCTGTTGGTTCAGTTCACGTTCTGGGGACTACCAAAGACCATAGTTACAGACTTTGGCACCTCATTCATTAGTGGGCTGATGCGAAAAGTGTGTGAGATTGCCCAGATAGAACACCATGTATCAATTCCTTTCTGTCACTGGGAGAATGGTAGGACCGAAAGAATGAATAAAATGGTGGGGAAGATGCTCAGGAAATATGTAAGTGATTACCATGTTAATTGGGAGGACCATCTTGCCTACCTTGTAGTGGCCTATAATGACACCTGGCAAGAAGGAATGGGCTTCAGTCTGAATGAAATGATTTTTGGCAGAACCCTGAACACCCCCTTAAGCATGCTTAAACAGCAATGGGAAGGTGTCTCAAACCTGAAACCTTTGTCAGTGGCTGATTACTTCCAGAAGCTGAAAGGGGTATGGCAGACAGTTACAAAGCACCTAGCAGCTGCCCAACAGATGCAGAAACACTTCTATGATAGAACAGCAGTGCCCCATGAATTCTCCCCTGGTGAGAAAGTCTTGATGCTGAGACCTGTCAGACTGCATAAGATGAGTGCTAAGTGGTTAGGTCCTGGAGTGACTGTGGAAAAACAGAGTGCTGTTCACTATTTGGTAGCGTGTGAAGCAGAACATGCTAGACCCAAGGTGTACCACATAAACAGTCTAAAGAAATTTTATGAGAGATTGCCTAACATGTTTGCTTACCAACTAAAGAGTGATGTGCCAGAACACCCCTCGATATATTAGCCAGGTGTCAACAGGAGGGAGGTCTTGATCAAGTGGTGCTAAACCCTGCTGTTACCCTGGATCAGGAGGAGCAGCTACATGAAGTGCTGCAGAAATTTAAAGAATAGTTTACTAGTGTGCCTGGCAAGACACACTTGATCACCCACTCGGTTCAGACAGAGAATGTTGCACCTATCAGTTCTCATCCATACAGGGTTAGTGGAAAACAGGAGATTGCTAAAGAGATTCAGGACATGCTGGATCTGGGTGTGATAATCCCTTCAAAATGTCCATGGGCATCGTCTGTAGTCCTTGTGCCAAAGAAGGATGGGGGGGTGAGATTCTGTGTTGATTATTGCCGTCTTAATGCTGTAACAATTCCTGACTCCTTCCCCATGCCTCGAATATATGACATGATTGAGAGGCTAGGCAGGGCTAAATACATAACTGTGCTGAATCTCAACAAAGGATACTGGCAAGTTGGTATGGATGAAGATGCCTCTGTGCTTTTGTAACCCATCTTGGTCTGTATCAGTTTGTGACTATGCCTTTTGGGATGCACAATAGCCCAATGACCTTCCGAAGACTAGTTAATAACTTGCTGTCAGGCCTGTCTGACTTCTCTATGGCCTATATTGATGATTTGGTGATTTTTAGCAAGTCCTGGACAGACCACATGTCCCATGTGCACCAAGTGCTGTCTAGAATTAAGGATGCTGGCCTTACTATCAAGGTGCAAAAGTGCCAGTTTGGTCTAGCTGAAGTTGAGTACCTTGGACACAGAGTGGGGTGTGGAGCTATTAAGCCACTTGATGCTAAGGTGCAGAGCGTTAAAGACTGGCCTGTGCCAACTACAAAGAAGGAAGTCCAGAGTTTCCTAGGATTGGCCGGATATTACAGAAGATTTTGCACGCACTTCAGTGCCCTCGTCAGTCCCTTGACTGACTTGTGCAGGAAAAAACAACCTGTTAAAGTTGTATGGACCAAGCAATGTCACCAAGCCTTTGAAGCTTTGAAACAGGGTCTTGCGCAGTCACCTGTCCTGCTTGCACCTGACCCTGGACAGGAATACACTGTCCAAACCGATGCCAGCCAATATGGTGTTGGGGCGGTCCTCTGCCAACAGGATCCTGATGTTGAGTTACACCCTGTGGTATTTTTAAGCAAAAAGTTCTCACCCAGAGAAAGAAACTGTTCTGTTATTGAGAAAGAGTGCTTTGCGATTGTGTGGGCCTTGACCAAGTTAAGACTGTACCTCTGGGGTGTCAGGTTCCACTTGCAAACAGACCATTCTCCTTTGTGCTGGCTAGACCGAGTGAAGAATTCCAACCAGAAGTTACTTAGGTGAAGTCTAGCCTTACAGGATTATGATTTTTCTATTTCTCATATCAAAGGTTCACAGAATCTGATTGCAGATGCCTTATCTAGAATTTACTGTTATGAAGACCAAGCATACACTGCTACTTGAATTGTCTAACCTGATTGTTTGTTTTCTGTAACCTGAACTGTGCCTTGACTTGTTTTTCCTTTCTGTAAAATGGAACCAAATGTGTGAAATGTTTTTGTAAGCTTGTGCCTGAAGTTTGAAGATGGCAACTTCATGAAAATGAAATGTTTTCTTGATGTGTACTAGTTACCCATTGTATGTTGTATTCAATGGTGTATTCTGTTAGTGTCTTCTTGATTCTGTTTGATTTCTTTAGGTAGTGACCTGTGTCCTGTATCCTCACATGTATGCATGACCCTAAGGAGTAGGTTAGATGAAATTTCAGGTATATTCCCTGAAATTTCATCTTTTGAAGGGGGAAAGTGTACAGAAAAGGTCTCTTCTGAATTCTCCCTGCCAGGACCAAATGGCTGTAGCTGGTAACAGTTCCGTGTGGCTTTCATCACCGCAGCATATGGCCTAGCAAATGGCCATGCATCAAGAGACATACTGGCACCTTCCCATGCCTGGGAAGGATCTACTCAAGGCATTAGCACATCAAAAGCATTCTCTGACATGACATGTAGCATGTAGACCCTGGCAATGCATGGTAACCGGAGATTGGGCACACCTCTCCACTCACTCACAATTGGATAATGGCCATATTCGATAGTGACAGAGAAGGGGGTATAATTGTAATAACCTGTATGGGAAAAGTTCGTTCCTTTCAGGAAACAAAGAGTTCCTTTTGGGACTGGTTGCTTGCTTGCCATCTGTTCTGCTAACATGGAGTTTTACTGCTAGGCAGCCAAAGCTGGACTTAGCTGCCAACAGCACTATGGAGTTCCTTCTCAAGATTCCCTGGTGAAACCTTGGACTATTTGCACACAGAACACCCAATACCTCTGACAGCCTGGTATTACCTCTATTGTGAAGCTAGAGCTGACTATGCTATAGGCATTACTTGTTTTGTTACCTTTTACTAGTCTCATGTTATATGCATGCTTTTGCACTGAATAAAGATAATATATAATCACTATTGTCTGGACCTATCTCCTCTGTTGCAACTTGATCTTTAAGACTAGATCTTGTGCCTAAGCTGTCTTTGCTGATAAGACTACAACTGTGTTAATGAATTGCTTACAGCCCTGATACAGAGCTGGTAAGTTGCTACATCCCAGAGACCAGACAGGAATTAGGGATCTCTGCTCCTGTCTTTGGTGGGGACCTTTTTGTAAGAGTTCCTGGTGGCGGTGATTACTAGTAAGCCTGGAGTGTGTACAGACATTCTCCTGGGGGATGTTTAATTGTTACTGAATGTTTGGTTTTTAACTCTCATCCTTGGACTGGGGTGAGAGAAGAAAACCTTGACACATGTATTTATTAGCAAAGAATTTTTTTTAAAAAAAACATATAAGGGCCCAATCACACCTCAAGTAAAAATACAAAATCTTACACACAAGTATTCTGATTTTGTTCAACAGGCTAAAATGTTAATGGGCCAATTTAGAGACACAGGCTGCTCTTCTAGAACTATTAACCAGGCTTTCCATAAGGCAAAAAATACCAGTAGGTCCTCCCTCCTGATACCTAAAAAAAACACAATAGGGTTATTATTAGCTATTGAGGGAGAGTGAGCCCTCTGTTGAAAAAAGAGAGTGCCTATTAGATATATAGATTTAATAGTAGTAGAGAAGCAAACCTCTGTTAATGTTATGGACAGAAGGAGGGAGTTAATATTTTCCGATAATCTATTAAAGTAGTAAAAGGATGCTTCCCCTCCCCCTCCCTCCTTGACATGCGTGATAATAAACGTTAATCTGCCTCAGTGGTAACAAATGAGAAACAAAAGTTAGAATTTATTTATTTACTTTATATCCCACTTTTATCCCCAAGGGGGCACAAAACAACTTTCATAATTCTCCTTTCCTCTGTTTTATCCTCACAACAACCCTGTGAGGTAGGTTAGGCTGAGAGGGAGTGACGGGCCCTAGATCATGTAGCAAGCTTCCATGGGATGAGTGCGGGTTTGAATCTGGGTTTCTCAGATCCTAGTCAGACACTTTAACCAGTACTCAACCTTAGTTTCAATTGCAAATAGCAATGGGGGTGTCTAGAGATAGCCAAGATATTCCATTTCCTTTCAATTTTTTGGCCCTGGAATTCCCATGATTCTTCTGAAGCTGGTGGTCCAATTTTGACTTTCCTAGTTTTATTTTCTGATGAGTTATGGACAGGCAGATGTACATGTGGATCCTTTTATTATTATACATACATGCTAACAGCCAGCCAAGTAATTTGTTTTGTTAAAATATTTGGCTTGGATCAGGGTTATATGGGGAGCACAGATGAAATCTTTGTCCAGGGGCCCATGGTGGCTCTCGGCAGTCCTGATACTGAGTGCAGTCTTCTGTGCGCCCACTAGCTCTGTGGCTCAACAAGGTTCAGTGTGAGCAAATCTGACCTAGACAGCCTCTTCGCAAATTACAAAGTCCACAGATTGGGTCCGGATACCCTTCCTTGTGTCAGAAATAACACAGTCATGTTTGAGCTATCAGTATTCTTCAGTTCCCCATATCTGTGTAGTCCAAGTAGGATCAGGACTATGGTGTACATTGAAAAAACTCTTCAGCCTGCGCTATTTCCCCAAACTCAAACAGTCCCAGGGGGTGTTATTGGGCCTGTTGTGGAGCTGTGAACCCCCTGTGGGGTGGGGAATCCCCTACTCTCCCAGCTCACTCTCCCAGTGACAGTGAGACAAAAATAAGCATTAAAAAAAAAAAAAAATTCCCTCAGCCCAACAGCATGATGTCCCTTCTGAGGGAAACCTGAGAGTAATGGAAATCCTGTTTTGGAATTTCCAGAAAATCTGTGGTTTTTATGCCAACAACACCCTTCATGTCCCTGCACACATCTCTCACAGGTTACCCCCCCCCCCAGTCTGTTGCAGAACCCTTATGTATCCCAAGGATTTCCCAAAATAGCATTGACCTGGGATTTTTCAGGATATGAAAATGATGCAAAGGAGAAGGCTGAAGGCCCAAATGCACCCTGGTCCTGATCCTAATTGGGCACTGCACATGCAGGAACTGAGGCAAACCCACAACTTATGTTTGTTGTGATACATGATGGTCACGCAGAGCCAACCTGCATGCTCCACAGTGAGTGAAAGGGCTGCAAAAATTTACTGGCAAGTAGTAACTGCCCATGGTGGATGTCAAACAGATAAATAGTTGCTTCTTGAGCCTCTTCATTTGTTGAGAAGAATTTCTTGTCATTTAATGTAAAATATACAGAAGCAAAAAAAGAAAGAAGGAAAAATCCTCCTTATCCCCTAGCTTGGCAAATATTATAGACTAGTAATAAGGCCCATTGTAGAAATAAATACAACAAGCTCTAGAAAGAGGCTCTGGGAAAGTGCCCTGGGCTTGGACACTCAGTGTCAATTTGCTGTGGTGACCTCAGCAGGTTATAATGACACAGAGTCCACCATTTTCTCCAGCCTGGAGAGCAGTTGTAATTCTGAGTGATCTCCTGGAGATTGGCAACAATTGTTACCCAGGAGGAAATGGCTGGTTTGGAGGGTGGAGTCTATGGCATTGTACCTGTCTGAGGTCCCACCCCTCCTGAAACCTCACCCTCTCCAGGCTTCATCCCTCAGATCTTCAGGAATTTCCCAACCTGGAGTTGGCAACCCTATCTCCTTCCCAGCCAATTATCAACCTACCTTTATTTCCCTCTCATTCTTCAGCCTTCCATCTCCCACCACCACCTACAGCCTCGTCCGTGCTCTGAACCCCTGACTGCTACGTCACAATGGCTGTCATAGTGAGGCCATCTCAGCAGGGTATAAGGACACAGAGTCCACCATTTTCTCTAGGGGAACTGATCTCTGCCATCTAGAGAGCAGTTGTAATTCTGAGTGATCTCCAGCCCTCACCTGGAGATTGTATCAAAACACAAACACTCCGTGTATAACTTACAAACAGAAGTAGAAAGAATATATTATCTAAAACAATACTTAACTGGAGATTGGCAACAATGATCTCTGTCATCTGGTATCACCTGGTATCACAACTGAATTGCAGACAACAGATCTCTCCCCCCCCCCCGGAGAAAATAACTGCTTTCAAGGATGGCCTCTATGGCATTCTATTCAGCTGAGGCCTCTCCCTTCCCCAAACTCTGACTTTCTTGGCATTTTTTTTTTCTGTTCTGGAAAGTGTTGCCTCAGCAAACCTGGCTTGGAGGCTGAAGATGGTGGGTTTTGTCCCCTGAGGGAATCAGTCATCTGGCAAGAAGAGCAAAGACAGTACCTGTGTTCACTGGAGCGAAGCAACTGTCTTCTGAGAAAAGTTTTGGCAGGCACCACTTCTGTGGGTGGGACTCAGGCAACACAGCCAGTGGATAGGGACAGCTTCTGAGTGACACATCATGGAGCCAACTGATTTGGGAGCATGTGGAATGTTCAGGAAGTGCCACCCCACTTCACAATTATATATAAGGAGAGATGACGTTATGTGGCAATTTCCCTATCATGATAATATTATAATATTAGCTATGGTTTTCTTTACTCATAAAGTGTGTCTAGTCTTCAGAGAGATTAGAGTTGCCAGCTCTGGGTTGGAAAATACCTGGAGATTTTTTGGGGTGAAGCCTGAGGAGGGTGGGGTTTGGGGACAGGAGGGACTTCAATGGCATACAGTGCCATAGAGTCCACCTTCCAACATGGCCAGTTTCTCCAGGTGAACTTATCTCTGTTGCCTAGAGATCAATTGTTAATCCAGAAGATCTCCAGACACCACCTGGAGGTTGACAACCCTAAGAGTGACAGAGCCATGTAGCAGACTCTGCAGAGCAATAGAAATAAAACAGAGAAGGGGTTTTTTTTCTAAATTTGCTTCTCTTAGCTTACTACATTTACTCCCCTCTTCATTATTATTGATAAAGTTGTGGTGCCTACAAGACACAGTCCAGATCAATGGCCCTTTGTTCCAAGCACAGTACAAATACATCCATCTATGACATCCCCAAGGAATATACAGTCTGAATATATAAAATTAAGCAAAATACTAGAAGGAACAGAATGTTTTAATAAGAACATACAGAAGCATAGATGGAAGAATGGTAGCAATTTCGTATCTTTTAGCAAATTGCCTTCTGCCAAAATATACCAACCTGGACTAGATAATAGTCCAACAGTTAGTCATCTGAGTACAAAAGAAGGCATTAAGCTAATGTATACATTATGACAGCACCAAATTAAGGGTTTTGAGAAAGATTTAACCAAGATCATCATTTCAGATGTTGAGATGGGGCAAATTTCAGCAGCTAGTGTTTAGGAGAGAGGTAACTTCTATGACCACCAGACTTGCTAGTGTTTGCCCTGCATAAGTAACATTCCAGGCCTAGCCCTTCTATTCCAAAGTTTGCTGTGCAGGTAGAGTATAGGGCAACTATCAAAACTGGGTTGCAATTCTCCTGGAATTACAAATGATCTCCAGACTATTGAGATCAGTTACCTTGGAGAAAATGGCTGCTTTGGAGGATGGACTGTCTGCCACTACATTCCTGCTCTCCAGACTCCACCTTCCTGAGGCTCCACCCTCAAATCTCCAGGAATTTCCCAACTTGGAGTTGGTAACCCTATATCAAGACCTCCAAATACCATCTCATTTTTAGGCAATATGGCACAACTTCCTTCCCAACCATTCTCACTATTTGGCTTGAGTAGCAGCAAAACCATTTTTCAGAATGATTAGCTAATTTATAGAGAGCCATGATAGATGCAATGGATGTTCTAGTTGTATACAAGCAGCTGAGATTAAGAGTTTCACATATCCTATCACTAAGAGATCATTTGATTTGAGACAATTTTCCAGTTTTAATTCAACATGTTATTTATGTTTTGATGTATCTTTGTTGTTGGAATATGCAAGATTTATAGTGCAGCCTTAGAAGAAGATCTGAGGATCACCCTACAGGGGGATAGCTGAAGGACTGGTAGGTAGCATAGCTAGATGAGGGACTGCCCACTGATTGGCTCTTCTGCAGACTTCCTGCTCCTGCAGAGCTTCCTTCTTGTTGTTGTTCCTCCTTCAGCAGTTAGGTCAGACAGTTAAGGTTCCATCTCTGTATGTTCTATAAAATTTTCTTCTATCAAAACCCTCCTTATTTTTCTCTAAACAGTCAGTGCTCCACTTCCCTCGCATATTTAAACTTTGCCAATACTTTTAACCTTTCATATGTGGGGAAGGCCATACAACTTCTTAGAATGTGGATGTCTAAACATTGGAGTAAAATTAGGAATAAGAATTTTGAGGCTGATCTTGTGGCATTTTTTTTTTGGAACAACATCATAAACCTTTGGATTCTGCATATTTTGTTATTGAGGTGGTACACACTAAGTATTGCCACCACTTGGATCTAAATATATTGCTACACCAAAGGTTTTTGAAGGTTTTTTTTTTTTTTTTGCATTTTAGCTTGGTTTCATTAAATCCAAAAGGCATGAATAATCATTGTCTCTGTTTATTTAAATCAGTTTCTTGATCTTAGTTATTGGTACTGTCACTTTAATACATAGGGATTTAGAAACTAATTAAAGAGCATGATGCAACCTTATGTCACTGTGGGTTTTTGCTGATATTTGATACAGTGAGCATGAGGAACTGAAAATGGCTGTCTTATTTCTGGTAAGAAGTCAAGCAAATTCTCTAGTGATTGTAACTATGAAGATAATTTTTGTTTGTATAATCTAGGTTTTGGATTTGTTTTTTCAGATTCTACCTGTATTATTGGTGTAATTTTACACACAGAGAACTGGTGATTTTTTTTGTCTCTGAAGGAAGTTTATCCTTCTACCCACACTATTTTCATCATAAAATTGGTATTGTAAAAAATATCTGATCACCCTTTGAGCTTTATTTAATCTCTTTGTGATACACATATCATTGTTGTCAGCTATACATATAGGATTGCCAGGCCTCCTCCTATGATTGGTAGGCCTCCTGCCAGCAAACTGTGTTGCCTGCTGGGGCTCTGAGTAGTGGCAGGAGAAAAAAAACTTAAACAAACAAACACAAAACTAGCAATGTTGCTTCTAGGTAAAACCTAGAAATCTCTGGAAACTCTATAGTTTTACTGTAGACTTTCTGATGATTCCTAGATCCAACATTAGTTGCTGTAGATTTTCTGGGTTGTGTGTCCATGGTCTTGGCATTGTAGGACCTGACATTTTGCCAGTACCTGTGACTGGCATCCTCAGAGGTATCACACAGAAGGATGGAGTACTCTCTGTGTCAAGGTAGATCCTAGATCCACCCTTTGTCACTTCCAGGTAAAACCTGTCTTGCCAGGCTAATAAATACCATTGTATGGACACTGCTGATGCTATCAGTATAGCACTCATGGGAAACTGCAATGGGGAGGAGTGAAGGATGATGTTATCTTGTCAAGTGAAGTTGCCCTTCAAAGAATTGACCCCAAATTAAAGGTATTACTTATTTATGGAAGTCTTTTATCCTCATTCCTGAAGGGCTCCCTTCTGTCTTTTCCTGTAGCACAGATGTAGCATAAAATAATAATCCATCATGCAAAAACCAACATTCAGATTGACAAGTCATGTCAAAGTGATGTTTAAACCTGGAAGTGATAAAGGGTGTATTTTATTATTTACTAGGAATAAGGCCTATTGTGGAAATAAATACAATGAGCCCTAGAAAGAGGTTCTGGGTGGGTGCCCTGACCTTGGGCACTCAGCGTCAATTTGCTGTAGCAACCTCAGCAGAGTATGATGACAAAGAGCTTACCGTTTTCTCCAGGGGAACTCATCTCTGCCATCTAAAGAGCACTTGTGATTCTTAGTGATCTCCAGCCCTCCCCTGGAGATTGGCAACACTAGTTCTGCAGGAGGAAATGGCTGGTTTTGGGGGTAGAATCTATGGCATTGTATCTGTCTGGAGGTAGCAACCCTATCTCCTTCCCAGCCAACCATCAACTACCATTATCTACCCCTCTTTCAGCTTTCTATCTCCCCCCCCCCAGACCTGGAACCTCTACCTAGGAAAAGTACAGTCTTTCTTCTCAATGGGGACCCAAGCATGAGGGGAAGCAATCTCAGCAGGGTATAATAGAGTCCACCCTGCAAAGCAGCCGTTTTCTTCAGGAGAACTGATCTCTGCCATCTGGAGAGCAGGTTTAATTCTGAGTGATCTCCAGCCCTCACCTGGAGAAAGGCAGCAATGGTTTCCCAGGAGGAAATGACTGGTTTGTAGGGTGGAGTTTATGGCATTGTACCTGTATGAGGTCCTACTCCACCTCAAACCCCACCCTCTCTAGACTCTACCCCTCAAATTTCCAGGAATTTCCCAACCTGGAGCTGGCAACCCTAGTCAGGACTCGCCCCAATGAGTTCCCCACAAAGGCCTGGAAAGGGCCTCCTGGCTTTTCCTTTTTACTGACAGAACCAAGCTTGGTTGTCTAGCAACACCCACTGAGGGAAAAGCTGGTCCCACAGGAGCCAAGAAGAAGAAATGTCTTTGTTAGAAGAGACAGCTGTTTTGATAGTTTATTCTGTGAGGAAAGAGTGTCCAGGCTGGCAGTAGGGGAGAGGAGTGGGGGAGAGGAGTGGACCCAGCCCCCAGCCAATGGCACACGATTACTCTCGAGTGGCAGTTGATGGGCCAATGCCTGAAGGAGTGCACTGCACAGCCAATGGGAGAGCTGGAAATGACCAATACATAAGGAATTATACATATAGGATTGTATTTAAAGGATGCAAGGTCATCCAGCAGGCTTCATGAAGCTGAAGCTCAAATACTTTGGGCACCAAGTGAGAAGGGAGCTCTCACTGGAGAAGACCCTGATGCTGGGAAAGATTGAAGGTAGAAGAAGAAGGGGACATAAGAATGAGATGGTTAGACAGTATTATTGATGCAACAAACATGAAATTAAGCAAACTCCAGAGGACGACGGAAGACAGGAGGGCCTGGCATCATGTGGTCCATGGGGTCATGAAGAGTTGGACTTGACTGTGTGACTGAACAACAACAACATTTAAATGAATGTTTTAAACTGTATATATATTGATATGATGTTATCCACCCTGAGCCTATTTATGGGGAGGGTGGGATATAAGTCTAATGTGGTGGTGGTGGTGGTGGTGATGATCATGATGATGATCATGATGGAATCACCAGGAAATCTACAGTAAAACTGTACATATGTAAAACATGTGCTGATGTTCCTGAAGTCACATTTAGTGCCACGTCCCCACTCATAGCCCTCCTGCCAATTGCCAGGCAAATCTATAAAATATAAAAAATACTGCTTTAGTAATCTGAAGGCCTCTGAGAAAGTAGATTAAGAGACAATCGTGTTTCTTGTTTATGAACAATAGTAATAGCCAGCAATGACCCAAGGTCTCTGAATAAGCAGTTGACAGGCTACAAACAACTTGCAATTTTCTGAAGATATCAGTTTTGAAACATATTCCAGCTAGCTAGCTATAATCACTGTGTTCTTGGCTGAATTTCATATTTATTGTGTGGTTTTGATGTTCATTTCTATCATTATGTAATTGGCTGAAGGCATTGTTATAATTTGGCTATTTACTGTATTTTGTCCTTATCCATTTTTGCAGTTATGTGAGATATTCAAAAACAATTGTATTTTAGACTAAATTTCTTTTATGCTCTTTTTGATGTATTTTCTGCCTTATACCTCCCATATGTGAGTACTTCTGTTTTCTTCTTATAAGCATGGCAAAGTCTCACCTCCACCAAAGTTTGTGGTGCAGGAGGTGGGATGGAGGCAGGAAGGAGGCTTGTTTGGCCACATGATGCCCTCAGGACTATGCTGGGTAGGGCAAGCTGGGTCTCACCACGTCAGAGGGTGGGTGTGGGCTGTTGGTGACCAAGGGTTTTAGTGTGCCTGCATGTGTCACTCACCCTCTGTTTTCAGTTCTCTGACTTCCTTGCTCTCTGCCCTCCTGCAGACTATATGCTCCTTCTATGGTGGCCTGCAAGCCATCAGCACTCATCATACAGAGAGGGGTTGCCAGCTTTTCTGGCCTGATCAGCTGATCATCACACAGCCTTTGATTGGTTTTGACTCTTGGATCCATCCCCACACTGCACCATTGCTCTTTTTTGCCTGTGTTCAAATAAGTAGGCTGTGGCCATGTTTTCACCAAAGGATGGTTGTTCATGTGTTTATTCCTTCCAATGCACCAGCCCCTGCCCCTCCTTGAATCCGCAAAGATACACAAGCACAGCCTGAAAAAAGTTGCTACTTTTTGCTCCATTACCCCCCCCAGCTTTTTTTTATTAGGGATGGGCACAAACCTCATTTTTGCAGTTTGGTTTGGTTCATGGTTCGTGTCTGAGCCACAAACTGAATCATGAACCCAGATAAATGGGGAGATTGGTTTGTGAGTCATTTAAAGTTTAAGCCTTGCTTTCTGCTCCTCAGGGCTTTTCATGGGGAGCAGAAAGCAGGGGTTTGAATGGCTCTGAGCCATTTAAACCAAACAGATGAGCAGTGGCGAGTGGAACCAAACAGATGTTTTTCATGAAAAGCCATGAACTGCATCAAAATTTGTGAAACTTGGTGGCAGTTCCTCAATTTGTGAACATTGCTTCACAAATCTTGAACTGATCAAAGTTTGTGATGAACTTTAGTCCATTAGCAGGTTCATGCCCATCTGTATTTATTGCTGCTGGGTGAAAATACATAGGTATTGGTCCCAACGTAGTTAAAGAGTTGTCAAGTCCATTTAAAAAATTGAACTCTACTATCTATGACTATTTTTTTTTTTAGGGGGGACTTGCATTTATTAACTGAACATGAGGGCTGCATTGGTTTAGATCCCAGATTGGGGGGGGTCATGTGATTCAATGCTATACAAAAATAAACAGCATTTTTTTAACTGCCCTTCACTGCCTTAGTTAGTGGTGGCATCAGTAAGTGATTGCTGGTGGGGGTGGTCTCCTGGCAGACCTACTCTTTACTATGGGCCACAGTAAAGCAAAGTGACTACTTACTTCTGTGAAAGCCTCTGTGAACCCCTACTTACAGACACTACCACCCACTGCACCCTTTGTCACATGGGATCAAGGATACATCTAGGTCAGGAAGGCACAGTTCACACCTGTCTTGTCTCTTTTAAATGTATAGAGAGCCCAGACCCTTTCTCTCACCTGGACCCTCTCTCCTTCTCAGAGACACTACCAAACTGGGCAGTCCAGTCCCCTTTATTAACTGCCCCTCATTTAGACAGTTCACAGAGCTGTTCAAACACTGCTTTGATCACATGCTGCCACCATTTTTTCCATATCCTAATACACACACATATACAAACTGAGATCTTATAGGTTTGTGTGTCTGTCTCCCCTTCAAACCTCACTCATTCAGTCAGCTGGATTAAACATAAACAAGGAATTAACTTTTATTGAAGGTTACAAATAACATTGGAGTGATTCATGAAGACAGATACAATGTTTCTTATTATTGAACTTTTGCACTAGAGCTCTTTTCATGCTTTATAGGCCTATTTGCCACGACTTATCTTTCCCTCTGCCAACATTAGGGTGGAGTTCTCTCTGTCCCTTCTACACGACTTTAGATCTAATTTCAAATGACTTTTAACTGAACTAACGGCTCCAACTGCCAATCCTCTTCTCAACATTCCATCAACTCTGTTTGGCTGTTCAAGAGGGAGGTGGAACTGGACCTGTCCATCATAGTCTCATATAAGAATTACCTTTGGAAGCTACTTTAGCATTTATTTCAGCGTAGGTAATCATGATGTGGTACCAAAAGTAACTAGAAAGCCACTAGTCCCACAGCACAAAATCACAACCCCCTAAACAGACTATGTAACCCACCTTTCCTTCAAGGAAGAAGAATTGGTTTTTTTTATATCCAGCTTTTTTCTACCCTAGGAGTCTCGAAGTGACTTACAATAATCTTCCCTTCCTCTCCCCACAACAGGTAGGTGGGGCTAAGAGAGTTCTAAGAAAACTGTGACTGATCCAAGGTCATCCAGCAGACTTCATGTGGAGAAGTGAGGAATCAAACCTGTTTTTCCAGATTAGAGTCTGCCAGTCTTAACCACTATACCACACTGGCTTTTAACCACTATACCGTGCTGGCTAGCTCAAGCTAGCATACATGGTAGTCTGTACAACAACTTTGTGAGACAGGCCTTGTGGTGAGAGAGAGTGACTTAGGCCAAGGTTGTCCAGTGAGTTTCATGGCAGCGTGATGATCTGAACCAGGCTCTCCAAAGTTCTATCCAGCATGCTAATTCTAGAACCGGACAAGTTATACATATATAGGTCTAATTGTATTCAGTGCTTCTGTTACTGCCACTGTGTTACATAAGATAATTATTATTTACATAAGATAGAGTTTGCTGCATTCTTCATCACTGATATAATATCATGAAAGGCACCATCAGCTGATTATTTTTAATAAAGACATTTGTCCCTTCAATATCTTCTTATGTAAAACTCCTGAAAAGGCTTTTGCAAATCAGTTCTGTGTGGGAGGCAGCTCACTGTAAAGCTGTCACTTGAAACTTTATCAATCAGAAGGCACTGCAGAACTTTTAATTATGTAGTTTTTCAAAGTGGAAAGGGGAAAAGAAAAGCTTTTCTTACATGTACATTTAAAACTTGAATATTCAAAGATGTTTAACCTGAAACAAGTATCTTGATAGCATTTGAAGAGCTTTCCATGCTTAATAAAATAATTTCAAAGTGCAGATTTCACTTTGATCTGAAATTATAACACAGCTTGAAACTTCTGATGGAAACATTTGCCTGCTTTGTCCTTCTCAAAAGGGTTTTTCATTTCCATTCAGAAGTGCATGATGTGACGCCGAAAAGAAAAACTCTTGTCCTTCAGCAAGCTTGCAGGAACAAAAGCATTAAGTCAACAGAAGCCTGTAAGATGCTTTGTTTCTCCTATTTTCATCTTAAAGCTGAGATCTTGAACATCACTGGTAGTCTTGAAAAAATACTAGATTTTCAGAAATACATAAGTGATTATATATAGCTCAAAATAATACATGATGGCTGGATCCAATGACTGCAGAAGCAGCTTTGCTGTATCAGAGTTAGGCTTCCTTCATGAGAGGGAAACTCTTGCAATTACTTCTCACTTAGACCTAGTCTAGACATGCAGAGAAATGGGGTAGCAGGGTGCATTGGTGCTAGAACAGATGTTTCTGCTCATATATTGAAATCTGATAATTTTCTATGAAATTAATCTGGCTTTGGTCTAGTTTTATGAATGCATAGGTTACTTTAAATATAGTTATTCCCAAGGGTCATTTCATAGAAAAAGAGTTGCAGGAGCTCATTAGCATAACTCATTAGCATAACTTATTTGCATATGCCACACCCCCTGGCATCACTGGAAACTACCCTACAACAAGCATGAAAATACAGATCAAGTTAGTATTGCTATATATTTTTGTGATAGTTGCTACCCACTTGAAGTCTCTCCCCTGCAGTTCACTCAGTGGAGGATCTCCAATTTGTTTCCCCCCCTAAACAGATCATTTTTCATTTGCTCAGTTAATCTTTGGCAGACATAACTCAATATTAAGCCTTAACACACTCTTATAAAGTGACTTGAGAGTAAAAAGCACAGACAGACAGATAGACAGACAGACACACACACACACACACACACACAGAGGGGCAGAGAGAGAGAGAGAGAGAGAGACAGATACACACAGACAGAGAAGCCCCTCCTGGGCTGTTGAAGCCTCCCTGGCTTTCCCTGGCCTACCCGCCTAAGTGGGTGGGCCAGGGAAGGCCAGGGGGCTCAACAGGCCTTCCCCCACCCACCTGCTTCTGCAGGCAGGTGGGAGAAGGCATGGGAAGGCATTTAAATGCCTCCCTGCTCCTTGGACAGCCTTCCCTGGCCCGCCCACTTAGGTGGGTGGGCCAGGGAAGGGCAGGGGCGGGGCTTGCTGGGCTCCTTACTCCAGGAGTGCTGCTCCAGTGCACTCTGGGAGGAAATGATCCCTGGTTATTCCTCTGTCTTTTTAAACCATTCTCTGAGAGTAGCAACCTTTTGTTTCCAACACTGAGAACTGAACAGGATCGGTTGGTGAATTTTGAATTTGGTAGGACTTTAATGGGGATACATGCATTGTGTACACCACTACAATACATCTATAAACTTTCCTTGCAATCACGCTTTTAGACATGCATGTTTTCCTCCTTCTAGTGACTAACCACAACTGTCCTTCACCTTAAAGAAGCAATATGCTTCTTAAATAAAGTGGCTTTTGCTTTCCTTGTTTGACTGCTAACTCAGAACTGCAGAAAATCAGATGCAGAGCTGCACATTTGAAGATAAAAAGAGTTCTAATTCTTTCTCATTATTTCCCCACTATTGCTCAGAGTTAAAGGAATATTAATCCAGGACTGCATTAATATTATCAGCCAGACCCTATTATCAAGATATTTTAAAAGTGTTTGCAACATGGAGCTAATCATGACAGCTTTATGGAACATGTAAAGATTAATCCAAAATCATACGTCCTTTAAAATATAATCTATCTCCCTATATGTTTAATCTATATGTAGAATATAGCATAAAGAAAGCTGGAACAAATTTAGGTGAAGCTGGTGTGAAAATTGGTAAAAGGACCTGTAGTATCATGAAGAACAAGACACATCAGCTTTGTTTCAATTTAAGAAGCATTTTTTATTTAGCTCTCTGACCCATTCTCTCTTTGGCTGAGCCTTCTTTCAGTCAGCCTCTCCACCAGCTTGCTCAGCCACTCACTTCCATTCAGGAGCCCTGCAGAGCCAAAACTAAATGACATGTGTAACTGATAGGACAGAAAAGCAGGCTTTTAAAAATGCTGCTTGTATCAGAGAGTCAGGGAGAAGAAGAGAAGAGATTGGATTTATACCCCATTCTTCACTACTCAAAGGAGTCTCAGAGTAGTTTATAATCCCTTTCCCTTCCCCTCCCCACAAAAGACACCCTGTGAGATAGGTGGGGCTGAGAGAGCTCTTTTGAGAACTGCCCTTAAGAGAACAGCTCTGAAAGAACTTGTGACTGACTCAAGATCACACCAGCAGCTGCATGTGGAGGAGTGGGGAATCAAATCCAGTTCTCCCGGATTAAAGTCTGCACTCTTAACCACTACACCAAACTGGGTCTCATCAAGAGTTAACCTTCCCTGGAGAGAAGAGCTTAGGTCAGGGGTGTTGAACTGATTTGTTGTGAGGGCCGGATCTGGCATAAATGAGACCTTGTTGGGCCGGGCCATGTATGTCATAAAATGTAATGCCAGGTAGTGGAGAGATAAACTTTATAAAGGACACAAACACAAAGATTTTTTTTTTACTTAAAATAAAAACATGCTTAAAACATTAGCTCTGTAAACTGCAAACCTACTTTTGATTTATAGACATTCACCACAGAAATCTCATGCTCAGAGTTCTGAGTCTAGGACCCAGGTTAAAACATGAAATGGCTGAGTGATTAAGAGAGTCTGGCAAAGCAAGCTATGATGCAGCAGCAGCAGCAGAACTGGAAGCAGGAGATGGCCAGTTCCACTGTGGGCCTGATGGAAGCCCTCCAGGGGCCTGATCTGGCCCCTGGGCTGCATGTTTGACACCCCTGGCTTAGGTGATTGGCTGCTCTGTTCACTCTCTGACTGTCCAACATCAGCTGAGAGAGAAAATAAAACAGCTGATCTGGAGGGAAAAGAGGTCTCTCACCTTTTGGTCTTTTGACTCCAATGTCTGGATCAGTAGCCGGAGGGTGGCTTCTGAGGGAAGAGATATTTGGGAGTCAGTATTTTTTGATAGGCAACAGTCAGAAAAGTACTTCAACAAAGTGAAGAGAAACCCCATTGTCTTAGAGATATTAAAATTGCTCTGAGAGACAACTTTGGTTTCTCAATCAGAAAATCTATAGAACAGCCTTTTACAGACAAAAGATACTAGAGGAGGATTTGGCAGAAGGCCTAGCAGTTAGACAGAACTTCCAGACACGCCAAATAGTAAAAGGAATTATTGTTTCTTAGGGACAAGAAAAATAACTTCCTGCCAGTGAAAGGGGTTGGGAAGAGAACCCTGGTCTGTGATAAAGGGGAGAAGCTTAAACACCTCAGGAGTGAATGACAAGCTGTATTATCTACTGGAAAACCTGTAATATCTGAAGAAAGATATCTAGAAACATCAATAAGAACTGTGTTGTGCTGAATTATACTAAACAAAGTATCTCTCAAAAGAAAGAAATAGAAAACCTTCAATCAAAACTACAAATTCACTCTCTTAAACTTTCTAGGAATTCAACTCTGTATATAGTAGAAAGTTTTTTACCTCATCAATCTCAAAACCTTAACTAATCCTATTATACATATATTCTGTGCCTGTTTAATAAAATCTTTATTCTGTTTTTGAAAGTTAATTTGCCTCAAGTACCATTTCTCAGCAGGGGGCGTGGTGGCTTAAAGGTTAAGATGCTGAGCTGCAGACCAGAAGGTTGATAGTTCGGCAGTTCAAGACGCTAGTGTCGCGTGATTGAGTGAGCTCCTGTCTCTGGTCCCAGCCAACCTAGCAGTTTGAAAGCAAGACATTGCAAGTAGATAAATAGGTACCGCTTTGGTGGGAAGGTAACAGCATTCCGTGTACCTCTGTGTTTAGTCATGCTGGCCATATGACCATGGAAACATCTTCAGACTGCACTGGCTCTTCAACTTGGAAACGGAGATGAGCACTGCCCCCTAGAGTCAGATTTGACTGGCTTTCAAGCAAGGGAAACTTTCACCTTTGCCTTTTTACCATTTCTCAAGGGTTTAAAGAAAACTGGAGAGATTCTGTATTTTCAGTAGAACACCTGAGCTGAGAAAAGCCTTAACTAAATATTTAAACATAGGGTGGGACAGTCAAAAAATATAAATACACTACTGTAGGGCAACTCAGTCACTGAGGGGAACTGATGATTAGGCAGGAAAAATCTGCCAGACAGTTGGGGATACAGGGGTTTGTCATAACAGAATCTTGCCCCTAGAGGCTGTTTGTATACATTACAACATCCCGCCCTTTAAGTTTTAATTGAACTCCCAAACCAGAATACACTAACACTAATATTAATGCAAAGAACATGGAGAACTTCATACTACATAATCTTTCAAATGAGTAGAAGTAAATCTCTGATGTGCAGCTCCGCAGGTGGTCACAAACATGTAGCTGTTCTTTGTCTTCCCAAAAACGTGGCCATCCTCTGAATATAAATTCCCTGACTTTGAACAATGCATGATCTGTATCAGTCCAGGACTTTATCTGTCTGGCTGTCACTCGTGGAGTGGCCAGGCAAGACACGATCATCTTCATGTACTGTTGTAGGCATTTCAAGTAGTGGTAGGTGGCTCAAGACATCTACATGGCCCAATTCTTTCCCAGCTCTATATGCAATATTATATTCATAGGCTTGCAAAGTGATAGCCTCTCTGAATCCTTGGCAAAGCCATCTGTGGTACTTGTTTCATTTCATTAAATAATGAAATCAGAGATTTGTGATCTGTGCAAATTGTAAAATTCTGCCTATAAATTTATTTATGGAAGTTTTGAACTCCAAACATAACAGCTAATCCTTTCCAGTCCAGCTATGAACAATTACATTCAGCAGGAGACAGGCTTTGTGATACAAATCCTATGGGTTTCTCAGATCTGTCCTCCATCCAATGAGTCCAAACCACCCCAATTCCATAAGGTGAAGCATCACAAGTCAAAACCGAGGCTTTATCCAGTCAATAATGAGCTAGCACATCTGAAGTCTGCACAAGCTGCTTTGAGTTCTCAAAGACACAAATGATATAAAAATGAAAGTCACAGCTCAAAAACCATCAGAATCACAGAACAAAAGAAAGCTGTACATCAGCACTTTACAAAAAGGAATTATTATTGCATAGTATTCTTGCCAAAAAGTACATCAATCATGTGCAGAGTGCAACAGAAGTCTGATGAAGTTCTCCAGAATAACAGTTCGTTGCTTGAGCATTTCTATCCAGATCACCCTTGAGGAGAATATTATGAATCAGTATGACTTGTTAGGAGATTTCCTGTTAAGCAACCTGATCCTTGATAATCTATTCAACGATGAATAAGGAACAGGACACACATTATTGTTACATACATTCCCATTCGGACAAAGTTTTTATGAAACAAACTGTTATTCCGGAGAACTTCATCGGACTTCTGTCGAACTCTGCACATGATTGATGTACTTTTTGGCAAGAATACTATACAATAATAATTCCTTTTTGTAAAGTGCTGATGTACAGCTTTCTGTTGTTCTGTGATTCTGACTGAGTTATCAAAGACCTGTTCCTGAGGTGCTCTTCAGTGCCACTTGACTCTTTTTTAAAGCAAGGAGTAAAGAGGCCAAAGAAGTGTTGACAAGTTGGGCAAAAACTTACTATAATAGTTAAGAAATCCTAAATATGCTTTCAACTCAGAAACATTCTTTGGCCTGGGAGCTTTCCTAATTGCTTGGATTTTATCCATGGTCTCTCTTTTGGAACCCAGAAATGTTACCTGGTGTCAGAAGCAGATAATGAGGAGTGTGCTGGCTTCAACTGCAACTCATCTGGTGAATCAGGAGCTGTGCGAGCCCCAACTGCAGCTAGTGAGATGGCCTCTATAAGTACTGCTAGTTAACATAGCCCTTATTCAGCATGACAATGTTGCAACCACCATCAGAACTTTGGGGACATTGCAGCAAACAGTAAAAAAAACAGACAGTCCTTTGAACTTTATCTGGCAGCTATCAGAGCCGACGAGAAACCCGATAAGGTCTGGTTATCTACTTTTCCGCATGTTATAGGAGAGGACGCTCTGGACATGTATAATACTTTTAGCTTTGCAGGAGGTGAACATATGAAATTTAAGGTGATAATAGCTAAGTTTGAAAAATATTTTCTGCCTAAAAAGAATGAACCTTTTAAATGGAACAAGTTTTTACAAATGTGCAATGAGCTGAGCGAACTATGGACCAGTATAGGAAGTTCAGTCAGTACAAGTTCAATGACTTGCAAGAGCCTATGATATGGGAGAGGATTATTTGTGGTATCATGGATAATGCAGTTAGAGAGAAGCTTCTGCATGAGATGGATCTGTCCTTGGATAAAGCTCTTCAGATCTGCAGAGCTTCAGAAACTGTGAAGGCACAGGCCAAAGACTTGAATTCAAGGAGTGGTGTTGTCCATACGGTGCACTTGCAGAAGAAGAGTGCAGGAAACTCAGGCTGATTTCCCACTACAGCTGCCTCGGTGTTGCACCGCCGTTTGCCCCGACACTATCGGTCAATTTCACACCTGAAGCCGCGGGGCTACATTTGACCCGCGGCTTCGCCTGATTTCCCCGCAGTTTCGTGATCCTCAAAAAACAGGATCACGAAACTGTGGGGAAATTGGGCGAAGCCGCGGGTCAAAATGCAGCCCCGTGGCTTCGGGTGTGAAATTGACCGATAGTGTCGGGGCAAACGGCGGCGCAACACCGAGGCAGCTATAGTGGGAAATCAGCCTCAGTTTCAAAAACAGCAATTCTCTCCTTACAAAGTGATTTCTAGGGGACAAATGCAGAAGAGACAAGCGTGTAAAAACTGTGAATTTCCCCATGGCCCTACACCATGCAATGTATTTGGAAAATGTTGTTTTCAGTGTGGGAAGCTGTGATGGACAGTAAATGGTTAATGCTTTTAGCTGATCTGAGAAGCTTGAGTGACGGGGTTTCAAATAGAATTCTAAAGTTGAGTGTCAGTTAGGAGTGGCATTTAAGAATGACAGTTGGCTGGAAAGGGAGGTTATAAGAATGAGACAATCAAGAAGGATCCCTATCAAAGCCTGAAGAAAATATCTCATAGAAAAGGACGATGATCCCTATCCAGTCTGAGGAAAATAGCTCCTAGTAAAGGGGAATGATCTCTGTCAAGTGGTTAACAAGGAATATTGGGACTTGTGTAAATGTTCCTGCTTTCACCAACTTAAGTGACTTTGAGACAAAGCTTTTGCTTGTTTATTTAAGCAGAGACTGCCAAGAAATCTCTCTCCTCAGTGTTTAAAGATCTGTCTGTACAAATAAACAGCTACATGTTTGTGGAAACGTATTGTTTATATTTATACAAAGTGAAAAGTACTGAGGTCAGAGATTCAGCATAGTGAAATCAGCTCGTTTATTTAGTTACATCTGAACGAAGATAGAAGATAGCCAGTCCATACTCAGCTTATATTCGTATCAACACACACACCCAACACACACCCAACACCTGTGATAGGTTCTATTTACATGGCCGCAGAAACTATAGATTTCCTGCAGGATCCTGGCGCTCCCATTAGTCCGCACCTAGGATCCGCGGTATCTATTGTTCTAGGAACAAAGGTCTGTAGGTCCATTGGACCACATGGCCAGGCACATGCAGTTGCAACCCTCTTGCTACCTTACACCAAACCCTCTTGATACATTATACCTCTCCCCCCTTAGTTCCAAAGTACAAACACATATAGTCCTGCAAGTACTCTGGGCTCTGTTGTTCTCTTGTGGAGTGGTGTGGCTCCGTTAGGATGCTGGTAGGTGTGCTTGGCCTGGGTTGCAGCTTGGCGACAGCTGCTGGTGAAGTCCTGGTTGCCGGGGCAATTCTGTTGTTGGGCTCTGGTGTGGAACTTGGGGTAGGAGTTGTGGCTATGCCAGACTCTGCTGGTCCCAACACTGGTTCCTCCCGGTCTGGCTCCTCATCGCTGTCCTTGGCGTCCCATACCTCTGGGTTGTCTAGGGGCAGTAGGTGACGGCATAGTTGGTCTACATGCCTCTGGAAGAGCTGGCCATCTTCCTTCGAGACCTTGTATGAGAGAGGTCCTGTCACTCTCACCACCTGGGCCAGGATCCAGGGTTTGCCACCTGTGTAGTTATGGGCATATACTGGGTCCTTGGGAAAGAACCGCCGGGGTGCCTCCTGGGTTACTGTGCCCAGGTTGTGGTTGGGTGCCCTGTCTGGGTGAAGCTGGTCCAGTCTGGTCGTTAGGTGCCAGCCCATTAAGAGTTCCACAGGGCAGCATCCCGTGGAAGTGTGTGGGGTCATTTGTTGGCCGAACAAGAAGGTGGCTAGCCTGTAGTCCCAGTCCCCTTGGACAATATGATGCAGTGCTTCCTTGGTTTTGCGTACCATCTGTTCCGCCTGTCCATTGGTTGCTGAGTGGAAGGGAGCAGAGCAGACGTGCTGAATCCCATAGTACTTCACAAAGTCCAGGAATTCTGCTGACGTAAATGCAGTCCTGTTGTCCGAAACCAGGGTGTCAGGGATGCCATGGGTGCTGAATATCTTCCACATGGCTTTGATCGCTGCTCACAATGATGTAGAGGAGACAGGGACCACCTCTAGCCACTTAGAGTAGGAATCCACGAGAATAAAAAATGGAACGGGACCACAAAGTCTAGGTGGAGGTGGGCCCATGGTTTGTGAGCAGATTCCCATTGTGTCACTGGGGCCCCAGGAGGGGCCGGCCATGTTTCCTGGCATGTCTGGCAGTGTTTAACCAGGTCTTCTATCTCTCCGTCCATGCCAGGCCACCAGACATAGCTGCACATTAAGGCTTTCATGTGCATGATTCCTGGGTGGGTCTCGTGCTGTGCAGCAAGTATATGTTTGTGTAGGGGGCTAGGGATGACTACCCAGCTACCCCACAAGATACAGCCTTTGTGGGTGGACAGTTCATCCCGGCACAATGAGAACACTGTAAACTGCAGGCCCACACTCCCTGTGGGCCAGCCCCTCCCCACCCAGTCCCGAACACAGCAGAGGGCGCAGCCCTTACTGGTGTGTTTGGCGACATCCAGCACCTGTACCAGGCAATTGGGGAGGTCTTCCAGCAACAGGATATGGTGCACAGGAGCCAGGTCCGGACCACAGATGAGTAGCAGAAGGCAGCTGAGGGTGTCCATATGTCCCATTGCCTTGCCAGGCCAGTGTTGCAGGGTGTACTCATAATCTGCAAGAAAGATAGACCACCACAGTACCCGTGGAGACAGCATCTGGGGTGTCTGGTGGTCCAGGGCCAATAGACCCAGCAGTGGCTTGTGGTCCATGAAAATAGTGAAAGGGCAGCCATTCAGGTAGTTGTGGAACTTCCTCACCCCCACCACGATCACCAGCACCTCCTTATCAATTTGAGCATAGTTCCGCTCTGCTGAAGACAAGGTGCATGAATAATAGGCTACTGGGACCTTGTGGCTATTGGCTAGCCTATGACCCAGGACCACCTCCACCCCGTAGGGAGATGCATCACAAGTGAGAACTACGGGGAGGGCTTCATCGAAATGGGCCAGAACAGCATTTGAGGTTAGGAGGTCCTTAACAGCCTGGAAAGCCATGGCTTGTGGTGGCCCCCACTTTCAATGTGCATGCTTGTCCAAGAGGTGGTGCAGGGGCTCAGCCATGGCTGCCTTGTGTGGGAGGAATGTGGCTGAGGAAAGCCTGCAGCTCAGGTTTGGAGAAGGGGGTTGGTGCATCGACGATGGCTGTGATCTTGTCCGGCATGGGGTGGATGCTGCAGGTGTCAACTTTGAATCCCAGGAACTTGATGCTGGGGGCACTGAGAAGACATTTTTCCTTCTTTACTTTAAGCCTGGCCTCATTGAAGCGCTAAAGGACGGCTCACAGATGGCCAGAGAAGGCTTTGGAAGACACCACTGCAATCAGACCATCGTCGAAAAAGGGTTGCACTCTGGGGATCCCTTTAAGCAAACAGTCCATTAAATTCTGGAAAATCCCTGGAGCTACACTGACCCTGAACTGGAGACACTTGACCTTAAATGCCCCCCTGTGCATTACAATTGTCTGGGCTTCCGCTGTAGTGTCGTCTACTGGCAGTTGCTGGTACACCTGTGCCAAGTCCAGTTTTCTGAAAATTTTTGCCCCGGCCAAGGACACTAGGATGTGGCTCACCATGGGAACAGATATGTATAGTCTTGGAGGGCCTTGTTGATTGTGCACTTGTAGTCTTTAGAAATCCTGACATCCCCATTGGGCTTGACTGGGGTTACTATCGGGGTCTCCCACTTGGCATGGGGTACAGGCTCCAGTTCCCCCTGGCTAACCAGGAGTTTGAGTTCAGCCTCGATTTTGGGCTGAAGTGCAAACAGGGGCCTCTGGGCTTTCAGACAGAGTGGGCGAATTGCAGGATCAAGGACCCATATAGCAGCCAAGTGATCCATCAAAAACTGCCAGGAACTCATCACACACTTTACTGAAGTTCCCCAACTGCACCATATGTATCCCGGTGATGACTGGACCCAAAGAGTCAAACCAGGCTAGCTCCAGTAAACTGGTGAGATGGCCCTTGACCATGACCAGTTCCAATGGACCTTCGAATTCTTTGTATTTTATGTGGAACTGGCCCACCCCTTTAATGGTTACCGGGTTCTTTTGGAAATCCCATAGCATGAGGCCGGTGTCTACCAGTGGGGATCCCCCATTAGGGCAGAGTGTGTGTAAGGTCTCCTCGGAAGTTATCGAGAGGGAGGACCCTGAATCCACTTCCATCACACACAGGGCGCCCTCAATTAACACAGTCACTTTAATCTTATTGGTGGACCCCTGGGGCAAAAAATGTACCTGGTTGTGATGTACTGAGATGCTATGGAGTTTGGCTGTTTCCTGGTGTGTGGAAGTGTGGCACGGGTGTTCTTTGGATCGACATGCCCTGGTGATGTGGCCTTGCTTCCTGCAGGAACAGCAGATGGCATCTCGGAACTGGCAAGTCCCTCATTTGTGTGCATCCCTGCAGCTGGCACAGGTGGCTGAGGTGACTTGCTTCTCGGAATGTGATGGTGCTGATGCCGTACATTGTTGACTCCGCCAAGCCAGTTGGCGTACCTGGAAGGCCTCCTCCTCGTCCAATGCATCTGGGGCTAGAAATGTGCTTGTCAGGTTCACAGCGTGGCTGCAGTGCTCTTGGTGCAATTTCTTGTATGCTGTGGTTTCCTTCAAAGCCTTGTCCAGGGTCAGATCATCATGGCTTGTGAGCTTCTGGCATAGCTTGGGTTCTCAGAGGCCCACAATGAACTGGTTCATCAGCGTGTCGCTTAGGCTGGGGAACTCACATCTAGTGGCCATGTGATGGGGCCTCACTAAGAAGTCAGTGGTGGTTTTGGTGGAGCCCTGGAGGATTTTTGTAGGTTTCAGCGCAAAGTGGTCTGTGAGCACCTTCTCAATTTCGGCATAGGTGGCCTCTTTCGGGGATTTTGGGGCTATCAGGTCTTTCAGTAGCCTGAGCACCTCAATCCCACAAGAGTTGAGCAACAGGGATTTCTTCTTACCTTCCTCAGTGATGTCATGGAAGTCGATGTAGTATTCCAGTCTCTCGATCCAGTCTTCCCAGTGCTCAGGGTGCATGGTATTGAATTCAGGGAGGTTTCCCGGAGCTGCACCCATGATGACTCTGATGGGAGCACATGTCTGGGTGCTGTCTGGAGCAGTGTGGGGCATGGTGACCGGAGACTCGGTGCATGGTGCAGTGCTGGACCTGGAGTCAGTGATGCAGGGTGCGGCACCTTGGTGGTTGGTGCGCAGTGCGGTGCTCAGTTCTGCATCGGAGTCAGGCTCACTCATTGGGATCCCACCTTTGTCGCTAGTGAAAAGTACTGAGGTCGGAGACTCAGCATAGTGAAATCAGCTCAAATTTATTCAGTTACATCTGAACAAAGCTGGAAGATAGCCAGTCTACACCCGGCTTATATTCATATCAACACACACACCCGACACACTCCCAACACCCGTGATAGGTTCTATTTACATGGACCCAGAAACTATAGATTCCCTGCAGGATCCTGGCACACCCATTGGGCCTAGGATCCATGGTGTCTATTGTTCTAGGACCAAAGGTCTGTAGGTCCGTTGGACTGCATGGCCAGGCACATGCGGTCGCAACCCTCTTGCTACCTTACACCAAACCCTCTTGATACATTACACAAAGTTATCTTATTCCTGTTGCCTGATACCTACCTGACCATTTCTTCTCATAAGTAAAATAAAAGTTTGTTAGTTTTGAATTACTAACAGCCTCTTGTGTGCCATTATCAAACAAAGACAAAAGAAGAATTATAGTTGGTCTCTCAGATCCCTAGACTGGATCAGTATATATCTCTGTACATTTAAAATGCTGGTTGGGACAGACAGAAAAACAACAAAGAAAGAAAAGGGGCTGCCCAGCCAAGAAGAAGATAAAGGGATCCTGGGAGGAATTATCATAATCATTTTACAAGATCATTCAGCCAGTCACCTTTATTGGTATGTACAGATACTACAAACAGCAGTTAAACAAAGAGGGGTACAAAGCCAACTATATAAAAGTTTATGTGGCATTTAAAAAAGAAAAATAATACTATAACATTTCCTGACAGACTCTTATTGTGGACTGTAAAAATAGGGCTACCTTCTCAGTAACTTCAGGTAAGCGATCATTCAGAAGACAATAAAAATTAATATGATCAGAAAGGCCCAACATTCCAGCTAAAAACAAGTTTACATGTTTAGTGTGCAGGTCTGCATATAAGTAACAATGCGAGAGAATATGTGACATCAATTCCATGCAGCCTGAATTACAAAAACAGGTCTAACCAAGAATGCAGTCTTATAAGACCACTGATGGCATAGCACTGAATCTTGCCAGGGAAAAGGTTCTCAGAGTTTGGGCACCTTGTAAGAGGGATAAGTAAGAAGCCATCCAACCTGTAGTACGAGAAACATCAAAACTATGAGGGGAATAGGACTAAACTTAAAGCTAAACTATAAAGCTTTTGGGCTTCAGTGTCAAGGATTCTGTGTTTGATTAACAAGTATGCACTCATGAAAGGGAGCATGGCCAGAGAATCTAGGGAAATGCCAAAGGCCAGGATTTCTTTTCTCAGTATAAGCTGACCAGTTAGATATATTGGGCTCAGTGAACATTTGCTGAATGAAACTCCCAGCATCTATGCAATTATGTAAATGCTACCAGAACTTAATCGTCATGAGACACACTCTTGTTTCTACTAATTTTAGACAAATTCCTAAACAGATGGCTGCATATGGAATGCAGCATGGTATATTCATTGTTTTCCGTAAGAACTTAGATTGTACACATTCAATGGTCCAATCAAAGGCCCTTATCCAGATTGGAATCCCATATAATAGTTGGGAAATCACTTTGCCTACAAAAACTTTTTGCAACACTGGAACAAATTGATTACTAAAGAAAAAATGTAATATAGCTGAAGCACTAATGTTGGCTGCATTGGCCACCAATTTGTGTTGAGTTGACCATGATGCATTGTATTGAAATTGCAAGCCCAAATACCTAAAGCATTTAACTTGTTCTATTTCTTTCTCTCCAGTTACCCATTTATGCATTTTCCATGATCTAGCAAATACTAATAGTTTTGATTTCTCAATTTTCCTAACAGGAAGGGAAAGGAGATTGAAAGCTACTCTGAGATTCCAAGTGAAGGGTGGGGTATAAATCCAATTCTTCTTCTTCTTCTATGGACATTTGACAACATAGGATTGCCCAGGTAGTCTTGGGATCCAGTACCCTCTCTTCCTGTCAGTCATATTCTTATATGGCTTCTGAGTTCCTATCATTTAAGAATATAAGAAGAGCCCTGCTGGATCAGACCAATGGGTCCATCTGGTCCAGTTCCTGTCTCACACAGGGGCCAACCAGTTCCTCTGGATGGCCACTAACAGGGCAGAGAGGCTGAGGCCTTCCCTTTATGGGCCTCCTTTTGCAGGTTCATTGGGCCATAAGGGGACATGGTCAGCCTCCAAGGCCATGGTTTTGTGTTACTTGGTGCAACTGAAGGAGGTGTTTCCACCAGGTCCAGGGCATTGCTGAAATTTCTTTTTCAGCAAGGCCCTTGACCTACCCAATCCAAGCAACTCCTTCCTGGCACTGCGGCCCGTCGAAGGGTAGTGGAGGGCTAATCCTCCCAAGCCAGAACCCCAAAGGCCTATCACATACCACATTTGGTACTCACAGCTTCATGCCAGGAATATTTTGGGTATTCTGGGTAACATGTTGCATGTATACTGCAACCACCCAAGACAGTCTAGCAAGGATGTGGGACAGACCAACAGCCCTTCCCAGTCCAGTCTATGTCTGCCTATCTACAGATCAGGCTTCAACTGTAAACCCTCTTTGGGGGCATGCTAACAGGTCCTCCCTCTCTAGACTATAGTTGGTTAGTGTTATGCAGGCCTGTATTTCAGTTATGGGTCTTTCTCCTTCAATGTATCCAATAAAGCTGTGGCCTTTTTATTCCCAAGATTATCAGTGGTCCATCATATCATTCCTTGTCTGCATTCCCCCCCCCATGCCCTTAGGTCCACAAGTGCCAAAAGATGATAGACTTAGAAGTAAACATGCCAGTTGAGGAACAAATGAACTGGGTAAGCTTCTTAATACTTGTGGAGAAACATAATGGTCAGTTGTGCATATGCTTAGATCCAAGAGATCTCAATAAAGCCATCAAAAGGCAGCACTTCAAATTGCCAACTAAGGAGGAGATAATGGCTCAGTTTGCACATGCACATTTGTTCTAGTATCCTCAAGATTTTGGCAGTTAAAAGTAACTGATGACAGTTAAACCCTATATACATTTAACACTCCTTCTGAGTGTTGTATATTTATTTGCTTTCCCTTTGGTATTGCTTCTACCCTGGAGATTTATTATAAGACCATACATATAACTTATGAGCACATCAGTGGGGTGGACACCTCTATAGATGACATCATTGTCTGGGGTTCAACTAAAGCAGAGCATGATCAATGACTTTGGGAGGTTTTGAAAGCTACCAGGGCAGCAAACCCAAGACTGAATAGAGAGAAATGTTTTGGGGGTCATGGAACTTCATTTGCAGGAGATGCTGAGGGAGTGAAACCAGGTAAAAAGAAGTTGCTAGTTATAGACATGATGCCACATCCACAGCCCAAGAATGACGTTAAGTGGTTCTTGGGAAAGGTGAATTACCTGGGAAAATTCATCCCTCATCTGTCTACAATGGAGACTTCTGGAACAGAAAAAATGAGTAGTGCTGGGATGTAGCACAAGAGGAATCCTGGATAGTTATAAAGAACCAGATGATTAAAAACACACACATTAAAGTTCTACAGTGCACACAAGCCTATCAGAATTGCAGTGGATGCATCCCAAACTGACTTGGGCCAGTCCTCTTATGGAATAAGTGCTGGCATATCCTGAGGTACTGTGGCATATGCATGAAGAAATTAGATCCACATGAATTGAGAAGGAGATCCTCAGTATTCTATTTTCTTGTGAAAGATTCAGTCAATACATCTACAGTTAGACAGTGGCTGTGGAAATGGATCATAAGCCTCCCACAGCTTTATTCAGCAAATGACTGTATGTTGCAGAACCAATGAACAATGATTAAACTATAGAAATATTACTTGACTGTGACTTATACGCCAAGTAAACTTTTGTTTGTTGCTGATGTGCTTTCACGGGCCATCCCTCCTGTGGGAGTAAGGAAAAAAACCTATAGAGCATAAGCTAAAAGCATATGTAGACATGATTATTGCTTCCTTTCTGGTGCATACTAAAGCATTGTGCTGCATAAAAGATGTGACTGCTAAAGCCTCATCTTTACAGACTCTCATTCAAGCTTTCTCTGGTCAGTGGCCTGAAACTTGAAATATCTGTGACCTGACTATCTGTGCTTATTGGATTTGTAGACATGAACTCACAATGGCTGATGGATGTTTAAGGGGAGCAAAGTAGTGATTTCTGCTAGCCTCCACAAAGAAATGCTGCAGAAAAACCACGAGGCCCATATAGGCATTGAGAAGTATAAACAAGGCCCAGGATTAGTCCAATAGAAGCTTGTAGTAGAAAGCTGTTTAATCTGCCTCAAGTACAAGCCACAAAAAACAACAAACCGGAGATACACAGTCAGGAATGGCAATAAGAACAAAACTGTGTACAAAATAATTCCCCAAAAATCTTCAAAAAGGTAGCATTTATACAAGAAGAATATTTTATTGTCTCAAAATAATCTAATCCAACATCACAGTACAAATAGCAATATAAAATAAGGCTGAATGAACAAACAGTTCACAAATGTGTCTGAACTGATTTGAATTTGTGAGCTGTATGCCAATTTCTGAATATTGTTTAAGTCTGGGAGCAAATGATCACTTTTTGAAGAAGCTTGTGGGCGGAACGTGATAAGCCGCCGCTAGCTGTTGCATGAAAGGGAACTACTGGAACCTTTGACTGGAATCATTATTCTCTTGTTCCATAAGTGTTTCCTGGGTGAACACTGAAGACTGATGTTACAGCTGTTTATTCATTCAGCCTTATTTTGTATGGATATTTGTACTGTGATTTTGGATGAGATATTTTGGGACTATAAAATATTCCTGTTGTATAAATGCTACCTTTTTGAAGATTTTTGGTGAATTATTTTGTACACAGCCAAGTACAAGCCACAGCAACAACCAGAGTCACTGCATCCACATCCGGTTTCCAACTGAGCATACAGAAGGTGGGTACTGATCTATTCACATGACAATTCAAAAATTATTTGGTAGTCACTGTTATTCACTTTACCCAGAAGAGTACCTGGTGTCAAGCACCACCAGTAAATTGGGGATTGCATGCCTGAAGGGAATGTTTGCATGGCATGGCATTCCTGCTTTTCAGTTTTTCTGCACAGAATTTAGGCAGTTTGCCAAAGACTGGGATTCTCAGCACACCACATCTAACCCAAACTTTCTCCAGGCAAATGGACTTGTAGAAAGGTCTGTGGGTCCTCTGCTCAGCTTTTAATGGGAAGACGTTTAAGGAGTAATTTGCCCATTGCTAATAATTTGCTACAACCTACTAATAACAATTTTGAGAAAATGAAAGGCATGTTCAGAAGCTAAAACAGAAGCTATACTTTGACAAGAGATCTCATGACCTTCCTGAACTTAAACCACGAGATAAAGTTTGCATTAGAAATTCTTCAGCTTGCACTTGGGATCAGAGAGGGACAGTTGTGGAACAACCATATCCCAATGGTAATTTACTGCATCCTAATCACTATGAATTCAGACTGCTCTCCTGGTGTACTTCAGAAATGTCAGAGAGTAGTAGTTCCACCCACACTCCAGAGACATCAGAAGGCAGTAATTCCAGTGGCAGTCAACTGACAAATGCTTCAGATGAACATCAGATGCATGACCATTAACACAGACAGTTCCATTAAATATAGCTGGTGACCCAATGTGGAGGTGTTCAACAAGAACCATAAAATCTCCAGAATGACTTATTGAGAAATGTTAATTGTAAATATGGATTTGTATCCATTCCAATAGCTGTTATATTGATGTTAATTATTTTTAAAGGAAGATGTTGTGACAGAATTATAATTTCAAGATGTTCCCTTATATCAATTTAGTGTGTTAATTTGAAGAGCTTCCCTAAAATGACGTGTTCAAGTAGACAGTTTAGCCAGTTGAGAATGCTTGCATGAACCTGTTGGAGTTGCTCCTTAGATTAAAACTGTTTGAACTACTCCTCATTCTTCTGGTCTCTATTTTGGAACCCAGAAACATTACAGGACCATTAACAATTTGAGATATGAAGATGACACCACATAACTGGTGCAAAAAAATAAATAAATAAATACTTGTAACGACTACTGATGAAGGAGGAACTGCCAAAGCAGGATTACAGCTGAACATCAAGAAGACAAAAATAATGACTACTGAGGGATGACACAATTTTAAGGCTGACAATGAAGAGATTAAAATTGTTAAAGACTTTCTATTTCTTGGCTTGGTCATTGACCAAATGGAAGACTGCAACTAACAAATCAGAAGAAAACTGAGACTTGAACTAGAAAAAAGATCCTTAAATGCAAGGAAGTGTCACTGGAGACCAAGATCAAGATATATCATACTACAGCAGTCCTTGTTACTATTGATGTGAAAGTTGGACAATGAAGTAAGTTGACTGGAAGAAAATTGATGAATTTAAAACGGGGTGTTGGAGGAGAGTTTTACAGATGCCAAGGACTACCATAAAGACAAATAAGTGGATTCTAGATAATATCAAGCTTGAATTCTCCCTAAAGTAAAGGTAAAGGTTCCCTTGCTTGAAAGCCAGTCGAATCCGACTCTAGGGTTGCGGTGCTCATCTCCGTTTCAAAGCTGAAGAGCCAGCGCTGTCCGAAGACGTTTCCGTGGTCATGTGGCCGGCATGACTAAACACCAAGGTGCACGGAATGCTGTTACCTTCCCACCGAAGCGGTACCTATTTATCTACTTGCAATTTCTTGCTTTTGAACTGCTAGGTTGGCAGGAGCTGGAACTAGAGACAGGAGCTCACCCTGTCATGCGGCACCCAGGTCTCGAACTGCTGAACTACTGACCTTCCACAGCCTGCAGTTCAGTGTCTTAACCACTTGAGCCACCGCAGCTCCTAGAATTCTCCCTAGAAACTAAAATAATTAAACTGAGGTCACATCATGAGAAGACAAGGCTCACTGGAAAAGATAATAATGCTAGGAATAGCTGAAGGCAGTAAGAAATATGGAAGACCCAACATGAAATGAATTGACACAATAAAGGAAGCCATTACCTTCAGTTTGCAAAGATACTTGGAACTTGTTTCTTGAGAGAGTAAAAAAAATGTTTTGAAACTTATCTTTTCCTGCAGATATTCCTAAATTGATCACTCATGGCCTACAAGTGAAAAGCATTTGCTCTGGGACAACTTCCACAGGCTAGTGGGCCACTGAGGATGGTCGAGGCCAGTGTCCTACCACCTATTAGCAGTGCTGCCTGTTCTTGACAGCAGTCTGGGACGCTGGCGTTTGGGTGCCAAATAATCAGGTTTTGTTTTTTCCCCTAATGTCTGAGCTAGGGTGCTATTTTGTGGATTGTAATTTAATGTTCAAGTATATTTTATCTCTATTTACAGAATATGTTATTGAATGTTGTGAGCCACCCTCAGACTTATGACCCAGGGGAGGGGAGGGGTACAAGTCTAAGGATAAAAATAAATAAATAAGAACATAAGAACATAAGAGAAGCCAATGTTGAATCAGGCCAATGGCCCATCCAGTCCAACACTCTGTCACACAGCGGCCAAAATATACCAGGTGCCATCAGGAGGTCCAGCAGTGGGGCCAGAACACCAGAAGCCCTCCCACTGCTACCCCCTCCAGCACCAAGAATAGAGTGCATCACCTGCTCCAGACTGAGAGTTCCCTTCTATACCCTGTGGCTAATAACCACTAATAGACTTCTGTTCCATATGTTTATCTAATTCCCTCTTGAAACTGTCCATGCTTGTAGCTGCCACCACCTCCTGTGGCAGTGAATTCCATATGTTAATCACTCTTTGGGTGAAGAAGTACTTCCTTTTATCTGTTCTAACCCGACTGCTCAGCAATTTCATGGAGTGCCCACGAGTTCTTATATTGTGAAAAAGGGAGAAAAGTACTTCTTTCTCAACCTGCTCAATCCCATTCATAATCTTATAAACCTCGATCATGTCAACCCTCAGCCGTCATTTCTCCAAGCTAAAGAGTCCCAAGCGTTTTAACCTTTCTTCATAGGGAAAGTGTTCCAACCCCTTTATCATTCTAGTTGCCCTTCTCTGCACTTTTCCCAATGCTATAATATCCTTTTTGAGATGTGGCAACCAGAACTGTACACAGTATTCCAAATGAGGTCTCACCAATAATTTATACAGGGGCATTATGATACTGGCTGATTTGTTTTCAATTCCCTTCCTAATAATCCCCAGCATAGCGTTGGCCTTCTAGACAGTTACACACTGTCTAGACATTTTCTTTGAGTTATCTTACTATGACTCCAAGATCCCTCTCTTGGTCAGTCTCTGCCAGTTCAGACCCCATCAACATGTATTTATTTTTAGGATTTTTGGCTTCAATGTGCATCACTTTGCACTTGGCCACATTGAACCCAATTTGCCACATTGATGCCCACTCACCCATCCTTGACAGATCCCTTTAGAGTGCCTCACAATCCTCCCTGGTTTTCACCACCCTGAACAACTTCATGTCATCTGCAAATTTAGCCACTTCACTGCTTACTCCCAATTCCAAATCATTAATAAACAAGTTAAGAAGCATTGGACCCAGTACTGATCCCTGTGGTACCCCACTGCTTACCACCCTCCACTGAGAAAGTTTCCCATTTACACTCACTCTCTGTTTCCTATTTATAAGCCAGTTTTTGATCCACAAGAGGACTTGTCCTTTTATCCCATGACTATTGAGCTTACTTAGGAGCCTTTGATAAGGAACTGTAACAAAAGCTTTCTGAAAGTCAAGGTAAATAATATCTATTGGGTCCCCTTTGTCCACATGTTTGTTCACTCCCTCAAAAAACACTAACAGGTTAGTGAGACAAGATCTTCCCTTACAGAACCCATGCTGAGTCTGCCTCAATAGTTTTTGTTCATCAATGTGCCTACTAATTCTTTCCTTAATAACAGTTTCCACCAACTTATCCGGTATTGATGTCAGACTGACTGGCCTATAATTTCCTGGATCTCTCCTGGAGCCCTTTTTAAAGATGGGAGTGACATTAGCTACCTTCCAGTCCTCAGGAATGGAGGCAGATTTTAAAGTAAGATTACATATTTTTGTAAGGAGATCCACAAGTTCACATTTGAGTTCTTTCAGAACTCTCGGATGAATGCCATCCAGGCCTGGTGATTTATTAGTTTTTAAATTGTCCATCAGTCGGAGGACTTCCTCTCTTATCACTACAATCTGATTCAGGCCTTTCAAACCCTCTCCCGAAATCGGTGCTTCTGGAGTGGGCAAGCACTTCTCTTCCACAGTGAAGACAGAGGCAAAAAATGCATTCAGCTTCTCAGCCATTTCCCTATCATCCTTCACTACTCCTTTTACCCCTTGGTCATCCAAGGGCCCCACTGCCTCCCTGGCTGGCTTCCTACTTCTAATGTATTTGAAGAAAGTTTTATTGTTGGCCTTTATGTTTTTTGCAATATGCTCCTCATATTCCCTTTTTGCTTGCCTGATCACAGACTTGCATTTTATTTGCCATAGTCTGTGTTCTCTTTTATCAACCTCACTGAGACTAGCTTTCCACTGCTTAAAGGAATCTTTCTTACCTTTTACAGCTTCCATTACTTTATTTGTTAACCATGCAGGCTTTTTTCTATACCTATTTGTGCCTTTCCTAACCTGTGGTATATATTTTTTCTGAGCTTCTAGGATTGTCTTTTTAAATAGTCTCCAAGCTTCCCCCAGTGGTTTTGACCTTCTCCACTCTTCCTTTCAATTTCTTCCTCATATGTCCCCTCATGTGGAAATGGTGCCCCATTTCCCCTTGACCGTCATGCTCCCTGACAGCAGCTGGGCTGCCAGATCCAGAGTGGGACATATCTAACAAGTCCCCGAGAGTCTTCTCCGGGCACCTAACTGACTGTCTCTGCTTCTCCAGATCAGCCACTTTGGCCTCAAGGGAGCAAACTCGCTCCCTGAGAACCAAGAGCTCCTTGCACCGAGCACACACCCAAGACTTCTGACCAGTGGGCAGATAGTCATACATGTGACACTCCATGCAAAACACTGGATAGCCCCCAACCCCCTGCTGGCATTCTGGCTTCATAATTGTTTTTAAACAAATACTTCTATATAACCCCCCTTTTAAAACCCTTTTTATTTATATGGTTACTGTTATAGAAGTCTACTTACCTTACTGGGAACCCAAGGAGATGAGGTCCCCGGCTTTCTGGCTCTTCCTGGGCTTCTTACAGAGCCCCTAGGCTAAGAGCCACAAGCCAAGAGCCTCACCCTTCGGCTTGTGCCTCTTGCAAGCTTCCTGCCTTAAATAGAAGCATCCCCCCAGGAGAGGGTGTGGCCAGCAGCTATTCAAATTCACCCTAGGCACTTAATTACAGGTAAACAATGACCCTTTCACACCCTAACTCCAGCAGCCAGGAGTCTGCTACAACTCACCCACACACTCCCAAATACAGTCCCCCACACAGTACCTTCTCAGCTAATGCACCTCAGCTGAAACTAAATAAATAAAAAAACCACTCACCCCTCTGGCAGCTCTAACACTTGCTCCTTCTCAGAGCTCAGCTGGGTCAAATAGTGGTGTTCCAAGGCTAATCATGCCAGCCACATGACCACGGAAACGTCTTCGGACAGCACTGGCTCTTCGGCTTTGAAACAGAGATGAGCACCGCAACCCTAGAGTCGAATTCGACTGGCTTTTGAGCAAGGGAACCTTTACCTTTACCTAAGGCTAATCAGCATCTGCTTGGCAAGTTGCAAGATTGGGGCAATTGACGTGATGAGTCAACATGAGTCTTCCATAGACTATTGGAGTGAGGCAGACACTTTGCCTACTCTGAGGCCTGTGCAATTTGCCCTGATGAAGTGACAGTATCACAGCTGTTTATAAGAATATAAATATCAAGGACATATCCTAGGTGAGATTTCTTTGTTTCAAATTCAACTAGATGCCAGTTACCTTTTTTCTTATTTCTGGTCCAATCTTTTTGAAACTTGGGTTTGTTTGTTTGTTTGTTGAGTTGAGGAGAGGTACCAGCTTCTATGCTGCAAATTTGGTGCCTCTACCTCAAAAAAACCCAGCCCCACCCAGAGCCCCAGATACCCCCAGATCAATTCTCCTTTCCTTTCTTTCCTTTCCTTAGAAGCTCAATGATTCACAGATCTTGAGCAGCAGAAGATACTTGCCTTTTAGTTTTTTAATGCAAGGGCTAAAAGGACTGAGACAAATTCTGCAGTTGCCAGAGTAAACTTAGGATCCTTATCGCTGAGCAAAAGAGCCAGGGTTTCCAGAGTGTAGGGCAGTGGTGGCAATCCTATGGCATGTGTGCCAGAGTAGGCATTAAGAGCCCTCTCTGTGGGCATGTGCACGGTCACCCCAGCACAGAGTTCGTTACTAGAAAACCTACCCCCCATGTGCCGCCACAGCATCCCTGCCAAAAATGGAAGAGGGCACGCTGGGCAGCTCTCTCCTGGCTGGGCGAGCTCTCTCCCCTGCTCTTCTTGCCGACCTAGCTGGTATCAAGCTGAAATGAGTGCCATCTTCTTGAGGCACAACATGGCAACTATTGGCTATAAGGCCATAAAGTAGCTCAAATATATAGGAATCTGTGTGAGAGAAGCATGGACTATCCAAAAGCTGTTGTCCCACAACAAGGGTACAAGGCTGAGGGTTCTTGAACTAAGGATGCAAGCATCTTGTGTTTTCTAGGCAATGGAATTATCGCTTGCTGCCATTCTATTGTATCTAAATAGGATTGGCTAATGTGGTGACAGCTGCTGCCAAAGCAACATTTTAAAAAATTGCACAGCCAATCAGAAGTTTTGCTGGGCAAAAGCACCACCTGCTTTCTAAAAAAAATACTTGATGGGCACCAGAAAGTGTTGGCATGTGCCATGGTGCCCATGGGCATGCCAAATACAAACTTTTACCTTTCAATAAAAAGTTGTTTGTATCATTGAAAGCTCTGTTACTGTGTTTTTTTTAAGACAAAAGTTGTTAATGTATGAGTTCTTTTTTCTAAACTAAAACCTCCGTATTTAGGTTAAATTGCCGTGTTGGCACTTAGCAATAAATAAGTGGGTTTTGGGTTGCAGTTTGGGCACTCAGTCTCTAAAAGGTTCACCATCATTGGTAGGGGGAGGGTTGGTTGATTAAGGCTTAATATAGTGATCCCTCATAAAGAACCTGCATTCAAGCAGGGCATCGAAGGATATATTTATCCTATTAAGCCCACAAGGGCAGATCCTGTCAGAATAGGGCCTGTTCAAAAGTCTCCCCTGTAAAACCATTGTAGGAATAGTATTCAATCTTGCAAACAAAAAAAGCTCTACAGTAATGTAGGATGGTTAGAACATTTTTTTTTTTTTTTGGGGGGGGGTGGTAAGGATCTTGGGGAAGAAATACCAAAAGATCAAACTATGTGGGCTCTCAGAATCAGGCTACTACAAGTGGAGACCCGCAAGAAACTTGCGGGATGGTCATCCCATTCCTCACACCTTTGCTTCCTCCCCTCTACCCTTACCTATCTCACACTCTTTCTCCCTTCTGGGGGTGGAGCCATAGACTCAACCCTCCAAAGCAGCCATTTTATCCAGGGGAACTGATCTCTGTCACCCGGACAACAGTTGTAATTCTGGGTGATCTCCAGCCCTCACCCAGAGGCTGGCAATGGTAGTTCTCATGGAGGAAATGGCTGGTTTGGAGGGTGGAGTCTATGGCATTATACTGGTCTGAATTCCTCCCCTCCTCAAACCCTACCATCCCCAGGATCCACCCCTTAAATGTCCAGGAGTTTCCCAATCCAGAGTTGGCAACCCTATTTCCTTCCCACCCAACAGCCAACTTAACCTTTATCTGCCTTTATCTGTCTTCAGCTTTTTGTCTCCACACCCCTCCCCCACAGCTTCTACCAAGGAAAATTATAGTCTTTCTCCACGGTGGGGACCAAAGCAGCTTACATTATTCTCACCTCCTTTTTATCTGCACAACAACCCTGTGAGGTTGGTTAGGCTGAAAGTATGTGACTGGTCCAAAATCACCCAGTCAGCTTCCACCATAATATGGGGATCTGAACCTGGGTCTTGCAGACCCTACTCTGAGGCTCTAACTGCTGCATCACTGCTGGCTTTCATAGGGTGGCTGCTGAACAGCAGCAAGCAGCCAAGCCAAGTTGAGTCATGCAAATTAGGTGGTATCAAGTCACCCAGAGGGTGCTGCCTAGGGATGCCAGCCTCCAGGTGGGATCTGGGGATCCCCTGGAATTACTGCTCATCTCCAGACTACTGAGATAACTTCCCCTGGAGAAAATTGATGCTTTGGAGGGTGGACTCTAGGGCATTGTACCCCACTGAGGTCCCTGTCCTCCCCAGGCTCCATCCCCAAATCTCCAGGAGTTTCCAGACCTGGAGCTGGCAGCCCCACTACCCCCATCCCCTGCCAGTGCCCGTGGGGGAACCTGGCAACCCTATACTGCTGCCAGGCCTAGGGTTGGTAACCTCCAAGTGGGGCCTGGAGAGTGAACTCCAGAGATCTGTGAACAACAGAGATCTGTCTCCCTGGAGAAAATGGATGCTTTGGAGGGTGGATTCTGTGGCATGATGCCCAGCTGAGGCCTCTCCCTTCCCCAAATCCTGCCCTCCTTGCACTCCAACCCAAAACCTCTAGGAATCCCCCAGCCTGGACCCAAGGCTCCCTCCCTCCCCCTCCTTCCAAGGCCGAAAGAGGCCTGGAAAGAAAGGGCCCTCCCCCCTTTTACTGACAGAGCCAGTCAGAAGCCTCCTCTCCCCCCCCCCCAACGTTCTAATCTCTCACCATTGAGGCCTGGAGTCAGGTCCCTGCAGAGGCCATTTCAAAAGGCTTTTTGGGGGGAATTCAACCGTCCCTGAAGGGATTTCCTCACTTTTCGGATTTTTCTACAAACCCAGGAAGTCTACTGACTATGTAGGAAAAGCTGTTGGGGGAGAGTGAGGCCCCTGTTGGTGGGAATAGGTATCCGCACAGAAAAAAAAAGTCTGGGAATTAGAATAAGGATAATCGATTTCTAGGACACGCTTTTTGATCAGAGAAAATGCTTTGGATTTGCCCGTCTCAAAAATATCATTAACGACATTCCAACTATCATCAGTTTCCCAACCAGGATCAAAAAGGATTTCTGAGTGGAGGGGAAAGCTGTAAGTTCGATGAACATCAATGCCTTCTGCTGATGAATCATGGGATCCAACTCACTGATTCCAAGTCCCTGTCATAAATGTTAGGTCCTAGGGGCCAGCCTTAGATCTGCAGTGTATCTTGATACATGAAATTGGCCGAAACCGAATGAAATGCAGAAGAGGAAATGGCTATCTAGTTATGGCCAGACTGTCTTGGGCATCTCCTAATGCACACTAACCAAGGTCCATAGATACACGTATCTGCACGCCCCTCCCAAGCAATTAGTATATGTACTGGGGCTTCTGAATGTTTCATTGTAAGAAAAATATTAGCCAGGATTCCAAAAAAAAGAATGGAACTATTGAGTAAAATGTGGGTCTACTCTATGGGTTCTCTTCATGGTATCTAGAAAAAAAGTCAATATGCTAACTGCTTAAAATGGCATAATCTTGTCAAACATGTACAGAGAAATCTACTTACATTTATTCATCTGGGACAGCTCAGCCAGCTTCCAACTATATGTCTCTTTGAGATGAAAAATGACAGAAAGTACTCCCTAGACATATCCTAATGCAAAGTCACTTGAATGCCCTTCAGCTTTCAGAACAATAAAAGTGAGATAAAAATAAATAAAATCCAATGTGCCCCAGTTTATCTTATGAAAGGGAAAGTTTTCAATTCTGCTTAAAAATCTACCACTTTTTCATTTGATATCGACATTCATTTATAATGAGGCACTTTAGTGCAATGAAGTTCCAGAGATACAGATGTTTAAAGTAGCCTGGAAATGCCAGCTGAGTTTTAGAGTTATTGTCCCACTGTGTTCGTACAAAGATATTATTATGGACCATGCCATTGTGTTGTTCAAAGCACGATTTTTGCTTTGACACAACTTAACCATTAACAATGAATAAATGGCAACTGAGGCAAATCACCTTGGTCTTTGGCATGCTCTACCCATGCACACCTGCAGGGTGGGACGATGCTGAGAAAATGGGTTTCCCATTTTGTGTTTGAGATCTGGGCCAAGAACAATTTGAATTTGAGCAGACAAGCTCAGCTAACTGTTGGAGCAGACTGGGGCGGGCGGGAAGATGCTATGTCTATGTAACAGACCCAGCTTTTAAAACCCTGGCACAATTATCTGATCTTGCTTTAGAACATAGGGTCCCACTTGTGGCCTGCAGCCAGGGCCTTGCTCTACATGTCAGCTAAATCAGATCAGCTAAGTGGAGCTTTAGTGGGCAATTCTAACTGTACGCATTGGGATCATTGAACATACATCTCGTGTTTAGGTAAATGGACAGGCTAACACACAAAGTTCTACTGGCAGCAAAAGGCAGACTGATCATTTTATTTGATTAATTGTCTAATTGCTACAGACTATGCAGGGTTAAGGCTTTCTGGGCAAGGTCTGTTTTGCTCCAGTTAGTGAATCTGGTGTAGTCCTGCTTTCTCATTGTTTCTTTGGTGGCCAAAGATCTGTTTACCACTCAGATGCAGAATATGGAGGCAAACAGATTTGGACTCTGAGATGGGGTGGCTGCCTTACACCAAAGGTGCCTTGACCAGCTCATGGGACAGCCCAGTCCCTGGGGATTTAGTCCCCTTAGTCCCTCTCTCTCAGCCCAAGACATTTGATACTTTCAGTTCTGTTCAATCTTTTTATTTATCCATTGGTTCATCAGGCTGTCCCGATATTTCCATCCATTATTTTGCTGACAATATTTCTGTTATGCATTCCTTCTTACTTTCTTCTGGGAAAGCAATCTTCCTAGCAGATTATGTTGCTTTCCATTTTTGGCAGAATGTGCCGGCTCTGGCCTGCAGGCCCCATCCTGCCTTGCCCTCTGTGACAGATTCCAGGCTTGACATCAGCCTGCAAGCACAGATACCTGCAAGTCACATGAATAGCAGTGATGATGTAAGCCTGATGCAGAACTCAAGGGGGAGTTCTAAATAAAACAAACAAACTCTTGACAGTTGGAGTTTGACAGTTGAGACTGTAAGTTGGTTTTTAGTGAGTTGGTGCTGAGCCAGGGGACTGACAAGTCTTGTTGGAACAAATGAGCTATCTATATAGTTTCCAATATTAAGGGAAACTGAGAAAAGCTGAACGTGAAAACCATAGTGAAAACGAAGGAGTCTTAACAAGGAAAATAAGCTCCTAGTGGTTAAATAAGAAATACACATTCCTCTCCTTAGAAATTATACCCTGCTGGAGGAAGTGCCTGGTTTAGGGGTTTAATGTGTGCCTGGAGTGTTTGTTGGACAAGTGGACGTCCAAGGATCAAGCTATGGCACAGCAGAGGTATTTCTCTGTGAAGGTGTAGAGTACCTAAGAAACCTATACAAAAACTGGCTGTTTAAAACAGCATAAGGGTTGAGTTTGGAGAGAGAGAGAGAGAGAGATTTGTACTGTGTCATCTGAAGAGACTGATTATAAAGGAACTAACCTAAAGCTAAAATATACCATCTGCAACTACATATCCACAAGTATCAAAGTTTTCCCTTGTAAATATTTTTCCTGCCTGACTTTGTAAATAATTTTTCAGTTGGTTGTACTGTTCCAAGTTGCATGTGCCTCAGTGTCTGACAGTATCTGACAAAGTTAAACAGTAGACTTCATCTTATAAAAAGGCAGTGTTCATAAAAAGCCCTAGAAACAATAAGTGGCTTGAGTTTTGACAAAAGGGCGAATTGTGTAGGTTCTTGGGTTGACAGAGGTTGGCAGACAGTGTCAGCCTCACTCCAGCCTAAGAAAGGTTAAAGGAACCAAACCCCTCATAACCTAAAATAAGGGGGTTTGTTGCACCCTCCTTTGTTGTTGTTCAGTCACACAATCGAGTCCAACTCTTCGCGACCCCATGGAACAGATTACGCCAGGCCCTCCTGTCTTCCGCTGTCCGCTGAAGTTTGCTCAATTTCATGTTCGTTGCATCAATGACACTGTCTAACCATCTCATCCTTTGCCGTCCCCTTCTTCTTTGACCTTCAATCTTTCCCAGCATCAGGGTCTTCTCCAGTGAATGCTCCCTTCTCATTTGGTGGCCAAAGCATTTGAGCTTCAGCTTCAGGATCTGGCCTTCCAGGGAACAATCAGGGTTGATTTCTTTTAGGATTGACTGATTTGATCTCCTTGCAGTCCAAGGGACTCTCAAGAGTCTTCTCCAGCACCATAGTTCAAAAGAATCTATTCTTCGGCGCTCGGCCTTCCGTATAGTCCAACTCTCGCAACTATACATTACTATGGGGAATACCATTGCTTTGACCATGCGGACTTTTGTTGGCAAGGTGATGTCTCTGCTTTTTATCATGCTGTTTAGGTTTGCCATCGCTTTCCTCCCAAGGAGCAGGCATCTTTTAATTTCATGGCTGCAGTCACCATCTGCAGTGATCTGGGATCCTAGGAATGTGAAGTCTGTCACTACTTCTATGACTTCCCCTTCTATTTGCCAAGGAGTGATGGGCCCAGATGCCATGATCTTAGTTTTTTTGATGTTGAGCTTCAAGCCCACTTTTGCGCTCTCCTCTTTCACCCTGAGCAAAAGGCTCTTTAGGTCCTCTTCACTTTCTGCCATCAGAGTGGTATCGTCTGCATATCTGAGGTTATTGATCTTTTCCCCAGCAATCTTAACTCCAGCTTGTGATTCATCCAGGCCAGCATTTCTCATGATGTACTCTGCATATAAATTAAATAAGCAAGGTGACAATATACATCCTTGCCGTACTCCTTTTCCTATGCTAAACCAATCAGTTGTTCCATATCCGGTTCTAACTGTTGCTTCTTGACCCTTATACAGGTTTCTCAGGAGACATGTGAGGTGGTCCGGTACTCCCATCTCTTTAAGAACCTGCCATAATTTATTGTGATCCACACAATCAAAGGCTTTAGCATAGTCAATGAAGCAGAAGTAGATGTTTTTCTGGTACTCTCTTGCTTTCTCCATAATCCAGCGAATGTTGGCAATTTGATCTCTAGTTCCTCTACCTCTTCGAAACTCAGCTTGTACTTCTGGCAGTTCTCTATCTACGTACTGTTGGAGCCTAGCTTGTAGGATTTTGAGCATGACCTTGCTAGTGTGTGAAATGAGTGCAATTGTGCGATAGTTTGAACATTCCTTGACATTGCCCTTCTTTGGGATTGGAATATACACTGACCTTTTCCAATCCTGTGGCCACTGTTGTGTTTTCCAAATTTGTTGGCAAATACAGTGCAGCACTTTAATAGCATCTTCTTTTAAGACTTTGAATAACTCAGCTGGGATACCATCACCTCCACTAGCTTTGTTGTTAGTGATGCTTTCTAAGGCTCATTTAACTTCACTTTCCAGGATGTCTGGCTCGAGGTCAGTGATTATACCATTGTGGTTGTCAAGGACATTGAGGTCCTTCTTGTATAGTTCTTCTGTGTATTCTTGCCATCTTTTCCTAATCTCTTCTGCTTCTGTTAGGTCCCTACCGTTTTTGTCCTTTATCATGGCCAGCTTTGCATGGAACGTTCCCTTGATTTCTCCAATTTTCTTGAAGAGATCTCTAGTCCTTCCCAATCTATTGTTTATTACTTTGCATTGTTCATTCAGGAAAGCCTCCTCATCTCTCCTTGCTGTTCTCTGGAAATCTGCATTCAGCTGGGCAAATCTTTTCTTTTCACCATTGCCTTTAGCTTTCCTTCTTTCCTCTGCTATGTGTAAAGCCTCATCAGACAGCCACTTTGCTTTTTTGCATTTCTTTTTCTTTGGGATGGCGGTGATTGCTGCCTCCTTTACAATGTCATGGACCTCTGTCCATAGTTCTTCAGGCACTCTGTCTATCAAATCTAGTCCCTTAAACCTATTCTTCACCTCTACTGTATATTCATCGGGGATGCGATCTAGGTCAAATCTGAATGGCCTTGTGGTTTTCCCAACTTTCTTCAATTTAAGTCTGAATTTTGCAATGAGTAGCTCATGTTCTGAGCCACAGTCAGCTCCAGGTCTTGTTTTTACTGACTGAATAGAGCTTCTCCATCTTTGACTACAAATTATATAGTCAATCTGATTTCGGTGTTGCCCATCTGGTGATGTCCATGTGTAGAGACGCCTCTTAGGTTGTTGAAAAAGGGTGTTTGCCATGACCAGCATGTTCTTGACAAAACTCTGTTAGCCTTTGCCCTGCTTCATTTTGTTCTCCAAGGCCAAACTTGTCTGTTATTCCGGTTACCTTTTGATTTCCTACTTTAGCATTCCAATCCCCTATGATGATGAGGACATCATTTTTTGGTGTTAGTTCTATGAGCTGTTGTAGGTCTTCATAGAACCGGTCCACTTCAGCCTCTTCTGCAGCAGTGGTTGGGGCATAGACTTGGATTACTGTGATGTTGAATGGTTTGCCTTGGATTCGGACCGAGATCATTCTGTCATTTTTGAGATTGTATCCCAATACTGCCTTTCTCTCTCTCTTGTTGACTATAAAGGCCACACCATTTTTTCTACGGGATTCCTGGCCACAGTAGTAGATATAATGGTCTTCTGAGTTAAATTCGCCCATTCCTGTCCACTTTAGTTCACTGATTCCCAAGATGTCGATGTTCATTCTTGCCATCTCATTTTTGACCACGTCAAGCTTACCTTGATTCATAGATCTTACATTCCAGGTTCCTATGCTGTATTGTTCTTTGCAGCATCGAACTTTCCTTTCACTGTCAGACACATCCACAACTGAGTGTCCTTTCGGCTTTGGCCCAGCCGCTTCTCTCTTTCTGGGGTTACTCGTACTTGCCCTCTGCTCTTCCCCAGTAGCATGTTGGACACCTTCCGACCTGAGGGGCTCATCTTCCAGCGTCATATCTTTTAGCCTTTTGTTACTGTCCATGGGGTTTTCTTGGCAAAGATACTGGAGTGGGTTGCCATTTCCTTCTCCAGGGGATCACGCTTGGTCTGAGTTCTCTGCTGTGGCCTGTCTGTCCTGGGTGGCCCTCCACGGCATAGCCCACAGCCTCATCGAACCACGCAAGCCCCCTCACCACGACAAGGCAGTGATCCATGAGGCAGTGATCCATCCTCCTACAGGTTGCCAACTCCCTGGAGGGGCTTTTTCCTTTTATTCTCCAGTAGCCACTACCACCAACTGTTCAATATAGGGGTTTCCCACTGAGGGGATCAGGACCCTCAGCTCCCCTTCCTATCTCAGAGGCCTTGCCTCAGTGACTCCCACTAGCCCATAGGTTTTCCAGGTCTGGGTTGGAAAATACCTGAAGATTTGAGGGATGGAACCTGAGGAGTGTGGAATTTGGATAGGGGAAGGATTTTCATGGTATATAATGCCATAGAGTGTTTCTTCCAAAGTGGCCATTTTCTCCAGGTGAACTGATCTTCAGCACCTGGAGATCACTTGTAATCTTGGGAGATCTCCAGCCACCACCTGGATGTTCGCAACCCTACTAGCCCAGAACCTGGCTACCACAGGAACAGATAAATGCCTTGTGCTCCCTGGAGAACAGCCACTTGCCAACTGCTTGCATTCCCCCTTCCTGGTTTCCCCTTTGAAATAGTGTGTCCAAAACAGTGGGGGGTCTATGTGGTACAGAGAACCACTTCCAGAATCAAAAGTTTAAAATATTTATTAAAAAGGATTTTTTTACAAGCATATCATTAGCACCACATCAGACTGAAGCAAGGAAGAGCAAAAGAAATTGGTAAAATGCAAATACTCTGTCCCTCTCTCTAAAACATGCCCTAACTAGATGTTAAAATTAGGATACACTCTAAAGATCCTCCATTACCTTGAGGGTTAGTCCAGCACTCTAGCCCAGCCGCATGGTCCAAAAATGGCTACCTGCTCCCATCCTCAGACAAGAGGTCTATTCAGCTCAGCATCCCAAGAAAACAGAGCAATTCATCCTGTTCCTCCTCCCCCTTGACAGCCCTGGTCAAGGCTTCTTTTCCTGTCATCTCCAGGAAGTTTCTTCCTAAAAACCTGTCTAGCAATAGGCATGCTGTGTACTTCTAGTAATCTCCCAACCTGTACTACTGCTGCAGAGTGGAACCACAAGGGATAATGCATAAGAAGGAAGGTGAAGGAAGCAAAATTGCTCCCTCTTGCTTTTTGTGTGAGTGGAGCACAAGAGGAAATGATTTGGGCCCCTGCTCACTACAGTTTTCTGACCATGTGAGTCATGGAACTGCAGGAATACATTTTCCTGCAAACAGAAATAAGCAGGGGGTGAGGGGTGGTACCCACTCCCTTAAGCTGCTACTGCCGCCAACAGATTTTCTTGGTAAAACATTTTGAGTTGGCCTGTGTAGTTTCTCCAGTTCTGGAAAAGACTTCCCTTTTAGAATATCATCTCTCTTTTTTAAAAAATATAAACTACACATGGAAAATTTACATGAAAGTCCTGTAATGTTTGTATTACAGCTCTGCCTTTCCATTGACTCATATTCTGCAAAGGAAAATGAATAGTGACTGCATCAAGTTTGGGGCTGTTCTGCATATTTATTTACTTGTATTTCTGCTCAACTGAAAGTCCCAAACATTGGCCCACAGAGAGATGTGAGCTTGGTGGTGGCTGGGTGATCTGTTGGACAGTTTGTGCTTTGGTGGTGGTGGCATCCGCCATGGCAGTGGTTGTGTAGTCATAGCCAAAGCTGTGGGGCTTGTGAGGTGGACAGGCTTGGGCAGTCATTCACATGGAGGGCAGGGGCGCTGCTAGTGCAATGGATGTCCAACTGCTTGCTCGCTCCCTTCCTTCTGTCCTTGGTGGCTTGCTGGCTGCTGCCTCTCTGGCCAGGTGTTTAGCATCTCCTCCAGAGGGCACAGTTCTTTTAAAATGTTTAATACACACATGCTACCTCTAGCTAAACTTTTAAAGCATTCCCTGCCAATGATTACAGGTTGAAGAATCTTCTATTTCAAGAAACATGCCCAGCATGAAACTGACCAATAAGGAGTGGGAGTAAGACTTCAGTGTGGGTGGAGGAGTTGCCGAGGAAATCTGTATGCTCTTGAATTGCCTTTGGCTTGGAACCAAAGCAAGGGGAAAGACCACCAAAAAAACACTCTCAGAAAACCCAGGGAAACAGCAAATGGAAAGCGAACTGAGCACTGAAGGGAGGACAAACACTGCAGAAGAAAAAAACAAAACAGAACACCCAAAGGACGTGCATGGTGAAAGCAATGGGAATGCAGAATGACAAAGAAAACCCAATGGACATGCATGGTGAAAGTGAGGGAAAACACCCATGCATAATAGGCCATTGAGTGGATGCTGCAAATAAGCCTTTGGCTAAATCATCTTCAGTCTGGCTCTGATCTACAGCAAATCTTTAATGCTTTACTACTGTAAACCCAGAATGCTGGAAAGCAAACTAACTTGGGCACCTTGTCAAAAAGTACTTTTGTGAGGTCTCATAGCAATCATACGGCAATATACTTTTCTGTCCTGATGGTTTCAGAACTTATATTGCCTACAGAATGGATTCATAAGAATATGTGTGCAGAGGATATAGGAATACAGTTCTATGTTTGTGTATGTGGACTGCAGGATGGCTACACCAGGTGTAATATGGTAGCACATATGGCTGGAACCACATGCTCAATTATGGAATTTTACATATACAGAGAGATTCAGATGAGCAAGTAGTTGCTATTCACCACATTCACCCCCACACATTGTGAAAGTGTAACCATCAATATGACAGCAGGTCAGTTTAAACATAGAACTCAATTTTTTAACACTGCCTTCCAATCTGCTTCTGGGTTCAGCTGAAGGTCCAGCTTGTGACTTTCAAAACCTTGGCTCTTCACATTTGAGGATGCAGTTTTCTTGGTTGCTCACTTAAGCTACACTCCTAAGGACACTTTCCTGGGAGAAAGCCTGATTGAATAATATGGGACTTTCTTCTGAGCTGGCCTGGTTAGGATTACTCCCTTAGATCAGTCCAGCTTTCTCTCTGGATCATCTCGTCTTTTTGGGCAGTATGATCAGCCTTGGTGAAAGACCAAGCTTTTTCTGTATCCTCTGCCTTGATAATGGAACAGCCTCCCAGAAGAAATGCCCCGAATGTCATGTGCTGTTCTGAGCAGTAAAGAAATAATTAGAGCAGCCCCTATCCTGTTAGAAACCTCCATCCCCTTTAATTTTCATAAGGACTTTATATACGAAATCAGTTATTTTCATCATGATGAGCAACTTTTGTTGATAATTTTTCCTCTAAATATATCAGAGATTTTCTATTCATGCAAATAGCAGGGACAGAATATAAAAAAAGGAGGTAAGGGAAAAGTAGAAGGCTGGTCTGTCTCAGACACATACACAATTTGTTTCTATGCTGCTTTCTTATGTTATTTGTTCTGTTCTGTTCTCTCTCTGACAAAGGGAACTTTGATTCTCAAAAGCTCATGCCCCCAAAATCTTGTTGCCCTCTAAGGTGCTACAGGATTTGACTCTAGCTCTTCCACTGCAGCTCAACACAGTCACTCTCTAAAACTTTGCCTGTACTCCATCTATAAGTAATCCATTGAACAACACTTTGCACATCAGATATAATGTATAATACTCATTGAAATCCATTTCATTCAGGTTAGTAGTGTCTACTCACTGGATCTCCAGGCTCTTAAGCAGAGGTCTTTCACATCATTTTCTATCTGATACTTTTAACTAGAGATTTCAGGGAATGAATGTGTGACTGTCTGCAGAAAAAGGAGAGTGACTGACTATGAGCCAGGGCTCCTGCTTTCAGTTAATGGACGTATAAGTGTGTGATTGTCTAGGATTGCCCTGCAAATGCAACATATGCTAGATATACATGCCTTTTAGATTCTGAACTGTTTGCATCTGTGGAAGAATGGAAGCATCAATGGAATGAGATGTGGGGTGATTCTGGTGGCCTGCCATCTTGACTCAGTTCCCATGTCCTGTAATTTGGAACTGCAAGACTCTCTTATCTTTGGTTTCACAGCCCTAAAATGTTTGCTCAGGAAAAGTATATCTTTAATGTTGATTTTGAATTTTATATGAGATTTCTATATCCAAAGCTAGTTTCCTTCATTCGTTTATTTATTGTGTGCAACAGCTAATGTTTATGGAATAGACAAGAGGCTCTAAGAAAAGACAGAGAGATCTTGTTTCCTGGAGTGGCACAAAAACATGTTTTAAGCTGATCTGATGGCACTGAATATATCACACTTCTAATTTATACTCTCCCCTTAAGGTTTGTTTAATGCAGACAAGTCTCTTGTGTAGCTAAGAACTGCAGGGTTTTTTGTATCTGTAGAAAACGCTTGCAAAATATTCGGTAGCGCTGATCTGACACGTAGAACATTTTAAACACTTTTTTGCCTCCTTATTGTTGTCTTCCTTTTCTTCCAGATAAGGATAGTTCAAGAAATAACTTTTACTTCTTAAAGTACTATAATCTCCCACAGCTTTGCTCACTCCAAGGAAATTCATGAATCTTCTATTTTATTTACTTGGAATATTTCTCTGTTCACCTTCCAAGGCAAGTCATACTATCTTCAGCAACAATAAATGAACAAAATCATTATAACACATACACATTCAAAAATAATAACAAATTGATAGCTAGCACAATGGCATCTCAAGGCAAATAGTACATCTCATCTGCCTACTGCTTAGCCTTCCCAAAACACCATCCTAAATACTTTTAGTCTTACAGCCCTCTGGAAGTTCAGCAAGGATGGGAAATACCTCACATCTTCTGAAAGGTTGTTCTGGAATTCCTGGTGGGTAATATATATGACATATTGATGAACAAGAGTGTTTACATGTGGATTATGTGGTTGACAACTGTGGGAGATGGGATGTTTGACAGGATGGACCTTTGTTGAAATTTTGGGGCAACCAGTACATTCAATGTGCTAACTTCTTCATTTATTTAGATAAGGTAACATAGAGTATTGAGGATGGATGATAGTAAACAACTGCATAGATTTAATATTTGAGAACCCCAGAGTGTATTGAAGCCAGTGAGTGGATTCTGATAACTGTCAAAAGCAAACTGTGCAATATTGGTATGGGCGTACTACAATTAATTTTATCCTACAAACTTGTTTAGGTAAGGAAATGTTTGATGTTAAATTGTCAGATAGAACAAAAAATGCTGATTTATATTTGATATCAAGCCATTAGATAGAACACAAACTGTTAAGTTTTCCCTGCTCTAAAGCTTATACAGTATATTCATATAGCCTTACTTCAGTGCTGATTTTCCTCCTTTCAACACTCAGTTTGCTTTCTGGTCACTGTTTCCTCAGGTTTTCTGAAAGCGTGTTGGTGCTGATTTTCCCTTGTTTTCTTTCCAAGATGAAGGTAATTCAAAAGCATACAGATTTCCTCAGATTTCCCCCCTGCCCTTTTGCCACCCCTTGAAGGTCACTTCCCTGCCCAAATTAAGGTTGTTTTGCCCACTCTGCACCTTCTGCCATCCTCCCCCCTTCATTGGTGTGCAAGCTCAATTTCCCCCTCATTTTAAATTTTTGAATTTTTTTGACAAGCGGCATAATTCTAGGGACATGAGACTATTGCTAATCTCAGATCACTGAAGTAAAAAATAAAATAAAATGACAGGGGAGAGTTTAAAAAGAGCTGCATGAGGTTTAGTTTCCTGCTAGTATTGACTTGAAAGGGGGGTTGGAGAGGAGACAAACAGCAGCATCCCCAGTGCAAAAAAAGAAAAGAGGATTTCAGTGCTGCATGCAAACAAAATAAGGGGGTGATCCTCAGAGTGGAATGAAATTGACATGAGATGTAAAGAGAGAGAGAGAGAGAGAGACTGGGATGGGAAGCCTAAAGCTTTGAAAACATTTCCCCCTTAATGCTTTAGTGAACAAAGTTTGGAGAAGGAATTATTTTGCAGTCTCCAGAAGCCTAACATTAAAATGGTGGCTGAGCCACATGGATTTTCTGCAAACTGCTGAATTTAAGAATCACTTGGGATTGATCCATTTGGAGGACAGAGTCTAATCCACACAGGACAGGCTCTAAAAAACTACCAAGATCAAGATCAGTGAGCAGGATCAAATTAGAGTATCCCAAAGAGAAAACCACACAAAGGGCAGGAAATTATGCTAGGTTTTAAAAAATAAAATAATTTTTGAAAGGGCAGGAAATTAGCATTACCTTGCCATGATTTCAGTCAATTCAGCTGTGTGAAGGCATTGGTGAAAATATCCCCCCTTTCAATTTAGTGGCACAAGACTAAAAAAGTTATCCAGAGCTTCTGCCAGAGGACTACTCCTCCATACAAATTGCAGCCCTGTGCAAAGTGTGATGGGGTTGCAGCTGGCTTTGTGCAGATGTATGTGCACACACAGACATTGGCAATAATCACAGCTTGCAATGCCAGTGTCAGTGGGTTCTACCATGCGTTATGTACACTCAACATGTTTCCCCATATTATGATATTGTGCAACTCTTTCCCATTTTCCACAATACCTGATAACACAGTAGAGAATCCCCTAGTACCCTGCAATATGGAAAACAGGGCTTCACAGCTGCTTGTCAGTTTCAAAAAAAGTCAGGTCAGTTTCAACTTAGGGTTTCCCCTATTTGCCTGCATTCCTTTCTGTTCCCTTTCATTCAACAAACTAATGCTTAAATGAATGTGAAAAACCTGGACCAGGAGGATTTAAGTGGAAGGCGCTTGCTGGACACTATTGCGCAGCTGCGATAGGACAATTATGTTAATTAAGTGACATTCCACCCTGATTTAGAAAAGTATGGTTTTTTTTAAATTGTAGCTGCAGAATAAATACACCAGAGGAAAAAGAATGGTGCACAAGGCAGGCACAGAATCTGAAAAGATAAAAGGTTTACTGCACTGAAAATCTACAGTAAAATGTGTGTGTGTAATGGGCCCAAGTCTATATTGACATGATATATTTGGCAGTGGCTAGCAAAATAGTTCTATCATCCAAAGGGGGGAAAAGTCCTTGAAAAGTAGATATCTGATTAATCCTGTCTGGTTTTAGTGGCTGCCTAGATTCATCACCTTTCATACTTAGTATGGGCATGGACATCTTACATTTTAGCCTGTCCTTCCTCTAAGGCACTCTAAGGAGCTCAAGGTGGTATGCAAACTCAAACCTTGATTTTCTAAGCAAATCAGAGAGAAACCAAACAGAAGAACCTTCTGATTAGCTTGAAAAGCCAAATGTCAGGTTAATGCCAATATAATGTCTTTCAGGCTGCAAATTTAAACATTTTTGGACAAATATTTGAGCACTGTTTTGCACAATCTTCATTCATCTCAATGTGACCCACATAGGCCACTTCAAGGATTGCATCTTTTACAGTTATCATATCAATTCTGAATGTCAGATATTAATTTCAGGAGTGAAATGCCACCACCTAGACTTCAATTCTAAACTACTGACCTCTGAATCCACCAAGGTGAATTTTAAATTCAAAGTCATTTCAATGCTAATTAACATTTTATATCAATAATTGGCAGAAAATGTCATTCTGGTAAAGAGCAGTCCTGCTTCTTCACTGAATATCTTTGTAGGTCAGGGATTCTTTGAATTGAAAATGTTTTTTCATCAATCACATATGAAAAGGCTTGACAGAATAATAACCTTGCCATGATTTCAGTCAATTGCTGTCTGACAACTGAAAAGCATGTCTATTCAGATAGCTTTCACCCACGCTTTTGTCTGAAATTTAGCAAGTCTCATGTTGCTTGGTCTGTATGTCTGGAAGTAGAAAAGATAAGTTCATATACAAAATTTCTTGGAAAACTATCAAAAACAAGTGCTGTATCTCCTGTACAGTTTATAATACTGCAGTCCTCTTTAAGAACATGAGAAGACCCTTGCTGTATCAGACCAGCTATCTTTCTAGTCCTGCATCCTGTTCTCACTCAGTGGCCAACCAGTTGTCCTGGAGGGCTGACAAACAGAGAATAAAGGTCAAGGCCTTCCTCTAGTATCACTTCCTAGCAGGACCGGCTCGAGGAGTTTCTGTGCCCTAGGTGGGTGCAGATGCCAACCTCCAGGTGGGGCCTGGAGATGCTCTGTACTGGTGGCGGGGGAGTCCCTGCTGGCTGCCGCCATGCTGCCCCCACTTCCTCCCCCGAGGGGGAGGGGGAGGGCGGGCAGGCGAGCTGCGCCACTGCCTTCTGTGCCCCGGCCAGGCACTCTGTACTGATGGCGGCAGCGGGGAGTCCCCACTGGCCACTGCCATGCCGCCCCCGCCTCCTCCCCCTGAGGGGGGAGGGGGAGGGCAGGCGGGCAAGCTGTGCTGCCGCCTCCTGTGCCCTGGCCGGGCACTCTGTACTGGCAGCAGTGGTGGGGAGGCAGTGGCGGGCACCCGGTTAGGGTGGCAGGGGGGCTTTTCGTGGGGGCAGGGCACTGTTTGATGCCCCTGAGGGCCAGTGCGCCTTAGGCGAGTGCCTAGTTCACCTAGCAGGCGAGCTGGCACTGCTTCCTGGCACTGATACTGCCTTTGAATGTGGAGATTCCAATTTGTATTCATGGCTACTAGCCGCTGATGGACCCATCTTCCTTGAATCTACCTAGTCCCCTCTTAAGTCATCTGTGCTAGTGGCCATCACTGTGCCCACTGACAGTGAATTCAGCAATGTAATTACTCACTGAGTAAAGAAGTACTTCCCTTTTTCCATCCTGAATCTATTGTCCATCAATTTTATTAGGTTTCTCCAAGTGTTAGTATTATGACACAGGGTGAAAAAAGTTCTCTCTCTACTTTCTCCACCTTGACCAGTTTATCATCTCCTGCTTTAGTAATCTTTTCTTCTTAGAGGAGTGCAATAAAATTGGCTACTTACAAAGGGAGAAAAGGTTGGAGGCATCCTAAGTTCCTTCATGTAGGCATCTCTGTAACAAGTTTTACTTCAACTTGAATAAGATTTTCTCTCCCTGGTGCTGTGGAAGAAAAGCTTGCTTCATTTTGAAGCTTATCTTCTGAGCACCTCAAGGCTAAGGTTGTAGCTGTCTTTGGCTTTTGAGACAGGAGAAGATGCCAGGAACCACTCCTCAGTTTATCATTCTCCAACTACCTTTATTAATTAAATGGTGAATGCAAGCCTCATCATTTCCACCCAGCTTTCTGCTGCTCTTACCTCCCTGGTTCCCCCAATTTGAATTCCTTGCCCAGCACAAGGTAGGTCAATTATTCTGGGCAAGGTGAGCCTGATCCCTTGGATCTGTGGAAGGGGGAAAGTCCATTGCTCTATGTCTTCAGCAGAAAGAGTTGCTGTGTGGAATAGGTGGTGGCCTTACAAGCAGTGGGGCTGATGAGGGTGCATCAGCATGGGTGGAAAAGATTTTTTTGCCTGTGATACTGAATAAAAACCAGATGTCTTAGCCCCGTTTGAGAAATAAAGGGCTATGTGCAGAAGCAGACTTCCATGTACAGTGATGGAGGCTTCTGCATATGTACATTCCCAACCTGTTGAGATTGGATGCTTCAGTTCATGTGCACATTCCCAACCTGTTGAGATTGGATGCTTCAGTTGATGTGCATGGAAACAAATATCTCAGAGCTACCAGTTGTTACATATAATTAGTTGCTTATGGTGAGAGAGTGGGAAAGGGGCATGGTAATAGCCTGATCTGGTCAGATCTCATAAGCTAAGCAGGGTCAGCAACTGGAAGGGAGATCACCATGAAGATTATGTAGAGTAAGGCAATGGCAAACCACCTCTGCTTCTCACTTGCCTTGAGAGCCCCTTGCTAGGATTGCCTTAAATTGGTCAAGACTTAATTGAACTTACAGACACACACACAAACACACATGATGAGCAATGGATTGGGGTCCCTGTGCTGATGAGCAGATAGGAACTTCATCCAGGATATATTGAAGAGTTGTTATTATTTATATCAGACTCTTCCTTTGTCTGACACTTGATGTTGGAAGTTATCTAAAATTTCCGAATTAAATATTATGCAACCCATTTAAAGAGATTTTTCATTGTCAGTGAATGCTTGTTAGAGGAAAATGACTGTTCTGAATGGAACAGAGCAATCTGTCACTTGCCCTTTTGGAGGCATTCAAAATATTGAAATTTTAAGAAAAAAGATCAATTTTCAACATTCTAAATGAACAGAGCTGGGAAAAATGTGATTCATGACATCTGTTTTCCTTTTTAAAAAGTTTTTTTTCTGTGTGTGTGCTTTCTGGTACTTTACTTAGATAATCTAAAGAGGAATTAGGACACAAAATTCTGCAAAATGTCTTTAATGACTGTTAATGATGCTCCACATAATAAGGTTATTTAGGGTGCTTTGAGTGTCAGTCATTGTGTTGCACCACAAACAATGTTTCAATGACATTGCTCTCAGGCAGGCTTCTAAAAAAAACCAGAGTCCTGATTGTTATTAACAACTGCTCTGAGCTTAGAAAAAATATTCTCCTTGTAATGTTCTAGAGTTCACATCACGATAACTTTTAATGAAAGCCAGTGTGGTGTAGGGGTTATAGAGTTGGACTAGGATTCTGGGAGCCCCAGGTTCAAATCCCCATTCTGTCATGGAAGCTTGCTGGGTGACCTTGGAGCAGTCACATACTCACAGCCTAACCTACTTCACAGCATTGTTATAAGGGTAAATGGAAGTAGGGAGAATGCTATTGTAAACTACTTCGATTCCCCATTGGGGGAAAAGGCAAGGTATAATTAAGTAAAAGAATAATAACTTTAGAATACCTTTTCTGTGGCTGTGTCCTGATTTCAAATTTTCTTTTGTATATGCGGTCATCTGCCACTTTTTTCTTTATCTTTTTGATGACAGGTGAAGCCCATCCTGTTTGCCCAAGATAGTTGGCAAGTAGTAGTATTTGGCTGAAATTTAAACATCAAGAGAGGGGAATAAACACCAGGTACCAGTGGAAGGAGGTCGTGCGTTGGTAAGCTTGAGCAAAATTAGGTTTGGAAGTATCAAGGGGTACTCTCATGGCTACTTGTAGTAATAGTGTTTTTCCAAAACTAAAGCCACTGATGTTACCAGCCTGAAAAGTGCTTTGAAGAGTTCTGGTGAGAACCACCGTGGGCCCCCAGACAGCTATTTCTTCTGGCCCCTCTCTCAAAACCCCCCTAACACCACCCAGATATAGCCCAGCATCATGAGACAAACAACATGACATGGCCAGCTTCATGGGCACCTAGGAAAACCTCTTCAGATACTCTGTGATTTAGCATTAGGTGACACCACTGGTCCAGCCTTCCGAGGCTCCAGGCAAGACTTTTCATTTCTGCTGAACTGATCATTCGTAATAACAAAATAGATATTTTTTTTGTCACATCATTACACACACACAGCCATCTCGAGGGCTATTTGGACTGGGGGGAGGGTTGCAGTTTTTTCCTCACTATCAGGTTCTGAAAAATAGGAAGGGCTACATCTCTCTTTAGAAAAATATTAGACTAAAGTAGTAATTGGGAGGGAAGACAGCATGGTATAGCTTGATTTCATCTTGAAAGCTAAGTAGGGTCAGTACTTAGATGGGAAATATCCAGGGCTATTCTTGGGCAGGAATGCACAGGAATGGAGTTCCATCTGGCTCCCAAGTTGGCCACGCCCAGCAGGGACTCTTTAGCATAATAGGCCACACTCAACAGCAGAAACTCATTCGGATTGGCTACATTAGGGGTGTGTGGCCTAACATGCAAAGGAGTTCCTGCTACAAAAAAAGCCCTGGGTTTTGAGAACAACAAACAAGGTAAACAGAATAAGAAGCAAAAGGTGGGTGTGGCTGGATGACCACACTTCTGGTAACATGGGGGATGCGGCCTAATATGCTAATGAGCTGTGCTGTCAGGGACGTGGCCTAATATACTAATAAGTTTCTGCTGTTGGGTGTGGCCTATTATGCTAATGAGTTCCTGCTGGGCTTTTTCTACAAAAAAAGCCCTGGAAATATCCATAGAAGACTGCAGAGGGAGGCAATGGCAGACCATCTCTGCTTCTCACTTGAAAGCCTCTTGCTGGGGTCATCATGAGTCAGTGACCTGAAGGCACTTATGCATGTAATGTAGTAATCAAAGCAATTTTGGATTTGTCTGTTGTGGTTTGAGCACTAGTCTTCAAAGAAAGAAATAGGGGAGTGACAGCAGGTCTCTTAGGTAGACTGGAGAAAGAGTATGAGTCCTAGTAAATGAAGGAGATCTACTTGGACAATTCTGCAAATGGTTTCTATTACTTCTCAAACCAGGATGGGAGTGAAAGTTAGGTGGGAGCCCAGAAGGTTAGGATTCCACCTTCCCTTCTGGTTTGAGAAAGGATAACCTTGGCTTGAATCCTTTTTAAAATTCATTCAAATTGGTAAAACTCTGAATGTGTGTGATTTTACATTCAAAAGGTAATTCTGGAAGATAACTAAACTGACACTGTGGATTTGCATCTTCTGTAATGCCCACCTTGATCTTTCATCCTTTTTGCTAACGGTCCTTGGCTAACGGTGCAGTTCTAAGCAGAGTTACATCCTTCTAAGCCCAATGACTTCAAATTGGATGGCTGCATCTAAAGTGACTGGAAATGACTTTAGTAATTACTGGTATTTCTTGATATTTCCATTGGTCCTTAGAGCACCATTTAGATTTTGTGATTTGGGCTTGCCTAGATCCCTTTCTGTTGGGCCTGGGTATGCTTGGAGCATCACTTGGGAAAGAGCAATGGGCAAGGACAGGTGATAAATGAACCAAGGATGTTTAAAGGTAGTGGTTGCATTATAACCTCATTCTGTACTGGCTGTTGGAGTGCCTGGTATTCCCATGTGAATGTAAACAAATGCTTGACATATTTCTGTTAAAACACTAGGGCAGCCTACAAATTAACTCAACAAAATTGCAGGAAATAATTATGGCAGTAGCATTGATAATGTTAAAACTCAAATTATTACTACATGTGTGTAAACAGGATAGTTGAGAGAATGGTGTACTCAGGAAAAACCACAGTCATACGCAGATGGATAGGTTTTATGTAAATAAAATCCTATCAGCATATTATCACTCATTTGATATGTTGTATGTCTTTGGTAACTTTGGCTCTATGATGACTCGTTGGCTGGTGGTGTGCACCTTTTCTTTGTGTTGCTGTTGTAATGAATAGCTTCAGACACTGGCAATATGTAGATCTGAGGTACTTCACTGAGATGGCTTGCATGGAAAGGTATTAGAACTGGCCATCATGGTGGCACTGTTTGCTGTGCAAAGAAATAATTTACTGGTGGACCGGCTAAATCTATCAGGTCTTACTATTGATTTGGCAGAGTTGTTTTTTTAATCTTTCATTTCAGTTCTGTGACACAAGAATAATCCTCCGCCATATGCTTTAAAAAGCCATTCTTTCAAATGTATGCATAGAATACACTTATGTATGACTGTCTTGGCAGAGTGCGGAGCTGGGTGAAGTGTGTGTGGGTGAAGCTCTAATTGGAGTCATGCATTGATAATTGTTGCCAGAAAGTTGTGGGGGCAGCATGATTTATCACTAGGGAAATTTAGATGAATGGAAGCATCCACTAAGCCATCTTTGTATACATAAGCACACGAATTAGAGTCATTTTCTCTGCTTAATCATACTCTACACAAGGTTTGATTTCAGGACTACAGGCAGGCAAATAAATCGAATGACCTTGTGGTCATAATGACAGTTCTGCTTCTATGGGTAGGTAATGAGATAACTAGATGCTTTTTATTAACAATGACGTAAAATAAGCAGAGTTATTGAATACTTACCTTGCTCCACAAGCTGATGAGACTGGAGTTTAGCAGATGCCAGAGACTGAAAGAACCAGTGTAAGTGAAGGTTCTATTTGTCTTGTGAACTAGAGAGATTTTGTTGGGCTTAGCTGAAACAAACCCTAGGATGGTTCATTCTACCAGACAGGGCTAGAATATGCATGCAGCCACTTGGGCCATACAGCTACTTAACTGAGCTTTTGTGAGCTGTAATTAAAACAACAGAGGCATTCATGTGATTAGATCTGATATCTATTGCCAGGTTGTACTGGTATAGTATGTTTGTTTATTTATTTACTCCATTTATACCCTGACTTTCTCCCCAATGTGGACCCAAATACCCTTGAAGCTAATTGACGATGTAACAACCATTGAATGTCTTGACATTCCACCATACATTTTCCACTCATGCCTACAGGAGCCAGTGCTATGAAACACACTATGCACAATGTAATGACATCATAACATGGGATAAACAATTATACACTTTGAGTAAAAAGCACTACTGAGCACTAAATTTGGATTTCAACCTACCTCTCAGAAAGAAGGCATATTTAAGAAATTTTTTAATAAAAATTTGCAATACAACACCGTAACACACCAAATTTACAGACTAAAGCACATCAGGGACAATTGCAAGTAAATTATTCAGATTTAACTGATTAATATTTAACAAAGACAACATGCAATGAGGATTTCTTACAGTACTGAATTAGCAAACGGAAAGTGTTCTAATACAATGCTAGTAGCAATAGTGCAAAGAATGTAGACAGATCCCAAAATAGGAAGGGTAGTATGCATACCTAAATGCCACAGATTGTCAAATGTTTCCCTATTTAATGGTAAGAATTAAGTAGCAAAGCTCTGTCTTTCCACCCCCTTTCTTACTTGCATATGCAATTTGAAATAATAAGTGAGCAATCTGAATTGAGTGTAGGTGTTGGAAGTATTTGAGAAAATTTCTACTTTCAGCTCTCTGTGTATGGATTTATAGTCAGAGTGGAGTATAGAATGACTGAGAGTCATCATTACCAGTGTTTTTATATATGTATTATTTTTCTATTTTTTGGAAAACAGAGATAATAAAAAGAAAATATAGAAAATAAAAAAATGATTATATATCAATTATATATATCAAAAACATGATTCTATATAACAAAATATATGAAACAGAAAATATTTCTCCCCAACACCCCTTCATTACATTAACAGGTTTTTGGGACAATGTTTATAAAATACAATAAAACTTTTTACATTTTGAACTTCATAACTGATCTGTTTTTCAACTGAAATATTAATTTCATCATTGTTTCATACTCAACATTGCATGTTGCATATTTTCACCATTTTTGCATACTCACTAATACTTTTGGCAAATAGGTTATATAACAAAAAATACAGAAGGAAAGACTATTATATATCTTACAGCTGAAAATAAAAAATGTTTCTCCCTCAAATCCACTTCCTTGCACACATTTAAATTCAATGTGTTACATTTAGAACTGATTCTTGCTCTACTTCTTCATTGCAACACAGTTATATACAGTACTTTAGACCACTTCTCATTCTAGATTTGAGTCCTATTTGCATAATGCACAGTCCATCACTCCTCAAATTTATAACTGATCTGTTTCTCAAATAAGTTGTTAATTTCACCATCACTGCCTATTTGGCAAGTTTATTTTCCCATTCTTCTAAGTGCGGACAAATGTCTGCTTTTTATTTTGCTGTGTAGATAATTCTAACGGCTGTCACCATGTATTTGAATATGTCTTTCAAAATGTTTGGCAGACTGTTAGGCAATATACCTAGTAGCATATTCTTGGCTTCCATGGGGAATTTGGATTCATTCCAGTCTGACTTCCACCCTGGCCATGGGATGGAGACGGTGTTGGTTGCCTTGACAGATGATCTCCACAGACAGCTGGATCGAGGCGGGTCAGTGCTGCTGTTGTTGTTCAGTCTCACAGCAGTGTTTGACACAGTTGGTTATGATTTTCTGACTCACTGCCTTGCTGATGTAGGAGTTCAGGGGATAGTCTTAAAGTGGCTTTCCTCCTTTCTCCATAGTTGGGGACAGAGGTTAGCTCTGGGAGAGAGGATGTCAACTAGGTACCCCTTAACATGTGGGGTTCCTCAGGGGCACTCCTCTCCCCGATGTTATTCAGCAACTATATGCACCCCTTGCCCAGCTGGTGCTGGGGTGCCATCAGAATGCTGATGACACCCAGCTATATCTGCTACTGGACTGCTGCCCGGATGCCATCCCACATAATTTGGCTGAGGGTTTGGAGGCTGTGGTGGGATGGTTAAAACAGACTAGGCTGAGGCTGAATCTGATGAAGATGGAGGTTCTGTGGCTGAGGGGATGTGCATTGGGGCTGGGGCACAGACTTCCTGCCCTTGAAGGGGTGCCACTAACACTGGTGCAATCCATCAAGAGTCCGGGTGTGATCCTGGATGCCTCCTTAACTATCGAGGCCCAGGTCACGAATATTGCCAGACTGGCATTTTTTCACCTACATTAAGAATGGTAATTAGCCCCTTTCTTGTCATGCCCTGACTTAGCCACAGTAATCCATGTGACGGTCACCTCCAGACTAGACTATTGTAACTTGTTCTATGCTGGCCTTCCATTGAGACTGACCTGGAAACTCCAGATGATCCAGAATGCAGTGGCACAAGTCCTGACAGGAATGCCATGGAAGCAGCCCACACTGACCAGAACCTGCCAGTTCCATGAAAAGAAAGTTGTTCGAATAATGAGCCACCTCACTTAACCCTGACTTCTCCTGCACTGCCCACTCCAAAAAGGAGCTAAAATGCTTAAAGGCTGCACAAGACACAGAGCAGCCCATTGGTAAAGCTCTGTCCATGTAAAAGAGGCCATCAAAGGAAAAGCCCAGTAGCTCAAAGTCATCTGGGTGTTCAGGGAGTAGGTGAAAGGCAGACTTGATGTCACATTTTGCCATCTCTGCACCTGGGCCACAGCAGCGCACAATTCGCACTGCCTGGTCAAAAGTTGTGTAATGAACAGAACACAGGTCGTCTGGAATCCCATCATTAAGGGACCCGCCTCTGGGGAATGAAATATGGTGAATTAAACAAAATTCACCTGGTGTCTTTTTAGGCACCACCCTCAGAGGAGAAACCCAGAGATTGGGTGCTGGAGGAGTGGGAAAAGGACCCAAACCCCTACCTTCAGCCCCTTTCCTTATCAATTTTTGCCCTAACAACTTCCTCCAATCCCTGAACAGAATGGAAGTTGCTAGCCATGAATGGGCCCTTAAAAGGAATGTGAAAACCAAACTGAAAATCTTCTAACAAATACTTAGCATCACCTCTATTGATGTAATCAACCAGCCAGGCCTCGAGGACCTTCAGGTTTAGGGGCCTGGGACCCTTTATCAAGAGATTGATTTCCTCTGCCCACCCTTGCTTCTTCTGCCCCCGCCGAGATCTAGCTTTGGAGCAGCTGGTAAATAAGTGGGATCTGCCACACAGGGGGCACTCATGCTTGTACTGGCAAGCCTTTCTGTTGCAGACCCCCTAGGATCCAAACTCCCAGCACAACAAGTGGGGTTGAACCACCTGCCCTGCAGATTTGTGGGGACTGGGTGTGGACTAGGCTCAGTGAACCAAATGGCCACTATGGGAATGCTCCCCTGTCATTGGCTGTACAGGGGACATGACCTGTATCCACAAAAGAGGGTGAACCTGGTCCTGCGGGAGCATGGGGTTCTGTGCTGCATGCATGCGAAACTCCTCATACTGCAGCCAGGCAGGGCCCGCAAAACCTGTGTATCTCTTATATTTGATCCATGTACTGAATCAGGGAAGTGGCATGATAGGGCTGTGTGCGAGCTATGATGCCAGCATATATGAAAAAACCTTACAACCAGTTAGCTCAAGTCCTTTCCACTGTCCTCCTTTTCAATTTTTCTTTGTCCCTCTCATCGAGATACTCTTTATCCTTTTTTTTCTAGCTCATGATAAAGGAGGGAAAAAACATCTATGAACTCACCTTTGCATATTTTTATTGCATGGCTGGCAGCAAATGGTCACCCAATGGCAAGGCCGTGTTGCCAAAGGGTAAATCCTTGGCCAGCAGCTGGGCAAAAGGTATGCCCCAAGGGACCTGAGCACACCGCCCCCCCCCCCGTGTGCCATAGGACCTGAAGGGCCAAGACCTGGGTAACTGCTCCAGGGTGGCAGGGGCGGAAACTGTCCCAAAGTCCACACCCACTGCTGGTGGGGGGCAGAAGTCCCAGTCAAATTATTTGACTGGGCTGAGGCTGGGGACATGGAGGCTCACCAGGGCCAAGCTTGGTTAGTGTGTAGTGTGGTACCCAAATCACCTGATGGGCCCTGGGCCTTTGCTGCCACTGGCACCACCTCTGATCCAGACAGGTGGTCAAGTCCACCAGATCCAGACAGTGCCACATCAGTCATGTTGCCTGATTTCTTCCCTTTGCCTGATCCAGGGAGCTTGGCAGCCTGACCTTCAAGAAGAGATAAATGTGTTAACACTGAAGCCTGAAACTGAGCATTAGAAGCAAACCTTGTTTGCTTCCTGCCACCAGCATCCCTGTTGGCAGGCACCATGGGAGGGTTAACACCAGAGGCTTGTTCCAAGGTCATCAGTCTATCTAAGATGGCCTGCTGCACTACATCCCCCTCTTCATCCTCCAAAGACTGGGGTAGAGGGGCTGGTCTTTTGGGAGGGCTTTAGGAGCAGGCTGCTTGCCTTTGGACTTGCTCATTCCCTTTGTAGGAGGCATGGTTATAGGATCCCCTGGTACTTAATTGGAATCTGCTAACAGGCAAGAAGAAAAGCAGGGGGAGGGCTGCCCCCTTAAGGCCCACACCAGTAGCTCAGAGAGGCCCTAGACCTCTAACATCCTCAGAAAAGCCACCAGCACACTACAAAGGGAAGGGTGGGTGTGGCCAGTCCCACTGCCACCCTCCTAGGCTCTGCTGTAACAACTAAAAGTGGAAGTAAAACAGAAAGAAAGCCAATTCTATTCGAACTCAATTGATAATTGAAACAGGGGAAGAAGGGAGGGTGAAGGACACCAGGTCCAGAGGCCTGGCTACCACTCCAAGAGAACTGCCTCTCCCAGAAAGCTACCCCCCAAAGGAGGCCCAAGAAAGGCACCACCAGCCACAGTGCCCCCCAAAAGGGAAGCCCCTAGCAAAGGCCCAGCAACGCTGCTAACACTGCTAACATCACTGGCTGAGCTGCCCAGCCAAGACACAGCCAAAGGCCATATTTTCTGCCCAAGAGCCAACCCAAGGGTGCTGGAGGCCCTACACTGCCTTAGGGTTGTCCTCATCAGCCCCAAATGCCACCTAGGCAGTCACCAAAGGCCCCAGCTGCCCCTAGGCCATGCCAGCAAGCCTCCAGATGCAGCTGGATTGCAACGCCAGCCAATGTGGCCAGGCCACACTTCAGACCCCTGCTGCTGCCCTGGCCCCCTTGGCCAGTGCCTGCTGCCGAGTTGCATGCTGGCCCACATCAAAGTGCTGCCTCTGCCAAGCCAGTCTGCTCACCACCACCGGGAGCAGCCGTTGCATGCTGCCCACTGCTCTGCTGCCTGATACTGCCACTGCTCTGCTTGATCCACCACTGATCACCGCTGAGCTGCCCGGCTGATTATGCTCCTTGCCACTGCTGCTGAGCTCCAAGGCCACCCACCTATCCACACTCCTGAAGGTAGGCTGTACTGGCCCGGTTGTGAAGACCTTGGGGGAAGGAGCGATGAGCTCCTTCCCACCCAAGCTCTTGGCAGCAACTGAATGGGGGCAGGAGTGGAGCCGGCCATTAACTGGCCAGCTCCATCCCCTGAGCAGAGCTCGTGTGCTGTGAATCAGCACATGTGCCTGCTCTCCCTCCTTCAAAGGAGGCAAAGGCAGCCCTTGGCCATGGGGCTGCACTGTCAGCCGATGGGGCCAAATTCTGTTTATGTTTTGAAATTTCCAGCATTTTCTTTTGTAGTTTTTATTTGTTTCTCAATATCTGTTAGAATTATATTCCATCTAAAAACATTTTGTACCAATTTTCTCCTAATGCCTGGCTGTAAATGTGATATCTTCTTCTCATAGCCTTTCCCATTAGTGAACAGATATCTGTTCTTTAAGGTTCTGCATCCATTTAATCATACCTTTTTAAACTTCTTCTTCTTCTGTTTCTACCTGGAATAGTAACTTATATATCCATTGTAGTAAATGCTCTTTTTTGTTTTATAATCAGCTGTTCAAACTCAGTAACATCTCTTAGGGCTTCACCTTCAGTGTTAATGATCTTTTGTCTTGAAGCTAATTGATAATGTAACAACCATTGAATGTTTATTCCTTAATTTCTAATGTCTTGTCATGACTCAATTTCCCCCTGAGCATTTATCATGATACCATACATTAGAAAATTATTTTTATTTCTTATGTTCTTATCATAGTTAGCCTCTACTGGGGACATGAATGGAGAATTTGGAAGGCTCAATAAATTCTGGCGAGCAAACCATATTTTCAACTGTCAGTCTCTGATTATATGACTTCTATCTTGTGTTATCATCATTTTAGTTGATTTCTTGATCCAAAAATAATTATGTAGGCTTTCATCTAGGTCTGCTGATTCAAGATTTACTATTATTTGTCTTGAATCTTTAATCCAGTCAGCAATCCAAACCAGTCCCACCTCTAGATAGTATAATTTTATATTTGAATCTGCTAATCCTCCTCTCTTTTTCTCATCTTGTAGTACTTTAAAATTTACTCTTGGTTTCTTGGTATTCCATTTTTTTTTTAATCTGTCTCTGCCATACTTTCACTGTTCTTTCTTCTATATGTTTGGGTAACACTCATTTTAACTGCAGAAATTCTTCCCAGTCATGAGATTTTAATTTTTTCCCCATCTGGATAGATCTGCTTGTATCAATTTCCAAATATTCTGAGAGATTTTTTTTTTAAAAAAATAATGCAGTTAGGGTTGGTGGCTTCTGTACAGTCTGTATGCTTTATAATATCTTATTCTTGTTTTTGCATTAAAAATTTCATTATCATTTTTGTTTTCTTTCTATTGATTTTATAGCCTGAAAAATCCAAATTCTTCAATGTGTTCCATTATGTACTGTAGTGATTTTGGGGGGGCGGGATTTGAGAATGCTCCCTCTAAGCTGTGGAGTCTTGTGAGCAACAATTCTACTTTGTGAGCTACTGGCATTAAAGTAGTGAGTGAGCAACTTGGTACTGCATAAATTAGTTTGCACTGAAGCCATCCTTCCTGAGCTATGACAAAAATGTGTGAGTTGGAGGCTAAAAAACTGTGAGCTAGCTCACACTAACTCAGCTTAGAGGGAACACTGGTCAGGACCACATCATCTGCATAGCTTTTCCCTTTAAACTCTACATCCTTCAGTTTTATTCCCTTAAACCTGGCATCCTGTTTGATCTTTGTAGACAGAATCTATATCACTAGGATATATAGTAGAAATGACAAAGGGCATCCCTGGCCTTTTTCAATTGAAATTGCATCTTTTAGTTTCCCATTTATTAAAAGTTTTGCTTGTTGATTTGTATATATACCATACATCCAGTTCCAAAATTCAGGGCCATAGCCCATATTCTGAAGTACATTCATTAAGAAAGTCAATGTTAAATTGTCAAACACTTTTTCCAATCCAGAAATTAAAAAAAAACAAAACTGCTTCCTTTCTCTTCTTATTCACAAATTCAGCTGCATCCTATATGAATTGTATATTATCCTTGGTATACCTCTTTGGTACAAAGCCTGTTTGGTCAGTGTGTATTCAGTCTGGTACACATTGTCTTAGCCTTTCTGCCATTATCGTAGCAAAGATTTTATAATCTACATTCAGCAGAGAAATGGGTCTATATGACCATGGTAGCATTGCATCACTGTCTTCTTTCTGTATTAATGTTACGTATGCCTCTGGCCGTATAGAAAGTATTTTCTTTCCTTCTTTTATCTCATTCATAACTGTTTGTAATGATATCATTTAAACTTTTCCAAAGTATTTGTTGTCAGCCCATTCAGGCCTGGTGCTTTATCCTTTTTTCATATTTTTCATTGCCCAGGAAATTTCTTGAATGGTAATTGTTTGATTTTAAATTTTTCATGTTCTGCTGTAAAATTTGTGATCAGAATCACTTAATCCTCCTTCTGGAACAGACTTCTTTTTGTAACATCCTGGAAAAAATAATAAATTGTTCCCATATGTTTTTTCTGCATAAGTAATTTGATCTCCTTTCTTTATCCTATTACTACTCTTCTTTTTCTTTCCTAAGACAATATGCCAAATATCTGCTGGGTTTATTCACATGTTTGAAATGCTTTTGTCTTAAAATTTGTATCTTTTTCTGTATCTCTTCCACTTCTAACATGTCTAATTTTTTTTTAATTGTCCATTCTCTGTTAGCATGTCTTTATTAAGATTATTTTTATGCTCTTGTTCCAACATCTGAATTTTTTCTACTATTATCTTTGTTTGTTTTGATTTTCTTGTTTCTTTTTGGTGACAGCTGCTAGTAAAATTCACCTAATAAAGGCCTTACTTGCTTCCCAAATTATACCCAAGGATAATCCTTTTGTATTGTTTATTTTTTAAAAAATTATTCCAAATCTTTTTTGCACTTCCTTACTACATCTTCTTGTAGCAAAAGAACATCATTCAGGCTCCATCAGCCTCTTGATTTTCTATTGAATTGCCAGACTACTTCTATGGGATTGTGATCTGCTAATATTGTTGGTGGAATATTTGCTTTATCTAAATTTATCATCAAACTTTTAAATATACAGCACATATTTATCCTTGAGTATATTTGATGTCTGTCCAAAAAAAGAAAAGTAAAATCTCTACCCTTTGGGTACTTAATCCTCCAGGCATCTTCTAGTTTCAGCATTTACAAATACTGAAATACATTTTGGGGTAATTTTTCCTCCTTTAATATTCCTCAGTCTGTCCTTTTTTTGGATCTAGTAATCTATTCATGTCTCCAAAGGTCATTATATCCTCTTGAAATTCTAGTACAATTTGGAGGAAATTCTCATAGGATTTGGCTTTAACATCATTTGGTGTATATATTCTTGCTATCATGCATACCTTGCCTTCTGGGAGTCTAATTTTTAAGATTAGGTATCTTCCATCTAAGGGGCTGTGGTGGCTTAGAGGTTAAGACTCTGAGCTGCAGAATGGAAGATATGTGGTTCGGCAATTCAAGACCCTAGTGCCACGTGATGGAGTGAGCTCTCATCTCTGGCCCCAGCTCCTGCCAACCTAGCAGTTTGAAAGCAAGAAATTGCAAGTAGATAAATAGGTACCACCTCAGTGGGAAGGTAACAGCATTCCATTGCCCTCGCTGTTTAGTCATGCTGGCCACATGACCACGGAGAATTTTTAGGACAGTGCTGGCTCTCCAGCTTGGAAATGGAGATGAGCACTGCCCCCTAGAGTTGGATTCGACTAACTTTTGAGCTAGGGAAACCTTTACCTTTATCTTCCATCTGTATCTCTTAATTCTTCTAGTATATTTAGTTGTGGGTTGTTTATATAAATAGTGACTACACACTTTTTGTTTTGAGCTAAAGCAAGATATAGTTTACCTGATTTTTTATTATCTAAAATATGTTCATGTTTCTTCCTAATGTGGGTTTCTAGTAGACATAAACATCTGCATTTTGCTTTCTTATCTGGTTAAAAATTCTTGTATGTTTAGAGGGAGAGTTCAGTTCATTAACATTTACTGATGCTATTTTTAATGTTTCAATTTTATCGTAATGGTGTTGCCGCACCCTGTTTGTCCTTTTCTGTGTGTGCTTCTTCTCTGAAACTCTTGATCTGTAAATTTTGCTTTGAAATTTTTGAAGATTTTCTTTCAATGCCTTTGTGTGGATCCTCCACTTGCAGTTCTTCAGCCAATTGCTTAGATGGCTCTATTGTTATGACTACTTTTCTTCCTTTCGGTGAGTATACCTCTATTGCAAAAAGTATTTTCCAACTGTATTTTATTTATTTCTATTTTAAAATTTGTCTCAGAAAATAGAAATATTTTCTTTTCATTAACATGCTTGTTGGTCGGACCTAAAAAATCCACACTTCTTTTTCTGTTACATTAAGTGGTGATTCTTTTTGCTTCTTTAACACTGCATCTCATGTTTTCTTTTGAGTGAATTGAACCAATATGTCTCTGGCGAGCTTATTCCTGAATGTAAATCTAGAATTCACTCTAAATATCTGGTTTATATCAGGGAAATCTCCTTGAATTGTCAGAGTCCTGAAGTAGATCACAGAAGCGCTCTTCCAAATCTAACCTCCTAAATTTTCTGAGGTATCTCTAAAATGCAAATTATTAGATCTGCATTGAGTTTCCAGGATTTCAATTATTTGGTCTGCATTCTCAATCTGATAATCTTGTCTTTCTAAGTATGTATCATTATCTTTTAGCTTCTCTTTAATCCTTACAAATTCTTGTGCTTGTTCTTGTAATTTTGTATTAATTTCTGATAATCCAGCCAATAATTCTAGACACACTTCTTGGATATTCCTCTGGTTTCTTTCCTCAGATTCTTGAATGCTCCCCTAAATACTCTTCTGGGTTCTTTTCTCAGATTCTTGTATGCTCATCTGAGTTCTTTCCCTGGATTGCTGCACCTGAGCTGCCACTACTTGCATTTGATGCACCCATGTTGGCGATAATTTTTCCACCACCTCTTCAGTTCCCTGATCTCCATCTGCTTTCCTCTTTACCAGTGTTTTTAACAGTACAGTCATGTGCAGAGTTACCCTAGGGTATAGCTGCTGATTCTGATGAGCTTAAAATAGAGTAAATTTGCACAGGATTGCACTGTAAAGAGTCTAGATCTCAACCATTCAATCGTCACCTTTTGGGGTGTTGTTCAATCAACTATGATTTCTGACTTTAAAAATACTGCTGATATATTCGCTGTTATTGAAGACAAAAAACCAAAGAAGGTAATTTACATGGAAAAAATTAACAGATGCTCTCCATCTTATGTTCCTGGAATTAAAGAAGAGGGTCTTCGTGTTTTGGATAACAGACAGTTCAGACATAGCCTTTTTGCCTGCCAGGAACATTGTTCCAAAGGGTTAGGGGCTTCAACTGGGAGCATCATTGCAAATGTCTGGGATTCAAGCTACAGGAAAACTATATGCTTAAGTTTAGGAGCCCTCCTCCAGAGTAGAAGGGAATAGGGATGCTCAACGTCGGCATCTATGATTGCTTCTCTCCCAGGCTTTTTATCCTCACAACAACTCCGTGTTAAGTGAGGTTGACAGAAATTGACTGGCCCAAAGACACCCAGTGAGCTTCATGACAGAGTAGGGATTTGAACCTGCCTTTCCCTACTTGTCATTTGGTGCACTAACCATTACCTGACATCCACTCTATTTATTTGGCTTGCATGCCTGAAGACAGAACCTGGCTGTTTTTCTTCCATGTTTTACATTGTACAGTGCCTTCTTTTTCTTAGAAATAACAATAATTCAGCTTACTGTATCCTAAACCTGCCCTGAACTGGATCGCCCAGGCTAGAGCAATCTCTTCAGATCTTGGAAGCTAAGCAGGGTCAGCCCTGGTCAGTACAGACTCACTGTGCAGAGGCAGGCAATGACAAACCAGCTCAGAATATCTCTTGCCTTGAAAGCCCTATGGAGTCACCACAAGTTTTCTGCGACTTGATGGCTCTATCTATCTGTCAATCTACCTGTCACAAGAATGTCCCTGCTTGATCCTTGCTCTCCCCCCCCATTGTCACAAAACGTCTTCCTGCTGAATTCAATAAGGATGGGGGTGGATTGTTAAAACACAAACACAGCTCCCCACCATTATGCTTGCAATAAATTACTTTCTTTGAGTTATTCAATACTGTCTCTTAGCCATGCTTGTTGTTCCTGGTTCCCATAGCTGTTGCTGTTAGCATTAGCATTGTTGTTAATGTGGGGGTGTGTGGTTGCTATCACACCAACTGCTATGAAGATTTGCAAGTGGAATTGTCCTGTCTTCAGTGGCTTACTAAGCAAAGTACATCCCATCAAGTACATCTCCTCTCCTTTTATTTTCATTCTTAGCTAGTTGATCCCAGTTAGAGAACCTGACTAATTCTGGTACGTGCCTGGTTCCAACAACATGCTTCTGGCTCAAGTTAAACCTCCCCCCCACTCCGATTAACTTCATTAGTCCTTTCAGGTAATTTTCACTCAAAGTGGGTGAGAGCAATCGAGGACAAATTGCAACTACTTGGTTTCTCCTGTACAGCCCTACTGCATCTTGGATAACCAGGAGCCAGAGCACTAATCAAACAGAGACTATGGGACACTGTCCTTCAAGTCAACAGATCATGGACTCTGGCAGCGGGGAACTGGAACAAAAATGTCATTCCAACAAGTTACCTTTATACATTAGAACTCTCCAAACACTGCAGAGCCTTCACTCTGGACCAGTTTAATGCCCTCCCATCAGCCGTCTTTGAAGGAAGATATCACATATATACAACATCTCTGCCCATGTCATTCTGGAATGGTAGAAACAATTGAATATGTCCTCTTACACTGCCAATTTTACCAGGACATTTGGAATATGCACATTACCCCAATTCTGTCCAAATATCCAGGTAGATCAAATTATTTTTATACTTCTCTTCTTCTTGCCAACTGTTTCAATGAAACTTCCCTCAAGGTAGCAAAATCCTGTGCTCTGGCATGTTTAACAAGGCAGAAGAACATGGGCTAGTGTTTCAATAATTTTACAATTATTAATTGTGTATTTTCCATACAGAATATCTGTGTTATGCATCCAAGGTGTATTATGCATTGTTAATATTCTTGACTGCTGATGTCAAATTGTAAAAAAATAGTAATCTAAACTAAAGACTACTTCTGGAGAGCTACCCAAACTGTCTCCTCAGGGCTCTTTCCAGGAGATACTGTCTCTTCTCTTAGCAAGAGACTTTCTGTTTAGTCCCTTTTCACCAGAATCGAGTCTCATAATCATTTTGCTTTGGTTTATAGGCAACAGATTATTATGTTTGAATAGAGTCTGCTAGGCTCTTTTTCTATGTCTTGATTCTTTGCTTATATGGAGAAGATGTTTCCCCAGGTCCTGTGATCAGACATCTTAACAGGGTTTATTGAAAGAGCATTCTAGTTATGATGATGAGTTCACGAAGTCGTGTTTTTCACATGATGATCTCAGCTATCAAATGACAGGCTGGCATCTGAAACTTCCATCTCATTGTTGATATTGACTTTTTATCTGGGATGCCATTTGGAGGATGAGAGTCTCTTTTCCCTGCTACATTTCAGACCATTTACAGTTCCTCAATAGCATCTATATCTTTTTCTGGCCATTCATTTTCACATGCATGGTAAGTACTACAATTTAGGATTGCTAACTCTGGGTTTGGAAATTCCTGGAGATGTGGGAGTGGAGTCTGGGAATCAGGGTTGCCAACCTTTTGGGGAGGAACCTAGAGATCTCCTGGAATTACAACTGGTCTCAAGACTACCGAGATCAGTTTCCCTGAATAAAATGGCTGCTTTGGAGGATGGACTCTATGGCACTATATCCCACTTAGGACCTTTCCCTTTCCAAGTCCCACCCTCCACAGGGTCCACCCTTAAATCTCCAGGATTTCCCAACCCAGAGTTGGCAATAAGGATGCCAGCCTCCAGGTGGAACCTGGGGATCCCCTGGAATTACAACTCATCTCCAGAGCACAGAGATCAGTTCCCCTGGAGGGTGAACTCCGTGGCATTGTACCTCACTGAGGTCCTTGTCTTCCCCAGGCTCCATCCCCAGATCTCCAGGAGTTTCCTAACCTGGATCTGGCAACCCTACCACCCATCCCCCACTGGTGGCCAGAGGGAACCTGGCAATGCTAGCTGGAAACCCTATGGTAAGGGTGGGGTTCAGGGAGGGGACAGGCCTCAACAAGGTACAATGACACAGAGTCAACCATCCAAAGCAGTCATTTTAGGTATGTGTGGGGGGGCTGATCTATGTGGTCTGGAGATCAGTTTTAATTGTGGGAGGCTTCCACTACCATTATAAATAATAAGCAATGCATAACCATAATAAAAACAGAGGGCTATTTATACAGTGCTGCTAATGTGGCTATACTGCAGTTCTTGTTATATATATATATATAAAAGAAAATAAGAACAAAACTTCTCTCCTTCTCCTTGATTTCTAGAGAATTCCTACTATTGCCAGGTCTGGTCCCCATTGCTATGGCAACCACTCTACTTGGTTGCACTTCAGCCATTTTCATAAAGTCAAAAATAAGAATGGTGATAAAAATTGTAAAGAAGGGATAATGATTTCTCAGCCTCAGTGAACTTCATCTGTAAAATGATGAAGTAACCAGCTTCATATCACTTTAAAATGACCATTTGTACTTAGCTTTGGGTGTTATCATTCCTATATGCTACAGTTGTACCTATCTGGTTAGCTATAGTATCAGATAAAACTGTTCACCAAATTTATAGCTAATATTTCAAGTAAAGTTCTACCCCTTTAACAATGAAAGCTTGTACCTTTCTGAATTTTTACCTACAATCATTTCCTTCACATTTGGCATTTTGGAACAGTGCTCCTGCCCTTTGTGAAGACTTTCCCTGCCTTAAACTAAAAAAAAAAAGAAGTCAATACTTTCCCTCCAATTGTATTTTTCCCCTTTGGATGTACCTTTACTATTCTCAGAGAGTTTAAATATACCCCTTCCCATGTGAACTTTTTGCATACATAGTATGAATTTAGAATATGAAATTGTAGCTTATGTTGTTTTGGCACAAGGCAGATGACATTTTTCTTGTTCAGAGAACTGAAGGGATTTTGAAAGTGGCATCAATGTATCATTGCTCTCCCATCCATGGCTATCAACAGGGCTTGCAGGCTTTCCCCCATACTTAGATCAGATATGAGAAGGTAAAAAATAACTATATGCAGGCCATGGAAAATGAGACCTGTTTGAGACCACTTCCATATCCCTTATTGTCTGTTTCCTCTGCAGCCCAAGGCTTCATTTAAAGTTAACTTTCTGTGGATTTTTGAAGAGACAGCACCCTCATGTGGTAGCAATACAGCAATCTCATCAGCTGTTCTCTAGAACTACGCAAACATGGGCAAACGGCATTGCTTATTTTCATAACATTATCTCAATTAATTTTGTTCAATTACTGAGGTAATACCACTTTGGGTTTTCCAGAGTCTGGAGGCAAAAGGCTGGTTGAGAATCATTAGGCTCTCATAGCTCAATGATGTTTTTGAATTCAAGCCAGACTTCCTAGCAGTTTAACTCAAGAGATGGAAAGGGGAAAAGCCTTTTCCATAAAGTCCCCATACAACACACACACACACACACACACACACACACACACGTTCACTAAATTAAGCTGCTGGCCAGACTCACTCATGGCAGAATGAATGCTCCAAATCATTATTAGGTTAGTGGTTTCCATTGGGCACAGGAATAATTTAGCCAGGCAATACAGTCATAAATAAAATATAGGAATTATTATACAAAAGGTCTAGGGAACATCAAGGGTAAACAATGTGAAATATTTCAACAAAAGCTTTCTAGACTAATGTAAAGTCCTCTCGAGACATACTTCGTATACCTTACGGTTCTCAGATCACTTCTGCATGGATAACGTCCTATTAATATAAAGCTAGAGGAATTTAAGGACATCTACTGGGGAAAGAAATGATTGTGTGATTATAATGGCCGGTACAGAATGTTGATGCCTGCCATAATATTAGCAAGACTGCTGAATAAAAACAACTGAATGCATAATAAATTGGTTTGATTAAAAACATCTTCGGTAGAAATAAGAAGGGAAAATTGTGTCTATGTTAAACTGGATTTATGCTTCTTTTTAAAAAAGGATAATTTAGATTAGATTTACAATACTGTGGTTGAAATTTTTTTCTAGACTTGGATATAAATCTCTAAAAGCATTAAGTAGTATGATTGGCACAGAGTATCTTAAACTGTCCCCTCTCCACCTTCTCTCACATTGGGATAACTCTGGCAAGTTATTTTGTGATGGTTTTTGTGAAAATGGAAGAGATGGATGCTACTCTCAATAAACAGGACATTATATATAATATTCATACCATTTGAAGGATTTTTTTTTAAAAAAATGGTATAGTTGAATAGCAGACAAACAGAGGTGTGTGGTCTCTGTCAACAATAAAACTTAATTGTTTTTTCTCTATAGGCTGTCTTTTTGTGGAGAACTCTGAAATAATTCTAGCAAACATATATGCATTGATGTGTTACACTTGTTCTAACATACTCACATATGTGAACTGCATATATGGCTGGATCGTAGAATGACATTATACCTAAATTCACTGAATAACATGAAAGAAAAAAAGCATGAATCCAAGTTTTCAAGTAAACATCTGACATGCTATGACACTAGTGTGCACTAGTATGTTATGACTAGCATGCACTAGTGTAACGACACTAGTATATGCTGTTCAGTGACAGAACCACTAATAGTTAAAATCAAAAAATTTTTTAGCCTGACTTACTCTGAAAATACCAACATATTTCAAACCAATTTATAGCTCAACTATGGATGGTAATGATTGTAAAAATTTTAAAAACTTAATGGTTGGGGTTAACATTTTTAACTCACATGGTATGCATTTTAAATTAGGACAGTTTATTTTTCATTATAAAAGCTTATATATTTGATTATCCTACCCTTTCCTCAAGGAACTCAGGGTATAATGGTCTCCCTCAACCCTGCTGCAATCTTATCTTTGCAGAACCCTTTTAGTTAAGGTTGCCAGACTCCAGGTGAGGCCTGGTGATCTCCCAGAATTACAACTGCTCTCCAGACAACAGAGATCAGTTACCCAGGAGAAAATGGCTCCTTTGGGGGGTGCATTAGACCCTGCTGAGGTCCCTTCCTTTCCAGGGGTTCCACCCCCAAACTTTCCAGAAATTTCTCAACCCAGAGTTGGCATCCTTACAGGTTAGACTGACATGTAAAATGGGTAAGATTGGGGAGTTTGAACCTAGGCCAAAACTGTCAACACTGCTCTCTATATTGGACTTCCGGTCGGAGAAAATGGCGAATTGACACACTTTGCGAGTTGTGCAGAGTGTACTGCGGCATCTGACGACAGTCTGGGCTCTATTTGGCCCAGCGCAGCACTCTCCAGGCGGGGGAGTGGCAAGCAAGCAGCGAAGCCATTAGCTATTGTTGTTTATTTGGATATTGGAAATATTATTGACAGCGATAAGAAAAGATGACAGTATTGAAGGACTTACAGTGAAAGGTTTCGCCTATAAATATAGGGCATTTGCAGATGATGTAATGTTTATGATTCAAGACCCAATTGAGAAAATACCACAATTGATGGAAAAAATTGAAGAATTTGGTTCAGTTGCGGGATTTTATGTTAATAAAAATAAAACTAAAGTGATGTGTAAAAAATATGACGAAACAAAGACAAACAGAACTTCAAGAGAAAATACAATGTGAAGTAGTCACAAAGACTAAATATCTTGGAATTGATTTAACCATGAAAAATATTGACTTGTTTAAAAACAATTATGAAAAGGTGTGGCATAAGATTCAGCAGGATATGAAGAAATGGGATACTTTGAATTTATCATTAATGGGAAGAATCGCGACTGTAAAAATGAATATCTTGCCGCGTTTGATGTTTTTGTTTCAGACTATTCCAATACTAAAACAAAGGAAAATATTGGATTCGTGGCAGAAAGAATTATCCAAATTTGTATGGGCAGGAAGAAAGCCAAGGATTAAAATGAAAATTTTATGTGACGCAAGAGAGAGAGGAGGCCTACAACTACCAAACTTAAGACTGTATTATGATGCCGTCTGTTTAACATGGTTGCAACAGTGGATTAATTTGGAGAATATGAAGTTATTGGCCCTTGAAGGACATGATAATAAATTCGGATGGCATGCATATTTATGGTATGGAAAAGTAAAAATGGATAAATTTTTTAAACACCACTTTGTAAGACAATCACTGTTCGAGACATGGACGAGATATAGAAAATTCTTCTCGGAAGAAAGACCACTTTGGATTGTACCAGCTGAAGTAATTAATCCGTATTCAAGAAATCAAGGGTTAGATTGGCTACCCTACAAAAGTCTTTTAAAATTTGAAGGGAAAAATTTTGTGTTAAAAGATAGATTCGATGTTGAATTTGAATATGATTGGTTGAAGTATAGACAGATTTATGATCTATTTAAGACCGATAAAAGAGAACATGGTTTTAGAGAAAAGAATATTGAAATTGAAACTGTATGGCTTGAGAATGATAAAAAAATGATTTCTAAACTGTACAAGGTGTTATTGAAATGGTATACTGAGGATGAGGTTGTAAAGGAGCAAATGATAAAATGGGCAGTAAATGTTAACAATGAGATATTAATGTCATCTTGGGAATACTTGTGGAAAAAATCAATGAAAATTTCAACGTGTGTAAATGTTAAAGAGAATTGTTATAAAATGATGTATAGATGGTATATGACGCCTAAAAAAATTGCTATTATAAATGAAAGTATGTCTAACAAATGTTGGAAATGTAAGAAACATGAAGGGTCTTTTTACCATATGTGGTGGACATGTGATAAAGCAGTAAAGTATTGGACTGAGATCCACAATGAGATACAAAAAATTTTGAAATGTACTTTTAAGAAAGACCCACAGATGTTATTGTTAGGTCTTAAAATGGAAGAAATAAATGTAGCCAAGAGAACACTATTATGGTACTTGATTACAGCAGCTAGACTGACTTTTGCTCAATGTTGGAAACAAGAAAAAGTACCCGAAACATGGGAATGGATTAAAAAGACGTTGTTTATGGCAGAAATGGACAAATTAACAAGAAAATTAAACAACGAAGAAGACGAAACTTTTTTTGGAGACTGGAAAGACTTTCAAGAATACTTGTTGAAGAATTGGGACGTAAAACGTGGTTTGATTTGTTTTGACAGTTATTGAGGAGAAGTGGAAAGAGACTCAGATCTTTGATTTGTTACCATTAGTAAAAGAAATATGCTTAGTAGTAAATGTAATTGTACAAGAGAAATATCAAGGGGGTTGGAGCAGTGCGGGAAGCCTTGTTTGGGGGGAGAGGGAGAAAGAAAAATGGATATGTATTGGTTTGTTTAAATTGTATGAACATGTGATATATCCAATAATAAATTGTATTTAAAAAAAAAAAACACTGCTCTCTATATTTAGTCCAATCTCCACTGATTTATGTCCTAAATGTGTGGGGATGATCTCATATGAATCAGCTCATCTTCATGTTGGCAACAAGGATGCTCAAACTCTAGTGAGTCTGGAGTGCCTTATCATCAGGTGGGAATGTGTCACTGATTTATCATTGATCAGACTGACTGATCGGTGGGCCCTTTGCTGGAATTTGCTGGAAGATAGCATTTGCACAACAGCACTTAAACATGCTTTTAGGCGTGCATGTTCTCTCTTACAACTATTGCACAGACATAATTATTTTCTCTGCAACCATGTTTAAATCTATCTTTCAAAAATAATTAGTTTTAAATTAGAGTCTCCTGTTGTTGTCATTAATGAATTGTGATAGTGGCCAGCATGGTTCTACTGCTTACAATTTATCTGTTTTGGAAAGGATCACAGCATAGAGGTTACCCATAAAACCAAGAATGGATTTGGAAAAATGAGGTAATGGGTTTAATATGGTCTCTCAAAATAGAATAGGCTGGATCCTTCACTGGAGTATACCTGCTTAAAGATGAACTAGGTGGCCAAAATACCCTTCGAAAGATCCTGCACCCCATCTCCAGCCATGATTCCCTTTTCCTTGGGTGGAAAAAGGGGACAGGGTACCAACCCTCCAATAATGAAGTTATACCATCTAGTGGTTAGCTTTATCTCTCCATTTTGTCCTTTTCTTTTCTATACATCATCATCATCATCATCATCAACTTTGCTAATAAAATCTGCTGACATTTGATTCTATACATGCTTACTGCAAACAGTTTTCAAGAAAATCATGGGAATGAGCCTATTATGGTCTCCAGAAGTAGAATGGGGACACAATCCTTCTTCCTGGGAATAAGGTCACTGACTAAAAGGGTACTTTCATCTGAGTGGAACAGTTTAGGGGTGCTCTTGGGGGCTAAACAGCCCTGGAACAGCACTCATTCCAATCTCAGGGACATCACTATAGTCTGGGGGGCTATCATTGTAGTCTTAAACTATAGTCTGGGGGGCTATCATTGTAGTCTTAAACTATAGTCTGGGGGGCTATCATTGTAGTCTTAAACTATGTTTTAAATTATGTTGTACACCACCCTGAGCCCTTCAGGGTAGGGCGATATAGAAATGCAAAAATATATTAATAAATAAATTGGGATCTGAGAATGCAGTCCTGGACTGGTTTACTCTGAAAGAAGTCCCATTCTATTTAATGAGTAGGGTTGTCAATGTTGCCACTATTACAACTGATCTCCAGGCAACAGAGATCAGTTTACCTGGAGAAAATAGCCGCTTTGGAGGGTGACCTCCATGGCATTATACCCCGCTGAAGTTCCTCCCCTCCCCAAACCTTGCCATCCTCAGGCTTCACCCACAAAATATCCAAGTATTTCCCAACCCAGAGCTGGCAACCCTAGTAATGAGGCTTAGTCCCAGGAAACTTATTCTACTTTTGGCTGCTGTGTTTGGCCAGTTTACTTGGTTTTTGTGATCTGTTCTTTGTTTTATTTGCAGCTTCACAATGAAGGGAGCAGGTCAGTTACAGGGAGTTACAGCTAGTGCAGAAAGTGGAAGCATGGGTGTTGACAGCAACGCCTGTGCGGGCTTGCATCCATGCAGCGCTGCGTGAACTGCACTGGCTGCCTATTGAATTCCAGATCCTCTTCAAGGTGCTGTTGCTTACCTTTAAAGCCCTATATGGACAGGGGCCAGCATATCTTTGAGACCATCTCTCCGCATATGAGCCTTGGAGGACACTGAGGTCCACAAATCAACATCTTCTAGCAGTCCCCCAGGGACATCCCACTAGCCTCAACCAGGGCCAGGGCTTTCTCAGCCCTGGCCCCCATCTGGAAGAATGAGCTTCCATATGAGATCAGAGCCCTGTGGGATCTATTATAGTTCTGCAGGGCCTGCAAGATGGAGCTCTTCCACTGTGCCTTTGGTAGCAGATGTCCCTCTTCTTTCCTGACTATCTTCCCTCAAGTGGCCTGGATCCCAATAAACATCGGAGTACTGCTGAATTTTTAAATAATCTGATTGACATCGGAACTAACTTGTTTGTATGGTATTTTATGGTTTTGTTTGAAATTGTCATTTTAATGGTTGTTTTAATGGTATTATATTAAGATTATTGTAAACTGCCCTGAGCCCACCCTTGGGGAGAGTGGTATATAAATCAAATAAATAAATAAATAAATAAATAAATAGTCTTCAGCTGCAAATGGATATGGCCAGCAGCAAGTTCACAAGGAGATAAAGCATTTGCCACAGTAAGGAACTAATCCTGAGACTGTATCATCAAATTTGATAAACTCATTAATGGCAAAGATCAAGCCATCCTTAGTTGTCAACATATATGGCCACTGCAATTTCAATCACCATAACAGTGCCACATGATCACAGAAATCACATTAGCCATTATGTCTTCTTGAGATCATCAGTGTTAATGAGCCCAGCTGTTCCCTCCCTCAAAATTTCATTTCTAAAGGATACAACATTCTGTGAAAATAGTGCAGAAACAGATCACTCTAATTAGGCAAGAGGAGGTCCTATACACACAAGTAAAGATTTGTGACTTCTCTGTAACAAATGACAATGTAAAATGAGTTTTCTGGGGAGTGGGTTGAAAATGGCATAAAAGAAAATGGGAGAGGGACACACTGGAAACAAAGGAAGAGAGTAAAGGGAAGACAATTTGCTGTGTTCACAAGTTATATTGAGCACACATACAATCTAGCCCTGTGTAGTCATCCCGTCTGCATATTAACATACTGTGTGAGGTGAGAGAATGAGATGAGCATGTTGCCTCTGCCCCCGGTACCACAAAATCACTGAGTTGTTGGCACAGAATGAACATGTGCCACACACATGCCACCTCCCCATGAATAGATGCATTTGGAAAGCAGATTATGGGGAGGTGTCTTGCTGAGAGGCAAAGAGGTTCTTTTCCCCAAGTGATTCAAGGGCAATGAGAACACCAGTAGTGAAGATATCAACAACGTGCAAGAATTAACAGAGAATAAAACAAGAATATACCCATGCCCCGGCAGCTGCAGGAACTCCAAATGACAGTAGGCAGACTCCAGGTGTTGGTCACTGTGCTCAGGACCACTTTGCAGTTGTGACTGAGCTGAGGTTCAGGGGGGGAAAACGACACGTGCCTCTCGAGAATTTATATACTGTTCTAAATGTTTAGCCATCTGTGCATTTGAAGCCATGTCATCACTATACCTGGCCTTGAAAAGGAGTTATACACTCCAAGGCCAACTGATAAACGTAAGTGGTGCAAGTGTCTGGTACCTGAACTCCTTACATTCCAGTACCAGGTGCATTAGGTCAACATTTTATTTATTTATTTAAATTTCTAAATCGCCCTCCCCTGTGAAACGGGACTCAAGGCGGTATATAACAATAGAACACATTCATATATTAAATTCACAGTTAAAACAGGAAAAAAAAATATAATGATAGTACAGTAAAAATACGGTAATTAGCCTAATTAGACTTCCAGTTATGCCACAGCTTCATGGGGAGTGGGGGGGAAGGCAAGAAACATAAGTGCCAGACAGATGGAAACCATAGCTGTCCTCAACCAAACACCTGGCAGAACATTTCTGCTTTTCAGTCCCTATGGAACCGCATTAAATCCTGCCGGGCATGAATGTTATTTGGCAGAGAGTTCCACCAGGTTGGACCCAGGGCAGAAAATGCCCTGGCTCTGGTTAAGGATAGCTGGATATATCTCGGGCCAGGGACCACCAGTGCAATGCTGTTCAGGGGTATACTAGGAGAGTCGGTCCTGAAGATACTTAGGTCCCTCACCATTAAGGGTCTTAAAGGTTAACACCAGAACCTTGAACCTGATCTGGTACTCCACCTGGAGCTAGTGTAGCTCATGAAGCACAGGTTGAATATATACCATAAGTGGGGTCCCTGTGAAGACCCACGCCACCACATTCTGTACCAGATGGAGTTTCTGAGTCAGTCTCAAAGATAGCCCTGCATAGAGTGAGTTACAGTAGTGTAATCTGGAGGTGACCGTTGTATGGATTACTGTGGCTAGGTCAGAGCAGGACAGGGCAAGTAGGGGGCCAGTTGGTGACCTGGCATAACTGGAAAAATGCCCAGTCTGGCAACATTTGTGATCTGGGCCTCCATTGATAGGGAGGCATCCAGAATCACACCCAGGCTCCTGATAGTTGGTGCTGGTATCAAGGGCACACTGTCAAGAGCTGGGCACCCTGAGCCTGAATCCCCCCTTCCCAGACACAGAACCGCCATCTTAGCAAGAGTCTGTTTTAATGATGATGATAACAACAACAACAACAACAACAACAACAACAACAACAACAACAACAACAACAACAACAACAACAACAACAACAACAACAACAATAATAATAATAATAATAATAATTCCATTTATACCCCGCCCTCCCCACAAACGGGCTCAGGGCGGCTTACAGCAGTGGCACCAATTGCCGATCAAACCATATAAAACATAAACCAATACTATACAGATAAAATCATAAAATCATAAGGTGCTGTTAGTTATACAGTTCAATGATCCCACCACAGTCTCCAGTCTCTCAGCCAAATTTACTGGGGTGGCATCTGGCTGCCTGCTCATCAGCACATATAGTTGGGCATCATCAACATACTGGTGACACCCCAGGCTGAAACTCTGCACCAGCTGGGTGAGGGGTGCATGTAGATGTTAAACAACACTGGATAGAGGATTGCCCCTTGAGGAATCCCACATACAATGGGGTACCTCTCCCCCAGCACCACCCTCTGTCCCCAACCTTGGAGGAATGTGGTAAGCCACTTCAAGACTACCTCACAAACTCCTACATAGGCAAGGTGGTGGGTCAAGAGATCATGGTTGACCGTGTCAAATACTGCTGTAAGGTCAAGCAATAACAGCACTGCCAACCCTCCTTGGTCCAAATGTTTGCAGAGATAATCTGTGAGGGTGACCACTGCCATCCTCGTCCCATGGTTGAGGTGGAAGTCAGACTGGAATGGGCCCATCATCAATGAGTTTTCCAGGAAACTCTCTCAATTACCTTACCCAGAAATGAAAGATTCGGGACTGTGCAGTAATTGGAAGGATCTCTAGGATTCAGGTTTGGCTTTCAGTTTGGTGTAGTGGTTAAGAGCAGTGGACTGTAATCTGGAGAACAAGGTTTGATTCCCCACTCCTCCACATGAAGTCAGCTGGGTGACCATGAGTAATTCACAGCTCTTTTAGAGCTGTTCTCTCAAGAGCAGTTCCTTCAGAGCTCTCCAAGCCCTACTTACCTCACAGAGTGTCTGTTGTGGGGAGAGGAAAGGAAGGTGATTGTAAGCCTCTCTGAGACTCTGAGTGAAGGACAGGGTATAAATAAAACTCCTCCTCCTTCTCCAGAGCCTCTGGTTATTTCCCTGAATCCAGGGACAGATTGATATTCCCTTCCTGTGGGCTTTAACCATCCATGAGGGACATGAGTCCAAGAGGCATGTGATTGGCCTAACAGCACCCAGAATCCTGTCAACGTCAGCCCAGGAGAGTTGGCTGAAGCTATCAAATACTGAATCCAGAGATGGCCAAGAGGCCTCCACTGCACATAGTATATCAGTGTTGGCCAGGAGGTCATGGTGGAGTGACAGGACTTATCCGCAAAAAAAATCATGAAAGCCTCACAACTAATGGCTGAATTCCTAACATTTTGGGTTCTCTCAGTGAGACAAGTTAGGGATCTAATTACCCTAAACAATTGTGCTGGGTGAGAGCTAGCAGATGCAATGCAGGCTGTACGCAATTCCTTTTTAGTAGCCTTCACCACCACTTCATAGGATTTCATAAGCATCCTATAAGATGTTCTTGCAGTTTCGTCACAAGTACACTGCCAAACTCGCTCCTATTTCATTTCTCTAAGTTCCATAGCATACCAGGGGAATAATTTAGACAGGGAGTGAAGAGGACATTGGGGTGCAATTTCATTGATGGCTTCAGAGAGATAGGAGTTCCACCCCTCTATCAGCATATCTAATGAATCACCGGGGGGCATCAGATCCCACAGAACATTCTGGAACCCGATTGGTTCCATTAGCCTCTGTAGGTGAGCATAAATCTGCTTGCCACCTAGAAAGGAGAAGGTTGGGACATTCAACTGAGCCTTCAGGGGAAAGTGATCTGACCATGGCACTTCACCTTTATTTATTTATTTGTCTCAATTGTATCCTGCCCTCCCCGCCAAGGCAGGCTCAGGAAGGCTTACACAGGACAGAAACAGCACTGGTCGCCCTCACGGATGTTCTCCGGAGGCATCTGGATTGGGGCAGATTGGCAGTACTGCTAGTGTTGGACCTGTCGTCAGCATTCGACATGGTTGACCATCAGTTACTGATCCATCACCTCACCGACATAGGAGTTCAGGGGCTTTCCTTGCGATGGCTTGCCTCCTTTCTCCATGGTCGGAGACAAAGTATGGCATTAGGGGAACAGCTCTCCCAAAGGTACCCACTGGAGTGTGGAGTGCCTCAAGGAGTGGTTCTTTCCCCGATGTTATTCAAGAAGATCTGGACCGGGTGTTACAAGCCATGGCTGGTTGGCTTAGACTGAGCTGGCTGAGATTGAATCCAATGAAGACAGAAGTCTTGTGCCTGAGCTGGGGTGGTCCAATGGTAGGGATCCCACTCCCGGCCTTTGATGGGACACCGTTGGTGCCAGCGCCGGAGGTTAGGAGTTTGGGAGTGCTCTTGGATGCCTCCTTAATAATGTAGGCCCAGGTAGCAGCCACAGCCAAGTCAGCCTTTTATCATCTCCAGCTGATTAGGCAGTTGGTTCCCTTCCTCGACTGCAATGACTTGGCAACAGTGATCCATGCGATGGTCACCTTGAGATTAGACTACTGTAATGCTCTCCACATAGGGCTGTCCTTGTTGCAAAATGCTACAGCTAGGCTTCTGATGGGCCTCCCCATGCAGGAGCACATCCAGCCTGTCCTGAAGCCATTGCACTGGCTGCTGATAGCATACCACATTTGCTTCAAGGTGCCGGTTCTTATCTTTAAAGCCCTTTATGGCCAGGGTCCAACATACCTGAGGGACCGCCTTTCCCCAGAGAGCACTATAGTCAGGGTCACAAAACCGACTGGCCCTCCTGGGCCCTGAGGATGCCAGGCTGGCTGCAACCAGGGTCAGGGCTTTTTTGGTGGTGGCTCCATACTGGTGGAATGAGCTCCCAGAAGAGATCAGGGTCCTGCAGGACCTTTTACAGTTCTGCAGGGCCTGTAAGATGGAGCTCTTCCACCAGGTCTTCAATTAGGAGCTGCCACCATTATCAACAACAACTGGCATTTATAGAGCCCTGGCTCTTGGTTTGCTATTGACAGTCTGTGCCTGCCTGGGAAAGATCAGCAAGCTGAACATCTAGATAATCTATTGAATGCACTCATATAGTAACACCATCACTATGAAACAACACCACTAGTGCTTTATGACATTGCACTGTTTTATAATAAACTGTTTTTAGATGTTTTTACAGTAATTTAATTGTTATTTATGTATTTACTCTTATGTAAGCCATCCTGAGTCTGCCTTGGTGGGGAGGGTGGGGTATAAATTGGAAAAATAGATAAATAAGTTAAAATACATTAAAACACAAATTCTAAACATCATAAAAATCATATACAGTAACAGAATAAAGTGCTAGTGGTGGTATGATATTACGTAAAAATTCCAATAGGCCATGGTGGAATGGTCACAAGAGAGTATAGCCAGAGTTGGTAAGCAGCTTATCAGACCATTTATAAAAACTGTCGCAGGCTGCTGGTGATAGTATAGAGGTCCTTATCACAGTTCGATTGTTGGGAGTGGTTCCTAATCAAAGGCCTGTTGGAAGAGCTCTGTTTTGCAGGCCCTGCGGAACTGTAAGAGGTCCCGCAGGGCCCTGATGTCTTCTGTCATTCCACCAGATTAGGCCAAATACCCTGGGCCAATGCCATAATGACTGCAGAGTCACCCCTGAATGGCCATAAAATGACCAAAAATCTATGCAGACAGTTACCATAAAACTGAGAGAGCAAAGGAAATGAAACCGGCATGCAGCCTGGACACTGTCATAAAATCCGACAATCAAAGTGAAAGTGGCATGCAATGTAGGCCCATTTTGCATCTAGCATTTGCTCTGTTGTGTTATCAAACCCACACTGGAACAGAAAAAGATGTGGCTCAAAACCACATTCAAATACCCTGGGCCAATGCCATACTGACTGCAGTCACCCCTGAATAGCCATAAAATGGCCATAAATCTATGCAGACAGTTACCATAAAACAGAGAGATCAAAGGAAGTGAAACTGACATGCAGTCTGGACACTACCATAAAATCCAACAATCAATCAAAGTGAAAGTAATATGCAGTGGAGCAAATGCTAGATGCAGAATGGGCCCATCACAGAACTGCAGTTCCCAGAGTTTCCTAGAGACAGGAAATGCCTGTTTAATCAGTTTAAGTCCTGATGTAGGTACGCCTTGGATCTCAGTGATATTTATAGAAGATGGATTATTCCTTTGAAGAGAATGTGTTGTCTGATAATAACATTTAAAAATAGGATGGTGGGAATTTTAGCTGAAATCCATGTAGTGGAATAAAGAGTTAGAAGGGGAAATATGCTTATAAATAAATTATTTTGTTTCATTGTTTGCAGTCTGCAAATGTGAGCTCTAGTTGATGAATAGTTTATGAACTGGGTTTTAGGGGACAGTTACTTCTTTTTCTCTCATGGCACAGCACATTATGCATGTCTTTCCTTTCAGATGTTTTAAATAATCTGTCTTTAAGCCTTAACTCTGCATTAATGGAATTCTTTGGTCAGTGAATTAAAAATTACGTTTGCCTTAACAGCCTGAAGGTGCTGCATATTGGAGTAATAATGTGTCAGTATCACTTTTAAAAATTAGTTTCCTTTTCAGGCGCAGCACATTTAATATATTTACTTGAACTAGGGAACCCAGTAGAACAATGATAATTAGATCCTTAAAAATACCCTGCTCACCAACTTTGGATCTTCTGTAGACAATATTTCTTTCTGGCCCCCCAATATAGGGTTGTCATGAGTCTTCTGCTGGCTCTTTGAGAGATCTTTGGGAAAACTTCAGTGTGCGTGTGAAGTACATGTGCCGTGATGATGTCACCTGGAAGTAACGTTATCATGCAGGGCACATTGTGGGCAGGGCCTCTATCATTCAAGGGAAAACACAGAGTTTTTCCTTAAATGATAGCATGTCCTCCCACAATGTGTCCTGCACAATGATGTCACCTCTGGATGATGTCATCACACTGGGCATGTTGACCCGAATACAGCACTTTGAGGGTGGGGTTCCCCCCACTGGAACAGGGGCCCTAAAAGTGGGCAACCCCCCACAGGGGAATGACAAGCCTATGCTGGCAACTCTAAGTGTGACTGTCCCAAGGTCTCCCAGCAAGCTTCATGGCAGAATGGTAGGGTTGCAAGCCTCCTAATATCATGGGAGTCCGCTTATGGCCTGCTGCTGTTCCAATTGGAGGCAGGATTTTTTTAAAAAAATGCTGGCGGTACATGGGGACATGATGCCACTTCAAAGGGAAAGCTGGTAAATGATGCTCTAGGAATCACCAGAAACTCTATGGTTTTACCATAGAGCATGGGGATTTGAAACTGAGTTTCACAGGTTCCCAGAAACTAGTGTTCCAAAATGTTTTTATGAACTTGTGCTTTTGAAATATCAAGATAAATGATGTGGTTCTTGGAAATAACATTTTAGACTACAGTGGAGGATCGCAAAGTTCCCTCTACACCGGGGCCTTCAATTTACCACTGTATTGAATTCATATGATAAAAGATTAGGTGAAATGGGAAAGCAGAGCACAACTGTAATATCACTAATGGAGTATTTCATGCATATTATGATTCTTTCCTTTATGGTTTGAGTCATGTGGAAACTTTTCACTAATAGAGAGGGAAGATCCTTGACTCAAGCAGCAGACTCTCAACTCTCCACCCATGCTGCTCTTGGTGGTCCCTTCTCTTCCAGGAGCAGCATTTTGGGCAGGGGTCTGAGGTAAGGATTTCCAGTCTTCTGATTACCTAAATGCCTTTAACAACTAGGCATGAATGCTTTTAAAAAAATGTATTGTCCCTGAACAACAAGCAGGCGTTTGCAAGTGAAAACCCCACATTTTTGGAACAGATCATTGTGATTCCAACACTAGGGATATTTTAAATATCATTTAAACATCCAGTGATACAATTTACATGAGGAAATTGTATTTTATCTACCAAAACAGGCTTTTTATTTAATCCTGGATATGATTCAATCACATATAGAAGGTCACGGCAATGTATTTGTATGTGGGCTGTGTGAGTGTGTGCAGAATCTTTCCTCTGCTCATGGTGTACCTCTTAGCAACCCATTTCTTGATCCTATTTTCTCCCTCACATAAGTACCAATATTATTAATGAGCCCCACTGGTTGAAAGGAGGAAATGAAGATATGGTGTACAAAATTTGACTCCCCACCCTCACCACCACATTTACTCTAAAAAACTGGACACCTCTCACCTCTCATATTATTGAGCCAGGTCAAGGATTAACACAAAGATTTGTGCCTCAGATCAGACAATATTGGGCTAGACAAGGGAATACTTGGCATGGAAAAAGGAGAAGCAAAACTGAAACAAGAATATTTGAAACAAACTAGCAAGCTTTCAAAATTCAAGTAGCATCCTTGGAACAAATTCTGTAGTATTTTCCCAACAACAATGTGTTGGAAACATATTTTGCAAACAGAACTTTTCTGATTGGCTTGAGAACGTGCCAATGTCACTTTCTAGCCAATTAGAAATATTATGTTGGCAGACGGTTCATGTATACAACACAGAGTGGCAGGAGAAATGTCTGTATGCTGTTTGTGAGAATGGCCACATGCCCACATTCCACAAAACATTTTTAAATGACCACAACAAAGAGCTCACAGGCTACTAATGCAGCAAACATTCCAGAGTCTTGTTACAACATACAATATTAGAAAGAATGTTTTCTTTGAGCTTGTGTTCCTCTCTATACATTAATAAATAGTTTTTGCTGGAAAAGAAAAAAAAGGTAGCTGTTCTGTTTGCCACAAACTAATATTGTTTAATAAGAATTTGACTACACCAACCTATAGTAAATCATGTGCCATTTACTGCTTGTGTGAATTAGAGTGAATGTCAGCTTTGCTCATCTGAGCAGGGCCTTCTGCAAGTGCCAACCTGTAAATGGCCAAAATCAACAACTGCCCATAGGTGCACATTCTCCTTTGTGGCCCCTTCCTTCGGGCTCTCCTGGCTTATCACAAACTTTGCAAAATTTAATTATTCACAAAACACAGGTAATAGGGCTGTACTGTGACAAAACAGTTCTGAAGGACACTCAGGAAAAGAGTTGGAGATTGTGGCATATACTGCTATATATAGTTTGTACTATCTATTGTGGCAAGTAGGATCCTGCAATGAAATTTCTGCATCATTTTAACATGTCATGTTAATACTCATGTTTTGGTTCAGTTATTTTCAGATTGCTGGTTGGTTTCAGAGTTCTATGGTCCAAATCCTATTGCACTGTGTTATTGACTGTCCTATCCTGTTGATTGCATTGAGTTACTCTGTGTAATCTGTCTTGAGTTCCAGTGAGAAAGGCAGACTATAAATAATGTAAATAAAATAATAAAATAAATAAAATACAATCTGAGTACAGTGACTGTACACATTTTCTTTATACATTCATTGAGCAATTTTCATGTAACATACATGTATAACTGAATGCGTGATTGAAACCTGATCCCTGGTTTCATTTATAAAGTGAATGTGTCTTTCTTACAGATGTATATACATATGTGCAGGATGTACATGTGTTCACTATAACTTATGAAAATGTCTTGTGAGTATCCTTGATTCAATAAAAATTCAATAAAAGAGAGACTTTCTTTGCTTACTTAACATGTTTCCTTCCTTGTGATTTTAGCTTGCAAGGCTGAGAACTGCAGCCCTGGTTTGTAAATTTGACAGCAGGAAAGTAATCCTTACAAGTATGTATTCTGGCCTGCTCACCCACACTTTACATTATGCTAAATGCAGAAGGAAATTCCACTAGTAATTTTTACATCTTTTTAATCAAGCTGATATCCCTGTATTATACTGGATTTGGGACCAGAGAGTACCAGCTTAGCAGAAGGTCCCATGAAGGTACTCAAGTACTTATGATGGACATTGTCTGCTGAAAAACTGCACAGACCGTTGCATTGTTCTAATTTCTATCTTTCATATTTGCAGAGGGTGTGCTGCTAATTTTGTTACATCTGCAGAAAGTGCTAGACCAGCAGAGAAAGGTTTTACTGCAAAGAGTATAAACTGATTATAAAGCGGTATGCAGTGCTGTGTAATACAGCAGTGATTTACAGAAGATAAAACACATTAAAATATTCTCCAACAAAAGGAACAGAATATTTTCCCATCAGCTTATTTTTAAGATTGTCAGCAGTTTTAGTGAATAATGTTTAACTGAACAAAATTCAGTGTGATACTGCCAATAAAATGTCATATGATGATGAAGAAAGGCATGATAAAGGAATCCCTCCATCCATCCATTCTTCTCTCATGCTTCCTAACTGTAGTCTCAGTTGTCCTTCTGTTTAGGCTAGGAGGCATCCAGCTCAAGTAGAAAGGCTGCAGAAATACCCATCGAGCCCCTTCAATGATTTCAGGGGCCAAGTGTTGTGAGAACTTTGCCTTTGGCCCTAAAGCCATCATAGAGGCTTGTCTTTGGCTCACCGGATGAATAAGGCAAGATACAGTCATCCTAAACTCAAAATACCTCCTCAGATTCTCACAAGACAGTAAAGAGGAATGACAGAATATGTTTCCAGTTACCAGATAGAATGTGCTGCCAGAGGCACTGCCTTTTACTCTTGGGTAGCCCTAAAGCAGGAGCACCCCACTTTCTAACCTGAACCAAAGTCCCCCAAAATCAAGCACTCTTAGCATGAACCACAGAATCAGCCTGCAAGTACTCCGCAAGAAGATATTTCATATTCAGGTTTTGTAAGGCAACCTCAGAGCCAACTTCCAGTCTTCCCCCTCCACCCAGCTGATATATGCTTATGGAATAACAATGGGCTCCACCAGGTGAACATTTCTAAAAGGTATTCTAGCGAATAGCACTATCTCCAGAACCTCACCCAGCCTTTTTTTGTGCGTTATCTCATGTCTCTGTGTAAATTCTTTGTCCTTCCTTGCTCCATCCCTCAAGATACCAAGATAAACCAACTAGCCCCAGTACAGTCACTCAGCACCTGGCTGATTTAATCAAGGCTTTTGTTAAGCCAGACTCTGCCTCTCTGGAACTTCATTGGTCACATCCAGATATTGCCCATCCTGATGCCACGCACCCCTGGGACTCATCATTGGTCCAGGTAATCTAATGTTCTCACCTGAGATCAGCCCCCAGGGCTGTCCATTGGTCTGAATTGTTTCCCAATGTCTATATCCATGAGCACCTGGCCTTTAGACCATATGCTTCTGGCAGTCTACCCCTAAACCTCTGGATTTAGGCCATAATCTCATCTCCATGGATCCCTGCACGTCTGGACAGGTTGTATCACCCCTCTATAAGCTATCAATCACCTCTGCTTTCTTAGTTATCTATTGTGTGTGTGATTGTTTGATTATTATTTGTATGCTTGAGAGTATTTAGTAAAGAAATCATTATTTTAGCAACCTAGTCTCCGTGTCTATTCCTGGGTTCTGGGAATTCTAACTCTGGTATACACGGGTCTGATCCTATAGTTATGCCAATTGCTCATTAATATTATAATTCCCCAATCTATTACAAAGAAATAGAGCAATTTGGCTAACAAATGGACAGTGTGTGTATATGTGTAAGAGAGAGAGAGACTGAAAGAGGGAGACTGAGAGATAATTAGGGGTTTGATTTGACCAGAATAACTTGGTGAGTTCAAGCTGCTCATTTAAAAGATTGGCTACAGCAGCATCAAATATCATCTGTCATTTCTTTTAGTCATCTGGGCTCAGTGTATCCCAGCTGCCATCAGACTGAGTCTTTAACACTGAGGTGGCTGCTCAAAGTTTATATGGGACTGGTATCTGGATTGACAAAATAGGGGAGTCCTTGGATTCAATTCTTCTTAAATTTCTGTGTTCCACCTGCAGAATCCCAAATTGTGCAGTGGGGCTAGCCCTCCGAGCAGAATTGGGACAACCATCTCTTGAAAACTGGGCTTCATTGAAGGCTTTTTCTCTTAAAGTTAAAACTATATACTCTGATATCCAAGAGAGCTACCTCAGCTTAGTCAGAGAGGACTCTTATTAAATACTGGGTTCCATGGATGGTCTGACCCCCAAGCTTAGTAAACAGCTTTGCTTTATTAGTGATTCAGCTAGAACAATGCAAAGACCCAGGGCAAAGGCCCCATTTAAATAGCATGCAAACACTCTCCACTCCCCAAACAACTACTAATGATAGGGTATAACTTCCTCATTGGTCACCTTCAGAGTCCTGATGGGCTATTGTTCTAGAGCTCTAAGCTCAGCCAGACTCTGGTAAAAACAGTCCTGGAATATTCCAGTCCCAATACATAACAACTCTTATGTTTCTCACTGGGATAAACTTGTCAAACAACAGCTCCTTAATCTTGCCTTAGACTCTCTTTATTCATTACCAGTCAGGAAGCTGTAAGAATGATTAAGAAAAATCTATTTAACTATGATTATAACAACACAAACTATAGAGCAAAAAGTGTTTGCTTTACTCAGTTTGCTTGTATTCTTCCACCTGGAGAACTTCCCAGTTACTGCTCATATCTGACTGATCCTCGCCTTTATGCTGGCACACCTTAGTGCCCTACCATCTAGAGTTCTGCGAGAGAGGTATCTTAAGATACCATATTCTGATAAAGTATGCAACTGTGGTGCGGGTAGCGGAGACACCCTGTATCACATTCCCTTTGAAAGTAACTACTTTCCTGAGCCTAGAAGTCTTTTAATTCTTCCTTTGCGTCAAAATATAGATCATATGGAGACTTTACCTCTTTTATTAGAAGATAATAGCAGGTCTATCACCTTTTTAGCTGTGAAATTCTATGCATATGTGATAAATTTTCACAGCCGTTCAAATGGGGTCTAGCTTTTTCTATATTTTAGTAATCAGCTTAGAATTTATAAGTTCAGAAGCAGTATGAGGTAGGTAGGAAGACAGAACCTACCAATTCACTCTGGTCATCTTCAGAGGCCCTGCTTCAATTGCTGCCTTTCTCAGTCATGGCATCAAAACTTTGGAACTCCCTCTGCAAGGACGTTCATCAGAGCACTCTGCTGGTGACATTTGCCAGCAGGTGAAGACTTTTTTGTTTATTTTGGCATACCCCTTATAACCATTATTAGCCCTGCTCCCTGATTCTCGTATTTCTGTGTGTTTTTATTGACTTATTTTATAATTTTTAAATGTTATTTTTAATTATTCAAATGTTTTAATGTTTTTATGTGTGCCCACCCCCTGGGGACACTGATTGGATGGAAATGCAGCATAAAAATATTTTAAATAAATAAATATTAGTATTTATAAGGGTTTGAGGTATGGCTTGTAGAGATTTTTTTCTTTTTAAGAAATGCCATTATAGGAAAAAGTGAATGTAATCACAACATGGGCAATACCTGCAATTAATCAAAATCTTAGTGTCAGACACAAAAGTAAAGAGGATAAATATTAATTTAAATTGATAAAATAATATCTGTCAATAAATAAATCTGACATTTGGAAGATATTATGGAAGTAAGTGCATACCTGGGGAGATAGACTGTTGCCATCAAGGGCAAACTTGCTACCTTCCACTTGCAGCACCTTGACTGCCCCCTCACAGTATATAAAGAGGGATAAACTGGTTTTGGAGAATACTTAGCAGCTTTTCAAAACATGGCCAATGAATGCATGTAGAGCATGAAGCTGCCTTATACTGAATCAGTCTACAGTTCCCTCAAGGTCAATATTATCTATACTGAGTGGCAGCAGTTCTCCTGGGGCTTAGGCTGAGATCTTTCACATCACCTACTACTGCCCTGTTTTTAAGCATGCAAACACCACACCTCAAACACACCCCACTCCCAACGATAGGCTATTTACATAACACTATTACTCTACTGGTCTACTCCAGGATCCTAGCAAGCTATTGTTCAGGGGAAACAAACTCAACCAGATCCAGGTACTAGTTCAGGGATGAGTCATACTCAGTACGCAACAAAACCTCAAAAACTGGAGATGTTAGAGGTTGAATCTGGGACCTTCTGCATGCCAAGGAGATGATTAACACATGGAATTCACTGCTACAGGAGGTGGTAATGTCTACAAGCATGGACAGCTTCAAGAGGGAATTAGATAAACATGTGGAGCAGAGATCCATCAGTAGCTATTAGCCACAAGGTATAGATAGGAACTCTGGGGCAAGTGATGCTCTGTATTCTTGGTGCTTGGGGGGGGGCAACAGTGTGAGAGCTTCTAGTGTCCTGGCCGCACTGATGGACCTCCTGATGGCACTTGGTATTTTTGGCCACTGTGTGACAGAGTGTTGGACTGGATGGGCCATTGGCCTGATCCAACATTGGCTTCTCTTATGTTCTTATGCTCTGCCACTGAGCCCCTTCCCTCTGGTACATAAAAACTGATTCACAAGCAATGCTATTACACTAGCTGGACTCTTGACATAACACCAAAGTGACAGCTCTGCTACATCAAACCAAGATTCCATGTGCCCAGGCCAGTACCCTACCAGAAGCTTTGCTGCCCTGGCTTCAAGCTCCTCTATGCAAAAGCTGTCCTCTGCTGATGCCCCACAGGGGAACTAGGAAGTTCCACATAGAAGTTGATAGGCCTACCCTCCCTGGATTTGTCTAACCACTCCATTAGTCCTTCACATCACCTCCAAATACTCCCAGCTGCTCTATCATAGGCAGTTCTTTGCCCTGCTCTCACTGAGAGAGAATGCGACTATCTCAGCAAGTTCAGCAAGCCTAAGTGGATTAATTGTCTTTGCTGAAGAGTGGTATAAAATCTACATAGACTGCCAGTCATGTGAAGACCATGTATATAGAGTGTAGGACTCTAGACAACTTTCTGATTACTGCCAGTCATGGGTAGGCATGCTGTGAACATCACAGCAATTTGGTAGGAGAACATATCTTGGTTGACAGCCACAATTACCTATGAGCTGAATGTTTGATCTCAACATCTGTCCGCATTCTACCTCAAATAACTGTCAAATAGCCTTGCCACTGCACAATAGTTATGGTGGTACAGTTTTGTTTCCTTGCATCATTTCATTACCTTGCCTTACAGGGGCTTTTGCATCTGCATAGTAGCTAAGATGGAGTCTACCCAAGATCCTGGTTGGTTGGGTCAGGTAAATAAATCACATGAAGGGTAACTACATCTCCCATAAGGCTGTACAAAAATGCACATGCGTGAAATAATGTCCATAATACAGACTCAAACAAACATCAAGTGATGCAACTCTTTTTTAAATACACTTTTTATTTATAATTTTTGGCTGACTGATTTGGTACTGTTTGTGTATACGATTGGCTGCCTGGGAAGAGAGATTGTAAATCTAGAAATGAAAAGGTGGAAACTGTCCCAAAAAGTTTATAAGAACAGTGATGATATTCATAAGAATATACTAAATTTATATTGAATATGTAAACACAGACAGCACTTCAAAAGAACATAAAGCACATCATAAAGTCACACAAACCACAGAATGATGATTCTTAAAGTAATACAATCAAAAATAGTCCACAAGCACAAGCCCTCTTATTAAATATATTAAATTTTATCTAGAACGATCAAATGTTTGTACTAAAGAGCTGCCTTAGATTTTAATATTGAAGATCTATCTGTCAATGAGTCTGAATTGTAAATTCAGTCCAACTGGAGAATTTCCTTCCCTTCAATGGAGGGAGCATACTGTCCCCACGGTGTGACTCCAGAGAGGGGGGATCATCAGGGCTATTTTTGAGCAGGAACACACAGGAATGGAGTTCCGGCTGGCTCCCAAGTTGGCCACGCCCAGCAGGAACTCATTAGCATAATAGGCCACACCCAACACAGAAATTCATGAGGATTGGCTACATGAGGGGTGTGTGGCCTAACATGCAAAGGAGTTCCTGCTCCAAAAAAAAGGTAAACAGAAAAAGAAGCAAAAGGTGGGTGTGGCTGGATGACCACACTTCCGGTAACATGGGGGTGTGGCCTAATATGCTAATGAGCTGTCCTGTCAGGGTGTGGTCTAATGTGCTAATGAGTTTATGTTGTTGGGTGTGGCCTATTATGCTAATAAGTTCCTGCTGAGCTTTTTCTACAAAAAAAGACCTGGGGATCATTATACACTATGGGAATGGTCCCTGAGTTGAGAATTGTCTCCCAAAGCCCCTAAAAGATCATCAAGGATGGTGTATCTTTGAAAGATGGTATTGATATCTGGAAAAGGATTAAATTCTCTAGATCTAATTCCTTAAATAATCAATCAGTAAATTTTTTATTATCAAAAGATTCCAAGTGCTCCGGTTTTCTCAATACCATCTTCGGTATACCCGGAACTGAAAAAAACCATTAGTTTGTTGAACACCCCTAGTTATTACAAGAAATAATGAAGACATTGGTAAAGGTATGTGTAAAGGTACATCCTAGGTATGTGAGGAGATATGAGATGAGTGGGATCCTAGGATGTAAAAGAGAGCCAACCAACTTCCAAAATTCACTCAGATTTCTATTGTTTCTGGCAGCTCTGGTTAGCTTTTGCCAATTAGTGAGGCAAGCGTCTTCTTTACTCTTGAGTATAGCTTGTCTATAAGCTTTTTTCTCCCCAAAAATCTTGTAGTGTAATTGGAAGATTAGCACACGGTGTTCCGTAAGTGCCTGATACCAAACTTCTTTTAGACACACTCAAGAGTAAACCAGTTCTTTGGGGGTAAGTTTCAGGGCCTTATCTTAATAAATCAGTTTAGAACATACAGACAACAAGTGGAAGTAGATTTACTCTAGCTTGCAGCACTTATCATGCACACAAGAGCCTAGAGTAATTTATCTCTTAAGAGCATGACATTTATCTGAGAACATCAAGGTTCTACACAAAGTATAGTTTTTGGAATTCCATTTTTCTACTCTTAGTTATTTATGGTCTTGACAGATGGGTATCAGATGACTATTATGGGCACCAAAATCATTACGCAAACTTATTAATAGAAGTAAGGGCTAGCAATAGTTCTCCCCACTTTGAGATAATTTACCAGATTAATCAAATCAGTGGAGATAAGAAAATAGTCTACAACACTTGCCTCAAAATTGTTTGAACAGGTGAACTCCCTATGGTCTACTCTCTCTTTAAGATCATTTAAAATAATCAATTTCCTACTATCTATAAATGTGTCCATTAGTTTACCCAATAAATTGATCTTGTTATCCTTAGATGATCTATAAGGGTGGTTAAAAGAACTTGCTTCCTCCATTAATATTTCCGGAGACACAAAATGAAAGACTTCTAGGGCAGTGCCAGTACGTGCAATAAAATCACCTGGAAAAATAAAAGATGCCCTAGGATGTCTGCAAGTCAAATAATGTATGTAGGTTCATATCAAGAAAGCAGTCCTTAAGGTATGTTAGTCCCAGGCCATACAGTGCTTTAAAGGTTAATATCTTTACATCTTGATTGGAGCCCAGAAGCAAATGGGAAGCCAGTGTAGATGGAACAAGATTGGAGAGAGATGGTCCCTACAACCCACTCCAGTCACCACTCTGGCCACAGCATTCAGTACCAACTGCAGCTTCTGGACAGCTTTCAAATGCAGCCCCATGTAGAACACATTACAGTAATCAAATATAGATGTTACCAGAGCATGAACTATGGTGACAATATCTTTTTCTGCCCAGGAAGGGCTGCAGTTGGCCCACCAGCTGAAGCTGTCGAAAGGCACTCCTGGCCACCACTGCAACCTATATATCCCATGGAAGGCCCAAGTACAGGAGCACCTCCAAGGCTGTGAACCTTTAGGAGGAGTACAGCCCCATCCAGAACAGGGGATAACCCATTTCCTGGGTCCGACCTTCCACCCCACCAGTAGCACTTCCATTTTGTTGGGGTTAAGTTTCACCTTGTTAGCCCTCATCCATTCTGCTCACAGTTTCCATAGCCTCCCTGAGATAGCGATATATAGTGCAAGATAGAGCTGAGTGTAATCTGCATATTGATGACAGCTCGGCCCAAAACTCTGGACACCCAGTGGCTTTACAGAGATGTTGAAAACCATGGGGGACAAGATGGGATCTTGGGGAACCCCAGATACAAAATAGTGGTTAAGTGTGCGGACTCTAATCTGGGAGAACTGGGTTTGATTCCCCACTACTCCACTTGCAGCTGCTGGATGACCTTGGGTAAGCCATAGTTCTGACAAGAGCTGTCCTTGAAAGCGCAGTTCTCAAAAGAGCTCTCTCAGCCCCACCTACCTCACAGGGTGTCTGTTGTGGGGAGGGGAAGGGACGGGAGTTTGGAAGGCGCTCTGAGACTCCAAGTGAAGGGTGGGGTAAAAATCCAATCTATTCTCTTCTTTTTCTCTTCTACATCAATAATATATATTAATTGAAGGGATATTTATGATAAACAAATTTTTTACATATAATACTTTCCTGTAGTTTTGAAATGCACAGAATACTTGGTATTTAAACCTTGTAATTAAATGTCATCTGAAAAGTTCCTTTGTATTGTTATTGCTAGGGCAGCAATAGCTTAAGAAACAACTTTTTTTTGCCAACTGATGGGAAAGTTTTCTGTGGGAACTGCCATAATCAAATATGTGCAAGGAACCCCCAGGCATGCAGGAGTACAGTAAATGCCCCAACACCACAAGTGATGCATCCAGGAGAGGTACAAACTGGGATTAGCTGCAGGTAAAAGGTTCCATTTTCTGACTGTTTGTTTGTATTTATGCATCAATAAACAACACAAGATTTTCTACAATGTACATTTATTTATTAAATTCATAGCCACACACTCCAGAATCTTCAAAATCCCCAAAGTGAATTCTCATATAATACTTTAGGATATAGAATTGGGATTTAGAATCTGTGGTTCAGAGGAGCATCTAAGAATGCCAGTATTTATTTTATTTAGATATTTATACCCAACTTTCCTCCCCACACAGGCCATGTTGAGCATTAGATATATAGATACTGGGTGCATGTGTTTGGAATCCTGATTTTTTTATTTTTTGTAAATAGCAGCAACATGGGGATCCAACTCAGAATGGAACCGTCAGGCACTATTAGTTTCTGACCTGAGATTGTCCCCTGGTGTTGCTATTTTGCTCTCCAAACCTCACAGGCTTGCCAAGAACTTACCTTAATTCAGCGAGGGATGGATATGTCCTGGCAGGACCTTCCCTGGGGGAAGGAAAGACATGGCACACAATGCCATCACCAGGAAGTGACTGTTGTGTCCGCTGACCGCTAGTATGCATCAGCGACCGAGCCTGAGCTTGAGTCCCGGGGAACAATGGGACTGAGGCTCCTGGCTCCAGCTAAGGGGGACCAATGGGAACGACGGCGGGAATTCAAACCCGCCAATAGCACCATGAGGTGTTCCCCTAAGCTTGTATATAGTTGGCCACCTGGCCAGGTAACTTCATCTTGTTGTATAATAGCGAACCATGCGGATCACTACTGTGGTTTCATTATGTGTCTAACCCACTATACAACAGTGATGCCAGGTGACACTCTGACAACGGGGCTGGAAAAGCATCACTTGGCATCGCTTCCTGGTGACAACATCGTGCGGCGTGGGTGTTGCCTGGAGGAATGTTCCAGCTGGGGACTGTGTGTCCCCCGCCGAAATACGGTAGGTACTTGGCAACCCTAAAACCTCAGCAGAATGAATTATCACTGATGACAGCCCCAGACTAACCTGAGGCTGTTTAGTGTCTTCAGGGGCAGGATTGTGGCTGGAAAAAGGAAGTTTCTCACTCTGGCCTCAGTGGTGGCATGGAGCCTCATGGCAGCAGCAAGGAGCCTCTTCAGTGGGCCAGGTGGTGGGCCCTGCTGGCCAATCTCTGGCTACTTGTGCCAGTCTGAAGAGGTGGGCCGGAGAAGGACCTGAGGAAAAGAGTCTTCCCTCTGGTCCAAACTTCCCCATTATTAGGACATACTGCCATTGGGCCCTCACTCAGTCAGATGCAGGAGCTGGGAATTTCCATTTGGCTCTTATGGCAGTTTCAGGCATTGGGCCAGATCCATTTGATAGGAGACCATGGCTACATGACTGCTTCCCCTGGGTTGGGGGGCCTTGGGCGGTGGAGCTATTCAGGGTCATGCCTAGCTTGGGGGCTGTCACCCTGCTCCACTCCCAGGTGGCAAGGGAACCACACAGAGGACTGCACCCACGTGGGACCACAGGACTTGACATTCCCAGCAAGCAGGCTGAGGAGGGGTTGACAGATGGGTCGCCCAGTGCCTGGATCCGTGGCCTCTGTCGCTTCAATGTTCCAGTGGCTATAACCAATAAAGCCAGTTTGGTGTAGTGGTTAAATGCATGGACTCTAATCTGGGGGAACCGGGTTTGATTCCCCACTACTCCACTTGCAGCTGCTGGATGACCTTGGGCAAGCCATAGTTCTGTCAGAGCTGTCCTTAAAAGGACAGTTCTTGAAAGAGCTCTCTCAGCCCCACCTACCTCACAGGGTGTCTGTTGTGGGGAGGGGAAGGGACAGGAGTTTGTAAGCTGCTCTGAGACTCTGAGTGAAGGGTGGGATATAAATCCAATCTCCTCTTCTCTTCTGTGGCCTGTTTTATTCTAACCTTGTTCCCCCTTCCCCCGCCTCCTCCTCCTGCCCTTAGGACTGCAAAGGGACTGCCCTTAGGACTGCAAAAGTGATTTTAAAAAAATCTCAGTTTACCATCTAGATCTTTGAAAGTAGGTTCTGCAATAATATTTTTCTCTTTTGCCTTCTGATTTTGGGCTTTATTTCTTAGACTCTCAAGGACAGCATCATTTCACAATGCTAAAAGAGGTCAAACTTAGAAAGCATCTTCGAGAAAAATTACTGCAGAAACTATTTCACAGTTCAAAATCTAATCCTTTGCTATCAGTAGCTTGTTCCTGAAGACAAATACTAATATGTGTTGAATAATTTTTGACAGTTAAAGGATTCCCACTATTTTTCTTTTGAAAACTTACAAAAATGATCTCCCCAGATCCTATAGGAATTGCTTTCCCTAATCAAAATTAGGTTGTAAACTGTTAATCATATAATCACTGTGATTAATGGAACCATTAATCACGGAGTAAAATGGCTTTTAATTGGGTTTTTATTGCAGCTGTCCCTTTTTAAAGGGTTTTTTAAAGTAACAATGACAGTGTTGTAAGCAACCAATGTGCTCTTCTCAGTTTAGAAAAGGTGATTAAGATGGTTTTGCAAACAACGCATGATTTGTCTGTGTCATCAGTAGCTTCATTAAAATTCCCAATCGGTATCTGATTGAGAAAAGCCTATACGTATTTCAACTTGTCAACCAGTTCACTGGGAATGAGCAAGAGTGACCAGATGCAAAGGAAGACAGGGAGCAAGTACCTGCCAGAGTTCATAGGCAATACAATTTTGGCAGGTACATCCTAGCATACAGGAGTAAGAAAAGAGCTCTTAATAAAGCTTATCCTTCCATACAATCTTAAATATACATAAAGAGCCAAGACATTCTTCTGTATCTTGTTGCCCAACAAAGAATCTTCTATTCAGTGTTAGCCCTGGTCAAGAATACCATCTCTGTTAACCTTTTGTAATGCTTGTGAGGCCTTTCTGTTTCATTGGGCTTTCACTCAATTTTTTTTTCCTTTGTGAAGTGACAGTCTAGCTCATTTTAGAAATTTTTATGGCCAGTCTAGCTCATTTCATGGAATGCTTATGTTTTAGATTTATATATTAGATTTAATAATATTTATGGTAATTGTTTATTTAAATATTTATATCCTGCTTTCCTCCCCAAGGGGCCCAAAGTGGTTCTTAACATGCCCTTCCCCCCCCCGCAAATGCAATATAGATAAACCAAACAAACAAACAAAGCCCAGACTGTGTTTTGGTCTGGACAGATTGAGTAACTAGCTCAACCAAAGGCCAAATGCACTGGCTGTGAACCAAAGGGTTACATTGCACCCAAGGGCTTGTGCTTGGGTTGCCAACAGCCTGGAGAAAAAATGCCTTGGTCCTTTAACAGAGGCTTCATGTGTGGAAATGGGCAGCTGAAACTTTTTATGGCATGGAGGTAAATAACATCACTTGGTAAACAGCATCCATTAAGCCTGTTGTTATGTGCAGTGAATGGTAAATGCTTTAACCTGGTCTGAGAACCTTGAATGACAGGGGGTTCAAATGGAACTCTACAGTTAAAAAGATTTGCAGTTAAGAGTGACAGTCGAGAGTGGCAGTTAAGAATTCAGTTGGAGTTGAGTTAAGCAGAATCAAGGATCAGGAGAGCATCTTGAATTAGGGAAGTGGTAGAGTAGCCCTTCCTTGGCGGAAATAGCTCCTAGCAAAAAAGAGGGGTGATTCCTATCAAGTGTTTAAGAAGGGAAACTGGAACTTGTGTGAATGTTCCTGCCTTCACAGACTTAAGTAATTTCAAAACAGAGAAGCTTATGCCTGTTTATTTAAGCAGTGACTGCCAAGAGATTTCTCTCCACAATTTTAAGTACTTGTCTGAATAACAAAAGAGCAACTGTATTGTGACAAACTATCCATTGTATATAGTTATATAAGGTTACCTCATTCCTATTGCCCATTGACCTGCCATTCCAGGCCTGATACATACCTGGCCATCGCACACACACCCATAGAAGTGAAATAAAGCAGCTTGTTTGTTTTGAATTATTACAAGCCTGTCTTATGCCATAATCTGACATACAGAAACAAAGTTTTTTCAGTTCCTTAGACTGGGTCAGCATATATCTATGTACATTTAAACAATTGGGTGGGACAGACAACGAAACAATGAAAAAGAAAAGGGACTGCCCAGCAAATAAAAAGGGGAACCATTATACCTGCATTAAAGGGACAGGACTTTTTTTCTCCAGGCTGTTAGCACCCAACTTGCCCTTTTTGCCATGCCCAGGCATTCTAGTAAATGTAAGCAGAGGAAGGCAAACATAGCCCAAATGGAGCTCAGTTGTTTTCCATCTTGCTGTTAGCATGATCATCCTCCCTTTCCCCCTTGTATACTGTATGACATACTGTTGTTAGTTGTCCTGAATATTTTTAGAAAGGCAAGATATAAATGAGAAAGAGGAGAAGGAGAAGAGGAGGAGGAGGAGACTGGATTTCTACCCCACCTTTCACTACCTGAAGGAGTCTCAGAGGGCTTACAATCCCTCTCCCTCCCCCCCCCCACAACAGACACCCTGTGAGGTAGGTGGGGCCGAGAGAGCCCATAAACCCGGGGTGGTCTTTCCTGAGAGAGAGACAGAGACCCCAAAACAACCTCTGAACCTCCACCAGCAGTGCCCTTATGAAGCCAGGCTTGGCTTAAACAGTGGCTTTTTCTGGGAGGCGAGGAGATCCATCTCACCTTGGCTGGAAAAACTCAGGCCAAGTGAAGATTCTCCAGGCTGGCTGCACTGCCATCCTCCATGCAAGCAACCCCCCCACACACACTTTTCTCTCTTGTCAGCTCAGTCCAAAAGGACTAGAATGGGGAAGTTTCTGCTCTTGCCTCAGGTATCTTCTACTGACCAAATGGTTAGTCTTTTGTCGGTCAAATGTACAGGCAGGCAGGGACAAAGAGCCTCTGGTCTGTGCTATTGTCATGAATGAAGTATGTTGCATGTTTCCAGCCCCAACTTCTGTTTCACTTGTCTGTCAGGAAATACCTTTGGAATAACTCTCTCATTCCTGTCTCTTTATATTTGTCTAAAATATCTGCAAGGGGATTGTGGTGGCTTTGTGGTTAAGACACTGAACTGCAGACTGGAAGGTTGGTAGTGCAGCAGTTCGAGACCTGAGTGCCACATGACGGAGTGAGCTCCCGTCTCTGCCCCCAGCTCCTGCCAACCTAGCAGTTCAAAAGCAAGAAATTACAAGTAGATAAATAGGTACCACTTCAGTGGGAAGATAACAGCATTCTGTGCGCCTTGGTGTCTAGTCATGCTGGCCACATGACCACAGGAATGTCTTTGGACAGCCCTGGCTCTTCGGCATGGAAAAGGAGATGAGCACGTCTCCCTAGTCGGATTCAATTGGCTTTTGAGCAAAGGAAACCTTTACCTTTACTAAAACATCTGCATTCTTACACCTACACCAGACCTGTCAAGGTAAACATTAACTCTCCATTTCTAGTGAATGGTCTCCCATTCAGGTTCATCCTGCCACACATTAAGAAACATCATCGCTTTTGTCTGGCACCAGGGAAATGCCAGACCACCCTATTGTACCCAACCCATACTCCCAGCACAATCACCCCACACCTGGCTAAACCCATCAACGTTATTGTTAATCCAAACTCTGCCCTTCTTGGTCAAACTTAGGCTGTGTATCTCCTGTCAACCATACCCCCGGGAGCCATGATTGGCCCAGGTAATCTTTTGTCTTTACCTGGGGCAAGCCCCTCAAGACCTCCTATTGGTCAGCATTGTTCTCCGTCTACGTCTGTCCATGCATGTGGCCTCAGAGGGTGTGCCTCTGCCCTGATGCCAACTGGCAGTCCACCCCCAAACTTCTATTTGGGCCACAATACCTTCTTTATGGCCCTCTGCACATCTGGAGTGGTTGTACTACCCCATAATTGATCCCTCTATTCATTATCAATTACTTCTACTTCCCTAGTTCTGTATTGTCTGCTCTTTTTGAATGCTTAGTGTGCTTGTAATTTGGGAAATTCTTCAATAAAGCCTATTTAATTTACTCTTCAAATGTGGAGTCTTCCTACTGTGCTGAACCTTGGTATACAATTGGTGTGCTGTCCCTGTACCTCTCTGGTTTCCCCTGCCACATAGCTAATTTCCCAAACAATGAGGCAGGCCATTGGCGGTAACAAGATCACACCAGCAGCTGCATGCGGAGGAGTGGGGAATCAAACCCAGTTCTCCCAGATTAGGGTCTGTGCTCTTAACCCCGACACCAAACTGGCTCTCTAATATAATAATAATAGTAATAATAAAAATAATAATAAAGCATGATATAAAAGATTTAAGTGCAAAACATTTTTACTGCTTTATTCATCTGTCACATTTTTATCCTACTCTTCCTTGAATATACTGAGGGGGGCACACATGGTTCTCCTTTCCTGGTGAAGGTAACGTACATTTCCCAGCCATATTAAAACTGAGAAAATGACATAAGTGAAACCTTAATCTTCCTTCTCTGCAGTCCACAGTCTCAATCTGAATTGGGCCCTCACCCACCTGGTTTGTAGGCCTGACAGAACAACTGACAACATGGTATAAAAGAACAATGAAACCATTGAAGTATCAGTTTTAATAAGTCATCTTGAAATCAGCAACAAAAAAGATGGAAACCTGTCCAGCAGATTTTTTTTAAAATAAAGACTTGCTTGATTCATGCAGGAAACAAAACCTCTCCTCTTCTCTATACCTCTCCATGGTATCCTGGACTGGATAGCACAGGCTACCCTGATTTTGCCAGATCTCAGATGCTAAGCTCCTGCTTAGGGGAGTGGTGGCACAGTGGGTAAATCCCCTGCATAACTACAACATCTGAACTGCTAAGCTTTGTCAGTTCTAGCCCGGCGCTGGTGTGAGCAACCAAGCCTTGTCCCCAGCTCATCATCTACCCAGCAATTCAAAAGCTTCGGCAAGTAGATAAATTGGGGACCACTCACTAGGGGTGGGCACACCAATCCCTTCAGGGAGGTGTTAGCTGTGGCTGAAGACGTCTGCTGCGCTGTGAGATCGGAAGGTAGAAAAATCTGTGTCGGCATTCCCTGCAGTGGAGCGAATCGGCCTGCAGTGGAGCAAATCGGCCAGGTGGTGGCAGTGTGACAATGCAACATTGTGATTCCTGATGTCATCAGCCAGCCAACAAAGAACATGCCATCGGATCATGTCTGATACAGCCTGCAAATGAACCCTCCTGAGCAGCTACAGTGTGTGTGATTAAATAATTGTATGTTGTCTCCCTATCCCCTGCAAAAATTGTTAGTCCATGTCTCTGAGTAACCGTAAATCGCTCTGAGCCTGCATGAGTGGGAAAAAGCGATTAACAAATTGAAAGTATTATTATTATTATTATTATTATTATTATTATTATTAAGCACTGTCAGCCCTGACTAGTATTTGGATGGGAGACCTCCAAGGAATACCTGGGGCATGACACAGAGGCAGGCACTGGCCAACTACCTCTGAACATCTCTTCCTTTGAAAACCCTACAGGGTCATCATAAGTCAACTGTGATTTGACTGCACTTTTCACCACCAGCAGCTGGTATGGACATATGTGCAAGTCGCAACTGATGCATGGTGACCCCAACAAGGAGCTTTCAAGGCAAGGCAAGTGAGAAGCAGAGGTAGTTTGCCATTGCCTTCCTTGGTGGTTGTGCATCCAACCACCAACCCTGTTTAGCTTCTGAGACCTTACAAGATTGGGCTATTCCATGCTGCTTTCATTCCCACCCACCTAGTAAATAACTTTAAAATTGTTCCAATAGGCTCTTAAATAGAACAACTGGTCCAAGACTACACAGCAAACTTCATCACAAGCAAGGATTTGAACTGGGGTCTCCTCAGTCCTAGTCAGAGGCTCTAACAACTACAATGTGCAGCTCTGCAGTTCAGAAGCAACTGATCTCACACATCTCTGTGATCTGAAATGTCAACCTCCAGGTGGTGGCTGGGGGTCTCCTGGGGTTACAGCTGATATCCAGGCAATAGAGATCAGTTCACCTGGAGACAACAGCTGCCTTGGAAGGTGGATTCCATGACATTATACCCCAATGAAGTCCCTCCCCTGCCCAAACCCCACCCTCTTCAGGCTCCACCCTCAAAATATCCAGGTATTTCCCAAACTGAAGCTGGCAAGCCTATTCATCTGGGAGCAGGTATAGCAACATAACAGATTCCTTCTACACAGTGGCAGGAGTGACATCTGTCTGCTACACTGATCATGTTGAGAAAGGAATGGTGTCCCCATTCTATCTCTGGCTTCCTGAGCTCAAAGGAAGAGCTCTCTGGTAAAAGTGGCACTCCAGGCATTCCCTAAAAAGGAAATGAGCAAGCAATGAACCTGACGTTGTTTACTGCTCACATGAGACAAGCAATTGTTCATAGGCCTTCCTCATCATTTAGTTTTTAGGGTCAATAATAAATATAGCATGGAGAGCCCGCACACTCTGAGAGGACAATCCATCAACATTTAATTTGGTAAGGGCGGCAAGCCATTAAAATGGTATAGCAGAGCTCATGAATAAGATAGAGTACTGGTTGCCTCTATTAAATGTCAGAGTAACATGAATGGGATCCTTTGTTATCTTAATAATTCTAATTAACTTTTGGTAATTATAGCAGCCACTCACCTAAAGTAATCTTAACAGTCATTGTTATTCCAGGCCATTATTTTCAGTAGACAGAACATTAAATGAATAAAAGGCGTTTTATGGGGAAAGTATGCCAAACACCCCCATCTTATTAAATGCTGTCTTTAAAAAGGAAATTTGTTTGGTGAACTTTGTCATTATATATCTGTATTTAAGAGCTACTGAGACAATCTCACCATCTTTACGGCAATGTAACAATTTGCAAAAACCTTGTAAAACATGCAATGATCTTTCCCATTACTGATTATCACTATGTGTGCGGAAGTATATATCCATTCCTCCCACCATCATCCATAGCCCTTATAATAATATTATCTTGATGTTATTTCTAGCTCTTTTATTAGTTGGGGCTAGTCAAATAAATATTGCAGGTCCACATTCTAATATCCTTGTTAACTCTGTGAGCATGTTTCCACTGTTGCCTCAGTCGAGCTACGTTGATCTGTACCCTTCAATGGCCTTCTCTGTGTGTACTGCCTTTCCGCAGTTTTGTGCATGAAGATCATCTTAACTGGTGGACTGGACAGTATGGGGGGGGCAATCCTTATATGGAGCAATATTATACACATTTACTCTGAAGTAAGTTCCACTGTGTTAAAGGAGGCTTACTGGCAGTGAAGCACGCATAGGATTTCAGTTGCAAAGACATTATCAATGACAGTGGGTCTTTTTTTGCCATCAAGTGGCAGCAATTAATTATTCAGCTTTGGGGTCCCTTTCCCCCTCTACCTATTGCACAACTGTCAGGTTTGACAATCTTTTGCCAGACCCTGAGGTTTTGATCCTGCAATATTTGCTGCATCTTAAAGAGTGTGGGCTCGCCGCTAAAACCATGAATATGACTTGTTGGCCATTTCATTTTATAGTAAGGCCCTGGGGTTTAGCAACCCCTGTGACACTTTCCTCACCAGGCATACCATTGAGAGTTGGAGGAAGTTATCTCCCTGAGAACCCAATGAGCATAGGCCCATTACTTTGCTTATGCTAAAGAAATTCATGTGGCAGCATCCCCAGATATATTTCTTGGCCTTTGAAGTCACTCTTTTTCAGGAAGCCTTTTCATTAACTTTTTTTTTGTTTGGTCTTTTGCAGCAGTGAGCTGTTGGCCATGTCATGTAATGACATCAGTGGTAGAGTCCTTGCCTTTTGGGACATTTCCCTGCAGGGCTCAGAGTTGTGTATTCTGTTGTGTAGGCCCAAGATGGACCAACAAGGCCAGGGGACTCACATCTTGCTCCAATCTGCTCCCAACTACAAGCCCTGTCCTGTTTGCTACACCTCTAAATACCTCTCTACCCAGCCTACCACTTCCAGGACTTTCCTTGTGCATGCTAACAGCTCCTGTTTGTTGCGTTTTTGTTTGTTAGTGTCTTGCATGCATGAATTATGGAACAAGGCCTTCCCCCTGGGGATTTTGGTGTGAACTCATTTCAAATTGGGGCTGCTACACTGGCATCTGCCTGGGGTTACCCATCCGATCGCATTAAGGCCATTGGGGCTCTTCAGCATATAAGGGGTATATACACCCATGTTTATTGTTCTAACACTTTTATTTTCAATCCTTTTAGACACAAGAAAGTCAGTTTGGATCATTGGACATGGTATCATGTTCTGTGCAGGCAATTATGCAGCTTCCTCCCACTGGGACCTCAACTTGGGCCTCGGTGACCATCTTTACATCACCTGGTTAGGGCACAGAGGCATTAAGTGGCCATCTCTTCTTTCTATCATATTGAATGAGTTTTTCCATCATGGTCTGCCACATGCTGTCATCATTCAGCTTGCAGAGAATGATCTTCCTGCTCAAAATGGAGTTATCTTATCTTGAACCATAACTACCAACCTCCAGATGCTGCATCACAAACTCCCAGGAACTATGCTACTGTGGTTTTTTTCTGCTCAAATGCCAGGAATGGAGGGGGGTGCTCTCACTGGAAAAAGTGGACTTGATTTGCAAGAACGGTTTGCCAGGCTGTGTCACAGTTTGTTAAGAATCTGGGTGGGGAGGTGATAGCACATATGGATATTTCTTTTAGAGAATCTGATCTATTTAGATCTGATGATGTGCACCCCTGTCAGATTCCTAGTAATCCACTCTCAGTCCACAACTCATTTGAAGTAAGTTTGTTAGGAAAAAAGATTTGGATTTTGCAAGAATGAACTCCTTGCTAAGACTGAGGTACAAAAGCAAAAGTAACTCAAGGTATAGTCAAACTAGGCATTCCATAGATACGTGTCATACACTCCCGCCCCTAGTTTGTCTCACAATTGCTTCTAATCAGCTAGCTCTGTGAAAGTTGTTATCTAAAGGCTTAAAGGACACCCTGCTGGGAGCAGGCCCTCCTAGAGGTGCACTTGTTACAGGAAAACAGTTACAAAGTGTAGGCCTCTACTCTACCCCCTCATTCACACACATCTGCATTCACACTTTCCCCACCCGTAGGAATGTCAGTGAGGGCGAGGAGGAGACAGGAAGGAAGGGGAGACAGGGTGAAACAGATGGGTTCATCAATTGCAATACATTGATCAGTTCAACTTAATTTACAGCCCGAGTCTGACAACCTCTTGGAATGGGGCACGGATACCTGGTTACACAGAATTTTGTGATGTTTTGTTTTGTTGGCTGCAGGCTTAGGAACATTGGTGGGACTGGAGCATGGGGGTCCCCTGCACTGTGGAAGTTTGGACATTGGGATGGAACTTGGTGGGGAAGGCCACACCTGCTTGCCCGCCTCCCCTGTTTTGGGGGCTCCTTTAAGGGGCCTTGGGGGTGGAGCCACTCAGCTGCATGCCCAGGTGGGGGCTGCCAGCTGGCTTCCACCAGGCAGGGGGACCATGCAGTGGCCAGTGCCTACATGGATCACAGGATCTTGCCACTCCATGGTTTATCCCCCAGCAGTAAGGCTGGGTGTTTGTGACAGATTGCACTTTTAAATGCTTCAAAGTGCTGTACAAACAAAGTGTGACGTACTAATTACTCACAGAGCCAGAGACCCTTGCATGACAGGCTGCTCCAAAAGATCTGATTGGTTAGCATTAATTGAGCAGAGAAGGACTTCTGAACTGAGTGCTGAGGAGAACTCAGTCTGAATACAGTCCTGAGTGAGAGCAGTTTAAGACAGATGGAAAACTGGGGAAAGAACAGGGAGATAGTTCTGAAGAGTGAAGAGATTCCTGATCTGCTGTGGTTAGAGACAGCCTTGTGAAATCTTAAGAGTAAATTAAAACTCAAGAAGAGTGCTGGTGTGTTTAGAGACGGGGTTTGGGTACTGGATAGAGTGTACCAGCTTCTGGAAACCAGAAGACTCAGTGAGTGCTCAAAGAAAGTGTACTGGAATGTTTAGGAACCACTGGAACAGAACCTCTCCTCTTAAAGATCCTAAGTAATGGAGGAAAGCTTATGAAACTCTCAATAGTCTGAAACATATGAACTAAAGTCTGTACATATACTGATTTACTTCAGAGTTCTATACTGAGTTACATCAGAAATTTTACCCCTGATTTCACCTGATCTTTCCCCTCTATGTTCAATAAAATATTTTGTTGATTTGGAATTTCAAAATGCCTCAAGTGTTATTTAAGTTTAAGTTAAGGGGGCTCTTGATCCTCCACTCAGGTTCCTGGGCTGAGCCAACAGCCAAAATATCATAGTGTGACAGGGTGGGACAGCCAGAGTTCTTCAGGGAAGAAGAAAACCGATATTGAGGGTGGCTCAATCAGAAAGGAAAAGAAAAACAGAGGGAAAATCTTGCTTCTGAGGGAGGAAAGGAGGGAGGGAGGAAAGGCATCATAGGGTGGGTATTTATCAGGCAGAAGGCAGGTCACCCAATGCTTGGATCTATCCCTAAGCTGTTCCAAAGCTTCTTTGACTGCACTCTATAAAATAAGCTGTGACCATGTTTTTACCAAAGAATTGTTGTTCTGCATGTTTATTCCTTCCAGTGCCTCACCCCTTTATCCCTCCTTGAACCCCACAATTCTTTCTATTGCTTGGGCCCAGGATGGTTATGACTGAAATAATCATTTAGCATTTTCATGTAATAAGTCTGTGCATGTTTAAAATCACTTGTTTAAGTTTGGTCCTATCTATTTTAGTGTTGGTTTCTAATGAGTAATTAAGTAGCAACTGTAAAGTTCAAGGAATGTGCTGTGAAGACAGGATGAATCAAACGCTCATCAAGAATCCATAGTCCAGCCTGTACAATTGTGCTGGGTCAGCCGGTCACCATGGATACCATGCACTGGAAACTGGATATGCAGTCCGAAATCAAGTCAAGTAACAGAGCCAAAGGTCAGAAAGCCGGGAAATCAGTCAAAGATTGCAGGAGTTAGGAACAAGGAGTGGAGACTAACAGCCAGGATCAGGACTGAGCACGCACGGTTGCTTATGCGATGAGGCAAGTTCGTGGTGGTGTTTATGACCAGGTCCTCCCTTCCCTGGGAGTCAATCTGCCAAGACTCACAGCCCCTCATGTTGCCTTTGCAAGAGCTGCAAGTCTGGCACTCTTCCTTCACTCTTGCACAGTCAGCCACTGGCATGCCCTGCATCTGGGATGCTCAGGAGAACTAGGTGGGGATTCTGGCCTCAAGGTGTCTCCACCTGGGGGTGCTGGGCTGTGAGTGCTCAAAGTGGTCCTGGATCAGTCTTTCCCTCTGGCTGCATCTCCTGGGGCCTCTTCTCCCTCAGGTGCTGTTAAGGGTTCCTCTTCTGAGCTGACTCCAGAGGAGACTGGGTTGCTCCCTGCCTCTTCCTCATCTGAGCCTCAGCACAGCCAGTAGACATTAACAACAATCTAGACTACCAGTGTTACAACAAGCAGGCAGCAGGTGAAATGCAGAAAGAAACCAGCAGTGAAAATAAGCTTCAGATCACTCAATGTCATCTGCCAGCTTGCTTTGGCTATGCAGCTGACAAATGGTTTGGAGAGTGTAACACTTGTTGGTTCCAATGAGAAAGGCATGCTTGGGATGGAGGCTATAATGGATTATTATTGAAATGACTTGAATAATTGTCAATTAATAATTAATAGCCATTTTAATAATTAAAAGTAAATAATTTTCTTTTTTTCCAGTGGATAATTAAAGCTACTAGGAGGAATTTTCAAGCTGGGGAAACATGACAATGTGGTAATCCTTGAAATTGCAACTGCGTTACACACCTGACAAGATCATGGCAAAAGATAAACTAATTTTTTTAAACATCCCACATATCAGGAATTTAAGACAGGTGATAAATTATTTCTAATATTTATGGGGAACTGGCTGGCTAAGATGTAGTCAATCACTTCTGATCATCTCTCCCTGGCAAGATGGTATGAGAGAACCTGTTGACATGATTTACTGAAGCCATCGTTATGGTCATAAATGGAGAGTATATTGTAGATGAGTATATTTATGAGTCTGCTGGACAACTGGTAAAAAGGAAAGACAACTGACCTGCTAGGCTTGAGAGCTTACATTTAGCCATAAATGGGTCACAAAAAAAGTTCTGCCTAGCCCAGTGCTCTGCTTCCAACACAAGCCAGTAGTTGGCTCAGGGGAAATCATGGACATCAGATGGAGTCATCCTTGATTACTAGGGGACCTATGTGATCCCTTGACCTCTAATGATATGAGAAATTAAATTAATTATATGGCATTGTGTGTTGAATAGCCAGGAGATCCTGAAGGATTGATTGGCTGCCTGAATCTGTACCTCTTTTTTGACACCACTGGGTGGCAAGCTATGCTTATTTTTAGGCTGAGAGTGCTGTGACTTGCCCAAGGTCACATAGCTGGCTTCAAGTGGGGAAGTGCTTTAATGGGGAGCCCATTTCTGGTTTTCATTTCCTCCTGCATCCAACTCAGAAGGAATCTTAGGAATTGTACTTCTCACTCATGGGAATCTGCCTGCCACATTTCAGATTAAGGTTGCCAACCTTCAGGTGAGGCCTGGAGATCTACTAGAATTACAACTGATCTCCAGTCTACAGAGATCAATTCCCTTGAAGAAACTACTAAGGTGGGCCTCTATGTCATCATACCCCACTGAGGTCACTCTCCAAACTCTGCCTTCACCAGACTCCACCCCCAATCTTCAGGAGTTTCCTAACTCAGAGCTGACAACCCTATTTCAGGCAGTAGAATCATTTTCCATTTTATAGGACGAGTGCAGAAAGATCCAGTGTAGTGTAATATATGGGTTCTGGGAAGGTTCAGATTCAAATCCCCGCTCTGCCATGAAATCTCAGTTGCTATCTGTCAGCCTAAGCTATGTCATAGAAGCTTGTTGTGATGATAAAATGGGAAAGGTGAGAACCATGTATAATGTCCTGCACTCTTGGTAGGAATTATATATATATATATATAAAAAGTTTATGATGCCACACAAAGATGCATTCAAATCCAAGAATGCCTGTATCTTTATAATGTTTAAGGATGTGTGACATTACTTAACAAATAACATGGGACATGACCTAGCCAAGGTTAAACACTTAAGTCTCACTGGTTTTAGTGTTAAGTATGCACTGAAACCACTGAGAAGAACTTAATTTTGCCTACATTGTATCTATATTTTTACTTGAAGTGCATTGCCGTAAGAGTCAGCTTCCCTAATGCATCTCTGGGCATATGAGGCCAGAAAGATTCCATAGCCATCATTGAACATGACATGAAGATTATTACAGAGTAATGGAATCTAAGTGGTGTATCTTCAGCCCTGAACGGTTCTTGAACTTGCCTTGGCATTGATGCCTGCCAGCCTCTGAGATTAGTGTTTGCTCTTCAAAATGTGGAGGCTCCAATGATTTACTTGTCCTAAAACATTTGTTAGCAGGCAGATGGGTGCTGTTAAATGAATGGAAATGCTGGAACCGATACTAATCGGAAATAAACAGTAGTTCCAATTTGGCCATTTATTTGGAGTTTTTATCTCTCTATATCTCAATTACATAGTAAGCCATAGTCCTCTTTAAAAACTTGTTTGTTATTATTAAGATCTAAATCTACTTATTTTACTCATGTCGTGCATGCGAGAGGAATGCAATACAAGCAGATTACAAGCTGATGGTTAGATGTTAATAACAGGAACACAAAACATTAAGGCAAGTGATATTTACATAAGTATCTTGATCTTAATACATGTAATTTACATATGAAAATGTAATCACCATAGAGATAAACAGCTGCAATGTTTAATTAAACTCTCCACACAAAATTGGCCTGCAAGAAGTAGTTTGTCACTGCTAATTTATCACAATTCTCATAAGTATTCTTTAAAATAAAAAATGCAAAATAAATGATTCTTATTGATAATTTAACTTCTGGTTACTTTATCGTATCCTCAATGGGCTTTGATGATACAATTAAAATCTAAAGATTCCAGGCTCATTTTCTCACAATTTAGAAGGCAAAGTCTAAATATACAGAGAACAAATTGTTTGCAGAATAAAAGGGTCAGCAGTATAGCAGCACAGGAAACCAATTTAAACAAATGTAATGCCAGGCTAATGCCATGTGTCATGGAGATATGTGCAAGTCTATCTGTGGGGGCTGTTTAAGAAGGAAACCATTATAAGTGGAAATTAGTGTCAGAATTGTAAAGGAGGGAATAACAACAGTTGGCTTACCTTTTCCCCTGATCAAAGCAGCACCTTGGTGTCTCAATATCTGAGTTCATTGCAAAGTCAAATTTCTGCTGAGATTTTTGGGAATGGGGAAAGCATATGGCAAATGAAGCTTTGCTGGTGATATATTTGTGGACAACCAAAATTATACATGGAATAATATGCTTGAGCAATCTCATGCTCATCCATTTTAAGAGTGATATAGATTGGATTATGGGGAGGGGGTGGCTGGTTTGCCTTTCAAGTCATGGTCCATAAGCAACCCTGTCCTTGAACCTTAGGAGCAGCAATTCTGCCGTGATTTGGTTCAGCTGCAAACAGTCACTGGGCTGAGGTTTTAAGAAATGAAAATGGAAGACTCGGAGTCCGAGCCCAAGATATTAGTAATCCTCAGATGCTCTGCTTGGTGACTGTGCCCTGCTGAAAGGTTACTATGCCCTCCGAAAGGGGACTTTATGCCCATGGTAAGCATACAGACCAGCTGTTGGCTTCTTTGCCTCTAGAATGAAATGTTGCTTCTCAGTTTCCACAGCTGTCATTTACAGTGAACCTTAGGATGAGCAGCTAGATGCATATACTGCACATGTGGGTGAAACACTTAGGACAGGAGCTGCAATGTCCAGCATAGTCTGCCATTTTCCAGGAAAATGGACATCCATGCATCGGCTCAGGAAGAAAAAAGATGCTAGCGTTTGCATCTGTTTTCTACCTGGCCTGAGGCAGTGTCTCAGTCAACAAAGAAACTTGAAAAACCAAGAACTGAGCCTATACATTGTGATACATCTATGGTTAGATCCGATGACTTCATTCTGTTAATGGTGCTGTGTTTCTCCAGCTATTTCATGCTGCTATTAGAAGAACAGAGTTACAGGATCCAGCAGCACTTCACACTTTATGTTGTCAAAGGCTTTCATGGCTGGAGTTCATTAGTTGCTGTAGATTTTCCGGGTTGTGTGGCCGTGGTCTTGGCATTGTAGGACCTGACGTTTTGCCAGTAGCTGTGACTGGCATCCTCAGAGGTATAACATAGAAAGATGTAGTACTTTCTGTGTCAAGGTGAGCAGAAAAATGATAGGTAAACTTGTCCACAACTGCATGGTATGTGGTATACTCCTGCAGAAGTGAGGGGGTCTCTTCTGTCTTTTGCCGATCATAGCATCTGTTGTATTTTTCTGGTGGGTCTGGTTTGTAGGTTGTGTTTTTTCATAAGTTTTTCCATCTGATCCGTGATTCCTTTGATATATGGCAAAAACACTTTTCCTGTGGGAGACTGTTTTTCCTCAGTTGTTTGTTTTACCTTTATCTCTCTTCTGATTTCATTCTTAGAGTAGCCATTTGCTTGAAGTGCGTGGTTAAGATGATTTCATTCGTCATTGAGAAAGTGTGGTTCACATATCTGTCTTGCACGGTCTACTAATGTTTTGATTATGCTTCTTTTTTGCTGAGGGTAGTGATTGGAGTTTTTGTGTAAATAACGGTCTGTGTGAGTTGGTTTTCTATAGACCTTGTGACCTAATTGAAGGTTTGCTTTGTGGATGACCATGATATCTAAAAATGGGAGTTTACCCTCAACTTCTTTTTCCATGGTGAATCTCACTTCTGCAGGAGTATACCGCATACCATGCAGTTGTGGACAAGTTTACATCGAGACCACACAGCATAGCATTCAGACAAGAATAAAAGAACATGAAAAATGCTGCAGACTTGGCCATCCTGAAAAATCAGCAGTGGCTGAACATAGCCTAACCTAAACAGGACACACCGTTTGGTTCCAAAACACTGAAAGACTGGGCAACACTTCCAATTACCATGTCAGATTACATAGGGAAGCCATTGGAATTCATAAACATAAATGCAATTTCAACAGGAAAGAAGAGATTTTAAAAATAAATAGGGCATGGTTTCCTGTCCTGAAAAACACAAAATGTTCTACAGCTGACAATAGCACTACAGATAAGATTAGAGTTTCAATAGCCATTCCACACACAAAAGAACCTCCTCAGGAAACAATCCATAGACAAAAAAAAAAAAAAACTCCTCAGGAAAGCTCCTCCATTAGCATGTTCATAGCCTGGAGAACTACTACAAGATAATGACTCAGCCCTACCCCACCTTCCAGGGTAGATATAAATTACCTGCCTACCATTTTTCTGCTCACCTTGACACAGAGAGTACTCCATCTTTCTGTGTTATACCTCTGAGGATGCCAGTCACAGCTATTGGCGAAACGTCAGGTCCTACAATACCAAGACCACGGCCACACAACCTGGAAAATCTACAGCAACTAACTCCACACATTGTCAAATAAAAGCTTTCCTACAAAAGAGTTTCTTTCTTTGTTGGCAGTAGATATGGTTCATACATGCACACACAAGGAATCTATTTCCATCTATATCTATATTTCTGTTGTTTGAAAAAGCTCCCCTTCCACTGAATCCATTAGGAAAGGAGAATATTCATACAGAATGAAAAGACACCACCTCTTCATATAATGAGGATGTATGCTATGCTGGTATTAATTTTTACCTTTCATAGGGTGATTGCTTTGTGCATGGGTTAAAAGCTCCAAATTATTCTTGAGAACACTGTAACAAGTAAGGATATTATCACAAGAGGTGATGTACATCATTAGCACAGTTGGGGAGGCTATTTTAATTTTGATTTTTAAATTAGCAGAGTTCTTGTTAAATTAATAGATGTGTGATATATTTCAAGGAGTCCTTGCAAGTTAACCACTGGTATTAACCTCATACATTTGTGAGCTTGCTACAGATTATTTTACCAGCCCTTGGATCTGAGACGATGTAAAGGTAAAACTTCTATGTGTAGCAGCTTTCCTCTGATGTTTATTAATGAAACCTTCCACTAAACACAGGTACAGGAAATGGTCTCAAGTAAGAACAATCCAGGCTTTGATGAAGCTGGATCATAAACAATGTTGAAACCTGACCTACAAATTTCAGCTGATTGTGATAGACGGTCTTGTTTACAGAACTATTCAGAAAGTGACTTCATTTGAAAATACTGCAAATACGCAAGTCCCTTTTATTTCTGCTGGAGTTGTGAAAAAGGGAATGTTTTCAATGTCTTTGTTTAAGATTTATAGTCTTCCACACAACCAAAAGGCCTCTAGACTGTTAAATCAAACACAAACCAATAACCTCCCAATCTATATTAAAACAATGTTAAAATTTCCTGTGAAGTACTAAAAACAGTGATCCAGCAGTAAAATAGGCTAACATGATAATGAAAAGAAGATGATGATGACAACAATGACGACAGCAGTGGACTTAAAAATTAGGATTTCATTTAAAACACCAATTTGTGAAATGCCTGGGAGAATGAGAACATCTTCACTTGGCTTTTTAAGCTCAGAAGCTTTATCACTGGAGGATTTCTACAGCAGTTGCTACAAAGAAGGCTACAAAAAAGCTCCTGATCTCTTGTGATTTTTTTGGGAGAGGGGAAAACAGGACTTTTGGTGCAGGTCAGTAGCCATGAGTTTTTGTTGTTGTTGTTCAGGGGCATTTAAATGTTTAAGGGGGCAGTAAAATTACAGTTAATTAAATTAATCAGGATGCCCATCTTTAAAGGGGGAGGCTCTGAGTCTGTTTATAGCCTTTCCTTTCAAGAGACAGCAAGCACATCAATTCCTTAAAAAAAAGAGCTCAGAGGACATTGAATTGCCTTCTGAGCTCTTTTCCACAGGGCAAGAAAGCGTAAAAGGTTACTCAACAGTGGCATCTTCAATACATTTCCAACAAATCCCGCTTTCTGCTAGCCCAGTCCCGCTGTATACCACCTAGGTCATGGTGAGTCTTTCAAAAGCATTCCCATGTGCCTTTGGGAAACATGCAAAATGAATTGTTGGAGGTACTTCTCTTAAGTGCTCTTGTAAGTTTTCTTGCCATGTGAAAGGGCACTCAAAAAGCCTTTAAATGTCTTCAGTACTGTCTTTTCCCAGGTCCCATGATGCCCCCCCCTCCAAATTCCACAGTGGGAGGGACAGGGAAGTCTGAGGAAAATCTGCAGTGCTCTCACTCTGGTCATTTCCAGCAGCCAGCATCAGGGGTCTCTCATTAAGGAGTAGCTGGTACACACACAGAAACCAATCTGAGTATGCAGAATTGCTGCTGCACTGAAGCAGGTGCAAGGAGTGTTTTTGAACAGGTCCCCCCTTCCCTAGGAGTTGAGTCTGCAAAGGTTTACAGCTCCTCTTGTTGCCTTTGCAGGAGCTGCAATCTGGCACGCCTTCTTTGCTCCTGCATAGTTAGTCGCTGGCATGCCCTACATATGGGGCCCTCAAGAGAACTAGGTGGGGAGTCTGGCCTCGGGGTGTCTGCAACTGGTGGTGCTGGGCCAGGCTCAGGCTCAGTATCTCCTTCTGGCTGCACTTCCTGTGCAGCTGCCAGGGACTCTTCCTTCTCAGGTACTGTTGAGGGTTCTTCTTCTGGGCTGACTCCAGAGGAGGCTGGGTTGCTCCCTGCCTCTTCCTCATCTGAGAAGTAGTCAGCCTTAGCAGGACCAGTACCCACGACAGGCTGCAACCACACACACTAAATAATCCACTTTCAATCCACTTTCAGTGCACTTTCCAACTGGATTTTTACTGTATGAACTGGCAAAATCCAGTTGTAAAGTGCATTGAAAGTGGATTATTTAGTATGTGTGACCACAGCCAGAGACTCACAACATGCTGGGAAGTACAACAGAACAAAGGTATTAAAATATCTGGCACCTTCATTTTTCCAGCCTTCCACAGGGAGACTATACTTAGGGCCTGACTCCATGTACTCCTTGGATTCGAGCCATGAGACATGTGCTGCAAGTTCTGTGCTTGGGACTCAATTTCTTGGTGGGTGGGGGCTGATGCAGATTGGAACCATGAGGAGAAGGGGGTTATGCTTTTGCCCTGTGCTATTTTCCTTACTTGAAATAGCCCCAGCAGGTGCTATCTGCTTAGTTGGGGAAACCGCAGGTACTAATGGTGGGGCAAGTAGTGCCCCCCCCGGACTGTGTCAGGTCATGTAAATGATGTGGGGGAGGAGGTTTATGCCCCCCTCTTCCTCATGCCATGTTCCTGATCCCAATCAACTCTGCATGCTTGGGAACTGAGTTCTGAGCAGAGGACTCACAGTTTGTGTCTGATCACAGAGACCTGGGAAGGACACGAGGGGTTTGTAATGTATAGTTAAGCCCTTGGCTGAATTAGCTTTCTAAGAACCTCCTTTCTGGGGCATAACTGCATGTCTTAAAGGGGCCTCTTATTGGATAGAACTGACCTTGTTATTATTCATGGCTGTAAAAAGGTCTTTAGATTTATGCCCCACATGCATCCTTCTGGGGAGTCCTAAATAATTTTTAAAATGGAGAGAATCCCAGGCTAGTTGTATGAAAAGTGTTTGGGACACATTTGCAATTGATTAAATTAAACTTTGCCTTTCTAATCATTTGAAAGATGGATCCATTCATCAGGTTTTCCTGATGTCCAGGCGTATTTTCTCTGTGCAAATTTTCTGCACTTAGCCCTCACTGGATGTGGTGCCCTGCACACAGATGGGTGCAGTGCACAGTAATCCTGCCTTTCCTCCAGTGTGCAATTTTCTGATTTTCTGAATGGGTCTACATACACACAGTCTAGGGAGCTGGATCAGGGAAAAGCACATGTTCATACAGACACAGACACACAGAAACACTCTTTTGCATGCACAGTTCATCTCTCAGCTAGGGATAGCTTGCTTCCATTTACATATGTCCCATTATATGGCTTAGAATTGCACTGAACAGTACCATTCTCTGTACAAGCTTGCAAAGAGGGTAAGGACAGTTTAGCAAAGACAAAATTCAAGGATTGATCAAAATAGTGAGGTGGAATAGGTGTAACTGTCATACATGAGGAGACTACCAATGACCAATTGTCCTTTTGACTAATAATGCAGTCAAGCCGCTTGTCATTTATATAAATGTTTTTACTGCTCAAATAAATCATTCACTCCAGCAGTTGAAACATGTGATTTGGCAGGTATAAGGCAACAGCATATTACTTACTTCCAGTGCACCGAGCATACTAGACCCCATGTGGGGATATAAGTATATATTTCATCTCCTGAGAAAAGATTGGTCCCATAGGAGACCCATTCTACCCATGCAGTGATGATGGTAGTGTATTCTTGATTAGTTGCTGATGTTTGAAATTATGGGGGGGCAACAAGGTTAATGAAAGGCTTCTTTATTTAGCAGCAGCCATATGCAGTCTGTCCTCCTCTGTTTATGTTGACCTCAGTGACTAAGTCAAGAGAAGGAAATGTATGGTGTGATATTGGTACATTCTAATCAACATTTCTCTTTTGAGAACCAAGTGAATAAAAATATAATACAGTATTAGAAGGACTGAGAATGAAACAAAAATAAACCCAGAATGATCTCTCTTGAAGTGGGATGAATGAATTCATTGATTCTCTTTGTCACTGAGGCTGTTTAGCATGTGGAGTGGACTCATGTTTGGGAGGGGATATTGCAGACCTGTGTTAGAAATCTTATGCTTATTCCATTTATTCCAAATGGATGATTAGTCCTTCTGACAGAGACTGAAGTATGAAAATTCTGTTGGAATGTTTTTGGACATTCTATAATATTAACCAGGCTCTTGGTGAGAAAGGATTTACTACCACAGTACAACATTGATAACAGGTTTTGCAAAGGAGCAATACAGTTATTATATTCATGAAAATAAGCTTCATCCAGTCAGTCTGTATGCTCACACTTTCCAGAACGAAGCTGTGAGATTCAAGTGTTGTGCTGAATTAGAGAAAACAACTGACATGCAGCAAAAAAGCTTCATTTAACAGCTTCTCTCCTCATTTTTTAGTGTGGGTTACATTATGCTCAGGTAGCTGGGAAGGTTGGGACTCCTGGCTCCATGTTCAGCACAGCAAATGCACTTACCTCATGCCTGTAATCTAACCATGATACCAGCATGCCTTGGGGCTCCATGATAATGGCTGGCTTCAACTTTGTTTATTATCTCTCTCCAAGAAAGTTAATTCACAGCTTCCACTTGGTCCAGTCAGCCATAATGTACTGATTTGCCGTGTGGAGCTAAGTACATACATACTTGAGTGCCATCAAGCTGCAAATGACTTACAGCAACACCAGCAAGGGGCTTTCAAGGCAACTGAGAAGCAGAGGTGGTTTGTCATTGCCTTCCTCTGCAGAGACTTCCTTGGGGGTCTCCCATTCAAGTACAGACTCTGCTTAGCTTCAGAGATCAGGCTATACCATGTGCCATCCCTCCCCATGTGGAGATGGTGTTACCCAAATCAGTCCTCATTTCAGGCCTGTCACCTTCACAGTGTCCTCTACTCATGTAGAACCCAACAATTTTCTGAGGTAAAAATGCGGTACCGTACAGTCTAGTGTACACATGGGTCCCAAAATGACCCAATAATCTAATTCAAAAGACAAGTAGTCAACAACAAATGAAATTTATTGTACTATTCAAGTTACAGAACTAGAAAGTGAAATATCAGAAGAGAAAATGAGGAACATAACTGTTTGCAATGGTCCCTGTGGTGGAATGGGTCTGCTCAGGCCCGCAGACCTTGTTCCACCCTGCCCTCCAAGGTTATCCCAGCATCTGAAGAGGCTTTTCTTTCTTTCTGGCAACCCACTACCACCATCAGGACCAATGCTCCCTCTAAGCTGTGGAGTCTTGTGAGCAAAAATTCTACTTTGTGAGCTACTGGCACTGAGGTTGTGAGTGAGCTATTTGGCTACTGCATAAATTAGTTTGCTCTGGAGCCATCCTTCCTGAGCAAAGACAAAAATGTGTGAGCCAGAGGCTAAAAACTGTGAGCTAGCTCACACTAACTCATCTTAGAGGGAACTCTAACTCATCTGGTTAAGACTCCCAGCTTTCCTTCCAAGTTCTGAAGCTTTGCCTCTATCTCCCACTGCCCAGTGCATGGTCATCGTGGGGACCATTTACTGCCTTCTGCACCCCTGGAGAATAGCCACTTGCTGACTGCCTGCCTTTCCCTGGCATTCCTTTCAAAATAACATGTTCAAGGCAGTGGAGGTTTATGTGGTACAGAGAACCAGTACCAGCATCAAAAGTAATAAAGTATTTATTTAAAAGAAAATGTTCACAAGCATACTTTTAGCACATAATCAGATTGAGCAATGGATTCAAAAGAAATGGATAAAATGCAATTCTTCTGTCCATCTCTCTATACATGCCCTATCAGATGTTAAAATATAGGACAGACTCCTTAGCTTAGGAAGTTACAGATCTCTACAGAGTTGCCTTTACCTTGAAGTTTCCTTCAGCTCCTCAGGCCAACACATGGTTAATGGCTGCCTCCTCCAGACCTCAGTTAAGGGTTCTGCCTGCTCTGATGGACTCTGCACCAAAGAGCCCTTCCTCTTTGCTTCCCTGAGTTTTATCCCCTCTCTTTTCCCCACCCGCTGACTAGGTCAGGAAAAACTTTCCTGAAGTCTCTAGAATTTTCCTTCCTGTACTCTCTAGTATCTAATTCCTCCTAATCTCTGTTCCCTGCTTGGGTGGGAGCTTGACCATCCTATTGTCTAGACCTATTAGCATTTGTATGAAGGTGGGCTGAAGTAAGTCTGGAAAGCAATCAAACTGACTTCCCTCCTTCCTGCCTGTTCTTTGCCCAGAGATTTTTTTAAAAAACTTTTAAAACTCAGAGTGAAGGTTTTGCTCATTTCAAACCTCCAAAGGGAAAAAAAAATCATTTCTTCACAGTTCCAATAAGCCAGGTATGTTTGGATGACCTGGCACCTATTTGAGTATGGCTATGGGGAGACCAGCTGGCAATAGGGCAGACTGGCATGGAACCAGGAAGGGGGAAATGGAGACTCAAAGAAAAAAAGTGATACAAAATAAATAATATGTTGCTGCCTTGAAAAAAAGGGTCTGGGTCTGTTGGGTTTGGTGGTTTTAGAAGATAGCTGAGGAGCAGAACCAACAACTGAGAAAGGTTCCTGAGATTCCAGCTGTGAAACAGAGTCAAGAGCAGAACCTACTACATAGCGGGAAGGCTCAGGGTGCCCTCTATATGCACGTGAATTACTTGACTGAATATGGGGGAAGCATTTGGATTGGTCAAATACGGAAGAATTAGGATCATTGGTAGGATGGATTGGATTTTAAAAACTAAGTTTTCATTGGTGAAATTTAAACTTCATCATGATTGGGATAGTATAAGAATCTGGGCCCACTTACCTTGGAGGCTGACATAAGTCAGTCAAATCCTTCTGTTGTGAATAGAGTGCTGTCAACTGTAAAGTAGGGTTGCCAACATCTAATTGGGGCCTGAAGATTTCCAGGCATTATGATTGATCTCCAGACTACAGAGATCAGTTCCCCTGGAGGAATTGTCAGCTCCTGAAGGTGGACTCTATGGTATTATACCCTATTGAAGTCCCTCCTCTCCTCAACCCTCTTTTCCCCACACTGTACCCTCAAATCTCCAGGAATTTCCAGACCCAGAAATAACAATCCTAAAATTAGGTTAGGGATGATTGAATTGGGGTCCTGTGTCTGATATCACACAGGATACATCTTTGTGAGTTCTACTAAACTTGAATGAGAGGTAGAAACACAGAAGAACATTTTTTTAAGAAGTGGGTTTTTCACAATTTGTTTTAGAAAATAATTCACAAGCATACTAAGCAGATAAATAAACCCTGCTGTTACTGGGTGAGATTTTGTGGCATCATGACAGACAGAAGAACTGAACTATTGTTCCTTGATAAATGTAATTTATTATGGATTAAGAATTCTTCTGGTTTTGAGTGGGCTTGTGCAAGAAGGTTCATAGATTAGGAATGATATTAGATCTAGGTCTACATAGCAGCACTATAGTTTACACCACCTTTAACCAGCTTCAGTTATCTCTGTTCTGATCAAATCATATTTAGATTATTGTAATGTGTTGTATAGGGATGGACATGAACAGGCTCAGAAAATAAAGCTCGTGATGAATTTTGGCCGGTTTGTGGTTCACAAAGAGAAATTTGTGGCAGGGTCCCCATCTCATAAGTTCTTCCAGAACTGTTTTCTCAAGGGCAGTTCTCGAGAGAGCTCTCTCAGCACCACCTACCTCACAGGGTGCATGTTGTGAGGAGGGGAAGGGATTGTAAACTGCTCTGAGGCTCCTTTGGGTAGTGAAGAGCAGGGTATAAATCCAATTTCTTCTTCTTCTTCTTCTTCTTCTTCTTCTTCTTCTTCTTCTTCTTCTTCTTCTTCTTCTTCTTCTTCTTCTTCTTCTCCTTTCTTCTTCTTCTCCTTCTCCTTCTCCTTCTCCTTCTCCTTCTCCTTCTCCTTCTCCTTCTCCTTCTCCTTCTCCTCCTCCTCCTCCTCCTCCTCCTCCTCCTCCTCCTCCTCCTCCTCCTCCTCCTCCTCCTCCTCCTCCTTCTCCTCCTCCTCCTCCTCCTCCTCCTCCTCCTCCCCATAACTCAGACCCCATAAATCCAATCCTCACCAAACCTGGAGGGCAGGTAGAAGAGACTCAGTTAGAGATTCCCTGCAAGTTCGGTGTCTCTAGCTTGCTGTTGGTGGGGGCATTCTACCGCATCACAAACCTCACAAACTGAACCAATTTGACACTAAAAAGTTCATGATGGTTCATGGTTTGCAAACTGGGCATGCTACGAATCACGAATGGAAACCAAACACATTTTCCTGGTTCATGACCATCCCTAGTGCTGTGAAGAGGAATTCCTTTGAAATCCTCCAAGCTGCTAATTTGTTTCTGGAAATAATTTGAAGTTCTGGTGTTTAAGTCCTTACATGATCTTGGATGAAGGTTCTTGAAAGACAGCTTGCTCACCCAGTTAAGGTCAGCATCAGAAGTCCTGCTCCTTCTGAACTGTGGTTGGTTCATACCAGAGAGAGCTCTTTCCATGGTGGTATCTCAGGTATTCACAGTAGTTTGCTTGATTTCTAGACTGTTCATTTTTTAAAAAATTATATTTTATTATTTTCCACATAACATGTTTACAACAAAGATGTCATACAATTTTGGAATGATATACAAACTATTTCTTCCAATTATACACTGTGGCACTGGCAGTGTCTGCTTAATATATGTATAACTAAATAAAATTGTTTTCTTGTTCACTGCCAGTGAGGGTTTATATAACAATTTCTATAATCTCTTCGAACTCCTAGATGAATAATACATAAATTAATAAATAGCTAACTAATAATTGCTATATTATTTCTATTAAGCTTTTACCATGAACCACAAGCTGTTTCTCATAGTATCTATCTCTTGAGTTTTATATTCTTTAATTGCTGTCATTTAAAACAATATCTATTCCTTCATAGTGGAGATCTTGGAGGTTGCCACCTCACTTTGGGACTTCAGAAAAATCTGAAGGGGGTCTTTACCTAAGACCCAGCCCTGTGGGAGGTAATGGGGGGATTCCTCCCAAATGCCTCACCCATCCTGCTCTGATCTTATACATTTTTAATCTTACTTCTCTCTCTCAGAGGGTTCCTAAAGTTATCAGAAACTCTTGAAAGTTCTTATACAGTCCTTAGGGCTCATCTTTGTTGAATTTTATATATATATTTTATTTCGGCTTGCATGACCAAAAGTCTTAAGCACTCATATAGACAGAAAAAAAAAGAAAAAAAGTTTCGTGAATAAACAGCGAGACGTATTTAAAACCATAGATGTTCATACAATTGATAAGATGCGAGATAATGCATTGCTTTACAAAAATTACCATGAGCGTATCAAAATACGTTATCCACATCAGGTTGAATTTTATTATATAGCTTCTTTTCCTAGGATTCTTAAAATTTCTTCCCCAGATTTGAGGTCATGAACAGTGAAGGCTCTGCCTTTATAATTTATTGACAGGTGCCCCAATGGGAGCCAGCAATACCAAATGTGTCTTTCCGCTAACCGTTGTGCAATTGGTTTCAGGTTCCGACGTCCTGTTAGAATCTCATATGGTAAGTCTTGGAATACTTGGACCTGGATGTCCTCCAGTTGAAGTCCATTATTCATCCTGGCAGCTTCTAACACGATCCTCTTAGCTTTAGTATTAGTTAGTTCAGCCACTATATCAGGGATCAAAGCAGGAGAGCCAGATTGCAGTGGGTTCAAACAGTATGCTTGACTAATTGGTGGAGATTGCGGTGGGTTCAAATGGTACGCTTGACTAATTGGTGGAGCCGAAAGTTGCAACAGAGTTTGGAGCCATTAATTTAGAGCCAGATTGTGGTGGGTTCAAACAGTACACTTGATTAATTAGTGGAGATTGTGGTGGGTTCAAACGGTACATTTGACTAATTGGCGGAGCTGAAAGTTGCAACAGAGTTTGGAGCCATTCATTTAAAGCACTCGTGAGGTCTTTATCCATTGCAAAATTTGGGGAAATTCCCCCAAGCTTGATTTTCCTCTCACAGGCTTTGATGTCCAAAAGTATAATTTTACTTTTGCTCCATGATTCGAAAGTCTTTAGTTCTTCAATTGCTTTTGAGTTTTTAGCTGCCTCTGTCAATGCTTTGTCTGTTTTATCTTTCAAGTCTGTTATATCCTGATTCATGGCGTCGAGCTTTTGATGGTTTGGGATGATGATTTCCTTTAGTTCTTTTTTAACCTCTGAAAACATAGTTTGGATGTCCTTTTTTGTTATAGACTCCTCACGTTTTCTTTTGCCTGTTCAGGTTGCTGCTTCTTCATCTGAGTCTGCTTCCAAAGGGGGAATCCTCCGAAGTTTGCATAGTTCTCTCTGTTTGTTGAGGTTTGTTGAGATTTTTAAACACCAGTTGAAAACCTTTTCATTGTTCAAACAACTTCTTTTGTACCATTGTGCCCTTGTTCTAATGCTTACAAAATTTCATTAAATGGTGTGTGCTGACTTGACATCTTTTTTTCCCTTGATGATCAAAACTTTCTGCCCTTGTTTGTACCAGGATGCTTCATACCATCTTTTGCTGCACTACATTTACTCTGTTGCTTATGATTTGTTTGGGCATTGTTATCTATAGTTTTTGTTTTTCTATTTTGCTTTTTTGGTATTTGTTGTAATTTATTGTAACTAAACACTTCTTCAGATTTCTGAGGTACTGCTGGTACATGTAACACAACTTGACTATACCTGCTTTCCTGTTAGAAAGATAACACTTATCAGCCTCGAAACACATAGAGACAGGCTCTAGAAACCTTCACAAGGTAAGGTTGCACAGTGTTGGGTCTAAAACAGTGAAGTCTCTGTTCATTTCTTTAGAGAACCTATTTCTTGAAAAATGGGGATTTTAGCCTAGGAGGTCTTTGGGATATCTCTATGGGCATCAGTGTAGGCCCGTAGCCAGGATTTTTTAAAGTCAGGGGACATTTAAATTTCTTAGGGGGCACTGGCTAATCAAATTAATCTAGGGGACAAGGTCATGACACCCTGAGCTGGATGGGAAGTCAGGGGGCCTCGCCAGCAAGTTGGGGGGCCTAGCCCCGAGCTGCCCCACTGTAGCTATGGGCCTGGTAGGAGGTAGGGTTGCCAGCCTCCAGGTGATACCTGGAGAGCACCCATTATTATGATTGATCTCCAGACAATCAAGATAAGCTCCCAGAAGAAAGTAGCTGCTTTATACCATGCTGGGGTCCCTTCCCTCCTCCCCAAAACCCACCCTCCCCAGGCTCCACTCCCAAATCTCCATGTATTTCCCAACCCACAGCTGGCAACCCTAGTAGGAGGTTTGTGTTCATATGTGGATATTTATTTATCACACTCAACCCCAAGGGAGATTAATACATACCGGACTATCAAAGGCTGGGTAAGGAAGTTTGGGGCAATAATCCCTTTCCACAATTTTTAGGAAAGTGGTAATGAATTTAGGAAACAAAGTAGTGAATCTATACTTTCTCATATCCAGCCCTTGTCACCTATGCCTCTCCCTTTCATCCCTTCCTTCCTCTCCCTTTTTCCTCTTTCTGAACACATGAAGTATACCTTTAGTCTGTCAAGGTCAGTCTGGTTTGATCTGACTGATAGCTCTCCAGGGCCTCAGGTAGAGGTCTTTCACATCACCTACTACCTCATCTTTGTAATAAGGGATGTCAGGGACTGAACATGGGACCTTATGAATGGAAAATAGGTGCTCTACTACTAAGCCATGACCCCACCCCTTCTCTGTTGAAATTCATATTCCTGGAACATTATTTTTTGATGTTATTCTGCAAAGCACCATGTATGTCATTAGTATATTATGTTATTATTATTACTGTTATTATTATTAAGGAACAAGATAATTGGGTGGGAATGATTACAATGATAAAACAAGAAGGCTAAAGGAAACACTGTTTCTACCTATATGGAACTGTAACCACCACGAAGAGCTTAGCTGTGATTACAGGCCAAAGAAGGCAAGAGTGTTGATTATGTATATTAGGCTTAGGGGCTTTTTGGTTCTTACAGTCTTCAGTGCTAATTTAATCTGTAAAAATACTCTATCTGAACCTGAAAACTGATGTAGGCTACTAGCTCATAAAAGATATAATTGTTCTTTAACTGAAACAATAACTTCAGTGTAAATGAGGTTGGGGTTCTAAAACCTATTAGGTTTAAAATAAATATTACTAATATATAAACTTATTTTACATTGTGATTGGACAGAATCTTAAAGGACCTAAGTGTGACACTTCAATAGCTGTTTGCTTATAACACTTTTCTTTGTTAAAATGTATTAATTCATTTTCATTAACAATGAACAATACAGCAATATTATAAGGGATGAACTAACATATGGCCTCCCTACCAGAGGAATGTTGCATCTTTTTTCAAGGACTGGATTGCTTATTGCCCAAATTTGTTCTAGAAATAAACCATATTTTTGAAGGAGGAGGATTTATATCCTGCCCTTCACTTGGAGTCTCAGAGTGCCTTATAATCTCCTTCCTCTCCCCACAACAGATATCCTGTGAGATAGATGAGGCTGAGAGAGCTCTGAAAGAACTGCTCTTGAGAGAACAGAGAACTGCTCTGAGGGGACTGTGACTGACCCAAGATCATCTAGCTGGGTGACCCAAATCTGTATAGCAAATTCCTGCTCACACTACTCTGGGGCCGGGGTGGGGGGGAGCTTTTGGCATTCCTTACAAAAATATTTACATATTAAATTGATTGCACTTGCTCTCACCTTCAGTGGTGCATAGCCAATCATCTACATAAATTGTGACATCATCACATTTATTATGCGATACCTGATTATGTAGGACACATACGACTCAAGGAAGGGGAAAGTAGAAGGAATTAGAAGTAGCTCTGGTAAAAATGGTGCCAAGCAGCAACAGTCAGGGAAAATATAACTCTGAATAGGATTCAATAAAGAAGAAGATCCAGTTTCTACCCACTAGAAATGGAAGCCCTAACTTGAATGAAAGAGCACCAAAGTTTCGATAGACCATTAAGTCATTCTTTGATGCAAAACTATATAATCAGGGTTGCCAGCCTCCAAATGGGCCATGAAGATTGTTCAGAATTAGGACTGATCTCCAGACTGCAGAGATCAGTTCCCCTGGAGGAAATGGCTGTTTTGGAGGGTGGATTTTATGGTATTATTCCCCTTTGTGGTGTCCCTCCCCTCTTCAAACACAGCCCTCCCCGTGCTTCACCCCCCCCCCCAAATCTCCAGGAATTTTCTAACCTGGAGTTGGCAGTCCTATATCTGAGCAAGATATTCTCTTTCACTCCTGAAAGTAGGCTTACTTCTGCATTCGGCAAATGCATTACCAAGCCCACAAGAGTACTCCACATAGCCAGCCAGACTAATCCTGCTGCAGCCGAAGCAATGACTTAAAAAAAAATCAAATGGTTACCTAGACAGAATACAGAAAAGTCCCAGGAACTGAATTTATACTGTTCTTGCTAGCAAAGAGGGCTGAAGTCTGAGGACCTAATGGGGGGGGGGGCTGTTGTCATATTGTAATACAGATCCCACTCCCCAGGGATACCAGTGCTTCTTATTTTGCAATAATAATTGCAACTAAATTCAGTTGTTTGGTCATAGAAGGGCAGGCATAATTTCTTATTCCCTTTTTCTGTCGCAGACCCCTGATTTGCCACTTATGCCATCCTTGTGGGAACCGTGTCCCTCAGAAGCTTTTTAGGCAGATCACTGAGGTGCAGCAGGAGGGTGAGAGGCAGAAAAGTTTTGTACTGCAGACAGAAGTGCCTTCCTTACATGGAAAAATTAGCCTGGATCCAGCCTAGGAGTTTTGATATCACCCTAAAAAAATGCTGGCAGATAAGTTTTCAGTAATTTTTTCCCCTTGAAAAACTCTGTAAAGAAAGGAGTTCCACGATATCTCAAAAGAACATATTGCATGGTCAGCTTGTATGTTCATCACTTGATTATTGAAACAAACATCATCTATGTGTGTGTGGGGTGTGTGTGTGGGTGTAACATATATTCACGTGATCTTCCATACTTCACACAATTTTTTTTCAGTGTCTTTCTTTCAGAGAGAGAGAACAGATTGGATTTATACCCTGCCCTTCACTTAGAGTGGCTTACAGTCTCCTTCCCTTCCTCTTCCCACAACAGACACCCTGTGAGGTGGGTGGGGCTGAGAGAGCTCTCAGAGAACTGCTCTTGAGAGAACAGCTATAAGAGAACTATGGCTTGCCCAAGGTCATCCAGCAGCTGCATGTGGAAGAGTGGGGAAACAAACCCGGTTCTCCCAAATTAGAGTCCACACACTTAACCACTACACCAAAATGGCTGTCAGCTGAAAGTAATAAAGTTCTATGTAGTAATAGCATTTATTTTACTTCATTGATACCCACCGTTCTCCCCAATGGGGACCCGAAGTGGCTTACGTCAATTGCTGTTTATCATCACAGCAGTCCTGTATGGTAGGTCTGGCTGAGCGTGTGTGAGTGGCCCAAGTCACCGAGGACACCTCCAGAGCAGAGTGGGGATTTGAATCTGGATTTCCCAGATCCAAGCCAAACACTATAATCACTAAGCTGCACTGGCTATCGTAAAGAAGGGGAAGGGGCTGTAGCTCAGTGGGAGAACAAATTTAATCCCCAAAATCTCCAATGGAAAAGATTAAGGTTCTGGGAAAGGAACCCTGAGATCCCAGAGAGCTGCTGCCAGACTGAATAGACAACACTAACCTTTATATACCACTGGTCTGATTCAGTATAAGGCACCTTCATGTGCTCATAAACAAAACAAAAAGTGTGCATGTGTGGACCAGTTAAGAATCTCTCCCTAATTTTCAACCTAAAATTATATTATTGTTGCTCAGAGGGCATTGCAAATAGTTTCTTTCTCACATTGTTTAAATGCTTGAATACTGTCAATAGAACGTGCCTCATCCTCCTTTTTGCTAGGCTGGTGAACATGCTCAGTTCCTTCAGTCTCAATTCAAGCTACACATTTTCTTCTAGACTCTCTCTATGACTTCTGCAGCACTGCCTCAAATCTTTTCCTTGTTGTAAGCACTAAAAATGTTATGAAGCAGATTTTTTTTTAATTTTAATGGAATTTGTAAACTGTCATTGGTAAAACAAATTTTAGAATATAACAATTTTTTATTTTCATAACAAACAAATATAAAATTGGGGTACAACATTTCAGTCTTTCTTTTCCTCTGTTAAACTAACTCATACATTAACTAATTCTATATCATTTTTCCACCTACTTTTCTCATATAAAGTTTGCAAATATATAAGTATACATTTTCTTTTATTCTACTATTATAGGTTTTGTCTAAACATATTGTTAAATTCTCTCTTTGGATATATAAAAAGACATAATTCTTTATTTTCTTCTGGATATTAATGTAATGGTTTTACACCATTAACAATCTCAGAAATTCCTCAAAAATTTTCCCTCTCTTTTGTAGCTTTCCTCCTCTTTTTGATTTTCTGATTTCTCCTCTTAAGTTTTAAAGTCTTAATTTTGTGTCTTTTCCCCTTATAAGTGTAGAAATCTTCTGAGTATAAACATCTGTACTCAATCTTTAGAGTAGCTTGTGGATCCAAGTGTTGGTTTCTTTTGTCTTTCTGAGGTAACATGTGACTCCTTATTTTCATCACTGATGGTTCTTTTATAAAGTCTCTGTTACACATTTTTGGAAATTTTGTTTTTCTTTATAGGTGCAAACTCCATTCTGTGGATCATGTTACCTTGATTGTAGGTTTCCTCAATATTCTCTATACAGTCATGTCTTTTTTTCTCCTCTTTCCAGGCTATCTGAACTGTTTCCTTCTTAGTTTGCTGCATCAGCATTTCTATTTCCTCTTGTGTAGGGTAAAAAAAAAAATTCTTTGACTGCCCTTTTTATAACTACCATAGCTATATTTTGAATTAAACTATGCAAATCCTTTAAGGAGACCTGTAATAATTCAATGCTTATAAGTTCCACTGTATCTGAAAATAAAGCCTCTGGCACTGTCTGAAGTCTATCTGTAGCTTCATTTTTTTCAACAATGTGTTAAAATCAAAGAATCTTTAGAAATATTTTTCAACAAAGTTTTACAGTGGCATCACATCTAATGAGCATATAATCAACAATAATAAACATATATCAACAGTTGTTATAGTCATAACATAAGTCGGGAATGTTATCTATTATTTACATTTCAAGACATTGAGATCAGAACAAAATGGAGATCTGTAGTTTCAGCAAAGGCAAACACAAAATTGTTATGGGAATATAAAAAGCGAAAAAATCAGGGTAAGGTCCATCCCCCCCCCCAAAATATCAAGTCTTCATATTCCATTTATTTAAAGTATAAACAACTTTAGTCCTTCTTTCAGTGTCTTCATGTTGTTCCAGCTGCTTTCTTTTTATTTCCAGACAAGGGGGGGAAGACTCCATTTCTGTTCACCAAGATTCAGAGTCAAATTCAACTAGTTTTACTACAATTTTATATTCTACAAAATACAGTCTTTGAGAAGATCTTTCTCTTTATTTTCTTTGTCCGACAGGCTATTTGAGAAGTTTTAAATTCTCTTCGTAGCTGTCAGAAAGAAAGGAGGGGGGTAGGAAATGAATTCTTCACCCCTCCATTCCATTGTCTTTTTAAACTTTAAAGGGGCTTAATAATGGATAGTAGATTTTCTGATATTGTTGCTTTAAGATGTATTCATGGTGTTATGCTTCATCAGTGTTATGGATGAAGTCCCAGCTTCTCCACTCTCCATTGAGGCAGTCACAACTGCATGCAGCCGTGTCTGCATGAGTGCTCTCAGCTGGCTCCTGCGTTGGGGCACATTCAGATCTCCATCCACTCACTGCCACTTGCCGGGGTGTTCAAATCAAGCCCCCTGCAATGAGCTCCTCAATGGGGAACTCACTGGAGTTTAGGAGCCCCTGAACCCCTCTAAGTGTCAGGGGCTGGGGTGCCAGTCAAAGGGAGTCCAGAACAGACCAAGGTCAGCAGCCAAGAAGACAGTGCAAAGTCCAAAAAGCCAAGCTGGGGCCAGGAGCCAGAAACACAGAGCCAAGTCCAAGTCACTAACCAGAAATGTAGTCCAAAGCCAAGCCAGGGTCAGGAGCCAGGAATACAGAACCAAAGGTCTAGGTGCAAGAGCCAAGCCAGAGTGGATGCTAGTAGTATAGAGCTGACTTTTTGCATCCACAATGAGCACTGCCCAGAGTGCGGAGTTAAATGCTGCTACCAATTAGACAGCTGCACGATTGGCCAGGCTCCTGTTAGAATTCTGGGCTGGCTGAGCATCTCCCTTGTAGCCTGGTCTCTCTTCGCCTGGTTGCTAAGTTTTGCTGCAGTCACTCTCTTAAATTAAATGAGTCACACATGGGGGTGAGTCAGGAGGACTTTCAGCTTGCAGTTCTTCTTTCTTATCTGGGCCAGGTGTGAAGACTGCTGTTGCAGGCACTTGCTAGCTCTCCTCCTCTGCTGCTTCAGAGGGACCAGCTGTGGTTTCTTCAGGCTCTGTCAGCTCATCCTCATCCATGCCCATGGCACTAAGAAGCCAGCAATCCAGTCAACACTCGGGAGAGCTTCCCGATGTGACCATTCTCATTGTGCCAAAACCCCGCCACAGTAAAAGAAATTTTGAGTCCAGTGGCACCTTTAAGACCAACAAAAGTTTATTCAAGGTATGAGCTTTCATATGCACACACACTTCCTCAGATACACATATCGGTAGACTCAGGACTCAGGCTCCCTGCCCTGGATGGGGTACCATTGGGCACCATTGGTGCTGGCCCAGAAGGTGAGGAGCCTAGGGGTAACTCTGGATGCCTCACTTTCTATCGAGGCCTAGGTCACTACAGGTGCTAGCTTGGCCTTTTATCATCTTCAACAGAGCAGGCCTGGTGGAACATACTCCCATATGAGATCAGGGCCCTGTGAGAACTATTACAGTTTTGCAGGGCCTGAAAAATGGAGCTGTTCCACCAGACCTTCGGTTGAGGTGGCAGGTGCCCAATTATTTGGCTTCCCTTGTTGAAGCTTTCTAATCTGTACACTGCCCGTGTGAATAATATCTTTACTGTTCTTTGGTTCATGGCCTAGTTGCTTCCAGCTATTTAGGATTGTTGAACCTTTCAAATTTATTGTAGTTCCTGCCTTTTTAATTGTTTTAATTATTTATTTGCTATACTTATTTTAAATGGTTTTTTAACTCAACCGTTGTGACCCGCCCTGAGCCCACTTGTGGGGAGGGTGGGATATAAATCTAAATAAAAAAGAAATAATACTTTGAAATGGAAGTTAACAGTTTACATATATATAGGCAGATGCCTCTACATAGGTGAACAGCAAATTAGCATACAACAAAGAAGATGTTTTGACATATGCAAAGACTAAACAGCAATAAGAAGTTCAGTTCATATAGTCAGGGTTTTTTTTGTAGAAAAAGCCCAGCAGGAACTCATTAGCATAATAGGCCACTCCCAACAGCAGAAACTCATTAGTGTTTTAGGCCACACCCCTGACAGCACAGCTCCCTCCCAGGATTGGCTTCCCCAGGTGCCCCGCAGCCTGCAGGGCACATGGGGAACCCAAAGGAAGGAAGACAGTTTCTGGATTGGCTTCCCCCGGTGCCCTACAGTTGCGGGACGCCTGGGGAACCTGAGGAGGGGAGGCAGTTTAATCTGCCTTCCCTCCCTGGATTGGCTTCCCCAGGCACCCTGTGGCTTGCAAGGCACCTGGGGAACCTGAGGGGGGGAGGCTGTAGGCATGGCCAACTCAGAAGCCAGCTGGAACTCGGTTCCTGTGCGTTCCTGCCCAAAAATAGCCCTGCATATAGTCATTGGTAAACAATTCGTTACATACTTATATTAGCTGAAATATAAAAGAATGCAAAGATTTGTCTGGAATATATTGCAGTGGATGTCACCAACTGATCCCTGAAATATCTTTGTAACTATGGCTCAGTTCGGACATGAAACAATGGTTTATTTTAAGCATGGTTAGTTTGTGAAACTAGATTCACTTTGCAGATGATTGTGCAAATCCTGGTTTTTCTCAAGGTTTCAGCATCTTTATCCCTTGTTCCATTTGCCCCACGAAGACCTAGCTGGTATTCTAGCTTGCATTGTGGCAAAGGCAACACAAACGAACAAGTGAAGTTAAGCCGGTGTTTGTAGAATCATATGAAACCACAGTTAAAACTAAAATGTTTAATAAATACATTCTCAGTCACGGTTCCAGATTCTGGTTGATCAAACCTGAACCCAAATGGAATGGGCTTTCTTTGACCGATTATGTGAACTGTGCTTAATTTAATTAAACCAGGATTTCTGTGTCACATCTGAATCAAGCCTGGATGTAGCTAGTGGTGGAGGAAAGTGCAGTCAAGTCACAGTCAACTTATGGCAACCCTGTAGGGTTTTCAAGGCAAGAGACATTCAGTGGGGGGTTGCCATTGCCTGCCTCTACGTAGCGACCTTGGACTTTCTCAGTGGGCTCCCACCCAAATACTAACCAGGGCCAACCCTGCTTAGCTTCTGAAATCTGATGAGCCCGGGCAAGCCTGGACCTCCCAGGTCAGGGCATGTAGCCGTTACGAACTCTTTTTTCCTCCAAGTCATCTTTATTGATTTTAATATAACGTACAGAACATAAAGCGAAGATACAGCGCCGTTACTAACTCTGATATGGCTGGCAATGTTGTGTGCTCAGATCTATGCCAGGAGTTCAGGCATTCTGTTATTGTTTCTGTCTTAGTTAAGGTGATCATTTCAAAAAGAAAATTATTGGCAAGAAGGAATATACACACATTGCATGGCAAAAGCAATTCATGAGCGTACCCTGGTACTACAGTGGTGTTGTCAGTGTGGAAGCATCCTACACATGCTTTTGGATGCCCATCTACTTTATGTGGATCCCTAGACTTATGATATATAAGTACGTTCATAATGCTTTGAAAAATATTGGTGTACAATTGTCATGCTTGCTGTATAACCAATATTGCTGCTGCTGTGAATTTTTCTTCAATATGATCTGGAAGTTACTCTTTGTGACAGAATGTATAAGTTTGAATCATATGGGAAAGATTACTAAATGCTGTTCTGTTTCATGGACTGCTTACCATCCCCTGAATGATGTTTGGTTAAAAAAAATAGGCCCCAATTTTACATAGATTTTGTGCCCCAATTAGCAGTGCTAATTAGGGCACACAAGTAAATTGCGCTCTACCCTGTGGAGATTCTCAGCCAGTCAACCAAACCACTGAATCACCCAGGAGCATGACTCTAACTCTTAGTTACCATTTAATCAGGTGCAAAATTAAAGTCCCCTCCAGGAAGGACACGGTACTCTGTAGTGGAAAGCAATGGGGGAAGCTGCTCCAGGCACCAGACATTCTTTAATTCTCTGTAAAGGCCAGTGTTTTAAATGCAGTGATAAATGTGACCGAAAAGGACACTGCTCAAAAGTTTTAAGAGTATTACATATTTGTTTTGCTTTCTTTGAAATTTAGGTTGCAATTCCAAACTAGTTAGAACTGGAAAAAAAGATCACGGCTTTTGTTTTGGTTTGTAGCTATACAGCCCGATTCATTGTTAAGCCAAAGCAATTTTGGCCTGTTTTCATTGAATGCAGGTAACCTGCCTCAAATTCAAGTACTCTTGATTAACTCTGTTGTGTACTGAACTTCCTGTTTGCTAACCAACTATGGGCATTCCATCTTTAGCAGGGGTGTTTGTATAAGAAAGACACATGGAATGACTTACATATAAACCAAATATATAAGTATATATATATATATATATATAAATATTATTTACCCCACCCATTTGAGAATGTCGACATATCAACCCTTTAAATATGCATGGAAGAAAACGTATACTGGCTTGTGGCACTGTAGTTACAATGGAAGCTGGTATGAAGCAAATAGGAATACTCTGTTTTGCTAGGCTGCATTTGTACCAGGGTATTTTTCCATCATGCCCCAAATGTGCAGTCATCTTGATGTGGTTAGTTCTATGGTAGTACAATTGCCTTATGAATGCAAGGCTGAGAAATTTTCCACTTCAGAACATGTGAGACCTATTATGATTCCTGCTTGCTGCGTTCTGTGAGGCAGATTTTCCCACCAAAACAAAACTGCTAAAACATTATTGCCCACTCTGTGACTGAGCAGCCCCCTTGTACAGTATGTTAATAAATGATTTAGATAGATTCAGAAACCTTTTAATGGCATAAAATATAATAAAATGGAGAATAGTTTTACATAAATAAAATAGGAATAGTACAATCATTATAAATGATTTATAATGTTCTGTGTGTCCCACCCTGTGATAGTGAAGTTTTGGGGTTTTTTGCCCAGGCCAGAGATTTATTGTAGAAAAGCAGGAGCCCTCTTGTTATCCCCTTGGTAAATGGCACTTGACACTAAGTAAAGTTGAAACAGGTATGACGATTTTATTAAACAGGCACAGTTGGGTTAGGAATAGGGAGAGAATGAGAAAACTGAGGTAAATTTTGTAGTATTTACAGTTGATAATACTTTGCACTGGCAACAGAGTATTATTGAAGTTTATTTTCTTAGAGACTCGACAGTGAGAGGTTTTTGAAGGCTTTCACGGCCAGAGTTTATTAGTTGCTGTAGATTTTCCGGGTTGTGTGGCCATGGTCTTGGCATTGTAGGACCTGACATTTCGCCAGTAGCTGTGACTGGCATCCTCAGAGGTATAACACAGAAAGATGGACATGCTAATAGAGGAGCTTTCCTGAGGAGGTTCTTTTGTCTATGGATTGTTTCCTGAGGAGGTTCTTTTGTGTGTGGAATGGCCAGGGCTGGCTCCAGGAATTTCTGCGCCCTAGGCGGGTGCAGATCCCAACCTCCCGGTTGGGCCTGGAGACCCAGCCATGTCGCCCCCCTCCACCCCCCCCCCAGGGAGGAGGGGGAGGGCGGGCAAGCTGTGCCCCGGCTGGGTGATTGGTGGCGGCGGGGAGTCCCTGCTGGCTGCCGCTGCCTCCCCCCCTCCAGGGAGGAGGGGGAGGGTGACTTGCGCCCTAGCCAGGCACTTTTCGGCGGCAGCGGGGAGATCCCGCTGGCTGCCGCTTCCTCCTCCTCCTCCCCCCCAGAGAGGAGGGGGAGGGCGACTTGCACTCTACCCGGGCGCTAGGTGGCGGTGGGGAAATCCCACTGGCCGCCACCGGCCTCCTCCTCCTCCCTGCCAGGGAGGAGGGGGAGGGCAACTTGCACCCTATATGGGCGCTTGGTGGCGGTGGCAGCGGGGAGATCCTGCTGGCTGCCGCCAGCTGCCGCCTCCTCCTTCTCCTCCTCCCCCCAGGGAGGCGCCCAGTTAGGGTGGCTGGGGGGGTGCTTTTGGGGGGGGAGTGGGGTGCCATTTGGCGCCCCTGAGGCCGGCGCGCCCTAGGCGAGTGCCTAGTTCACCCAATGGGTGATCTGGCTGTGGGAATGGCTACTGAAACTCTAATCTTCTCTGTAGTGCTATTGCCAGCTATAGAGCATTTTGTGTTTTTCAGGACAGGAAACCATGCCCATTTTTAAACTCTCTTCTTTCCTGTTGAAATTGTGTTTATGTTTATGAATTTCAATGGCTTCCCTATGTAATCTGACATGGTAATTGGAAGTATTGTCCAATCTTTCGGTATCTTGGAACACAATGCTGTGTCCTGTTTGGGTTAGACTATGTTCAGCCACTGCTGATTTTTCAGGTTGGCCAAGTCTGCAGCGTCTTTCATGTTCTTTTATTCTTGTCTGAATGCTATGCTGTGTGGTCCCTATGTAAACTTGTCCACAGATGCATGGTATGTGGTATACTTTTGCAGAAGTGAGAGGTTTGTTTGTCTTGGAGATTTTTTAATAGTAACAATGTGTCTTAATAATTATTCATATAACTATCTTAGTTTCCTGGAGGCTAGTACTTTCTTCCTGTACTTAATTCCCTCCCCTATGGGATTATAGATTTCCCTTTGACTCCAGAGGAGTCTAAGACTGTTCACTTTCTCATACCAACCAGGGGTCCCTTCTGATTTGAACACACTGAATAACTGAGAAGGGAATATTTTCATTTTCCTAGAAGCAATATGCCTTTTCTATTTGGCTAGACTAGTAGTTTCAACCTACTGATTAATCTATTCTACCAAACTCGATCCTCAGGTCTTGACACTATGAATAAATGGTTTTCAGCCTGCCAGACTTTAGACTAAAGTTCCTAATTTTGAACTTTTCATCAGATTCTGGTAGTATACTGTAAAGGTAAGGAGTTGTGCCCTTTCACTTTCCAAGTGATTTTGTCTGATTCCCTCTAACAAACACACCAACTCCAACCATCTGGCTACTGACACACCAGAGATGACAAACAGCTGAAGAAAGACCATTTTCCTCAGCACTCAGCTGCTCTTAAAGTTCTCCTCAGCTGGCGCTGACCAATCAGAGGGGGGGATCACACAGGCAGCAGCCTGTTAATCAAACTGTATTTCACTGTGAGGCATTAACACTTAATCTCCTAGCTCTCTGAATTTGATGCACTAAGCATCCTGGTTTTGGAAATCAGTTCATCACACATGTACACATAGAAGACCAACTAGTAGATTCTTCCTTCTTCCTCTCATGCGAGAGGCACAAGAATCAAATCAATTGCACCTCCATGCTCAGAGGCCTCTGCACATTTGCCTCACATGTTATTTTATGTGTACAGAGAAGATGGAAAGCATGTCTGCTTCTTCTGCACACAAAGAGGACTGCTGCCTGGAAAAGTGTGTACATTATACCTAGTTATATCCCATTGTAGCAGCATGGAACAGCCATCCTAGGCTGCTTCTAGTAGTATTTGATGTAACATATAGACCAGCTGGTAGAAAGGGCAGGTTTAGTCATGTTGGAAGGTCAGAGGGAATGGGGTTCCAGCAATATAAGGGACTACAATGGCAAAATGTTGGATAATTATTGTAATTAGAACTAAACAGAAACAAATGAGGTGGATTTGGAAGTAGAATACTGGAAAATTTTGAGCTACAAAATCAAGATTTTTCAGGAGCTAAAACATAAGAACTCAATTGTTGAGAACCAGGCATTGTGGGTATAAAGGTATTCTAGGCTCACTGAAATAGATCCAATAGATACACAGCTCATTAAGTGTATTTATTTATTAGAGTTATTAATATTTACACATTGGCTTTCTTCTCTCAAGTGAATTTAATATTTGGATCCAAATTGGGTCATCTACTATTCCATTGCCAAGTAGTACAGGTACATTGTCAGGAATAGTGATTAGTGTGAGGGACTCAATACATATACTCTGATGCTTCCTCTAGCTAAGCAAATGAAATCCAAGCACGTGCGTGGGAACTCTCCCAGCGGGACATTGCATCATAAATGGGAGACTCTCCCCAGCTCCCTGAGAGCAGAAACATTCACACCCATAATGGAACTCAAGCTCTCCCTTCTCATCAAGGTCACCCTGATAGTGCTGTCTGGCAGAGCCAGTTCACATGAGTGAAGGAGTGCCTCCCTTACATTACCCATGGTATCCAAGCAAAGCAAGCACGCACGCAGGCGCACAGGTTGGGGATGAAGGAAAACAAAGAAAGCTTGGCAGCTAGCTGACAGGTATAAATCCAATCTCTTCTCTTCTTCTATTATCCCCAGAGGTACTTGCAGCATCTCAAACACACATAGGTTGTCTGAGCAGAGAATTGGCCCTGAGCCCAAGCAAAAAGGTCCAGTGTTCCAATGGTCTAGCATATGTGGTAGGGGTTACTGGATACCTTCCACATTATAGCAATTTGTGCAATGTTCAGTACCACTTTGTTTTATAGCAGAGTGATTCATTTGAAGTAAGTACCACCTCCTGAAATAACTTATTCTGATTAATACAATTACTGTGAAAGAACTTGATTGTGTGAATATGAATGGGTGGTTTACATATGCACTGCATAGCCAAACTTTGTTGGAGGGTTCCTGCAACTAGTGTTCCCTTCTGAGTCTAAGACTAGTGGAGAAGGAGAGGAGAACAGGCCATATTCTTTTTTTTATTTTTTTTAAATGTTTACTTTTTACTTTATTAATGGGGAGCCCATTGCTTCCAAGTTCTATCTTCTTCCCAGGTTCCCTGTAAAATATGCATATAGGTAGCTCTTCCATGACAAGAAACACAAGCCCCACTAACAAAAAATCAGCATGGCTTCTAGGAAGGAAGTCCTGTCTCACCAAACTTTTGGAATTCTTTGAGAAGGTTAACTGACATATGGACAATGATCTGGGTGATATTACATAAGGGAATTCTGAAGACTTTTGACAAAGTTCCTCATTGATGGCTCCTGAGCAAATTTAGCAGTCATGAGATAAGAGAATGTGAAAGAAAAAGTGATTAAACAACAAGAAATAGAAGTTTGGATCCTGTTAATTTAGTCAGCCTATTTCCATCCTCTTCCCCTCTTTATTACAGACCACCCCACATGGCTTTTGTCCATGTAGATGGAGCAGGCTGCCCATTTAACTTACAGGAAAATTTCCTGGTGGACACTGGTAGCCAGGAGCAAGCAGGGCCAAGCCCCAGCTACTCTGCCCAAGCCTCAGGGGCCACTTGGCTCAAACCTCTCATCAGCCACAGCAGTTTGTGTTAGCTCACCAACTGTCTATTCCTGTATTGCTACCAGTTTGGGGGATAAGCTAATACTAGGGTTGCCAAGTCTTACCGGGCTGCTGGTGAGGGTGCTCCTGCCCAGTCCTGTAATCTTCTGGCACATGTACCATGATGACATCACCTGGAAGTGACATCATCATGCCAGGCACGTCATGCAGGGGACACTTTAGCATTTGGGCAAAAAACTCTATGGTCACCATAGAGTTTAAACACAAATGCTAGAGTGTCCATCCCACAATGTGCCCAGCATGCTTTGTGATATTCCTGTCATGATGACATCACCTCTGGGTGGCATCATCACACTGGGCACATCAGGTGTGGTGGGGCTCTTCAGGGGTAGCTAGCCATTGGTGGATTGGGACCCCCAAAATGGGGGAACCGCTGACCCCTTCAGGGGAATGGCAACCTTAGCTAATACCCATGGTGTGCTGAGTGGCCCTGTAGTGCTGGCTTGTGGCACAGCAGGGGCTACTCAGCTTGACATGTTCCAGGACTGTTGTCGTGGGTACTAGGTCTGCTGAGGCTGACTACTCCTCAGATGAGGAAGAGGCACAGAGCAACCCAGCCTCCTCTGGAGTCAACCCAGAAGAAGAACCCTCAATATCTGAGGAGGGAGAGTCCTCAGCAGCTGCACAGGAGGTGCAGCCAGAAGGAGAGGCCGATCCTGAGCCTGGCCCAGCACCCCCAATTGCAGACACCCCAAGGCCAGACTCCCTGCCTAGTTCTCCTGAGTGCCCCAGATGTAGGGCATGTCAGAGGCTGACTATGCAGGAGTGAAGAAGGAGTGCCAGACTTCAGCTCCTGCAGAGGCAGAGGGAAGAGCTGTAAGCCTTTGCGGACTCAACCCCAGGGAAGGGAGGACCTGATCGAAAGCACTCCGTGCACCTGGTTCAACAAGGCAGCAACTTTGCTCACTTAGACCTGCTTCTGCATGTGTGTTGCAGCCACTCCTTGTCCTTGCAACCTGTAACCTTGACTTGACTCCCCGGCTCTTTGACTTTCAGCTCTGTGACTGACCTTGATTTTGGACTGTGTTTACAAGCTTCCAGTGTGTGGTCTCTGTGGCAGCCAGCCAAGACAGCACAGCTGTTTTCACTTCCTAGTCTGGTCCTGCATGCAGGCCCCATGATCTCCAGCATAGCCTTTTTGATGATCAAAGACTGTCCTCTTCTTTTTCACCAGTGGAAAAACTGGTTGGATCCTGCATAGAGAGTAGAAATAAAAGGACAGTTCTCATAAAGTCAGGTAATAAGAAGTGGGGTGCTCCAGCTATTGGTAATGGGGTTGGTATTATTTTTTGCAAATAATCTGGAATTGGGAGTGAGCTTCTAAATGGACATTTCTGATAATTAGTTCTTAAGGATGGTGAGAACCAAAGTCAAAGAACCTTTCCAAACTGGGTGAATGTAGCAAATGAGCCTCTTGTTGGCTTATCCTGCTTTAGGGTTGTAAAGGCTGAGGGCATGCTTATAATTAAGTAAAGGGAATGGTGAGAAGCTTGTGGAGTCAAGCCCCATTTTATGATAGGTCAGACAGGAATAGGGTTGACAGACACCCCCCCAGTGGAAGCAGGGTTCCCCCACTGCTAGGATCTGTCCCCAGCTGCCAATCAGCTGGCTGATGGGGGAACTTACCAAGGCCACATCACTGGCATTTGCGCAGGAAGTAACATCATCACACCAGCAATGTCCAGGTGATACTCTTGTATTTGGGCAAAAACTGTATGGTAGAAGTCATTTTTACCATAGAGTTTTTGCCCAAATATCAGAGTGTCGCAGAGATATGCACAGCAAGATGATGTCACTTTCCGTGTGACATCAGTAACATAGCCTGGGCCTTCCTCTTTCTCCTAAGAAGTCTCCTCCATCCCCCCACCAGTTGCCAGGAGGGACCTGGCAACCCTAAGACCAGGAGGGACCTGGCAACCCTAAGACAGAAACCCACCCAGCTGGGAGAGAAAGAGTTACAAGGTTCAGCACACTTCATGAAAGCTGTACAAGCCAAGAACCAGGAAACAGGGAGAAATGGAATGAAGTCTGCCTGACCAGCCTCAATTTCAAAGTTCCAGTTTTGCTTGCATCCATTTTTTGGAAAGGAATGTCAAGGGGAAACTAGTGGCTTGTACAGTCTACATGGTTTTGTTTCTTTTGCTTAGTTTCTGTAACACTTCTGCTGGTGTTCTGATACTAGTTTCCTGTGCTCCTAGAAAGATAGATACGTATGCTATAAATAAATACCTTATCTTTGCTAAAGTGTTCAAAGCTCTTATCCAGGCACCCGGCTGCTTTCCCATGCATAGACCGAATCTCCTGCCCAGGCTCGTGTTAGTTAGCAGGTGCGGAGAAGAGGAACTTGTGTGGCAGCTGACACAGAGATTGCCTCTGTCATCGTGTCAAACTGCTGGTGGTGAGAAAAGGGCAAAGTTTGAGTGGTGGCAACCTACCTGGAGGATAGCAAGGGATGAGGGCTAGGGGGAGTCCAACCCTTGCCTCTCTCACATACACTGATCCCCCCTCAGACACTTTTAGGCAAGGAAAACAGGGGTGTATCAAAATAGTGGGAAACTTGTTATGTTGCACTGAACTCCTTTGAGGAAAGGCGGCACCAAAATGTAACAGATAGGTATTACCTCATTATATATATGTGTGTGTGTGTGTGTGTTTCCTAAGGTTTGAGAGTTTTATTTTAATATTTATTTAATATTATTAGGTATTAAAACTAAGCCTTAGTTATTAAAACTAAGCCTTTTGTAGAACTCTTATCAAATGCATACGTTCTATGCATTGATTATGCTGAGATTATGCTAAACTCATATTCATATGAATGTACAACTGTATGTTACATCTGTTTGTATAATTCGTTATTTATATTAGATAACTCCTCTATTGAGACAATTTAGTATCCACTTAATTTGTAACAGCCCACCTCTCTGCCTGTGCCAGCTTCATTAAGTGGATGGGAGTTGTGCTGGAGAAGTACTTTGAGGAATGGGCTCTAAATGTATTTTAAATTTCATACTGTACAAGCTGTGAGGGATAATTGCATTGTTCTGTTGATTAGAGACTTGTAATCAAAAGTATCATTAATCTAAAATCTGCACAATTTGGTGGAGCAAGAATTTTAAGTAGATTCCAAGGCTGTGTATCCATCTTGTTGAAAATAAACTTTAATAAGGCATCTACTGCATATTGATTTGGATCTTTGCAACATTGGCTGTCTGAAGAGTACTACTGTATGTGGATGATGAATCAGCCTTGCACTTTCATAAATAACTGCTCCCACAAGTGGTCTACTTGCGTGAATAGAATAATGATAGGTAGTGGTCTAACTTAAAACCTCCCATTTAATAAACTGGCAAATGTGATTCCCCCACACACACCTTGATTGACTGATGGAAAGGTGATTTCACGTGAGATGGCTGTTTCAGTGTTAGACTAATTCACACAAGGAGCCCACCTACACAAGTGGTAATTGATGGAAGTGAAAAGTTGACTTATCATCAGAACTGACTGTAAAGAGGGAAAGAAACACATATGACTTTTCAAACAAGAGGAACTTTAAAATGAGGAACCAAATGATACGACCTGTAAGGAATACTGAAAGAGTTTAAAACTTCCTTCAACATGGCAGACACAACCTGCCTTACTTGATTCCTATCATTTAATTTGACTTTGCTGTGCTGTGACTAGATTGCTCCACTAGATGGTAGTAAAGACCATAGGCTAGACTTTTTGAAATAAATATATTAAAAGAAGACAGACGGATCACTCTAACCCGGCTATTTTTCCAAAACCTGCACCAGTATAAGATCAAACTTATATTTATGCAAACTGTGAAAATGAGTCGCGTCCATGCTGCCATCAGCAAAACATTACTTTCACTCTGAACAGCACTCCTGGTTTGTCAGGATAAATATGGAGTGAAATGATTATGAATCAATGTGGCAAGTTTTAATTCAAATCAGAAAGCAAATTAACCAGCTCTGTCTGACTCTTCTTGCCTTTTTTTTCCAGACAAAAATGAATAGTAAACAACATTTTGGCAATTTTTAGGTTAATCATGTAGAACTGATTACTCAAGAAGAATGCCATTAACATTTACTCAATTTATACCCTACAATGTGACAAATTAAAATTAATGCTGTTTTTGGGATATCAAATGGGTCATGTCTCTGAGCAAAAAGATTGCCCTTAAGGGTAACTGATAATGATGATTGTAGGCTTGGAACTCGAAGCTTGTTTGTAAAACACATCCATAACTCCACAGAACAAATAGCTCAGAAAAGTAAACAGGCCTCAACAGGGTTTGGACTATGTTTGAAGAATATATTGGTAGTGCTATTGGATTAAGTGGTATTAATCGTTTATCAAAGGCCTGGTTTAGCCTTGTGGCATTTTCAAATCTTCTCCTGTCAGCTGTGAACTCAGGACTTCACATTAAGCAAACTATTATGTCCCATTCTCAGTACTGAGATTTTAAAAAGACTGACCGACCACACAGGGGTGTTGCAAAGATGACAGATACAACATTTGTGAAGCATTTTCAACCTTTGACATTTCTAATGTGAACTGATATAAAGAAGTTTATTTATTAGCCATTCCCCATCAAGAAAGACTGCTAAAATGATAGCAGCTGCACATCTGCAACTTCCTTCACTATTGTAAAATTCAAAAAGAGAATTAATTTCCACTAATGGTCAAATTTCATTTAATGACTACCACTGAGATCTTGATTTATTGATATTGGGTTTTGATCTGACATTTAGTTCAGTGAGATTGTCAGTTATTGTGGGCCCTGGGACATTGAGGGGCGCAGGTGAGGAAATGAAGCAGACCACATAGATTTGGAGAAATAAAGCAGCCACAGCTTTTATTGATTACACCGCAGGACAATTGACACAGCATAGGGACAGATTGTGAATTGGGTGACCAGCCTGCTATCTGATGAACCCGACACCCCCCCAGCCTATTTGCTGGGGTGATACCAGGGAGTGGCAAACACCAGGGAGCCACAGGTGCCAACTACTGTGTAGCTCCATTGCCACCTGATGTTGAGAGCCTCACTGACAGCCCCTGAGTTGGGCATGCTGCTAAATTAGCTCTTCCCAAGGGAGTCCTCCAAACCACAGGATGCGAACATGCAGGCACCATTTCCCTAACCAAAAGGATCTGTCCCATGCCCAAATTACCACAAGAGCTGGGAGGGGGGATGACTACCCTACCCTGGCCCCTGCCAATGCTCCTAAGCCTGTAACCTGTCAAACAACCCTCCCCAGATGCCACACAGCCAAAAATCTGTGCCCCACTCAGATAGGTGCACCCTGTCCGCCCTGTAGAGGGCAGTTAGCCTAAAACTGATGGCTAATGAAGAGCCCTCCCAGTGATACTGCCACCTGGGCTGCCACCTTACATGTTTTCCTCCTGGCCAAGTCCACCCGGGCCAGTGAAACAGTACCGCATCACTTGTAATGTTTGAGGAGACCAGACTATATCAGGCAAGTGGTAGAGAGCCAAGATGTCTGGTGGTCCTGTATTGACCCCTGGCATGACACAGTGGAGAGGACCAATGCATGCCCCAATGCCCCAACCAAGTGATGTGCCCCAAGATTTCTTCCCAATCAGACAATGCGGTGCACCTCCCAGCCCAATAGACAATGCTGTGGCCCATAATTCACACTTACTTTTGCTGACCTGCAGGGGCTGAAGGACATGCACATTAGTGACCTAGCTGACACAAAGGGCGTATGTAAGACCTGTATGCAGCAGATCAGCATTGGCCAATGGATTGTATTCATTCTGCAAGGAAACCCAGTTCTGAGGCCCATGGTGGCTGTACCAATACAAAAGAAATGCACACCAAAGTCTGACGGAGAGAGTCCCAAAGCTGTGATGCAAGTCTGCAGGACACTGACAAACTGAAACCTAGAAAGGTGGGACCTGTCAGCATGCATGAAGAGAGTGTCTATACCTGGGGTCCTGATCTGGAGGTATCCTAACATAAAGCAGACTGGGCAGGGCTGGCCTGGTGGAATGGAATGCAGGTGAATACTTGAGCCCTGCCCTAACTGATGGCTCTTAGACCGACGGTGACGAACATGCAGCTTATCACCCTGGACTGCTGTGTCCCAGCAATATACAGCTCAGCCAGAACTATCCATGTAAGATGCTGCCAGTAGCTTACTACTATGGCAAGGCCCCCTCCCAAGGCTAATGTAATGGCCAACAGAAAAAGGCTGATTTCGAATGTGACCAACAGGTCTGTGGAAGCCGCTGGATCAGACCAATCAGAATGTGAGTTGTGATGGGTTTACACTGATCTGGCACGGGGGGGGGACATTGTCCTCCTCCACCCTTCTATAGTCTGCCAAGCCAGGAAGGAGTTGCAAGGGTCAGGTGGGTGGTGCCAACTGAAGCCCCGTTTCCTCCCCACCAGCAGTGAAATGGCCCATGGCTGATTCTGGTCAAAACTGCCCCTGGCCCCATACCAGAACAAAAAGTGGGGGGGAGGGAACCTTCTAGCTACCCAGCTTGCCACTGAACAACTGTGCCAAGCAAGCATGTGGTTCGCCAGTAAGCTGGAGCGGCCCTTTAATTCCTAGCTGGAAACAACTGGAGCATCTGTCTTCTGGGAAGCCCCTAGGCTAGCAAGCTGATGTGGCAGAATGGGACAGGTAAAAAGGGACTGGAATCAGCTCCTGATCATCCCAGCTCCAAACCCAGTGAGCTGATGACTCTGGACAAAAGGGGGATGCAACTGTAGGCCAGAAAAGGCCCACACATAGCCTGAGAAAGTAGCCCCCCCAAACCAAGCCCATGCCACTATCACCTCAGCTAACATTGAGGCCCTTCTTCACCATACCATGGCTGCTTCCAGTGCCTGACAATTGTGCTGTGAGCTGTCAATGCCACCCTGAGCCTTCTGGACCACTTCCCACCATTCAAACACTGCCTGAATCATAGATCACGACTGACGAAGAGCTGCTTGCCACCAGTCAGCTGTTCAAACCCTTTTTTGTTTGTATGTTTTTGAAAATGTCGGCACAAAAGCCCCAAGCCCCCTGATTCCTTCCTTCTTGCTCAAACCATGTGGAGGGCTGGAAGCACATGGAAGGTAGAAAGGAGAACTGATCCCAGGAAAGCTGTGGTGATCCAAGATTGTTAAATACTGGGTTCCATGGATGGTCTGATCCCAAGTGTAGTGATCAGCTCTGCTTTATTAGTGACTAAGAGTAAGGCCTGTTGTGGGAAGAAATACAAAAAGTTCTAGAAGGAAGCTCCAGGTGAGTGTCCTGGCTGTGGATGGTGGGGTGGCAGAGGGAAGGGGAAAATAGAGGGAGGCAAGCCATGTTTATTTCCTTCTGCTTAGCTGTAAGGCAGGGCTGTCTCAAGTCATTTTGCTGTCCCAAGTGGGTAGTATGGGAGGACAGCCTCATGGTAACAGGTATAGTTTCCTCCACCCCTGACTTATGTTGATTTGGGGTTATACAGTGGCAGCTAAGGTAGAAAAGCAGCTCCTCCTATGCCATGTTCCACAGGTCTGGAAAGTGGTTCCATAGTCAGTTACAGGGTTGCCAACTCTAGGTTGGGAAATACCTGTACATTTGAGGGGCAGAGCCTGGGGAGGGCGGGGTTTGGGGTGTGGAGGGACCTCAGCAGGGTATAATTCCATACAGTCCATTGCCCAAAGCAGCCATTCTCTCCAGGAGAACTGATCTTGGAGAGCTCCAGGTGCTGCCTGGAGGCTGGCAATACTAAGGGGAGGGCCAGACCTGTAGATTTGAGTGGCAGAGCCTGGGGAGGGCAGGGTTTGGGGTGCAGAGGGACCTCAGCAGTGTATAATTCCATAGAGTCACTGCCCGAAGCAGCCATTGTAATAGCTGGGAAATTTTCTGTAGGGGAAATGATGTGCTGTGGCTGGGGAACACTTTGATTTCTGGGCCCCACAGGGAGATTGACAACTCCAGTGACCATTTAAGGGAAGATTGAGATATGTATTTTACCTCAGGACACATTCAATGACTCCCAACAGCAACAGCAAACTGTTTAGAATGTTAGAGGCAAAGGCCAATCAGGTCGCATATGCAAATGACCTCTGTGTTGTGACTGGCTATTGCGGGGAGAGGAACAGCAAACTGTTTAGAATATTGGAGTCAAGACTCAGGCAACACAGCCAGTGGATAGGGACAGCTTCTGAGTGACAGATCAGGGAGCCAACTGATTTGGGAGCATGTGGCATGATCACAAAGTGCCACCACCAAAACACAATTATATATAAGGAGAGATTCAGCAGGAACAAGTCAAAGACAAAAGACAAACTGCCAGGGCAACAGCCCTGTTAAATAGCATGCAACTCCACCCCACTTCCCAAACAACTACCAACAGTAGGCCATTATCAGAACCACTACTTCCCCATTGGCCACCTCCAAAGTCCTGGTGGGCTTTGTTCTAGAGCTCCAAGCTCAGCCAGTCTCTGGTAGAAACAGTCCTGGAATGTTCCAGTCCCAATACATAACAAAGACCAAGAATGAGGTGGCATTGCCTTAAATAGAGGAGGGTAGGCAGGTAAGGCCCCCAGTTCTACCCACCTCCTGGCCCACCTGATGTGGACCATGTGCCCAGAAGGGGGTATCCAGCTGCCCACACCAGAGCCCACCCTCAAGCCTGGCTATGCAGTCCATCGAATACCAGCATCATGCCATCCTCGTTGCACCCTGGGAGCCCTGGAGTAAGTCCCAGCCGCATCATGCAGCAATACTGTCTGGAAACATTTTAAAAAACATATCTGGGAGACACACTTTAAATAGTATTACACTAGGCAAAAGTGTTATACTGCTTCCAACAGATGTTTTCCTTGCTGAATGTATATTTTTGGTGGTGACTCTGGTGTTTGGATATTATAAATATTGCGTGTTTTATTTCTGTGTTTTAATGTGGGGTTGTATAAGTAGGTTGTTGTTGTTTAAAAAGTAGGCTTCTAGAGTAAGAAAGAGGGGGGCAGGGAGGGAGATAGAAGTATGATTGGATAGTAGCTGCCTGGGCAGAGTTGACTGGTTTGTTCTGAGAGGCTTTGTGTGAGACATAAGTTTGTTCAGAGTCAGTGTAGGAAGAGAGTTGAGTCAGATGTTGTGGAGAGTGTGAGGAATCTGTGTTCTTTGTGGAAGTTATTATCCTCAGTGGCAAGTGAGAAAATAAGCCTTTGTGGCTAGGGCTATTTAAGAAACTTTGGAAAAAGAAGAAGGGTTACTTAAGGAACTTTAGAGAAAGAAGAACTGTATTTATCTGAAACCATTACACTTATGACCTTTACTGAAAGCATTACACACTTGTACTTCTAAATAAAATCTATTTATATTTAAGAGAAAGCAATTGTTTTATTTAAAGGGTCCCCTTTTACCCCATAGCCATCTCCAGACACTGACCATTCTGTGATTCTACCAGTCATAACTAAGCTATCCTGTTCTTTGGGTCCAACTAAGAATTCTAAGGCAAGAGTCCTTGGGTGACAGCAGAAATAAGTATGAAATGCTAAGGAAGGCAAGGAAACAGCATAACATATGTCACCTCAAAACAGTACAGAGAGGTGGCTTTACAGGCATTACATAGAAGGGGGCTGAGTTCAGACTGGCAGTTTGCTCCGGTAGCCAGGCGTGGCAAAAAAGCCCCGGAATAAACTGTTCCGGGTTTTCCCGTTCACACAGCCCGGGCTGCTGCCGGAAGATATGGGGCAGAGCCAGGCGGGAGCATTCAGACTGCTGCCCTGGAGGCATGCTGTATTCAGCGTTTCCCCATTAATTTGGCTGTGTGTGTATGGGTGTATGTGCACATGAGTGCTCATGCGCTCATGCGCATAAGCGCATTTTGCCGATTGGGGGAGGACCCCGCAGCGCCGGCACCGCATTGGGCAGTAGAGCGGAGCATGGCCAATCATACCGCTGCTGCCTTCTGCCCAACGCAGGTTGCTCCCGGATTTTCAGCTGCACGTTCAGATTTCCCAGAAGCTGAGAAACGCGCGACACACACATGGGCTTTCAGATTTGCTACCAGTTTTATGAGGTATCTTTTTAATCCGGCGGTGAAGCGCAACAGCACAGGTTGGCTACGGGTGGGGGACGCCAGGCAGATATCCCTGTGTGAATGCCCAATTTACTCCGGAATTGAATCGTCACTGGCCCGGGTCCCTACCGGGGCAAACTGCCAGTCTGAACTCAGCCGGAGTCACAACAAAGAGCAAAAACTAACTTCTTACCACAGATCTTTTCATTACTGAATGTATAAAAGTTATATTTTTTTATATATGTATTTATTATATAATTGGAGGGGTACAAGGAAAAAGGGGAAGAAGGATATGAATCATCAGAAGCTTTTACATTTTGCATTTGTTGAGGGCACAATTCTAATATATAATACAATGTATAGATCAAGAGTAGGATATCTTCTCTGTTCAATTACATACATTTCTCAGAATATCAATATACTTTTTTTAAAAAGCAATTTGATACAGTAATTTTGGAGTAGCATTTAGAACTCTTTTTCTAGAAAGAAAATTCTATGTACAGCTTACTTAATATTATTTCAAACGTTTTTGATGATATAGATATATTGCATTAATGAATAACTACAAGGGATATTTAACATTAATAATGACTATAATTTCTCCCACTCTAATTATTTCAGAAAGTGCCAACTTTTTATTTCAGGTAATACAGACTTATAATCAGATTAACCTTTACCATAATATGAATGATATGCTTTCCATTTCTGCTGAAATTCTTTGATTGGTCTTTTATTTACTTGATTTTTTAAATTTTGCCATTATAGCATATTCAGCTAATTTATCCCACCAGGTTTCTTTTTTTTTTGGGTAATCTTCTGTTTTCCAAGCAGATGCTAACTGTACTCTTGCCGCAATTAACATATATCTGGATAAATCTTGTGATATTTTTCCACATTATCTGGACTCATTCCCAATAGCATTGCCTCTGGATTCAGTGGAAATTAAATTATAAGAATTTTCTGGATCTCTGCATGTGTTTCAATCCAATACTGTCTTGTGGTTTGTTTGTTTTTTTGCAAGACCACCACATATGATAAAATGTGCCTTCTAATTTCTTTCCACTAAGTTCCTTTGTAATTCTTGTCCATTTTATAGATATCCATAGGAGTGAGATACCATCAGGAGAACATCTTATACCAGTTTTCTCTTAGGCTGTAAATTTTATTCCTTTCATCCATAGACTTTCCCAGTGTAGGAAAGGTATGTCTTTGTCAACATTCTGCATCCATTTTATCATGCACATTTTAACTTGTTCTGTCTCTGTATCATATTGGAGTAATATTTTATAGAGTCATCCTAGCAAATGATCTTTGTGTTGAATGATGATATTTTCAAATTCACTCAGGTCTCTTATTCCATCTCTTTCTGTGAGAATATCTTTCTTAAGTCTAAAAGTTAATTGAAGGTAGACTAACCATTGTATCTTTTTTCCTTCTTGAATCTTTTGCTAAGATTTAATTTCACCTTTTGAGTTTATTATATCTTTTAAGTTAAAAATCATTTTTTCTCTTTTGTTTATTGTAGTATGCTTGTACTTGGTGACATAATAAGAGATATCATGGGGCTGATTCTTTTTCTTAAAGACCCCCAGGCCTGAAGTAAGGTGTCTCTAATTATGTGATTTTTGTCTTGTCCTTTATCTTTTGAAGTTAATTTTTCAGTCCAATGAGGGTAATGCAGTCCGTTCTCTAGCCCTGCAGCTTTTAGTTTCATTAGTCTGTCATTTGGGTCTTTAATCCATTCTGCGATCCAGACTAGTTTGACTGCTTGATAATATAGCTTAATATTGGGAACTGCCAATCCTCTTTTTTTTCATCCTGAAACACTTTGAATTTAATTCTTGGTTTTTTACCATTCAAGATAAATGCATTTATTTGTTTCTGCCAGTCCATCAAAGTTTTTTTTTTTCTTGCATGGAAATTGGTAGCATCTGGAATAAGAAATTCAATTGTGGCAGGACATTCATTTTTATTGTGAAGATTCTTCCCAACCACAATAATTTTAGTTTATACTGTTTTGCCAAGTCTCCCTGTATGTCCATGTAGTTTTGTAATTGTTGTTAAACAATGTGTCATTTTGTTCAGACAGGTATATTTAACTGTTTTTGATGTTGTTTCTCATCCCATAATTCTCTTAACAGTATCCTCCTCCTGTTGCGTTAAAAATGTTGTATTTTTTTGTTTTTTCCTATTAATTCTGTAACCTGAAAAGGACCCAAACTTTTCAATTTGTTCTATTATGTATACCGACAGAATATGGGGGTCCTTGATTGATAAAGCAACATCATCTGCATAGCTTCTAAGTTTAAATTCTTCTCCATCAACTCTCAATCCTTCAGTTTTTGGATCTTGTCTTATCTTGGAGGCCAACACCTCCATTGCAAGAATAATGGTTATATTTTGGATGGCAAGATATTCAATTTGTGGCAAAATTTCCTTATGGAGTTCAAATTGTTTAGTTCAATAGAAAAGTGGAGCAGTCAGCAATCCTAGTACTGAAACTAATACCTTCATCTTAAACCACTGCACAAACTATTTCAGAATTGAGCAGACTGGAAATGAAATGTCCTAGTTTCAGTGCTAGGATTTTGGAAAATACCAAGCCACTATGAGCTAACCCCAAATCCTGCTCAAAGTTGGATTTGGCTCATAACAGGCTTGTCACAGAACCAACCATCCCTACTTAAGAACATATGAACAGCCATGCTGGATCAGACCAGTGGTCCACCTAGTTCAGCATCTTATCTCACACAGTGGCCAACCAGTTCCTCTGGAGGTCCAGCAACAGGGCATAGAGACCAAGCCCTTCTCCTGATGTTGCCTCCTGGCACTGGGATTCAGAGGTTTATAGTAGGGGTGTGCAGGTTTTTTCTTTTGGACCTGAAAATCCCAGATCCCAATACTGGATTGATATTTGGATCCAGGATTTTTTGGACCTGAGAATTAAAAAAAATTGGTTAAAAAAGCCAATGCAAAGCTGTTCTGGCAGGGAGCTCTGAGCTCCCCACAGCACAGCCAGTCCTGGCTGGGCTGCCTTGTCCTGCAGCCTGGTTTAAACGGGGCTGCAGGAGAAGCCAGTGCAAAGCTGTGCCAGTGGGGAGCTCTCAGCTCTCTGCTGGCCCAGCCAATCCTGGGCTAACTTCTCCTGCAGCCCAGTTTAAACCACACTGCATGAGAAACCAGCCCCAAGTCAAGTGGGCGGGAACAGTCTACTCCCTGCCAACACAGCTGATCCTTGGGCTGTCTTCTGCAGTCCCTTTAAACTTTAAAGGGACTGCAGTAGAAGTCCAACAAAAAGCTGAGAAGTGGGAGCAGATTGCTCCTCTGCTATTTTCATATATATTTCATATAGCCTCTCCACTATTTTCAGATCTACCTGGTAATTCCTGAATATATCCGGAATTGGGGGGAGGGGATTTTTTCCTGGTTTTTCTGAGAAAAATAAGGATACTTTTGGGGTGCTGAAATATAACCCCTAAAAACTGATAAGGTATTTTTGGGGTATATTTTCAGTGTGAGTAGGTTCGAATGCACACTCCTAGTTTATAGCCTCCAAATGTGGAGGTTCCTTTTCATCACCATGGTGAGTAGCCACTGATAGACCTATTGTCCATGAATCTGTCCAATCCTCATTTTAAAGCTCTCTGTGCCTGTGACCATCACTAGAGTTGGTCCTACATCTGGCATTCGCTCCACATTTTCGCAACATTGAGGAAAAGGTGCAACTCAAAACCACATTCAAATACCCTGGGCCAACGCTGTACTGACTGCAAAGTCAACCTTGAACAGCCATAAAACAGCCATAAATTTATGCAGGAGGTACCGTAACATCTGATGCTCAAAGCAAGTTAAAGCAGCATGCAATGCAGAGGGGAATTTCTGTTCCAATATGGGTTTGCTAAAACAATGGAGGGAAAAGCCAATGCAGAATCACTCTACATCCTCTGGCAGGGAATTCCACATTTTAATCACTCACTGTGTGAAGAAGTACTTCCTTTTATGCATCCTGAATCAACTGCCCATCAGCTTCATTGGATACCCTTGAGTTCTAGTATTCTAGTAATATTCTATAAAGCTCCATCATTCCCCCTCTTAGTTTTCTCTTTTCTAAATTGAAAGGTCCCAGACTCTTCAGCCTTTCCTTCTAGGGAAGGTGTTCCAATTCCCTAATCATCTCGGCAGTCCTCTTCTGTATTTCTAGTCCATCTTGTTACTAAAGCTTGCCTTTTCAAAGAAAGATGATCCAGTGGCAAGGAAGGTATGTGGATGATTTGCAGTTGCAATGGAAACAGCATAGTAAGGCCTAGAGACTTGTGCAGGGTGCCATTACAACTAGGGAGCTTGGGAATAGAGTTTCCAGAGTGTCTGTGCTCAAAATCCAGGTACATATTATGGAGTCATTGTTTTCATTGGGGAACAACACAAGGACTTTGTATCAGACATGCAGTGGGAGTTTTTCGTGCATTTCTATTTACATCCATAGCAAACAGGAAAAAGAGATGTAGGCCCTCCCATTTCCATACCCTCAAATAGGTCCATGGAGTGGCTATTGGCTGTACTGTAAAAAACAAACAAAATATATGTATATTTAAAAAAATCTAAATTCTTTATCAAGTCACTCAAATTCTATACCAAGAAAAATGAAGTCTTAATTATACAAATGAAACAGCTTTGCATATGCTTGGTCACTTTGCATAGTTTATTCTATTTGTTAGTCATGACAAGGGGTAAAGAGCTATGCAAGGCACTTAAGCCTTGCTAACTTTACACTCACTTTCCAGTGAGCGCCCCTTCTGACCTTTTAGACTTCTCCAGTTGCTGGTCACACGCTTCCAACCCTCCTTTTACAATCTTAAATGATACAGACAAGAGAAGAAGTAATCCAGAGGCTGAATACTGCATCTCAAACACATGTCCATATAGCTACGGTATGATCATTGCTTTTATTGTTATTGCTGAACAAAAGAACATACCATTATGCACTTCACAGTGAATTGCTTAAAGGTGGGGGGACTATTTTTATCCAACTTTGAACTGCAATCAGGGCCCAAGTTATTTTTTTTCTTTAGAAACAGGCATTTTAATATGACACTTTTCAGTTCCAGCTCAATAAACAACCATTTATTTAGAATTTTAAAGCAATCTTCAGCTTAGTCAGGTAAGAATTATTTTCAAAAGAATAAAAACATTTTCATTTCCCATCACTGCCAAAAATGAAAAGAACATGAGTTATGAGTCTTGCTATGTTGTCTTAAGTTGATTACTATGGAATGATTAAAAAACTAGCTGTGCTGTCATAACAGAAGAGTACATTATAAGTGTAATAACAGCTTAGGGATACAATCCATCAATGCCGTACTTGGAAGCTGAAAAAAAAGTTGATCTATTTCTTTGGTCATCATTTTCAGCACATTAGATGACAAATAATTGTACATTCATCAATAACAATAGATTAAAGTTGAAATGATTTATTGCTATTACACTGCTGTTATGATGGAGAACCAGGTCACTCAAGCATCGATGAGGTCTGTATTTAATTTTCACGGGTCTCTTGGTAGAAATAATAGACAGAGGGGAAACCACCTGAAACTAGGTAGATCAAAGTTGTTGACAAGTGATTTGTAGGCTGGTTCTTCATGAGTGGTAGAGTTTGAGGTACAAGCAACTTTTTAAAAAAACCTGTGAACCACTAAATCAGAAGATCTGCACATACCCTGTTGTTCTATCAGCCAGCCAGACATCAAAATGAAATATGAATGTCAGATGAATTGGTGGGGAGGGACAGATTATAGAAGGCACTAACAGAGATGCCTAATCATTGTTCATGTTCTGAAAATAAATGTAGAATTATTCTTCCAAATATATTCAAGTACAAGGGCAGTGTAACTTCAGTTCTGGAACTGATCTGCCATCAGGTGACTTGTTCTTTTCATAGATAATTGTTCAGATGCAATCAGTCTAAAAGCAATTCAGCGGGTTTGGCTGTTTAGTTTTAAAGTCCTATTTCACATACAATATTTGTGTTTTCTAAGATTAGCTAACCTTTTATTAAACAATGGATTACAAGGCATTTTTCCCTCCTGTGAATCGTTAAGATAATGATAAATGCAGTAGATTTGTCCGTTCTGTCTGTTTGCAGTATAGATTATCATGTCATAACCACTGGAACCAAATGTGCATCAGAAGACTATGGGGAGCAAAGGGTATGATTAGAGATTGATGTGTCACCAGCTGCTTGAGAAAAGTGACCACAGTCCTATCAAATGCCATGCATCTGTGAGTGCAAAACTGAGTAGAAAGTTCAAAACTGTTATACAATTTCTGAAAAGGGTGTTTCTTAAAAATCAAGGGATGGATACAAACCAGGAAAACACAGCTTGGTTCAAGGGATTTACAGTTTGCAAACCATGGACGATGGTGAACTCTTTGATGCTAGATGAACTAGTTTGTGAAGTTTGTGAAGGGGTAGAATGGTCCCCCAGCGTGCTAGAGACACCAAACTCACAGGGGATCTCTACATTACTCTTTTCTACCTACCAACCAGGGTTGGTGAGGATTGGATTTATGGGGTCTGAGTTGCAGGGGCTCCCACAGAAGGTCCCCCCAGGAAAGTGCTTTCTGGGGAGATGACAGGCACAAGCTCAGGAGGTTCAGGAGTATATAGAACACATCCTGTGCAAGCTAAAGACATCAAATAAGGTGCCCCCAATGGATTAAGGCCAAACTAGAGAATCTCTCAGAAGAAACTGAAGGTGGGGAGGCATTTTTGCAAGCCCAGCAGAACCAGTGCCACTGTGGCACTGCAAACCCAACAGGACTAAGGTCAAGCCAGGAAAGTGCTTTGGGGGGAAATGTCAGGCACAGGTTCAGAAGTGTTTCAAATGGACCCCTGGCAAGCTACACACACCAAACACACAGGGAACCTCACCCTGTTTCCTGCTCCTTTACAGTCTCTCCAAGTTGGGGCCCAGTTACAGACCCCCCCAAAAGATCTCCCCAGTGGTCTCTCCGGAAAACACAGCTGCAGTTACAAAAGTCTCTGTAATGGCTCAGGAACAACCCAGTGACACCAAATTCACAGGGAAACTTCCCCCATCTGGACACTGAAAGCAAGGCAAGTATCCCCCCTACACTTTCAGCCTCTCCCCAAGTCTCCAAAGGCAGGTTCTGAAGGACAGTGTTGTGTCCACTGACCACCACAGGGCGACAGCGACAGAGCCTGAGCTTGAGTCCCAGAGAACAATAGGGACTAGGCTCCAGAATCTTACTTTGGGGAACTAATGTGAACAATGGCGGGAAGTTTAAACCCGTTAATGGGACCTAGGGGTATCTCCCCTGGTTTGTATATAGTTGGCCACCCGGCTGGTATTCTGTGTTCTTGTTGTGTACAGTAAATGATTATGTTTTACATCACTTTGTCTCCTGATCTCTAATATGTCAAACCCACTACACAACAATGGTGATGAGGGTGGAATTCCGCTGAGCCAGACCGGCTCTCGGAGCATCAAGGAAGACCAAGCATGCTGCCTGTGCTCCATTCATGAGCACCGAGGGTGAGCAAGCCACTTCCATCCAGCCACCGCAACTGATCAGCACTATGGCTTTAGCTCCAGGATCTGGTCTGGTGCCGCCGTTCGACCCAACCCGTCCTCAGCAATGGGGAGCGTGGGTCACCGGCCTCAAACAAGTCCTCATCTTCTACCAGGTTACGGATGAGACCAGGAAGAAGGGCCTCCTCCTGGGGCCCTGCAGCCCCACCATTATGGATCTGGCCCAATATCTCCTGTCTCCAAAGACACTGGAGGGCAGCACATTTGATGAGATCGTGCAGGCGTTCCAGAACCACTACACACTGAAGCCCTTGGAGATGACGTGCCATGTGGTGTTCCATCAAAGGAGCCAGCAGGGCCGTGAAACTGCAGTGGAGTTCATTGCCGAGCTCCACCGCCTTGCAGCCAACTGTATGTTCGGACCCCAACTTGACACGGCCCTATGGGACTGCTTCATCTGCAGTCTACGGGAGGAAAAGATATGGCAGCACATCATGGAGGGCAAGAAGGTAACCCTAGCTTCAGCCCTCGCGATGGCCACAGCAAGGGAGTCTCATCTGTCTAACACCATCTCCGCGCACATGGCAAGCATCAGCCCAGGGAATCCACAAGGGGAGGAAGATGTCCACCGCACTCAAGCCTCCACCAGATGTCAAGGTGGGCAAGGCAGCAACCAAAGCAGCGTGGCAACCCAAGAGTGTGCTAGCTGTGGGGGGCAGCACGAACGGAAGACCTGCAGGTTCCAGGATGCCACATGCCGAGACTGCGGCTGAACAGGCCACATCGCCAGAACCTGCCACTCCAAGGGACCCTGAGCACCGCAGCCACAGCCCTGCCACAAGGCTGACGCACACTATGAAGAATATGCAGCTAATGAGGACCTCTACCTCCTCACCAATGCACCTCTTTCGTCAGAGCAGGTACTGAGACTCCCCAGCCATTCCTCAACCCCAAAAATCCAAGTCCAGGTTAAAATAGAGGGGTCCCTCTGCCTCACGGAGCTCGATTCTGGCTCCACATCCTCCATAATATCCGAGGCCACTCTCAAACTTTTGTGCCCTAAGGGGAGACCCTGCGTGCGCCCATCTCCCGTGATGTTCATGGACTTCCAAAGTAATTACGTGCTGATAAAGGGGGTTGGGAGTTTCCGGGTACAGTACTGAGGCTTTAAGGGTCTATTGGACTTGATTGTTGTCGAGGGCAACCTAGTCAGCATCCTGGGGCATGCCTGGTTTGAGCCCCTGGGAATTTTGATCGAGGGAGTCCAGCTCTGCACAGCCCATGAGTTCCAAGAGGTCTGCCATGAATTCCCATCCATTTTTGACGGGACACTGGGGTGCTACACGCGCCCCCCAGTCTCGCTGCAACTAGACCCCAGGTGGCCTCCATTAGAATGCATTCCAGGACAGTCCCATTCCCATTGAAGCCAAAAATCAACACAGAACTGGACTGCCTAGTGGCCCAGGGGATCCCAGAACCGGTCTCTCATGTGGCATGGGAGACCCCTAGAGTTACACCCATAAAACCTAATGGGGATGTCTACATCCGCGCGGACTACAAATGTACACTTAACAAGGCACTGCAGGACCATGCCTATCCGGTCCCAGTAGTCAGCCACATACTGCCCACCTTGGCGGGGGCAAAGATCTTTGGCTAACTGGATCTTGCCCAAGCATACCAGCAGTTGCCAGTCGATGAGACAACCGCTGAGGTGCAGACAATTGTTACCCACCAGGGGGCTTTCTGGGTGAACAGACTACAGTTCGGGGTGAGCATGGCACCCAGCATATTCCAACAACTAATGGATTCTCTTCTAAAAGGGATACCTGGCGTCATCCCATTCTTTGATGATGTAATGATCGTCGCTACCACTCCAGCCAAATTCGCTGACCGACTCTGCACAGTCCTCTGCCACTTCCAAGACACCAGCCTCAAAGTAACGGGAGAAATGCCTGCTTGGGGTGCCCTCAGTGGACTTTTTGGGCTTTACTGTGGATGTGGACAGCCTGCATCGAGCCCAGGACAAGGTGAAGGCCATCATGGAGGCACCACCGCCTAAAACCAAAGCCGGGCTTCAGGCGTTCCTTGGACTTCTTAACTTCTACCATGCCTTCCTCCCCCACAAGGTGGCAGTAGCTGAACCCCTACACCACTTGCTAGACAAGCAGGCCCCTTGGTCATGGGGCCCCACCAAGCTGCTGCATTCCGGGGCATCAAGGAACTGTTGATTTCAAACTCCGTCCTGTCCCATTTTGATGAGTCCTTGCCCGTGGTCTTGGCCTGTGACGCTTCGCCCTACAGTGTCGGTGTGGTGCTGGCGCATCGTCTTCCAGATGGGCAGGAGGTACCAGATGCATATTACTCACAGACCATATCTGCAGCAGAAGAGAACTACGTCCAGATAGATTGCGAGGGACTGGCGATTGTGGTCGGGGTCAAGAAGTTCCATGACTTCATCTACGGCGGGCCCTTCACCATCGCCACGGACCGCCTCCCTCTGCTGGGTCTCTTCATTGCAGATCACCGGACACCACAAGTCCTCTCCCTGCGGGTAGTCCATATTCCTTGCAGGCTACAATTATACCCTACAACACCACCTGAGTAAAGCTATGGGCCATGACGATGTCCTGAGCCATCTCCCCCTGCCAGATGTGGATGAGGATCCAGCCCCCGCACACTGTTTCCTCCAGCTGGAAGGTCTCCCTGATGCCCCCCTCCAGGCCATGGACATTGCACACCACTTGGCCAGGGACCCCATCCTCTCCCGGGTTCTCGGCTGGGTGGTGAGGGGGTGGCCTGTGGCTACAGCAGGGCTGGAGCTCACCGCATTTACAGCCTGGCAAGAGGAGCTTCCAGCTTACAAGGGCTGCCTGCTATGGGGGGACAGGGTGGTGGTGCCCAGCGCCCTTCAGCACCACATTCTACAGGCCCTGCACAAGGCACACCCCGGGATTGTGTGTATGAAGGCCGTCACCCAGAGCTACGTCTGGTGGCCCAGCATAGGCAGCAAAGTGGAAGCCTGGGTGAAGTGCTACCAGATCTGCCAGGCAGTCAGTCCTGGCCTGCTGAGTGCACCCACACAATCCTGAGATTTGACATGGTCCCCATGGTCCCGGCTCCACATTTATTTTGCAGGGCCCTTCCATGGACTGACATTCCTTGTGACAGTGGACTCCTACTCTAAGTGGCTGGAGATTAGTCTGGTCTCTACCACCTCCTCCAGAGCCACCATTTGGGGTCTCTGCAAGATCTTCGCCACCCATGGCTTGCCCAACACAATCATATCGGACAACGGGATGGCATTTACTTCAGAGGAGTTCCAGCAGTTCCTCCGCAACAACTTCATCTGGCACATCAGGTCAGCACCCTTCCACCCCGAGACGAACGGACAAGCGGAGCTCATGGTCCACACCGCAAAGGAAGCACTCAGCTGCCTGATGGAAGGGGACTGGGAGTTTTGCCTCACCTGTTTCCTTCTGGCGCAACGGACCACTCCCAACCCGGTAAGTGGTCACTGCCCCCCAGAACTCCTAATGGGCCGGAGACCCGCAATCCTCTTAGGCCGTCTACACCCAGACAGGGCTCCAGAGTCATGCACCCTGTCCAAGCAATGGGAGGTGCCTTGGGGGTTCTTCCTGGAAGACCCGGTATATGTCAGAAACTATGGCAAGGGTCAGGAGTGGATCACAGGCAGGGTCATCCACCCCACAGGACCAGTATCGTATAAGGTCTTGACGGACTGTGGGCAGGTCCTGTGACACCACGTGGACCAGTTAAGGTGGTGCATGCTTCCAGAAGCAAGAGAGATCCAGAACCCAGTGGACACCAGAGAAGCACTGGTTGCCACTTCAGACCAGGAATAGGTACAGGCTTCCCTCACGGCGGCTTCTCCAGAGGTAATAGCATGAACCCCGGCACTGATACCAGATGAGGCACCACCACCACAGTCAGAGACGTGGGATGAGCAGGCACTCCAGTACCATCCCCAAGGCAGTCCATTAGGGAACGCCGAACCCCCTTGTACCCGAAGGACTATGTTACATAGGCAGGGATCGAACTATGGGGCGAGGGGTGTTGTGTCCGCTGACCGCCACAGGGCAACAGCGACAGAGCCTGAGGAGTTCCAGAGAACAATAGGGACTAGGCTCCTGAATCTTACTTTGGGGAACCAATGGGAACAATGGTGGGAAGTTTAAACCTGCCAATGGGACCTGGGGGTGTCTCCCCTGGTCTGTATATAGTGGGCCACCTGGCTGGTATTCTGTGTTCTTATTGTGTACAGTAAATGATTATGCTTTACATCACTTCATCTCGTGATGCGTTGAACCCACTACACAACAGACAGAAAGGAAGACATTCCCACAGTATGACAGGGGCTCCCCAAAGTTATGCCACAATAACTTGGGAGGGCACTCCAGCCCCACCAGATCAGTGAAAATCAGACTCTTCAATTTAAAGTGATTAGTGATGCAATGACAGAAAGGAAGACATGAATAGAGACTTCCAACAGTGGCTTCCCAAAGTTACCCCATGGCAGCTTGATGAGCAGGGCACCCCAGCTCCACCAGATATGGAAAATCCATTTTCTACTTAAAATGATTAGTGATGTCAGCCACAAGAGAAAGGCAGACATCCTACAGGACAGTGGCACTCCAAAGTAACCCCACTACAGCTTGGGAGACAATGCACCCCAGTCCCAATGGACCAGTGGAAACCAGATTTTTCCATTTAAAGTAATTATGAGGTAGGTGTTGTGTTATGAGGTATAAGCTGCTGCTTCATGAAATAGGTGTTGGGTGAAGGAGCCCACTCCCACCCAGCAGGGCAGCCATCCTCCCACCCAAGTGCTCATGGCACAACCCACAGGCCAGATCTCTCAGAGAGGAGGAAGAATAAGGGGGATGACAGGAGGCCTGGACCCCATCCTCTGAGTTCCAGAGATGAGTAGCTCAGAAGGGGGAGGTTGACCTTGAGGAAGGCCAACTCATCCACCCTGGCTGGGTCCAGGTGGGAGCAATAGGGGCTGAGAATGTCTCCCAGGGGGAAGAACACCCGATCACTCTGGACACTGGTGGGAGGACAGGAGAGGGGACCCATAGCCACACAAGAGAGGTCAGGCCAGATGGCACCCTTGCATGACCAATACCCCTGGGATTGGTGGAAGCAGGCTCAGGGGACTCAGTTAGCTACTCTCTCATCATCACCTCTGCTGAATCCTCCATCATGGCATGCCTGGCATCTTTGCTACTGTTGACCTCCCAGTTTACCACTGACAGCCAGAAGCAAGGCTTTTCCCTTGTTGGGCTCTTGGAGGAAGAAGTGCTGGGCTGCGGCTCCTCCCCTCCTCCCCCAGCCTCTTCAACCCACTTTCCCCTCTGTCCACATCTGCTGATCTGTAGCCTTCACACTTCTTTGCTGAGCTCACACTCCCATTGCAGAAAGCCAGTTTGGTGTATTGTTTAAGAGCATCAGGACTCTAATCTGATTTCCCACTCCTCCGCATGAAACCTGCTGGATGACCTTGGGTCAGTCATAGCTCTCTCAGAGCTCTCTCAGCCCCGCCTACCTCAGGGTGTCTGTTGAGGGAAGATGAAGAGAAGGCAATTGTCAGCAACTCTGAGGGTGCATTCAGACGGGCAGCTAATCCCACCATTATGCTGGCTCACATTTGATTCCGATCTTTTAAATCCATTCTCGCATGACCAGACTCACACAGGGGAATCACCTTACTGTGTGCTGCTTCCCCTGTGGAGTGTCTAGATGGCATCCACTGAAGGAGGCACTCGCGGTGGATTCTGCTTTTTAAAAATAAACTTTTTGTGCATGCGCATAGGCATGATATCGCGGCCTTGTTTATCCGCGCATGCACAGAATCAAGATTTTTTTTTAAAATGGTGCCCATTTGGGATGGTCTGACTCAGACCATCCCAAACAGGTGCCATTTTTTAATCTCACACTGGAATGATCAGATGGGGGAAAGTCCATGAATGGCCCATCGGGAACCAAAAACTCCAGATTGTAAGTAGTACCTTTTTAGTATGTCTCCAAAATGCAGCAAAATGGGATGCTCATGGACGATGGACGTATCCCAGATGTAGATGTCTGGACATTACATTTAAATCCATGAGGCACTTGTTCCTTTCATGGATTTATAGTGCAGCCTGATCAGACCCTGAGACTCCTTTGGGTAGTGAAGGGTGGGGTATAAAACCAACACTACTACTACTACTACTACTACTACTACTACTACTACTACTACTCCTTCTCTACATTCTGCAGAGCTATGCTGTCTTTTATCTAGGAGTCACATATATAGGTCAGCTTGTACTCCCCTTCCTTGCAGAAAGGAAGCAACTTGGTAGTGATACCCACCCACAACCTCTCTATCAAGGCCATGATCCATGGGAGAACAGGCATCCCGTCAGAGCCCAGCTACAGTGTGGATGCCAGCAACCAGGCCAGCCCCTGAATCATAGGGATGACTTGCCCCAGGCTGACCATATGGGTGCAGAGCATGTCAGTGGTGTCTTGGTAGTGTCTTGAGGATATGCACCATAAAGGATGCTGAGCCCCTCTCCCCCATGCAGGATGGAGGAGATGACATCCTGCACAGCACTCTTCTATTCCACCAAACACACAATAATGGCATAGGTTGGAGTTCCTCATACCCCTCCCCCTGCCTCTCATGCAGCAGATGGGCAGACCTGATGCTTTGAGAGAAGTGGGCAGCCAGGATCTGGTAAGTCTTGAGCAAAGCCCTCATCTCCAGGATGGCAGCATCCCTGGTGGCCCTGACAGTGCTTCCCAGCCCCAGAGCATCCTTCACTGCTAGGTGAAGTGTGTATGGCAGGCAGATGATGTCCTTGAGGCATGGAGCCTTCATTGCTGCCAGCCATGGACAATGTTGCTACCATCCACCCACTCCCTCAGGCTACTCTGTATCACAGTGGCGATTTTTTGTGCAGTGTGGTCTGCATCAATCCCCTACATATGGAGCAGAACAACTTTGTAGCCTGGTGGCAGAACTGTCCCCTTCTGGGGCCGGGGCCATGCCCTGACAGTTCAGACAGACAGTTCCTCTGGTTGCCACCAGTGGGTGGTGAGGGAGAGGTAGCCATGCTGCTGGCTTCTCCAGAGGTCTACCCTGAAGTGCACAGCTCTGTCTTCCTTCCATGGGCAGCAACTCTTTCCCCAGGTTGCAACATACTGGGTTGCACACTTTGCAAGTGCCTGTGGAGGATGGAGGAGGACAAGTGTTGGGGATTTGCACCCTTCTGGATGTGGGCATAGCATACATGGCACTCTGCCCCACAGGAGTCATTGGGGAAGGTGCAGTAATGTTTCCAAAACATGGGCTGGAAACGATGCCCCAGGACCGGAGAAATTGGGAGGAGAGACAGCTACTTTCTGGCACTGGACTGAGAAGGGCCATGGAGGGGTGTATTGGGGGGACGAGCAGTAACAGTTGTGTGGAAGGGGAAGATGCCCCTCCCCAATCGATGTCAGGTACTTCTCCAAAGAGTGAAATCAACCATTGGTCTTTGGGCAGTGCTAACAACTTTGTCCTCTGTGGAGAGCCCCAGGAACTGATCAGGAAACAGGGAAAGGAAGCTCTGAGACCACTGGTGATATCATTCTAGGGGAGGGCTCCTGTGGACTGGCAGGATTGATGTGTTGTCTGGAGATGGGGTCCTGTGGTAAAGGGTGTATGGAGGACTTCTTCCACCCACAATGAGCACCCTTTCAACCCACTTTCACCCTCATGGTAGAGAGAGGTTGGTTCACAATCCAGCATGGTGAGAGGGTATAAAATGTGGGTCCCTGGCTGAGGAACCTACTAGCTAATTCCCTAATAGCTAAGCCCTGAGTTGACTTAATGCCAAAACCACAGTAGGGGAGAGGAATTCCCAGTCAGAATGGAATGTGCTCTGATAGTTTGCTAGCAAGAAGTTCCCTTTCTCTCCTTTAACTGTGAACAGCTGAGAGAAAAGGCTGTCTGGAAAATGTAATAATTTATGAACCACCACAAACAGTGTCAAAGTTTGTGAAATGTTTGTGCTGGGTGCTCTTCCACAGACATCACTTCACAAACCACAGAGTGGCCAACATTTGTGATGAACTTTAATTTGTGAGCTGGTTCATGCCCATCCCTAGGAGACACACAATGAAGAATAATGAAGGTCAAATCCTCCAGGAAGCCTGGAGATCATTTAAAGCCAGTATAATAGAAGCACAGATGAAAATGTATATCACTGATGAGAAGTCCAAAAGGCTACCCGCATTGTTCAATAGGGTATCAAAGACAGTATTAAAAAGTAAGGTTTCCTTTTAAAAAGTGTTGCTCAATTGGAAGAGCAAATCAGAGCACAAACTCAGAGAAAACAAACAAAGGGCAAACAAAACAAGAACTGAGGAACTAATTGCTAAGGGCATAAAAACAAATTATTATAATAAATCTCTTACTATATAAGCAGCAGGAAACCATCTTATAAAACAGTAGGATCTAAGGTGTGAAAGTAGTGAAGAAGGATGGGGATATTGCAGAAAACCTAAATTAATGATTTGCATGTTGTCACCATGCCCAATGTTTGAAACAGCTCATACAAACCTGTTTCTTTGAGGGCCTCTTGGAAACTACATCAAATAGAAGTAGAAACTGTAGAGTAATTGACAAACTGCACTTTAACCCTCTGAAACCACTAAAGGATTTCCTGAAGGTATCTGGGTAGCTTAGATGGATTCTCAGTCTGACACAACAGGGATCTTCTATATAGTCTTAGGTCCCACAACTAAAAGCCAAAAGAACTGAGTGCATAGCAAGTAAATAATCTTACTTGAGTGGAGAACAGGTAGGAGACATTATGCTTCCGAACACTCCGCCTGTCAATAAATTACCAAATGCAAGTGACATGAATAGCAAAAAATGTTTAATTTTCTGTCCAGTCAAATCTTAGAGTATCACATTCAATTTTCCTTCATCTGTAATCTAAATAATTTCCCACCTTGCTCATGATGAATGTCTTGCCAGTTCCTACTCAATCCTTCCACTTTACATGACCTAATTAAAGAAAACATTCCATGATTGCCTATTTTTCCTCATGCATGACAACCTATTATTTTTTTCTACCACCTGATTAGGGCTTTATTATCCTTGGATTTAGATTGATTTGCTGGGCACTTTAATAAAACACTACTTAGTTTGATTTAAAGGGCTACAGGTTTCATTCATTCACACAATTACCCTTATAACCAGTCCCCATACTAAGTACTGCAGAATTCCTACAAAAAGAGATTTTTGATTGCTATGGTAAAAGGTTAAAAAACAAAAGAATCACAGGTAATGTTCCTGTTGAATTCCTTGATGCTTTTTTCTTCTGTGGGCAGTCAAGAGAGGACATTTTGCAATATAATTTGTCAAGAGTGATAAATCTGTTTCATCATATCTGTCAAGAATGGCTCCTGTGTATTAAAACTACTATAAATATCTGTTTGAGATAAAACCAAACTTTCATATGATTAAATAATAATACATTTATGAAGACAAATTGCATTTGCGATGTGTTATCAACTATATGTGTGCAAAGTAGGTAGTTAGAGTTCAAATGGATGATGAATCAGTTTTGATTTCAGAATGCAGGAATTATATTAAATAAATGGGATTTACATTGTGTTATGTTAGATACAGCCATTCTTTCCAAAATTCATCACAAACTGGGCCGGTTCAGAGCTCGGGAAACTCATTTCAGAGCTTGCTTCAGAGCTCAGGAACAAGTGCCTTCCCTGAACATTTACCTGACTTTTGGCCAGTTTGGTTCAGCTGTTTGGGCCAGCCATTTAAATCTAACAGTGGAGTGGGGCATCTGCCAGTCAGAGGTTTAAATGGCTGGCTGGCATCCATTTAACCCTTCAGTAGCCATTTAAACCTAAGAGCTCAGCAGGTTTGCCAGTCAGATGTTAGGTTTAAATGGCTGCAATCCATTTAACCCTTTGGTTTTGCTCCCCCCCCCTTTGAAGGGGGGAAAGCAAAACTGAAGGGTAAATGGCTCAGACACAGCCATTTAAATATAACAGCTCTGCAATGGACTTGCTGAGCTCTTAGGTTTAAATGGCTGTGATCTGCCACAGAGCTGATAGGTTTAAATGGCTGCAATCCTTTTAACCCATTGATTTTGCTCCCCCCTTTGAAGCAGCAGGGAGCAAAATCAAATGGTTAAATGGCTTTCTCCCACAGCCAGGAGAAAGGTGGAACTGAACTTGCCAGACTGGTTTGGTTCAGGCATATTTGGGTTGGTTTGCTTCAGGGTTCGGTTTGTAGGCTGCCCCAAACCCCAAACTGAACCATCCTTTTTGGGTTCATGCCCATCCCTAATAATCTTCTTGTGTTTGTGGACAAAAAAGATTCTATTCTAAATAACAAAAACTGGATAAAGATCAAGACAGGTGGTAGGCCTTTATCTGGATTAAACCTGTATCTCAATTGTAGCACTTCCTACTATAGGTGGGTTGGTTCTAGACCAATTTTTCTACTAATGGACATTTTCACTTATTCCCACTTGCTGCTGCGGATCCCACTCACGTCATTCGTCAGGGTCCCCTATGCCTCAAGAGCCATGTTTCATGGGAGCAGACAAGAAAGTTCTATTCCACCAATGGAAAATTTTGTCTGGATCGAACCCAATGTGATGTAATGCTCCAAATATTCTCTCTATATACAAAGGTAGGTATCATGTAGAAGCTAGGAAAACATTCTATGAAAAACATGTGATCCCCCCTCCCCATATTAAATGGTATAGCCCAGAGAGATTTACCTTTTCAGCACAAACTAGGCCCAAGAATTCTTCTCTTTTCCCACATAAAAGCTAATTTTACTTAAATATATCATAAACAATAGCTGATCATTATTTAGTTAGCTGCTACTTTGTCATATAACACCAAAGGTAGGAATTCACTCACTAGAAAAGCTATTGTTTTGGTTAACCATGTGGCCTAGGCTTTTATACAACTGAATGTGCTTTAGTTGTTGTATCTATTGGTATTATTAAGGATGCTAGTATCCCTCTGATCCAATCCTATTCTCTCTAGCAAACCAGGGTGACAATTTGTATCACTTTCACATATTATGTGGGGACTGTTATGTGCAGGTTTTTGTGGTTTATACTACAACTAGGTAGGACCAGGCAGAGATGGAAGGGAAGGGGGCAGAGAAATGGAGAAGCTCAGCCACCTTCCAGCCTGTGTCCCATCCCAAAGGTGGCAGGCAGTGGGGCAAGGTTTAAAAACCTCTCTCCGACATTGGTGTTGCGTAACGCCAGGTCCATAAATAATAAGACCTCCGTCCTGTGGGACTTCCTGCTGGAGCAGGATGCAGACCTGACATGCGTGACCGAGACTTGGGTTTGCGATGGGGAGACAGTTGCACTCTCTCAGTTGGCTCCTCCTGGGTTCTCGGTCCTTCACCAATCTAGGACTACAGGACAGGGGGGAGGAGTGGCTTTGTTTGTTTGGGAGGCTTACTCCTTCAGGGTGCTCTCAGCGGTGAGGCACACAGGCATGGAGTGTGTCGGCTTTGTGTGGGAAGCCAGGGAGAGTTTGGCTGTCGGCAGACAGCCTGCCGTCTCTGGTGGAGGCCATATCAGTATAGGTGGTGGAACACCCTAGGCTGTTAGTCTTGGGTGATTTCAACATCCATGCTGATGATGCGGCCTCTGCTTGGGCGGTGGACCTGGCATTGTCCATGGTGGCACTGGGACTCTCCCAATATGTAACAGCCCCCACTCATCAGGCAGGTCACACGCTTGATCTGATCTTCACAGCGGGGGTTACAGTGGACTGGATTACTGCTACAGCAGTTCCATGGTTGGACCACCATGCCCTGAGGGCCCGAGTGAATTTGTCACCCCAACCCTGTTTGGGCAGCGAGCGGATTTTGGCTCGCCTGCAGAGCCAAATGGACCCATTGTGGCTTCAGATGGCTCTCTGGGATCCATTGCCCCCTGGTGGCTCATTAGATGAGCTAGTCGAGGTTGGCCATCAATGAGATCACTCCCAGATGCCCTCTGCGCCCTTGTTCAAGGTTGGCTCCTTGATATACCCAGGAGCTGAGGCTGATGAAGTGAAGGCTCAGACAGCTGGAGAGACAGTGGCAGTGGGCTAGCAATGAAGTGTCAAGAGCATCCTATTGAACGTTTATGAGGTCATATGAGATGGCAACCAAGGCTGTGAAGAGGGAGTTCTATGCAGCCATGATTGTGTCTGCAAGCTCACACCCAGCACAATTGTATAGAATGTTTTAGTCTTTAACAACTCTGCCATAGAGCAGACAAAATACTAGGGAATTGGATATAGGCTGTGAGGCTTTTGCAAGCTATTTTGCAGATAAAGGCTTGTTTCTCTGCTGCAACCTCCCAGCTATACTTGAAACAGTGAGTGAACTTGAGGCTCCATGCACGTCTTCTGGCCCCATTCTGGATTATTTCGGTCCACTCAGCCTAGAGGAAGTTGACAGACTGATCTCAACGGTACACCCAATCACATGCAGCCTTGATCCGTGCCCCTCCTAGCTAATTAAAGCAGGCCGCGAGGGGTTTCAAGGCACCCTTAGGGATATAATCAACAGGTCCCTCTCTGAGGGCCTATTCCCAGGGGCTCTCAAGGAAGCGATGGTCCACCCTCTCTTAAAAAAACCATCTATGGACCCAGCCAAGTTGTCAACTACTGTCTGGTCTCCAATTTGCCCAATCTGGGCAAATTAATAGAGAGGGTGGTGGCAATACAGTTGCAGAGCTCTCTGGATGACAATTCCACACTGGATCCCTTCCAGTCCAGTTTCTGCCCAGGCCACGGGATGGAGACAGCACTGGTCACCCTCACAGATGACCTCCAGAGGCATCTGGATTGGGGTGGGACGGCGGTGCTGCTGTTGTTAGATCTGTCGGTGGTGTTCGACATGGTCTATCATCAGCTGCTCGCCCACCGCCTTGCCGGCATGGGGATTTGGGGGCTGGCCTTGCAATGGCTTGTCTCCTTTCTCCAGGGTCAGGGACAAAGGGTGGCATTTGAGAAGAAGCTGTCCCGAAGGCACCCACTAGTCTGTGGAGTGCCACAAGGGGCAGTGCTCTCCCCAATGCTATTTAACATCTATATGTGCCCCCTTGCCCAGATTGCCCAGAGGCATGGGCTAGGGTGTCACCAATATGCAGATGACACCCAACTCTATCTGTTGTTGGGTGGTCAGTCTGGCTCTACCCCAGAAGATCTGGACCGGGCATTGCAGGATGTGGCGGGATGGCTTAGGCTGAGCTGACTGAAATTGAATCTGATGAAGACGGAGGTGCTATGCCTGAATCAGAGCAGCTCAGGGTTAGGGGTCCCACTTCCAGCCTTCAGTGGGGCACTGTTGGTACCAGCGCTGAGGGTCAGGAGCTTGGGAGTGCTCCTGGATGCTTCCCTGACAATGGAGGCCCAGGTAGCAGCCACTGCCAAGACAGCCTTTTACCGTCTTCAGCTGATTAGGCAATTGGTCCCCTTCCTTGAATGCAATGATCTGGCTTCAGTGATCCATGCTATGGTCACTTCAAGGTTGGACTACTGGAATGCTCTCTACATGGGGCTGCCCTTGGGGCAACTCTGGAAGCTGCAGCTGGTGCAAAACGCCGGGCCAGGCTGCTGATGGGCCGTCCTATGCAGGAGCACATCCAGCCTGTGCTAAAGTCATTGCACTGGCTACCAATAGTGTTCCAGATTCACTTCAAGGTGCTGTTTTTGACCTTTAAAGCCCTTAATGGTCAGGGGCCTTCCTACCTGAGGGACTGCCTTTCACCATATGTTCCCCAGAGAGCACTGCGATCTGGAACACAAAACCACCTGGCCCCTCCTTGGCCTAGGGACGCCAAGTTGGCGGCAACTAGGACCAGGGCGTTCTCCCTGGTGATGCCAACACTCTGGAATGAGTTCCCTAGTGAAATTAGAGCTCTGCAGGATCTCCAGTTATTCTGCAGAGCCATGAAAATGGAGCTGTTTTGCCAGGTGTTCCAGTAAGAACTGATATTACCAGTTGTGTCACACTGGCACTATATTACATGTTTCAGTCGCATCTCAATTGTTTAACTGTTTAACTGTATTCATTGGAATTTTGTGCAATTGTATTTTAAGTTTGTATTTTGCTGTTTTTAGAGGTGTTTGTGTGTTTTTTTAATAAAACTTTTATTAATAGGATATATTAACACGTTCCATATCTCAAAATACTTTTAAATATATCCTTTTCAATTATCCCCTTCCTCCCCCCTCATGACTTCCAGCAATGCTCCACCCCACTGATTGTTTCATTCCATATTCAATAACAATAAGAACTTATCCCATATTCAATTCTTCTTTTAAAAACATATTAATTCATTCAATCTAAATCTTAGGTAACCTTTTAACTATTATTCAATCATTACTTGTTTTTTTTTCTAACCTTAATAGCTATCAAAGCAGAGTAACTTATTTCTTACATCCCAATTGGTTTCAAGATAGTCCTTAAAATCTTAGTAGAGCCATGGTTTTAATGCATAAGATCCTAGCTTCAGTTCCAAAATTCAAGTTAAACAATCAAAAAGATGATGTGAAAAACTTCTATTTGACAACCTGGAGAGTTCTTGCTATTCCGAGGGGGGGAGGATTGGCAAAAATATCCTTTTCTTATTCCCAGGGTTGTCATGCATGGCCTGGCAACTAGTGGAAGATGGGAGGATGCAGATACTTACTGAGTGGGGAAGCAATCATCATCGCTATGTGATGATATCACTTCCAGCATGACCCAGAAGTACTGGCATCACACTGGGGTGACACTCTTACACAGAAAGATGGGTTGAAACCCTTGACACAGAGAGTACTCCATCTTTCTGAGGATGCCAGTCACAACTACTGGCGAAACATCAGGTCCTACAATGCCAAGACCACGGCCACACAACCCGGAAAATCTACAGCAATGAATGTATTTTAAATTATTTGTAAGCCACCCTGAGCCTGCCTTGGCAGGGAGGATGGGATAGAAATCAAATAAATAAATAAATACATAAATAACCAGGAGTTTGCCCACCATTAGCGGGCACCAGGGAGTCTACCTCTTCCACAGATGGGAAAGCTTTCCAGCAGAGAAGCTACTACTACTACACTAATAGAATGGCAGGATCTAAGTCATTAGTGATAAAATACTGTCTATGTGCCATCAAGTGTGCACATGCACTTGAGTAGGCATACTTTGTTCATATTATACATAGAAATAGCAGGGAAGAAGGATCAAATGGCTGCTTCTATTATCACTGTGGCTATTTAAATCAAGTGCATACCATTCATATTTTACCATTAAAATATATGTTCCTTTGATCCAATTAAGTCAAAGGGATCAGTCTCATTGCTAATAAATTTACAGATATAAATAATGGATTTTGAAGGATATGAAAATCTAAAATTGGTTTGTTCCACATACAGGGATGAAACAACTTTGGAAAGGCGCCAGCTTCAGGGAAGGGGTGGGCTCCTCCAAGAGCCAGGGTTTTTGTTTTGCCTTTTTTTTTTTGTATATTTGGTTATTTTTGAGTTGTTATAATAATGTGTGGATTGTGCCAGCATGTTACAACAATGCAATGAAGAGAAACAAAAGGCTATTATAAAAGCTAAGTTGTGCTGTTATAGACACTCAATAGCCGACAGCTTATAGTGATTTGCTTCTAATTATTCTCAAATAATTACTGAATAGAATAGTAAATGTTATTAGGCTACTTTAATATTCACCATAAAACATCACTTGCTAGGATAATTTACTACTTCAGCATGTACACGCATTGGGAAACCAGGCTTGCTTATAAAGAGGCCTTTAACACATTCCATTGTTCTCACCATTCTGGCAACACTCAATAGCACAGCATCCTTTTGAGTTGTGGATCTGGAATTGCTATCGTAAGTATATTTATACAAGCAATCATCTCTTCTTCAGAAAGATTTGTTTGTAAAGTCTGGGATTTCTGAAGTAGTTCTAGGAAATTAAACCAGGAATCCCTGGTTCTAGGAAATTAAATATTTGGCATATTTGTAATCACCAATCAACACCAAATGCAAATTTAGAATATTATCCCATATATTATCCCATTTTTACTTGAAATTACTCTAGTGTCGTGTTTTCCTTTCCCTTGCCCCTCATTTCATCTTCACAATAACTTTGTGAGGGCAGCTGGTTTCTTGTATTGGAAAGAATATCAGATGAGGACAGGGGGGTGGGGACACATAGTATGAAGAGGCAAACTAGGCTTTGAGAAATCTGGGTTCAAATCCCCACACTGCCAGGAACCTTACTGAGTGACCTTGGGTCTGTCACTCTTTCTTAGAGTTACCAGGTCAAGCCTGGCAACCAGTGGGGGCAGTATATGGGGATGCATCATCAGCTGTGTTTCTGTCACTCCTGGAAAAACCTGGAAGTGACATAGGGTAGCTCTAGGAATTGCTGGAAACTCTATAGTGAAACCATAGAGTTTCTGGTGATTCCTACAGCTAACTTATGTCATTTCTGATGCAGCCCATGTCATCATTTTTTTTTAAGCAAAAAAGATTCTCCCACTGGCATCCCTCCTGTTTCTCAGCCTTACATTACCAAACAGGATTGTCGTGAGCATAAAGGATGGTGAGAACCATGCATGTCACCCCAAGCTCCTTGGAGGAAAGGCAGGATAAAATCATTCCAGATAGATTCAAATGCCCTCTCAGCCATGGAATCTTATTAGGTGACCTTCAGTCAGTTACTCTCTCTTAGACTAATTATAAGAATAAGGTGGATGAGGGAAGAACCATATATGCTGCACAGAAGGCTTGGAAAGGAGGGTGGGGGAAAAGTGTAATATATGGGTATTCTAGAGTAAATATTTTATTGAATTGTATTGTAGGTTAGATTAAATGGTCTTTCAGTTCAGTTCACCCAGTAGGCTTCACAGATGATCTAGGGCTTAAATCTTGATTTTGCAGAGTAAGACTGGTACTCTGTTTGTTATACCAAACAGCCTCTGTACCTTGGTTAGGTCTGTGAGTTTCAGAGTGGATTTGTAAGCTTCCTTTCACATAGCTCCAGTGCTCTCATTCTCTTCTTCCTCCATTCTTGTATATTTTCCCTCTAGTGCATTAGTAATTAACCCAGCAGATGAGATGTGTTCAAAAATAGTGGTAGAATACCAGGTAAAAACTAGGGATGGGCATGAACCAGAAAAATGTGGTTCAGTTCTTGTATATTTTCCCTCTAGTGCATTAGTAATTAACCCAGCAGATGAAATGTGTTCAAAAATAGTGGTAGAATATCAGGTAAAAACTAGGGATGGGCATGAACTGGGAAAATGTGGTTCAGTTCATGATTTGTGGTCAAACTATGAACCAAACCACAAACAAAACAAAACCAGGAGGCCGGTTTATGACCCAAACCAGTCTGTGACCCCACAAACCCCACTGAAAGAGACTGCAGTCCCTTTAAAAGGGATCTGTGGAAAGCCAAAAAACAAACCCACAGCTGAGTGGCGGGGAGCAGCTTGCCCCCCACCACTCAGCTGTTTCAATCTGTCTTGTGCAGTTCATTTAAACTTTAAAGGGAATATAGAAGACAGCCTGAAGAACAACTTAGTGGCGGGGAGCAACTTGCTCCCCCTGCTCAGTTGTTTCTGGCTGTCTTGTGCAGGGCTTTTAAACTTTAAAGGGATGATGCAAGACAACCCAAAACAGCTGCACAGCAGGGAGCCCCTCCCCACCATGTAGCTATTTTTGTGGCTTTTGCAGGGAACAGAAGGCAGGGGGTTAAAAGGACTCAGAGTCCCATTAAACCCCTGCTTTCTGCTCAATCCATGAACCACCATGAACTGCCACGAACTGCTTTAAAAGTTCATGCAAGTTCATCATGGTAGACCAGTCACAAACTTCTGTTTGTGAATTACGAACAGGGCAAAATTCGTGACCAATTTTGCTTCATGGTTCGGTTCATACCCATCCCTAGTAAAAACTCTATTCGTTATTTGTGTATTGCTTTGAACTCAGACTACATAGAATATAGCAGGCCTCAATCTTGTTGAGGCAACTAGGTAAAGAGCCAATATAAAAATTCTATACACAGTGTCACTGTGGATCAGAGAAGAGAGGGTGATACAAAAATGGAATTTTGATAATCAGAAGAGTTGGATAATTGAGGTTGGGATAATGGAGTTTCCACCTACAACCCTTTTCTCATTACTCTTTCCGGTAATCTCGCAAAAGAGTTATAGCTGTTTTCCTACTACTGAAATTGCTTTCACATCAAGCAGGCTTTGAATAGTGGCTGCCTGTGAATCCTGTGCTGTTGTTACTGGCTATTTTTTTGCAGAAGTATGTATCGCAGAAGCAATTTTTGCTTCAGTGATCATTCATCTGCTTGCACAATCTTTGTCATCTTAACTTCTTTTTCCCCTTTAGTCCCCTTTGTTCAAAATCTCATTGAGGCCTTTTCCTCTAAAGCTTCTTAAAGGCATACCTTCTTGCAAATACTAACCAAAAGGCATGATGCGGCTTTCAAATGCAAAGGATGCTATTTATTAGTCATCCTCGCCCCACCTCTGTGTTCCATGGAGCGTCTCATGTGGATACAATGCTATAGAACAATTTCAGTGCCAATGGACAGTAGAATCAACTACTTTTCATGTATATCGGGATTTAGTTCAAACCATCTGCTGCTATGGTATGTCCTTTACTGAAGGGTGCTGGGGATTTCTTTTTGAAAGTAATACAAAAAGCAGTAGCTGCACAACCCTTTAAGCAGTTCTGCTTCATCTTCACCTTGAGGAATGCCCAACCACCTGCCAGCCTGCATTAGTGGATACACTGGATGCACTGTTCAACTGCAGGTGAATACTCAAGCCTGTTTAGCTGCAGAAAAAAAGTTGACTGTGTAGGCATAATTGCACACTGCTTTACCAAAGCTGCATCCCCACTTCTACCATATCTGCTACCTCCACCTCTAATTGTTTGAGGCACATTGCTAAAAGAGTAATGTGAGATCTGTTACTTAGGTGTCCCTGTGTGCCTTATTGTAGCAACATTTGATGTCCATTAATGGCTGTCAAGCTGTCTCTGGATCCATATCAATTTGTGCATGACTATTATTACATGATTTCCCACTGTATCGACACAAAAATCTTTTTAAAAAGCTTTACACTGCTAAAAAAAGATGCATCTTAGAATTTGTACAATACAGAACAATGGCATATATCATCTACATTGAAAAATAAAAGAAAGTTGGGTGGCCCAGACTTACCTTGGACCCTTTTTGCAAGCTTGCAGGGTCAAAGGAGAGGTAACGTGGCTTTGCTGAGGCCATTTGGGGCCTTGTGGCATGGCCAGCCAATAGCCAGGGAGGCCTCTGCAGCTGTCCCGGGCCCCACCTCCCCCCATCCAGACTGGCCAGTAAGGTGCAGTCTGACAGGGCCAGAGGGGTGGGACCCAGGCCAGCAGGCGTCTTCTGCTCAAGTGGAATCTGACATCCTGCCATCCCAAGTTTCCCTGTAGCAGGTGGGCTGGGGCTCAGCAGCTGGCAGGTGGGTTGGCCAATGCCTGGATCCATTTGCTCCATGCTGTGCCAAGGCTTTTAGAGCTGCAAAGCTGTGTGATGTGGCAATCAAGATAAATATTGAACAACTTTGAGGAAAAAGAATTCAGTCAAGGTAAGTCTGGCTGGCATTTGCATATACAATAAAGTTATGAGTACTTGCCTTCCTAATCAACCTGTGGAGGTTTCTGCTGCTTCAACAGACCTTTCAGATTACAAAGTACTTTAAGCATTTTCTGTAAACACTTAGATGCCTCAAAGTTGAGATGGCCTTCAATTTGTGGAAGTTCAAAATAATGCGTGTCAGCAATTTCCTTTTCCCTTCAAATGTATTGCCATAAAACATGCAGTTCTGTCAGTCTTGCAAATAATATGATCTTCTCTGTCCAGTACAGAATTAGCTTTCTGATCTACAGGCAACTAGCCTATGGGAACCTTACAGGCTATTGACCATCAGCCTTCAGTTAGATCCAGGCCATACGTATCTTCTGGGAGCTTTCACTCTGACTTCCCAGAAGGTAAGATTAGTGACAGATGAGTCAGCCCTCCTGTCCTCTACAACCTTTCTTAGAGAAATCCTGGGGGGGAATGTGGTTTTATCAAGAACTGTTATCCAAGTATGTTTGGAATATTAATGCATTGTGAAGGGGCCAGGACTTCTTGCTAGTTCCCTTCTTAATATTGCAAAGGGATAAAAGTGTACAGCAGAGATTAAAAAAAGACCCCTCCTAAATTATCAGACTAAATATGCATTGCTAGACAAATAACTGCTAATATATGGAAGATACCAAAAGCTAAATACCCTTGGTCAGTTATTTGTATGCCCTAGTGGCATATTGATCCTTGCTACAGTACCATGGCAAAAGCATCCCTTGTTGAATAGGTAAGGAAGAGGGCTTGTCCTGGATGACCTCAGATATCCACTCAGGAATGTGGCAAGTCCATGCAGGGCACTGTGAAATCTTTAATGCTCAGAATATGCCTAGTGTGGATGGCTTTGCTCACAATCAGTTGCCAACATACTTGATGCTCCCTGCTTTCGTATGTGATGAAATTATCCCTGACTTCTGAGAGCTGATTTCATATTATGGAACAATACTCTGAGGATATCACAGAGCTTGGACTTGTCTTCAGATTTCTTGTTAATGTACATCTCTCCTTTCATATCTATATACTATTAGCCATACATGGCCACGATCTGCAGATGTCTAAATCTGCAGATCAGGGCCACACAGAGGTTAAACAGATCTTTCTATACATGGTCCCCATTGATCAGCTGAAGCCCTTTAAATCAGGCAGGAGGGAAGGGAGAGGGGTGTCTGGGTAGGTGGTTGCTCTTGGGGGTGGGGATTGGGGGCGGGGTTCCCCCACTGGCCACGTGGCCAGTGGCAGATTGAAGCCCCCAGAAGTGGGGGAAACTCTGCCCGGGCCTGGGGGCTGGCATCTCTATTCTCTGCTGGCTTGCTCAGAGCTGCTCTGGGCAACCTGCAGAAAGCCATCGGGCAGACTGTGGCTCCATGCTGGGCTTAGTGAGAAATTATCTAGGGCCGATTTCTCACACGGCACTTACCACTGGTTTTCCTTGGAGTTTTCTGCCCCAGATCGTTTTTGTCAATTTCACACTGTAGCCGTCTGCCCCGGATCCGCTCTGGGGGTTTCATTTTCCCATTACAGCCTTGGCGTGGCTTCCTGCAACATTCCTATGCTTCTGTTGTGTGGTTTGCTTTGCATTTGAGTACAGTGATTTAAAGGGCAAAAGTACACAGTTCGCCTTCAGGCTCCTTCAAGTAAATGTACAGCTCCCAACTGCAGCTTAGCAGAACAAGGTGAATTGTTTGTGAAGATACATCTGAAATAAATTTCTTGTATTTGTGAAACTGTTGTCTTCCTCATTCAATGGTGCAGGAGAAAATAAACCGGAACAGGGACCACAGAAAAATAACTGGGGGTGGGTTTGAATTGTTGCACATGTTTCTGCAGGTTGGGTTGGGAAAGGGTTAAGGAACGTGGGTGGAGATCAAGAAATCCTGCAGTTAACATAGAGGGGAAGGTGGGCGGGTTTGATTTGATGCGGGGCAACAGGAAACTCCTGGGAATCAAGGATCACGCTGATCTGGAGTAAATGGGGGAAGCTCCAGACCAAAAGCCAGCCCCGGGACAAATGGTGTGAAATTGACAAAATGCAACGGATGAAACAGAGGATTGACCCCGGCACAAGACTTTGTGTGAAATCGCCCTAGGTGTGTCACTAAGCATTATTCACTACAGTGCCAACATTTTCGGTCAACAGTTTGACTAACTGACTAATTTTGTGCAGGGAATTAGCAAACCCTATGTATATATAATTTTACATTGACTTTTGTTTTGTAATTTTGATCAGGGTTGCTGAGAAGTTTGCAAAGAGTGAGACTGACATTTAAACTCTGTTTGAAATGCCTGGTTTTCTTCCTGTTGACTTGAGTCTCTCATTTGCTGACCTCCAAAGTTTCCTTGTAAACCATCTGCACAGCTGCATCCTTCAGCATGGTGTCTGGGTAACTGTTACTATTACTCCTTTTAGAAGTCTTGCAGCCTAAAGCTATGCACCTTTATTCAGAAGTAAGTCCTAGACTTTCCAAGGATTCCTACTTCAATACGATTTACTTTTTTCCTGCTCCAGTTTTCAGTCCAGGGGGCCCACTCACAACAATTAGTTATTTTAGTCTTAAATTTATCACACATTACTAGTTTGTACTTGGAGGATCTCCCCAAAGTAAATATTGCTTTCATATATATATATATTTTGTGTAGCATAGTTTCAGGGAAAGTATTGCTCTGAAAGTACCCAGCATTGACATGACAGGACCTTTGTGATTTTTCCCTGATCCAGTAGCAGAAGGGGGGGGCATCAGGGGGATCCACAAGTGGTGCACGAAGTATTTGGGGAGGGGGATGGAAATAGCTATGACATGCCACTGGCTCTTAACACTCTAAGCATATTTGCTCAGACAAAATTGCCACTGAACTCAGTGGAGTTTACTCCCTGGCCAGTGGATTTGGGATTGCAGCTAAAACTTCCAGTAGGGTTGCCTGATACCCCAGGCCACCGATGGGGGATGGGGGAGGTTGGCAGATCCAGGTTGGGAAACTTCTGGAGAACTGGGGATGGAACCTGGGGAGGACTGGGACCTCAGTGAGGTATAGTACCACAGATTCCACCCTCCAAAGCTTCCATTTTCTCCAAGGGAATTTGTCTATTTAATCTGGCGATGTGATATAATCCCAGGGGATCCCCAGGCCTCACCTGGAAGCTGACATCCCAAACTTCCAGTGTCAGGGTACCCTTGCACCAGCTAAAAGCTGAAGCAAGAGGAGTTTTCTTTGACAGGCATATGGAGTCAAAGCTGTGTTCTTGTGTCCAAACTTCTTCTTAGATGATGCCACACCTGCAGAAGAGAATAGGATCAGACTTAATGGTATCTAATGCATAAGGCAATTTAGAGAAATATGTTATTACTATTTACTGTAACTTACTGCTGAATCCACACCTTCCTAGAATTTAGGAATATGTCATTCCAGCCTCCAGAGCAAAGTTTGAGTCCAATGGCATTTTTAAGACCAATGACATTTTATTCAAGGTATAAACTTTTTTGTGTGAGCATGCTTCTTCAGATACAGTGTGTTTGCACATGAAAGCTTATACCTTGAATAAAACATCATTAGTCTTAAAGGTGCCACTGGACTCAAACTTTGTTTTGCTGCTCCAGACCAAACACAGCTATCCACCTGAATCTAATTCCAGCCTCCAGTTTCTGTCAATCCATTCTTGAGGATAATCACCCAAATGAGAAAAAAAGAACAACATATAAGCCCATTAAAATGTTCAAAATTTTGCCTTTCCTTGTAAGACAATGCTTCCAAAAGTCCCAAATTCAATTGCTTTTGTGTAGATAAGCATAAAAAACCACATTTCCTGCTATCGGCAGAGGTGGAAGAAGGTGCTATATCAGTGTAATAGCACAGAATGATATGCTCCAGTAGTATTTTGATGAATTACATGATTATAGTTAAAATGAACAATTTCATCATGCTTGAATTAATAATGGTGGTATGATTTGGCAAGTACTCCTGCTGCATTCTCTAACTCATCACTTCAGAAGACAGACTTTCTGTGGACCGTCTTTTGCCCTTGGAAAACACAGAAATACTTTACAATTTAAAAAAGAAGTGGCAGGCCGGGGTTGGGGAAGGGATGACGGAAGGATCATTTCCAAAAAAGAAAAGGCAAGTTACATATGTGCAACTGCCTTATCCTTGTCCTGAGTTCATTATTTCATTTCTTATTACCTTGCTTTGATCCAGGTCAGGGCATCATAGTTAATAAGAGGATCCAAATTTTATGCTGCCTTCCCAACACAGTTTTATCAGATATCAGTGCACATGTCTCAGTGTCTTAGTATATCAAACTGCATTTCCTTTCCCGTTGAAATGGATAATTCGGAAGGCAGGTAGCCGAATCCTTAGCCAATAATCTTCAGCTACTTCTTCTTTCAGACATACTTCTCACACCTAAATATCTTCCTTGCCATCTTTTTCTGCTGTGCAATGGGACTTCTTTCAACAGAAGATGTTGTCGCACCGGTGGAAGATTCCTGGCACTGCAGCACTTTTGGACCAAACTCAATATCTAAAGTGAGTAAAATCTGAGAAAATATATCTTCTGTACTCACAGAGTCACCTCATTTTCAGGCTGTAGAACATCTTTTAAACAATACAGCCTCACTGGAAAATGCTTCAGACTTTCTAGTGCCAGATTTTGGCATCTGGAGATAGTTTAAGGACTACATGGCTATCATGGTGGTTGTATGCCTGCCAGTGCCTTTTTTTTTGTTTTGTTTTAAACATATAGAAGATTGCTCCAGTTTCCACCAATCCCCCCCCTCGCTGAATATCTCCACTAAGCTGTTCTCAAGGGTCCACTGACGTACAGGAACGACATTTTAGTGGGTCCACTGAGCTGCTGCAGAAGTGGGGGGCAGTCACTGCAGCCCCATCTTTAGGAAAGGGTGCTTTATTTTTCTTAATGGTGTGGTTGGATGCAGGTCATTATATGGTAATCCTTACAACAGCCCTATAAAGTAGATCAGTATTATTAATATCAGGGTGTATACAGTGGTCTCAGAGGGAGAAGCTGTGGCTTGCCTATGAACCTGTGAGTTCAATGCAGTGAAAGAGAATCTGGGGACATTCTACTTTTATTGCTGCTTGTCTTTTCAAATGTGCACTAAACTCTTCTATTGTTTATTTGCTGGCAGAGTTGCCAACTGATAAAGGAAAAACTTGACAAATAAGAAGTCAATCTGCACCTCATATCTCAATAACATGCCTTTACTGAAGTTTTGGTAATATGCAAATGGTAGTCAAATTTAACTCATTCATTGATTATGAAGCAAATAATTAATCTAGGAATTATTTGGTGTCAGTGGCAGCCATTATTTTGAACTAGTTTTACTACACTTGTGATGTATTTTTCTGTGCACATTGTTTTTATTTTATTTTTAAAAATCAGGATTTACTGGAGGGGTGAGCATGTGGTCCAGTCATTGGAGGCCATGAGCTGTCACTAATGCAAACACAGAAAATAAGCCCCTCAAGGTGTTCTTGCCATAACATGGTTGACAGCTGGAAAATAAGGCAAAGGAAGAGCTTACATTGCTGTTAACTATTGTGTTGCTTAAACACTGGATAATAAATCTCAGCTTTGACTCTCTGGAGTTGTTGTCAATCTCCTTTTCTAATGAGAACTAATTTTACTTGAAATAATAATACTCATTCTGCTATAGATAATAAAAATAAACTTTAAGGACATTGTACACTGAATTTTCACAACACTCCAAAACATTTTGAACAGATGTTTCTGCAGTTATGATCTACTTGCTGATTAGGCTGTGTTCATTGGCCTTCAATGTACTTCTTGTGCTACAAACTGGAGTTCATGCCCTGAATCTGAAAGAATTCATATAGAAGAATATTGGCTTGTGCATGACTTTTCCCCTAGTATTCTAATCCTGGATTTTTGTCCTTGTTTCTCCCATTTCCATTTTGTACTTTTGTCTGAAACATAAGCTTTAAATCTGTGATGGGCCTTAGAGTCATGGGTTAGAATTTAAAACTGAAAGGAGTAATTGACATTTTAATTCTAAAAAATGTGAATCTGTAATAAAGCAGCACATTTATTTACAAGAAGAACATTAGTGATTGCTGAGGAGATTCTCTTGGCTAAATGTCATGGTGCATTGCCAAGTAAATAGGTTTAGGATCAGGGCATTAGTGGCTCAACCTAATACACATCTGCGGCTTATGATTTAAGAAGTATATGATTTGAATCACACAACTTCCCATCAGTTTGGCAATTATCAGAGAATGCATGAAGATGGAATAATGGTCGCTTCTGGCAGGCCTTCAACTCAGAAGAAGTGTAAAATATCACTCGGCATTGAAGCATCAGTTAATAAGATTGGAGATGTACAGACAAATTGGTAAGTGAAACCAAGCATAATCAACTACTGACTTTGTGGACTAATTTCTGCCCTTCATCTTTCCTATTTTTAAGCACTGAGAATTTTTCTTCTGTTCATTTTAAAAATTCAGATGCACAGATGTTGCTTTGAGGAACTGTCAACCCACTACAGCTTCCAGGGCCAAACCCTGGAAAACGTGTTCCTTCCATCAGAGATATCCGTTCATTGTAGTCAATCAGAAAGCCCTCTAGAAGGTGCAGAAAGTGGGGGAAGGAATTGGAAATTACCAAGGTATCAGTAGCAACAACCCCAGAGTATCACATGAAATTAAGGCTAATTTTAAGTTCCTTGACCCTACTGCCTTGATATGAACCTATTAAAACATCAACAAAAATTAAAATGTTTCTTAAAATCCACATTTTGATTTTTCTTGAGATTATTTTTACTTTACGTTGTGTTCTGTTTCTTCACACTGAATTAGTCCTATAAAATGGTGCATTTTTTCAATGTCAGTTAAGTTGAGTTAAGAAATGTTATATACAAGAGGGAGGGAATCCTCAGGAGAGGGGAAATCCCATCTCTCTAGCTTCCATTTCTTCCTTTCCTGCTCTGCCTCAATCTCCAGTTGATTTTTTTCTTCCCTCTCACTTTGTCATCACTATTCTATACTTTTACTGGCATTAATTTCTGTCTTTCCTTCTTCTCATGTGAAATGGACCACATAGTAGAGCAATATTTGGACAAGAATTAGGAACAATTTTGTAGGAATTATTTTTTAAACTTAAATGGCCACTACTTAAAACAGCTACTTTGAGTCTTGTAAAAGGCAATTTTCTCCATTTTAGGCAAGGGACAGTATAATTTACATACAAACTCTTTTCATGGTAGAAATCAGTGCACAATTACAGTTTGCTTTGTCACAGTAAGAGATGTGCTGGGGCAGAAATAGATTGGTAAGCCAATAGCTGGTTGTAAGTCAATAGCTGATTGCATTTGAAGCATCTGGAATTGACACCAATCAATAGATATTTGACCATGTGTTTCAACACAATCACAGTTCCAGGCAACAGCCAGTCTCCTTTCTAGGAGTGGTTGCAACATTTCCAGGTGTTTCCCAGGTTGTTTGCACATGGGAGGTTACTCCATATAACCTTCTGATGACCAGAACAAAGTAGGCAATTTCTCATTATTCATTTGGCTTCTTTTATTTTGTTCATTCACCTTTTGTACTATCTTTTTCAGATTTGATCCTGTTAGATTTGTCATCCCTGTTGGCTGAACCCAAATTCACCATTTCAATTTTGTGTCCACTCCCCCTTAGCCAAACCAGTTTTTATCTTCATACTATTTTATCTTCCCTTGCCCTGAATTCTTCCATAAAATGAGTACATTTTTCAATTTTATTTGTGCACTGATCCATAAAAACAATGTGTCATGGCCTGGATCCCCCAATGTATGTTAAAGGTGACTCAAGGTGATATATGCAATAAGCAAAGCCTGAATATGAAGGCTGGCAAAAAATCAGGGGACTTATACGAGCTGGAGGAGAATAGGTCATCTCCAGAGGAAGTCTAAGGGAGGTCCAGGGTGCAGCCTCACCATTAATTGCATCCAAGGCCAACTTATCCATTAGGCACAGCAGGCATAGTGCCTAAGGCCCACAATACTTTTATGGGGCCATGAAAATGTTTTATTTAAAAAAATGAGAAGGAAAAAAATGAGCTTTTAGCCCTGACCTGGATAGCCCAGGTAAGCCTGATCTCGTCAGATCTTGGAAGCTAAGCAGGGTCAACTCTAGCAAGTATTTGGATGGGAGACCTCCTTGAAATGGATGGGAGACCTCCTTGAAATACCAGAGGTAGGAGGTGGGAGGTAAGGGCAGGCTTTATTCAGCCACCACTCTGAATACCTTCCAGGCCCCCAGTAGGTGTCAGTCACCAAAGGTCGCCATGACTTTCTGGTGCACACACAGTCAGTCACTAGAGGTCGCCATGGCTTCCAGGTGCATACACACTCACATGCACACACATGCGCATATTAAAAATACAAAAAAAAGGGGGAAATAAAAAAATGCACTTTTAGGGTTGATGACTGTTTTAATTTAAAAACAGAATGTTTAGGGCTCACAAAAAATTATTAAATTTTTCCTAAAAAAAAAAAAAAGATAAAATGTTGACGTATTCAAAGTTATTATAAAAAATAAATCTTAATATTGATATTATTATGGTTGGAGGGGCCCACAAAAGTCATAATATACCCCAGATTGCATCAGTGTACTCTTTACTTCAAAAAATTCTTCTCAGTTATTCCCATATTCACTTACTGTATTAAGCATGTCCCTGCAGTGGTTCTATTGGAGTCACACATGGAACCACAGTACAGACTTATTAACTATAGCACAGGCACACAACCAATAGGACTAGGAGGCGCAGCAGGAGTTTTTCTTGTGCACAGCCCATTTACTGCCACATGTACAGACAGGCCCTATAAACTGAGACATAAACTACAAGCTACTATCAATACATGCAATATTGCGAAAACCGACTCTTATTTTCATAGTACCCCGGTGTAGTTTATCCTGAATACAACCACAATTAATAGCTAATAGCAACCTTGTTTATACTCTGGCTCTTTTCTTGCTTGCCTCTTATGCACATGATTTTTAAAATGATATCAGCGATATTATTTAGCTCTCTTGCCATGCCTTTATGAAATGAAGTAGTCAAGTAGGGAAAATTAAATATGTTGCCCATTAGATTAATACAATTTTATTGATCTGTCTTATGTAGCTACACAAACCACTTACCATTAAGACTTATTTGTAAGCAGACAACTTACATTTACTTTTAGATACATTTTTGTTGCTAGTGTGGTTACAATGCAAATTTCAGTTATAAAACTATAATTGATGTGTTTTGGAAGTTCTGTGATATATCCAGAAGACATTATTTTAAAATGTGTAAACAGAAACATCTAAGGCCTGTTCACATTTGGCAATGATGCTGAGCATTACCTGGTAATTGCACATGCTTGTTTTTGTACATGGCACACTTGTTTGATGAACTTGTTTACTATAAAATTTAACGCTGCCCTCTGTTTTCCATGTTAATCATAGGCAGTTGTTTGGAGCAGCCACCTAGTAATATTCCAGCATGCAAATTCCAATTTGTGGCCACTGCCTTCCTGGTGGCCACTTTGCAACCACAGGGCTGGGAAGCGCCTGATGAATGAAGGTTCTCCAAACAGCTGTGGTATGGGTGGTCTTTGGGCTGCTGGACAATCACTGTTCATTTTGGTCTTCTCCCCCTGCATAGGCCGGGGGCAGGCCTGGGCAAGCTTTGGCTGCTGCCTGGCCCCACACCTTCTCTATTTAAAGCCTAGCAGTTCATGTCCGGTCTGCTGTATTTCTTTGGACACTAGCTGCAGATCAATTGGGCTCTAGCTGCTGCTGAAGGGGCCCCCTGCTTCTTCAGAAGGATACATCCAGGCTCAAGGCTTGGAGGCTGCGGTGCTGTGACGGTGTGTGGCGGCTGTTCCTGGGGGGCTGATTCATCAGAAGGCTTGAGATAATTGATCAACGAAGGATCCTCGTGCATAGCAGCGTGAGCTTGGGCTTTTCTGGGGCTGCTTTTAGGGACAACCCCCCCCCTTTTGCTTTGTTGGGTTGCTGTCTTGTTGTTCTGCCTTCCCTCTCTGATGCTTGGGGCTTTTCTTCATTGTGCCTTGTTTCGCCATTGCCTTTTTGATTGGGGCTAGCATCGGTTGGTTAGTCCCTGTTGCTGGGCTGCTTAATTGTATAGCATAATGGCTAGGTCTGCCTCCTAAACCTCATCTGTCCCGGGGGGGGGGAGATTATATACTTGCTAGCTTGAGGGCAGCCGCTCAGCTCACAGTCCAATTTTTACTGAGTATATGGGAATGTTAAATTTAAAACAAATGAAATAAATAAATACATAAATACATAAAGCTAGTTATATTAAGGGCTTCATTGTAAGTTTGTGTGTGTGTGTGTATTCATGTCATGTTGAACTTCATTAAATTTTAAAACCCTTGCATTTTAGAAAGAGATTTTGACACAGAGTACAGTTCATGCTCCGCATGCACGTGTAGTGGAGGCTTTGTGTGTTGCACACGTCTCCACGCTTGTGTTTAATCTGTCCCACTGTTGTGTGTTGCGCATGTCTCCACACTTGTGTTTAATCTGTCCCACTGGAGCAAAGTGGGTGCAACCAGCCTCATGGCATGCTGGGAGCCCTATTAATGACAGAGCCACCAAGCCTGCAGCCCCCTCTTCAAGGAAGCAGCCCAGGGCCTCATGGGCTGCGCCTGCTCCTAAGGGATGCCAGCCCCCACCCAACTTGCCAAACCTGCAATTGTTCCGAGGTCATCTGTTGCCTGCAGTGACCCAGCTCTTAAGGGCATTTCCCAGGCACTGGTCGTCCTTGACAGATGTTTCAGCCAGCTTGGTGCTCAGACTACATCTTCCCTGACCCAACCTGTGACTGAACCAGTTAGGTCCTCTGGGTCATGGCAAAGACTGCAGAGCCACCCAAGGGGTGTAGGCATGCTAGCTCACTGGGTGCATCATCGAGTCCAAGCTAATATGAAGATGAGGCTCCAAAAGACTGTAAATCATGCAAGAAGCATCACCATAAGAAGCACAAGGCACACCATTTGGCTAGAGCCCCTGAATCTTCTACCAGTGAGCAGTCTTCTGGTGAGCCTCTCTCTGATCAGGAGTCTTTTCATTCTTCTGGGGATTATTGGAACATGGGTGCATGGATTCCAAGTTTGCCATCTTGGGCCATTAGGAGGAGAGAAAGGGAGGCCAAAAGCCCTGCTGCTGTGTGGGGGTTCACCCAGCCTTCAGGGGCTTTGACTAGGTGGTCCACTTTTAGCAATATGGAGGACCCACCTGGTATCCATTTGCTATGCAAGGTAAGGAAGTGGATATCGGATGGGTATTATGTTGATGTTCAAGCCTGAGGCTGATGTTGGCTTGCTTGGCCTGTGCCCTGAAAAAAAAGAGAGTAAAAAAAGTGCAGTAGACCACACCTTTTTAAATTGGATTGTTCAGAGGTTTAATGTCTTCACATGGGTGGTCCTGTTTGCTTACCTTGATCATGGCTGGCGTCCAATCAAGTCAGGAATGTCTTGCATGCTCAGGCTCTTGCTGGTGATGCTGCAGCAATTAGCTATAGTGAAGCTTTTTGTAAGCAGACTTTGCACATTTATCTAGGCAGGTAGGATTTAATTAACAATAAATTGTGGCTCACACATCAAAGGCAAAATCAGCCCTCCCAGCTTACAAAAGTGGGTTATAGGTGAGATCCCAGCTGCAGCGTATGCTGGGATTACCATCAAGGGAAGTGATATTGCTCCCACTGCAAGTTCAGCCACAATTGTGATCGTTGCTTTGGGCCCCATACCCAGTTGGCTTGCCCTTGGGGCCATGGCAATCTTCAGCCCTTTTCTGGCAGCTGGTCCTCCAGCAGTCGTGGGAAGGAGGGTGGAACTGGTGCAGTCACCACTTCCAGCTCCAAATAATTCTCACTTAACTGACTCAGGTTTGGCTTTGGCACCCCCCCCCCATTCACCCATGTCCTCTCCACTTGTTGCTTGAGTGTTATCGCAACTGAGCTGTAGCATCCTTCCTTTGGAAGGGTTTTATGCAGAATTTCTGCATTCTTTTTACAGGCTTTCATGTTTCTTTTGAATTTGGTAATATAAAATCAGCATGTCAATTGCCAGATATTGTAGCTGCTAAGGTGGCTAAAGAGTGTGCTGCTGGTCAGATTTCTGGACCATTTAGCTCCTCTCCCTTACCAAATCTGAGGGTGTCTCCCCTGGAGGTGAGCATCATTTGATCGACCACCTCTCCTACTGTAAAGTTTTGTCTGTTAATGAGGCCATCCCTCAGGAATGCTGCTCTATACATTATGTGTCTTTTGATCATGCTGTTAATCAGGGCTCTTCTTGTAGCAGGATCTCCTTTGCATATTAGGCCACACACCCCTGATGTAGCCAATCCTCCAAGAGCTTACAGTAGTCCCTGTAAGAAGAGCTCTGTAAGCTCTTGGAGGATTGGCTACGTCAGGGGTGTATGGCCTAATATGCAAAGGAGTTCCTGCTACAAAAAGAGTCCTGCCATTAATATTATCGGAATTTGTGGCCCTGGTGCTGTTATGTCTAAGTGAGATATACGGTCCACTTTTTGGCTTTTACTTTCCATCCTCAATATCACCGCTTGTTGGGGTTTAAGCTTAAAGGCTCCATGGGCTGTTCAGTGGCTCATGCAGCCTTTGCGGCTTTTAGCCCTTTTCTGAAAGAGCAGTTAAGATATTCCCCCTTCATCTCCCACTATCTGGGTGACTTTTTGTTTGTTGGGCCATTGGCTAGTTCTACTTATGCTAGGCATATGGCATCTTTTAGTTGGTAGTCCCTCTGGAGAAAAATAAGATGGAGGACCCTTGTATGCTCTTCATTTACCTGGGAATCTTGCTTGACTCTGTTCATGGTCCCTCCCAACTCCCTGAAGATAAATTGGCTTCCCTTCAGGCCTTTATCACCCTAGTCATGGCCTGGAATCAGGGCCGGCTCACCCACTAGGCCTAGAGCACCGGCCCTGCAGGGGCGCCAAAATGCCCCCCCCGTAAAAAGCCCCCCAGGCTGCCCAATGCTGGTAGCCCCAGCTTTCCTGGGTGCCTCGCGGCTGCAAGGCACCCAGGAGAGCTGCGTGCGCCACCCGTGGGAGGGAAGGGGGGGCGTTCTAAGCCCTTCCAGGCCTGGTCCTCTTTTTCTGCATTCCAGTGGTTCTTTTCTCACCCACGTTCAGTTCACCAGTGTCCTAAGGACGGGGATCACTTCCACTGGATTTTTCCCTGGGGATTTTGGCATGTACTCCTTTTGGATCAGTGTGGGCTGACCCCAGATAATATTCATTTGGCAGGCCTCAGCTAATCAAGCCTATATTTGCCCTCATGTAGTTCTTTCTGCTCACTTTCCTATCTTTTAGTTTTTTCAGGCCTTATCAGGCCTCAACAGGACCATCTGGATCATCAGGTGCAACATCATGCACTGGGTGGGTCCCTACACTTCCACTTCAGGATGGGAGACCTTATTGGGGCTGGAGGACTGCTTGTGGATCATGCGGATGAAACAGAGGGGTATGCATTGGGATGCCTTCCTTCCAACAGTGATGTGACCATCACCACCAATGCCCTCCTGAACCTTTTTTGATCCAGCTGGTGGGTAATGACCTCCCTGGATGAAAAGATGTCAACCTCACCTTGGCCATATTGACAGACTTGGAGACCTTGCATTCTCAGTTTCCTTAAATTTCATTATTCTAGTCTGAGCTGCTAGAAAGGAGGCCTTGGAGGGGTGATGTCACCCCTGATAAGGTTGATGCTGCAAAAAAAAAAAAAGTGCAAGGCTGTAGCTTGCTTCATGGAGTCAGCTGTTGGCTCAGTCATCTGTCACCTGGACATTTCTTTTAGGCTGTCTGCTTTGTGCAAGGCTGATGGGATCCATCTATTCTGCTGGGGTCAGGATCTTTGGTTTCATGGTGTATGGGATACTTTTCTTTCTTGGTTACAGTGTTAGGAGCTTTGGCAGGAACAGGGTGGTGCCTGCCCAGCTCTTGTGACATTTTATGCATTGGGCCAGATCCATTTTGGGGGAAGGCTGCACCTGTGTGCTCAGCTCCTTGGGTGGGGACCCCCTTATGGGGTCTTGGGGGTTGAGCCATTTAGTGCAGGGCTCTTTTTGTAGCAGGAACTCCTTTGCATATTAGGCGACACACCTCCAATGTAGCCAACCCTCCAAGAGTTTACAGTAGTCCCTGTAAGAAGAGCTCTGTAAGCTCTTGGAAGATTGGCTACATTAGGAGTGTGTCGCCTAATATGCAAAGGAGTTCCTGCTACAAAAAGAGCCCTGATTTAGTGGCATGCCCAAATCACGGGATGTTGCCTGGCTCCATTCCCTGGTGGCAAGGGTTCCATGCAGAAGGCTTGTGCCTTTGTGGGACCATCTGCTTGTCACTCCTAGTTCCCCCCATATGCAGGCTGGGATGGAGATTCATTGGCCGACATCCGGGTATTTCAATGTTTGAATCCTGCCCTGTGCTGAATGCTGTAATCAATAAAGCTGTGGCCTGTTTTGCTCCAATCCTTTGTCTGTGTGTTTACTTTTGTAATCCCTGACTTCTTCTTCATCTGGTGCCCCACATTGCCCTTAGGAATGCAATGCAGGATTTGCATAACACCACACCTGACAACAAAGGGTGAGAAACCACAGGTAAGACTGTAGAAGTTTGTGTTTCTAGTTAGGGTACCTGTAACATAGGTGCCTGGAGGGGGTGGAGTTTGGAGAGGTGAAGGAACTTAGCAGGGATGTAGTTCTATAGATACCAGCCTCCAGAGCTGCCATTTCCAGCAGGAGAACTGATCCCTGCAGTGTGGAGATCAGTTGTGATTTTGGAACAGTGCCAAGCTCCCCCCTGGAGGATGGCAATCCTGGGGGAGCCTTAGATAATTCTTAGACCCAGCTCCAAGATTTGGGAGGGGTGGACTCAAGGATGCCCTTCTTCATGACCCTTTTTCTCTTCTTCGGCAAGCCATATTTCTGGCACAGATGTTCTTGAAAAAGAGCAGTTTCTGTCATAGCTCTCTCAGCTCCACCTACCTCATAGGGTGTCTTTTGGGGGAGGGGGAGGGAAAGGAGATTGTAAACCACTCTGGGACTCCTTTGGGTAGTGAAGGTTGGGGTATAAATCCAATCTCCTCCTCCTCCCCCTCTTCTTCTCCTCCTCCCCCTCTTCTTCTCCTCCTCCTCCTCCTCCTCCTTCTCCCTTCTGAGTTTCCCAGCTTCTTTCCCAATTCTGCATTTACAGTTGTGGAATCATTAGGGAAACTGCTATAAACGCAACAGTTAATGCGGTAAGGTGAGAGATGTACTGTAATGAGTATTTTTAGAAACTAAACTGAAATGATGATAGAAAAGTTTGGGGAGGGCCAGTTGCACAACACACGCAGAATGTTTTTTGGAAGTCCCATATGGGAAGCTATAGAAGACTTACTAAATGGAACTACCCAACCTTCTTGATTATTGCCCATCACTACTAATAATTAACATGCAAATATGGCAAATACTGCTAATTAGGTCCTAAACAGTACCATTCTTCAAATAAATGTGAACTTGGTCGGACATTTAGCTCCACTTTCAGACAAGAATGTGTGCAGTGTGAGAGGAGATGGGGTTGTAGGGTCAGGGGAACTCACTAAAGGCTCAAAGCTGTTCCAGATCCATTGCTCATTACACTGGGTGTGTCCCCTTTGATAGGGTGACAAAATACATTACAGAAAGGAAATTTTACAGATGGGAAGGAGTATGAGTGTAAAATTATTTGATTTGCACCTCCTTCTCCCTCTTCCCATCCCTGCTATACTGGCCAACCTTAGATAATGGAATTATTTTATGCATTTTGCACTACCATCGGGCTTTGGATGAGTGCACAAAGGCCACTGGCAAGAAAATAAGACGGCTGTAAAAATGCAAAAAGAGAGAGAGATGAGAAGAAAAGAGAAGACTGGGAGTGAGAGAAGAAGGGGGGAAATGTTAAAAAAAGGTACAACCAATAACTTGCCCTTAAATTTAAAAGGAACTAAATGAGGAACTTCTGGACAATTTATCTTGCTGTTTACAGATAACAAGTCACTTTGTTTTTATGTGCTCAGTCTAGTATTCCATAATTTATTTGAAAGAAGATGAGAAATAATGTAGATAAATGATGAAGTGTCAGGGTCTGACGCTCTTAAATGAAGCTATTATGGTCAAAGAGAAAACGTAAAACCTGCGGCTCATTATGAGAGTGTTCTACTTGTCAGTTAAGTGAAAAGGCCTGGAATGATTTCCAGTTTATTTGTCATTGCAGTTATTAAAGCTGTCTTTTTGGTGCCATGAAAATGAATTGAAGACTTTATTCCAAGTAAATTTGTACTAAAGCTTTCAGATGTATCTTATGTGAGCTCATTGAGGCAAGAAAACAGCTTAAAAGCTGAAATATTACAAGAAGGCAACTATTGAAGTTTTGAAATGTACAAAAAAAATTATGAAGTTGCACAAGTAAATGAAGTATTTTATCTCCAGGGAAATAATAAAGCTTCGTTTTTACCATATCATAGGTTTACTTTGATGAAAAAGAAATAGGCCTTTGCTAATTGCACCAACATTTTTTCCCTGCAAGGATTTGCATATGGTGATCAGTGCAAAGTTGACTTTCATTGCTAAAATAACTTTATTGAAAAAAGAAAAACAAAGCAAAGATACTTCACATGTTTTGTATGATCAGAAAGGAATCATTCCTAGGGCATTATTGTCCTACCATGCAGGAATCTTCTTTCCACTGAAGGACGGGAAAAGCTTCTTTTGCGGAAACACCATTCCATGAAACTTTCAAATACTCAGAATATTGTATGATAACATTTTAAATCACTATCTGTATAATATAGTTTATTTAAATATCCTAAGACTCAACCAAAAAGCTGGTTTCCGGTTTCTGCTGCTAACAACATATTTAAAGCAATTGGTGGAAAGTGTCAGCAAGCTGCAACCGATAATGCAATGTTTTCAGGACAAGAGACAAAAAGACGTGTTGCCATGCATGGCAACCCTGGACTGCCTTCATGATGTCCCATCCAAATACTAAGCAGCACTGACCCTCCTTGGTTTCTGAGATCTGACAAGATAGGACTAGCCTGGGCCATCCCAATTAAGGCTTAAAAAACTTAAAATCACAATAATAAAATATCATTTGTGAAAACATTAAAACAACAGAAAATAAAGCTAGACAAACATTAAAACCAGCAATTTTGCTGTCATAATTAAATCAGCAGGCTTAAAATTAAAACTGCAATGGAGGAAAAGTATGATGCAGACTTAAAAGTCTGGGAGCATAAATAAGTGTTTACTTGGAACCCAAAAGAACAACAAATCTGTTGCCAAGTATGCATTTAGAAGGAAGTCTTTCTGAAGCTCAGGGTGCCACAGCTGTAAGGGACCTGTGTTTAACTATTACCAACCTGTAGGACAAGGGGGAAATGAATGTGATTTCTGAATGTGGGGTCTGACATTTCCTCTGACATGTTTACATATTGACAGCTGCCACTGTAAAAGGAGGGAAGTAGAAAATGGGAGGCAGAACATGGAGATGCCATCTCAAAGGACGAGCAGCAATACTTGGGAGAAGGAAGCCCTTTAGACATCCTGTTCTGAATCTATGAAGGGTTTTAAAGGTGTTAACCAGGTCTTTAAATTCAGCCCAGAAGAAAATAAGGAGCCAATGCAGTTGTTCTAACACTAGCAAGGAATTATCCCCATAACTGGAAACCCTCAATGTTGCCATGCTATTTTGTACCAATTTCAGTTTCCAGATCATTTTCAAGGGCAACCCAGAGAAGCTGTCTGAATCTGCTGGCCCTGTTACCCTTCTAGATTCCATTGCAACTCAGAGAAGAAATTATATCATTTAAAGATAATGTAATAGAGTTTTTATGGTCACAATGTCCAACATGGAACATCAGTACAGAAACAGCAATGAAAGTTAAGCTGTTGACTTCACTACAATTATATAAAGCAATTTCTTTAATTGGATCAGTAGTCTGAGAAATACTACATATAAGTATAAGGGATGGCAAATATTGATATTTTATCTCATGAGCTGGTCTTCAACTGAGAAACAACCTCCATTTAGCTGAGATGTTGGAGCAAAATTTTACATTACGGGAAGTTCTAGTGAAAGCAGACCAATCTTTTTGATTTTTTTTTCATGTTGCTGTTCCAGACTTGCTTTGGCCAAGAGGTCTTTGGCATTGCAGTTTAGACCCTCCTTTTATCTCTCCAAATTTCTTTTCCTATAGCTGTTGTCTCCAGCAACTGCTGTGATCAATCAGAACAGCACTAAGTCAGGACTGTCCAATAAGAAATTACAGTCTTTTTTATTTTTTAAATTGAAAACGGTAGAGATGCTAAATGAAATGCTTTAACTCCAAGCTTTAACAATCTTACAGCCGCATAGCTGACATTTTATTGCAGATAATACAAATGTTATGACATGTCCTCAGGGTCAAGTTAAGAACAAAAAAAGGGCTCCCCGTCCTCATCGGAAATAATCTGTCGGTTTTGTCATCAGATATTATAGCTGCCCTCACGAGTCGTGTCACAGTTAAGGGTTTATCAGGCTCTACACTACATAGACCCTGATTTTCAGGGGTTTAGATCTGTAATAAAAAATTCCCTCTGGGCTAAAACTTGGCATTCACAGTCCAAAAGGATTTTTAATTAAAAAAAAAAAAAAGAGGGAGGGAGGGAGAAAATCAGTGAAGGTTTTCTTGAGTGATAAGAGCACACAGAGAGAGACAAAAAAAATCTATTCTGCATTAAAAATACTTTAAAATCTTCTAAACTGCTAGACTTAGAAATATTTAAGCACCCGGCTATCTTTACATAAGAGACTATTAAAAAGTATGAGTCCATGGAGGGGATAGGTGTCTGGTAGACAAGTGCTTTGAGCTCATCACGAGCATAAGTGTTGAGTCTTTGATGAGACGTATAATTAGCAACACATTTCGAAAGCTCTTGGTCTCCCCATCAGTTAAAAAGGGGGGGGGAATTAGAATGTCTGATGCAAAAATGTAAAGCCCCGGACACAGACTTATGCCTACCCTCGTTTGTTGATATTGTCTTTCAAAGAATGGAACTAAATATATATGTACTCTATGAGAAGGCTCAGACTGTTGAAGTAATTGTTACATCTGTTCTGAACATCGTTGTTTTTCAAGGCTGTCAATCTGGGTTTTTTTGTTATTATCTATTATATTTCCAGTAGCTTTTAGTGACAGATTGTGTTGTGACTGATACAGAATCAATGCCCAGTCCTTTGTTGATCCACTATATCAAGAACCACTTTTAAACCAGGACACCTGACTTTAATCTCTCCGCTTCTTGCATAAAAGAAGTTGTCACTTGCCGTGTACTGTCAAACACTTCTTGGTGCATCAAAGTTGTGCTAACACACACAATCACATGACACTGCCTTATACTGAGTCAGACCATTAGTACATCGGTGTAAGTATTATCTACTCTGACTGGCAGCGGCTCTCCAGGGTCTCAGGCAGAAGTCTTTCACATCAATTACTATTTGATCCTTTTAGCTTGTGATGCTGGGAAACTGAACCTTGGACCTTCTGCATGCAAAGCAGATGCTCTATCATTGAGCCATAATCACCCTACCCAACTGAAAATGCAGTTCTGTTGGCATTTAAAAATAAAGCCAACAATTATTCTAGTCCTTGCTGAGGAATGCTACAGGGCATTTTGGCCAATGGACACAGTAGTGTTCATTAGTCCCTGTAATGGAAATGATGTGGGTGGGATGAAATTTCCTGGATATCAAGGCAGAATTTGACTGCCTTTGATCAGCTTGCCAGGAACAGACTTCAAATTTAGCTGAAGTGGCTAAACTAGACTGTTAGATGTGTCAGAAGTCCATGTCAGGGCCAAATTGTGCTGTAGGCATCATGCCACTTCCTGTAGTGTTTGCCACAAAGATAATTTCAAAAGGTGAAGGGAGAGTGAATTTCAGTAAACATCCAATGTACGTAGGAGTTACTGTCAATTATAGCTTCCTGGCATATAGTTACAAGGTATGCTTACTAGTGTCACTCCTTCACAGCTTACAGTATTCATCAGGAGACATGTGGTGTTCATGCAAGAAAAATGTCTGCTGTGTTGATCAAACCTGGGTTGTTAGATTTGTCCTAGTGTTTACCAATCCACACATAAAAAAGATACATCAGTTAAGACATTCATTTCAGTGTGTGTGTCAGAGTGAGAGAGAGAGAGAGAGAGAGAGAGAGAGAGAGAGAGAGAGAGAGAGAGAGAGAGAGAGAGAGAGAGAGAAAGGATCAGCCACTCATGTTAAGATTAACTGTTTATCTTAACTTGTTCCCAAAATGTCTGATGTAATTCTGTCTCTAATGCTATGTGGGCTTTGGCCTGGCTAGGAACTGGTGAAGAGACCCTCTGGAATCCTATGAACACTGTTATGAGATCCTTGAAAAAAGGGTGAGAGGTGAATGAATTGTTTTTAGCAGGGCTATTTTTGGTCAGGAATGCATAGGAACAGAGTTCCGGCTGGCTCCTGCATTGACCACGCCCAGCAGGAACTCATTAGCATAATAGGCCACACCCAACAGCAGAGACTCATTAGGATTGGCTACATTAGGGCTGTTTGGCCTAACATGCAAAGGAGTTCCTGCTACAAAAAGTCCTGGGTTTTGATAACAAACAAGGTAAACAGAATAAGAAGCAAAAGTTGGGTGCGGCTGGATGTCCACACTTGTGGCAACATGGGGGTGTGGCCTAATATGCTAATAAGCAGCACTTTAAGGGGTGTGGCCTATTATGCTAATGAGTTCCTGCTGGGATTTTTCTACAAAAAAAGCCCTGGTTTTTAGAGTCAAGCACAGCAGAGTCATATCTATTTTACTATGCCAGATATCTGTACCCAGTACCACTTCACTGTAAAGTCCCCTACTTCACTGTAAAGCTCTGAACAGGATGATCTACATTGTTTAAATAGAGGGTGAGATTGCCCTAATGGAGTCTGATCTTGACCTGGAAATCATGGTTGAGTTATATGTGGTAGGCTCAAGGACTTGTATATTTGTAGTGTTGTTGTTTTTTGAAAACCTTTTCATTAGGTAGCAAACCCTTATGTCCTGTCACAAATAATCCCATGAGTCTCAAAGGGCACATGTTGTGTGACATGAAAGGTTCCTGTTAGAGACACATAAGACTTGTGAGCACACATTGGGTATACAAGACTCAATGCCCCTCCAGTTGGAAGAAAGAGAAAGACGCAGGATTGGGTTTAATTCAGGTCCACTTTATTTATACCTTTTGTGGCAAGAGCAACCCCCAAGTGTGGAAATAGGCCAAGGCCAGAGGTTGCCTCAGACCACCTCCTTGCCATATATTGGGTGACCCACATTTGCCCCTGGTGCAAGCCATACCTCTGGCTTGCCACTGGCTGGCATGGCAAATGAGGTGCACATGGTCTGCACACCAGGCCACCCAATCTTGATGAGTTCCAGGTCAGCCTTTGCCTGAATTACCAGGGCCTTCCATTCCACAAGGCCGAGATCATTCCCACCCAACTGAATCAACAATACCTGAGGCAGAGGATCCCGTCTCCCCTCGGATAACAGTGGGATGAGGTCAGGCCAACCTCAAGCCCCATCACTCCAACTATAGCCAACACACTGAGCTCCACTTGTGAACCAATAGGCCTCCTTTTGGCCCAGTACGCCACCCAAAAGACCATACTGTGGCTGCAAATGGTGACTCTTCACCTCTCACACCAGCTGGCCAAATCTGGAAAGAAAACATCATTAAAAGCAGACAACAGTCTTATAAATTATTAAGCAGACAAACATAAGACTTATAGCACCATGGCCTCCAACGCCATAGCCATTGAATGGCTGGCCCCACAAAGCCTATAGCAGCTGCTATGGAGGTTGCCCCAATCCAAAAAGAGTCCCATCAACTACAAAGCCAAAAGCATACAAAAGGCTTCTGGAGACACAGAAATCTTTTGCTACACTCTTACAGACACCTCTCTCCTGCCACTCCAGTCTATTGTCAGCCACTACCTAGGCAGAGAACATCTGGAGCAGAGACCTGCTTGCCATGGAAGTACAGTGAACTGGCACTGGCATCCTTCTCCTTAACACAGATACGCTTAGCTTACCCTATAGTCAGTTCTCATGTTTTGAAATCAGATATTAAGGCCAATGTTCATATGATATGTTTCAAGAAAACAGATCGTCTTTAGTTTACATAGGACGAGGCTGTGCCTGCCTCAGAACTTCTTGTAGCACAGTCCTTCAAAATGGATACAACCCACCAATAATCAACACTTGTTGACACAATTTAACAACCATCAGCAGCTGTGACTTCAGTTTCATGGTCCCTGTCCAGATCTGTCAGGAACTACATTTGTCTCCTGTTCTCCATGGATCAATGTCCATGGCCTCCTCACATATCCCTCCTTCCAGAAGGAACCATAGAAAGTGAAAGAAGCCCACAATAGGGCACAAATAGCTAGCCCCTCCTCTAATACTGAGATGCAGTGGCTCAGTGGTTAAGACGCTGAACTGCAGACTGGTAGTTCAGCAGTTCGAGACCCAAGTGCTGCATGACAGAGTGAGCTCCTGTCTCTGGTCCCAGCTCCTGCCAGTTCAAAAGCAATTACAAGTAGCTAAATAGGTACCACTTCGGTGGGAAGGTAACAGTGTTCCATGTGCCTTGCTGTCTAGTCATGCTGGCCACATGACCACAGAGATGTCTTCGGACAGTGCTAGCCCTCTGGCTTGGAAACAGAGATGAGCACCACACCCTAGAGTCGAATTTGACTGGCTTTCGAGCAAGGGAAACTTTTAACCTCTAATATTGCCTCTGCAGGGCGCCATTCATGGTAGGAATCTTCATTCAGGTGACCTGACCATCCCACCAGAATCCTTAAAGCGATGTTAACTGATATTGTTATAATTCATGCCTTCCAGATCCTTTTAGTTCCATTTTTGATCACCCTTACCTATTGGGTGAAATGCCAGATCAGTAAACCGAAAACAAACACTGATCTGGCAAGAGATACCAAGCCTGGACCCGTTTAGGCTGTCAAACCGTAAGGCCTCTAAATGTTGCTATTATATTTTGCTCATTCTAAAACATAGCCTCTGAGCTTATACAAAGTCCCAAACTCATTAAACCCCTGCCCAGACAACTTTTGGAAGGAGCTTCCTGCTCCTACCCCCCCTCTCAGTAATTTTGCAAGCCAGGCATTTTGCAGGATCTCAAAAGTATTTCAATTCCGTGTTTATGAACAACGCAGCTTTGTCACCAATTTCCAAAAACAACCTTAATGACAAAGAGATAACACTGGAAGACAGAAGATAGATTGCTGGTATGGTGTAGCTATAACACCAGAAATAGTATTTTAATAATTGTTGCAATGACTGAAATACTGAAAATGCCTACCTTTACTTTCACCCTTTTAAAATATAAAGACATATGCAGCCTACCATTTATTCAGATCAGGCATGCCTCACCACTAAATTCAGTTCCCCTGGAGGACAAGGCAGATGTGGGGGGTGAACTCTATCCTATCACATGCCCGCTAAGTCACCTCCCCAAACTCTGTCTCCACCAGGTTTCATCCCAAAATCTCCAGAAATTTCCCAGCCTGGATATGGCAGCCCTACCCCATCATCTCCTCCCCGGTGGCCAGTGGAGACATGACAGCCCTGTTGTTTTACACTTCCTGGAAGGGGCACAGTTTGAATCCTCTTTTCTGTGCTGATGTACACACTTTTTTCTACAAAATCGGGGGGGAAGACAAAGTTTAGAAACAATATCAGTCTAACTCATCTTTTTTGCCCATCTGTTCCATCTTGTCTTCTTTGTTTCCAAAGCTCCACACCCAGGTGTACAGGCTGAATGGCACGTACCCTTTTCAGGATATTTATTCAGCTTCAGCTTAACCTTTTCATGACTGAGGTATGACAACTCCCCTCCCAAGTCTATTGAAAAACTTCTTCTGGAATGTAAAAGTAGCCATGTAATGCATAGATTGTGAAAGAGCCTCCTTGGCCAGAGGCAGCATATCTGGGAAACCTTTCCATTCAGGAAAATGCATGGATGGAAAGGAATGTACGCATTTATACTCACCAGGAACATCAATTGGGAGAAGCCTTTTTGAAAGGCTGGCATACAGCTACTATTGCAACAAACTAAGCTTTGTTTTACTTGGGGGGAACCACCCTACAGCACTCCCATCCTTATTCCTTCATAGTAGCCTCACAGGGAATGCACACAGCTACACCAAACCTGGGTCAGGTTGCCAGAACCCAGGGCATCTATTTTCTCCAGGGAATTTCTAGGTCCTAGCAGGATGCTGGCATCCCTCACCCCAGGGCTGCATGCCGTGAGGATTTCCTCTCTGGAAGAGAACTTTCCCCCTCAGTAGAGCTTTTCGTCCCTCTTACATCTTAGACTCCTTTTTGTTGTTTTAATTTTTCTTTAGCATTCATTTTGGAAATAGTCAAAGTCTCACAAAACCATTTCATTTGCATACCCAGACACCTCTGCCTGACTTCTGCCAGCATGAAAAGCCACTCTATGTATGGATGGAGGAACAGGTGGCTGAGGGGGGGCGGGGGGAGAACAGGATGACTCCTCTGCAATAGTCTGCTCAGCCACCTAAAGAACATCTTCAACTATGCAGTTGTATCACTAATCCTCCCCAGATCTTCCTAACGCTGCTGGCACCTCAGGTTTAACATACAACAATGGGATCATGGGTGAAAGGGACAAGAACATTTTTAAAAACACCGTAACAAATTGTCAACCAATAAAACAATTAAGTTTCTTATCTGAGTTTCTTATTGAGACAAGTCAATGGTTATCGAAGACAATGACAATTTGTCTGATTAAGCTTCTCAAAGGCTCAAACATCATATATAATTTACAATCTTTACATATGTTCATAGAAATTGTATTAAGTCCGAAAGCAGTAACAGAAATCCTATGGGCACATTAATTTCCATGTAGAGAATATGCAATACAATCTGGGACTTCAGCCATCAATGTGAAAATTAGCAATTGCAGTTTTACCAATCCAGCCAATGAGAATCTAGATTTCTGCTCATTTCATTCCTACAACTCAGAACATTTCAGTGATACTAGCTCTCCACTGCTGCACCCAAACCTTTGCACCAATGCCCCCTCCCCAACCCTGAGGATAAAATGGGCCCTAACAAAGCTCCATGACTGTTGAGGAGGCTGCCACTGTTGCCACCGCTGGACATCTGTGTAGGCTATGTCTGAGTCCTCACCACTGTCACTGGAGATGCCCCTACCTTGCCTCTTGCTGAGCACACAGTGAAAGAGGAAGAGCAAAGGTGGAGCCTTCCTTAAATTCATGCTGGCTCCACCCCTGTGCTGCAATGCCATGATGCTGGACATCACCGGAACCCTGTCTCTTCCTCTGAAACCCCCCATCTGCAGCCACCATTGGCTCCGTGGCCAGTGGGGAGCTGAATTGTGCAGTTCTTTGAATCACATATCATGTTTATATCTTTAAAAATTAGTGTAAAATGGAATTAAATTAGTTAAAGTATTTAGGAGTGACCACAGTTTTAGATTTGAGTTTAATTCCAACAAGATTTTTAGGGTATAAGCTTTTAAGAGTCAAAGAACTGAGGAAGGGAGCTTTGACTCTTGAAAGCTTATTCCCTGAAAATCTTGTTGGAATCTAAGGTGCTACTGGAGGTGAATCTAACTGGAGTGACCATAGGTAGTCTTCTTGAAAAGATGGGGAAGATTATGATCTTTACATACTGCTCCCAATATTCCTTTCACGATAGTACAACTAATAACAGAAATATAGAATAAGCTAACCTAGGGCAGGTTCTATCACTCCCAGTTTATGTCTACAAGAAACTGATGCAATGCCATGAAATAGCAGTGTATCCAAGAGCCTAGATTTCAGTATAGTTTTAATAGCTGTTTGAGAAGTAATTGCAAAGGTGCTTGGAAGTGTATCCAGACAAGGTATCTATTTTATATAGCAAAAAAAAATGGGAATATGAGCAAATAATCCATGCAAAATAGTGCATGTTGCATGACAAAGAATACAGCAAAAGAAGCCCTTAATTTAAATTTAAAGCTAATTCAGAAACAAAATGACACAGAGGATCCATGCTTCTCTCAATAATTATTTCAAAAAGCATTACCTGCAAGAAGACTTATGTTGGTTTACAATAGAGTTGATCTGTACCAACATAATGAAGATACCAATTTTTCAGAGATTGAGACAATATTGTTACATTATTCTGTGAACTGTTACATTATAGTGGAAAACCAAAGTATAAGTTTGGAAACTTATACCTTTGTAACATATTTGACCATAAGGTCCTATTTTGCATTATGTTTGTGAGTGAGACAGAAAAAAGAAAATAAATTTATTTGAACCCTGTGAAAAGTTGCTAAGAGTTGGGTTTAGTTCAACTAGTTCACTTAAAACCAACTCTTAGCACCTTTCTAAACTGAGTTACACCCTTCTAAATCCATTGAAGTCAATGGTTTAGGAGGTTATAACTGTTTAAATTACACTATATTTTTTTCCACTGATGTTCTGATAGAACAATAACGAAGCCAATATTAGAATCCACCATGGGATGCAGGGAGTGAATATGATTGTCCATGTCGACTTTAGCTTCCAAGGTCTTTTCACCATTACAAAAGGCAAACAGTTTCCCCTGTTCTGATTGTCAAGTTTCCCAAGCTACTAGTGGGAAGCATGGAAAATTAAAAGCAATTATCAATGGGACCAGAGAGACCATTTTTGCATCAGAAATATTATCTGGTGTTGCCAATTCATTTCTCTTTTACTTCACTTGTCTGTTGGTTATAAAGTGATTACAAAGGCTATAATATGCTAACTATGGCACCATGTGGTTTGTCATCCCAGACAGTTGCAAGAAGTGACATGGACAGTATTATTATTTGAATAAGTGATCTTTGTGGCATGAGTCTGCACATTATGGTTGTCATGTGGAGGAACTGCACTGAAGGTGCTGTTTTGAGGAACTTCATTTGATATTAAGTACAAATTGTGCATTGTTACATCATTGCTTCATTATACCAATTTTTCTTGTTTACATTTTTAAAAATACAGCTGGATCCAAAGTAGTTCTTGTGTGTACAGAAGGCACTTGTACTTGTGCAAGGGTATCTGCGATGTGTACATGTTTCTTCCTGGAGCTGCCACCTCTAGCACCATGTCCCATGCTGCCTCCAAAGATCTCCAGCCCCACAAGAGCAGCTTTGCAGGAGGTTGGCTCTACAGAGGGAAGGCTAAAGGGGAAAAGATCAATTTCACAACATTTCACAAGCAGAGCTCCACCCGTGGTTCTTAGAATCCAACCAAATGAATGGCAGAGGAGGCAGAATATATGGGAAAGAAGGTCTCTAAGTATCAGAAAGGTTATCAGCACATGCCTAAGCAGAGTTCCACCCTTACTGAAGTCAATTGGCTTAGACTGGGGTAACACTGCGTAAGACTTCACTTTTACAGTGCAATCCCACACACATTTTCCTGGGAGTAAGCCCCACTGAAAAGACCTCAGTAGGACTCTGAATGGCCCTGCTTAGGATTGCTCTGTTCATCTCCAAAATGCTCTTGGGGTTGCTTTTTGTGTCTGCTGAGGGGATTTGTGTAGCAAAATATAGCTTATTGTTTAACATAATTATTTTTAAAGTATGTTTTGAAAATAATATCACATTAGCAATCTCTGATGTGCCTTGGTTTCCATGTCCGAAGCACAGATGCCCTTCATTTTATCTCTTTTTTTCCACTTTCCACTCTGGCATTATGTCTGTAATAAGATCAGCTCTGCTGTGGACGTTTATGTTTCAAACATATCTCAAATATCAGTAAGCCACTCTTCTGTTTGTGTCATTTTAATTCTATATAATGCAAGCTCCCAGTCCTTCCTTTGCCTGCAGAACTGAAGTAAGGTCAAAGGAATTGGATTTTTGTAGTCGGAATTGGATTTGTGCTGAATATGACCTGCCCTGGTTATGTTTTGTGTTTCCCTAACACTTGTTTCTTACTGTTTCTTCTTTCTTACAACACTGACAGTGAAACCCTAAGTAGAGTTCCATCCTTCTAAGCCTATTGACTTCAATGGACATGGAAAGGTGGAACTCTGTTTAGGGTGACAATGAGCTTGCTGAATGCACTGAATGTTTTAACAGTGAAGTTAAAATAATGGAATCTTCCTTTTGTACCTGATCTGTTCATTACATGATTGTCAGATTACTAAAATCATTAATGAAACATGTTTACTGATAGTTTTTTTTAAAAAAACAGCACAACACAGATATTGCTTTTATTTCCAACTTTTAACATGTCATAAAAGACACAGCCACAAATAATGTTGCCCACATTTCTTGTATAATTACAAATACATTACTTATAACATTGTGCCTTCAAAACAGATGGGCGTATAACACAGGAAGTATTTTAATCCTTTCCTGTTTGTACAATCAGACCATGGAAGATCAAGTGAAATTGATAATGCAATCTTTGATACGTGTTCTTGAGGAAAAATCAAATGCACAATGTGGCCATGAATCAGAGACAAAATCATGAGTGTTTGGCAGTTTTTCTTCCCCTCTGATGTATCTATAATTTAGACTGCTTACCTAAACTTAAATACAGATGCTGCAAGTGAGAGTATTTGTTAAAACACTAAGCTGACAAGTATCGAGTGTTGGCCATTATTTCTATTTGAGAGTCAGAGGTTTGAGCTATTCATTTTGTAGTTCGACACTCAGCCTGGCAATTCCTTAAATTCCCAAAGCTTTTCAGGCGGCTTCCTCAAGGACAGCTATCATGTCTTAGTTGCTTCAATGACAGATGGGATACAACGTGTCATGTGATGGATAACATTGGAGCCACAGTACTTAATCCTTCTAATACTAATAGCTGCATTATCATAGAGATTTATGAGAATGTCAGCTCCAAGTTCCCAGTTCCATTCATAGTTTTTTAAAAACTTCAGCTGCAAAAAACATGCATCCATCCCATTAATTCTAATTATCATGGTTCATCTTCTCAGCAGTTTTGCACTCCCGGAACCTTTCAGTGCAAATTAACGTACCAAAAAAAGTGTATTAATTAATATTTGTAGCTTTTAATTTCTGCAAGAGTGTTGTCTGGAAGCAGCTGGCAGTCCGGGGCCGCTGCTATTGAATCTTTGCCAAACAAGTGCAGATGTAATTTTGTTATCTCTTGCTTAGTCATTTACGCAAATTAATTTGAACAATTAGCCTTTTACTGGTCCTTCATGAATCATGCAAAAGGGATCTGCCAAAAAATTGCCAGTTGACAGAAAAGAATTGGTTAACATTGCAAGACTAGTGAAAAGGTAATGTACTTCTGTGGAATTACATTTCCACTCTGTCTTAAAAGGTATATTTAATGGTTCTCGTTGGATTCCGTTTATTGCATTTATTTGGGGGAAGAATGCACATGTTTACACAGAGTGAGCCAAGCCAGCCAGTTTGCAAGCACTGAGGAAGTTTGGAATAAATCAATTGGTCTACAAGGTAGCAAAGTGTTAATACTATATGAAACTTTTTTTTTTTTTAAAGGATGCAACGCAAAAGTATCAACCTGTAAATCTGGCTGCATTCATCTGTCATAAGAAATCATGGGCCGTGCAACAAGTTCTGACTAATCTGTTAGATATAAGTAATAAATCCCAGTTTGTGTGTTGTCTTTTTCTTCATTCCTTCCTTCCTTCCTCTCCATCTCCATCTCCATCTCCATCTCCCATCTCCCATCTCCCATCTCCCCTATACTGCTGTCTCTCTGAGCAAAGGGTGGTGCTACCCAACACTGCAGAGCTATGCTGGAATCCTGGTTAGGTGCTTACCTCAGTCTTGTTCATGAGTCAATTTGCATTAAAACAGTGATACTTGCTCATAGGCTTGGGAGCCATACATGACTCTTTGGCATGCCATCTGTGGCTCTTCTGAGTCCCCTTCCCCATTGCCTGGAAAGGTTTGTGTTTGGCAGGTGGATCCCACCTTGAAATGCTAGAGGGACTAGTGTCAGAATATACTGAGTATAAAAACATATTTCCCAAGGTAAAATTTGTTCTGGTCACGCAGGGCATGACAAAATATATTCATGCATTTGCTAGAATAAAACCTGTCAAAACAAAATCATATTCTTCTGCCTTACTGAACATACCAAAGCACAGAATTTCACTACCTTTATAGTAATTTAATTCCAGCGGTTGGTCAGAAGTAGTGAAACATAAAATTGATTGGATCTGCCTGGACCTTTGGACATAACTGGAGGTAGAGGTCAGGTAAGCTGTGAGCCTGCCTGAGCTGTGATCCTTGTGCCAGTGATGGAACTATAGGGCCATCCTCTCCAATAAGCCCCACCCTTCTCTGTAGCCTCCACGCCCTTCTCCTAGCTCCCAGGAAGCTCTTGAAAGCCACCTGCCTCAGAGAAAAGAGAGCAAAACCACAACCGTGGTAACCACCTAAGAAAGAGCAAACTGGTCACAGTGGGGTAGGGATCTTCTATTTACTTCAGCTGGCAGTAGAAACTTCTATGAATGGAAATGAGCTAGTCGTAGGAGCTTCTGGCTGTATAGCTGAGGAAAGTTGTGATAAGAATATAGCTTAGCGGAGTGTGTGGAGGGGACTTACAGTGCAATCCTGAGAAGAACTGTGTCCTTCTAAGCTCATTTACTTCAATGAATCTAGAAAACTGTATCTCTGTTTAGGATTGCACTGTCAGTAACTCCACTTTGGATCTATCAGCTACCATTGTGTATTTCACAGTGCAGTCCTAAGCAGACTTTCAGCTTTCCAAGTCCTTAACTTACATGGGCCTTGAGAGATGTAATTCTGTTTAGGATTGCACTGTTACTCAGGTACAGACTCAATAATTACTGTTCACATGCTCCATGACTTTATAATGGATGGCAGCCAGTTAGATAACCTTGTATCTTCTTGTTTTCTTAGCTTTAATAACAATCTTTGTGACAGGCAATGTACTAAAACTTCACACCCAATACTGGAGGACCCACAGTTTCACCAAAATCTGTCCAGATTTCTTTGACTGAATTTATATGCTTGCATACTGCAAAACACACAACACACACTCAGACTTTAGTTTAATGGTTGCAGCCAAATATTTCATTACATAGAAATAACGCAAAAAACCCCTGTAGAATGAATTCAGCAAATGCACACCAAATATATATTTTATAAATTGTTTCACTTCCAGCAATCTGCTATTTGTCCAACAGGGGAGGATGCTTCACATCTGATCAATGAAAAGGTGTTGTTGTTTTTTAAAAGCACATAATACTGTATGAACAATGAAGTTAGTTCTTCTGTAATTTAAAGTATCAGTAGTAAACTAGGCTGGAGCTTGATTAATAGTGTATTAAAATCAGAGTCTTTGTGGTGAGTGCTGGATAAGGAGTTTTGGGCAAATTACTTGGTTACTTGGAAGCCTTTAAATTTTAATCATGGAGACACTTCAGCATCATTAAATCCTGAAAAGACAATGGGGCACTGGGAGGAAGTTATGTGAATTGATGTGCTTCTCAATCTCTTCCCTTGGTGAAATCGAGAGTGGTACATGGGCGGCAATTGAGAATCCTCTCACTCCCCATGACTTTGATTGCTGTTGTTATAATTTAATATTAGACATTTTCTTGTGATCATAGAAATGAGATGAGTGAGTTGCAAAAAAAAATTAAGGGTTTGGGTCAGAAAAAATTAGGTTACGTTGTGGCTTTCTATGTCATGTGTTCTAATGTGCTGTAATAAAGTTTGCAGTATCACAGAACTGAATGTACTTTATAGACAGATCCTTTTCTTTAAAAAGAATGCAAAGATTTCATCCTATGAGTAGATTTACAGTGCAAGCTTAAGAACCCTTACCTAGGAGTAAGCCACACTGAATATTCCTAAGTAGAATTCTGAGTAGATCTGCTAAAGATTGCTCTCTTAGTGCACCTATACGATATTTTGCGGGAGAAGAATGATTGACACATAGTTATTGTGCTTCACTACTGACTGCAAAGTGGCCACTGATAGCTACAAACCATCAACACCACGGCCAGCTCCCTGGCCTCCCCATGTGACCAGGCCTTCCTGGGACTTCCAGAATTTTGCCCTCTTCATTTTCCTCTCTCTGCAATCTTTTCAAAGCATAAGGCTGAATAGTTTTCCCAACAGAAGGGTGAAAGGTGTATTTGACTGGAAGATGGTGGAGAAAAAAATTACCCTGGCAGTTAAGAAAAGTCTATACATGAGGACTCCTATCTTAAGCAGAAGTGACTGAGATTTCTTCCAGGGCTCCTGACTGCATGTGGTAGGTATGCTAAGAGCTCCACAGCAAGGGTACTTGCCTCATGAACACACCTTGTTCTAATTCTCTTCATACATGTGAGGTATGAATTAGAATACATTCTAATTCATCATACATGTGAGGTGAATGCCTGATGGCACAGCTATAACTAGCTAATTTTGCACCTGAGGCAAGAATAGAAAAGTGTTTCCCCTCTACTTTCATAGTAGTTATTTTGGTAAAAAGGTAAATACAGAAATGATAAGAGTAATTTTAACACAACTTTTATTTTAGTCATGATATACTTTCTCTGCAAGTACCTCACTTGCCTTGCCCTTGTTACAGCTCTGCCTGATTGGTTTGCCTCAAGGTTCTCTGGTGCATTTTATGATTAGTATGGTACCACAGCAAGGAGCTTTGCGCTTGCAGCTGCTTTGGCTTGCTACGCAAAAGAAATTATCTCATTTATACTGGAGAAGTGGTAGTGTTTCCTGTGGTCATGGTCATTTGGGTCAGCTTCTACAATCACTTTCAGTTCATCTGTTCTTTCTGCTTTCATGGGATCACTTTCAGTTCATCTGTTCTCTGTGCCAGCTCAAGAAGATGTATCCTTCAAATAACCAATGTAGGGTACATGCATTGCCTGCTTTTTGCACTTGCATAAGAACTTATTATTAGCCAGGTACATGGACAGACATTAAAAGCACACCTAAGGTGTATGTTCCAACTCAAAAATCTCAAACTTGCACTTTGTTTCTTTTTTACAATGTGCCTTTTAAAATTAAAGGTGGTGGCAACAAATAACTGGCATGGAAGAAGGGCTACTTGAAGAAAGGCACAGGAATCATGCAAATAGACTCATCCCAACTCATTTGGACACATGTGAACACCTTGACAAACAGTCAACTCCCTGACCATAACTGGTGAGCACTTATGGCAAGCAGTCATGGTAAGCAGGGCATAAACAAAGAGAGACAGTTGTTTGAGCCTGCCTACAATGCAAAACCTGTTAAACAGGCTTCACATCCAAATGGTATACTTAGGATTGCACCAGACAGAGTGTTACAGATTCAAAAATATCTCCATGATATAAGGACCTGATTCATCCTGAGCTATGAACTTCTTGTCTTCTTGGAACACTCAGATGTAATCCTGGTTCTAGGGCAACTGACCTAAATGGGCAATGAATAGTTTAAACTGTGAAATATGTATGCAAATATAAGAATTACGCATTTATTTTTGTAGGGATTACAGCAGTAATTTGTAGTTTTTCATATTTGTCTCTCTAATTTATCTCTCGTCTAGTTTTTGCTATGTACATGGGGGCTGTGTGTGTGTGTGGATAGTTTATAAACATCAACTTTTATTTGGACAGTGGGAGATAAAGATTTTACTGTGGCTGGCCTGAGATACAATATTATCATTATTCATGAACAGCTAAAGACAAATAAATTATGCAGGCCATTTCAATGACTTTTATATACTTCTGTAACTCACCCTTATATATATCTGGTGCATTTCAAGGGAACTGTTCTGTGTATGCTCCATTTCTGGACCTCTGGCAGAGAGACAAAGAAGAAAATGGAAACTAGCAGTGTACTACCAAAGTGATCATTTGGTTCTCATCATGCTTTCTTGCCCCAGAAAGCAAAGACAGAATAATGAGACCAAACAACTGACTTCAGTGTTTTGTTCCCCACCCCCCCATGACACAGTGTGAAATAGTGGCTTTGGGCAACTTTTTCTGTGGAAGCACAAAGAGATAGAAAGTGCTGCCAACCAACTAGGTGCTACCCAGTTCTCTCAATTAGGTTCTGCTTGTATACTATTGAAAAATTACCACATAAATGGAATAGGCCTTATTTCTGACTTTCTTATAAATTGATCTGTAATTTATTTGTTATGTGATCAGAATCTAAAATAGAAAAGGGGGGGAGGATATCGGTTTTGGTGGGGTAGAATTTTTTCCTCAAAACAATTACAATTATACAATTTTTCACCTTTTTGCAATCCTGTTTGGTATCAATGCCCTGCTGCCTCAGAGCTATATTTTCATTGGTCATGCTTCTACCTTCTTTTTGGATAAACCACACATGTGATCCTACCCAATTAGAGTTCACACAATAAACACAGTGATGGCACAATGCTTTGGAGTCAGTCAGATCTGGCTACATGATACTGTAGTGACTGAGGCCTAGTAAGGGCAATTGCGAGTGAGAGCAATTAATTGTCATGTAAATGAGCATTTACAGGAGCAAAAAACCCCAATAACACTGGAAAAGGAAGTGTTTTTGGCACTGTTCATGGAAAAAATGGGAGTAGTTTCTCTACTGTTTTTAGCACTTTTGGATAAAAGACAACTGAAAAGACACTACAGAAGCATAAAACTGTATGAAAAGAAATGATTTTGTATTAATCTACACTGAGTGTAAAGACTAATCTGGTTGATATAGAAGTGAATGACATGTTTTTTATATTCAAATCTTTCAATCAGCATTTTCTGAACATGACTTCTCATTATGAAAATGATGATAAGGATTAATTACCTTCATGAGGTATAAGTGCTAATGGCACTTTGGACTATGCTTGTCACCATATGAGACATGGAATATTACTTGATTTTACATTCTCAGCAGTGTGTCAATGAAAGAATATCTGAAAGTTGGATGTTTGGTAAAAGGATGTGGGGTTAAACTTTTTTGGTCACTGTTCTGACTGACTGGCCATAGCTATTTTATAACCTTTACTTGATTAAAGCAGAGAGAAGAACAATGAATTACTAGGATCCCCCCCCCGCAAGAAGGACTGTTTCTCAAAAGTGGATATTGAAATGGGCATGCACAGAGTGAATTTCTTCCATACTGACACTGTAGCCTATCCTAATGGACTTATAATTAGCAAGGCTTCTGTACAATGAAGATTGCCAAACTCTCAATACGCCCAAACCCTAGATCATCATTTTTAAAAAAAGTAGTTCTCTTTTTCAAAGCAGTCTGAGAATGAGAGGAATGTTTTATCACTATAATCAAACTTTCTGCTGATAGTCAAGGTCTGGTCATATCCTCATATTTTCATCTCTGATGAGCTTATATGATAATGGTCAGATAGTCCAGTATCCTACAACTTTTGTAGATAGACAGGATCTCTTTCTGTCCTTGACTTATACAAATGTTATTTGAGCAAAGGAGAACATCCAGTACTGTCATTCAGTGGGCAGTAAAATGGCTGAAAGTTGCAAGCTGCTGTAGATTTTCTGTTCAGAGTTACCAAGCACATATTTTTTAACAAGACCTGCTGAATAAAAGTCATGGCCAATTTGAATGCAATTTGAGATCTTCCATTAATGGTCCTCATCTAGATACAATAGATACAATGTCTTTCATGATGTGTTTGTTTTTCATTGGCTGTGTTTCTTATTCATAACAGAATTTATACATTTGGGCACCCACCCTCCAAACATTTATTCCAGAGTGGCCCTAGTGTAAATGATCCAGAATAAATAGTTGGGACTTTTCATGTTCACTTATAAGAGATAAATGATTGAAGTACCACATAAAATACAAGAGATATATCCGCTAATGAAATTAATTATTCCTAAGAAACTCAAAAGCAAAACTGCGTGACTATTAACAAAAATATGTAGCATCATTAAAACCAACTTCCATATCAGATTACCCAAAATCACATGTCCAACATTACTCAGTTTTAAAAGTGGAGGATCCAGGGCAGATTCAGAAATCTATAGACAAATCAGCCTAATTTCTGCCCCATACATGTTTTAGAAAGGCTTAAATAACTGTAATAACTTATGTTTAGAACTGTGATGGCAGCTTTATGACAAACAAATGAAGTTTTTAAACCAAGAATGAATCATTAAATCATGGATCATTAACACAAGATATGACGGACACTTCCATTAGATAAATACATCAGAAGATAGTTCTACCAGTTCAGTATATCTACAACTGATGCTGAGATTTAATGCATGGGAATAGGTATCAGAGATATATCGTGTTTGTGAACCACCTGGGCCACTGTTCAGGAGCAACATACTTGGTCTGATCCAGCCTGGAAATATTCATGTTCTTCTGTAAAAGAGCTGCAATCTGGAGGATCAAATAGAGACTATCAGCTGTGAGGACTGATGTAAAGTATTAACTGGCACCAGAATATGTGTAATAGTTACTTCAGTCTTTGTAGAGATGGGCGCATAAAGCAGGGTCCAGCTTGTACATAATACAATAGATATTTAAAGTAATTATAGAGAGAGTATAATAGACTGCTTGAAGCTGCTTTGGCAGGGACATGTTTCTCTGGTAATTGATGAGGATTAATGATATCCTAAGTGACATCCTTGTAATGGTACTTCACATTCCCTTTGTGTGCCTCTACAAAAGGATCTTAACATTCTAAGCAAACATAGGTGATAAATGTTTGGTAAACCTTTCCTGCAATATAGGTAAGTACCTTGGATTTATTATGGCAATTTGGCCCTGAAAGATGTAACTGGAAAAGGCATAACTGGAATTTAGACCAATGAATACTGTGAGCTGTTGCTAGATTTCTACCGGCTCCATCCTCTTTCCATCCCAGGCAATGTATGAATGGGTCCAGCTGAGAAAACTAAGGATATTTTGCAGATGATAATGAGAGGAAGGATGAATTTACCACTAACTGCAGTAGAGGTACACAGCAAAACATGGCATGATGCAAAGTAATCAGAATTTCTATCCTTAAAATTTAATATTCTAAATTGCATTGCATTGTGTGTGTGTGATGGTGAAGCCTGAGCCATGCAGGGACAAACTAAATGTGAGAAAGTGATTCAAGGAGCAAAAGGGAGACTGTACAGATGGATGATCTTGTGCCTCAAGCACAGCTTACCTCCTCAGAGTTTGTCCCCCTCCCCCTCCATGTGATTCCATCTTGGCACTGAAGAGATTCTGTTTGGGAAATTGACTTGGGGTTGGGGAACACATTTTGGGGAGGCAGATGGCAGACAAAAGAAGGATTTGGTATTCTACACCCCCCAGACTTTGTTTTCTGTTTATATTTGGGACCCTTCCTCACGCACAATCTGTGAAAAGTGCTTCCTGACATTTAAAGAGGAAGATCTGCTGCCACCATCTCCAATCTGACCCTGACTGTTGACCTGGACAGAATTTTAACCAACAGTCCAGTTGGTATGTCTATGCTGTCTGCATTGACTGTGTCAATCAGTGACCAGGAATCTCTCCTTATAAATAATTATCTTTTGGTTTCACAAGATTCCATGCGCTCCCATTGGCTGTAAAATGCCCATCAGCCACCACTCAAGAGTACTCGCGTGCCATTGGCCGGGTGCTGGGTCTGCTCCTCTTCCCCACCCACTCCCCCTGGCAAACAGCTCTCTCTCCTGAGGAAGACAGTTCTCTTGACTCCTGTGAGGGACTGTCCCCTCAGTGGCTGTTGGTAGGCATATCTGTGAGTAAAAAAACAAAGGACTTTCAGCATAACCCCCTCCCCCACCCATAACCCCCTCCCCAATGGCCACTTTCCTGTCAGAATAAATGGGAAAAGGCTCTTTCTCCTGCTTAGCTTCAGCATGGCTGGCTGGCTAAGGAGGTGGGCCAGCGACCATCAGATCATTTTCTTCAACTCCCCAGCTGTGTGGCTGACTTTCCCCTAGGGCTGCCAATCTCTAGGTGGGACCTGGAGATCTCCCACTGTCACAATTGACCTCCAGATGACAGAGATCAGTTCCCCGGGAGAAAATGGTTGCTTTGGAGGGTAGACTCTATGGCATTATACCCTGCTGAGTCCTTCCACACACACCCCAAATGCTGCCCTCCACAGGATCCACCCCCCAAATCTCCAGGTATTTCCCTAATCAGAGTTGGCACCTGTACTTTTTCCTCTGTCAGTAAAAGGCCCTTTCCACACCTATGTTGGCCTTTGGGAGAAAACTCATTGGGCCCAGTCCTGATCAGGTTGCCAACTCCAGGTGGGCAATTCCTGGATATTTGAGGGATGGAGCCTGGAGAGGGTGAGGTTTGAGGAGGGGTGGCACCTCAGACAGGTACAATGCCATAGACTCCACCCTCCAATCCAGCCATTCCCTGATGGGGAACCATTGTTGCCAATCTCCAGGTGGGGGCTGGCGATCACTCAAAATTACAACTGCTCTCTAGGAGGGATGGGGGAGGAGATGGAAAACTAAAGGTAGGTTGATGGTTGGCTGGGAGGGAGATAGGGTTGTCAACTCCAGGTTGGGAAATTCCTGGAGATTTGAGGGGTCGAACCTGGAGAGGGTGAGTGTTGAGGAGGGGTGGGATCTCAGACAGGTACAATGCCATAGACTCCACCCTCCAAACCAGCCACTCCCTCCTGGGGAACCACTGTTACCAATCTTGGGGGTGGGCTGGAGATCACTCAAAATTACTACTGCTCTTCAGGTAGCAAAGATCAGTTCCTCTGGAGAAAATGGTGGACTCTGTCATTATACCCTGCTGAGATTGCCACAGCAAATTGTCACTGAGTGCCCAAAGCCGGGGCACTCTCCCAGAGCCTCTTTCTAGAGCCCGTTGTATTTGTTTCCACAACAGGCCTTATTCCTAGTTATATATAAAAGATTATGCCTGCAAATTGACCAGCGCTACAGGTTAACAGTTCTTGGGAAGTAAGGCTGCTTGAACACTTTCTGTTCAGATCATAATTTGCTCCAGGGCTCTTTTTGTAGCAAGAACTCCTTTGCATATTAGGTGACACACCCCTAATGTAGCCAATCCTCCAAGAGCTTTTGGTAGCCCCTGTAAGAAGAGCTCTGTAAGCTCTTGGAGGATTGGCTACATTAGGGGTGTGTTGCCCATGTAAAGGAATTCCTGCTACAAAAAGAGCACTGATTTGCTCACAATCTGATATTTAACAGTAAACTTTTTAGAAAGCTCAGTTTTTTCAAATATTGGAAAATGTCCATTATTGGATTGGCATGTACTATCTCACAGTTCCCCCCCCCATGACTGTCTCCTCTTCAAAAGCATCTTCTGCCTAAAGAAAAAAAAATGACAACTAACAAAACAGATTGCCTTTCAGTGCAGGAATCCATCCTTCCTTCCAGAAGGTATACACCTCTATGGCTAAGAAAGTCTTGATCAATTTCATTTCAGATTCCTAAACATGGAGCTGTGATTAGCCACTGAAACCCCTCAGAAACCCCTGAGTTAATCACACATTTTCCAGATTTACATATTTATTATTTATTTTATAAAATTTATATCCCAGCTTTCTGCCCTCACACAGTCCTCCAGTATCCCCATGTAGAAGACTGCTTATGGGGTTTAACATCAACTCCTTGTTAGGAGATGTACTTTGAAAATGCTTTTATTTGTTATTTTCTGACCTGCACACACACCAGAATGGTGCCAGCAAGCGTCTTTGCATTGGGAGAAATATATGCTTTGTTGGATGTGACTCTCTGCACTAGGAAGGTACCACACAGCTTGTACTTTCATGTAAATGAAGCCACAGACACACACACCTTGCATACCTCTACCCATGAGACATTGGGAACAAGAAGCATCTCCATTAGCATCTCCATTATGGTTCTTCAGAAGGATGTAAAAACGACAACCTGTCCACCATTGAGGAATCCATACCTCGCATGTAACCCACAGGATGCTTGGCATTTGCATGTGTTAAGACTGTTTCCTGTTCTGTCACTTGGACCAAGCCAGAGTCATCTGCACATGTAAGGTTTCCATGCCAACCCATCTTTGCACCTTGACCAAATGTTCCCTTGTAGTAAGATGTAGACTTTCAATATTGCCCCACCTTAGTAGGAGGGTACCCCACATCCTATAGCCAATAGGTATAGGGATGGGACGGACCAGAGAGAGACCCCAAGCCAGTCCCCAATACTAGCTGATAAAATGAGGTGCAACCTTTGTTCTTGGCCTCCTGCCTGCCGCCCTCGTCGCCCTGGCCATCCCCTAACCTAAGAGTCTTCCTATAGGTAACTTTCGTGTGCTCTCTTGGAATCCGGACCAAGAGACCCTTTACAATTGTTGGCAAGTTCCAACATTGTAAAGTGAGAGTTTCCCTTAGTTAGAAACAACTCTTATATTCTTCACTGTGGAAGGTCGATCTACAGGATCAGATAAGTATTATGAGCTTTTCCCCTGCCTAAATACTTCTAGTTTAAAACTGTATTTCCATTTCTACTGTAACTAAAGGAACTTGTGTGTATGTGTGAGTGAATCTGTTTTTGTTTGCCTGTGTACTAAAAAGATATTATTCAGTAAAGAGAATCTTGATTTAAGCTTAAGAAACCTTGTCAAGTGATCTCTTTGGGGAAACGGGTTCTTGGTACGAAGTTTGCTTTCTCTGTATACATAGGCCAGCAACTCAAATAAGTTAGTCCGCCCACTGCATAGATAAGCTGTTTGGCTAACATTCTGACCAGTCTGTTGACAATTCTTAGCCTCTCTTCCAGGTGAATGATGACATACAAATGCAACCTTCAAAACCAGAACTAAAGAAATGTTCATAAAGGGAAGCTGGTCTGCAAAGAATGCAGCAAGATTGACCCTTTAGGTAGTACAGCATATTGACACATGGCACTGTGGCTAATTCTGAAATAGCACTTCTCAGAGTGGACTAGATAAAAATGTGTTTGTCGAGCCAGATCAAAAGATATATTTTAAATCCAATGTCTGTAAAACAATATAAGGAAGTCCTTTATTTAAAGACAAAATGAAGAAGGGATATATTCTAAAGCCAATCCATATCCAGAGTTACTGTCTTCACAAAGTAAATTTCCTTGAAACTTATATGGCCTGTTCTATGGTATGTCATTAAATTTATGATGGCTGCTACACACATCCGATGTTAATAAACTGTTCTCATTTTAGCTTTGGCGACTACATTATTTTCTGCTAAAAGTCACTTGCTCCCCAAACCTATCTAATTAGAATGAAGTCACATTGATTTTGAGCATCCAAAGTAAGCTCAAGATGGTTATTAGATCTGCATCACAGTACTCATGTGTTCTACTCCTTATGAATCATAGATTTACTCGGGGTAGATATAATATATGAATGCACTCACTCGAAGGAGAAACATTGTCACTTGATTGGCCCATAACTGTTGCTCTTGAAAACTCTGAAGTGATTCCCCACTACCAATTAAAGTTCTGTATTCAAATTGTGCAATTAAATAGTCATTTTTAACAGAGAGGAAACTCCTTCAAAAATCATGAAAAGAGCTCCCAGCCAGTCCACGCTTAGCACAGGAATGCTAATGTGGTATATCAGTAAAAAAACCCCAAACCACTTTAGAGCAATAATAATATCATACATTCCATTACGGTGCTTATATACTATGCCGAGGGATGTTTGTTCACCCAACCACTTGATTTGCATGTAGTGATTATTGGAGCCAAATGTTCAATACACTGTTTGGTTGCATCCAAACAGCTTGAATGACAACAACTTTCTTTTTGGTTTTCAGTGTGGGTAATGCTTGCCAGGAATATGTGTTGCAACAGGCCCCAAGATGCATCTCTTTTAGCAGAGTAAAAGTTTTCAAATCAAGGTTTTGTGGGCTGAGTTCAGACTGGCAATTTGCCCTGCTATAGCCACTTTTCAGCTGCATTTCCCAAGCGGATTAAAGGGGGCGTTCACACAGGCACATCTGCCTGGCGTTCCCCACCCATAGGCAACCCGTGCTGTTCCGCTTTGCTCCCACATTAAAAAGATACCTGACAAAAGTGGTAGAAAATCCTGGAGAGCGCCTTTATCCTGCATTATTCTGCTTCCCAGAAGTGTGAATGTGAAGCCGAAAAGCCGGGAGCAACCCGCTTCTATAGTGTTTACCGGGTGTTTCCGCACACAAGACAGCAGCAATTGGATTGGCTGTGCTCTGCGCTACTGCACAATGCAGAGCCGGCACAATGGGGTCCACCCCAAATCGGCTGGATGCGCTTATGCACATGAGTGCATATGCATCCATGCACCCATACACGCATAGAGGAAAAAGCCATTTACAGCTATGCCTTCAGGCCAGAAGTCTGAATGCTTCTGCGCACCTCCTCCCAGTATGCTCCCGCATCTGTCGGCCCCGTGTGACCAGGAAAACCCAGAACAGTTTATTCTGGGGCTTTTTTGCCCCGACTGGCTCCTACTGCAAACTGCCAGTCTGAACTCAGCCATGGAGTGGCCAAATCAGTTCCCATGAAGTATTGTGGGAATGCACATACAGGAACTGATATGGATTCAGACAGTTCAGTAGCTATTAATAGACACCAAGTTATGCTGCCACAAAGAACCACCTAAGTAGTAAGTCTCATATCAGAATGTCAAATGTTATTTTTAATGTGGCTTTTCCAGTTGGAGGTCATGGCAGTAGCAGATGCAGTGGAAGAGGTGAGGCAGCTTTGAGAAAGCAGTGTGGAAATTGTTGCTGGATTGAAAGATACTAACTTTGTAATGCATAAACAAATCCTTTTTTTAACAAATAACAAAATGTATATTTGCTAAGGTTCACACCCTACACTTTGTGCTTGCCGGTCCCTGTGTTTGTGAAGTTAAGTCAAATCTTTTCCTTCCTCTGCCTCCTAGTTTCATATAGCCTGGATATCAAGAGCAATTTAAAATCGTTATGACGACTGCACTGCTAGAGCCTTTGCTGATGTGTTTACGTGACTTTTAAAAATGTTTCTTCACATGCTGCCAACAAACTATGTATTTTTATGAGTTTTTTTTTATAATATTGGTGGTATTGTGCTTTGAGAAGACATTAAATAATTTTTTTTTAAAAAAACACCTTGCTCAGGATCCAGTGAACACATGTTTATTAGAATCTATGAGGAAATTCTATAGGATGAAGTAGACTTCCATATCTGCAGTACAGACTTAATCCAGTGTAAGTGTCATAACACCCTGACCTGGGTGGCTAGCCCAATATTTTCAGATCTTGAAAGCTAAGAGGAGTCAGCCATGGTTAGTATTTGGATGGGAGACTACCAAGGAATTCCAGGGTCACTATGCAGTGGCAAACCACCTCTGAATGTCTCTTGCCTTGAAACCCTTACGGCGTCACCAATAAGTCAGCTGCGACTTGAAGGCACTTTACATACACATAAGTATCACAACATCTTTTTAAGGAACCCTGAGAGCTGTAGTTCTGTGCAGAAGCCAGAAAGAACACTCTTAAAACCACAGTTCCATGAGCATAAGCTGGTTTAATGACACATAATTAAAAGGTTTTCTTGGGCATGCACAAGTGAACACACATGCATACTTTTTCTTCCTGCAGCTCCTGAGTTTTGGGAATACTTATTTTGCTAACATGGGGGGGGGGGCACTACATTTTGGTACTAACCGCAAAGTTCTTTGGACAGCAGCCTAGGGTTCTAGTCTAGAGGTGGCCTAAACACCACCAGCTATTACAATCCAGGTCATCCAAGCTGTGCTTTCATTACATTAAAAACAATACTGTGCTGTGCTTCCTTTGGTGTGAGGAGCTTTTGGTTTGTTTGTTTGTTTATTTGCTGTCTCAAAGAGCTATTCAACAGACTAAAATGTAATGCAATGATTATTTTTACTCTTCCCGTGCAACAATAACATATTGGCCACTATGTTGTTCTGAGATAGTGAAGATGGAACTGAATCCTATTTGAAACTTCGCAAGTTTCCAATTTCTTTTTTAAAAAACCCTCATTTCTATTATGGTATGTTTTAAAGTCAATACTGCCATGGGGGGGGGGAATCTATGAGGGTTTTCAAATTCAATAAGCAAGGGTGGAAAGGAGGCATTCCTCATCCCAGCCCCAGCAGAATCATAGCAGATCCTTAATTTTGCCCTCTACACTGGAGGTCTTCAAAGTCATCCATCTGTTCCAAGCACACTGACAGCACAAAGTGCTTTTTGAGTATCTAGATGTACAGTACTCTCGTAACATCCTACTGTTGTGAAGCTCCTTTGAAAGATAGCTTATGTGAAAAGTAATTGAGCTTTCTGTGATTCCTCACTCATATGGGCCCGTGTAAGTACAAATGCGGAAGCTGAGAAATTGTACACTGACAGCGTTTTTCAAGTTGGAAAGCCATGAATAGGAAACTTAGACAATGCTGAATTTGAGCTTTTGCAGGGAACCTTATTTATGGCCAATTGAAAAAGGTATGCATCATTTTAAAAAATGAAGATTTAATCAGAATCATGGCTGACTCTTTTCCGAAGCTAGCCAGAGCTACAGCTGGAAGCACTGAGAAACCAAAAGGGAAATGGAAGCAGATGTTTGAGCTTCAGATACAACCTGAACCCAACTTCTACTTGCCTTAAAGCTTGTGTTCTATGTACAACACTGACAGGAGTTTTGCTTTGAAGCTGAAGCTGAGCCCACAAACAAAATTCGGGAGGGGGGCTTTTTCCATTTGCCATATTGGAGGACCACCAAATGCAGCAAAGCATGTGCTATAGTTTCTTAGGACATTAGAGCCGCTTAGTATCCTGAGGGTTCTGTGATACAGAGAGAAGCCAACCCTTCATTATGTCAGAAACTTTTGGGAGCTGGATGCCCAGTCCTAGCATAGACCCCTAAGGATGGCAAAGGGCAAGATGCAAGTCCTGAATGCATATTACAGTGAAGGTATATACATCCTCCATGTGCATGCATACATCTGCTCAGAAGAAAGAGCCAATAATGAAGCCAGAGATCAGTACTATGTAAATAATGAAGCCAGAGATCAGTACCAGATAAATGTAAGATATAAATTGCACATACAGCCATGTATGCATTGAATGTTGCATAAGAATTAGTCACTGTGCTTACAAAGAAAAAAATGTGTATAATGTACACCAATTGTATGTGCATTCCTCGTAACAGGTACATTCAAACACACATGCCTGTCTGATTAAATACTGTAGAACTCCAGTTTGTTTGACAGGATTTGTTCAGATATAATTAGCAAAAGTATATCTCATGTGTTCTCTCCACAATTCATAGATAGTTCCCACACTTGATGTGTTTGCTTTCCCAGTTAAGTGTTTAATTGAAGCTACAGATAGTTATTTAGTGAATCTTAAAGGCTGTACCTGCTTTGTCACATAACTAGTTCTGTTAAAGTATTAAGCAGGAGTCTCTAATATAGGGGTTTGCATTTTGACAATTTCAAATGGAAATTATGCCAAAAATTGATGATTTTGTTTTGTATCCAGAATGACAGAAGATGCTCTTGAAACTTTGGGATTCCTGAAATTTATATGCCAAAAATTTCAGGATTTTTTTACAGGTTGTTTCAGCTTTGGGACAGACCTGCCATCTGAGTTCAGGTGCCAGGTCTATGCCACTGTTTTACTGGCAATTGTCTGGATGCCAGGTCCACCACTCATTTTAAACATTGGAAATAGACCAGGCATTCATACTCCAGAGGTCAGGTTTACCACCAATTGAAAACAGTGGCAGAAGGCCTGACCTCCAAGTGGATTCCAGGACTACTAATACCTGATATTCCTGAAGCTGGGGAAAAAAATCTGAGATAGATTCCCAACATAGTATCTGGACTCCCAGAATTTCAGGATAACAGTAATCATGCCCTTTCTGAAATACTGAAACAAAATTAAAATGTAATACGCTGCCTACATAACTGCAATATCATTTAAAGTTTACTCCTTCCTCTTTTTATTTGCATCTGCAACTGATTAAGGAACAGACTGACCCTGGAATCTGAGGAGGCATGATCTATGCTTCTTTAATTATATCGAAACATTAAAATATCATCAGCATGTTAATTTTATCTTCCCAATTGTATGCAATTTTATTCAGTATCTCTGTTTCATTAGTTTGGAATTATCAATTTATTCTGACTGTAGGAATGCCACAGAAGCAGCTGGCCTCCGGTGTACAAAAATAATTTTATTAGATGTTTACTGCTGTTTTAAAAAATGGTTTGTTTATGACGAAAACCCTGCTCAGAATAAAGCAACATTGCCAGACAGTAACAAGGTCAGTACAGCTTGACAGAAGTGAAAGGTATAATTTCACCTAAAATCAGGAAAAAAATAAAGATACCCACGTTTACTTGTTTGTTTATTGACTTCATTTATACCTTTCTTGTCTCCCCAGCAGGACCCAGAGTGGCACACATAATTGTCCCCTTGTCCCTTTTATTCTTACAACAACCTGTGAATTAGGTTTGGATGAGAGTGTGCCACTAAGCTTTCATGGCAGAGTGAAATCTGGGAAAACATCTGTGGGTTGTGGAAAATATAAGATATACATTTTTGCAAAGTACTAAACCTCTTGGAAGAATCTGCACCTCCGCAGCTCCCCACAAATATGTGGATGGTGGGTTGGTGGACCACTTTTATCTGTATCCAAAGAATGCTCATGAGAGAAGAGAAAGAGACTTGGGACTTGCTAAAGGTGGGCCTTCCATGCATAAATTCTCAGTTGCCTTGGCATCCGGCCTACCCTCTTTTGCATCTGCAGTTTAGGACTAGCCATGTTGGCAGTAGTCATAGTGAAGGCTTCCCTTTCACCATCTGTAACACCAATCAGGATTTGGGGCTTCTTGCCCAGGTAGTGGGTCAGGGTATCTGACAGAGTGTTCAGGATACAGTTTGGAGCAGGACAGAATAAAATATGGGTCTAAAAAGAAGATACTATCAGGTGCAAAGTGTTCTATGACTTATTGAAAGCTTTGGGTGTTTTAGCACAAGTACCAGCACAAAGGGCAGAATAACGTGAACCCTCATAAAAAATGCTTGACTTCACATACTCATGGAAGTTCTGGTTCTTACATCTGGATGTATTTACAGGCATCCATAGAACTGGACTGGCTTAAACTAATCTACTATTCAATAAAATTAAGTGTCAAAACATTTTAGAATCACATTATGCTCCTGTGTTGGAAGGGTTTTTTTTTTAATGTCCCTTTGATAAACTTTCCTTGCCAAATAGGTCCTTGATCCTCAGCACGGAAGCCCATTATCTGATTTGGCATCTATTGGGTGCTGCGTGCATAGCTGTTTTGTCTTTTTGGGAAAGAATATTGGTATAAAAACATCTAGCCTTATTCTGGCATGGAGCTGGCTATATCCCATGATAATAAATGCTGGGCATGTTTGAATAGACATTCATAAGAATATGTTTTCCAATGAATTTTATGCCAAGGTTTTGACACAACCATCAGTTATGCCAGATACAAATAATTTACTCTCTGTCAGTTCAAATACACAGTCTTGTTTGGACTGCTTAAATCTATACTGGCACCAAAATACAATAAGCAATATTGCTCAACTGTAGAGCTGAAAACATAGACATATGTGTAAGGTGCCAGCAACTGAACAGTAGAGCGGAAATTAATTTGGGAAGAGAAATTTCCAAGCAAACCCTCCTAACTCAAATTTGATTGCAAAAATTCAAATTTATATTGTAACTTAAAGCCCCCCCCAATCATTCCCAACAATGGATATTTAGGGGTTTAGTAAAAGTATGGAATTTGGCAAATTGGTGGTTCACCAATTTGCAGTGCAATCCTAAACAGTATTACACTCTCCTAAGTTTACTGAAGTTAATGAGCTAAAGCAGGGGGTAATACCACTTAAAAGTGCACTGCTGGTGCCTTCATATGTTGAACGCCATTGTGGAGTAGCGGTTAGAGTACTAGATTATGATCTGGGAGACCCGGGTTGGAATCCCTGCTCTGCCATGGTTTCATTCTAACATACCTCAAATGGTTGTTGGGAGGATAAAATGGAGAAGATAAACCACTAAACAAAGAAAGAAAGGAGAAGAAAAAACAAAGAAGAAGAGGAGGAGGAAGAGTTTGGATTTATACCCTGCCCTTCACTACCCGAAGGAGTCTCAGGGCATCTTAGGATCCCGTTTTCTTCCCCTCCCCACAATGGACATCCTGTGAGGTAGGTGGGGCTAAAAGAGCTCTCTCAAGAACTGCCCTTGACAGAACAGCTCTGAAAGAACTTATGATCGACCCAAAGTCACACCAGCAGCTGCATGTGGAGGAGTGGGGAATCAAACCTGGTTCTTCCTGATTAGAGTCTATGCTCTTAACCACTACACTAAACTGGATAGGAGAGGCCTCAGCTGAATATAATGCCATAAAGTTCACCCTCCAAAACAGGTATTTTTCTAGGGGGGCAGATATCTGTCATCTGGAGTTCAGTTGTAATTCTGGGAGATCTCTAAGTACCCCTTGGAGGTTGGTAACTCTAGCCCTGGAAGCAACCTCTGGGTGACTTGATACCATCTGACATGCATGACTCAGCTAGGCCTGGCTGTTTGCTACTGTTCAACAGCAGACACCTGATGAAAATCAGTATGGTGTAGCAATTAAAGCTTCAGAGAAGGGTCTGAAAGATCTAGGTTTGAATCCCCATCTTGCTGTGGAAGCTCACTGGTTGTTTTTGGACCAGTCATATACTTTCAGCCTAACCTGTTTCACAGAGTGCAGGTAAAAAGGAGGAATGGAGAATGATGTAGGCTGCTTTGACCCCCACTTTGGAGAAAGCTGGGGTCTAAATAAAGTAAATAAATAATAAATATAGCTGAAGATGGGAGGCAGATAAAACATAGGTTGGTGAATGGCTCAGGAGATAATGAGACAGGGAGAGGATATGGGGGTTGCCAGGGGGAGGGATGGAGGAAATAGTGTGGAGACGGGAATAGGGGGGAAAGCAAAGTGCCACCCAAAAATTTCTTCAGGGTTCCCTACCATGCAGGTAGGCCTGACCCAGTAGCTTGCACAACAGAACTGGGCCAAAGTTTTCCTAGGAAGAGGCTGTTGGTGAGGGAGAGAAAACTCACCTTGTACTAACAGGCTAAAAGCAGATAACAGAAATGTGCTCCAAGTATGCATTGAGCAATGAAAATAATAAAGCCATCTATATACTAATCGCCAAGTTGGCCATTTTTATATTTTTTATTGATAATTCTATATGCGACAATATAAGAAAATATAATACAGTTACAGTGCAAATTAACTTATTTAAACTTATGGAAAGAAGTGCAAGAAATAACTCTAAACAAACCAACTATCAAATCTGAATCAGGATTTTTTATACAGTGTGCAGGTGCAAAAAAAAAAAAAAAAAAAAAAGTGGATATATTCCTGTATTAAATTCCACAGAAACAAATGAACTTAGTGAACAGGATGTTCAGATTAATACTAGATCCCTATAGTATCTGTTTTGTGGCAAGATATTATGTGAAGTGATATAATCATAGAATGGGTACTATTTTTCTACAGTTAGTTGTTCTGTGATAAATTTCTGATAGATATAGATTGTTTGTTATTTTGTCCATCAGAAAATGCTCCCATATTTTATTGAACCAGATTTCTCTTCTTGAAGGCTGGTGGGATTTCCATTTCAATGTGATAGCTGTTTTGGCCACTGTGAGCAGACTCCCAATAAGGTCCCGTCTACTCGAAGAGAGTGATGGGTCATGCCAGAGATTTAGAAGTATAGTTTCTGGTGTCATTAGGATTACATGACCCGTGATCAAGTGAATTTGGGATGCTATCTCTGTCCAGAAACCCTGTATAACAGCACAATCCTGCCAGCAGTGAATATAGGAACCCGCCAGTGTTCCCTCTAAGCTGAATTAATGTGAGCTAGTTCACAATTTTTTAGCCTTCGGCTCACACATTTTTGTCTTAGCTCAGGAAGGATGGCTCCAGAGCAAACTAACTTATGCAGTAGCCAAATCACTTGCTCACAACTTTAATGCCAGAAGCTCACAAAGTAGAATTTTTGCTCACAAGAACCCACAGCTTAGAGGGAGCATTGGAACCCACCTCCCCACAACCTTTCCAGCATAGAGGAGATTTGGAGGATGTGATAAGAGCCAGCTTGTTAGGGGTGAGGTACCATCTCGTTAAAATCTTGAAATTTTGTAACTTGGTCATTGTGGTTGAGGTTTTGATAAGTGTATTTGTCCATATGTTTAGATCAGTGTTCTTCAGAAAGCTCCATTTTGCAGTCTCGCTGCCATAATCTTTGATAGTTCAGCAATTTGGGTTTGTTCAGCTGAAGGAGAGCATTGTAGATCTTGGTAATCAGACCTTTTTTTCCTGAACTTGCATCATCGAGAAGTTTTTCAAAGTCCGTTTTTGGAGCGGCTAGGATTGCATTAAGTTTCTGTTGTGAAGTCATATGCTGTAGCTGGAGATAGAATTACCACGGGATTTTGTGGTCTATCTTCCATTCAAGATCTGTTTTTGAGAGAATGTCTGTTTTTGAAGCTATGTCTACCAGTCGAGTGACCTTGGTCTGCATCAATATAGTTGATAATTCTGCATCTGCCTCCTGTGGGAACCAGTCTTGATGCAAGAATGTAGAAAAGCGAGAAAGCGGAGGTACCAATTTGCTTTGGAATATATCCCAAGTTTTAAGAATATCAGAGAGAAATATTTGATCATGGATTGTTGTTGGACACACTGACAATTTATTCCAAATGATCTCTGCTATGGCCATAGATTTGGAGAATTTGTGGAAGGATTTAGTCCATACTGTCCGATTGTCCACTTTTAACAGTTTGACCACTGTTGCCATAAGGGAGGCATTATGATACTTTTTGATGTCGAGCCAAGTTGGCCATTTTAAGATATAGAGGGGCAGGTTGGCTGTTGAGTGGGAAGGAAATAGGGTTGCCAACTCCAGGTTAGGAAATTCCTAGAAATTTATGGAACTTTGAGGAGGGGAGAGACCTCAGAGGGGTATAATACCTCCAAATTTCACCCTCCAAAGCAACCTCAAGGGGAAGGGGGAACTGATATCTGTAGTTGGGAGGTCTGTTGTGGTTTCAGGAGATCTCCAGGACCCACCAGTATAGATAATATGTATGCATGCATGTGCTGTCGGGTCACAACTGACTTAGAGGAGGGGCTGTGGTTCAGTGGTAGAGCATCTTCTTGGCATGCAGAAGGTCCCAGGTTCAATCCCCAGTATCTCCAGTAGGTGATGGGAAAGACCACTTCCTGAGACCCTGGAGAGCCGCTTCCAGTCTGAGTAGACAATACTGACTTTGATAAACCAATGGTCTGATTTAGTACAAGGCAGCTTCATATGTTCATATATGTTTACGGTAACCCCAGCAAGGGGCTTTCAAGGCAAGTGAGAGTATTCTTTGGTAGTCCTCCATTCAATACCAACCCTGCTTAGTTTCTGAGATCTGACAAGATTGGGCTATACCATACCATTCCACATCCCATGTGGATAATATCCAGCTGTATTTCTACTCAACATCTGAGTCATGGGGCTGTGGAAGTCTTTAACAAATGCCTGGAAAGGGTAATGGGATAGATGAAAGTCAACTAACCAAAGCTCAATCCAGACAAGAGTGTGGTGCTGTTGGTCAGTGGTATTTTCCCAAAGTGTTTCCAAAGTGTTCTGAAGTTGCTTTTTTCCAAAGTGTTTCCACAGTAGCTGTTAGCAACAGATGAAGAGAGACATTGCATTTTAGATTGAAAACTGGCTTGCATCTTCAATAATCTAACTATCTGGTTCAGTCATTATTCTAAGTGATATTTCATGCCTATCACATGCTATACAATAATTTGTCATTTTGTGCTGTGTTTGGTGACAGGGGTTAAACTGGTATGCATAGAAGTATATTGTTTCCACACGTTAATTTCTTACCTCTTTTCTCTGCTTAATTGTTCTTTCATTCAAAGCGGGCTTAGAATTTTGAATGAATAAATCATGCTTTTCATAGAATATCTTTGAAGTATAACACACCTTTCAGTAAGACAGCCAATCAGGATTTAAAGACTCGGAGAGATGCTTAAATTCTCTATTATCCCTCACAACATTTCTTTCATATCATATAAAAGACTACAGCATCTACCATAAAGTGTATAGGCTGGAGGCGATTTACAGATTGGCTTGATTTCTGTGTGTTCATTGCCTCAATGAGAAACAATCCCCCTCGGCTCTCCCCTCCTTCTATCCTGGCAGTTATGTATATGAGATGATAAGAAATATAGGATTTGGCCTATAACATTTTGGTTGCACTTTAACCCCTTAAGGGAACATGTCAAAGTTGAGTGCATTTTGACTATGATACTATAATCACTGATTCCAGGGTTGACATACAATGTCAATTTTAGGATGCAAATTTAAGCAAAGACACAAAACAGCTAGGTTAAATTTAATGGCAAATCTAGGGTAGATATAATTTTGGAGAGCCCAAACGGGATTGGTTTATTTCCTCCACTCCTTCTGTTTCTCTTGCACTCTTGTTGATAAGGTCCCTTTCTCTGTGCTCTACAATGGTATTCAATTCACTGTAAATTACATCATCCCCTGATCCATCAACATTCAGAATTCATTAGAGTTAACTGAACAGCTCCAACACAGACTGCACGGCTTTTTTATGCAAGTGTTTTAAAACTGACAGCAGAAAGAGGAAATTTCTTATTAAATCTAAGGCACAGTTCCTGTGGTTAAAAGAGTGGCAACTTAACTGGACGCTCCTAACTTAACAGAGAAATCTGTGGTACTTTCTGATTTTTCCGCTTCACAATCTACCTGCAGTGTTTTTGTACTGTGTTTTGGTTACAACGTTGGACTAGAGTCTGGGATTCCCAGGTTTCAATCCCCAGTCTAGCATGGAAGCTCTCTGGTAGACCCTGGGTCAGTCATTCTTTCTCAGCCTCACCTACCTACCCTGCAGGTTTGTTGTTGTGGGGATAAAACAGAGGAGGGGAGAATGGTGTTGTAAGCCACTTACATAAGTCACTACGCCTCTTTTCTTTTTTTCCTTATCTGAAGCAATAACATTTTTGCCCAACTTACTCTTTTGTGTTCTTTAGGGCCATGTTATCAACTATTTTGTGCACATACATTTTCACACAGTTATACGGGAGGTGTAGTTCTCCCCTCACATGATTTAATTGACTGACCCGGCCATCCATAATGCTGAGTAGACTTCAGCTCCACTGCTTCAAGGATACAAAACTCTACCACCATAACTGCTGCAAAGCTATTCAATAACCATTTAAGCCTGTGGACAGACAGGTGAGCAGATCAGACATTCAGGTCACAGGTGATTGCCACTGTCAAACAGAATGTTTGTTTACTGAAATATTTGGTGTGAAGTTCATGGCATCCCTACTCAACATATGCCTTGTGTTGACTGCCCTCAGTCTACCATTCAGTGATCACCACCTTTCTGTCTGCTTGGTTTGCATGTGTCAATGCCTCCTGACCACCAGTCCTGATGCTTACTTCCAAGGGGAGACAATATAATAATCAGATCTCTGGTGTACTCAGGTTCTCTGCTCACTCCAGCTGCATGGTGAGAAATCAAATGCAAGGTTTGTGAACTCTAAATTTTAACCAACACTGAAGTAAAAAAAAGAGAATAGCTCCTCATGTCCACTGAGGACAAAACAACAATGAATGATTTAAATCCCAAGAAAGAAGACTGAGGTTAAACATTTAATGAAAGATAAAAGGGTTCTTCAGACATGCCTATCATCACAATCTTTATTCATTTCATAAAAGCTTGGATTGCGTGGGTCAGCTTGGGATCCACAAAGAAGTGAAATTGAAAACTCACGTCTTCAGTGTAGTTTACACAGGCCCACATTTCCAATAACAAAAGTAACAGTGACAGTGATGTATAGTTTTTTTTATGAAGCCTGATAACTGATGGATATGTGATCTTATAAATGCTTAGACAAACTAATGCACATAATTATATTTTCCATTTGAAGTCTATTGCTAGGCATTATAATACAATATCATTAGTCGAAATGGCCACAATGATGCAGCCTGGGCAGTTTGTCATGGTAATTACAGGGTGATTATTTTTGACTGAAATAAAGATTTCAGTTTTAGTATGGTGGAGAGCATAATCACAAATTAGAAGCTGCCTCAGAGTTAAACAAAAATATTGGGAGGGCTTTAAATATGGATTATTGTCTAATGCTGAAACAATTTCTTTTAAAAGTAACGTGCACACATTTGGTTAAATCTCCCTCTCCCCCTCTCTTTCTCATTAGCTTTAAAGAAGCCCTGCCAAAACTGGTCACAATTATTTAATTAATAGTTCCAATGCTTAAAGGTTTTTAATGTATGGGGGAAATTTAGGCATACTAAGTAGGGTTGATGTCATAATTTACATAACTGCTAAAATAGGCTTTTTTGAAAAAAAAAATTGACACAAAAATAGATCATTTGTCTTTCCTGTTTTTGAAATGGTTGATTAAAGTAGACAGTGTCCTAACATCTGTATTGAAAACTATATTAATCAATTGATTAATCACAGGGCATTAATCAAAATCTTCCCTAAGTGTTCTACTTTTGGAGCAGCTCTTAGTATTTTCTATCAGATTCCTTTTAAGGCTTCCATTATAGAGATTAAATTTGGGTGGTAAATATTGAAGGGGTTGAGGCGCATGTGCCTTTCCACTTGGAGGTCACAGCGATAGCTCATTAGTACTACTTTTAATGGGATAAGAAGCAAAAGTTTTTAATATGTGGCTCAATCAATTAATCAAACAGGCAGCTGATTCTTCTTCCCATAAGTATTCTGTATCTTTAGAATATGCAAAGGGATCTCTGCTAGCTTCTCTAGATCTTGAGGTTTATAAGGTAAACTTTTTCCCCCCAATTCAACTGTAAATGAAATGTACACGTACTTGCGGCAATGGAATACAGCTCTTATTTATTTTGTTCAAAGGAATCCCATTTCCAGGAAGGGCATAGTTAGTCATAAGACTTTCCCCTTTGCAAGATGCTCAAAGCTTTTGAGTGTCAGGAGTGAAAAAGCTGTCTTGCTCAACAAGGGGTTTCCAGTATTTCCGTCAGTCAAGTCACCCCTAGATGGCCTACACAGCCAAGCTGATTAAATGGTGATTTCAATATTTGTTCTTGCTTGTGCTTTTTACCCCAATTGTTAGGGATGCCAGCCTTCAGGTGGGACCTGGGGATTCCCCAGAATTACAGCTCATCTCCAGACTAAAGAGATCAGTTCCCCTGGAGAAAATGAATGCTTTGGAGGGTGGACTCTGTGGCATTCTAACCCATTGAGGTTCCTGTCGTCCCCAAACTCCACCCCCAAATCTCCAGGAGCTTTACAACCTGGATCTGGCAACCCTATCTCCCCATCCCTTGCTGGTGGCAGGGGTGGGGGACACAACCTGGCAACCCTATGTAGTCCTATTTTGTTTTTGAACTTGTCATAATACTGGCATTCAAGTAGGTTGTATTTTGTGAAGCAGTAATTGGTTGCAAGACCATTATCATTTGCAAGACCATTTAAGTCTTCATATGAATGCAAAAGGTTAATCAAATACCTATATCTCTGTGATTCACCTAGAAAGAAGATGTGGCTTATACTCAGGAGAGTTATTCATTGCATACAGCAGGCTAAAGTATTTTGAGATTTTATGTTTGCATTTGGGATTCTCTAGCTGAAGTAGGTTTGAGAAGGGGAAAAGTAGGTGGAGCCAGGTAAGCAAAAGCAACAGACACCTTAGAAGCTTCCTAAGACAGTTTACAGTACAGGAAGATAGGTCTTACTATCTCCTGACTAACCTTTAGAACCCATATTTTTGTTCCATCCCCCAGCCCCATCAGACAGTGAAGGGCTCATGCCAGCTGAACCCAATAGAAAATTCAACTACATAAAAATAGCATTAAAAGCTATATAAATTCTAAAAGATGCATGAAGTTCACCTCTATGAAATCCAAAGCCAGCACATGTACGGGCATGAATTGGATGGATGGGAAAAACTTTGGTAGGTTCTAGGTTTGTGAGGTGACGTTGGTGAAAGTTCAATTGGCATGAACTTTCCACAAACTTTCAAGTTGTTTGTGGAGGTTCCTGGCTCTTCATGAATGGATACATTTCCAGACAGACTGTCTCCATTCAATCAAAATGTTTACCAAACTTCAAAGCAAGAGGGGGGTGGAATTCTCCAACCTTGGAAACACTCAGGTTGATTTCAAACTACTCATGTCAGTTTCAAGAAATTTTTTCAGTTTCATGTGTTCCCTTTAGGTGTTCCCTTCCTATTTTCTTGCACAGAGCTTGCAAAATCCCCCCTTGTTTGAATTTGTTTTGACTCTGTGCTTTGAAAGCAGTCCTTTAAAACTTGCGATGTCTGTGGCACTGGGTTCTGCTGGGCATTCTGCACATTGTACCTGCAGGGATTCTCTGGTTTGACATTAATCCCTCTTTTGCTTGCCACAGTGGCACTGGGTTCTACTGGGCTCTAGTACATTGCAGTGGTTCTGCTGGGCTTGCAAACCCCCCCCCCATGCTTGGAGTGTGATTCTGTGTGTCACGTCTGTCCTGTTGAGCTGGCATTATCACAATGGCATTGGGTTTTGTTGGGCACTAGTGCATTGCACTGCTTCCGCTGGGGGATGTACTAAAAGAAATTAAAGGATTCCCCATTGGAAACAATGGGATAGGCTTGAAGACCCATTAGAGATAATGGGAGTCAGGAATGCTGATTGACTTGCATGTACTCCAATGAAATAAATTACAGCACAAAACACTTGCAATGACAATGCAGAGTGGATTTTCAATTAGTGTCTAAGGATCCAGATAAACTGCTCTGGGCTGGAATAACAGGCCCCAGAATGGAATGTTGGTACCCAGAAATAGAATGTGTGCTCTGGAACTGGAATGACAGCCCCCAAAGTGGAAGGACAGCCCCTCAGAGGAGCAGAAGTGCCCTGGGAGTGGAACAACAGTCCCAAGACTGGCAATGATAGCCCCTGGGAGTAGGAGAAGTGTTCTGGGACTGGAATGAAAGTTCCTGGAGTGGAATAACAGCCCCTGGGACTAGAAGTATTCTGGCACTTGAATGACAGCCCCCAGATTGGAATGACAGTCCCTGGAAGTAGCAGAAGTGTTCAGGGGCTGGAATGAGAGTCCCCAGAGTGTAATGGAAGTCCCTGGGAGGAGCAAAAGTGTTCTGGGACTCAAATGGCAGTGCCCAGAATAGATTGATGGCCCATGGGTCATGGCAGAAGTGTTTTGGGTCTATAATGACAGCCCTGAAGGGGATTGACCACTTGTCATTCCAGTCTCAGAACTCTTCTGCTCCTCCCAGGGGATGTCATTCCACTCTGCAGGCTGTCATTCCAGTCCCAGAACATTTCTGCTACTCCCAGGGGTTGTCATTATACTCTGGTAACTGCCATTCCAGTTCCAAAACAAATTTTGTTACTCCCACTAGGTCATTCCACTCTAGGGGCTGTCATTCCAGCTCCAAAACACTTCTGCTACTCCCAGGGGCTGTGATTCCACTCTGTGACCTATCATTCTAGTGACAGTAGACTTCTCCTTCTCCTAGGAGGCATCATTCCACTTTGGGAGCTGTAATTTCACTCCAAGAACACTTCTGCTACTCCCAGTGGCTGACATTTCACCACCTTCAGTTTCTATTGCAGAGATTCTCTCGCTTGACCTTAATCCTGTTGGGTTTGCACTGCCACAGTGGCACTGGTTCTGCTGGGCATATTGCACTGGTTCTGCTAGGCTTGCAAAAATGCCCCGTCACCAGGTAGAGGAGAGTCAGCCAGAGATCCTCTGCAAGTTTTGTGTCTCTAACATGCCAGGGGGCCATTCTGCCACACCATGAACCTCACAAACTGAACTGGTTTGTGATGGTTCATGGTTAATGAACTGGGCACACCACAAACCTAACTAAACCTCATTTTCCCAGTTCATGCCCATTCCTAGCCAGCACTAAAGTGGCCAACCAAAAAATAAACAGATCATAAAAAGTTAGCTATACAATATAAAAAGGCATTCACCTAGTGGAGAAGACAGTTGGTGACACACACATCTATTTGCATGCTGGGAGCTGTCTCTTTTGACTGAGGAAAGCCCTTGCACATGCAGGTGTTCTCTATGCATAGATGATCCCATTTCCTAAAGAAATAACTTGATTAGACCAACAGATTTCCCTCCTTCTCTGCAGGGACCTCCAGTGCCATGTGGAGCTTTAGTGGTTCAAGAAGTCCTGATTGTCACAGCTGGCAATAGAAGCAGCATTCCTGCTCATGAGTCCATATAATAATATTAGAAAAAAATGGTAAATTCTTCCGCTCCCTATGAGAAGGCTTTCTCCAGACAGCATAGTCCTTTCCCCTTTGCAGCTTCCTTGAGCCATGTAAAGGAATTGCCAGGGAGTCTTGTTAGAAGAAAAGATGGGGAGGGAGAACCCTTCCACTGAGTAAAATCAGACATTCGTACTTATGTTAGCGAGGATGACATTCAGAGCAGTCTTCCTGATGTGATGATGGGGGCCAGTTGCTACTGGTTTGCACTCTGTACTGGTGGAGTTATAAAAATCTGCTTCAATGTGCAACCAATCATGATGCTCCATTAAAGCAATGGGGCGACTTCCTATTTAACTCTATTAGCGCACCCTGGAAATGATTCCGCATTAAAAAAAAAGTAGTTGAAGGTGTTGTCATATAATTACACGAAAAAGAAACATGCTCCTGAAAGTCTCACAATAATCAACAATACCTATTTGGAAATAAAATCATAATAGTGAAGAAAGACGCCCCTCTTCCTGTGTCGTTCTTCCACAGCTGAGCTCAGTTTTCCCCTTTGCTGTTGATGGTGAAGGTTGGTTGCCTTCAGCAGGGAAGGGAATGCAATCTGCATAATTCCCATTAGTTCTTCATCACGCAAATATATACTGATAATAATTCTGTAGTGGGTTAGTTTGTGGCTAATCATCTCTGTACTTAGCAGCAGGTGCTGTGGCAGTATTGGAGGAAAGTATCATTCATTGTGGAAATTACAGCAGCAGAATTTGTCTAAAACACCTCCCCCCCCCTTTTAAAAATAATAAAATTACATGTAATATTTCATCAGCTCAAGCTCATGAAGGTCACAACAGTGATGACTGACATGTTGGCATCCTCATTTTATTACACTGAGGCAGGCTCAGTTGGCGCAGGAGAGGAAGAGGTTTTTGATGCCTGAGTTATCGTTATGCTTCCATTCAGATTCACTGTGTGACTGTCTGCACAAAGGTATTAGGGAGACAGGAGAGGACAGGACCACTCAGTGTCTACACCAAAGCAAAAACTTCCAGGAGAATTGAGGGGGGAAGGAGCACTGTGTTGGGTGGGATTATGTTTATCTCATTTATTCCTTTAATGATATTGGCCTATGGTTTCTTAGTCTCCCAAAGAAATCAGTTGATCGGACTAGATATTAAAAAGCAGGAATTTGGAAACCAATAGGCTATCTGCTGCTACCTACAACCTCCTCCCACGTGTCCTTGTGTTTCTGCGAGGGTCTTCAGGCTTCAATCTACTGGTTGTTGCCCCACTTTGTTGGAGCCCGTGCCTTCTCCATGTAGCTCCCACTTTGTAAAATGGCCTCTCTGAGGAAGTTGGGGGGGTGCTGAAAGACCATTTCATTGGCAAGGGCTTTTAAGAAGGCACACACTGTAGGTAGCTTTTGAAGGGAGGGGGCTATATGGGGTTTTATTTTGTATGTTTTATATTGGCTCTCTGGGGTCTCAGGCGGAGGTCTTTCACCTACAACCTGATCCTTTAAAAAAAAAAAAACTGGAGGCACCAGGGATTGCATTTGGGACCAAGAAATGATCTGCTACTGAGCTCAAGACCCTCTGATGTTTTGGAAGTATTGGATCTAGCCATCAGAGAGAGGGATTCTTTAGCTGAAGGAAAAGAATCCTGGAAAAGACTGTCCTTATGGGGTTTCCTCTCACCTATCACTAGGTAATATCTAGTGCGTGTTATATTATCTCTTTTTCTAATACATATTCTAAGACTGATTTCCAGTTTTTTAAATTACAGTGTTTTCTAATGTGAACTGGGGCTTTTAGAGAATCGATGTGTTCTGTCTGGTGCTAAAGAAACATTTGGTCAACAACTTTTTAAATATATTTTCAGTTGGAGGCTGCCAATTTTTTGTTTTGCTTTTCTTCCCTGAAGGCAAAAGATGTAACTTGATACCAGCTCCTCCCAGCATCAATTTATCTATTCTGATCTGTCAGGCATTCTACCCAGGATGCAGATGCCTAAAAGATCAAAGCCTGAAACCTCTTGTCTTCTCTCTCTCTCTCTCTTTTTGACATTCATCCTGATGAAGAATTCTAGCAGAAAATGAAAGTTGGCCCTAATAAAAGATATTGTATGGCATTTGTTTCTTGTATTTTCTTGGTGTGTGAATACACTTCTAAGTTAAGACCACTTTTCCTTCAGACATAGTTATTCTGTCAGTGGCTCATATGGTTATAATGTGATAATTGGCATCACATTCTGAGATCTGATTGTCTGTCTCTTTCATTTCTGTAATGTGGGATTAGCAGGGCCGGCTCCAGGTGTCTGGGTGCCCTAGGCAGGACAGCCTGGGACGCCCCCCACTGGGGATGCCAACCTCCCGGTGGGACCTGGAGACCGGGGGCGTCGGCGGGGCGCTGGCTTTCCTGGAGGCTCCGCAGCTGCGGGACCCCCAGGAAAGCCGGGAAGGGGGCGGGGGGTCCAGCCTCCACCCCCTCCCTCCCGGCGCCGGCTTTTCTGAGGGCCCCACGGCTGCGGGACCCCCAGAAAAGCCGGGAAGGGGGCGGGGGAGTCCAGCCTCCGCCCCTCCCTCCCGGCGCCGGCTTTTCTGTGGGCCCCGCAGCTGCGGGACCCCCAGAAAAGCCGGGAAGGGGCGGGGGGGTCCAGCCTCCGCCCCCTCCCTCCCGGCGCCGGCTTTTTTGCGGGCCCCGCTGGGAAGGGGGCGGGGGTCTGGCGGCGCTGGCGGGCGCCGGGTTAGGACGGCGGGGCGGAGCAGTTTTCGGGGGGGAGTGGGGCGCCATTTGGCGCCCCTCAGGCCGGGGCGCCCTAGGCGGGTGCCTAGTTTGCCCTATGGGCGGTCCGGCCCTGGGGATTAGGATTGGAACCAGGGAGTGAAAGAACTGGTTTTAACCCAACCCCCCATGGCAGTACTTTTTACCTTATCTGGCTATTTATAGCAATGTAAATATGGTGTATCTCCATCTTCTGTAGTTAAAACTATTATCTGTCAAGGACATTCGAATCCCACCTTTCTGTCTAGAAGTTCGAGCTAGCATACTTTCCCCACCTTTATCCTTGCAACCCTATGAGGTAGGTGAGGCTGAGAGTAGCTGACCCAAGCTTCTTTTGTCATCTTGAACTTACATCCAAAAGTGTGTGTAAATACCTTGCTGAAAATCTTAGCCTCTCCTCATTGAAATGGTGCCCCTACTAAATGTTTGTACTGGTACATTCCCCAGCAATGCTGTTGGGCAGTTTCTAATATATAATGCCATAAAACCTCCAATGAACAAAATAACATATGGATGTAAGATCTTAGCAAACATGGTGCAGACCCTGCAACGGGAGCTGCATCTTGTGAAACACACTTATTGTACCTGCCAGTGCAGTAAATTCCTGGCTAGGGCAGTTTGCAAAATTGGATGTCTTCGCAAGTGCTTATTTGGCATGGCCATTCTTCCTCCATTCAGACACATTATCTCTTATGTTGCCAATAGTTGTGCATATATAAAAAGACGATTTCGAAAACTGGAATAATTCTAAGTATGGCGTTTCAGCCCACAGCATCTTTTATTTTAGGGAGAAGAAGAAAAAAAGTCAAATTACCAGTCCTGAAACTGATGGGTTTAAAAGGAAAAATGAACATTGTCTTAATAATGGTACTTCAAATGCCATGACTATGATAGATTGGCTGTATTTGTTATCACTGCTCTCTGACTGCTGTTCTTTATTGGCATGTACCTCAGTTGTTCAAACAATACGACATCAGCACATGGCTGTCATATTTTCGTTGTTGGGAGAAAAAAGCCTACATTTGACCCTGCTTTGTTAGTGTGACACTGACTTGAATCCAGCTTCAGCACCTGACAATCTTACTAAACCCATTGAGACATCACTAGTTAATTATTGCCAACTGAATTTTTAATTTGCTCTGAAGATTACATGGGAAATGGAATCATTACGGAGAAGTTTGTTTTCCAAAGGGGCACTAGAGGGAGCTAAGGAATTGTATCATTGGAGCATAAGAATGGTGATGGGGGGGAGAATTCATTTAAAAACTTGCATTTCCCCTCCTTCCTGAACCTGCTGATTTTACAAATATGGCAGCTATGCCTCAGCAAATTATAAGCAATAATGAATTGGTTAATTTTCTGTAGTGAAAACTGCTAAGCCAAGATTATTAAATTACTGTATTTCTGCTTAGAGAAAGTAGCTACCCATCAGTAAATTAGGATTTCTAGCACTCTTTGGGGAAAGAATATTTTTTTACTATTATCCTTGTTTATCATTATTTTGGTCCAAACAGAATTAAAGTGCTTATTGTTAACTTTCTTGTGATACAACTTGCTTCCAGAAGTAATTGCTCTACAGTTGGCCATAAAGAAAAGGACTTGCACAAAAGAGCTGAAGTAGTTATTTGTAATGCAGCCGGCAGAGTATTCTGTGTATTCTCAGGTAGTAGCTCAACTGCAAGTTTGTATTTCCCTGAAAAAAAATCTGTAGTCTCAAGAGTCTTGCCAAATTCTTGCTAGGTGCAGGGGATTCCCTACCACAGAGGGCCCTTCCCACCGCTGATCAGCTGGATGGCAGATAGAAAAATGGGGGAGCGATGGGAAGGGTGATTGTCAGCATGATGCTGGTGGTGATGCTCTGGTGTTTAGCTAAAAGTCTATGGTTAAACCATACAGTTTTGGCTGGATGCTAGAGCATCACTGGTGATGCACTGACATTACTTTAGGTTGTGCCAGAAGTGACAACAATGAGTTGCTTGCAATGTCATTACAATGCTGGCAACATTTCCCACCCTACTCTGTAATCACTCAGGAATATGATGAGAGTCTTCTTAAGTAAACAAAGTATAACTTTATTCAAAATGAACAAGAAACACAAGGCCTACCATCCTGGTCAAACTAGGAAGAAAAAATGGATCTGAACAAGGGCCCAAAGAGAAGGAGAGGAAGACTTACAGCCTGCCATCCTTGCTGGGCACCTCCTGAAGGCTCTGCTGGGGCCTGGGCCTGGCCATCTGCTTGCTGTGCTCAATACTGGGACTGCATGCATCTGCATAAGGCTCCTCCCAGCTGGCAGCTGCCTTTCCTGCACCAGGTATTACTTGCCTGGGATGGGAGCCACCTGCCTTGGACTGAGTACAGCTTGCATGGGCCAGGAGCCACCTTTATTGGGCTGGGCACAGTTTACATAGGCTGGACAAGGCCTTTGCTGAGTCAGGCTCAGCCAATGTGGGACAACACTCACCTGGGCCAGGTGTCACCTTCTCTGGGCCATGCATGGCCTTTCTACCCTGGGCTGGTCCAAGTGGGAGGACAAGCCATCAGCCCACCACCAGGAACTTCCCTGATGGTGATAAAGTCTGCTCCTGCCTACCAGAACCCGTCATAGTGGGGTGCCTAGCCAGCTTACTCAGAGCCATCCCATTTTTTTGTATCCTGGAACTATAATAAAACATGAAATGGACTTCTGAATAATGCAAATTCCATTTCAGCTAGGGATGCCAACCTCAAGGTGGGACCTGGGGATCCCCTGGAATTACAGCGGCTGAGTTCAGACTGGCAGTTTGCAGCGGGAGCCAGTCGTGGCAAAAAAGCCCCGGAATAAACTGTTCCAGGTTTTCCCAGTCACATGGGGCCAACAGATGCAGGAGCATACCGGAAGGAGGCGGACAGGACGTTCAGACTGCTGGCCCGGAGGTGTGGCTCTAAATGGCTTTTTCCTCTATGTGTGTATGGGCGCATGGGCACATATGCGCTCATGTGCATAAGCACATCCGGCCGATTTGGGGTGGACCCTGTTGCACCAGCACCGCATTGGGTGGTAGAATGGAGCACAGCCAATCCAATCACTGCTGCCTTATGTGCAGAAACACCCGGCGCACACTATAGAAGCGGGTTGCTCCCAGCTTTTCGGCTTTGCGTTCACACTCCTGGGAAGCGGAATAACATGGGATTAAGGTGCTCTCCAGAATTTGCTACCACTTTTGTCAGGTATCTTTTTAACACGGGAGCGAAGTGGAACAGCACAGGTTTCCTACGGGTGGGGAATGCCAGGCAGATGTGCCTGTGTGAACACCCCCTTTAATCCAGTTGGGAAACGCGGCTGAAAAGTGGCTATAGTGGGGCAAATTGCCAGTCTGAACTCAGCCAGCTAATCTCCGGACTACAGAGATAAATTTACCTGGAAAACAATAGATGCTTTGGAGTGTGGACTCTATGGCATTGTACCCCACTGAAGTCACCGTCCTCCCCAGGCTTCATGCCCAAATCTCCAGGAGTTTCCCATCCTGGATTTAGCAACCCTACCCCCTCATCCCTTGTCAGCGGCCAGGGAGACATGGCACCTTAATTTCAGCTCTTGTTCAATTAAATTCAAAGAGGAACTGTGGCTTCTCAGTAGAGCACATATCTCACCTTCAATTAGTTCCACATTTGGCCCTGGGATTAGTTATAGTTTAATTATGTAGTCAGAGTTTATTTAGTTACAATTACCACACAGGTGCCATAAGACCCAGGCCTTAGGGTACAAGTCCAAAAGCCTACCCTAGTGTGTCTCTGTAGATGGTTGTATGTATATAAAATGGGCCATTGGCTTTAGTTCACATTCAAAGGAGGAGGAGGAAGCTGCACAACAGCAGCAGAAAGCAAGAATGGCAAGGACCAGAGGCAGGATTACATCAATCTTAAACATAAACTTCACCTATTAGTTAAAGAGCACCTGTTGCTTATATATAGTGGTGGGAAGTGCCATCAAGCTTCAGACAAGTTATGGTGACCCCATAAAGTTTTCAAGGCAAGATCTGTTCAGAGGTGGTTTGTCATTGCCTGCCTCAGCATAGTGACTCTGGACTTCCTTGGTGCTCTCCCATTCAAGTACTAACCAGGGCTGACCCAGTTTAGCTTCTGAGAGCTGGCAAGTTAGGGCTAGCCTTGGCTAACCAGATCAAGGCTGTTTACATATACTGACAACAAATATTCATATTTCTCATTACATTGCTCGCATTTTTCTCTTGAATCTTCTGTGTTCACAGTTTTCAGGCTCAGCACTATCCTATACATGTTTACTCCACCCAACAGAAACAGGTCCCATTTTTTAAAAAGTGATGTTAGCTTCCATTTTCTATCTGTTGGAATCTGTTATCAAATGTTTGTTTACTTTAATGGCTTCCAAACAGCATGTTAGCTTATTCTTCTTTAAAATGTTCCTATTTCTAAGGTAGATCACCCCCTTGGAGATAATTATGTGCTTTTGGCGAGGTTTGCTTTTCATTAGATGGATACTAATTTTGTCATCAGTAACATCCTTTCAAACATTTTATTATTTTAGTAGAAAAAAAAAAGAGATGGTAGCAATCAGCTTAGACACTTCACACCTCCTCTTCCCTAATGGTTGTTGATTGGGCCAAACTAGCCCGGGCCTTATTCTAACCATACAGTTTTGCCTACATGTTAGTTGTTGTTGTTAGAAACAAGACAGTAATGTGATGGTGGGATCCAGGATCCTCAGAGTTCACTGTGACTCGTTTGTTGGGGACCCAGAACCATGAAGAATTTTAGTGCTGGTTGAAAGTGCCATCAAGTTGCAGCCAATTTATGGTGACCCTGTAGGGTTCTCAAAGCAAGAATTATTCAGAGGTGGTTTGTAGGGACGGGCACGAACCGAAGCATGAAGCAAAATTCATCACAAATTTTGCCCTGTTTGTGGTTCACAAACAGAAGTTCATGACAGGTCTACCATCATGAACTTCCACAAACTTTTAAAGCCGTTTGTGGCAGTTCATGATGGTTCGTGGATGGAGCACAAAGCAGTCCCTTTAAACCCCTGCTTTCTCCCACCCCCCAAAGCTGCAAAAACAGTGCTCCCTGCCGCTCAGCTGTTTCAGGCTGCCTTGTGCAGTCACTTTAAACTTTAAAGTGATTGCAGAAGAGAGCCTGAAACAGATGAGTGGGGAAAGTGCCTCCTCACTGCACAACTTTTTTTTTGGGGGGAGGCTCTTTTCTGCAGTATCATCATCATCATCATCATCATCATCATCATCATCATCTTGATTTATTAATCACCCTACCCCAGCTTATGCAGGGCTCTGAGGAAAAGGCAAATTGCCATAAAACAGAATACAAAATTTAAAATTCCGCTGAGCCAGGCAAGCCAGGGAAGGCGGGGGGGGGGCCCTTTGGAAGTCTTCTCCAGTTCACCCACACAAGCTCCTGGAGGGGAGGGGAGGCAATTTAAACTGCCTTTCCTTCCCTTGGCTTGCTCGGGCTTCCTGCGGCTGCAAAGAGCCCGAGCAAGCTGGCTCCTGGAGGGGAGGGGAGGCGGTTTAAACTGTCTTCCCTTCTCTTGGCTTGCTTGGGCTTCCCATGACTGCAGGGAGCCTGAGCAAGCCACCTCTGGGTTGGGAGGGGAGATGGTTTAAACTGCCTTCCCTTTCCTTGGCTTGCTCGGGCTTCCCGTGGCTGCAGGGAGCCTGAGCAAGCCAGCTTCAGGTGGGGAGGGGAGGTGGTTTAAACTGCTTTCCTTTCCCTTGGCTTGCTCAGGCTTCCCACAGCTGTGAGCAGCCCAAGCAAGCCGGCTCCTGGAGAGGAGGGGAGGACGTTTAAACCACCTTCCCTTCCCTCCAAGGGCCAAAAGACATTTGGCTGGCCGAATGGCTCCTGAATCTGCTTTCATTTACGAAAGTAGCATTTGGGGGTCATTTGGGGGTCCAAAAGAGATTCAGCCGAACCTAATCAGGCTGAATTTTTTTTTGCACACCCCTAGTCATGACCCCTCTGGCCAGCTCACTGACTCAAATTCAGAGTCCTCAGGGGAAGAGGCTGAGGAGCCAAGGTTATCAGCTGAGGAAGACCAGCAGGGCCAGGGAGGGGCTAACATGGCAAAGGCGCTGGTTGACAACTCTGTTGGAGGCTGCAATCCAGTCATTGACACCAAATGCCCCCCAGGCTTCCACTGAGCAGGTCTCAAACCTGGATCCATAGCCCCCAGGACCTATTCCCACTCTGCAGGAACAGCAGCAGCAGAAGGCCCAGGCTGAAGTGGTCCAAAGGAGACGAAGTGCCACATTAGCAGTACACAACCCCATCCCAGAGCCACACAGTAAGAGTGATACTTCTTTGCAGAACCCTGGCCAAAGCACAGTGCAGCTGCAGGAGCTTCAACCAGCAGGGCAGCCAAGCCTGATTCCTGATGAACAATTGGTCCACTAGGCACTGATGAGCAATTGGCCCTGTGCTCCCGTTCCAGTCTACTCGCTCAGGTTTCATGATCCAGGCCTAAGGGCAGGACCCAAGAGGACACTGGACCAGCCTGCTTGCAGAGTGGAAGACTCCTTGTGCCTCTACCAGCTGCACTGGGTGTGGAGCTGCAGGCAGCATCTTGTTGATGCCAGAGTGAAGGCAGTTGCTGAGCCCAGAGGAAAAGAGGGGCTCAACACAGAGCATTTTCATTAGTGTCACCTCACCTTTGGATTGCTTTCCTCTTAAGACTCACCTAGCACATACCTATCTTTTAGTCATTGGGGCAAAACATTTCTAACCCCCCCCCCCGGCTTTTACCTAAGTGGCTTTATCTTTTTTTAAGCTGTTTGATAGTCTGCTTCTATCCTGAGGCTTGTTTTATGGATATTTTTAGCTTGATGTTTAATGCCCTTGGCTTGTTTTTAATATTGATAAGTTATTATGCTTTTAATGGTTCTGTGATACTATTTGACTTCTGAGCCACCTCAAGCAGGTCTCTGTAGAGGCAGCACATAAATTTCATTTAAAATACATAATAAATAAGTGCAGTGTTGGTCTTGGTTTCTCTGGTTTCTATTATGTTACAGTTTTATGGCTGGATCCGCAAGATCACTCTGTGCGGTTTATTTAACTACCTGAGATCCTCTGAACCCCCTATTGTGTTTACTGTCAGAGTGCTCAAGTGATAGGTTTGTTAATACATATGTCCGGGGGAAATAAGGAATCTAATCCATGTTAATAATGATCCTGAACATGGAACGGGAGGTGGGAGTTTTCTTCTTCAACAATGTGATCTTGAATGTATGTTGAGAAAAAAAACAACATCTATTTTCTGCCCATGGTCTAATGCAGACTGAGTTCACTGCTCTCCAGTACACCTTACTTTGTGTCCTCTTATGGCTTTTATCCTTATTGAGTTGCACTGAATTGTATACTTCCTACACAATTGATCCTTAGATGTGAAGAGCAGTGCTATTCCACCCCCCCCCCAGCTTGTGTAAGAAGGAATTATTTGGCTTTTTCATTCTTTGCTGTTTGTACTGTTTCCTTTTGCAAAACCATTTGACTGTGCATAATAACTTTCTGAAGTGGCGTGTTTGAACCGATATCAAAGGAAATTGACCAAATGAACCACTCATGAACAAGTGAGTCATTATCAATTACTAACTCATCAGAATTCCATGGCAAGTAAACTGCAGTTTAAACTATGCTATTATGTTACCGCTTGATGTGTTGTGCAACGGATCAATTTCATATAAATATGAATAGTAATCGCTAATGAGATCTTCTCTGTTTAATTCAAACCAATCTGTGCCACCCTTGGAACAAGAGCAACCAGCATGTAGAATATATGGTATCTTTTGCATTAATGTGTTAAATTTTTACAATTGCAGCAATAATCTTTGAAGGCAGTTTTCATGCTTGGTAAAAAAAAAAAATGTGACAAGTTCATCTCCATCCTTAAACATTTCATTAAAATGTACACTTTACGCTTATGGATAGTATTGGCTGGGCATATGTTTAGTGGTTTGCAAAGCAATCTAATCCCTTAGTGAAAAGTTTCCCTGAAATCTGAAATATCTCCTTATTTTTTTTTCTTCCCTTGTCATGTAAATGTCCAACCCCTTTCCTTTCAAGCCTAAAAGGAAAATCAATCTTTTATTTTTGAGCCAAGATATGTGTCTTGCAATTGGGGCCAGAATTTGCCCCAAAGTATGTCCTTCTGCTGGTCTCACCCCTGTGCACTAAAAAAGAAAAGAAAAGCTCAAGACGTGCCATGCTTTGGATCACAATGAAACTTATTTTCTGCTGGTCTCCTATTTCATTAAAAAAAAAAAAATTCTGGCTGACTAGATACCCAACCCCCCGTCTCGGGATCTAGTTCTCGTCTGTGGACCTGAACATGTTACAGCTCCTGCAGCACCCTTTTGCTGTTTGTCCTCTTCTGCTGTCTTGTGTGGAGCATAGTGTACAATGTGTTGGTGCTTGGAATAAAGCCTTGAGCAGGCTTTCTTGCACTGGCTATTGTTGCTGGATGCACAATATCATTTTGACTGGTTGAATTTATCAGTTCTCCAGCCCAGAGATTTGTATTTGTCTCCTCAGCTTCATCCATTTCTGTTTTCACTTTGTCTGGATTCTTGATATTCCTTCCAAACTTGTAAAAGGTGCCTTGCTACTTTGTCAACCGGCCCCTTACAGCCATTTGTATGGGCCACTTTCCAGATCAGGAATATTCTTTTAAGTTAGGCATAGAAGGCTCAACCGGTAGGATTTATGAATGAAGGCTTGAGGACAGAGGGTTTCTTCCTTATGCTCATGGCTATTTTAAAGTGGATTTGGGATGAATTAGAAAGTTGGCCACATTTACAGTCAGAATTGTCCAGGGTACACATGCCTTCCTGTCTACACATGGTAACACCAGGTGGCTCAACCGGTTATGCTTCTAGTGTTGTGTAGTGCCATATAGACGTGGACTATCTGGCCCTTCTTCACATGTCATGAATTACCATATAAAGGGTGGGCTTGGGGGAAGGATTGCAGACAAAAATACTCTATTCAGTGGGTAGTATCAACAGAGGAGCAGAATGAATGCACAGAAACTGGGAGCCATAGCAAACTATTTTGCCCTTTCTGATGAACTACCCTGTAGGAACGCCTATTTTTTTTATTTTGCAGCTTTGTTTCAGGTTAGTTTCATCAAACTAGATCTTGGAGCAAGCAGAGACTGTATTCACCACAATAGTGATGAAGACAGTGGTTCCTTTCCTTGCAGCCATTTCTGGGCAAGTGAGAGAGTACTGGGTTATACCAGGGCTGAGTTCAGACTGGCAATTTGCCCCGGGAAGGGACCCAGGCTGACAACGATTCAATACCGGAGTAAATGGGACGTTCACACAGGAACATCTGCCTGGCGTCCCCCACCCGTAGCCTACCGGTGCTGTTGCGCTTCACCACCAGATTAAAAAAAACCTGATAAAACCTGTAGCAAATCCGAAAACCCGTGTGTGTTGCGCGTTTCTCCGCTTCCAGGGAATATGAACGCGCAGCCGAAAAGCCGGGAGCAACCTGCGTTGGGCACAAGGTAGCAGCGGTGTGATTGGCTGTGCTCTGCTCCACTGCCCAATGCGGTGCCGGCGTTGCAGGGCAAAAAAAAAAAATCGGCAAAATGTGCTTATGCGCATGAGCGCTCATGCGCACATACACCCATACACCCACAGCTGAATTAATGGGGAAACAGTGAATATAGCATGCCTCCGGCGCAGCAGTCTGAACGCTCCCACGCGCCTCCGTCCCATATCTTCCAGCAGCAGCCCCCGCTGTGTGAACGGGAAAACCCGGTATAGTTTATTCCGGGTTTTTTTTGCTACGGCTGGCTACCGGAGCAAACTGCCAGTCTGTACTCAGCCCAGGACTATACTTCTGACATACTTAGGGTTATACTCCCCTTTTGAACTGGAGTGGGGATTTCATATCAGTGTTTTCAGGTGTGATCTCAAAAACTTAGGATGTTCATATCTTGCCAGTTTTAATGCACTGGGTACATAAATACTCAAAATAGCCAGATACCTACTGAAGTCACTGCAAAATTTGCATTCATTCAGTGGGATCTGCTTTCTGATCCCAAGCATAATAAGGTTGAAATTGCTCCTGGCTCTAATTCCCTGCTTGCAATGATCAAATCAGGATCATTGCCATTTTCAAATGCATCGTAGTGTTCATCTAATTGAGTAATCATCAAATTGTTATCCGGTATGTTAATCATAGTTTATCTTCTGACTTTATAAAGTAATACATCATTAAAGAAGGCTATATATTCTTATCATTACCAGCCACTGCAATTTTCAGCAACTAATTAGTCCAAGAATTAACTATGTATTTCACTTTAAAAATGTAGATTCGAACCTGGAAATGTTTGATGAATATTTGATGATCCTATTTCGTTTTAAATATGAAGACTTTAACCTTGTTCGTGCTGATTAGTTCATGTGCTAATTAGTTACAGAAAGGAGGTAGCAAACATACTTTCTGCAGGTTTAAGTGAGCAGAAGAATCTGACTTTTCCCTAAAAATAAAAAAAATGTAAATGTAAACCTCTTACATGAAGTAAAACAGATTATTTTCCACAGTTGGTTTTATATGAGACTCAGCTTGTAGTTGTTTTTAGAAACAATTGTAGTTTGAAATGTTTTTTTTTTCCCTTAGTGTAGACTGACGTAGCCATTTTGAAGTGGAAGCTGAACTGATAATGTTCCCACAGGTTTGGTTTGATTGGTGACCAAATGACTGAAACATCACCAGTAACATTTCACAGCCACATGAAGGAAAACTTTGAAAATATTTGTGGAACCAGAAGGCAAAGTTCATCCATTTTTTTTAGATCTAGTCTTAAAAAGATCACCTTAGAGGGTTGCCAGGCTATGGTTGGCAACCAGTGGGAGACTTGGGGGAGGGACATGAGGGAGCTGAAAGGAGCTGAATCAGATTTTTGTTTCCAAGAAGAAACTGGGGAAGTTTCCGCAGCAGATGACAAGGAGCTCTCTTCATATCTTACAGGTTTTGTATGTCTTAATACAGATCAATGTGGAATAAATAAGGATTTTTCAAAGCTTTTGTAAAGATTATAGCGTGGTTGTATTCTTTTTAATGTGTTTTATTTTGTAACAATGTTTCATTGGGCTTAAAGGCAGAAGAGCCAAGCTGGAATTTCACCTCAGTCCAAGGAGGACAGTAGCAAGTAGCGTAGATTTTGCACTATAAAAAGGAGAAACTTCAGCATTACGTGATTGTACTCTAATTTGTACACACATATATATGTACATACACATATTTACAGTATATTTGATTAAATATATATTTCTGTAAACACCTCTCATTTTGTTTGATATAAGTCCCTGAGAGTATCCTGAATGCACATTAGTAGAAGTTGTAAATGGACTTGTAAATTGGCGTGTCACCAGGGCTGCCAGGCTTCTCACTATGTCAGGAGAGCTCCAAGTGGCAGAGGGAGAAAAAAGCCAAACAAAACAACTGGCATCATCTGCACTGCTGTATCACCACAAGGCTTCTTATTGGTATATTGCTCTTTGCTAGTACAAGGGATATGTATGTAGCAATAACAAGCCTTGTTGTGGCCTCATACCTTCAGAATGGTAATGTTAACCTATTGTTGGTAAGGCTCTTTCCATGTGACCTATGTCTGTAATGAAGCAACTTTCTCAAGGCCACCCAGCATTCCTTTTCCCTGGGGCACACAGTGCCAACATTAATGCCCATCTCACATTGTTCCTAAAACTGTTCTATATCTGTCACATGCAGGAGTAACAACCGCATCATAAACTTAATGGCTGAGTTCAGACTGGCAATTTGCCCTGCTATAGCCACTTCTCAGCCACGTTACCCAAGCAGATTAAAGGGGGCATTCACACAGGCACATCTGCCTGGTGTTCCCCACCTGTAGGCAACCCGTGCTGTTCCGCTTCACTCCCATGTTAAAAAGATACCTGTTATAAGTGGTAGCAAATCCCGGAGAGTGCCTTTATCCCACGTCAGTCTGCTTCCTGGAAGTGTGATTGCTCAGCCAAAAAAACGGGAGCAACCCGTGTTGCTCCCAGTGCATATGATTGGTGCATATGATTGGCTGTGCTCTGCTCTACCACATAAGGCACCTATGTTTGGCTGTGCTCTGCTCTACTGCCCAATGCGCAATGGGATCCTCCCCAAATGCCGATGTGTGTATGGGCGCATGAGCACATGAGCGCTCATGCGCCCATACACACATAGGCATCCAGCCGATTTACCAGGGAAAAGCCGTGTACAGCTGCACCCCCAGGCCAGCAGTCTAAACACTCCTGTGTGCCTCCTCCCGGTATGCTGCCGCATCTGTCGGCCCCGTGTGACCGGGGCTTTTTTTGCCATGACTGGCTCCCGCTGCAAACTGCCAGTCTGAACTCAGCCAATATGATTGTAAACTACAGGAGCCAGTCTAAGGTTGGTCCTGCTGGAAATGATGTCAGAACATTGCCTGTGCTGGCGATTCCCTCCCATTTCCCCCCAGGTGCCTCACCAAGCAGAAGCAGGGAAAGAAGACTGGCAGTGGGAGGTCTCCCACTAATCCAGGAGTCCTGGTAGCTCCATCACCACTGTGGCTGATTCTGCATCTAGCATTCGCTCCACATTTTCTCAGCTGGGAGGGAAAAGTGCAGCTCAAAACCACATCCGAATACCTTGGAGCAACACTGTACTGACTGCAAAGTCACCTCTGAATGGCCATAAAACAACCAACAATCTATGCAGAAGGTACAATAAAATCCGATGATCAAAGAACGTGAAAGCGGCATGGAGTGTGGAGGCTACCATAAAAATCTGATGATCGATTGAAGGAAGTGAAAACAGCCATTCAATGCAGAGGGGAATTTCTGTTCCAATTTTAAAACAACGGAGGGAAAAGCCAGTGCAGAATCAGCCTGTGCAGTTCTGGGTATTGCTGAAATTGCTCCTTAACCAATTGCATTAGATGCACTACAACAAGCTTTTTAAAGGTTTCCTTTTTAAATCTTGAAACTGACCGCATTTTGGCCAGATCTGTGCTGAAGGAATGGGAATTTTGAATTTGTTTTCTGATGCTTGACTTAACTAGCAGACTTGTTATTTGACAAATTTAGGTCAGTAGCCGTGTTGTTCTGAAGCAACAGAACAATGTGACACTAGACACTAGATAGCATCAAGCATGCCATCTCGGGCCCATTCACTTGCTTATCTTCAAACACTGTATATGTGTATCCCAACAATGCCCTTTGATTCTCTGCATATGGCAAACAGGTCAACCCTACGCTAAAGGATAAATGGACACGAATCAGACATTAAGAATCACAAGACTGAAAAACCTGTAGGGGAACACTTCAACCTTCCAGGACATTCAGTGGGTGACCTAAAGTAGCTGTTTTATCGCAAAGGAACTTCAGGAACAGCCTAGAAAGGGAAATTGCTGAATTACAAGTTATTACAACATTCAGAACAACTGCCCAGAACTTAACAGGGATATTGGTTTCTTATCTCATTACATATCCTAATCTCATCCAGTCCTTACATTTGTATTCTCACCAAGAAGGGCCATACATTCTCTTTCTTTTATTGTATTTCTTGTTTAGAATAGTATATTGTAATCGTGATTGTAATGTAATGCAATGAATAGTAGAATGCAATGTAATTTGAAATGGTATATTAGAATGTATTTCTCTGGTCTGGTGACAGAGAAGACATAACAGTGCACAACCAATCACCCCACCTTAAAGAAAAGGATGCTGCTAGTTACCTCTTTGTTTGAGATGAGATGGATGGAATGTAACAACAGGGTCTCAGTTAATTACTCTCAGCATTCCACAATTAAGAAGGGTGCATTTACGCATCAATCTATATCTGTTGTATTTTTTGTATATTTGTGGGTGTGTCTGCACACACCTGAAAGTCATGGCAACCTCTAATGACTGACTGTGTGTGCACAGTCATGGTGACCACTGGAGACTGACCCCTTCTGGAGGCCTTGAGGATATTCAGAGAGGTGGCTAAACAAAGCCCGCCCCCACCTCTCTCCTCTAGTATTTCAAGGAGGTCTCCCATCCAAGTAGGTGTCAGAGTTGACCCTGCTTATCTTCTGAGATCTGAAAAGACTGGGCTTGCCTGGACTATTCAGGTCAAAGCATCAATCTCTAATTTTGATATATTTATTTGCTTCACTATGTTTCCCTCCAGAGTTAAATCCAAACAAATAGTGACCATATAAACTAAGCTTGCTATTCCTATTTGGTCCTTGCATCCGTTAAATTACATTGCATCCTAATTTGCTGTTCACCTTCTACCTCTGTGTATGGACTGGCAACTTCCATTTAAACGTATCTGAAGGCGTGTGCATGCACATGAAAGCTCATACCTTGAATAAAACTTTGCAGGTCCTAAAGGTGCCACTAGACTTGAATTTTGTTCTGTTGTTATTTGACAGTTCGTAAAATATTTTAGTGTCTTTTTGGCAGTAGCAGCCTGCATCTTGGCAAAATGTATGCATTGCTTGCATTTGCAAAGCCTGGTAATGAGTATTTCCTACTGTAATGGGAGCAAGTTGAGATTTGGATAAACCATTTAGACTTGTGAACTCTGACACGCCTGGTAACTATGTCTTCACAAAAGAATTTTGTCAAGTAGTGGAGCTTCTACTAATAGCACATCCATCTTTCTGCACACCATAAATCTTCAGAAAATTTCTATTACTCTGCAATTTGTCTGGCTTATGCTATTTATTAGCCATTTTATTCTGCTGCTTTAAGAAGTAATGTGATGTTCATTTTATTGCTGGTTCAATAAATTGTTAATTATAATGCAGTGATTGCTGCTGACGTGATTTAAAAGCCACATTAGCACTATAGCATTAAGTTTTAACTATTTTACCCTTCAATTCTCTGTTTATACAACAGTAAAAGGAAAATGTCCTTAGACTAATTTAAAAAATGAAGGCACTTGTTTGCGTGGACCACATGACAGACTAGAAACTTTTTCTATCTTGTGTTTGTCAAAGGTTGAACTCTCTTCTCCAGAGGCAGGAATGCATTACCTATTTGTAGTGTGTTACCACTGCAGAGGACAGAGTGCTTGTAATGCAAAGCTAACCATAATGCTCAATTAACCTAAACTGCAGGAGGCCTAGTCCTTTTAGTAGTCTCACCAGTGGGAGCTCCTATAAGTAATCTGTCTATTAACAGCCCCATCCTATTCCTGGCAAGCTGGGCAGAGACAGCCATCTCTGTCCTGGTTGCCAGGAAACCAGTCCCTCCTAGATTATTCTTACATGTCTCTGGCATGCAGTTGTGCTGGCCTCCTGTAGGACTGCTGCTCTCTCAGTACAACAGGATACAACAAGAGAGTACAAGAGAAAGTGGGAAGAGTGGGTAGATGTGAAGGAAGATGAGGAGTGAGTATGTCCTCCTCTGTCTTCCACTGCTCCTTGAGTTTATACTAAGAACATAAGAACAGCCTTGTGGGATCAGACCAGTGGTTCATCTACTCCAGTATCCCATTTAACATAATAGCTAACCAGTTGCCCTGGAGGGCCAACAAGTAGGGAATAGGGCAAGCATGGGTATAGGTCAAAAATCTCATAGTACTGGTAATTCAGAAGTTTACAGCCTCTGAATGTGAGGTTCCCAGTGGCTGGTAGCCACTGATAGACCTGTTCTCTGGCCCCAGCTCCTGCCAACTTAGCAGTTCGAAAGCAAGAAATTGCAAGTAGATAAACAGGTACTGCCAGGAGTCATTTCATAGAAAAAGAGGTGCAGGAGCTCATTAGCATAACTTATTTGCATATGCCACACCCCCTGGCATCACCGGAAGTGTGTCAGAAGGCAACACCCACCACTCAGGCTCCACTGGACTGTTTTGGATTGCTAGCTATTGGGGGTAGGAAACGTGCAGATCTGTCCTCGCAGAGGAGGGAGAGCTTGTACCTGAGGGGCTGGGGGGCTCTGCAACTTACCTGGCTGCTTCTTGCTCTTACTGCGGGCTGCCTGTGCACTCCTGCAGGAAATGACCCCTGGGTACTGCTTTGGTGGGAAGGTAACAGCATTCTGTGCACCTCGGCATTTAATAATGCTTCTTCAGCTTGGAAATGGAGATGAACACTGCCCGCTAGAGTCGGATTTGACTAGCTTTCAAATAAGGGAAACCTTTACCTTTTTATCCTTGTGGCCATTACTAATCCCTCTAGTAGCAAATTCCACAATTTATTAACTCATAAAGTTACTCCTTGCATCTGTACCCTTAAACTGGAAACTGGGGTGGGATATATAACACCTCTAAGGTTGTTGCTGTTATTGTTGTTCAGTCACACAGTCGAGTCCAACTCTTCATGACCCCATGGAGCACATCATGCCAGGCCCTCCTGTCTTCTGTCATGCTCCAGAGTTTGCTTAATTTCATGTTTGTTGCATCGATAACACTGTCTAACCATCTCATCCTTTGCCGTCCCCTTCTTCATGGACCTTCAATCTTTCCCAGCATGAGGGTCTTCTCCAGTGCATGCTGCCTTCTTATTTGGTGGCCAAAGTATTTGAGCTTCAGCTTCAGTATCTGGCCTTCCAGGGAACAGTTAGGGTTGATTTCTTTTAGGACTGACTGATTTGATCTCCTTGCAGTCCAAGGGACTCCATAATTCAAAAGAATCTATCCTTCGGTGCTCAGCCTTCCTTACACTCCAACTCTCACAGCCATACATTACTACTGGGAATACCATTGCTTTGACTATACGGACTTTTGTTGGCAGGGTGATGGCTCTACTTTTTATTATACTGTCTAGGTTTGCCATCGTTTTCCTCCCAAGGAGCAGGTGTCTTTTAATTTCACAGCTGCAGTCACCATCTGCAGTGATCTTGGATCTCAGGAACGTGAAGTCTGTCACTGCTTCAATGACTTCCCCTTCTATTTGCCAAGGAGTGATGGGACCGGATGCCATGATCTTAGGGTTGTTTTTTTTTTGATGTTGAGTTTCATCAGGCAGGCAATACAACTTTTGCACTCTCCTATTTCACTCTTAACAAGAGGATCTTTAGGTCCTCTTCACTTTCTGCCATTAGAGTGGTATCGTCTGCATATCTGAAGTTGTTGATCTTTTCCCCAGCAATCTTAATTCCGGTTTGTGATTCATCCAAGCCGGCGTTTCACATGATGTACTCTGCATATAAATTAAATAAGCAAGGTGACAATATGCATCCTTGTCATACTCCTTTTCCGAAGCTAAACCAATCAGTTGTTCCATATCCAGTTCTAACTCTCACTTACTGACCCTTATACAGGTTTCTCAAGAGACACGTGAGGTGGTCTGGTACTCCCATCTCTTTAAGGACTTGCCATAGTTTGTTGTGATCCACACAATCAAAGGCTTTAGCATAGTCAATGAAGCAGAAGTAGATCTTTTTCTGGTACTCTCTTGCTTTCTCCATAATCCAGCGAATGTTGGCAATTTGATCTCTAGTTCCTTGACCTCTTTGAAACCCAGCGTGTACTTCTGGAAGTTCTCTATCCACGTACTGCTGAAGCCTAGCTTTAGGATCTTTAGCATGATCTTGCTAGCGTGTGAAATGAGTGCAATTGTGTGATAGTTTGAACATTCCTTGGCATTGCCCTTCTTTGGGATTGGAATATAAACTGACCTTTTCCAATCCTGTGGCCACTGTTGCTTTTTCTAAATTTGCTGGCAAATTGAGTGCAGCACTTTAACAGCATCATCTTTTAAGAATTTGAATAGTTCATCTGGGATACCATCACTTCCGCTAGCTTTGTTGTTAGTAATGCTTTAAGGTAGTTGAATTCATTAGTGGCTATACCCTGAGCTAACAAAAATGCTGACCATTTGAACTGACTAATTTAAACTTAATACTTTTGACAGTATTGGTTGTATCTCCTGAAAGTATATCAACTCATAAATGCTGCTATGTATGCCACTTAAGTGTGCTGCACGTCCAAATTCAGTTGACCAAAATTAAGACTCAGAAGTTGGATTTTATTAATTAACAGCAGAACTGTGATAATACTTAGATCTTCCCAACTCCTCGGTACCTCGGCAGGCTTCTCACTGGGGTCACCAATATTTGGGAAATCCCAATTTGACTTTCATCAGGCAGGCAATATAACTGTTCCTGCACACCAACCAGCACCACAATACATTGGCCAGTATCACTCCATGCCAGTCAGCACAAAGATCCAAATAATTTTCCCCAGCACGCGGGGGATTCCCTTCCAACCCCCTGAATCTGGTCAACCATGAATGGCAATTTTGGGTGCCTCACTCTATCCTCAGACACCTGCCAGCTAAGCAATGCCCCAAATTAGGTTTATTTAATTCCTCTCTCTCTCTCCCCCCCCTACACACACACACTCTCACATACCCCAAGAACAATGTGAAGAGGGTGAAAACAGGTCATCCTCTGAGTCAGTTGGAGAAGCATTTCAAAAACTTTTTTGCTTACTCCTAAATGAGAAGAATTTATTTATTTGATTATTTTTGTATTTATACCCCACCCTCCCTGCGAATGGGCTCAGGGTGGCTTACAAGAGGGCAAAATATGCCCAGACATAAAACAGAGTAAAAAACAGTAAAAACCAACAAATATTACAAATAAAGTGCTCAAACTTAAACAAGATGGTCATTTATTTGAGGCAGGTGGTTTTTCATGGGGTAGGTAATGTCCAGTAGATGTTAAGCTGTCCACTCCAGCAGTACTCACCCAGCACTGTATTGTGGCCAGATCTTCTGTATGGCCGTCTCCTTACTCCATTTGTTGCTGACACCGTTGGTAGTGGTGGTAGTGGTAGTAATAGTAATAGTGGCAGCTCCTACATAAAAGCCTGGTGGAAGAGCTCTGTCTTGCAGGCCCTGCGGAACTGTACTAGGTCCTGCAGGGCCCTGATCTCCTCCGGGAGCTCATTCCACCAGGAAGGAGCCGCCACTGAGAAGGACCTGGCCCTTGTCACAGCAAGCCTTGCCTTCCTAAGGCCTGGAATCACCAGGCAATGTTGCGTCCCAGACCAAAGTGCTCTTAGGAGTTTATGTGGGGAAAGGCGGTCCCGCAGGTATCTTGGACTCTGGCCATATAGGGCTTTAAAGGTAAGCACCAGCACTTTGAAATGGATCTGGTATGCTATTGGCAGCCAGTGCAGTGCTTTCAGCCCAGGCCAGATGTTCTCCCACTTGGGGAGACCCATCAACAGCCTGGCCACTGCATTCTGCACCAGCTGCAGCTTCCAGATCTGCAACAAAGGCAGACCCATGTAGAGAGCATTACAGTAGTCTAGCTTCAAGGTGATCGTCACATGAATCACTGTAGCCAGGTCATCACGGTCGAGGAAGGGAACCAACTGCTGAGCCAGCCTAAGATGGTAAAAGGCAGACTTGGCCGTGGCTGCCACCTGGGCCTCCATAGTTAAGGAGGGATCCAGGAGCACTCCCAAACTCCTAACCTCCGACACTGGCACCAAACATGCCCCATTGAAGGTTGGGAGAGGGATCCCCAACCCCAAACTGACCCGACTCAAGCACAGGACCTCTGTCTTCGTCGGGTTTAGTTTCAGTCGGCTCCGCCTGAGCCGCCCAGCCACAGCCTGTAACACCCGGTTCAGATCAGATAGAGCTGGGTGTTAAAATGATGTAAGCTGCTTTTGGTCCTCATTGGGGAGAAAATAAATTCTTTGGATCCCACCCTACACATATGTACACCTATTAGAAATGCAAAGAATAAAAGCTGCTTTATTGTTCATTCATTGTGAATAAATGAATGAATTGCTCATTGTTTTGGAAACTCACTGTTTTGGAAAAGCAATGTGTTTGCTTGTGAAATTTTTTTTTGTGAAATTAGACTGGTGGCTGCCAACATCTTTTCAGGACTGCACATCCCCTAAGTACTTTTCAGTTGTACCATTTATCCAGTCACAGGACAGGTGCATTTATGTGATCTTTTAACATAAGTAGATGTAACATAAATAGTGCATAAGAACTAGTAAATTCCTGGCTCATTGAGGCGAATGTTTCACAAGCTACCCATACGCTAAAATATGTTCAAATTAATTATTTGCAGAATAACCAACAGAAGAATTTTTGTTAAAAGCAAGACTGCTCACAGATAATTTGTGAACAGGAAAAGGGGCTACATTTGGTTGAATAATTTATTCAGTGTGAATAATTTACCCAGTTCAAGTCAGAAGGAAGACAGAGAAAAGAGTTTATTGAAATGTATGGGAAAATATAAATGATTAGTAATAACAACATATGTTCTGATTAATAAAGAAGGGAAACAAAAATCGTTCCTGTTGAAAATATTGTGTTGCACTTTGGTTTGCTGTGACGTATTTTGATGAATTGTATAGTCTTGAGATTTATCTTATTGTGAGAGACAAAAAACCATACTGAATGGGACAAATATTTTTCAGACACAGTAATACAGGACATTGATCTGAAGAGTTTTGGGCAATGTAGATCAGGCATTGAACATACAATTGGTAGTATAATTGATAACTGTAAAGTATTAAACGCATATGTTATGTTTTTGCTATGGATTCTCAGCATTATCAAATCTTAACTCATCAATGACACTTTCTACTTTTCTGTTGCCTTTCTGTGAAATCTAGTACGATGTGCTTCTATCCTGAAAATACAAAGCTGTGTCTTTCCCCATCCATTGACAGTAATACCCACCCATTGCATTAGGAATGGTGATTTGGAAACATACCATGGGTTGGATGCTAACTTTTTGTTCCAGCAGCACCCATTCTTTCCTCTGGTGCAAGGTGGCTTCTTGTATCAGTATGTTGCACCAGAATAATTTAAGAGCCAGCAGTGGAATGAAATAGTAGGCTTCCACCCAAGGTCATAGAACAGACAGGAAAATTAAATGCACAGTTTGGGTGTTGATGGCCTTTATTGTAACTCATAGTCACAGACTTAAGACAACAACAGTTCAGCACTGTTTTTTTATATGGTGAAGGGGTATAGTTTGGTTGGTAAACAGCCCCAAAATGTATATGCTTAGGAACCACCAACAGGCAAAAGTAATTTACCTATATGAGCCTGTGCAATAGTTGTGTTCCCCTCACCAGCTCCAGGTTAGGGATGGGAGTGAACGGGCTCACGAACTAAAGTTCATGACAAATTTTTGTTGGTTCATGGTTTGCAAACTGAAGTTCATGGCGGGTCCACCTGCATGCAAGGGAATAGTAATCTGTATGGAAAAGATGCCAGCACTAGTTCAATAATAACAAAGTATTGATACAAATACAACCATATAAGCACAAAAGTTCAATCTTAAAGTAGAAAAGTTTCCTCTTGAGATGAAGATGTATGAAGAGTGATATATGAAGAATCCGGATATTAAGAACTCCATTTTGAAGAACTTCCTCAGTAACTGAAACAATATATCTTCAAATAGATTATATGCACTCTTGTGAGTTACAACAAACACATCTCATTAATGGGCAGTTATTGACAGCACATCTCAAGAAAAGCTCAAGGACAGAAGTATGATATAAAGCCTTGAGCTTTACTTGAGGTGTGCTGTCAATAACCACCCATTTATGAGATGTGTTTGCTGTAACTCACAAGAGTGCATATAATGTACTTGAAGATATATTGTTTCAGTTACTGAAGAAGTTCTTCGAAATGAAGTTCTTAATATCTGGATTCTTCATATACTGACATTTATACTCTTCCACCTCTCCTGATTGTGAACACCTCTGTGTGCCATGAGGATCAAAGTGGGTGCAAAGGGTGTTTGTTGTGGGGGGAAGAATTCCTCCACCCAGTGCATATTACAGGCTCTTGTCCCTGGGCATCAAACCCACTCCCCACTCTCCCCACTCAGGATGCCATGGGTGAAATATCAAGAAGTCATTCCCCCTGGGACACTGACAGTGCCATCTAAAAGGGCTATGTGGAGGGCCCAGGAAGCAGTCACTCACCTCATTGGTGAGATGATTACTGTGGGTAGCCAACCTTTCTCCCTCACAGAGGACATAGCCTTTCACCTGCTGCTGCAACCCCTGGCTCCCTGATACTCCATCCCTTCATGGAGGACCATGAGCTGACGAGTCTTGCCTACCATGCACCATTCTGCAGTGGCAATGTCCAAGGCTTAGCTCTCCAGAGCACAAGGTGGACCTGTGCACTTCACTGCAGACCTTTGGAACAGCCAGTCCCATGGCCACCTCTCCCTCATCACCCACTGGTAACAACCAGAGGACCTCTCTGTCTGGACTGTTGGTGCATGGCCCAGGCCACAGGAGAAGGCATTCCTATCACTGGACTGCAACATGGTTTTGCTCCCCCTGCAGGGGATGCATGCAGACCACACAGTGCAAAACATCACCACCCACCACTGTGATACACTGTAGCCTGAGGGAATGGGTGGGAGGCAGCAATATTGTCCATGGCTACATGGTCATGGATGTCTGCGCCAACCTGTTGGCAGCAGTGAAGTCTGTGTACCTCAAGGGTATCATCTGCTTGGTGCACATGCTTCACCTAGTGGTGGAGGATGCTCTAGAGCTGGGGAACAGTGTCAAAGCCACATGGAACACTGCCACTCTTGAGAAGCGGTACTTGCCAGAGACCTGCCAGCTCCTGGCCACCCACTTCTGGCACAGCATGAAGTTTACGTGTCTGCTATGTGAGAGGCAGGGGGAGGGGGATGAGTTGGAACTCCACCTATACCATGATAGTGTGTTTGGTGAAACAGAAGAGCACGGTACAAGATGTCATCTCCTCCATGACCATCCTGCATGGGGAAAAGGAGCTCAGCATCAGCTCCAACAACTAGATGACCCTCTCCCCAATGGTGGGTGTCTTCTAGCCCTTCTAAGACATCACCAACATGTTCTGCTCCCATATGACCAGCCTGGTGCAAATTATCCCCATGATTCCAGGGCTGGACTGGACATTGGCTATTGTTCTCCCATGGGTCAGGGGCTTGACAGAGAGGTTGCAGGTGGGCACCACCACCAGGATGCATCCTCTCTGCAATAAAGGGGAGTACAAACTGGCCTGTATCTGTGACCCCTGAATAAAAGGCAGCATTGCTCTCCTGAATGCAGAGCTCTTGCAATGGAAGTGTGAGCTCTGCAAAGAAGTGTGGAGTCTACAGGCCAACAGATATGGCCAGAGGGAACAGTAGATGGAAGAGGCTGGGAAGGAGGAGGAAGAGGAGGAGCCACAGCCCAGCACCTCTGTCTCAAAGAGCTCAACTGGGGAGAAGCCCACTTCTGGTTGTCAGTGGTGAACTGGGAGGTCAGCAATGGTGGGGATACCAAGCATGCACTGGTGGAGGATTCAGCAGAGATTATGGTGAGGGAGTACCCTGTCAAGTCCCTTGAACCCACTGACACCAGTCCCCTGGAGTACTGGTCATGCAACAGTGTCATCTGGCCTGACCTCCCTTGTATGGCCATGAGTCTCCTCTCCTGCCCTCCCACCAGTGTCCAGAATGAGCGGATGTTCTCCCACCTGGGAGACATGCTCAGCATCCACCACTCCCACCTGGACCCAGCTTGGGTAGACAAGTTGGCCTTCCTCAAGGTCAGCCTCCCCAAGCTGGGCTACTCCTCTCTGGACCTCACAGAGTAAGATCCAGGTTTCCAGTTATCCCCCTGTGTACACCCCCATTCTTCCTCCTCTCTAGGTAATCCAGCCTACAGGTTGCACTCTTGGCACTTGGCCACCTCTGCTGGTTGGGGGTTGGCTCCCTCACCCAACACCTACCTCATGAAACAACATCATCTACCTTATAACACGACACTTACCTCATGATCGATGGAAAAACCTGGTCTGTTGGGGCTGGGGTTCCTGTCTATCAAGCTGTTGTGCAGTTACTTCAGGGAGCCCTTGTCCTGTTGGATGTCTGCCTTTCTGTCATGGCTGGCATCACTAATCACTTTAAGTAGAAAATTCTGAATTCCACTGGTTTGATGGGGTTGTGGTTCGCTGCTTGCCAAGCTATTGTGAAGTAATTTTGTGGAGCCCCTGTTGGAAGTCTCCTGTCAAGTTTGCCTTTCTGTCATTGCATCACTAAATACTTCAAATGGAAAACTCTGCTTTCTGCTGGTCTGGTGGGGCTTGGGTGTCCACCAAGTTGTCATAGCATGACTTTGAGGAGCCCCTTTCAAAACTCTGGGGGATGTCTGTCTTTCCGTTCTTCAGAACCTGCCTTTGGAGACTTGGGGGGAGGGGCTGCAAGTGTAGGGGGGATGCTTGCCTTGCTTCCAGTGTCTAGATAAGGGAGGGGATCTGCCCAGGTGAAGTTTCCCTGTGAGATTGGTGTAATTGGCTTGTTCCTGAGCTGTTCCATAAACTCCATTAACTGCAGCTGTCTTTTCCAGAAAAAGCACTGGGGACTTAGATAAGACCTTTGGGGGGGGGAATCCATTACTGGGATCCCAGAAATGTAATCTGCCCCCAACTCGGAGAGATTGTAGAGGAGCAGACAACAGGGTGAGGTTCCCTGTGTGTTTTGGTGTGTGTAGCTTGCAGGGGATCACTTCTATACACTTTTGAACCTGTGCCTGACGTTTTCCCCCAAAACACTTTCCAGGGGGCATTTTCTTTGGGGGGCAATAACTCAGACCCCCTAAGTCCAATCTGCACAGACTTGGAGGGCATGTAGAGGAGCATCACAGGGAGGTCCTTGAAAGTTTGATGTCTCTTGTTTGCATGGGGTCTGTTCTATACACTCCTGAACCTGCACCTGTCATTTTCCCAGAAAGCACTTTCCTAGGAGCACCATATTTGGGGGGCTGTAACTTGGGCCCTGTAAATTCAATCCTCACCAAACCTGGAAGACAGATGGAGGAGAGTCAGCCAGAGATCCTCTGTGAGTTTGGGATCTCTAGCACATCAGGTGGGCATTCTACCATATCAATCATTAACCTCATGAACTGAACCAGTTCATTTGTTGTCTAAAAGTTCGTGATGGTTTGTCATGAACCAGGCACACCACACACTATAAACCAAAACAAACTGCATTTTCCCAGTTCATGCCTATCCCTACTCCAGATGCCTCCAGATGCATTCTAGAATTGTGATTTCTTTGTTAGCACTGTCCAGTTCCCCCACTTCCCACTTTTTAACATCTAGGACAACAAAACGTGTATCCTGATTTACTCTCTGCTGAAAGAAGAGGAGGATGATCTTCCCCCTCCACAGTGCAGTCTCCTGTGCCACATGACTATTAGTCCATGTTAGTTTCATGATCCCAATTTTTTAACAGTCAAAATTACTGGGGGAAGGGTAACAAAAGAAAGATCTGTGTCCATCAGCTATTTCTGCTGATTGATCACTGGATGCAACCCATTTGTCTCTCCTGCTCCTCTTATTCTTTCCATTTTTGTGCACCTAACCAAACCCTTAGATATAATATGCTTTAAAGCAAACAGGTCCTTCTTATTGCAAAGGTTCTTCTAGAGCAAAAAGGAGGTTGGACTGATTTTCCTACCGACAGAATTTAAGCCAGTTCGGAAGTTCTGTAGATAGGAATCTCTTGGCATCATGCCATGTCCTATGTGTAGTAATGCAATTTGCCAATGATTTTGCCCCTAAGCATGAGCTAAACAGGGAGTAACAGCCAGCCTAATTTCCTTGATATATAAATCTGTCTATAACATGTGTTTGGTATGTTCCCTGTTTCTCTGTCTGTCTAATTACTGTTCATTGAGCTTCTTTGGTAATAGGTGGCACAAAAAGGTAACTTTTTAAAGCCACTGATCACATTTTTATTTCACTCAAGAAGTTGAATGTATCACACCCCTGGTTCTACACATTTATTCTCTCAAAAACCTCATTGATGATGGAAAGTGCTGCAAAATCGCAGCCGACTTATGGTGACCCCATAGGGTTTTCAAAGCAAGAAATGTTCAAAGGTGGTCTGCTGTTGCCTGCCTCTGCATAGCAACCCTGGACTTCCTTGGTGATCTCCCATCCAAATACTAACCAGGGCCAACGCCTGCTTAGTTTCCAAGATCAGGTGAGATTGGGCTTGCCTAGGCCATCCAGGTCTGGTCCAGCAACCTCATTTAGGTGGGTTATATTGAGAGGCAGCAGCAGACTTTCTTTTTGTCATCATGAACAACCTTCTTCTTCCAAAGATTCATCAGTTCAGCTGGTACAATAGAAAAATCAACATCAAAATGGGAAAATTAAAATCAAACTAACAAGCCTGCAAAACTCAATAGCTCTTCTAGAAATAGGGCCTTGGATCCCCTGGTAATTTCCATGATGGAAAGGATTTCCTTTCATGGAATACAACTTCCTTGCCTCCTCCCTTCTACTGCAGCTCAGAATGCCCCCTGAAATCTCATCCCTGCAGGACAAGGAATCCCCAGGAACAAGATGAGACAGTCAAAAGTTTGCTGCAGGAGAGGGAATGTGAAAATAATCCTCCTGTGTCCATGGAAACCCTTCATAGGATCCAGCCCAGCTGTAGGGTTGCCAGGTCTGGCTTGGAAAATACCTGGAGACTTTGGGGGTGGATCTGGGAGAGGGTGGGGTTTGGGGAGAGGAGGGGCCTCATCACGGTATGATGCCATAGACTCCACTCTTCAAAGCAGCCATTTTCTCCAGGGGAGCTGATCTCTGTTTAGCTGGAGATCAGTTGTAAAAGCAGGAGATCCCCAGGACCCACCTGGAGACTGGCAACCTTACCCAGCTGCTAGCCCAGTGAGTTTCATGGCTGAACAGAGATTTGAATGTGGGCCTTCCTCCCAAATCCAGGATGCTTTTGCTTTCCACAACATCATGCTGGCTATCTGCACATTGGCTGGCTGCTATGTTTGTAATTTTGCTGAAAGATACCTTACCTATGTACACCTAACAATGAGATATATGAAATAGTCCACTGGCACAGAATTAATTTGCCATCTAATTCCTGTTACGTAAGCCAGTTTTAGATTGCAAACCAGTCAGCAGAGAGCAATTCATTTTTTAGCAGCTATTGCATAGTACTTTGTAATTTGTAGCCCGTTCACAAATAAAAGATTATAATGATGGTAACCTAAGGATATTATAGACCTAGGTTGTCTTGATGTGATATCTGATATGCTCCATTTTAATGTATTATACTTTCCTATAGGAAATACAGTCTCTTACTTTTAACTTAAGTACATAGAAATGAATGTTCGGGGAGTTCTGTAATTATTTTCCTGCCATGCAATTCTCTGCTGGAGACAAGAAATCCCCAGTGTCAGTGTTGCATTCACAGATGACGTGAAACTGAATGTGAATTTGCAACTAATATTTAAAAATGAAAGCTGACTTGAACCAGATTTCCCCTATGGTTATAGATGTCACGGGTTTCCTAAAACGAATATCATTCTGTTGAGTACTTAAGTCAAGAACAACCAAGTTACAAGCACAGGACATTTATCTTGAAATGGAGACTGGTTTAATTTCATGCTTTTGGACAGTGTATTGGTCTAGCTTAGTCACTTACACTTTCATTACTTAAAACTGTATATTTTTGTAATGCATATCTCTCGTTAGTTTTTTTTTAAAGAAGAAGAATGCAAATTACTTCAGTGCTTCCTGAATGAATAGATGGACTAGATTTTAGCACAAAGAACATTTTCACCCCCTTTTGGAGAAATATGCGGAGTTCTTCAGATGCTGATCAGAGGAAATAGTGTGATTTTACTGCATTTACATGAGATCACCCTTTGACACAATTAGATGCAAAAGTTACTATAGGGATGTCATAATAGACTGTGGTTTGGTTGTCAGCACGACATCCTGATTAGACAGACTGGGGGTGCATTCATATGGGCAGCTAATCCCACCATTATGCCTGCTCAAATTTGATCCAGATCTTTTTAATCTATCCTCGCATGATCAGACATCCTCCATGGGAATTGCCTTACTGCGCACTGCTTCCACTGTGGATTGTCTAGACGGCGTCCACTGAAGGACGTTTGTCTGGTGGTTGTTTTTTTAAAAAAACTTTTTGCGCATGTGTACAGGTGTGACTGCACGTCCTTGTGGATCCGAGGCGCTTGCAGGGATGGACTAAAGGAGTCCCGGCTGTTAAGTAGGAAACTCATCAAAAGGCAGTGATTTCAGCAAAAGTGATTCAGCTTTATTTGAAACAGCAAACAAGTTGATCAGCCAACACAACCACACACAACAATAAGTGGAGCACAGCTCCTTCTTTTAAACAGTCTGGGCTGTCAAAGCCATGCCCACATATAAGTTAAGAACCAATAGAATAACAGAGATAAAGACCAATGAGGTCTGTTCCCTCCACAAACATATATACACTTTTGATTGGTCTGTTTACAGAGTTTCATTGAAACCACCAATAGGAATGTATCAGCTTATGATCCTTGTCTAGAATCAAGCTTACAATAGGAAAGAATAGGCATGGTTTACCATAAGACATAACACCAGCCATCCCCCTTGCCATTGAGATCACACTCAACGGAGAGACTATTTTGCATGTTAGAAGACTCATCCTCCCTCCAGGTCCCATCCCATTAACCAATCATCCTTAAAATGACGGGTCATTCATAAACAGTAAATTCTTTGTGGTGCTGAATTGAGGTTCTGCAGCCTCATTTTTAAATGCATTTAAGTGCATATTGGGTAGTGATTTTTTAAAAATCGCGCCCGCTTGGGATGGTCTGACATCAGACCACCCCAACAGGAGGATTGCACGCTGGTGGCATGATCGGACGGATGAAAGCCCGCTGTTGTCTCCAGGTATTTCCCAACCCAGAGCTGGCAACCCTATGAAGCAACATAGGCTGATTATCACAGGTTATTTCCATGCTGGCCGTAGAGGGTCATTGGACTGGGCATTTGCTGCACCTAGCAACCACTTCAACATTCTAAGTTTGCATGGAACATCCAGAAAGTAAGAAACAACATGAGAGGATGCTTTGTATACCATTGCACCATTGCTCTTTCAAGTTCACAGGATCTGTTGAGAGCAATCTCAGAGTGATCTCCAGGACAGGTGGACTAGAGCAAACAAAGAAACCTTGCAAGAGGAAGAAAGCTTTCTGGTAATGACGTGACACTTCAACACACATTTCCCTCCCCAGGGAGATTTGTCTGTCCCACTCTGTCATTGTCTTCTGTCAGTGGGTGAAGGCCTTTTGGTTTCATTTGGCATTCCCCTACTGGTGCTCTTTCCTGATTATGAATTGTTCTTTGATCCCTAATTGGGTGCAAAGGCAGGATAAAAGTATTTAAAATAAATAAACTAATAAATAGTTCTAAATAAGTACAGTGTAACCCAATGAATATACATTCTTGATTCTTGTATTGTGTCATCTTTATTTTGTTTTTAAATGACAGTAACATCAGAACATTGAGTATTCTTTCTCTTTTACTTAGGGTATTATCAATGCTTGGTTCCCACCTGAAATACAGACCTTGCTTTTACTACAATTAAACATCCATCATTTCCCTTTCCTCAAAATATTTTCTTTGTTTTCAACCTACTTTTAACTAAAATTTGCCTTCTAAATTTTAATTTGTCACACATTTTCTATAGCCCACTATGCATCATTCTCCATTTTATGCAATTTATATGTGCAATGTGCAACATTAATGTGTGGGGTACATACATAAAGTACAGTGCTGATTAATTCAGGAACAAATATTGTGAGAATCGTGTATTTTATGGGAAATTTTTGATGCAAGGAAGTAGTTAAAGTAAAGGCACATGTTCAATTTGCACTAGAGGGAAATAGAAATGAGGATTATCAAGGAGAAGCAGGAGGAATGTAACAACCTTTACAAGCCCTCCTTTACTGTTTATTTGTAATCCCTTGGGAAATTGCATGTATCTAATGTTTATAACCCTTTAGCAAATATTTATGGGAACATCTAGGACCCACTCAAGCCCATCAAAAGTAAAAATGTGGTTGGGAAAATACAAATATCAATATGTCTACTCCCCTCCCCCTTCTCCCTGAATTCAGTGGTGGTTGGTAGAGTTTATGCCAGTTTATCTGGCCTACTGAGGTCAGCCACCACTGAGTATGGACTACCTGTGTAACTCCTTTGCTGGTGTGAATAGCTGGGGGAGCAAAAGTTTGCTGTTACCAGAAAACCAAAGACGAAACTATGGGGGTTCAGAAGAGGAGATGGGAGGAAGAAAAAAGAGTGGAAATGGAAAAAGAGATCTTGTATGCAGAAAGGGGGGGAGTAACAGGTGGAAGTAGTGAAAGGCCTGTAGTGGTAAGGAGAGATTGCTATTGAACACAGCAAAAGAACCTATGGAATGAAGAAAGAGGGACCCATCCTTAGTGGGTAAGAAAGAATGGGATAGTAGCAGCAGAGAATTCTGGGTGTTATGGGAACAGAAAAGGAAAGGAAACGAATTTAGGATGCATGAAGATTTGTAAGGGTACAGACAAAAGAGGCTGCTTAGGGTTGCTATGCCATGCATGACAATTTGTGGGAGCTAAGAAGGTTGGAACATGGGGGCAGGTGCAAAGCATTATGTGTGCTATGACATCACTTCCAGGGAAAACAGAAGTGATGTCATGTCACTTTAGGAACTGGCAGTAACAATATGGTAAGACCAGTGATTTGTAAAGCTACATGGTATTACTCCGACATTTTCCCCAGAAGTTGTCATGGGCAGGGGTGCTAGCAAAGGGACTCCAGAACAGGCCAAGGTCAGGAGCCAAGGAGACAGTGCAAAGTCCAAAAAGCCAAGCCGGGGTCAGGAGCCAGAAACACAGAGCCAAGTCCAAATTACTAACCAAAAACATAGTCCAAGGCCAAGCTGGGGTCAGGAGCCAGGAACACAGAGCCAAGTCCAAAGCCAGGGGATCCAAAGGTCTAGGTGCAAGAGCTGAGCCAGAGTGGGGTGCTAGTAGCATGAAGCTTACTTCTTGCTTCCATGAAGAGTACTGCCCAGAGTGTGGAATTAAATGCTGCTAAGAATTAGCCAGCTGCACGATTGGCCAGGCTCCTGTTAGAACTCTGGGCTGGCTGAGCATCTCCCTTGTAGACTGGCCTCTCTTTGCCTGGTTGCTAAGTTTTGCCTCAGTTGCTCCCGTAAACGAGTCACACGTGGGGGTGAGTCAGGAGGACTTTCAACTTGCAGTTCTTCCTTCTTATGTGGGCCAGGTGTGAAGACTGCTGTTACAGGCACTTGCCAGCTCTCCTCCTCTGCTGCTTCAGAGGGACCAGCTGTGGTTTATGCAGGCTTTGTCAGCTCATCCTCATCCATGCCCATGACAGAAGTGATGTCATGCCACACATGATGCTGGCATTAAAAAAACAACCCTGCTGCTGTTTGGAGCAGCAGTGGGCAGCAATGGTTGCCAGTGGGAGGGCTCATGCCATAGAGAGAGGCCTTGTAACTCTAAGGTTGCTGTAAGTGTAGAGAGAGAGGGGTAACTAGAAAATGGGACTGCTGCATGCAGGAAAACAGAAAAAGAGAAGAGTGAGAGATGAGTTACAGATCTTTTTTTAGTAGAAAAAGTGAGAAGAGACACAATCATATGGAATGGACTGAAAAGGAGAGTGGATTAACATGGGGGGGGGTCAGAGGGTCTATAACAGTGCAAAGGTACTATGGCATGTGGAGAGAAAATATGAATCAACACAGGACAGGTTAAAGAGAAAACACTAAAAAGTATTCCCCATGGTTAACATAGCAATGCAGTCTTCTAGGATTAATCTAAAAGGGGTCCTCATGAGAGATTTGGGTTGTACACTCCTGAGGCATGTGAAAAGTAAATACTGCAAGTGATTATTCTGATTCCATATGCATCTGTCAAGACCAAGTTAATGGGAGGACCTCAACAAGGTGAATAACCTCCTAAAATGAACATTTTCATTTCAATTATTTATTAGAATGAATGGGCAGTATTGTTCTTTATTAGGTATGTAAATGGTCTCATATTGGTAAATGGCAGTTTAAAGGGCTGAGAGAAGGCCGCTCAGGGCATTCCATGAGTGACAAAGAAGAGGAAGAAGAAAGCTAAAGATTTTGTTCAGTCCTAAGAGACTTAAAGGATTATTTCCTTGTAAAATAAAACTGACAGTTTTCCTATAATGTTTTTCTGGCATAATACACATGTTAATCCTTAATTTCCTTCACCAGATGCAGTGTAATCCTTCTTCTACAGACATTGAAGCACAATTGCTGTTGAGTGAACAAGAATTTCATTCAAATATTCCATAGCAACTTTGCTCTTCCATTCCAACATTTTTGCCCTTTGTAGTGGGAGGGCAAAAAACAAAAATCCACAACCCTTGTGTAAAGCCAGAGCTGTATGGAAATATGTTCATAACAGAGACATACTCTGTTCTATATGTGCATGTGTATTTCATTTAATCTCTAACACTGTGCTAAATTTATGAAGCACTTTAGACCAGAGGTCTTCAAACTTTCTATATCTGGGAGTCCCAGACTGACTGAGTTGCACCTTGCAAGTATGTGTCAGGAGGTTATGTGACAGGAAGACAGAACCAGACCAATGACCTCACCAATGTCGAGACCAGGACTATGGGCTGCAGACCAGGAGAGCCAGGGACAGGAAACACAAGTCAAGCACCAGGAAGTATAGCATAGTGAGGGCTAAGCCAAGACTGAAGGCTTTGAAGGAATTCTCTTCAACCACTTACAGACCTTGGCTCAACATCTACAGACCTTGACTCCCATTCTTCTCTGTATCCATGCAAAGACAGGTAGGAGGCATAGCTGGACCTCTATGCATATGTACTAGTGATAGATCCTTCAAACAGGCAGCAAAAAATGGTGACTATATAGGAACCCCATGACCCCACCGGAAACATGGGTCAAATACTGCTGCTTTATAGTGTCCAAAGTACTTACATACACATAACAAAAATGCGTAAGTTTTATTATCTAAAGCTGAGAGAAACTAGTTTGCCTAAAGCCACTTTCAATGCCATCCTAAGCACAGTAACACCCTTCTAGGGCCACTGACTTCAATGGACTTAAAAGGGCATATGTCTGCTTCGGGTGGCAATTTTTTCAGCTTCCTAGCAGAGCTGTGATTTGAATATGAGACTTCCTGATTTACAGTGTAATTCCTCAGTACATGTGAGACTGAATGTCAAAAGCAGAGTCATTTGATTCTAATATCCCTGTTTCACTTTCATTTCTCCCTTATAAGAAGGTGGACCTGAGAACTGAGAGTTAAAAAAAAAAGTCTGCTTTCGACACCAACACACCAATAGTTTCCCATTAGAAATAACACACTTTCCCAGTATTATTTTTGCATCAGTTGCATAGACATAGTGTATAACATACATAGGGTATAAAGCAGGGCCTACATGGCATTAAAAAACCCATGTGCAATGGTCCAGGTGGGTAGCTGTGTTAGTCTGAAGGAGCAGAACAAAGTTTGAGTCCAGCAGCACCTTTAAGACCAACGAAGTTTTATTCAAGGTATTCAATCAAAAAATGAGCTGAAGCAAAACAGATGAAAAGGACAACATGTGTAACTAAAAAGAAATTAAAGAGGCCGCCTCAACTCCTCTCCATCTCTCTGCCATTATGCTGCACCATAACCCAGGAATGAATGTCAAATGCAACCCCCTTCGTTCATGTTCCTGTGTTGGCTTCCCTTCTCCCAACTGATGTTCAGTCATCGTGAAAATTTCGCAGCCCACCCACCAGCACGAATCACTCACCCACCTGCCAACCAGCTTGCCTACCCAATGACTGCTGCCAGCCCAAATGAAAGGGTGTTGCTCAAGAGAAAATGGGAGGAAGAGTCAAAGTTTCAATTAAGGGCTCCCCCCCCAAAAAAAAAAAAATTCTACTGCATTTTCATTCAAGGAGCAAAGCCCTGTCAAGTTTTCAAAGGCCCTGTTTTACTGCAGTCCATGTAAATAAATAGACTCGGCTGTTACATAACTTTAGAATAAAAAATCGTTTCGCTTCACAAGAAGAGTTAATGTACTTATGAATTCAGCAAAGCTCTGCAAAGGATAGAATTTGTAAATTGAGACTCCATATTTTGTATACCTTATAAAATAAAGAAGTTGTATTGTCTCACATATTGAGCATGTTCGCTACATGATAAACTGTAGGCACCCACATTTTGCCTTTATCTTTTAGGCCCTATCCTCTTGTTCTGCAGCGAGGGTGGCATCAGTGCTATAGAAGTGATTAATTAAAATGCAGGCACATTTTGAATTTAATGACATGGAACACCCAGTGGCAGAACTCCCATGGACTCCCATCTCATCTTCAGAAGAATCTTTACAAGATACTTAATTAGAACAGGTATGCAGCTCCTGTCTCCCAGCAGTACCTTGCTCAGTTCTCTCAGCCCTCCATGGTTTTGCACCTCTAGTCTTCTCTCAGCAGCCCTGCTCATTTGAAGATGCAGCCAGGACTTACCCCAATGCTGCTTTGTGGGCTCCGGGGCTAGGGGAGATAGCAGCATGGCTTCCAGTGCTCTGTCATCCTGCAGGCTGCATGGTCTGGCCTGGGGGCAAGGTCCACTGGCAGCAATAGGCCCTGGTGTGCTGGATGTGCACCTGGGGTGAGGCCATTGGTGAGCCATGGGGCTTTGCCTGCCCGCTCACCTCCTATTTAGGCAGTGGCCACCCGGGCCCTGTTACACCTGGCCTTTTCCCCCTGTATGACACGGCCTTTCCCCCCGTTCCATGCAGCTTTTTTTGAGGATGGGACCAAGCACAGAGTGGCACAGCCAGGCCATGTGGTAGGAAATAGTGAACACATGGGTGGCAAATGTGTGCTTGGCGGGGCCGAAAAATCAATGTTCCAGGGCCATTGGTGCTCCACTTGGCTTGTGCCGCACTGCCAAAAAGAACAGAAAAAAAGTCTGAAGAGGCAACCAGGGAGCAGCTGTGGCCGGGGATCTAAGAGATGGTTGGCTTCAGTGGTGGCAGGAGTTGACAGGGAGCATGGTAAATGGCACCATTGGGAGCAGGGCCAGCTAGCTGGGGGTCAGGTGGCTCACAGTGGGGGCAATGGGCCTTGTGTGATGGCACACATGCTCTGCTGTGGGCACTCAGTCCACGTGCTCTTTGTGCCTAGAGGCTGCCTGCATGGTGCTTGAGCCTCCTAGTCATTGCCAGCACCATCCTCCACTTGTTCCCACTGGGATGGCCAAGTAGCCCAATCTCAACACATCACTTGGACAGGAGACCACCAAGAAATTCAGACTTATGGTTGGGAGATAGTTCTTTAGGAGTTTTTCCCCCAAACAAGTACGTGGCCACACGGGCACATGAGCTCTTGCTCCCTCAGGGGCTGCCAGCTGGGTGGTCAAGCCTCCATAGCTACCCCCCCTTCATTCTCCTTATGGTTGGTAGAGGCTTGAATTCTCTGAAGTGAGGTCAGGACTGGTTCCCGGTGAATCAGTTTAAAGCTGGGTATTTTTCCTGGAGATTCAGTTTAATCCTATATAATTCAAAAGTTTGGGGGAGGAGCTGGGGCTATGTGGGTACTAGATTCAGCCTAGTTCAAAAGAAAGTAGGAAAATTTAAAAAGTTAAAGGCAGGGATTTAAGTCAGTGAGTACCTTTGTAGGGGTGCAGAAGGGCCTAAGTTTTAACCCCTGGCAGCACCCACAGCTAAGAGATGATCAGGTGTTATATGATATGAAAGGCCTTTAACACTGGAGGCCAGGAATGTCCGATGCCAGCCTGTGTGGGCAGAAGGGAAGATGGTTTGATTTGGTATAAAGCAACTTCAGGTATTTGGTTTGGAGGTGTGTGAACTATTCTGGGTCTGGGACAGGCCTGGGCCATGGGTGGACCAGAGGGTTTTGCCAACCCACCTATTTAGGCAGTAGCTGCCTAGGCCTCAGTTCTGTTCCATACCATACGGCCTTTCTCCCCTCCTGCCTTCCTTGTGCTTCAGTTGTAACAGGTCAGACTTTAACTTTCCTATTGGCACAGCTTTGGGTGGTTGGAGCATTGGGATGGATCCTTTGGCTAGAGAGGTGGTGCCTGTGTCCTAGCATTTCATGGTTCTGGGGACTCCCTTAGGGGGTCTGAGTTGGAACCAACTTATTGGCATGCCTAGCTTGGGAGCTGTTGGTAGGGCTCTCACCACTCTAGGGGAACCATGTAGTGGTCAGTGCCAATGTGGTTTCCATGGGTGGCTTTGCCACTTCTTGGATGCACCCCAGCAGGCAGGCTGGGTATACAGGGTTCATTGGGCAGCAGGTGGTTTGCTCAATTTAGGATCCATCTCCATGCAGGACCAATGCTCCTGTGGTGTAATCAATAAAAGCTGTGGCCTGTTTTACCCAAATCACAGTCGTCTGGTTTTTTATGGCCTCATCTGCCCATTCTCCCCCTCTATGCCCCTGGGCTCACAAGGAATGGATTCATGAAGACCCGGTTCCGGTGTTAGAGATTCTTTTAAATGAAATTAGAAGAACTGGGAAGATTCCAGATTCCTGGAATGAAGCTGCGATCACCTTAATTCCGATAAAAATGCAAGATTTAACAAATGTAAAGAATTATCGACCTATTTCACTGTTAAACAACGATTATAAGATATTTGCAAAAATATTAGCAGAGCACCTTAAAGGGTTCTTGAAAGATACTATTGCTGAAGATCAAGCCGGATTCTTACCAAATAGACAAATAAAAGACAATATGAGGGTTGTTTTAGAAGCATTTGAGTATTACGATAAACACCCGGAAAAAGAAGTTGGCTTTTTATTTTTGGATGCAGAAAAGGCATTTGATAATTTGAATTGGGAATTTATGTTTAAAGTGTTTGAGAAATCCCAGATGGGCGCAGAATTTACAAGAATTATTCAATCAATATATAAAGAACAAAAAGCTACGGTGATTGTGAATGCAGAACCAACAGAAGTGTTCCGGGTCAGAAAAGGTACTAGACAGGGTTGCCCCCTGTCACCATTGCTATTTATCTGGATTTTGGAGATTTTGCTACAAATGGTTAGAGATGACGATAACATAAAAGGTTTGAATATTAGAGGTTTTTCATTTAAACTAAGAGCATTTGCGGATGATATTATGTTTATTGTTGAAGATCCTGTTAATAATATGCCTAAGGTATTTGAAAAAGTAAAAGAGTTTGGCGATCTCGCAGGGTTCTGTGTAAATAAGAATAAGTCCAAGATATTGTGTAAAAATATGATAGGTACAAAGCAACAAATGTTACAAAATGTGACAGAATGTGAAGTGATTAAAAAGGTTGGGAGTTGAAATTACAATGAAAAATATTGACTTATTTAAGAATAATTATGAAAAACTGTGGGTTTCGATAAAGAGTGATTTAGAAAAATGGGAAAAACTTAGATTATCTCTTCTTGGAAGAATTGCCGTTGTCAAAATGAATGTACTGCCCAGGTTAATGTTTTTGTTCCAGACAATACCAATTGTGAAAGATGTGAAAGTGTTGGTGAAATGGCAAAGAGAAATCTTTAAATTTATCTGGGCAGGAAAGAAGCCAAGAATTAAAATGAAGATAATGTACGATACTAAAGACAGAGGTGGCTTCCAAGTCCCGAATTTGCGTTTGTATCATGAAGCTGTATGTATGTCTTGGTTATCTGACTGGATTAATTTGGAAAATAGAAAACTTTTAGCTCTTGAGGGGCACGATTGCAGATTTGGCTGGCATGCCTATCTTTGGTATGGGAAAAATAAAGTTGATTCAATGTTTAAGCATCATTATGTAAGGAGAACATTGTTTGATGCATGGACCAGGTACAAGGATACAGTTTCTGACGAGAGGCCTTTGTGGATTGTTCCAGCAGCAGTTATACATCTTTTTTCAGAACATAAAGGTAATGATTGGTTGAAATACCAAGAATTGTTGCAAAAAGAGGGGAAAAAATATGTCTTAAAACCAAATAATGAACTAGAATTTGAGTATGGATGGTTACAATATTGTCAAATAAGGGATATCTACAAAAAAGATTGTAAAGAGGTTGGTTTTAGAGCTAAGAATGATGAGTTTGAAAATATATGGTTGAAAAGAGAGCGAAAAATGATCTCAAAGATGTATAAAACTTTGTTGACTATATATACTTTGGATGAAACTGTTAAAGAGCAAATGATAAAATGGGCCATAAACATGAACAAAGAAATTTCTATGGAAACATGGGAGTTTTTGTGGAAAAGATCTTTTAAAATGTCTACCTGTGTTAATGTAAAAGAAAATTGCTACAAGATGATGTACAGATGGTACATGACACCAAAAAAGATTGCTAATATTAGTATGGACAAGAACTTGAGTAATAAGTGTTGGAAATGTAAAAAAACAGAGGGTTCTTTTTATCATATGTGGTGGTCATGTGATAAAGTAAAGGTATACTGGTCTAATATACATTGTGTGATGCAGAAAATATTAAAAATCTCAATTGGGAGAAGACCTGAACTTCTTCTCTTAGGTTTGACAATGGAAAGAATTCCACAGGAAAAAAGGACATTATTATGGTACATGATTACGTCGGCGAGAATGGCCTTCGCTCAGCAATGGAAAACGGAGAAGGTGCCGGATATACATGACTGGTTTAGAAAATTGCTATTTTTAGCGGAAATGGACAAAATGACAAAAAAACTAAATGGACAAATGGCAGAACAGTATATGAAAGATTGGGAAGATTTGAAATTGTATTTGGAAACTGAATACAGAATGAAGGGGAAAATGTATAATTTAGATTTGTATGGATATTGAATGAGAAGTGAAATGAATTCTGAACTGTATTATACTGTTATTTGAAAATATGCTGAAATTAGTCAGGTGTTTTATATATTTGAAATGTGTTACCTGGTTTGTCGATTCATATAAGTCTAAACTTGATTACCGTCTAATATATACTTTTTTGTTATTAGCAGTGTTGGAAGCCTATTAGGGGGGTGGGGGGATGGGATGGAAAGTTTTTCAAATTGTATTGGTAACGTTGTTGAAAATGTTGAATGCATCCCAATAAAAAAATTTGTTTTTAAAAAAAGGAATGGATTCCCCAGCAATGCCAATGTGAAAATGAATCCCACTGGCTTTGACAGATCCCACCAAGCAGTTCTGAAACAATGCAATGGGGCTGCATCTTTGTGGCTGAAGCTCAGGAGGGGATAATAAGCAAAATCTCAAGGGAATTAAGGGAATGGTTGAAGCAGGGAGGAGGCAGGCAATAGAGATTGGAATGGAACTGGATGGAATTATAAAATAGATTCCATCACAAACAGGTATCTGGACACTCTGACCTGTATAGCCCAGGCTAGCGTGATCTTGACAGATCTTGGAAGCTAAGCACGGTTGGCCTTGGCTAGTATTTGGAAGGGCAACCTCTAAGGAATACCAGGGTCATGACGTAGAGGCAGGCAATGGGAGGGCTTCTAGTGTCCTGGCCCCACTGATGGACCTCCTGATGGCACCTGGTATATTTTGGCCGCTGTGTGACAGAGTGTTGGACTAGATGGGCCATTGGCCTGATTCAACATTGGCTTCTCTTATGTTCTTATGTTCTTATGTTAATGGCAAACCTCCTCTGAAACATCTCTTGCCTTAAAATAAGTCTAGCTTGCCATCTAGTGGTGCATAATGCTAAAAGAGGTAGAACTTCTGGCTGCCAGACAATCTTAGGATCTCCTGGCTATACTACACATAATGCCATTCAATAATAATAATGATGATGATGATGATGATGATGATGTATCTGGACAAAAGAAAATGATTGGCAGGAAAGACTGGAGAATATGGGGGCTTTCCTGATTATTCTGTACATTCAGGTAGGAGTCCTCTTGTTACTCCATTCCCTCCCTATTATCCCATCTCCTCTCCTGTTTTAGCATTCTCATTCCAGTACTGAAGCTGGCGACAGCAGTCTTCATGGCCTAATATAAAGAACATAATTCTTATTTAAATTAAAGGCAGAATGTCTTCTTTTCCCCTACACCATATGTCAGATGGGAGCTGTCATTGAAATGACTTCCCAGAATACCACTTCTTCCCCATGTGTATTCAGGCACCCCATTCCCCTAAGCATGCCACTCCTCATCCCAGCTGTGTTCTCAGATACATTATCATTTGGCTGACCTTTAACCACACATTGGTATTCCTGACCTTCCTCCAGACATTAACTACACTGTGATGATATGGACACTTGCCTAATGCTAGCTGTTACCCCTGAAATTTCACTGGTGTGTCTGTCCCCCTACAGAGCTTCCATAGTTATGGGAAATACAATCTACTATGTGTGTGTGTGTAAATCTCAGTACTGTCTACTCTGACAGTGGCTTTCCTTTGTCTTAGGTTGAGGATGTTCATGTCACTTGCTACTTGGTCTCTCTAACTGGAGATGCCAGGGATTGTAACTGGAATCTTCCACAATGTAGATAAATGGAATAGTAAGCCTGTAGTGTACCATTAGTAAGAAGTGAAATATGACCATGGAGGAATGAGATCTCAGTCTAAAAAAATAAAAGGTAGCATTTTGTTTAGGAGGATGAACAAGGAATACAGGATAACTCTAGGGTTGTATAAGGAGCCCTGAACATAAGAAAAGCCAAGCTGGATGAGACCAAAGGCCAATCAAGTCCAGTATTTTGTTCACACAATGGTCAACTAGCTGTCTGTAGGAAGCCCATAAAGAGAAAGAGTGCAGCAGCATAATCCCTCCCGTGCTCCCCAGCAACTGATATAAGGAGACAGACTGCCTCTGGTACTGGAGGGAGTAGATATCCATCATGACTAGTAGCCATTGATAGTCCCCATTCCCCTTTTAAAGCCTTCCGAGTTGGCAGCCATGACTACATCCTGTGGCAGCAAGTTGCACAAGTTAGCTATACACTGTGTGAAGAAATACTTCCTTTTGTCTGTCTTGAATCTCCTACACTTTAGCTTCAGTGGATGACTCTGGGTTCTAGTATTATTCAAAGTATGATTAGAGTTAATCAAAGCCCTGGATTTGAACGTATTTATGGAGATATCGCTAGGTATCATTTGGCTTCTTGGTTATCGTGATTGTAAAGCTCTTGTCCAGTTAAAGTAAACTCCAGTCTTTCTGGGACAGCGTAATTGTACAGTTCAGTTCTAAGATGCTGCTTAAGATGCTCTCAAAACTCAAAGGTTGTGAAATGAATGGGATTCCTTTCTATTGCAGTTCTCCAGTTGTGGATAAGAACTGTCAAAACTAATATGCTATATTTTAACCAAATGACTATACAACACTTTTCTAATTCAAACTGTGGGTTTGTACTAACAGCATCTAGTGATTTGTTTGGTTGCATTATACTGTGATCTTCTTTTACAGAGATAAGGGTAATTTACATAATTTCTCCCTCCCATTTTATCTTCCAAACAGCTATAGGAGGCTGGTTAAGTTGGGACATAAACTACCAATGAACTTCACAGCTGGGCACAGATTTTAATCCAGTTGTCTTCCATCCAACTTTCACATTCAGTCAGCTCCATCATACTGGCACATAGAGAAGCACCTCATGGAAGGAACTTAAGACACCTGAGGCTGGGGCAAACTGTGCACGCACGGTGCTCTGTACAAGCTTCAGAAATTAAGAAAACAAGCCCACAGAGAATTCCCAATGTGACAGCTCTGTGTCAGAACCAAGACAAGATCATTTAGTGATCTGAGAAGAGATTCGGTTAGGAGAAGCATCCCAGTCTCAAAATATACGTGGCAATGTTTTCAATGGAAGGGAGTATGTGGAGTGCTTCAGCTGCAGGTGGGAGTGCTATATGTTCTTTCTTTTTTTGGCACTTCAGTCTCCACAGCTAAGGAGAAAAGACCACAGAAGCCACACTCTCTGGAAGTGAATGCTACTGTACCAAATAATAGGGAAGGAAGAGGAGGGAAAAAAACATAACCCCAAAAAAGTTGAATTAAGAACCTGAAAGTTTAAATGGCTACAAATTAGGGGGGGGGGCAGTGTTAAAAATCAATAAATGTACAACATAAACATTACAAATTATCAAAAATGCATGTATGTATTACAAATTAGTATAAAAACAATTTTAGGTCCAAATATAGCCTCAATTAAAATTACGAATCAATAAATACTAATATTAATCACATATAGGACCAAGTGAAAATTGTGTTCTGATAAATATCAGAAAATTAATTTTCAAAAGCAAATATGGAGCCAGTGTAACAATTAGTATTTTTTGGCTCAAAATAGGAGGGTACACAATTGAAATATGACTTTGGTTTTATGTGCATTATATGTACCTGACTTGGATGGAGGCAATAACACATGAGACTTATATATTACACCTTTTCCTGGATCTCCTTTTACCTTGTGCCAGTGATGTTTATCAGAATATTAGTATTGCATTTATGCTTGACCACTGGAGAAGGCTAGTAGGCCAAAACACATCTGTTTTAGGGTTGCATAAGGTCCTAGTGTTCACACTGGATGATTTGTTATTTTAATTGAGGCTATATTTGGGACTAGAATTCTTTTATACTACGTATTTTTGATAATTTGTAGTATTTATGTTGTACATTTATTGATTTTAACATCCCCCCCCCCCGCAATTCGCTACAGCCCCCAAAACACCAATAAATCTCTGGCTGCATGTGCAGTTCTCCTCACTGTACACATCCATTATTTGTCTTTTAGCCAGAGGGTTGTGCTTGACGTTGATCAGATTTAGCCACATGTGCCAAAAACTAGTCTAGATTTTAGTGGGATAACTGACAATGGGCTATAATCCCTACAAACATTATTTTATTTCAGCTGTCATAATCTTCTTGTACACTATAGTTTGAATGATCATTCATTGGAGATGTTAACCAACTCTGTATGATAGCTTTAGCAAACCTTTAACGTGACTGCAGTGTTGTGTTGTTGTTGGATCCCACCCCCCACTCAAATGGGTACTTTGGAGTCCATTTTCTACCCTTCAAAGAAACAGTTAAATTGCTGAATCCGAAAAGGGTTGAACATTTCTACAAACAACACTCACAGGGGAGGGAAATAAAGGAAAATGAACGGTTTTCTACTAATTACTCATATTAGGCCTCTTTGGTGGTCCAAAGCAATACATTACTTCTTTTTTATACATATTTCCTCCATCTCCCTGTCATAGAATTGCTTGGGTGATTGCTAGTTTTGTTGTTTCAAATGTCATGCTCTTTCTATTCCCCCTCCCAAGAATCCTTAAAATTAAACATTGTAAAAGTGGAATATACCTGTCATTTAGATCAACTAGAACAAAAGTCCATGGAAATACATTTCTACTTTGAAGAGGCCTCCCTGCTGATTTTGTTTATCAGAAAATGGCAAGTTTTTGTTCCTAATGGGCTGAAATTTAAATAAAATCTGACCCTGGAAATAAAAGCAGCCATTATGACAAAATAAAATTATATATTTTATAGGCAAAATTGAATTAAAATGCTAGTTTCCTTTGGTTAAATTCTTTTACATAAGGAAATGAGTGCATGCTAGAGAGAATGAGATAGAAAGCTGATTGTTGGAGTAAGCTTTTAAAAAGATCAATAATCTGATGTAATTTATGTTTTGAAAAAGAATTGCTAAGACTTCCATATAATATCTTAAATTATAACTACATTTGTGTTTGTCATTGAATTACAATTTGAACTTGGGGTAGGGTTAGCAGATGTCCTCTTTTTAGACAACATGTCCTCTTTTTTGGAGTCTGTCCTCTTTGGGGCCCTTTTTTAAAAAACAAACCTGATGAGAATGTCTTCTTTTTGGGTTGGAAGGTTAGGAATATTCCTAATTAGTAGTGATTATCACAGCTTAAATTTGTAGGGGTATTTAAAATGAGATTTGTCATAGTGATCACTTTTTTGAAGTAGTCAGTCTGGAAATATGTTCTCTTTTTTTGCTTTTCAAAAGGTGGCAACCCTAACTTGGGGTGAATGAACATTGACAGATTCAATTGTATCTGCTGTTTGGTTTCCAGATTGTAATGTTCTTCCCCATTAAAAAAATGTCCCACTATCTTGAAACAGAGGGGCGGCTTTGCCAACTGTTGCTCTTCTGGCTCATGCAGCTGTTTTTGTCACTTCTCAATGAATACACTTACACATTCATTTAGCTCTTGGGCAGTAGGTTTTATACATCTGGTATTCTTCCCCAGTGTCCCCAAAGTCATGAATCTTGGGAGGCCTATTGTCAGCACATAGAGGTTTGCTGGTGGGACTGTTCTGTGAAGTAATGGAGAACTGCATCATTCACTGGTTGCTATACAATAAATAAATCCAATTGCACAGAACTATTTTTTTTTTTTGTATTTATGGTGGTAGAAAGTGCCATTGAGTCACAGCTGACTAATGGTGACCTCATAGGGTTTTCAAGGTGAGAGACATTCAGAGGTGGTTTGCCATTGCCTGCTTCTGCATAGCAACCCTGGATTTCCTTGGTGATCTTCCATCCAAGTACTAACCAGGGACAACCCTATTTAGCTTCTGATGAGATTGGGCTAACCTGGGCTATCCAGGTTAGGGCTTCATATTTATACTAAAGGGAAATCTGACTAATAAGAAAGCTGTTCAACAAGACCATGATGAAAGTAAGAATAACAATACATAAAAATAATAACCCATTTGGTATTTTTCGGTAAGCTTTAGGGTTGTAGTTTGCCATTAGAGATGCTGAAATCTGCAGTTTATAAAGAAGTGAGTGAAAGGGCTTACATACTTGCAACTAGAGAGACAGAATGAATGCAGTCCTGCAGGACTGAAAGGAGAGCTCACATGGAGATTGTCATCTCTGATGATCACACAAAGGGATTTTTTGTTGCATGAACACAGTGTCATGAGCTCAAAAGATGCACATGACAACCTACATGGAGGGTATATGTACATTATATTGAGGTGGATGTTCATGCAGGATTTTAGCAACTTCTGAAGCAACAGTTGTTGTATGTGGACATCTGTGTTTTTTCTGTTTATGAATTCCTTTTTGATTTTTTGTAACTAGTACAAGAAGTTTTTCCCTTGGAACCAACCTCTACATGTTCAAGGCAGTTGGATTGCCCTTTTCTAAATGCTGTGGAACTTTATTACTGGGCAACTCAAAAGGGGGTTGCAGAGGGGAAAATGCTAAAAGCCTAGTTCATGACCTAAAAACTTGTATTAAAGCCTATAGCTGCAATTCTGCTCTATTAAATCATCATCAGATGTACCAAGGCATGGTGACCACATGTATAGTTCCCATCCGGAAGCACTGGGATGCTGGAATCTTCAAAATGAATGCAATTACCAGACAAACTTGCCTTGCAGTCTAATGGGCAGATAGGAGCCACTGAGGAGAAAGAAAAGGAAGGGGAATGACAACAGTAAACACACAAATGCGTTTTTGGAGTAAAACAGGCCACAACTTAATTGAATGCAGCAGATGGAGCACTGGTGCAACATACGGCAGAATCAAAAAACCAGGTGACCCACTTGTCGGCTGATTAACCCCATCCACAGCAGAGACATCACCTTGCCAACAAAAGTCCGCATGGTCAAAGCAATGGTATTCCCCGTAGTAATGTATGGCTGCGAGAGTTGGACTATAAGGAAGGCCGAGCGCCGAAGAATAGATTCTTTTGAACTATGGTGCTGGAGAAGACTCTTGAGAGTCCCTTGGACTGCAAGGAGATCAAATCAGTCAATCCTAAAAGAAATCAACCCTGACTGTTCCATGGAAGGCCAGATCCTGAAGCTGAAGCTCAAATACTTTGGCCACCAAATGAGAAGGGAGCATTCACTGGAGAAGACCCTGATGCTGGGAAAGATTGAAGGTCAAAGAAGAAGGGGACGGCAAAGGATGAGATGGTTAGACAGTGTCATCGATGCAACAAACATGAAATTGAGCAAACTTCAGCGGACAGCAGAAGACAGGAGGGCCTGGCGTGATCTGGTCCATGGGGTCGCGGGGAGTCGGACTCGACTGTGCGACTGAACAACAAAAACAGCCTGTCTGTTGGGGGAACCAGGAGTAACAAGCCAGTGGTCTCACAAAGGCACAAGCTTCTGTATGGAACCCATGCCATTTGGAAGTAGAGGCAGACAGCCACCTCTGAGCTGTCACTATAAGGCTCAACCCAGAAGAAGAGGAGGAGGAGGAGATTGGATTTATACCCCACCCTTCACTACCCAAAGGAGTCTCAGAGCAGCTTACAATCTCCTTTCCCTTCCCCTCCCCACAACAGACACCCTGTGAGGTAGGTGGGGCTGAGAGAGCTCTTTCGAGAACTGCTTGTGATAGAACAGCTCTGAGAGAACTTGTGACTGACCTTTTCAGGGGAGGCGGGCATGTTGGCACAGCCTCCCCCCCAAATGGATCCTGCCCAATGCCTGAAACTGTGACAAGAGCATAAAGTTGTGACAAGAACAAAAATAGTAAATAAGAAAACACAAGACCATAAACTAATGGGGGGGAGGGATGACTGAAGTGAAACAGGGTCGAAATGGTGGCAGGCTGGCCTTTAAACAGCACCGACATGCTTTGCAAGAGGGGTCCATGCTGACAGAATCAGCTGGCCAACTCAGAAGGCAGCCTGCCCACTCCAGAAGCCCTAGAGCTGCTGTAGTAGGAACAGCTGAACTACACTGTGGCAGGAGCATGAGGATTCTTCCTGACCAGCATCCCCAGCCCCATGGCCGTTGTGGCCACCGGTAAGTCTGCAGCCATGGATTGTTTGAATTCTCTCAGTTACCCACAAGGAGAGTTTCTCATCATATTGCTTTAATGTCCCTTAGCAAACTTTGTCTTAAGTATAACACCATGCCAAGCAACTTTGAATATGTGCATAAGGTGTTTGTGTTTCAGGGCTTAGGTCATTGTAGCTTGTGGTAGTTTTTGCCTTGAATAAGTATAAAAGAAAAAAATTACTGCATTTAACAAAAAGGAGAAGTAGCCCTCAGGGTTATAGTTGGGTCGTTAAAATGATTGACTTATATTGTAAAGCAATGCAATCAGTCTTTGTTCACTTCTTGTACCTATGCAGTAGGAGACTTCTATTAAATGCCCAATATCAGATAGATTGTGTCCCACCGCGCCCTTCGGGGGCCGTGGGACGAGTGCCTCTGGGTGGGCGGGGGGACTTCCGGGCGAGGGAGGAGGCCAAGAAAGCGAAGGCCCTCGCCCGGGCCCCAACCCGAGGATGGAGCGGAGGCGCGGAGGGCTGCGCCGCCGGGGGGGGGCCCCGAAGGAACCCTGCGGCCGCGGCAGCAGCCCGGCAGCCCTGTGGGCTCCCGGACGGTCCGGCGTCCCCCCAGGACGCTGGGACACCGGGTGACTCAGCTGCAAGCCGGGGAGGTCCCAGCCCACGCTTCCGGCTCCAGGGGACTCGGGCCAAGCCCAAGAAGAAGGAGGCGGGAGCGGGGCGAACACGGAGGCCCTGCCCACCCCACTACCGAGTGGCCACACACCCCCGGCAACTCCGCTGCCCGAGGCTCGGATGTGGGAACAAGCCCGGGTCGCGGAGGAGGGGGGAAGAGCGCCTGGGGCAGCCAGAGAAGCGGGGCTCTCCAAGACCTGGGAGGAAAACCGGGAGGAAAGGCAGACTGGAACAGCTGCACTGGAGAGAGCCCGCAAGTGCCCCCGCAAGCCCCATTACTTACAGCAGGAGAAGCTCCACAGGAGAAACATTCTACCCAGCCACACAGAGCTGCAGCCGACGCCCAGCCCTGAGTCCCAGGAGGGGTGGGCCTTAATCCCTGCTCTAAAAGGGGCCCCGTCCCAGCCAGTTGGAGAGCCGAAAAGGAGTGAAGGGCGGCGGAAAGAACCAACAGGAGAACACCAGGGGGGAAAGGGAGGGGACAGGTGTTGGTGGAAGGGAATAAAGGAGTGGTGGAAGCCAGAGCCAGGGGGAAAAACACTGGAGACGGAGAGGAGTACCCTGCGCGCTGAGAGAGAGAAACAGGGTCTACCCCCTTGTCAGACGACTCTCCAGGAGAGGGACCTAGTGTGGTGATGCAACCACAGGCCCTCTCTACATCTGAGGTTCCCAGCTGAATCACTCCTGATCACCCTTCGGCCATCACCCCCCTGGAGGAACGCGTCCCTCCGCGCAGGCTGGACGCAGGTCGCGACAGATTGTATTTCCTATTTTTTTCACTTGTGCTGTCAGTCACATCTGTCTAAGAAGTGATTATAAGAACTGACCACAACATTAAGTACGTTCATTGGCAGACACAAAATACACACACAGACACCTGAGTAGTAAGTCTTACAACTCAAAAATCTCAAACTTCTGTTCTTTTACTAATGCATTTTTAAACAATTGGAGGTAGTGCCATAGTTATGAGAAAATAGTCTAATAGTACTAGAAATAAGTATAATCATGCAATCATCCAAATTTTCTCAGATGCATCTGAACAGCTGGCCAAATAATTGGCTCCCTGCTTATGGTTGACAAGCATGGCATTAGTTAAATGGGCAGGTGATTGACCATGACTGTCTTCAACAAAAGCAGGAGTTCATTTAATGCCAATAATATAAAATGTCTCATTTCTAATTGTGCCATAGAAGATATGATCAGTGGAACTGCAAAAGTGGGACTAGGGACAGACAAGGATTTCTTTATAAACCTGAAGTATCCCAGGTTTGCAGAGAAATATGTAATCTAAAACAAACAGCAATACCCCCCCCCAAAAAAAAAAAAAAACCTTAAGGGGATTAAAACTCACCAAAATAATAGAAAGAAATGGCTGAAGGTTGCTAGGCAGCCACAATAATATTACTGAGATTTCTAACCCAGTTTCTGTAAAACCAAGCCACCAGGGAAGAAACAGGGCTGGACTTGGAGGCCAAAGCAGCCATGCACACGGTCCCTTCTCCCACCTTTGTCATATCCCCTGATGGAGGAAGACTCACCTGGGACAGACCTCACGGTGACCACTGCAGAGTCACAACCCACAAAAGTGAAGGGGTAGTATCCTATGAAGATTCAGTGGAAAGTGTCCTCCAGCTATCTGGCTACTTTGCCAGTCAATATAATAGGTTCAGTGTGAGGAATGTGCATTTGTTTTCAGATCAATGAGCAGCAAAAATGAAAAAAGCCCCTCTTGTTAGTGTAAAGAAAATGAATGAGGCCATTGATTAATTTCTTCTTGATGAGCCAGCAATGATACCACCTATCTTTGCTGATTCAGCAAATAGATATGAGGCATTAGGGGCATTAGCCAGCCCTGGTACCTCTGAGGTAGTAGTAGAAAAGCACCAGGAGCGCTATATGGCTTGTAGTGCCTGGCTTAGACCTAGGCTGGTCAATGCTGCTGGCCGAATTTAAATATGCAAAGGAAGTGGAGCACTGACTATTTAGAGAAAAATAAGTCGGTTTATCATGGCAGAACAAACTGTTATAGAATTTACAGAGAGAAAGCCTAAACTAACCAGTGTAACTGCTACGACAGGAACAAAGAGCTACAGGAAGCTCTACAGAAGCAGGAAGTCTCCAGAAGAGCCAATCAGGAGACAGGTAAAGGTAAAGGTTCCCTTGCTCGAAAGCCAGTTGAATCCGACTCTAGGGTTGTGGTGCTCATCTCCATTTCAAAGCCAAAGAGCCAGCGCTGTCCGAAGATGTTTCCGTGGTCATGTGGCCAGCATGACTAAACACCAAGGCACACGGAACGCTGTTATCTTCCCACCAAAGTGGTACCTATTTATCTACTTGCAATTTCTTGCTTTCGAACTGCTAGGTTGGCAGGAGCTGGAACTAGAGATGGGAGCTCACTCCGTCATGCGGCACTCTTAGGTCTCAAACTGCTGAACTACTGACCTTCCACAGCCTGCAGTTCAGCGTCTTAACCACTTGAGCCACCACAGCTCCTAATCAGGAGACAACAAGGACACAGTTTGAAAAAGTGGGAAATCCCTGGTCTAGCTATGCTAACTACAAGTCCTCCAGCTGTCCCCCTGGAGGGATAATCTTCAGATCTTCTTCACAAGGCTGCAATACAGACTTTGCATAGTCCAACAAATGCCAAACTTTTCTAGCCTTTATTCAGGAACCCCAATATCTCCAACACCTAGGATTGCCAGCCTCCAGGTGAAGCCTGGAGGTCTCCCACTTTTACAACTGATCTCTGGCTGACAGAGATAAGCTTCCCTGGAGAAAATGGCTGCTTTGAAGGGTGGACTCTATGGCATTGTACCATGCTGAGACTCCTCCCTCCACAAACCCCACCCTCTCCTGGATCCACCCCCAAAGTCTCCAGGTATTTTCCAACCCAGACCTGGTAACCCTACCAACACCTTTACTTGATAGGAGGTGGTGGAGATGCTGAACAGCATGCCTCAGTGAGCATGGATCTGAGCTAGCTGTTGTTCAGCAGCCCTTTCTCCCCATCTTCTTATGTCAGGAAAAAGTGGCAGAAAGATTGGACCTCACATATGGTTCTAGCCATGTCCTAGGTGGAACCAGGCAGGTCTGAACTGGCCACTACTAGCCATCTAGCAACCCTAGCACCTACACTGCTTTCTCCTGCAGGTATGAGCGATGCTGAATGGCTACCAGTGCCTAGAATAAGGTGCCAAGTATTTCCAATGAAACCAACAGAACTGAAAATAATGAATCAATGTAATGCCACATGGAACTGATGGTTCTGAAATGAGCCAGATTGGCGTAGTGGTTAAAGGGGCAGGTTATAGTGTAGGGAATCCAGATCTCCAGTCTGTCATGGAAGCTCACTGGGGGAACTTGGGACAGTCATGTTCTCTCAGCCTAAGCCAGGAGTCTCCAGCCTTTTTGATCCTGTGGTCACCTTTGGAACTCTGACACAGCATGATGGGCACAGCCACAAAATGGTAGCCACAGCTTAACTTCAGTCAGACAGTGAAGATCCTTGTGCTGTGGTGGCAGCTGCTAGCAAAGCAAAGTTTTTAGATATCTGTACAACCAATAACACTGGTAATCAGAAGCCTTACTGGGCAAAAGCCACACCTATCCCTGCCCACTTCCTAAAAACACCTGATGGGCACCAGGAAAGGTGTCAAACAGGTGCCATTAAACCCATTGGAACTATATTAGGGATTCCTCGCCTAACCTGTCCCTTAAGACTGATGGTGTAAGGATAAAATGAAGAAATAAGAACAATATTGTAAGCCACTTTGGGTCCCCATTGAGGTATAAATATAGAAATAACTAAATAAATATTTTTGTGCCTTTTCCTATTCAAATACAATCTTTTAAATTGGTGTCCTGGGAAAGGAGGACTAGAGCCCCTATCCCCATGGAACAAAAAGCCCACAAAATGACCAGTTGTATTTCAGTTCTTATTAGGACCAATGATACTCAGTGCTTTGGGAGCTACATGTGGCTCTTTGACACATTACCTGTTGAGCACTGTTCCTAATGTGGCACCCACTTTTTGTTCCACAAATATGAGTAAAGTCATTAGCCTGTAGGGCTTGTGGTAGGCAGGTGGTTTCCACCTTAAAACAGCTGCCACTGTACAGACTGGAGGATAGGTAGGTTGTGAGCCTCTCTGTGCTGAGGGCCTTTTGCCAGGGATGGAAGTAAAGGGGCCAATCCTTTCCAACAGCCCCATATCCATCTCCACAACCCCTGCACTCTCATCTTACTAACCACCTGGTGGCTGCTGGGAGGAGAGCAAGATGGCTACAAAGAAGTCAGAGTATAACCATCATCACTGCTATGGCAGTCACCAAGGACAAGATCTAGCTGGCCACAATGGAGTGGTGGTGGTTTTACTCCCCTCTCTCCATAACCACCTTGGTCTCTTCCAAGAGTTTTGGTAATCTCTCTCACCTGAGCTGCTGTGCCTCATGCTGAGGAGAGAGTGAGAGGCCAGAGGGGAAAGTCATTCCTCTCACTCCAGGTACAAAGAGGTATTGTGGTAATTTAAAAAATCATGCTTATATATTTAATATCAGTTATGTGTGTGCTTGGTGGGGTGATGAACATGGCATACAGCAGTCATGTAGCTGTTTTGGTTAGTGGTAATTGCAAATGTGGCTCTTTGTGAGGTGCTGAACGAGTACCACTGTATTTGACAAACATTAGTACTTTCGTACCTGGAGTGAGAGGAATGGCTTCCCCCTCTGGCTTCTCACTCCCTCTTCAGCATGAGTCCAGGGTCCAAGGAAGTCCAGGGTTGTTATCCAAAGGCAGGCAATGGAAAACCACCTCTGAACGTCTATTGCCTTGAAAACCTGACTGGGTCACCATAAATGGGCTGTGACTTGATGGCACTTCACACACACACACACACAAAATCTGGCTTTAAAGAAGTTAATGCCTATGTCCAGTAGCATAGCCCAACAGGAAGCATGACTTTCACATTGTTCTCAAGCTTGATGAAGACTATTTAAAAGTCCAGTTCCTGCACTGAGGAAATGGGGTGTGAATGAAGGAAATCTATTACTTTTCATTATTTCCTGCAGCAAGGATTTAACAATGATGGTTTATTTAAACTTGTGTGAGACCAGCTTTGTAGAAATTATTTTTGACAAAATGGTTTTGGGAAAAAAGATCTCTTGGCTATAATATTCAATTATTTTTAAGGGGAGAAAAACCTTTGATTTTAATACTGTTTTTAAGCTATGGTGTAGGAAGTACGTCTGTTTTCAGAGCTGCTAGCAATTTCCAGCTCACATGAGGGTGGTCTATACTTTTCAAAAATCATCACTCTTATGTTAGGACAGATCCAAGACTTTAACCTCACCCATTTTGGCACAAAATACAATCAGTTTTCCTCCCTTCAGTCTCACATTTGTTCTTGTCAAGTTCTCTCAGCCTCTCACCCACTGCAATCAGGCGTCTGTGATCACATTTTAGTGATTAAGGAAGAAGACCAAAGAATGTCCTCCATAAGTCTCCTTTTCATATAAGGCATACTCAGGTAACAAGCAGTCTAGTAAGTAACGCATTGAGCAGTCTGTGAAGAATGTAGTGTAACTTTAGCTGAGAATTTCTAAGGTGTTACTATAGTTTTCAGGCACTTCATGCAAATGATCTACATTCAAAGCCAAACTGATAATTAGGTCACATTTGAACTCCACAGATGTTATGGAAGGCCTGGGTACCCATCAATCTGAAGGTACACTGCTGGCAACATAATGTGACCTGGCAGATTGTTCTATATTTTTGAAATCCCAGGAGACAGAAAAGCCTGCCAAGACCCTGGTGGTCAGGCATACAAGATTGGTTGGCTGAATTCAGTTTGGTGGAACATCTGCAGTTAGCGGTTCCAGATCTTCCATTTTGGTGGGAAACCTACCAGCAATCCCCAGTGTTGCCCACCAGTGCCCCAGAGAATGGTGGAGAGAAAATGCAAGAAAATAGGGTGTGGGTGTGCTGGCATCATGCCAGAATATGACATCAATTCAAGTGAAAACTGGAACTGATGTCATGATGTTGGGGGCAACACTTAAGGATTTGCAAAAACTCTATAGTTTAACCATGAAGTTTTGGGGAATCCTAAAGTGTCATCCCCAACATCATGTCATCTGTTTTAGTTTTTGCCAGAAATGACATCACACACCAGTATCCAGCACACCTGAACCCATACCCCAAATCCTCCTGAGGATGCCTGGCACCTCTATCTGTTGTTCAGGCTTCTGTTGTAGTATTGGCCCTATGGAGTTTAAATATTTCTCCCTTTTCTTTACTTTCAGCCCGGTTTCAATGTTGTTATGTTCTGTATCAAATGATATATTAAATTTTCCACAAGATTTACTGGATATCTTGGCACACATAATCTCAATCCAGATATTTGGAAAGGATGTGCCTCACATTTCTAATTATAGCTTTCCTTTACCTTGCTCCAAGTTGGTTCATATTTCCAAAGACTTTTGCTAGTCAAATGGAAAGGTGTTGCTATACAAAATACATTCAATTTGGAATAATTTGATAACCTCACAATGTCATGAGTTTTCTACGATACAATGAAGAAAAGATTTGTTCAGGCATTCCTTGTGTTTAGAAAGTACATAGTGGTCCTTTCCACACTTGGATCTCATCTTTGATTTTATCAGGGTTCAACTCACAACACAATTCCTTGCGTTTATCCCTGGTTATAACAGCATCCATTTATCCTGGGACAAGTGTGGGGTGAAATCGGGGTGACCTCAATGTAATGTGGAGACAAAAAATACTCCAAGATAATTACAAGGGTGAACTTGAGTGTAGTGTAGAACGTAAGTTCAGGGACAGGGTTGAACCAGGATTTAAGGTCTAGTGTGGAAAGGACCAGTGTAACAAAAATCCAAATGTGTTAGCCCAGACACTACTTCCAAAGAAGGTATATTTTTCTTTGGTGTTCTGATTTTATATTTGTTATGTCCTGTGACCTCCAGGACCAACAAAGTATAAGCTTTCGTGTGCACACACATAAAATGTTATACTAGGGATGGGCATGAACTGGCTCACGAAGCAATGTTCATGCTAAACTTGGGTCGGTACACAGGTCATGAAGCGATGTTTGTGGAAGCATATGCATCACAAAGATTTGCCAAACTTTAGGGCAGTTCGGGAAACAGATATGTTTTCCAGTAAACCCACCATCAGTCAAGCCAACTCCAAGGCAACAGTGGGGGTGGAATGCTCTCTAACCATGGAAATACCAGTAGGGAGGCACCCTCCAGAGCTTGACAGGCACTGCTGGCTGTCAGTTACAGAGCTCCCATATGTCACTATGGGATCTGAAAACTATACAAAGCTCAAATTGCAGCACAGCCCTCCATTGTTGGATTTAGCAGCAAGTTGGAGAGGACTGAATAGAGAGTGATAACTTCCAAGTTGATCAGTTTTGCTAGGCAGGGGTTTGTGTTTCGCTTTGCTCATGTTTAGCAGTGAGCTTGGCTTCTGCTGTGGGTCCCTCTGAAGAGAGCCTGCATTTCTACTCCCCACCCCTACTTTTGTTGATCTACTCTCTAAGCTAGGGTGTGTTTGCTGGGCCAGGGCTCTTTGTGCCATCCAGCCTTTCTGCTAGTGGGGCTTTGCTTCTGCTGTGGGTTCCTCGGGAGAAGCCCTCATCCCCCCCACACACTGTTTCACGCCCAAAAGGTGACAAAAAACCTCCAGGATCCCTGGCCAAACTAACCTGGACAAAAATTGTTTCCATACCACAAAGTGGCAATCAGCATTTCCCTGGGTGTGTAATAAGGGGCCACAAGAACTAAGCACTGAGGCAACCCTTCCTGCCCTCCCTCTCATGATCTGCCTAAGTGCACAGAATCAGCATTGCTGTCAGATGGCCATCTAGCTTCTGTTAGAAAACCTCCAAGAAGGAAAGCCCACCACCTCCTGAAGAAGGCCACCTCCCGAGGAAGGACACTGAGGAACCGCTCTGTCAGGAAGTTCTTCCTAATGTTTAGCTGAAAACTCTTCTGATTGATTTCAACCCATTGGTCCTGGTATGACCTTCTGGGGCAACAGAAAACAACTCCACACCATCCTTCATATGACAGCCCTCAAGTACTTGAAGATAGTTATCATATCACCTCTCAGTCATCTCCTCTCCAGGCTAAACATACCCAGCTCCTTCAACCTTTCCTCATAGGACTTGGTCTCCAGACCTCTCACCATCTTCATTGCCCTCCTCTGAACATGTTCCAACTTATCTACGTCTTTCTTAAATGGTGCCACCCAAAACTGAACACAATACTCTAGGTGAGGTCTAACCAAAGCAGAATAAAATGGTACCATCACTTTACATGACCTGGACACTATACTTCTGTTGATACAGCCCATAATCACATTTGCCTTTTTAGCAATCGCATCACACTGCTGACTCATGTTCTGTGTATGGTCTGCTAAGACCCCTAGATCCTTTTGCACATACTACTGCCAAGACAAGTCTCCCCCAACCTATAATTATGCATTTGATTTTTTCTACCTAAATGCAGAACTTTACATTTATCCCCACTGAAATTCATTTTATTTGCTTTAGCCTAGTTTTCCAGCCTGTCAAGATCATCCTGTATCCTGATTCTGTCTTCTACTGTATTTGGTACCCCTTAATGCCGTTGAGTCTGTTTCATTTTTATCTCAGGGCCCTGAGCCACCTCCATGTCCTCTTTCACTTTTCAACCCTGTTGAGTCTGGGTCTTCTTTGTCTCAGGACCCAGGGAAGGGGGTGGTGGACATACCCTGCAATCACCTTGTCCATGAACAGTGAATGGGGCCCAGGGTTTCAGCCATACAATGAAGGAAAAGGATTGACCATGTCCTGCAGTCATCTTGTCCATGGACTGTGAACAGGGCCCACAAAAGTGTGGGTGATTCCTGGGCCCAGGGCAGTGAAGGAGGGGGGTTGGCCATACCCTGCAATCATCTTGTCCATTAACAGTGAATGGGGCCCAGACACACAGCCACTTGCAACCTGTGCAAGTGACTCCTGGGCCCAGGGGGTTGGGGCGGCCATGCCCTGTGATCATCTTCTCCACAGACAATGAACAGGGCCCAGGGATGTGGCAACCCACAACTGTTCAGGTAACTCCTGGGCCCAGGGGAGGATGGGGGCTGGCCATACCCAACAGCCTTGTCCATGGACAGTGAATGGTGCCCAGGGACACACCCACCCACAACAGTGTTGTTGACTCCTGGGCCCTCCATGCAGCCCTTTCAACCTTTTGGAGGGTGCCCAACATTGGTAGTGTCCTGGAAGGGCTTGAGGACATGCACCATTCAGGAGTGGGTCAGCCTTGGCTGATCTCCTCTTCTCCATGCAGGATGGTCATTGCAGAGGCAATAACACCTGCTCTGCCCTCTTCTGCTCCACCAAGTGTGCAGTTGAAGTGTAGGTGGAGTTCCTTTCCCTCCATCTCTTACACAGTGGACAGGGTGAGGTTCCTTGTGTGTTTGGTGTGTTTAGCTTCCAGAGGGTCCCCTCGAACACTCCTGAAGCTGCACCTGATATTCCCCACCCCCAAAAAAGTACTTTCCTGGTTGCACCTTTTTTGAGGGGCTGTAACTTGGACCTCCTATGTCCAATCCTCACCAAACTTGGTGGACCAATAGAGAGGAGTTAGATGGAGATCACCTGTGAGTTTGGAGTCTCTAGCTTGCCAGGGGGTCATTCCACAATGTCACAAACCTCACAAACTGGTTCAGTTCATATGAGGCCATTTCAGTTCGGTTCATGGTTTGGTTTGTGGGTCCACCACAAGCCACAAACCAAACTGCATTTTCCTGGTTCATGCTCATCCCTAGCTTATACCCATAACTGAACTTTGTTGATCTTAAAGGTGCCACTAGACTTGAACTTTGTTCTACCAATTTTACTTTTTAAGTGCAGCTCTGTTTTTCCTTTGGAACTGAAGTTGGCTACTTGAAAAACAGCAGGCTGGTCTGGAAGCAACAGCAGTGGAAGATCTCACATATCTCACAGAGGGGCTCACAGCTTTCCATTGCCCTTGAAAAGCCATTTGTGATGGTTAGGGATCTTTTAAGAGAACTGTAGTTGGAGGAGGGAATCCATGGACATCCCTTACATTTTCAAAAGCGCCTTCTGTTCACAGAGGAAGCCCTCTAAGAGAAAGCCAGAATAATTTTATTTATGTATCATGATATCTTCATGGTCAAGCCTCTATGATTCCTGAATAGCAAGTTGAGATACTTAATGTAAAAAATAGGGCAAAGGGAGTAAATATTTAATATATGACACATTTAAATTGGAAGAGAAATCTATCAATTTTTAATACAGAATATCATTACTTCTTTTCCTCCAGTATTTACTTAATGGAAACCACTCTCTTACTGCACACTGTTCATTCCTTATTGCATATGAAAACCCTGGGTTGGATCTTCCAAGAGAGACTGGAGCTGTGAATGGGCAAGACAGATCTTTCTACAACCAGAAAAAGGCCCTAGGTTTGCCCAAAAGTGAAATCTTAAAAAAATACACAAGGGGTCTAACTCCCCCACCCAAATGATAAGAACATATGAGAAACCATGTTGGATCAGGCCAATGGCCCATCCAGGACCAACACACAGGGCCCCAAACTCAGTTTTTTCCAATGCGATAATATCTTTTTTGGAGATATAGTGACCAGAGCTGTATACAGTTTTCCAAATGAGGCTGCACCATTGATTTATACAGGGGTATTATGATACTTGCTGATTTGTTCTCAATTCCTTCCTAATAATCTCCAGCATAGCATTTGCCTTTTTAAATTGCCATTGCACACTGAGTTGACATTTTCAGTGAGTTATCTACCATGACTCCAAGATCTCTCTCCTGGTCCGCCAGTTTGGACCCCATCAACGTATATTTATAGTTTGGATTTTGGGCTCCAATTACTTTGCACTTGCCCATGTTGAACCTCATTTGCCATGCTAATGCCTACTCGCCCAGCCTTGACAGATCCCTCTGCAGAACCTCACAATCCTCCCTGGTTCTCACCACCCTGAACAACTTAGTGTCATCTGCAACTTAGCCACTTCACTGCTTACTCCCAATTCCAAACCATTAATGAGCAAGTTAAAAAGCATCAGACCCAATACCGATCCAAGTGGTACCGCACTGCTTACCACCCTCCACTGTGAAAACTGCCCATTTATACCCACTCTCTCTTTCCTGTTAATTAAACAGTTTTTAATCCACAAGACAATTTGTCCTCTTATCCCATGACTACTGAGTTTACTTAGGAGCCTTTGATGAGGAATGAAGGCCTTCCAAAATTCTTCTGAGTATTCACTTATAACCTATAATTCAGTCAGTCAGGAGGACCTAGCTAATCCAGTTCATGATAGTCAAGCCAAACTTCTTCTTCTTAGTCCACTTAAATTGTCTGCTGAGGTCCAGCACCCTGTTTCAAACAAAGGCAAACAAGTTGCTGTGGGGGTTGGAGACAAATAGGACATAGAGGTCATGGTCAATGCTCCCTCTAAGTTGTGAGCAAAAATTCTACTTTGTGAGCTACTGGCATTAAAGTTGTGAGTGAGCAATTTGGCTGCTGCATAAATTAGTCTGCTCTGGAGCCATCCTTCCTGAGCTAAGACAAGAATGTGTGAGCCGGAGGCTAAAAAACTGTAAGCTAGCTCACACTAACTCAACTTGGAGTGTCTCAAACTGCCAAGCTACAGACCTTCCGGTCTGCAGCTTCAGCATCTTAACCTCTGAGCCACCCCAGCCCTTAAATGAGATATAACTTGCAGCTAATTTAAGCCGCTATGTATCTCCCAGTATGGTTTTATTGTTAAAAACAGAGGATGCAAACACTGGATTAGTACTTTGGTGTCAAGGACAGTTTCTGTCTTTCTGTCATGCAATTCTCATACCTACGCTAGCTGATATTGCCTATTAGGCAAAACAGGATTTGTTCCATATGGCACGTCTTTTTTCCCTTCTTTTTTACTACTAATAGCAGTTTGGGAGCAACAATTTGTATTTGGAAAACAACATACAGGAAATGGTTAACATCCTCTGCTAATGTTATAGAACAGTCCTAGTTGGAGGGCTGTCTGTCCCTGGTTTTTAAGATTAAAAGTACTTCAGAGGATCCAGTAATGGATTTTACACTTTCATGTAGTTCAACATGTCAGTTGGATCAGGATCTATGGGTTGGATCCAGAGTACTACAAGTGGAGTTCTCCCCAGTCTTCTATCATCCTTACACTACCCAAAAAAGTTGCTCCTAAGGTTTGAGGAACTCATGGGAACAGCATGAGCAGCAGAACAGGGAAAGTCTACAGAAATCCAGTGCTCCCTTTGCAGAAGTTCCTTCCACTCTCACTTCATTTACTTTGGCTTCAACCCTATGAGTATAAGTCAAGGAAACTGGCAGATTTAACTTTTTAATTTCCCAAATAGATTTTTAAAATGTACATCAATTTCTGCAGTGTTTTGTTAAGTTGATCCCCCCTTTCCCCTCCAGAAACTGAAATAACTCCACTTCTTCTTTTTTCTTTTGAAAATTAAAAGCTTCTACCTTAAAGAAGTGAATGATACATTATCTGCTTTCTCTAAATTGAACCCATTTGGAGCTATTTGCATCCTCTGGAAACCTACAGCTGAGTGCTGCGCTCAGAGGTGTAATGACTGGTTGTCACAACACGCTGGAGGTGGCCCCATAACAAAATGATCCCCTGTCAATCCCCTTGTAGGAAATGCATTGGCAACCTGTAATTCGCCCCCAGTATTAACATCCTTCCTGAGTTTTGTTAAATGGCACTTTCTAGGAAGTAGATTTGGTGAACTTGTGTTTAATAATGTTTTAAGAGGAATTTTTGATGGAAGTTTTAGAAAGCATCACATGGGGTTAACAGTGATTTGTCATTTGTTTCTAATTAAAGGACCTAATCTCTTATCACTGGAGCTGCCTATTTTTTTATACTAAAGGCACAGATGTGAATGGAAACATATTAATGAGATGTCATACTACACAGTCATTTTGTGTTTTGTTTAACTTAAACATAGCAGAAAAGGCACATCTAAGTAGACACATGACATGATATTCAAATAGGATTGTAATTTCCTCCATTTGCATAACCTTCAGCAACATCTGAATTAGACCTACCTTGCATCCTTCATTATTTGAATTCCAAAACCTGCTTTTGCAGCAAGCATCACATATATAGGCACAAGAACACCACTGTTTTACTTCCCCTGTTCAAAACTGTGTTCTTGGGGGTGTTCCAAAAAAGAAGTATTCTGCTTCTTCATCCTATCAGGGTTCAAATGATTCTTCTAGGACTGGTGTGAAAGAACGGCTGGGTGCTCTTTGCCATGAACCCTTGCTGACCGCCCTTCTATTATTCACAAGTCACCGTCTTTCACTATTGAATGTTGTACTCCACCCAAGTGCAGTAACAATATGACTGTTGTTTCCTCAATTATCCTGAAATGAAGCTGGTATTTCTAACCTCGAAATGGGGCCTGGAGTTTTCCTAAAATTACAACTGGTCTCCAGACTACAGAGATCAGTTGCCCTGGAGAAAACGGCAGCTTTGGAGGATGAAGAAATGGAACTCCTAGAGTGACTGAGATTGCTTAGGCAACCAGCAGGAGGTTTGGGAGCGAGGACAAGAGGGTCATATGTGAGGTTGCCAATGTCACTACATCACTTCTGGGTACAATCAGCACAGAGTCCAGCAGTATTTTTATTTTATTTTTCCCTTGCTGCCACTCTGAGCAGCAGCAGGCAACAGCAGCAATCAACGAGAGGCTTCTTGACACGATGGCTGGCCTAGCAACCCTACATCACATCTCTGCTGAGCTCCCTCTCCTTCTCAGCCTCCAGCCTCCTATGTCACAGCCCCCAAAGCTCCAGGAACTTGCTAAGCTGGAGTTGGCAGCCCTAGAGGAAGGTGAATTAGTGGAGAGTTCACAGTCATATAAAGGAGTTGCTGACTCTTGTTTCACTAACTTATAACTCTCAATTCATTCTTTTATTGCATAAAGGGAACGGATGGTGAAATGAGTTTGAAGGTGGTTGTCCCACGATAATGCATTGTGTAACCAAGCCCAGGGTCTCATGATTTTTATTTTAGCAAGCAAGCTTGTCATCCATTCTTGTAATTATTGAAATAACCTTTCTTTTCTTTTAAAAAGGCAATACAGAGCAAATGAATGGAATTAGTCATAGCTAATGAATGAAATTATTCAATAAACATCTGAGATCAGTTTTTGGTGTCTTGGAGTGAACAGTTATTTATCAGGATGCTAACATTATTTTTACTTTTTAAATTAAATTTTAATGTACTGAAAAGCTATCATTGGTTTTAAAAGATATGGGTGTGCCAGAGCCTCTGATTATTTTGATGCACAGTCTGCACAGTGGACAAGAGGCTACTGTTAGGACAGAAGATGGAGAATGGTTTCCAATCAGCAAAGGTGCCAGACAAGGATGTATTTTATCTCCCTACCTCTTCAGTCTGTATACAGAACATATCATAGGGAAAACTGGATTAGATTTAGATGAAGGTGAAGTGAAAATTGGTGGAAGGAATATTAACAATCTGAGATATGCCAATGACACCACATTACTAGCAGAAAATAGTGAAGACTTGAAATGACTCCTGATGAAGGTTAAAGTAGAAAGCGCCAAAGCAAGATTACAGCTGAACATCACGAAGACAAAAGCAATGACTACTGGGGAATTACAGAACTATAAGGCTGATGATGAAGAAATTGAAATTGTTCAAGATTTCCTGTTCCTTGACTCCATCATTAACAAAAAGAGAGACTGAAACCAGGAAATCAGAAGGAGACTGAGAGTGGGGTGGGCAACCTTGAAGGAGCTAGAAAAGAACCTTAAGGATGCATCACTGGTGTTGAAGGAGAGTCTTACAGATTCTATGAACCATCAAAAAGACAAATAAATGGGTTCAAATCAAGTCTGAATTATCCCTTGGAAGCTAAAATGAATAAACTGAGGCTATTGTACTTTGGTCATATTATGAAAAGATGAGAATAATTGGAAAAGACAAAAATGCTAGGAAAAGTTGAAAGCAGCAGGAAAAGAGGAAGACCCAAGTTGGGTACCCGAAGGCTGGGTGAGAGAATTTTTTTTGTGAAATAAATTAAATAAAATATATGTATTTATTACTAAGTGCACTAAGACTATGCTTTAAAAACATCGGCACAATCCACCCTTGAAGTGGTGAATATTTGAACAATGGAGTCCTGAATAGGGATGAAGACAAACACGGAAAATGGAGGTTCATGAAGGTTTGTGGGGGTCTCTTGAACCATGAACATCCACTAACTTTTCCATTTAAGGAACCAGTTCAAGGTTAGTGGCTTGTGATGTGGCACAGCTTGCAGAAGCCTTGTAAAGGGGTTCCCTTTAAATGGCTTTTACAAGCCATGACACCACAGCATGACTTGCAAGTGAACTCAAAAAGCATTTAAAGTTGTGGCAGCATTCTGAGTCATGACAGCACAACCCAGTGAGTGAGCTCAGAAGGTATTTAAATGCCTTCTGAGTTCACTTGCAAGTTGTGCCATGGTGGTGGTGGCATGGCTTGCAAAAGCCATTTCAAGGGATCCCTTGAAATGGCTTTTGCAAACCATACTGCCACTGCATTGCAACGTGCAAATGAACTCAGAAGAACTCAGCCCCACCACCAGCACCAGTGTGTCTACTGAACCAAACCACACGAAACTCCGAAAGCCACCTGGGATGAAGTCTGTTTTGTAATTAAGTTCATGCCCATCTCTAGTGTCCTGAATCTATATAACCTGATACATTTCAATATTTCTGGTTAAAAGGCTTGAACCAATAAAAAAGGACAAATAATTCAATGTATCTATATAATAACCTTGAATTACATTAAAAAAGGACCAAAAGGTGTTTTCAGCCTCCAAGGCCTTCCTCAATTGTCAGTTTTTTGTATATATATGCACACTATGAAACATAAAAATGTGTTAGTGCCAAGACAGGTTGATTATAAGGCATTCCAAATATCCTGTGTAGCAAAAGAACTGGGATGTGTGAGGGTTTTCACCTTTAAGCACACACATCCAACAAATGCAGGTATAATAGTTCTTTCTGACCATGGCTATCCTAACTGTTGGAGTGTGCACGTATGTATCAACCTTATAGAGATACATTGAATGACTGGTCCTGTTTTATCAGTTCAAGGCTTTTAACCTAGAAATATTGAAATGTATCAGCTTATATAGATTCAGGACTTCTTAGTTCAAATATTCACTGCTTCAAGGGCAGATTGTCAGATTGTGCCAATGTTTTTAAAGTATAGTTTCAGTGCACTTTGTAATAAATACATTTATTTTAATTTATTCCTCAATTTTTCTCTCTCTCACCCAACCTTTGGGTACCCAACTTTGTTGTTTCTTAAGGTTGTGTCCCCCCCCTTCTATTTTGGGTTTGTTTGTTTTTTAAAGAGGAAGACCCAATATGAGATGGATTGACTCTATAAAGGAAGCCATGGGGCCCTCAGTTTGCAAGACCTAAACAAGGCTCTTAACAATAGGACATTTTGGAGCTCATTAATTCATAGGGTCACCATAAGTTGGAAATGACTTAATGACACTTCACACACACACGCACATGCTGATTTACAGTGCAATGCTAAGCAGAGTTACATACTTTTATATGCTCTGAAGTTGATCAGTTTGGAATTAGGAATTCACTGTCAGTTCAGTTCAAGTTCATTTTCCATGGCTGTTAGCCATTACAATATATGAGGAATAAAATTAAAAGTATGTCATAATAATAGTAAAGACATTGGACAACTTTAAACTCAAAGCAAATAGTCATAAAAGTATCTTTCCAAAACAGATAGTTGACTCAGATTTTACTCTCTGTTCTCTTACATGGATAAATGCAAAACAAACTTACAGGAAAGCATTGATATATGTTTAATAATTAAAAAAGAACAAAACAGAGCATTCTCGGTTCATCCCAACTATGTTTGTAACTGTTAATTACTCCCCTTAATTCATTTAGCATCACCTCACAATGTGGGTTTTGGCTCTGCTTAAATATTACTGGAACAGTGTACCTCCAACCATATTTGAATAAGGTAGTGGGGCAGAAAGGATATGCTTCTATAACTCAAAGGCTGGGCACTGGCATCTTTAATCAAATACCCTAATTGCTGGAATATTATTTCAACATACAAGTATCTCTAGAGCATTTTGAGTTCCCTAGTTGAACCAATCAAAAGCTTCCCAGATGTCACAACTTACTGTAAGAAAAGGTAGGCAAGTTGTTTTGCAGTAAGACCCACACGCACAACTAAAAGAGGTACAGTTTACAATGTATGACACATAGGTATAGGGATAAAGGTGTTCAGCAATGTTCTTACTGTGTGACCACCAACTATGGTTGGTCTCACCTAACATTCTACCATCCTGTGGAAATTTGTGCATACACTCTGTTTGCTGAGGTGTACTATCCATGAGAATTTTATCTGAAAATGGTGGAGGTGAGGGATTTCAACTGGGAAAGTGTGCCAGATTGAAACCAATGACCCTGAAGAGGGGACAAATCAACATTAAAGAATAAGGCCACTTTAAAAAGTAATTAAAACTTGTGGATATAAAGTTTCTGTGTATGCTTTCTTACTATCAAAAAGAGGATTGAAGGAATGCTAAAACTCACTATGTAAGAAAAAATGTCTTATGGTATAGAATTTAATTCAGTACTAAAACTCATTTATTCTGGGTTGGCCTCTTGTCCTTTTCATTCTCTTTTATTTTATCTTTTTCTTTCAGTCTTAATGTTCAATGAACACTCTGATTTTACACAGGGGCTAAAGAGAGCAATGACCAGCTTTTAAAAGAGTGCCATAACAGAGATGGAAATATGAGAAAGTTGTGCTCTATAGAGTTTATCATAGAACACCCCCTTTGACCTGGTGTGGCTTGCCTATTGTCTGCTAAGCTGGGCAGTGACAGTAATATGGAAGAATGCTTGTTTGACTCAATGTCATAGCCAGGACCATGGACCTTCTTGCAATGGATTGGAAATACCAAGAACCATATCTTGGTTGTGATTTAGTGCTGTGTTTCTGGAAGACAGTAAAGCTGGTACCCAATCTCATCCATAACACCAATGAAACAAAAGCACCAGTTCTTCTCTAGCACTGTGGATGTTCACTGTAGTAGGAACTCCTTTGCATATTAGGCAATGCACCCCTAATGTAGCCAATCCTCCAAGAGCTTACAGAGCTCTTCTTACAGGGGCTACTTGGAGGACTGGCTATATTAGGGGTGTGTCACCTAATATGCAAAGGAGTTCCTGCTACAAAAAGAGCCCTGTTTATCTCAGAATGAATGGTTTCAAACAAAGATGGAATCTACTTGAATCTCCTTGTCTCCTATCCTCATTCGCTTGCAAAATGACTAAGTACTTCAGTATTTGAAATGGTGAGAGATGCATACTGAATATTTGCTTTTACATGCATGCACATATTGAAAATCACTTCTACCACCATGCATGCATAGATGGGCCCTTTGGGCCATATTCCAAAACCAAGAATTAGGCCTTCTTCATATGTGTGCCAAGAGTGCACAAGACTGTAACATGGAGAATGGCTATCATGAAGCTCAGATTGTGTGATGGGTCAAAGATATTTCAATTCTGAGCAAATTAATGGGATGCAGACCTTTCTGAGTCCTTTCTGAATTCTACTGCACCAAAAATGAAGGAGCACAAAAGGAATCTAGGGCACATATTGGCAATACTTTTAAAGGCCACATACAGAGCCTAGATAGGAAATAATATTCTGGGCAGCAGGAATGGCATTCATGTCCCATTTATCAACTGAAGTCCACTAATTATAATTGTATAACACGAAGCCCAGTCTTGGTGTGAAAGCTAGAAAACTAGATATATAGTAAGATCTCAGGATGCCTTTGAAGGAAATGTCACAGGAAAATCCTAGCTATTAAATGGAACCAATTTATCCAGGAACCAATGATTCCTTATCCATAAAGTCATTGAGAAGTGAAGGTTGAAATATCTGCTCATTTGAGTAGAAGGAAATAAGGGCTAATCAAGAGAGTAGTTCTATTGGATGCTGTGGAATTAATTGCACAGAAAGAGGTAAGTGGGAAAAAAATCTCACTATCCTAAGTACCCTGTTAGGTTAAATTTGGGGCTTAAAAATACAAGAGAACACTGACCTGACCTGGATAGCCCAGGACAACCTGATCTTGTCAGATCTCATAAGCTACGCAAGGTCAGCCCCGGTTAGTATTTGGAAGGGAGGCCACCAAGGAAGTCCAGAGTCAGGCAATGGCTCGTTCTATATCTGGCATTCACTCCATATTTTCTCAGCACTGAGGAAAAGGAGCAGCTCAAAACCACATTCAGATACCCTGGGCCAATGCTGCCCTGACCGCAAAGTCACCCCTGAATGGTCATAAAATGGCCATAAATCTATGCAGAAGGTACAATAAAATCCAATGATCAAAGAACGTGAAAGTAGCATGCAATGCAGAGGGTACCATAAAATCTGAGGATCAAAGCAAGTGAAAGCAGCATGCAATGCAGAAGGGAATTTCTGTTCCAGTGTGGGTTTGCTAAAACAACAGAGGGGAAAGCCAATACAGAATCACCCAATGACAAAGCACCTTTGAATGTTTCTTGCCTTGAAAACCTGCTGGGTTGCCATAAATCAGTTGTAAATTGACAGCAAAAAAACCCTCCTTTCTCCTATTTCCATATGATTCTAGAGATCCTATTATGTTGTTATTCACTACACAAAGTAAGGTCATCTAATTCACAGATAGAAACCTGGAAGTGAGAAATAATCACTCGCCTATTGGCAAAATTGGAAGTTGAACTTGGGCTGCTCAAATATAAATCTGTGCACTGGATTATACTGGCAAAAGCTTGTTTTTGCCCTGTATAACATACAAGAAAAGTTGTAGAGCTCAGTTGTACATTAAAGACAAAGAACTGAAGTAACATGGGCATTTGACTGTCTTCTGTGTTATGGAGGTACTCCTCCAAAGTCAATAAAATCAAAGTGGCAGAATGGAATAAAGAGCTTAGTCCTTTTCTGTACCTGTGGGGTTTAAGAAAACACAGTTGTTTTTTTCAGGATCATAAATCCTGTATCTCATTAACAACTTGCTTTAAGCAATGTTGGTATTAGGGTTGCTCAACAATCCCAAGGGAAGAGTGTGCTGAACACACAACATGATGTGGGCTTCCAGATGGTGCCTTCAAAGATCTTTTCATGTCTTTTCTCTGTGAAATATTTAATCTATAGTTTACTTGCTGTGATCCTCTGACACGATACTTCCATAGACTCCAGGAGAGCAAGAGCTGCCCTGTGCAGTCTCAAATGCCTTGTCCCTGGAACCTTTATTTATTTGCTCCTCAAAGGCAAATATTCTAGGCATTTCCTTCACATGTTGATGGTGAAAAGTTCAATAGAGGTTTCTTAAGTGGTAAAGAAGTGCTTGAAGAGAGAAAACATAACTTGTTGGCAAGCAGTCCTTGTGTCCCCCTCCTCCATCCCACCCAAGTGTGCTCCATGGTCTGTTGATAAATATTTCTTTAATGCATGTAATTACTGGATCAGCAAAATAAATGCGGTCATGTCCTTGTAATTAATACATTGTCAAAAGTTCATTTAAGTATAATAATTTCACAGAGAAAATGCTGTTGATGTTGTTTCTGCAATAATTTGTTAAATTGAGTACAATAAATACAGCACTATAGTGAGGTGTATATTTTTAAACTCTTTCCTATACCAGCAATTTGCTTAATGCATTTAAGACAGCTCTCTTCTCCATTTTTATATTGAAAACAATGCTAAAAATAAGTGGGGCTTTGGTTTTTCAGGATCTGAATCAATCACTTAGCACTGTATCTGGAGAGGGCAAATATTTAGTTAAGAACTGTGTTTGTCTATTTATCCCCAATGAAACAGTCAAGTTGCTGGACTCTTTGTTTCCTGTTGCTTCTATTCCACAATAGATCATTATAGAGCAGTGCTAAACATCAATGACACAAGCAGTTTAGGAATTCACAACAATCCTAAAAGTGTCTTTTTAAGAAGTAGGCTGTTAAACATTATGGAAGAATTCCAGTAAACTATTGGAGAAGTCATATTGCCAGCTGCTTTTCACTAGGGGCAAAATTGTGGGGTGGCAATGTCAGCTTGAGGGGCCCCAGCTGGAGTTCTCCAACAGTCACCACAGTAGAGTTTAGCGTCCCCCAGAATGCCTCTGCTCTGCCCTTTCTGCTGCAATCTCTCCCTCTCCCTCTCTCCCTTGCCCACCCTCAACACAAAGCGAGAGTGAGAGATGGATGCTGGGGATTGCCTGTTTCCTCTGCCTGCCCCCTCCCTGTTCCTGGGAAGCCAACCAGTCTCACACTCTGCATTCTGGGAAGGCAGCAGGTGGTGTTCCTTTTCCCTTGTACGATGATTGGCATGGCAGCAGTCCCTTGTCTGTCCTCATCCTCCTTGCATGATCTGCCTTGCAAAAAGCCCATCATTTGCTCTGTTCCCTGTCCCATTTCCTCAGCTGCACAGAGAAGCTTCTGTACCACAAGAACAAGATTGTCATCTGGTAAATGAGCCCCTAGCTGGAGGCAGTGGAAGCGGGGGGGGGCAGTTTGGTGTAATGGTTAAGAGCGGCAGACTCTGATCTGGAGAACTGGGTGATGTTGGATCAGTCACAGTTCCCTCAGAGCTCTCTCAGCCCCACCTACTTCACAGGGTGTCTGTTGTGGGGAGAGGAAGGGAAGGAGATTGTAAGCTGCTCTGAGACTCCAAGTGAAGGGTGGGGTATAAATCCTCCTCCTCCTCCTTTCATGACCCAGAGAAGAGTATGACGGAGGGGGCTGGGCTGTTAAGACTCACATTGTGATGCTGGAGAGGCAAAAAAAGTTTCCAGGCAGTTGCTCAGAATGAACATCACCATACTTTATTGCAATGTGCACTGTGTAAATCAGTTTAATTAGTCCGCTCTTTAATCATCCTGCCCATTTTCCTTTAACATTTCTTACTTAACAAACAAGTATTATTCTATTCATGGATGGTAGTGGCAAGCCAATAATATTTGGTTTTGATCAGGGTCACATGGGGGGAGCAGGTGGAATCTTTGTCCGGGGGGGGGTCCATGGTTGCTCTCAGCAGCCCTGCTTCTTCATGCCATACAGGTCACCTTGAAACATGCTGGGATCATATCCTGTGCAATCATTTGGATCCTGTTTTACACTGACACCTACTGGTTCCATTGCTGTTGCTCTTTCTCCCTCTTTCCACAGGACCCTAACTGGTCTCCTGGCCTGCATGCTGCAAATGGTTCAAGAGTTAAACTGACAATATTGAAAGCACTGATCAAACATAAGCAGACCATTGTCTCTTTGGTTTGTACCAAATGGTGCTAAAGCTTGCCAAACAGGCTTCCATCTCCCCCCTCCCCCATCACCCCCCCAAACTTTGCTGACCCAAAGAAATCGGCAGCCACTAACTAAGGATAACTCAGATGAAGACCTTAAATACAGTGTTTATTTAGGACCGGTTTCTATAAATTGGGGCAATGCTAAATATCAGTGACACGGTTTCAGAATTCACAACCAACCTGACGGTGTTTTCTTAAGAAATCCACAGATGGACTCACAGTTCCCCCTGCCTTTTTCATCTTCTGTGCCACCAGAAGGCTTTTGAAGTTTTTTAAAAAAGTTATTTGCCTTTGCACTATTGCACACTAACATTTTAGTGATGTATTGCCAGCAGTGCTGAAGTCCCAGTTCTTATTTAAAAACACACACACAAAAAAAATACCACAACTTCCTTGCCTTTAACTCCACAACAGAATGGGCTAGAGTCTTACTTTACTTTTTAAAAAAATGAAAGCTAGGACTCAGCAATTGTGAGAATGCATCACACTAGTGCAAAAGCCAGTATTGATTAAAGAACATCCTTAAAAAGCCTCTGAATCTCCACTTCCTGTACATAAAGTGCCATCAATTCACAGCCAACTCATGGTGACCTCGTAGGATTTTCAAGGCTTTTAGTGGCGGCTTGCCATTGCCTTCCTCTGTGTAGTGACCCTGAAAGTCTTCCATCCAAGTACTAACCAAGACCAATCCTGTTTATCTTCTGAAATCTAATGAGCTCTGACTAGCCTGGACCATTCATGTCAGAGAGAATCTCAACTTTACCAACGGGAGGAGTTCAACAGGCTGAAGGGATGTGTAGTGATGGGCATGAACCACAAAAATACTGTTCAGTTCACAAATTGTGGTTCATGAGTAAACTACAAACTGAACCATGAACCTCACTAACCCAGTCAGCTTGCATACAAACCGAATCAGGTTTGTGCCTAAAACAGCTGAGCCCTGGGAGCAGGCCACCCCTGTGGCTCAGCTGTTTAGAAGGGCTTTCTTGGCAGCCAGCTCCTGCAAACTGCTCCCATCCTCAGCTGTTTGAAGGGACTTTCTTGGGCAGCTAGCCCCAGGGACTGGCTGCCCCGGAAAGCCCCCTTAAACAGCTGATCTGCATGTATTTGAATGATTTCATGAATGGTTTCTGTGTCTTTTGCACTTGTGAGTTGCTGACAATTAATTTTGCTAAAACAAAGATCTTGAGATTCTTTAACTCAAGATGCTTGAAGGAACATCCCTGGCAAATTTATGTAGAAACTATCAAAGAAGTTAGACAGTTCAAATATCTCAATGTTATATTTAACCCTAACTCCTGTATAAATTCTTTTTTTTTTTTGGATATATTTCCACGTTCATACAACTTAAACAAGTAAATACATATCCATTTCCTTTCATCCTCCCCCCCCCAAACAAGGCTTCCCGCAGTGCTCCAACCCCATTGATATCTCTCTTATTCAGTTACATTTACTACTAAACTTACTTTCTTTTACTAATGGTAACAATTTAAAAGTCTAGTCCCTTTCAATTTCTCCTTAATAACTGTCAAAACAAATCAAACCACGTTTAACATCCCAATTTTTCAACAAATATTCTTGAAAGTCTTTCCAATCTTCAAAAAAAATTTCATCTTCTTTGTTGTTTAATTTTCTTGTTAATTTGTCCATTTCTGCCATAAACAACATCTTCTTAATCCATTCCCATGTTTCAGGTATTTTTTCTACTCCTGTAAAAATTCTGTTATAAGAAAGACTCAAACAACACTAACCAATCTCAATAAATTCTTTGATACCAATGGTGGCCAATTTATTTCACTTTTGTTAAAGCTATACAAAGCCATTAGTCTTCCCAAATGGCTCTATGCTGCCCCTGCTTGGGTCAATGGACCACTGGATCCTCTTAATAAGCTCCAGCAAACTTTATTTCATAAGATCCTCCCTCTTCCTCCCCATGTATCCTCTGCCATGATGCAGCTAGAACTCCGACTCCCTCAAATGTCAACAATAGCATGGTACCAAGCTATTAAGTTCAGGCTATCATTCCATGAATGTAATGCTCTACCATATTTACTGCAACTGGTAACAGCTGACGCCTGGCTGGGAACTTGGTTAAGCCCAATTGATTCAAATCTTGCAATATTAAACCTGAACATAAATTCTAGGGATTCACTGAAAAAAAATTCTGTTAATTGTATAAAAATGATTATTTAAAAAAGATTGGGCTATGCTAAAATTTAAAGCTGATCAGAAATGCTCCCCTATTTATTTCCATTTATCTTAGCAGAAAATGTTCAAACTGTCCAAATGTTTCTTTTATTTAATAGTTCCAAAATATCATTGCTCTTTCATGTTACTTAGATGCAATGCATTACCTTCTGCTGAGATGAAGTGCCATTTTAGTAGAATCCACCCTGAGAAACGTTTTTGTATTTACTGTAAGGATTAAGTTGACTCAACTGCCAATATCCTTTTTAGCTGCCCCCATTATAATTCACTTCACAACCAATATATTACTCCCTGGACTCACTGCCTACAGAACATTTCTAAACAGCAGAAACTAAAGATTTTACTATCAGGCAAGATAAAACAGTGCACATGTGATCTAGCCATATTTATCAAGCAATTGCAAATTATCTAAAACTAGGAATAAGGCACATTGTGGAAATAAATACAATGAGCTCTAGAAAGAGGCTCTGGGAGAGTGCCAAGGCCTTAGGCACTCTGCGTCAATTTGCCATGGCAACCTCCTCAAACCCCACCATCTCCAGGCTCCACCCCTAAAATCCCCAGGAATTTCCCAACCTGGAGCTGGCAACCCTATCTCCTTCCCAGCCAAGCATCAACCTGCCATTATCTGCCCCTGATTTCAGCTTTCCATCTCCTCCCCCTCCCTCCTGGAGATCAGTTGGAATTCTGAGTGATCTCCACCCCTCACCTGTAGATTGGCAACAGTGGTTCCCCAGGGGGGAATGGCTGGTTGGGAGAGCGCAGTCTATGGAATTGTACCTGTCTGAGGCCTCACCCCTCCTCAAACCTCACCCTCTCCAGGTTCCATCCCTCAAATCTCCAGGAATTTCTCACCTGGAGTTGGCAACCCTATATCCCTCCCAGCCAATCATCAACCTACCTTTATTTACCCCTCAGTCTTCAGCTTTCCATCTCCCTCACACACATGTGCAGCCTCTATCCAGGAGGAAAAGTAGTCTTTCTCTGCAATGGGGACCAAAGCAGCTTACATCATTCTCCTCTCCCCTGTTTGACTTGAAGAACAACCCTGTGAGGTAGGTTAGGCTGAAAGTCTGTGACTGGTCCAAAATCACCCACTCAGTTTCTACAGCAAGAATTTGGATCTAGTAGATGCTGCTCTGAAGCACTGATTGTGACGCCTAGGGACACCTGGCCCACCTGTTGGTTAACAATGGTAATGGGGACTCAAAGTCTCAAAGACTCTCTGTCTGTATTGGTGAATAAGGGTTCCTTTTTTGAATAGTCTGAAATGGTTTCTGAACCATAAAAGTCCTGTGCCTAAGGTCTTCCGGCATGGGGAAAGGGGCCTTGCTGGGGCTGGTCAGTGGCCACACTCCAAGCTGGCGGTGGGAAATAAATGGAGAGGAGTCATGGCGTTCTGTGGCCACTGGGCTACCACTGCCTGTGAGGGCTGGGCTGCAGGCACCGAAGCCCATCCAATGTGGAGTAAGGGGCATTCCTAGGGCTGGCCAGTCGGCGTGGTCCCAGGCAGCAGCAGGAAACAAATGGAGAGGTGCAGCAGCCTGCCCTGGCCTCTAGGCTCAAGGTGCATCAGAGGGCTGGGCTGCAGGCGTTGAAGGCCCTACGGCATGGGGGAAGGGGTCTCACTGGGCCCAACCAGTGGCAGGAAACACATGGAGGGGAGCAGTGGCCTGCCCTGGCTGCTGGGGCCACACTGCCTCTGAGGGCTGGGCCAGAGGTGGCGGAGGCCCTCTGGCTTGTGGGAAGGGACCCTGCTGGCACTGGGTGGTTGCCGTGGTCCCAGGTGAGCATGGGAAACAATTTTTTTTTTTTGAGAAGCCAATGTTGAATCAGGCCAGTGGCCCATCTAGTCAGGCCAATGGCCCATCTAGTCAGGCCAATGGCCCACTCTGTCACACAGTGGCCAAAAATACCAGGTGCCATCAGGAGGTCCAGCAGTGGGGACAGGACTCTAGAAGCCCTCCCACTACTGCCCCCCCAGCACCAAGAATAGAGTGCATCACCTGCCCCAGACTGAGAGTTTCTATCTATACCTGGTGGCTAATAGCCACTGATGGACTTCTGCTCCATATGTTTATCTAATTCCCTCTTGAAACTGTCCATGCTTTTAGCTATCACCACCTCCTGTGGCAGTGAATTCCATGTGTTAATCACTCTTTGGGTGAAGAAGTACTTCCTGAAGAGCAGCATCGGGCCATAGTCGCTGGGCCTGTACTGCCTTGGAGAGCTGGCTCCCTGGTACCAAAGGGCTTGCGGTATAGGGGAAAGGCACAGCAATCCCGGACAAACCCACCATGGCACTGAAGAACCTGGGTGCAGGTCTGTCCGGAACCTGCTGGCCTGTCAGTGTCCCAGGGGAGTGAGTGTTCTGCACCCTGGGCTGCTTCCTAAGGCTGGGGGGGGGGCAAAGATGGGCAGCAAACATATGGTGGCATGCCAAAGGGGTCCCCATGCTACCTGCCCCTCTCAGAGCCCTACCAGAGCTGTGAAAAGGCAGGCACAAACAGTGGCTACTGGAGCAGTGCTGTTGATGCTGCAAGGCTCTGTGCCAGAAGGATCCCCTGCTGAGGAAAGGCTCCACAGGCAAACAACGTCCTCTCTCCTGAAGTGAGGCTGTGTTGTGAGGCGAATTTTGGCAGGCATTACCTTGGTGGGCAGAACTCAGGCAACGCAGCCAATGCATAGGGAGACCTTCTGAGTGGCAGTTCAGGCAGCCAATATTTTGGCACATATTGAATCTTGCCATCCCAAAACAGAATTATAATATAGGAGAGATACTTGGCAAATGGCTTATGGGCTGTTAAGTTACAGAGAAAGGGGTGGAAGGATACATATATAAGGCAGCCCCAAATATCGGTATTCCCAGTTACCCAGGTTCCAAATACTGGTTTAGTATTCAGATATGTGTGTGTGGGTGTTGAGGAGGGAGTGTTTCCAATATTATTTGACTCCATTATTCCCTATGGAGAATAAGTGGGGGGGCTGGAGGGGCTATTCTTTAGGCTGATGGCACCAAAACTGCAGTGGAGTTGCTGGTGCCTATCCACTAAATAATTCTGAAGTTTCAAGTGAATTGGACCTCTATGAGGGACACTGTTGCAAGCCCGACAAATGTCAAATTACAGAATTCAGGCCAATGTAGGGCTCAAGGATCCAAACCAATGTTGAATGAGAGAACCCAATATAAACCAACTTGAGCAAAGAACACAATGTTGAAAGACCAAAAAAAACCCCCATTTAAAATGGCAGAATCCAAGCCAAACCTACCTGGCAAGGTGATAACAAGCCCGGACAAGAAAACACTGACACAGGGACACAGTAAAATTAATGGGAAACTGTCCTGGGAGTTTTAAAATGCTGGCCTTTGATATTTCTGATTACTCCCGAATATTTCTGGGATTTTTCAGGACCCATTTCATGGTATCCTGAAAAATCCCAGATACTATTCAGATATATATTTGGACCAGAAATATCCAAACACATATCCTTAATAAGTCACTATGTCATGTTTGCAGAAGCAGAACCACAGAAAAATATAAGATGATGACAACGGTGAAAGCAGCTTACAGACTCATTTCTTCTGATCCATGTAAGAGAAATGGTGATGGTCTTGGTTTCAAAAGTCTATCCTATATTTCAGTGGACAGAAGGTCAATGTTGCCCCATTTAATACATGTGCACTTACAAAACTTTCTTGATCAGACATAATCCCTCTGCTGTGTCTCTTAAAATACTTACCTGTCAACTACTGAAATAGTTATCAAAAAGAGAAGTGTAGTAAAATCTAATTCTTAAAAAATAAAATACAATTTAATTATGGCAACTTATTTTTTTAAACATCAGCCATCTTAGGACAGCCTGATTCAAACCCCATGCTTCCTTTGATGTACCACACTGGCCCTCTGATCCAATTTGCATGATGAAGAACATCACCATCAGAATAAAGTTCATATTTTAAAAACAGAACAAAAGTGACTAAAACCAAGCCCCCGATGCGTCTCAACCAGAACAGTATTGCTGCATATGGTCATGTCAAAATAACACTTATATCTGCTTCACCAGAATATAAATGCTACTTGACCCTGAAAACTGCTCATGAAGCATGTCTGACATCCTGTAATTTAGCAAAAAGATACATTGGCAAACATCATTTGGGGAGAAAGATGTTTACAAGAAACCATTAAAAATAGCATTAGAAAGCTTTAAGGGAATTGGTATCTGTGATTTTGCATTATCTATTGGCACATTGTCATTACGTGTATTAACAAGGTGGTGCAGCTAATGTATCAGTCCATAGATAAAGCGACATTCATTATGCCCTTAATTGTTTGTGTCATGACACAGTTGTGAAAAAGCATAAGTATATATGTAGTCAAAGATTCAGCATTTTAAGAGGCATAGTTTTATAGCATTGCTTCCTATTTAATGATATAGTTGTATAATGGTATAATTTACCAAAAAAATAAGTATTCTACTGAGGATATCTGTGTAGTATAACAATTTTTATTTATGTTTTTATTGCAGCTCCTATTTATTGTACCTCTCAGGGGTTGAGCATGAACACATCCTATCCTTCCTCTAAGGCCCTCAGAGTGGGAACACCCTACACCCACATGATCAGGTCAGTGTGAGAGTATGTGACTGGCTCAGTGTTTCTCTGTGACTCTGCATAGGTATTTGGACCTAGGCCGCATAGGGATTTGGACCTTGATCTTCCAAGTAATAGTCCAGCACTCTAACCACTACACTGCACTGGCTTCTAGCTCAGCAACAACATGGAGCATCTTTCTGAATTAAAGAGTAGGAATAGGTATGAACAGGCTCAGAGTCCTAAATTCATCATGAACCAGCAGTTCATACAATTACATCTCCCACAAACCAAACCAATTTTTACAGAGGTTCATGGGAGCAGTTCATGGGCCAGGCATGCTTGTGCCAATTAATGAAATGTCAAGGCAATGGGAGGGAGGGACTTCTGCAGCCCTTCTGAAGCCCTGGAAACACCAATCCTGACCCTCCAAAGCTTGACAGGCAGCTCTGGCTGCCACCCAGAGCTCCCATTCTGCTTCACAGGAGCAGAAGGGATGTATACTCCAGCTCATCACTCGGCTGCTTTCATTTTGCTTCAGGCAGTCAGGGAGAAAGAGAGAGTAACTGTTTCGAGGCAGAGACTAGGGAAGGAATTTGAACAAGGCTGTGATTGTGAACAACAGTGTTGGTGCTTCAGGGCTCTGAGGCACCTGTCTCTCTGCTACAGCCAGGCAAACGGGCTCAGCCAGTGGATCCCTTGCCTGAGGACCCACACACTCCCCCTCAGTGGGATTTCTGAATACCTGTCCATCCGTTCAAGCCAAGGCTGAGGGGCTTAGCTACTGGCTGTCTCTTTGAGGCCCCACACTCCCCCTCATGGATTTTTGGACACCTTTCTCCAGCTGGGGAGGTATCTGGTAGTCACAGGGCTCTGAGCCACCTCCTGTCCCTCTGCTCAAGCCAGGGCAGAGGTGTAAGTATGCCAGCCCCGTGTCCATCAGGAGGGGTCGTTTCATCCATCAAGGGACCCCACAGGGGTGCCCCAAGAGTCCATACACCAGGTAACTTGACATAAGTGAACATAAAGATGGAAGCCAGAACTGGCATGCCAAAATTATGCCTAGGACATGACCCTGGGAAGAGCACATGAGATCTTGCTCTGACAGCTGAAACTACCCCCTCCCCCGCCGCCGATGTCTGCATACTCCAAACAATAGACCTGCCTTGCCCCAGAGTAACGTCTTTCAATTTCAGACTCTAATCTCATCAAGCTGACCTCATCTTCCCTTCCTGCATTTCCTTGATAATGACAAGTCGTGCCTCTTCCTTCTTCCCACACACCCAAGACCAGGTGGTTCATCAAGCTGTATTGTTTCTATTCTGATTAGTTTAAATTAGCAATCCATTAGGCCTCCAAACCCCAGAGAACTAATCAGAAAAACAACCCAAAATCTACTTTCTATATAGATGAAACTTCCAGCCCCCTTTATCCAGTCTTGGGAACTCACCACATTCCCAAAGTCACATTGCCTTACACCTGAGTAATCCCATCATAGCTCTGAGTGATCTCATCAGTTCTTTGTTCTGAGGGAGCCCTTGCATTAGCAAGTCCTCTGGGCACATTTTGGGTATAACTAGCCCAGCGCAACTCCAGTGTTCGTGTTACCTCGGGCACCCACTAACAAGCACCCCCGGTATACTGGGGCCTTTTCCTTCAGAGAAGTGCTGGTCATTTTGCCATCTCTACCACTGCACAGATGTCTTCAGGACAGGTAGCTCTCACCTCAACTCCCACTAGCATCCCACTCCTCTCTTTATTTCCATAGCTCTTCTATATGCATATGTTTCATGTGTGATGCTTGTGTGTTATAATATCCTTTAATAAAACATTCTCTATTTTACCCTTGGATTGGTTATTAAGAGCTCTCGTAAAGGGAAAGATTGGTAGGATGATCTCTGCTATTACCTCCCTTCTTGCTGGGGCCTGCCATCTGACTAATTTCCCTCCAGAAACTAAGGTCAGCTATTTCAGCTTTTTAAATCAAAGCTGGTCGGGGTAACAGATGGGTTAAGCTACTGGATACCTTGGCTGAGGCCCCACACTCCCCCTCAGTGGGATTTTTGAACACCTTTCCCCAACCTGGAGGTCTCAGGACTCTGAGCCACCTCCTGTACCTCTGCTCAAGCTAGAGAAGAGGGTGTCATCTACTAGGTGCTTCTGTTGAGGCCCCACACTCCCATTGGGGTTTTTGGACTCCTTCCCCTGGCTGGGGAATTGTCTGGTGGTCTCAGGGCTCTGAACCATCTCCTGTCCTTCTGCTTCAGCTCATCTACTGGGTGCCTTGGCTGAGGCCTCCACCCCTCCATCAGTCCTCCTAGCCCAGCACCACACTGCAGCAGCTAAGCCTCCAGCCTGCCTCACTTTTCAGTCCCTGTTTCCAGGCCACACTTTGGGATCACTCCCAAACCCTCCCCTACAATCCCTGTGTGGTAAAGTGCCAGGTGTGCAACCTTCAGGTGTGGAGGGACTCAGACTCTTACAATTTATCATCCTTTACCCTCTGCAGGCACCTGCAAAGCCACCACCCAATACAGTTGCCTCTGGAGCAACAAGTGGCAGGGGGAAGAAGAGTCCTGCTCAGGAGGGAGAAGGGGGAGTGGGAGCCCACCCCAAGCAAAAAGTGTCACACCAAGGTGTTGTGGGTGGGATTAGAACCTCCAAGCAGGCCACCCTCAAGGAGGTCATTCCCACAGGGGCAGTGTCACTGCTGAGCAAAAGGCCTCATGGGAAGACCCATGAGGCAATTACACACCATGTGGGCGAGAAGTTGCCTTGGATGGATAACCTTTGTCCATCATTGTCATGCCCACCATGCAGCCTGATTCTGTGGACCCTGATCCTGGGGATTTTGTACCTTTAACATCTGAGAACAAACTCCCTGCACCCTTGGAAATAACAAACCTAAGTCCTGCAGAGGGTGAGCACCAGTTAACAGGAGAATTCACACCTGGAACTGCTCCTGCAGAGCCAAGCATGAGCACCATGCCTCCTGATTCTCCTCCAGCTGTGAATCGGTTGAGAGATCAAAGACGATGGGACCTGGCAATGTGACGCAAAGAAGCACGCATGCAAGGTTGGCATTCTCTCAGTCCAGAGTACTGACAGGAGCCAGGACTCTGGGAGCAGCTGGTAATTAGCTAACAAGCTGGACGGGCTTTTAAGGCAGCTCCCTGGAATCCCCAATTTGTGCTGGCAACTAGTCCTTTTGGACCAAAGCTCTGCACCTCGGATCCTGCATCTTTCTGTTCCTGGCATCTTGCTATTGGTTGGCTTCCTGGTTCCTGTCTCCGGTCCATGTTTTGGCATTCTCCTGACTCTTGACCCCCGGCTCTGCACCTCGACTCTGACTCTCGGCAAACTGAACTCAGACCTTTGGTAAAAACTTGACTACGTGTTTGTTTATTGGGACTTTGACTCTTTGGGATCCTGCTCTTTCTGGCTTTGACCCTCGGACTGGACTTTGAACTCTTGATCTCTGCCTTGCCCCCCTGGCCCAGTCGTGACAATCATGGAGGATGTAGCCTTTTGTTGGTTACAGCGCTATGTTGTCCCGTAGTACTCCATCACCTTGTGGAGGACCCTTGGCTGGCAAGTCCTGCCCTCCATGCACCACTCTGTGATGGAGATGGTCAAGGTCCAGTTGTCCAGAGCACGAGGCCAGAACATGCACTTCATGGCAGACCTGTGTAGTGGCCAGCAACATGGTTACCTCCCTCTCACTGCCCACTGGTGGCAACTAGAGGACCTCCAGACTCCCAGGACAAGACCAGGGCCCTGAGAGGTGGGAACAGTCCTGCTGCTGGGCTACAAAGTGGTTCTGCTCCATGTGCAGGGGATGGATGCAACCACATGGCAAAGAACATCACTGCCATGATCAATGCTAGTCTTAGTGAGTGGGTGGGCATGGGTGACATCCTCCATGGCTACGTGGTCATGGATGCTGGTGCCCACATACTGTCAGCAGTGAGAGGTGTGCACCTCAAGGGCATCATCTGCCTGGCAAACACCTGGGATGTGGTGGTGAGGGATGCTCTTGGCCTGGGGAACACAGTTAAGCCCACCTGGGATGAGGCCACACTGCAGATGTGCATATTGCTGGAGACCTGCTGGTGCCTGGCTGCCCACTTTTCACACAGCGTCAAGTCCACCTGCCAGCTGCACAAGAGGCAGGTGGAGGGGGGAGCCTGACCACCAGCTCATACAGGACATGCCCACCCACTGAAACGCCACATACATGATGATTGCACATCTGGTAGAACAGAAGAGTGTAATGCAGGATGTCATCTCATCCATGCCCATCCTGCACAGGGGAGAGGAGCTCAGCAAAAGTTCCAATGACACTCTCCAAAATGGTGTGTGTTGAAGCCCTTCAGGGACCCCACCAATCCTCCTATACATCCAGCCTAGGGCAAGCCATCCCCCTGATCTGTGGGCTAGATGAGGTGCTGGCCTTCACACTGGAACAGAGGGCAGTTCTTCCTCTGAGGGCGAGGGCCTTGACAGAGAGGTTTCAGGTGGGCATAGCCACCTAGTTGTATCCTCTCTGCACAAAGGAGGAGTGCAGAATGGCCTGTATTTGCGACCCCCATATAAAGGGCAGCATCGCTCTGTGCAACCTGTGTGAGGAGTTCTGGAGGCTGCAGCCCAAGCAGTGAGGCCAGAGGGAACAAGGGACAGAAGGGCAGGGAGAGAAGAGAAGGAGCAGCAGCAGCAACCCAGCAGGTCAGATCCATTAAAGATTTTTCTCTGTCCTTTTAATATGGAAACAGAGCCCTGGGCGAGAGCTGCCACTCTCCCCAACAGGGTGGGCAAGGGGAAGGCCATTTAAAGTAAGAGCTGCCACAGCCAGAATCCATCTCCCCAATGGATAGGTGAGGAAAAAGCTTTCTCAGATGACAGGTCTTAAGGGGAAGGGTTAGCCACCCCCAGAATCCATGTCACCAAAGGGAGGTGGAACAGGTGATCACCTCCAGGACATGAGGAGAACTGTTGTCCACCCCCAGAATCTATCTGGGGCATGGGGGGAGGGAAGTGTGGCAGGCCACCCCCCAACTGCAGTCACCAGGGGAGGTGGGTGGGTGACTGCCTCCCCAGCCCAAGGGTAGGGTTGGCCACACCCAGAATCTCTCTTCACAACTGGGTAACTGCTTCCAAGGCATGAAGGGGAGTGTAGCAGTCCACCCCCAAACCTCAGTCTCTAGGGGGAGGTAGGTGGGTCGCCACCTCCCAGGCCAGAGAAGAAGGGTCAGCTGTGATTTCCCCAGAGAGCATTTCCCTGGGAGCACCTGCTTTGAGCTCAATTAAGAGCTACTCAGCCCCCCACAGCCAATCCTCACCAAACTTGGAGGGCAGGAAGAAGGGCAGCCTGGGGAGGTTCTCTGTGTGTTTAATGTCTCTAGTTTGTGGGAGGTCTGTTTGACACAATCCTGAACCTGCAACCGTGATTTTCCCAGAGACCATTTTCATGGGGGTACCTGTTTGGGGGGATTGCTGCTCCCCCCACAGGCAATCCTCACCAAACTTGGTGGGCAGTTAGAGGGGCATCCCAGGGAGGTACTGTAAGAGTTTGATGTCTCTAGCTTGCAGGGGGTCCATTCTACACACTCCTAAGGGAGCACTTTTCTGGGGGCACCTGCTTTGGGTGGCTATAACTCAGTCCCCCCCCCATCCAGTCCTCACCGAACTTGGAGGGCAGGTTGGCTGGGGACTCAGTTTGGTGGCGGGGGGGGGGGCATTCCAAAGTCATGTACTCACCGGGAACTGGTTCATTAAACTGAAAGGTTCATGGTGGTTTGTGGTTCATGACAAAACCACAATTTTCTCAGTTTGTGCCCATCCCAGTAAAGAGATAAAAAAAGTTACATGACAATAATGCAGAAATGAAATGTGGGCAAATCTGTTGTGTCCTACTGCATTCAAGGTCTCATTTGCACAAATCCTATAAGAATACACCTGAATGTATCTGAATGTCTATTAGTACATTTTTATTACAACTATCGCACAATTGCACTCATTTCACATGCTAGCAAGGTCATGCTCAAAATCCTACAAGCTAGGCTCCAACAGTACGTGGATAGAGAACTGCCAGAAGTACAAGCTGGGTTTCGAAGAGTTAGAGGAACTAGAGATCAAATTGCCAACATTCGCTGGATTATGGAGAAAGCAAGAGAGTACCAGAAAAACATCTACTTCTGCTTCATTGACTATGCTAAAGCCTTTGATTGTGTGGATCACAATAAATTATGGCAGGTTCTTAAAGAGATGGGAGTACCGAACTACCTCACATGTCTCCTGAGAAACCTGTATAAGGGTCAAGAAGCAACAGTTAGAACCGGATATGGAACAACTGATTGGTTTAGCATAGGAAAAGGAGTATGACAAGGATGTATATTGTCACCTTGCTTATTTAATTTATATGCAGAGTACATCATGTGAAATGCTGGCCTGGATGAATCACAAGCTGGAGTTAAGATTGCTGGGGAAAAGATCAATAACCTCAGATATGCAGACGATACCACTCTGATGGCAGAAAGTGAAGAGGACCTAAAGAGCCTCTTACTCAGGGTGAAAGAGGAGAGCGCAAAAGTGGGCTTGAAGCTCAACATCAAAAAAATTAAGATCATGGCATCTGGCCCCATCACTCCTTGGCAAATAGAAGGGGAAGTCGTAGAAGTAGTGACAGACTTCACGTTCCTAGGATCCCAGATCACTGCAGATGGTGACTGCAGCCATGAAATTAAAAGACGCCTGCTCCTTAGGAGGAAAGCAATGGCAAACCTAAACAGCATGATAAAAAGCAGAGACATCACCTTGCCAACAAAAGTCCGCATGGTCAAAGCAATGGTATTCCCCGTAGTAATGTATGGCTGCGAGAGTTGGACTATAAGGAAGGCTGAGCACCGAAGAATAGATTCTTTTGAACTATGGTGCTGGAGAAGACTCTTGAGAGTCCCTTGGACTGCAAGGAGATCAAATCAGTCAATCCTAAAAGAAATCAACCCTGACTGTTCCATGGAAGGCCAGATCCTGAAGCTGAAGCTCAAATACTTTGGCCACCAAATGAGAAGGGAGCATTCACTGGAGAAGACCCTGATGCTGGGGAAAGATTGAAGGTCAAAGAAGAAGGGGACGGCAAAGGCTGAGATGGTTAGACAGTGTCATCGATGCAACGAACATGAAATTGAGCAAACTTCAGCGGACAGCGGAAGACAGGAGGGCCTGGCATAATCTGGTCCATGGGGTCGTGAAGAGTCGGACTCGACTGTGCGACTGAACAACAACAAATTACAACTTTCCCCCAGGGATGGTTTTGTGAGGGATGGTTTCAGGTGTGCATTCCTGCTGTTTTGACATCAAAATAGCTGTTCAATTTTGTTTCTTCCTCTTGCAAATCAAGACTGTGACTTTTAACATTTTTGTGCCATTTTCTGTTTCCTTGTACCAGACTTCTCTCATGAAAAGTATGCATTTTAGCCATATTTGTGTCTCAACGAATGAGCATTTGAGCATATTGTCATGTTCCGGCTCCACCTCTGGGGGGTCACCCCTATGGCCATGGCCCTGCCCAGGCTCCCCCTGGGGGATTCTGGAGGTGGAGGACCTTGAGAAAGGGGAGCGGTGAGGAGGAGTCTCAGAATGACAGGGGACGGGGTTAATGGCACCCCTCAAGTCCCTCTGCCAGCTTGGACGTGGGCTTCGCTTTTTCTCCCTTGAAACTGCTTTGCTCAGCTTTCTCTCTCACACACACCTGTCACTTGCCACTGCTCCAGCTACTCCTCCCCTGACTCCATTTGTTCCACCTCCCTTTATCCCCAGCCCCGCTCCCAGAATTGTCTCCCCTCTCTTCCTCTGCACATACACCAAGTCATCTGAACAGAGCACGGAGGAAGTGCGTGTGAACATTCAGAAAGCAATGTTGCTGTTCACAGGGAGAGGGCTATGATGGACCCTTGCTTCTTCTTTACTGTGAGGCAGATTTTCCCACCAGAATGCTGTCCCCACACTGATTGAGCAGCCCCTTAGTAGTGTATTTTAATAACAAAATTATAACTTTCTGTTTGTCCCACTCTGTGATAGAGAAGTTATTTGGCTTTTTCCCAGGCCAGAGATTTATAGTACCTAAACAGGAGTCTTCTTATAAATCACTTTGTAAATGGCACTTGACAAGAAGTAAAGTTCAAACAAGAATGTTGATTTTATTGAACAGGCACAATTGGTTTAGGAATAGGCAGGGGATGAGAAACTGAGGTAATTTTTGTTTTTTTTTCCTATTTATAATGTTTTGAACAGGCAACAGAGTAAAGTTGATGCTTATTTTCTTAGAGGCTCAGTTCTTAACTATGAGAGGCTTGTTTGTCTTGGAGATTTTTTTCAGCAACAGTGTGTCTTAAAGTTTCATATAACTATCTGTTTCCTGGAGGTTAGTACTTTCTTCCTGTATTTAAATACCTTCCTTGTGGGATTACACCTTTCCTTTTTGACTCTTGAGGAGTCTAAGACAGTTTCCCTTTTCACACAAACCAGGGGTCCCTTCTGTGTTGAACCCACTGAATAACTGAGTAAGAACATAAGAAAAGCCAATGTTGGATCAGGCCAATATTCCATCCAGTCCAACACTCCATCACACAGTGCCCAAAAGCCAGGTGCCACTAGTGGAGCCAAGACACTAGAAATCCTCCCACTGTTGCCCCCGCAAGCACCAAGAATACAGAGCATCACTTTCCCCAGATCGAGAATTCCTATCTGTACCTTGTGGCTAATAGCCACTGATGGACCTCTGCTCCATATGGTTATCCAATTCCCTCTTGAAGCTAACCAGACTTGTAGCCACCACTGCCTCCTGTAAGAAATATCCTTTTTCTGTTTGGCTAGACCGGCAGTTTCAACCTACTGTCCAGTCTCTTCTGTCAAATCTAAATCCCAGTTCTGGAGACTGTGTATAAATGGAATTCAGCTAGGGCTGGCACTTTAAGTTCTGATTTCTGAACTTTTCCTCAAATGCAATGGTATACAGTAAGGACAAGGAGTTGTGTCCCTTCACTTCTCAAGTGAACTTGTCTGTTTCCCTCAGACTGACACACACACTCCTCCTGACTGGCAACTGCCAAGCTAAAGTCCAAACAATGACTGACTCCTCTAACAAGACTGACAAGACTTTTGAAAGCTCTCCCCAGCTGGAGTTGACAGTGAGGCATTTAATCTCCCAGTTCACTGCTTTTGATGCACTAAGCATCCTGGTTTTGGAGGTCAGTTCATCACAAGGTTATTTGCACAGGCACTTCCTCCACATATTCATATCGTGCAGATGACTTGGCAATAGCACAGAGGAAAGGGCAGGGCCAGCATGCTCATGCCCTCTGTCACCCTCCCTGTGTGGTGAATCAATGCATGGCCAGGTTGGCTACTGCCCAGGCCATTCCAAGGGAATGACTCCCAGTCATGCACCTGTTTTTCATGCTGTTTTGCATGGTGGGGAGCAAGCTGCTAGGGATAGGCATGAACCAGGAAAATGAACCGTGAGCCAAACCACAAACTAAGCAGGGAGGCTTGTTTACAAACCAAACTGGTTCGTGCAGTTCGTGGCCCTGCAAACCCTGTTGAGCAAGCTATTCCCCAGCACTCAGCTGTATTTTGGCCTTTCTGCAAACCCCATTTGAAGGGACTGTGATCCCTTTCAACAGGGTTTACAGGGCCACGAACCACACAAACTGGTTCAGTTCGCGAATGAGCCTCCTGGTTCAGTTTGGTTGGTGATTCAGCCATGAACCAAAATGAACTGCAAACAGACACCATCATGATTAGCCCCAGCTCCCTAGCATGTATTTTTACAGTGCAGGTGAAGTACAGAAGAGATGTACAGGTACTTCAAAGATTTTAGCAGGTATACACTGCACGTGCATAACATGCACTTCTTAACATCAGAATGTCTGAAGCAGCCCTGCAAAACAATTTATACTGTTATCTCCTGCTTCTTATTTAGCAGCTCTATTTATTCACTCTCCCATGAACTCTTAAACACTTTCCATGCTTAAGGCTTTACTTGTGAAAAAATAATTTGTTAAAGCTTATACCAGTATTTTTAGATATTTCCTATGATACATAGCTTTTTAAGCACAAGTATTTCTAGGTCCAGGCATTAAAAAGCCTTCCGTGAAATGTTCCAGTATGTCAGACCTAGTAATGGGGAACTCCATGTGACTCTGAGAAAAAAGTCAGCCAACTTAAGAACTCCCCCACCATGCCAGATGTTAGTGAGTTTACCCGCTGCTCTCATTACTTAGATGTTTCCACTTAACCCCCCAGGGGCTGAGATGGTTATGTTTAGAACAACCCTTTATTCATCAGTCAGAATTATCTGCTGTTAGACTTCCAATAAATGATTCGGCAATCACAGAAACTGCAGCATAGTGTATGCAGCTAGTGGCAGTTCACTCCCAGTTCACAAATGACATTTTTTCACTCAGTTCCAGACTGGGTAAGATCCACGTTGGGCAGCAGTAACCAACACTAAGGATGGGGGGGGGTGGCTTGCATGTGTGAGTCCTCAGAGAGCATGATTGTAACTTGACTGATATCATGGCATCCCCATTCATAGTTTTTTATACAGCTCTGTATTACCACCCCTTAGCCATCTTTACTTCTGTCATTTTGGATTTTTTTTTCCATTTTGACTGCCTCAGTGATTTCTTCCTAAAAAAACACCATCAAACATTTGTGGTATGTGTGTTATGTGTGTGTGAGGGGAAGATAGTACACCCACAGTATCTTATTACTTTGCTGTTCTTCTATTACTCCCTGTATTGATTCTGTGAACATATTTGGTTCTTTTAAGATGTTTAGATCCCTGGAAGAGATTAAACCAGTTGTATTGTAGAATACCAAATGGCTAATGGATAAAGAAATGGGTGAGTATTAATAATTTGGTATTCCACTGTATGCATTCCTTCAAGAGTCCTCTATTGTACAAAGTGATCACCTTGATCACCTTGAGTCTTCTTAAAGGACTACAGATGCTGTAAAAAAATACCTAGGAGGAACTTCCACGCTTCCCTTAACTTTTTTTTTTTTGGGGGGGTGGGGCAGGGTAAAGCAAAACCAGCTACCATTGATTCCCTCTAACCAAGATGATGCATTAATATACGGGAGAGTTGAAATTCACTGGCAACTACATCCTGGTAACCTTGGCCATTGCAGGTTACATGAATCAGTTTGCATTCAAGCATTTACATATGGCAACTATGCCACAGAATCTGAAAGGAAAGAATAGGGCCCAATTACCCCATCATACATTCTCTGAGTCTCATCTTTACCTCCTAAGGTGAGAGGCAGATGGTTTCCCCCATAACAGTGCTTATATATTTTGTATAAAATTCACATCTTTAAACAACCTATATAAACCAGAGTATGTCCATGCATTTTAAGTTAAAAAATAGAGGGGAAACACTTGGTATAACATGAAGATCTCAGGCCAAGGAGGAGCGGGATAGGGAATAAATGTACAGCAAACACCAGGATATATGAGAGAGTAAGCATAATGGATCAGAATAAGGCCCTAAATCAATTTTATTTCCACAATTCTAGCATCATAAAGGGGTGGGTGGCAGTAAACCAATTATTATGCAACTTAATGAACTAATTAGCAAAATCAGAGCAATAATAGTACTGGGTACTGACTGATCTGAATATAAAAAGTAGAATTAGACTTCTAGTACTGAAGTTTTCAGTCCAGAAGATTATATAATAACTTTTACAACATTTCTAATTTGGGTGCAGGCCAATGGAAGCACAGTGTGAATACGAGATGGAAGGAACCAGCTAAAAATGTAGATACTTCAAACAATTAGCTATATGGTACGATAAGCATCAAACATAGCCTGATTTATATAAATGTTTCTGGTGCTAAAAATGGGGAAACACAGCATCCGGTAGTCTGTTAGAAGACTCATAAAATGTAAGTTGCTATACTACTGAGGCAGATAAGTTTGCTTGCAATTGCAGACTTGGCAGCATTTCAGCAACCCATAATTTTGGCCTTAGACCCCCACCTTCTGCCCCAGTGGCAGTGATCATGTTCCAGCATGAGATTCCTTGAATTTTATTGAATTCTATTTTTTTTTTAAAAAAAAAACACAACAACTTTAAAATGTGTTCTGAGACAAAGTACATCAGTGTGATGTAATCCACTTTTATCAATAATACTTGAGAAATAGAGCCCCACTGTGATGAATTTTTATTCCAGATTCCAGGAGAACTGTCACCTGAATCTGCATTTGTATCTTATACCAGCAGCAGCAAGATTGCCACTCTGCTATGGTTTCATTCTACATTACTCCTTTATGAATGTAGAAATCAGGTGAAATTATGCTGGAAGAACCGTTCTACTTTTTATGAACCATGTTGTTTCTCTGATTGTATGGTATAGCATTTAACTTGTGAGTAGGGGTGTGCACTTAAAAATTGTTTTATTTTAGATTTTTTAAAAAAGGTCAGTATGCTGATATTATGGTGGGAATTGGTTGTGTTATTGCAATTATTTTTCAGGCACAGTTTTCAGGCTCAGGAATTTTGGCACCCAAGAAGTCATGCCCTTAAAGAAAGAAAGATATATATATATATATATATATATATATATATATATATATATATATATATATATATATATTGGTGCATTCCCCTCTCCTGGCAACAGGAATGGGGAAGGAGGACATCCAGAAGAATCCCTTCTGGATCTCAGCTGTTTCAGGGCACATGGTCCCTTTAAACTTTAAGGGACTATTATTTTCTATTTGAAGAAGAGTTGGTTTTTATACCTAACATTTCTCTACCCTAAGGAGTTGCAAAGTGGCTTACAGTCACCTTCCCTTTCTTTTTCCTTGTGAGGTAGGTGGGGCTGAGAGAATTCTGAGAGAACTGTGAGTGGTCCAAGGTTGCCCAGCAAGCACTGGCCTATGGCAAGCCCTGGTCTGCAAACTCTGGAGCCCAAGTCTACCTCCCCAATGAAACTAATAGCACTTCAAATTTTAAAAGGAACATGTGCTGCTGAACAGCTGAGAAAGCAGGTGTACTGCCTATATGAAATAAAAGGGCCATTATTACCTATGGGCAGTAGACCTGGCTTCTCTACTGTCCATAGGAAATGATGGGGCCATTATTTCTTACAGTTGGCAGATCTGCCCTCTCTAGCCCCTACTCTTGAAATGACTGATAATCCTAGAATTTTGGGGGTGTTTGCTGTCATTTCAGATATCCCTGAGTTTACCCAAAACAGTTAATTTCATGTTTAATTTCAGCTTGGGTGTGTTCAAGTACTCCAGCCGAGGTAACCCAGGTTAGACCAATCTCATCAGCTCCCAGAAGCTAAGCAGGGTCATCCCTACCAAGAATGTTTAGGGTTGCAGAGGCAGGCAACGGCAAACCACAGTGGAACATCTCTTGCCTTCATTATGGGGTCACCATAAGTTGGCTGCAACTTGACGGGGGGGTGGGAGGAATTAAAATCCAAGTGCACACTCCTACTTATTTATTTTATTGAATACATTTTTATGCACTTTCCAACCAATCAGGGTCCCCGAGGTGGTCACATAAAACATTTGAAGAATTAAAGCATTTAAATTAACATAAAATGAAAGACACACAAACAAACAACACCAGAACCAGGAAGGAGAGCCAATAATATTTTATGGGGGTGGGGGTGCCAAATGATCCACCTCGAGCAGGTCTCTGCAGCATTTGAATGTTATGGATGGATGGATGCTCATTTCCTAGTTCAAGCTATTGTGCTGATATGGCTCTTCTCATGTGACCTTAATCCTTCCACACGGTTTCAACATTCTTCTATTCCTGAACAATAGAGAATGGAGCCATTTGGATACTAATCCTGTAATATAATAATCAACCCTGAAAAGAACAACCAGGGCTTTTTCCTTGAGGGAATGTGCCAGAACAGAGTTCTGGAACCTCTTTAACAATTTTTTTAAAAAATGTTTAGAAGTTCATGAGTTTTCTGTATACAAATTGAAAACTTTATTTCCCACTTGAGAGTTTCAATACCTCTTTAAAAAAAAGCCCTGAGCACAACCATTCATATTAGCATTTATACAAGGCAAAGGGCCTGTACAGTGTGCAATTTTTATGCACACTGTACCTTCATGAGCTTAAAACTGCATTGCTACAAGCACCTTCCTACCTATGTTAGCTCAGGTGCTGCTAAAACCAATAAAGAAAGGCTGTTCCTATATCAAAACCTGTGGTCTTCCTGCTGAAATACACACAGTTGATATTTACCATCTGTTACAAATTACGTTTGGAGTAAGCAATTGGTGGCCTGATCTGGATGGCCCAAGATAGCTTTATTTTGTCAGACCTCAGAAAGCTTAGCAGGGTCAGCCCAGGTTAGTACATGGATGAGAGACCACAATAGAATTCCAGCATCACTACACAGAGGCAGGCAATGGCAAACCACCTCTGTATGCCTTTTGCCTTGAAAAACTGACAGGATTGCCATATTGGCTGTGTCCCAGCCCCAAGTGGCCAGACCTCCCACAAGACCACCCAGTTGCCCCATGGCCCCACCATTTATCAGTGGAGGGTCCAGCGGGATGCCAGATGGAGGAGGCTGCTTGGCACAACACAGGCCTGCCAGAAGGGTTGAAGACTGTCACTACCCAATCATCAGCCAGATGCTGGCCACACTGGGCCAGGCCCTGGGTCCATGGGACTCACAGGAACTCGGCAGAGGAGCTGTGGCCAAGCCAAAGGGAGCTCGACCAGCCTGAAGACGGAGGTCAGGAGCATGGTGGTGGAGTTGTGGTGGCCACCTCAAGAGCCATGGCAGCTGGCCCAGCTCTGGTGGTGGATTGGGCAACCTTGGTCCTAGAACTGGCATCTCCCAAAGTGCCAGGAGTGCATCTGGGCTTATCAAGGGGGTAGGGCCTGACCCAGGGTGGCGAAAGAATGAGAGAGGGGTGGGTCCAGGAGTGGGGCTGGGAAATAAGAGGAGGGAAGGCAGGAGGGTCAAGGAGGAAATGACAGAGCTGGAGGAATGCAGCACGAGGAGAGAGTAAGAGAGAGGGAGCGCACAAGAGCCAACCCCATCGGAGGCAGAGGGACCAGAAGAGTGCTGATAACCCTGTTCCTTGTCCATTCTGAGACCCAAGCCTTCCCACCCACTTTCCCAAACCCGAGGGAGGAAGGGCCACTGTGGGACGAGCAACGGCAACTGGTGGCAGCACAGCCAGGGAGAAGGCGCAGCCTGACAGGCTGTGAACTGATGGCACTTTCCTCTGCCAGCAAGTGGCAAGATATTGTTCTAGAAAATTAGAAAGACTAGAGGGAGCTGGCTATATTGTGTATAATGGGAGCTGGCTATATTGTGTAATCTTAGCGCCTTCTGTGTGATGAGCACACAATGCAGTCCTAAACAGAGCTACATACTTCTATGGATTTACTACTGACAGTGTAGTAAATCATTGTGCCAGATACAAATTTCTGCAAACAAAAGGAACTCACAGAAGCTTATTTTCTCTCCATGGCCTCTGAAAAGTCACTGCTGAAGGTTAGGGGAGCCTCATGATCATTCAACATGGAGCCAGCCTTATGTAAGTGGGAGGAAGACAACCCTCGTCCTTCTTGTAGAAGGCTGTTTTCCCTAATCCTCGGCATTAACATTTAGGTAGGACACAAGGGATCGTTAGGGAGGTAGGGAAGACTTCTGTTCAACAAATTTTGGATCCAGCCCATTTGATTGAATTGTTATGTAGTCAAGTACTTGATTTGGTGCCTGTACAGGTTAATGGAAAACCACGACTGTCTTCAGTAGCTGATAGAGTCTGAGTAATCCTACCAATAAAAGCCAGAATACATTACACATAATTGTAAAAAGTTGTACACAGCCATATTAGCTTGGGAAAAATCCTGGAAAAAAACCAAAATCTTGTAATGCCTTTTATTGAAGCCAGTTTAAATGGAAGAAAACACTGTACGAACATTTTTTGTTCTACGGAATACACATAATTGCACTGAGTCCCTGACACTAGGAGCAAATTTATTCTAGAGCTCCTGTATAGCACTCAATTGTGCATCCAAAGTCAGTGATTTTAATGGGGACCTCATATGCACTTTACTACAGCTGTACCGCCATTGTTATGTAAATTGTTTTTAATAACTGTGTTGTATGTTTTATATTGATCTTTATATTCTTGTTTTATTTATTGTTATCTTATGTAAGCCACCCTGAGCCTGCCTCAGCAGGGAGGGCGGGGTAAAAATCAAATTAATAAATAATAAATAAATAAAGAGGTGGGCAGAAGACACTGTCTGGGATTGGTGCCACCCACTACCCAGGATCGCAGTCCCACAAAGGTGTGCTGCACTACAGCCTTAGCTGGAGTGCCCAGCTGCAACAGGATAATGCAAGTCCCACCAAAGGTGTGCTGCACTAGCGAGCCTTGAAGCTGGGGGAGTTGCCTGCCAGGCTGCAACAGGACAGCTCTTTAAAGGGCCAGGGAACTCATTAATCCAAGGCAAATACTCATTGGCCCAGGGGCCTGTCACTCTCCAGGTCTGGGTTGGGGAAAAAGGAGTGGCTGAGTCCAGGGTTGGGCCGCTCTTGGGGAAGTATTTAAAAGGCATGCCAGGGAGGAAGAGCCAGACACATTCTGCAGCAGGTGGGAATAGGTACTTGGCAGAGCAATGTGGGGAAATAGGTAAGAGGAAATCTCCTTCTTTTGCTCTATTCTGAGGCACTAGCCCAACAAAAAGCAATCCTGGAGAGTGAGGCAGCTCTGGACTCAGACTCAGTTCCAGCTGCTCCTGACAGACACATCTAGCATTCTAGGAGTGCCAGCGTTCTGCCTCTTTAGTATCACTCCTTGTGATAGCTGGGACATACCTGGCTTCAGAGGCCAACATCTTTGTTCAATTGTTTTCAGAGCACTGCTCCAGCGGGTGAAGATGATGACTATGGTGCTGTTTTGTAAGACAGTGGAAAGAATTTGGGACCCCCTTTAATCCTAGGCAAGGTAGGTTATTTCTTCCTTTGACATCTGGCCAGGTGGAAAGTAGGTACCGCTAGGGGGCAAGGGGTATGTACCACCATTGAAGAAAGTACTGTAGGTACACATGCAAAAGGGGAATGTAGCAGTGCTACCTCTGGCCCTGCCACAAGGGAGATGGGCGGCTTCCTATGTGACTCCAAGTGGCAGTTCCTGAACCCAAAATGTCTCCCATTTCCTCCCTTCCTTCCCTCCTGACTCTGCCTATCTGAAAAGACTCCCATTAGTGAGTTTGCTTCAATTTTCCCGGTGGCTATGTGAACTAGATGCTCCAAACATGGGAGGATCTGGAGATGCACAAGCAGAAATCTTGTTCAGATACTCTGTCACATCTACTGGATAGAGTTTTAAACACTGAAACTTTCAGAAGAAAGAGGAGATAAAATGATCTGAGTAAACTTGTATCCAAAATCCTTCCCTCCCCAGCAATCCTTCTTTCCTTCTTCCAGGGAGCAAGTCAGAGTTATGTTCTGGAGGAGGAATAGAAATATATAAGTGGAATCAACCAGGCTGATCTATTGATTCCTGCCTGGAATGGGATCATCCAAGTCTGGTGTCCAAAGAGACTGCTGCCCTTAAGTCTGACAACAGAGAGAATGAAGGGGTACTAAAGGTTAATGGAATGGCACAGCTCATACTAGGTTCTCCTGTGGTTGTACCCCCGAGCCTATCAAACTGCTTAAATTATAAGGAAGATGAATTAAGTTATTATGGAAGTAAAGGCTTCTAACCTTTTGCTTCCGCAGCTCTGAGGTCTTGTGGTTAACATTAGTGAGTACAAATAGAACTATCTTTCACTTTTATCAACTACTGGCTTTGGTAGAAGTTCTGCTATAGGTGTGCATAACTCTTATAGTGCCATGCTAAGCACAGTTGTACCCTTATAAGTCCATTGAAGGCAGTGGACTGAAATGGATGTAACTTTGCTTGTCATGGCTCTGAAACTTCCTTCTTTTAATGTTCCTTCTTCCTGTCAATATGCCATCTCCCAAATAGGTCTTTTTCTGTCTCACAGATGCATGTTGCCTTTTCCTTTCCAGACCAGATATAAATCTAACCTTTTGTCCTTTTAGATTTATCCTTTGGGAAGACTGGCCAACTTTGTCTTCCCTTAGAGAGGCAACAAAAGGGGAGTCCAAATGTGTTCACTGGTGCATGTGCCATAGCTGTGATCCATCAGATCACAACCATTGTGGGCCATGGGGCAGCCTGTGCTCAGGATTCTTTGCAAGTCAGCAGCGGAACTCAGCTGTGTGCATACTTTATCAGATCACAGACAATGTCATTTTTAACTTCTCAAATTATATAAGTACTGGACTTGCTCTTTGAAGATGCAAATCAAAGGCACAGCCTGATTTACTAGACCACAGGGTCAGATGCTGCCCTAGAAAACAAATGGGGTGGATATACATGTTTCTTTTGCTTGGTTGATTTCCCTTACTCCTTGGGTTCAAACTGAAATTGTGATTAAGTCAAATTTTCCCATATGGCTCTCTAGTGTTGAGTGTATTAGAGGGATATTAATATTATAATTATATATTATGTATTACATTTTCCACCTTGGTAACATTATACTTTTGTTGATGAAACAGTATTAATCACTTCATTTGATGAAACACTAAATGTAGGGAAATCATTTGACAGGGTATTTTAAAACAACAACAAGAAGCATGGAAGAAAATAATGTCTGTTTTTCATTACAGTATTGTATTGATATGGCTCAGGGCCAGCTTTATTTATTTTCCTCAGTTTTTTAAAAAAGATGCTGTTAAAACTATGTTTTAAAATGGAAGGAGGGGGCATCACATGGAATATTCAACTTGTTTCAAAGAGGAAAGAAAAAAAGTCAAGCAGACGGTTAGAAAGGGAACATTTCAATACAATTTATCACCCATGCATAAATCTTGCTGACATTTTCAGTCACTTTAATAGCCTGCCCATTTTATAAATCAGTATGAACTTGCACAGTTGCAAAAAGTGTGTATTTTGAACATCTCATTTGCATACTTTACCAAAAGCCAATGAGGCAGTGGAAGCAACACTGGTGATCATAATAAGTGTTTGGGAAAAGGCAGAAAGATCACTAATGGTTTGCCTTTAGGGATTTCTGTACTCCATAGGGGATGAAAATGAGAAGTATTTTTCAAACAGTAGGGGGTAAAGGTTTTAAAACTAGAAACACATGGAGTGATAAAGATGCTAGTGCCACGGGGCGCATAGCAGGAAAAAAATTACAATGTAAAAAATTGTAATTTCAGCATTAGGAAGTAATAATCGTGTTTCATCATTGTTATTAAAGCATGACCCTTAAAGCCATATAAATTAGATATAAGTTTTGAAAGAAGTGTATTAATCTTCAATGGGAAATATTAGGAAAGTTTATAATCACGGGATGAACAGATTTACAATGAAAGACTCCCCTCCCCCCGAAAGACATCTTATTCGGGAAGAGGTCTCTGCTAGTTACGTCACATTAAGGCAAAGAGACCTTTATTTACTCACTAATTAATTTCAGAGTCATGTGTTGCCTTTGACTCTGACTCGTGTAATAATTATTTGTTGCCTTAATCAGTGAAAGACTAAATAACAACTTAGCCATTTAAACTCTGAACCCACCTTGAGTTTGGTTAGGTAGGTTAAAATGTTCTGCATAAATAAATAACAAACACTGAGGAAGAAGGGTGACACTGTGCCTTTAATTTAAATGCAACAAGGTGATTAATAGATGGCATTAGGTCAGCATGGAATACAGGGCCATCATGGAATACTTGGCCATGGTTAGTCTCAAGATAATGATCCAGGTTAACACATTTTAACTATGCTCCCCCATTTTCAAGAGATTGTGAAATATTTTGGATGGTAAGCTGGCCTGTATAGGTAGAGACTATCCTTCAGGTATGAAGGTCCCAGGACTGAAGGGATTTGAAGGTCAAATATGAAAAATCTACAACACATTACCTCTCAATGGGTGTTGCACTCCTGGTACTTTCCTCCAATCTGACTGCTGGGGATACATGCCTGAAATTCTAATGGAAGATTGTGATAGCAGGAGGAGAATCAAGGGAACTCAGTCTAAATTTCCTTTCCAAACAGGTGACCAGTTACCAGAAAATTGGTGATGAGTTGGGGTGGTGGGGATGAAATCCTCATGTTGCCCTAAAAATAGTGTCAGTGAACAGCCCTTTAGCAATCGCTGGTTTAGGTTACAATTTTTGCAGATGAGGAACTCATATTGGGAAACTGTGGTTTGTGTCCAATGACATCTATTTGTGGAGTAGACATTATGAAGATCAACTTTCATGTTTTTCCATCCCATTACAGTCCACTTAGTGCCACCATTCCCCCACCCCCAGGAGTCAGAACCTTCAGGAACAGCATTCTGAACAAAGGGGGGAGGGGTGCAGTGGAAGGTGGACTTTGCAGAAAATGCGGTCCCTTCATCTGAAGCTAGAGGTACCCTTTGGTTTTCAGAGACTCTTGGTTGGATGCAAACTAGTACTTTTCCTAGGACCTCACAGATTGTGTGTTGCTCTTGCAATCATGTTTTAGTACTCTTTAGTACAGAGCATCTGTGGCAGGATTGGGTGTCTCCCAGGCAACCTGTAGCACTACAGCTAGCTGGGTAAGTGTCTAGAGTCCATTGGTTCTGTTTTTCCCAACCACATGACAGATTCTCTAGTGGGTTCCATCAGTCATTTATTCAGGTCTTCATACATACAGCACAGGGAGATAGCTAACAGCACCCTTGCTGCCTCATGGCTCGCAAGGATGGCCCACCCTGACTATTTTCCCAGGGGTGTGTTAGATCCTGGTGGTGCATCCTGGGCAGGAGGAGAGCACATCCTGAAATGTGACTCTTAGAGCTGCACCACTTGGTCTGGCATTAATCCATCAGGCGCTAGGTACTTGTTTGCAGCTTCCTCTGTGGTGTCTGCATTAACAACCTTTGCCAGGTCCCTCTCCCTTTTCTGCCAGGCTTTTTAAAGGTTAAAATAATATATATGTAAGGGATTTCTCATGCTGAGTTGCCAGGCCCCACCCACCATGTTATCTCAAAAAGTCCTTGGCACTGGGAGTATAATTTAGAAACCTCACTAGATAACAATACCACTATCCTATCACATGCCTGAAAGGTGCAAGGAAGCACTCCCATAACATATGCAGGGATGTGCATTAGGATATATCTGGTCCAAATATATATCAGAAAGATACCTTAGTGGTATTTTCTGGATATACGTGGGTCTCTGGATAGTATCTGAGATTTTCTGAGGTACCTGAAAATGGGTCCTGGAAAACTACAGAAATGTTTGGGATTAGCTGTGAATATTGGTGGCCAAGCATCAGAAGGTTCCCAAGTAGAGATGGGCATGAACTGAATTATGAATCCAAATTCTTCACGAACCAGGCCTGTTTGTGTTCGTGAACTGTGATTCATGCAATCACACCATTCATGAACTGCCAACAGGCTGCCATGGTTTTTGCAGAAGTTCATTCAGTTCATAAGAGGGTGCATGGGCCAGATGTGGTGGTGCCCAAGGCAGTAGTCATAAACCCTTTAAAGCAACTCACCAGTGAGCTCAGAAGGTGCTGTGGTGGCATAACTCACACAAGTCAACGCAGAAGGTATTTAAATGCTGCCAATGTGAGTGAGCATTTAAATAAGTTCTGAGTTCACTTGCAAGTCATGCTGCAGCTTCTGGGGGCGGGGAGTAGGGGGATCAAAAGGCATCACTGAACTGAACCCCCAGAAATGGGGGGGGACAAAAGGAGTGGCTGAACTGGCTTGCATCTAATCTCATGAACCACATTCTGTGAACCTCCACAAATGTTTCCATTTACCATATCAGTACAGGTTTGTGAGGTTCGTGCAGCTTCCAAGTGGGAGGGGGCAATGGCATCACTGAACTAATAGATGCAAGCCAGTTAAGTGATATCATTGCCCCCTCCCACTTGGAAGCTGCACGAACCTCACAAACCTGTACCGGTGTGGTAAATGGAAACATTTGTGGAGGTTCACAAAATGTGGTTCATGAGATTCCACGAACCACCACGAACCTCCATTTCCCCAAATTGTACCCATCCCTATTTACAGGACTGTTTTTTTCTTTTTCTTTTTCCCTGTGTGTCTGTGTCTTTCCCGGGCCTGGTATTGGCTTGCCATGCAGATTTTTCTTTGAGTTTGTCCTTTTAAATTGATTTTGTCAGTCTTGAAGCATTGTATTCTTTGCACTAGTTGGTTTGTATTGGGTTTGCAGTTTGCATGGCATTTTTGGGTTATGCATTACCTTCAGTTCTTGGGTTGTACAGATTCTCTGATTTTATATTTGTTAGGCCTGCGACAGACCTCCCATTCTGTTTCGTGTGCATGATTCTCTTGTTTAACATTGGCTTGGATTCTTGGGTTGTACATTTGTTGTGTTAGGCTTGCCAAATGGTTCCACAGTTCTGCTGGGATTCCCTGGGTCTCCACTGATTTATTTATTTATTTGATTTATGTACCACCTTCCCTGCGGGCAGGCTCAGGGCGGTTTACAACAATCTTAATGTAATACCATTAAAACAACCATTAAAATGACAGTTTAAAACAATAAAACCATAAAATGCTGTGCAAACAAGTTAATTCCGAAGTCAGATTATTTAAAAATTCAGCACTACCCCCATAATCTATTAGGATCTAGGAGGGAAGAGGGATGTCCACTGCCTCAACCAAAGGCCCGGTGGAAGAGCTTCTGTCTGTTTTGAGAGGCTTTGGGGCAAGGGTTACTTTATGTTCTCTTGTGTCTCTGGCTGTTCTTTGCCCTGGAGAAAGCATGACCCCCTCCCCAGCAAGCAATGAAGGATGGCTGGGGGGAACCTTCTTCAGGGGCCCATGGAACTGGATCTCTTGGTTCAATTCACTTCACATTTGGGGTTTATTTAAGGACAGGCACCAGCAGCTCTGCTGCAATTTTGGTGCAATTTCCAGCTTTCCAGTAAGATTGCCTATAGGGAATAATGGAGCCTACCAATATCAGAATGGGGGGGAGACCAGATTCAAATATCAAACCGGTATTTGGAACCTGAAAAACTGGGGATATTGATATTTTTCAGCTCACTGGTATTTGGCTCTAAAAATACCCTTCTCCCTCCACTGAACTGCACATCCCTCATCATATGTCTTCCTTGTTCCTTGTCCCTCCCTGCCTCCCATTCCAGGTCACCCAACTATTGCTGTAGTTGCAACATGCAGAGACCACATCTTGTCCCTTCACTCCCTCACCCTTCCACTGCTCCAATGTCATTGCCCAGGTTCTTCATCATTTGCTTTGAGGGTTTTGTTAAATCAATCCACCAGTCCATTGGTTTGCTGGTGGTAGACAGCTGTTTCAATGAGTGTGACTCTCAACAACTTCCGGAGGTGCTGGAACACTTTCCCCATGAGGTTAGATCACTGGTTGGACACCATCTCCTTCAGGAATCCCACCATAGAAAAGTAATTCCCAGGCTATGGTCTCTGAGGTGGTACTCAACCAGAAAACAGCCTCTGGGTTGTGGATAGTATAATCTACCACCACCAAAATATAGATGTGGGTAGCTGCCAGCCAACCTCTTCAAAGGTCCCACAAAATCCATCCTAAAAGGGAACCAGATGATGGGCATGGGAATCAAGCCACAGGAGCCCGTCAGTACCCTGCAGTAACTAGAAGTGGCTCCTCCTTGGCCTGAGGCCCATCTTGCAGAACTACCCTATAAAATAAGTTCCCCTTCTGCCTGAAATAGGGTCCCTGTCCCCTAGACAACTGTCCCTGTACTGCCTGCTCCCTTGCTTGGGCAAGGGAGGGATCTTCCCACTGTGCTTGCCTGAAGATCCTAGGGTCCACCAGCTCCTCCAGGGCCAGGGCTGTTGCCTCCATCTGCACTGACATCCCTTTTACCTGCTACATCAAGGCCACTAAATCAGGCCAATCCCTGCCTAAAATGGAGAGGTAGTTAAGACCTGGGACACTCACCAATCTGTGTTTGCATCTTCCCACCTGTCATGATCATGGGCCTGTAGTACAGCCTATAGGCTCTGGGGGGGGCCTAGTGGCTCCTGGGAAGCCTGCATTGGAGTAATCATCAGGGCCTACGTTTCCCAGATTCCCTCTGGACCCTGTGATTGTGTAAAAAGAGATTTTGGAGGGAAAACTACATCAGCAGGGGAACAGAGGGTGATGCCCGGGGTGAGCAGATAAAAAGCCTTACCCAGAGTTAGGGTTGCCAAGTGTCTTACCTGGCAAAGTGGGGGGGGGAGTTGGCCCCTTTCCGGGATATTTCTGCACACACATAGCATGTGTGTGCCACGATGACATTGCCCAGAAGTGATGTCATCACACTGGGCATGTCACTGCTCAACACTCTAGCAATCAGCCGGAAAACTCTATGATACCATTGCTAGATGTCGCCTGGTGACCTGCCCAGCATGATGATGTCACTTCCGGGTGACACCATCCCCTTGGGCACGTCGACCCGATCTGGCACTTTGGGAGTGGGGATTCCCCCTGCCAGCTGGATCTGGACCAGCGGGTTGGGGGCCCTTTGGGTAGGAAAACCCCCACCCCCTGGGGCACTTAGCAGCCCTACCCAGAGTGGGAGGGTGTTCTCTTTCAGGGAGCAGGGCTGGTGGAAGCTGCTGAAGTCAGAAAGATCCCTCATGCAGAAAGGGTGGGTTAGACTGTGTACAGGTACCTAGGAAAGGCTAGGACTGTATAGATAGGTTTGTTAGGATTTATTATTTTATTGATTTACCTGCCTTTACTTTGTTCATTTTTCCTACTTGTTATTAATCTAAAGTTGTTAAATTTCTTAATAAAACTATTTTTTACTCTGCCTGGGTCCTCATATCTCATTTGGTCACATACAAGAAGAAACCTGTTGCAAAAGTACTGTATAAAGGGGGTAGGGTGGGTGCTCTGGGCCCTCCCAAGGAGACTCATACCAGAGTGATGGCAGCCATCAGTGAACCTTCCTAGCTGCTGCCCACAGCACCACCTCCACTGTTGCAAGCCTTGTGAAGTATTCACATACCTCCCCAAACACATAGAACCTAGACCTGCCTCTGTCCCTGTGTTCTTAGGGTCTCCCTAGTCATCATCTGTCTACTACCTGTATCCACCAGGGCCTTCCCATCCACCACTGCCCTCGTTAGTACATTCCTCTTTGTCTTCATGGGGACCATTGTCTTACCTCCTTGAGAGAACAGTCCAGTCGGGGGCACTCTCAGTGGATATTTCTCCACAGTCTACAGTTGTAGTAAACTGGGCCCTATGGTCTTGGGCTGACCACCAGGGTACCTGCATCAGTCTTTAGAGACAGTAACTTTGGATTGTCCAGCCACATTCTCAACTGACCCTCAGGAGGTCTGGACTCTTCTCTCTATCAGGGCACCCAGGGATAGAGGGCCTCCCAACTCCCAGACACAGACTTTGGGATTGGGTTTTCAGGTCCTGCATAGCTGGACCTGGCTCTCCTACTACTGTATATGCTTCCATTAGTGTGACTGCCTCCTCCATTGCCTTAGGTTTGTGACATAATATCCAAAGCTAGGCAGGTGCAGGGAAAAGGCTGTATACTGCCCCAACATGATCAGCTTTACCACTTGCTCTGCAGTCCACATCCTGGGTTTCAGTCAGTGGAGTGCACTTACTTTGATTTCTGTCACCACATCCATGGGTGTGCCTCTTCTGCTCCCACCAGACTCCTCAACCACCTACAAAACATGCCCTCTGTTATATTTCAGGTGATCTGGATCACCACCTTTACCTTAACACAGTCAGCTGCTTCTGCACCCATCAGGCTATCAACCAATTCCTTGACTGGCCTTGCTAGGCATGGTGTCAGTATCATGGCCCAATGGCTTTTGGCCGATTCAGGTGTAAGCACCACTCTCTCAAAAGTGTTGAGTGAGGCCTCTGGGTCATCCTCGGGCCCCATCATGTCAATCTTTTGATTGGGGAAGGCCTCAGTAACCCCCCCATATTAGTGACAGGATCCTTTCTTCACTGGCCCCTGCCCCCCCACTCTTTTCATAGACAGTCCCATCAACACTGCTGTGCCTCCTACTGGGTGGTCAGTCAGCATTCCAAAAGATGGTTCTGCTGCTCATCCCACTGGCAAAGGAATCTGATTTAGCTTCTTTCTCCCTCCCAGTTACCACAGCCATTGTCTTACTTTCCACAGATGCCCCCAGCATCTCCACCACTGTGGCAGGACTGGCTGCCTCCTGGGCAACCTGTAGCACTGTAGCCTAAAGCTATCTGGGTCAGGAACTAGGATCCATTAGCCCTGTTTCCTCCAAGCACACACTAGACCTTTTCGTTGGTTCTATCAGTTGTTTATTCAAGCTTTCATACATGCAACACGGAGAAGCAGTTAACATCACCCTTCGTGCTTTGCGGCTCACAAATTCCCCTTCCTACTGCATCAGCCACCATCCCCCCATGAGCATCTGGTTGCTTCTTTTAAGCTTTATCTCAACAAGCACCTCAACAAAGCTGACCTACTGTCCCTCCTACTCCCAGCTGCTGCTATTGGCTTCTGGCTTGGCCTGCCTCCCGGGTAGTTAGCCCTCATTGTCTCTACCTGGGGCTTGCCTTGCCTTACCTGAGATGGCTTCTCAGGGCTGTATGTGCACACTTTTGCTTCTATGTATGTAATAATAGGGCTTTTCTCACAAGGTGCATCTTCTGGCCTCAGGGAAGCTGGCTCCCTTTCTGGCCTGCCCCTGTCATAGCATCATTTTTTGAATGAAACTGGGATTCAGCAGTTCTTTATTAACTAAGCTATAACAGTCTTATTACTAACCACATAATGCTTGCTTTGCAATTATCATAAAATGAACTACAAGTGTAGGAGAAAAAAAATGATAGAGCTGAGAACCTTTCTACTTGCCATCTGGTTTTCAACCCTTTGGCACATTGTGGCATCACATTCATTAGCAAAATTTGCGGCATCCCTAGGGATGAATCTTTCAGGGTATAGCATGCATATGTTTACGTATAGCCTATTATTACATACACACTACTTTTGAGTGTTGAGAAGTTCCAGGGGTAGCATTTGTACCAGACCCCCTGCAAAAAATAAGTACACAAGAGACATGTGTGTGGCTAACTAGTTTAATTCATTATTAACAGCTGATCTGCAATGGAAAACATGCTTAAGATAGTGTGAGTTGCTGCTAACTAGCAGCCTACCGTGGCTACCAATATTTTGGACAAACCCACCCTAGTTCCAAATTTAGCCAGCCTTCCCACTTGCCTTGTTTATCTTGACCATTGAACAGTGCTGAGAAGTGATGAGTCTCATCTTCCTTTTCCCAACATACAATTCAAGTAACTAAGGGCTCAGCTGATGCTGCTCAGCTACAAAGGTTTTTCCTGCCCCATCCCACCCAAACCAGTGATGGGTAACATTGGGAACCCTCAGTTGCCCTCAGTCCTTAGATGTCTCATGGTGCTTGCCAGTTAGCTGTGCCTACTCCAGCAACTTACACTATTCCTGCCTAAACTAGTTGTGGCCTAATCAGTCTAAAGACCTGACCATTGTAGACACACACACCTTTCAAGTCATATATACCAAGGCCATATAAACCAAGCAAGATAAGAAGTTCATATAAATCCAAACTTGTCAAGAAGGAGTCGACCTGTCAGGAATACTCTCAAAGAACTGATTTCAAAAGCTTGCTTGGTTGGTATTGCATCATGGATAGAACTTTCTTTCCAACTTTGAAAAAGGGCTTATCTGAAAACAAACTACAGCTGGCTTCCTGTTAAGTCGTCCTGCGACAGCTGTCCGACAGCTTCTTCAGCTATGGTTGGCTGCACGCTGGTATACAACAGTGATTTCTGGTTGTTCTGGAACAAGCTACAGCCGCCATTTGAATGCTTTTTGCACAGCAGCTTGACACATTGACTCCTTGTTGTAATTTATAGTGAACTGTTTTTGTACAGTCCTGTCTTGATTGTAATGTGTATATTTGCTGTGATTTTTTGGGTAAACATTATATAAGAATTCACTGAATAGTTTTTTTTCCTATTGTGCACACTTATTTAAATATTAAAGTACATATAAACTCATACTTGATGGTATTCCAGCAGGATTTATTCTTAATAACATGGACTGGTGGGTGCCTCTTTTGGCTAATCTGTTTGTTTGAGTGAACCCTTCTGGTGTGATTTCCCTTGAATGACATTCTAGTATAATTGTCCCAATCCATAAAGCTGGAGATAAGAACAATCCTAAGAACTATCAACTCATTAGTTTTTTGTCAGTCGTAGGTAAGCATTCCTGTTTAACAGACTTCAGATGGCTGATTCAAAGATCATTGGCCCAGAACAGGTGGGATTGTATAAGGGACATAGTACAGTAGATCACTGTCATGTGTTATCCCTTTTGATCAGTAAGTATACCATTTTGAGGAAGCCTTCATAGACCTTTCCTTCCTTCCATATCTACGAGCTGTCTGTGGGCTAAACTAAAACAAACCACAATTGACAAAAGATTGTTGTGGTTAATTAAAAACCTCTATACTGATTTTACTACCCAACTGTAGTGTAATAGTGAGGGTCACTTAACTGCTTCCTTCCCCATTGTTGGGGGGGGGTTTCAACAGAGGTGCTTTGTAGCACCATCTTTATTTAGGTTGTATTTGTCTAGGGTTGCCAGTCTCCAGGTGAGGCCTAGAGATCTCTCACTTTTAGAACTGATCTCCAGCTGACAGAGATCAGCTCCCTTCGAAGAAATGGCTGCTTTGGAGAGTGGACTCTATGGCACTGGACCATGCTGAGGCCCCTCCCCAAACCCTGCCCTCTCTTGGTTCCAACCCCAAAGTCTCCTGATATTTTCCAATCCAGACCTGGCAACCCTATATTTGTCTGATTTGTCAGGGTGTTTTTTACTGATCCTTTTCTGCACTCGCCTAAATTACAGGACATTTCAGTCCTTCTTTTAATTTATGCAGACAAATCAGTTTTACTTTCCTGATCTTGGGTTGGTCTTCTTTGGGTTCTGAACAGGCTCCATACTTATTGTCTGCATGAGGAATTATCTATTAATTTTACTTAAACTAAAATTATTAAGTTTGTGCCTCACTCTTTTACTGAAAGAGAGACATGGATGGTTAATGGGTGGAAGATCTCACAGGGTGTTTTGTTTCAGTCTACTTTGTTCTGGAGATGTCATAAACAATTGGGCACTCAGAAATCTATGGCTACTATGAAGGCAATTTTGTGTTTCCCCCCTTTTTTAAAAATGGAGCTCATTGTATTCCAGCTACTATTAGAGTTTTCAACTCAATGGTGATTTCCCAACTTTTGTATGGTCTCCTTATATGGATTTCTGCTGTAGATGATTCTATAAACAGAGTACAGACCTTATTCCTTTGGGCAATTGGAGAGCTCCCTAGGTACATTTCATCATTGGTCCTTCACTGTGAATTTTGTCTTAGCTCTGTAGAAGCCCATGCCTGGGTACGTGCCTTTAATTTTTGGTTTCATCTATTTTTGAGGCCTCTGTGGGTACCTTGGTAAACCTAACCCTCAGGGATTCTTATAAGACTCCTTGGCTCCAGCTTTTTAAACAGAAGAAACCTCTTGTAAATCTGAAGGTGGAGGAGCTTTTTTCTTCCTGTGTAAAGCAATGCATAAAAACATGTGGCCAAACTTATTTAAGCTAGAGATAAGAGTTATACCCATTTTGATTCTTGAAGGACATGTTCTTCAGTTGCCTCGGGCTTTCTGTCTATTTAGACTCCTTGGTTAGCCCAGAGTTCCATAGGACTTTTGTGCATTCATGATTCAACTGCCCTTGCTGGGCTGTCTGCTAACGATCCCTTTTTCAGACCGGTTATGTCCCTGCCCCCTCCAGTCAGTGGACTCTCTTGTACATATTCCCCTGCAATGTCCTCATGTGCTCCATTTAGGCTAAAATGGATTATGCCATGCCATGATAAATGGACTATGCTTCCTGTAGTGACATTAGAGCAAAGGGTTCAATTCCTCTTAGAGGATTCTGATTCCCGTTGTGCTTATTTCGTTGCTCGATTTCTAGAGGCTGCAGAGAAGTGTCGAAGGGAGCTGTTTTTAGATATGGGTTTTATTTAAGTTTTTCAGTTTTATTGTTCAAGACCTTGGTTTAAGAACAGAGGATGAAAGAAGAAAACATAATCTCTCATTGTGTATACACAGTGCACCTGGGTATTTATGAATTACTGCGTGGATTAGCTCCTGTAGTATGTGTCACAAGCACCGTTTCTCTAATTAACCTGTATTCCTCAACTTCTAAACACACCTCCTGTTAGCTTTTCAGGCAGATGGTGTAGGTAAGAGAAAAGTCTACAATCCCTTCCTTGGGATGGGATTAATTTACCCTGTCCTTGGAGCCTTTCCTGTCTCTTCAGCACATCTGCTTAATATCATATTGCATCTTAAAATCCTGTTAAACCAGCAAATCTGCTTTCTTCCATGTAATGACTATTCATATCAAGAGCCATTACATGACATCCTGAAAACAAACAGATTACGGCATATCACTTTCATCATAAACAGATGATTTAGAGAAAGGAGATTTGAGCACGTGCGCAAGAACAGGTGGGCTGAAGGAGTTTGCCAGACTGCATTTCACACTCCTAGAAAAAAGTCTGGTTCTCACTTACTCCAATTGCCGAGAGTTAAATAAAGTCAAAACTTTAACAACTGGTACATCAGCTGGATTATAGTGCTGAGGAAGGCAATGATAATGACACTATAATGACTTCCCAGAGAGATTACTCCCATTCGTATTACAAAACAAGGTATTTTGGCTTTTAAAAGCAAACATCACCTGTCAGACAACCTCTCTCTTCCAATTTACCACCAGGTAACATCATGTGAGAAATTTTGGAGAAAGAGCAAGCTTAATTGCAGAATGTGATACACCATAATCTATCAGGCAGGAAATGAGGTAATTTACCTAAGAGAAAAAGAGAGAAAGGAAGCCTGTCTGTACCAAGGCCTAGGTGAATAAGAAAACTTTATCAAATAACAGGTTCTTCAGGGCTTTTTCATACTGAAATAAAAAGCATTTGTGTTTTTTTTTTCTCCTATTGCACTCAGTGCAAATCCAGATATGGAAGAGAACCATGCATAGTTCATCTTGAAAGTGGCAATGGAAGAATCTCATGACGCTTTCCCCCAATCCACCCAATAAACTTGCCTCCTCCACACCAAACACTATCACATATGAAAGAAAATGAGCTTAAAATTACATGTTGCCAGACACACACCCTCCACTTTCATCTGCACACTGCTCCCTCCCAGCCCGAAGGTATTTACTGAATGTGTAACATTGTGAGCAAGTTCCACAAAGCAAGGGCAGAACATGGACAGGAACCACCATGTTTTGTGTCTCAAGATGGATCTTAGAGCAGTGAAGTGCCAACAAGACAAAATCAATCACCTGTGCCAGGCTACAAGACAAAGACGCCTCTCCCCATATTATATTTTACGTAACATGCAATTACAGACCATTAACACAATTTAGATGTTAAGTGCCCTGTGACAGCTTGGAACCTCAAAGAAAAAGAGGTTTTATACCCCACTTTTCTGTACCTTAAAGAGTCTCAAAGTGACTTTCAATCACATTCCCTCTCTCTCCCCACAAAGGCCCCTTGGGGCTAAGAGAATTCTGAGAGGACTGTGACTGGCCCCAGGTCAACAGCAGGCTTCATGAGGAGGAGCCGGGAATCAAAGCCTTTCTCTGCATTAGAGTCTGCTGCTCTTAACTACTACACCACACTGGCTCTAAGTCAAACCTTCCTATTGTCCTTAAAATTCCTGCTGAATAAATGACTCAGTTTTGTGTCTCACATTTTGTAATTCTGCATTATAATCCAGTCAAACACTTCCCTTCCTGCTTCCCTTCCTTGGTCCCATTTAGTCACTTCTATAGTTTTCTCCTGATAAGTTGCCCAGCTGCCCAAGTATTACTTTATCTTCTGTTATAATCTTTTGTTCCCTGAAAATAATCCATTTTATCCTATGGGCTGAAAAAACAATATAACTAGCCTATCTTTAGAGCCAGTAATTTAAATCTGACTTGGGTTACAAACTGGACTGTAATATGGGTTCCCAGCATACTTGATCCCTCCTTCTTTCATCTGATTTCTTCAAAGACTAGGACATATATATCTGTGCTCCCCATCCTGATCTGTCTCCCTTTATTTTCTAACCCACAGTGCACCACACAGAGACCTGGCATTTTGCTCCTCTCTGCAATTTAGGCCTTACAACTGGAAGACTGGACTCCTTTGTCCTATTCCCCATTCCTACCACATTTACAACTTTAGATTAAAGGTAACTCCTGTTCCAAATTGAAGTAGCTCTGGTCAAGTTGTTGCTGTTATATCAACCATTTCTTGGGGCTAAAGTCTGATGTGAACTCAACCAATCAAAGTGTCTGCTTTTAAAATGAACTGTCATGGAAAAGGGTGCCTTACTTAACATTGCAACTAAATTTAACTAGCCAATCCTTTCTTCCAAATAAAGTTTGAGTACAGTGGCACCTTTAAAACTAACAGAATTTTATTCACAGAATAAGCTTTCATGTGCAAGCACACAAATATCTGAGGAAGTGTGCTTGCACATGAAAGCTTATACAGTGAATAAAACTTTGTTGATCTTAAAGGTGCCACTGGATTCAAACTCTGTTCTGCTTCTTCAGACCAACATGGCTACCCCACCTGAATCAATCCTTTCTTCGTGAGTCTCAGAGTCTGATCCATGCTACTTCTTCTCCTGGCCTTTTGGCGCTTTGGTTCTGGGGGAAGGATGTGGGGTCTCCTGCCACTGGCCCACCTGGAAACTTTCCTGGGGCTGACCGTATGCTCTGCCTCTGCCTCCATCTGTCCTGGGGCTGGCTCTCGGACAGGAGGGCCCACTCTCAGAAAAGACCCAAAGGAATAGAAATTTGACCTTAAGCTGTGAGGCATTTGCGAGCTTTTTTGCAGGCAAAGTTTTGTCACTCCACTGCAACCCTCCAGCCAACATTGATACAGTACATGAACTGGAGGCCCCTTGGCCGCCTCTGGATTCGGTTTTTGACATCTTCAGTTGGCTCTCCCAGGCCGATGTCGACAGAATTCTGGGTGCTGTCAGGCCAACCACTTGACTCTTGGATCCATGCCCCTCAAAGTTGATGAAGGCCAGCAATGAGAGGTTATGAGGCCCCCTTGGAAATATTATCAATCTGTCCCTGAGTTCTGGGATTTTCCCAGGTGGGCTGAAGGAGGTGGTTGTTCTGCTCTTGAAAAAACCAAATTCAGATCCTATGGATCTGACCAACTACCACCCAGTCTCGAATCTCTCATTTCTGGGTAAGGTAACTAAAAGAGCTGCAGAAATTTCTGGAGGATGCATCAGTGTTGGATCCATTTCAATCAGGCTTCTGCTCCAGCCACAGGATGGAGACAGCATTGGTCACCCTCACAGATGATCTCCACAGACAGCTGGATCAAGGCAGGTTGGCATTGCTGATATTAGTTGACTATGATCTCTCTGCCTCTGACTATGAACTCACTGCCTTGCTGGCATTGCAATCCATGGGACAACCTTACAACGGCTCACCTCATTTCTCCAGGGTTGGGGTGGCACTGTAATGGACAGTGTCCTCAAGGTACCCAGTGGAATGTGAAGTTCCTCAAGGGGCATTTCTCTCCCTGATGGTATTTAACATCTATATGCACCCCTTCACCCAGCTAGTTTGAAGTTTCATGTTGGGATGTCATCAATATTCTCATGACACCCAGCTATATCTGTTGATGGGTGATGGGCCAGATACTAACCCTGGGGATCTAGCCGAGGGTGTGGAGGCTGTGGTGAGATGGTTAAAACAGAGTCAACTGAAAATGAATCCAGGAAAGATGGAGGTTCTGTGGCTGGGTAGGGGGGAGGCTCGATTGGGTTGTCAGCTCCTGACTCTTGTGGGTGTGCCTCTATTACTGGCACAGTCCGTTAAGAGTCTGGGTGTGACTCTGGTCTCTTCTTTATCCATGGAAGCCCAGGTTGTGAAGGTTGCCAACCTATCATTTTTCCAATTTCACCAGGTCAGGCAGCTGGCTTCCTACGCTCAGGAAATAAGAACTTGCTGGTGGTCCCCAGCCCAAGAAAAGTCCAGATGTCCTTGACCAGGGCCAGGGCATTTTTAGCCTTGGCCCCTGCCTGGTGGAATGCTCTGCCAGAAGACATCCGTGCCCTGAGGGAGTTGTTACCTTTCCGCAGGGCACATAAGGCAGAGATGTTCCACCGGGCTTTGGCTGCAGACAGCAACGGGACTTCTTCTGGCATGCTCATATAATTCCCCACTCCGCAAGGCCTCTCCCCCCAGGGAGGCTAGGGAGTATGGATCCTTCGCCATCATACATATGGTACATATACTGTTTTTATCTAGTTTTATTTATTGGATTGTTTTAAATGTTGTACAATATTGTATACTATCTGTTGTAAGCCACCCTGAGCCATACCTGTAGGGAATGGTGGCCTAGTAAATCCAATTTAATAAATAAATAATAATAAATCCCTGAAGAAGCAGGTGGGTGGGTAGAGTAACATTAACAAACCATCCCCAGACCTGCCATGCTGTTTGGAGCCAATGGCTCAGGGAAGCCAAAGCACTTCAGTCCTCTGCCATGTGAAGAAGGGGGCAGTGGCAAGAAGGCTGGAGCCCCTTCCCAGGCAGGCCTGACTTCCATGGCTGACCTCCCCAGCCAGAGCACACAAGAGGTGCTCCAATCTCCATGGATCACCCTAAGTCAGTGCCCAGTCCCTTAGAGCAAGAGTTTTTCATAATTTTAAAGTGCAACATTAGGGGGAACATCCCTCATTTTCAGGGCAGACCAGTATAGAAGCTCAGGGAGATGGTGAGGTGAGATCTTTTTCTCTGGAGGGCTTTTTTTTTTGGGGGGGGGGGAGAAGACCTACAGATATTTGTCAGGGATATTTTAGACTTTTTTAGAATTTTTGCCTCAAGACAGGGATTTTTAGATGGTGCTTTAGAGAGTAACATTAACAAAGAGACAAACTCTGCTTATGGAGCTCACGGTCTCAAAGCATTAAGGAAGAAAGATAGCATTAAGGATAAGAGAAAAATATATATGAATCTAGTAAGGTGTATTCGGTCTTAGTTTTAATAGCCCTTAGGCCCAAGGTTTCACAGAAGAGGAAGATTGGAAGGCAGAGAAACAAGAGGCATTGTGTAGGTTTCTGAGAGAGAGCTGTAGGTATAAGATGTATCAAAGGTGAACAAATGGAATTGTTTAAGAGAGACGGGTATCTTCAGGTACTTGGCAATGGAAAGCTGGAGTAAAATAGGGTTGCCAGGTCCCCCTGGCCACTGGCAGAGGATGGGGGGATAGGGTTGTCATATTCAGATGTGAAACTCCTGGAGATTTGGGGATACAACCTGGAGAGGGAAGGCACCTCAGCAGGGTATCATGCCATAGAGTCCCCCCTCCAAAGTATCCATTTTATCCAGTGTGTAGTCTGGAGATGAGATGTAATTCCAGAGGATCCCCAGGTTCCACCTGGAGGCTGGCATCCCTAAATTCTTAGGGCTTTCTGTTGTATATTTTGGATAGTGTGAGGTGTGCAGTTCAGTGCATGTTTATATTTCCTACTGAAATCAATGACAAGGGCTTCACTTTTGGCAGGACACTTATGTCATGTTTTAGACTGTTTTTTACTACCTCACCAAGTCATTCAGGTTTGTTGGAGTGCCTGGAAAGTGACATTACAGGAAGAGGTGGGGGGTTGGTCAGTGTACTGGTAGTGATATCATTGGAAGGGGGTGGAGCTTGAGAAGTGACATCACTGGACCTGAAAGATACATCACAGGACATGACATCATAAAAGTTTCCTGGCTCCACCCCTAAAGTCTCCTGGCTTCACCTCAAAGTCCTCAGATATTTCTTGAGTTGGACCTGGCAACCCAAGGGAGGGGGCAGAAATATGAGGAAGGCACCATTGGGCAGCAGAATACCATTATTTCTTGGGTAAACCATAGAGTTTCTAGTGGTTCCTAGAGAAGTTTGATGTTATTTCTAGGTTTTCCCCAGAAGTAACATAATGTCATTGCCTGACAGATTTTTTTTTTCCCGCTGGCCACCAGCATGCCAGTGGGCAACAGGAGCTGGGGATGGGAGATCTTATCACCAGCAGCATATGGCAAACCTATCTATGGCTGCGGTCACACACGCTAAATAATCTACTTTCAGCCACTTTCAATGCACTTTCCAATTGGATTTTGACAAGTCAAACAGTAAAAATCCAGGTGGAAAGTGCACTAAAAGTGAATTGAAAGTGGATTATTTAGTGTGTATGACCACAGCCTACGTCTGCTTTAACTCTATGACTCTGTTCAGATATTGCAAAAAACTATGGTTTCAAGAAACTAACTATGGTTATTGTACGCAGGCCCCTAGCTATGATTGTGTAGCCACTGTCAAATCAGGATCTGAAGTGGATTTATTAAGCACAGTTCGTCTTAATCCTAACTGTGATTTTGTGTAATGTCTGAATGCCGATAGCCTGGCTTAATCCTGGCTTGTTCTCTCGCAGCACCCTCCCAGACTACAAAGCGAAGGAAATGAAAACAGCCTTTGCTGAGGCAAGCCAGAATTTGAGTTATTGTCAGCTGAATCCTGATTTCAAATTTAACACCATTGTTAAAATAAACTATGGTTTTGCATTATGTCTCAATTGAGACATCAAAACAAAATATTGTAAGTATGTTCTCTTACTGGATCCACTTTGGAAGTAAAGTTTGTGAAGTTTTGAGCTAGTAATTCTGATCCTTAGAAAAAAGGGGCTGAGAACAGCTGCAGTATACGGCAACACCTGCTCGCAAAACATCGCTTTTGATATGTTGCAATGATAATGTTTAGTTTGTCACTTTTCTTTCCTATTCAGTGTTTCAACTTACACTTTTTAAACTGCGGAAATGATTATGACTTCAATGAATAATTTTGCACTGTAGTCAGTCCAATAGATACAGGTGAGAAGGAGAGCAAAGCTAGAGTTTTGCTTCCCCTCGTTTATCCATCAGGATGCAATCAGGAGCCCGAGTAATGAGTTGTTTTGATGATGGCAAAGAAAGACGCCAGGCCTCAAAACAAAGCTGACCAGGGTATTGCTATGCATTAGCGTGGGTATAGGATCCCATCAGCCACACGCCCCAGCAAAAAAAAGGAAGAAAAGTTTTTCCATGGATCTGAATAGGTTTTGCACAAACAGAGCCCAGCTGCAGAAGCTGGCATATTGTGGCACCAAAGCTGCTTACTGTCGCAGATGAGGTTGGCACCAAATAACAGGAGTGGATGTGGGGTAATGCGAACAGAGCAGAGCCTAATCTGCATATATTACAAACAGAGCAGAGTTTTGCATAACAATAGATCTCTGAAGTAGGTCCCAGGAAACACCTTTCATTTCAGTAGGGAGGGAGAGGCAGCTGCAAATGTTGCTTGGCAAGACCGACCGCTGCGCGTGTGACTCACCCGCTCCCCACTGATGACGCCTCTCTTGGTCCGAATGTAGCTTTACTGCAGCAGGTGGTCCCCTCTAAACTTACTCTGTGAAGATATTATGGTGCACCTTGATCTCACTCGAGCGTGAGCACTGGGGAGGCAAAGGCCCCCGTTATGTTTAGTTACTTGTAATGTGGTGAAAAATGCTGCAACTGTCCTGTTTGCTCAGTGTTGACCTGGAGATATAAGGGGGGATGGAACCAAGTATTTGAGGAAAGGCTGTCACGGAGGGCAAGCAGTTGGACCCCTGCTTAAACATTCCAAATGAATCCTATGTTTTTTTCAATGTTTTCCTCCACATGCCGATGTGCTCAAGGAATAGTCCAGTTTAGCTGTTGAAGCATGAAGAGTGGCATTATATATTATGTGGCTGGGTCACAGCCATGGAAGCCCTTTACTATTTCCAAAGGCAAATACATAGTCACTCATGTGTTCATGGCTCCCTAAGCCTTACAATGGCCCGCAGGATACTGCTGCACATGCCTGTGATGTGCTGCAGTTCTGTCTCTGTATAACCTCAACCTGTGTGAGTTCTGTGGGGCTAAGTTTGGAACAGAACTTGCAAGACAATGTAAATTAATAAATTTCTCCAGCATGCAGAAGAACAGGATTTGTATGACTAAACACTTGGTTGTAACAGAGAACAGAAATCTGCAGAGCATGTGTTTGGATTCAGTTAAGCCAGTTATTGCTTGATACAACTCTGTGATAATCAAAGTTTAACTTTTCTGATCCATGTAGTACCAGTGTAGTCCTTTACAAACTAGGAACAAGCTGGGCATCAGAGAAGCCAGGCTTCAGCTTAGAAGATATGGACCTTATACAAGGAGGCAAGAGCCCAGAACTGTATACAGCTCCCCAGTAAACAGACTCTCCCCCTGCTGCTAGCCTCCACTCCCAGATGCCACCCCGACTGGGTGTTGCACTAGTGCTGATGTATTTCGGGAGTTGGATCAAATGTGTACAATGCCAGTGAATAATTTGGTATGACAGTATGCCCACTGGTATCTTTTCACCAGTTTTGAACCCTCATGTCCAGTGCTATGTGCCTTTACACACACACACACGTGAGCACATAGAAACACACACACACACACATATTCCATCTTTTCTCTTTGACCTTCACTATCATTTTTTTTGGGGGGAGGGGGGAATCCAAGTTCAGTGGTGCCTTTAAAACCAACAAAGTTTTATTCAAAGTTTCTTGGTCTTAAGAAGAAGAAGAAGAGATTGGATTTATACCCCGCCCTTCACTACCCAAGGGAGTCTCAGAGCAGCTTACAAACTCCTTTCCCTTCCCCTCCCCACAACAGGCACCCTGTGCAGTAGGTGGGGCTGAGAGAGCTCTTGACAAGAACTGCTCTGTTTTGTTGCTTCAGAACAACAACATGGTTACACACCTGAATCTATCATTTTGGAAAAAAAAATACTTTGAATGTAAATAGTTGCAGGTGGATAGCCATGTAGGTCTGAGGCAGCAGAACAAAGTGTGTGTCCAGTGGCACCTTTAAAACCAACAAAGATTTATTCAAGCTATAAGCTTTTGTGCGCATGCACACTTCTTCAGATATATTGAAATGGAGATTACCAGTCCATACATATAGGTAGATATGCATGCACACGAAACCTGATACCTTGAATAAAACTTTGTTGGTCTTAAAGGTGCCACTGGACTCAAACTCTGAATGTAACACACACATTTTAAGTCAATGTCATTGCAATAATCTGTGTAGTCAAAAATGGGTTTTATTGCTATTTTTTTTTTTTTAGCAAAACCCTCCTAAAAAGGAGAGGAATTTATTCTTTTTATAAATGAAAAGAGGTAGGGTATATAGAGGGACTAAGAAAAGAGCGGAGTGAGTAGTCTGTTAATAAAAGTTAGTTTAAATCAATATAAATACAGTTTTTGGCAATCCCCGTGATTGGAGAGTCTTCTTTTCATCTAACAAAAGTTCAAAATAACTCTGTTAATGAGGTTAGTAATGTCCTTTGGGGTTAGTTGTTTATCAACTCCTTTCTGACGCTTCTCGAACAGTCATTTCTTAGGTTGTCTTCTTTTGGTATCCCTCAGGTTATAAGATGGGCCCTCTTTGGTTTTCACGTCTCTCGCTCCGGCACCTCCCTCTTCTGGGCCGCTGTCATCCTCACTGCTCAAGTCTGTCCAAGTTGCGAGTGCTGCCTCTTCCTCTGAACTGGCGTGTCTCTTCAGAAATTCTTGTGCTTTGAAAATGGAGTCAATCTTTTCTCTTTTGTCCTTGTACTTGAATACTAGGCCTTCAGGGAAGATCCATCTGTATACAGTCTGATGTCTTTGTAGAAAGGTGGTCAATCCTTTATACGCTTTCCTTTTCATCCGGATTTCATAAGGGACATCTTTCAATATTCTGATAGTCTGCTCCCCAATTTTCAAGGGCACCGCTGAGACTGCACGGAGAATTTGATCTCTGGTACACTGCTTAACAAACTTGACAACCACTTCTGCTGGCAGATTATTTTTCTTTGTAAAAGTGGAGTAGGCCCTATAGACCTTATCCATCTCTTCTTTTATTTCTCGCTGATCTCTGCCAGTTACGGGTGCCAAGGCATTCGCTAGTATAGATCTGAGATCTTCCTTCTCTTCTTCTTTAATGCCCTGAAAACGAAGGGTCAGATTCGATTTCTCCATTTGTAACATCAAAATTCTTTTTTCTTGCACATCCTGATGTCTTTCTAACTTATTGACCCTTTTCTTCACTTTTCCAATGTCTTCCGTCGAGACCAAACACTTCTGTGCGATCTCCTCCATTTTCTTTGATGTTTCTGTTAGTTGCTTTTGTTGACTGTTGAGAACACCTTCCATATTAGTTAAAGTTTTGCTGATTTTCTGTATTTGGACCAGCAGAGGGTGCAGTAGCTCGCTTGTCTGTTGACTGACAGCAGGCTCTGGAGGGGGATTACCTGGACCGGAAGTCCCGCCTCCCTTCTTTTCCGGTTTCAAAGGGACCTTCTTCATGGCCGACATTTCTTTTATTTGTTTACTTTATCAAAGTTTGTGACGCGTCACTCAGGAGACCCGCTAAGTCTTTAGCTTCAATAGCACCCCAAAGGTAATTTCACCAACCCTTCTTTCCTTCCGTCCCCCTAAGCTTTCTTATAAAAGTCCCACTTCTCAATGGGGGGGGGGGATTCCCCCTCCTCCCAGGCGCTTATTCGCTTACGGGGGAAGGGCTCGGGTTTCCGCTTCAAATTTAGACCTCCAACTCACGGTTCGCTGCCATTTCTTCTTTTTATTTTAATTCATGCCGCTGTTCCTCATTCCTGGTGGAATTCGGAGGCGCTGCTAAGTCCCATTACGGGCACGACGCAGCGGGGCCGATTGGGGCGGGGAGAAAGCCTCAGTTTCCTGGCTGTTTGCCGGCAAAGAGGCTACTCCCCAAAGCACCCCCGGTTCGGAGCCTTTGCCTAAGGCTCACTAGGGTCTTTCGCACATGCGAAGACCCCCCCTGACTGCGCGTGGGCTAACCACCTCCAGGAGCGTCCCGAGAGGTGGCCGCCATTTGCAACGCCGAAACCGAAACCCGGTTTTATTGCTATTTTTGAGGTTCAAACATATGGGAAAGGAAAATGAATGATAGTCTAAAAGCATGTAAAGAATATGGGGAAAATGCCAAGCCATTTTGTCTTTTTCTGTTTTAATAGCCAAAATATGTTGTGACTTCTGCTTTTGACAGATGAGGTTACTTTTTTATTTCCTAAGGGATGTTTGATTTTGTCAGGATTCAATATCAAAATTTTCTTAATGCTATATGAGCTTGGGACTAGTCTAGCTTCATGTTCTGAAAAGTATCATGGCAGTTCCCTTTGTATCAGTTGTATAATAAGTCCCATCTTTAATACAATAACAACATCAGATAAGTCCTCAACAAACCCCAATCTAGGAATTGTGAGGACCAACGTTTCTTGCTGACATTCACAGATACTTAGTTGATTTTTAGTTCATTCACAGCTATCTGGTGAGTAATAAAGAACAAGGTCTATCATTCAGAAAATGAATGCAAAACAAATGCCTAAATCAAGAAACAGATGTCTGAATAATTCATGCAGACCTGAGTTTAGCAGCAAATGTAATTTAAAGCTTTAGCTGAATTTAGGGTACAGAACTATCATTGTTAGGTTCTTGTTAATCTTGCAAAGAAAAACAACTTGTCGGATTTAGTAAGCACTAGTTATACATTTCTCTATACATCCTTTTCTGCACAGGTGCACCATGGTGGCATAGGCTGGTGATTACAGCCCTGTTCACGAGGTCAAACAGATTCTACAAACATAGAAGGAGGAAGGATTGTGTCCACACTGGAGGCAGTAGGCACAATGCTGCTGTCCTCAATGCATGTAGAATAGGATTACCAGGGCCAGTTTGGGAAATACCTGGAGATTTGGGGGATGGTGCTTAGCAAGGATGTGATGTTACTACTAAGTAAAAGGTCAAGTGATGACACATTGTGATGTCACTTCCCAGAACCTACCCTTTCCTGTGGTGTCAATCCTAGGTCAAAGGGTGAGTCCTCAAACCCCTCCCCTTCTCGTGAGGTCCCTGCCCTCTTTCAAAATTCAAATTTAAATTTCCCAGTTATGCAGATACCCCAGGGCCTTCTCTGCCAGTAATCCACATCTGATTGCTGTTTAATCAGTTCACCTCAAAGTCTAGCAGGCTATTGAAATAGTATTTTAGGAGCAGCCATAGCCTTTATCTGCATTGCAAGATTGCCTAGTGACCAGAAAAAAATCATCCTAGCCCGCTTCTAACAGAGGCCTGAAGTGCAGAGATGAGCAGATGAAGCTTGGCATGACACAAAGTTGCCCCTTGCTCACTGCTGGAGATCAAACTGGGTTAAAGGCATAGCTGCAGGGAGAGACGCAAAAGCTGGTAACCCAAGTGTAGAATAAGAGATTGCTTACTGCATAGCTAACCCAAGCAACTGTTTGGAGTGCCTTAATCTGAGCAGTGCAGGAAGAGACAACACCATTGGCATGTGCAATGATCAACTCTCGATCCTGCCATGCTGCCAGAATGCCTTTCTTCTGGCCACTGGTGGCACAGCTTGGCACCCATCTTCTCAGGGGTTCCTGTAATCTCGATTTGCTCTGGCCAGCAAAATACTTTGATCTATCACTGCATAGAATGAACAAGGCTGATTCACACCAAAGTCAAAATGCTTACTGGCTCAGAGTGTTGGTGGGGTTGTCATTGACCCAACCTCCTCTGTGTGACAGCTGGAGCTAGGGATGTGAAGGTTTTCTCTTATATGAACATAAGAAGAATCTTGGTGAATCAGACCAATGTTCCATCTAATCCAGCATCCTGTTTCCCAGTCAGCTGGTCATCTAGCTGTACCAGAAGGCCCACAGCAGTGGCACAGTGGTCAAAGCCTCCTAGCAACTACAAGTAAAAGATGCTGTGTTGCCCCCATCTTATCAAAGCCTCTTTTCCCCACTTTCTACTTCTCCTGTAATTCCTTTATTGTTTTTCTTGAACATGAGCATCCAAACTAGCCTCAAACATTTGCTTTGTGTGGAGTAGCTATTTAGCTGAAGTTACGGGTATTGAAAAGTATTCAAAACCCAAAACTACTGCTATTTTGGATCACAGACTGAGCTCAGGCTCAGCCTCCAATCATTTACACTAGGGATGAGCATAAACCAGATCTCAAAGTAAAGTTTGTCATGAATTTTGGCCAGTTTGGGTTTGCAAAATGATGTTCATGGAAGAGTCCCCAGTATGGACATTCCATGAACTTTGGTGCTGTTCATAATGGTTTGTGGTGGTTCATGAATCGATACATTTTCAGACAGACTGTAGCCACTCAATTAAACAGTTTACAAAACTCCAAAGCAACAGGGGGAAAGAACTTCAAAGCAACAAGATGGACGGAATTCTCCAGCCTTGGACTGTTTTCTTCCCCCCTCCCTCTTTGTCTCAGGTTTCTGTCTGCTTCCCAGCTGCTCTTGTCAGTTTCAAGAGTATTTTCTCCCCTTTGCTGGCTTGGGATCCCTTCCCTTTTTCTTTCACAGAACTTGAAAAATCCCCCCCCCCAACTTGGAGTAAGATTATATGCTAAATATCAGTCTTGTTGAGCTGGCATTGCATCTTTTTGATTGCACTGGTACTGCTGGGCATTCTGTACATTGCACTGTTTCTGCTGGACTTACAAAAATGCCCCCCCCCCTTCAGTTTCTACTGCAGAGATTTTCAAGGACTTTGATTTTGTTCTGCTGGGCTTCTATTGCCCTTGTTGCTCCCCCCAATTGGAAAAAATGGACAACAGGGGCACCTTCTTTGGGGGGGGGCATAACTCAGAGTCTATCACTCCAATCACCACCAAACTTAGAAGGTAGGTAAAGGAGAGTCATCCAAAGAGATGCTGTGTAATTGGTTTCTTTAGATTGCACAGGATCTGTTCTATACACTTCTGAACTTCCTGAACCTGTGCCTCATTTTCCCAGAAAGCACTTTCCTGGAGGCACTTTCTTTGGGGAGGGCATAACTTGGACCTCAAAAATCTAATTCTCACCAATCTTGGAGGGCAGGTAGAAGAGAGTCAGGCAGAGACTTCCTGTGAGTTTGGTGTCTCTTGCATGTCAGGGGACCATTCTACTATATCATGAGCCTCACAAACTTAGGCCACATTCGCACTGTCATTTTTGCCACTCGTTTATCCCTATTGGTTCAGGGCTTTCCCCCCCCCAATGTGTTTTGCTCTCTCGAGTAGTCCCAAAGGGAGCAAAAAACATGGGGGAAAGGGGTGGGGGACACAAAGCAATAGTTGCAAAGGAGTGACAAAAGTGACAGTGTGGATGTGGCCCTAACCTGTTTGTCCAACATCAAAAAATCTGTAATGGTTCATGGTTCAGAAACGATGCATGCCACAAACCACAAAATGAACTGCAGTTTACCGGTTTGTGCCCATCCCTAATTCACAGCCCATTTCATCAGTAAACAACCAGTCCTGGTTATTTCAGCAAAAACAACTATCAAAGGAATCACTGATCATATGGGAAAACTTATGGAAAAAAAAAACCCTACAAAGAGTACTCAGACCGCCAGAAAAATACAGCAGATGCCACAATCGGCAAAAGACAGAAGAGACCCCCTCACTTCTGCAGGAGTATACCTCATACCATGCAGTTGTAGACAAGTTTACATTGGGACCACACAGCGTAGCATTCAGACAAGAATAAAAGAACATGAAAGACACTGCAGACTTGGCCACCCTGAAAAATCAGCAGTGGCTGAACATAGCCTAAGCCAAATAGGACACAGCATGTTGTTCCAAGACACTGAAAGACTGGACAACACTTCCAGTTACTATGTCAGATTACACAGGGCAGCCATTGAAATTCATAAACATAAACATAATTTCAACAGGAAAGAAGAGAATTTAAAAATAAATAGGGCATGGTTTCCTGTCCTGAAAAACACAAAATGCTCTACAGCTGACTATAGCACTACAGATAAGATTAGAGTTTCAATAGCCATTCCACACACAAAAGAACCTCCTCAGGAAACAATCCATAGACAAAAAAAAAAAAACTCCTCAGGAAAGCTCCTCCATTAGCATGTTCATAGCCTGGAGAACTACTACAAGATAATGACTCAGCCCTACCCCACCTTCCAGGGTAGATATAAATTACCTGCCTACCATTTTTCTGCTCACCTTGACACAGAGAGTACTCCATCTTTCTGTGTTATACCTCTGAGAATGCCAGTCACAGCTACTGGCGAAAAGTCAGGTCCTACAATGCCAAGATCACAGCCACACAACCCGGAAAATCTACAGCAGCTAAAAAACAACTTTTCTCCCATAAAAATAATTTCAGAGGGTAGCTGTGTTGGTCTGCAGTAGAACAGTTAGATTTGACTCCAGTAGTACCTTAGTTACTAGCAAGATTTCCTGGGTATAAGCTTCTGAGTGTCAAAGCTCTCCCTATCAGATACAAGTAGGAACGGAGATTGCTGAGTCTTTATATCCCAGTCAGAAAGTGGGAGAGGTGTAGACTAAGGACCGACTGGCAGTATGAAGTGCAAGGGAGGTGATACAAAAAGACCCAGACCAAGTTGTGCTGGGGATTCCCGGTTGCACTGCACCTACTGATGCAGGAGCATACCAGGGAGGAGGCGCAAGGGAGCATTCACACTGTTGGCCCACTCCTGGTGGAGGCGCGGCTGTAAGCAGCTTTTTTCACTCCGGTGACATGCGCCTATGTGCATAGGCACTTATGTGCATCCCTGCAGGATCAGCCGATTCACGGCTTTTAGCATACACACTTCCGGGAAGCGGGATCAACGCGTTCTCCAAGGTTTGCTATGGCTTTCACCTGGTACTTTTTTAATGTGGTAAGGAATTGTCATAGGACGGGTTGAGTATGGCTAGGGAATGCCTGACAGCTATGGCTGTGAGAACCGCCCCCTTTAATCTGTTTGTGAAACGTGCCTATATTGGGCCAAACTGCCAGCCTGAATGCAGCCATAGTAAAGAATGCTTCTGAAGGATGCAAAGGTACAATGTATATTGTAATCACCTTGATTAGAGCAGAGGGGTTGGGGGGCAGTAAATCAGTATGTGTAGTACAATAAGAATCCTATGTCCCTATTCAGTGCTGGGGCCCACTGTCATTTTGACTATTCTAGTCATTTCACTGCATTAGAAGAAAATTATGTTGGGTCATGCATCAGGTAGACAACTTGGATAATTGCAACTGGTGCTGAAGTCTTGTTGACTTTGATCTCTGTTCCTTTATGGGTACCTTTTGGCATTTTGAAAAGTGCCATATCAGCCCCCTCTTCTTCCTTATCCTGCCCAATTTCCTTTTATTCCCCTCCTGCAAGGAATCTGTGGCTCTTATCACCATCTCCCACTTAGCTGACAGAAAGTTCTACACTTTTGCTGATGTGTATTCTGAAGGCCTCTTGGGGCCCTGGGATGAGTCAGACTACCACCATGCTGGTCCTCTGTTTCATCACAGAAATCATTTATACGGTAAATATCTTTAAATAATATGACAAGAAAGTTCAAGGAAGCTCTGTTTGGAATTACACACTTCTCCAACCTGACTTCTGTGTTTTCTAACATGTTTCAGGCATGTGATTCAAGCCATTAATCTGAGTGTTGTTGTTTTTTTAAATATTCCACAAGGTGTGTTTCGGAAAGTTCTTCTTAAAACGCTGAAGGTACATTAAGATAATTGCAATAGTCTAATTAGAGTTTCTCCTAAAACTGCCTTATCTATTCATGTTTTAATAGATGAAAGATTTTAAAGGGGTTATGGCAAAACAGTTACAGTAATCAAAGAAGAAAAAGTGCTGAAGGTATCACGAAGCTTCATAATTAAACAGAAGCTTACAGCTCAATTAAATTTCAGCGTCATTATGCATAAAACATCAGTAGACATCGTCAGGAGCCCAGTAAAAGAAAGATCCTATCAGTGCTAACAGCCAAAAGGTAAGGCATGATATAGATTGGACCAAGCCATCTGAATAAAATCAAGGAAAAATGAGAATAAATCTGAAGTCTATCCTCAAAGTGGCCCGTTACAAACATACATCTTACTGCAGATTCTCAGAGCAGTAAGCCTTTAATCTTGACTTCAGATTCTGTGCCCACCTTACGCATCATTCTTTTTCCTCCAGTGTATGTATTCTGCAGCTACAATTAAAAAAAACACTTTTCTAAATCAGTGTGGAACATCACTTGTTATGTGTGGGGGAGGGTGTCCAAAGTTTTTTTTTTTTTTAATTTACACAATTGCCCCATCACAGCTGTGCAGTAGTGTCCAGCAAGCACCTTCCACTATATCCTCATGGTTCAGGTTTTGTGCATGCATTTTAGCATTAGTTTGCTGAATGAAAGGGGGTGGGGGGGAAGGAACTCAGGCAAAGAGGGAAAACCTGATGTTGAAATTGACAAAACTTTTTTTTGAAACTGAGAAGCAGCTGTGAAGCCCCGTTTTCCATATGGCAGAACACTAAGGGATTCTCTGCTGTGTTAGCAGCCACTGTGAAAAACGGGAGTCACATGATCTCATAATATGGGGAAACATGTTGACTGTACAGAATGCATCGTAGAACCCACTGACACTGGCATCGCAAGCTGTGATCATTGGCAACATGTGTGAGTGTGTGTTTGTCTGCATGCATCTGTGCAAAGTCAGCTGCAACCCCACCACACTTTGCACAGGGCTGCAATTTGTATGGGGGAGGAGTCCTCTGGCTGAAGCTCTGGGGAGCTTGTTTAGTCTTGTGCCACTAAATTGAAAAAAATGGGGGGGTATTGTCATCTATGCCCAAGCACAGCTGCATAGTAACGCTAATTTCCTGCACTTCCTTGCAAATGTGCATGTTTTTCTCTTTGGGATTCTCTAATTTGATCCTGCACCACTGGTCTTGATCTTGGCAGTTTTTTAAAGCCTGTCTTGTGTGGATTGCAGTCTTCCTCCAAATGGATTGATCCCAGGCGATTTTTAAATTCGGCAATTCACAGAAGGTGCATGTGGCTCAGCCACCATTTTAATTTTAGTCTTCCAGAAACTGCCAAAATGCCCCCCTCAGCAAGAGAAAACACCATTGCCAGTGTCTTATAAAGCTGATTAGTATCTGACAATCCTTATTCTAATTCCAGACTTTTTTTTTTCTGTGCGGATATCTATTCCCTCCAACAGGGGCCTCACTCTCCCCCAACAGCTTTTCCTACATAGTCAGTAGACTTCCTGGGTTTGTAGAAAAATCCAAACAGTGAGGAAATCCCTTCAGGGACAGTTGAATTCCCCCCAAAAGCCTTTTGAAATGGCCTCTGCAGGGACCTGACTCCAGGCAGCAACGGTGAGAGATTAGAACGTTGGGGGGGGGGGAGGAGAGGCTTCTGACTGGCTCTGTCAGTCAAGGGTGGGGGGAAGGGCCCTTTCTTTCCAGGCCTCTTTCGGCCTTGGAGGGAGGGAGGGGGAGGGAGGGAGCCTTGGGCCAGGCTGGGGGATTCCTAGAGGTTTTGGGGTGGAGTGCAAGGAGGGCAGGATTTGGGTTAGGGTCCAGGCTGGGGGATTCCTAGAGGTTTTGGGGTGGAGTGCAAGGAGGGCAGGATTTGGGGAAGGGAGAGGCCTCAGCTGGGCATCATGCCACAGAATCCACCCTCCAAAGCAGCCATTTTCTCCAGGGAGACAGATCTCTGTTGTTCACAGATCTCTGGAGTTCACCCTCCAGCAGGCCCCACTTGGAGGTTGCCAACCCTAGGCCTGGCAGCAGTATAGGGTTGCCAGGTCCCCCCACGGGCACTGGCAGGGGATGGGGGTAGTGGGGTTGCCAGCTCCAGGTCTGGAAACTCCTGGAGATTTGGGGATGGAGCCTGGGGAGGACAGGGACCTCAGTGGGGTACAATGCCCTAGAGTCCACCCTCCAAAGCATCCATTTTCACCAGGGGAAGTTATCTCAGTAGTCTGGAGCTGAGCAGTAATTCCAGGGGATCCCCAGATCCCACCTGGAGGCTGGCATCCCTAGGCAGCACCCTCTGGGTGACTTGATACCACCTAATTTGCATGACTCAACTTGGCCTGGCTGCTTGCTGCTGTTCAGCAGCCACCCGATGAAAGCCAGCAGTGATGCAGCAGTTAGAGCCTCAGAATAGGTCTGCAAGACCCAGGTTCAGATCCCCATATTGCGGTGGAAGCTGACTGGGTGATTTTGGACCAGTCACATACTTTCAGCCTAACCAACCTCACAGGGTTGTTGTGCAGATAAAAAGGAGGTGAGAATAATGTAAGCTGCTTTGGTCCCCACTGTGGAGAAAGACTATAATTTTCCTTGGTAGAAGTTGTGGGGGAGGGGGGTGGAGACAAAAAGCTGAAGACAGGTAAAGGCAGAAAAAAGTTAAATTAGCTGTTGGGTGGGAAGGAAATAGGGTTGCCAACTCTGGATTGGGAAACTCCTGGACATTTAAGGGGTGGATCCTGGGGATGGTGGGGTTTGAGGAAGGGAGGAACTTCAGACCAGTATAATGCCATAGACTCCACCCTCCAAACCAGCCATTTCCTCCATGAGAACTACCATTGCCAGCCTCTGGGTGAGGGCTAGAGATCACCCAGAATTACAACTGTTGTCCGGGTGACAGAGATCAGTTCCCCTGGATAAAATGGCTGCTTTGGAGGGTTGAGTCTATGGCTCCACCCCCAGAAGGGAGAAAGAGTGTGAGATAGGTAAGGGTAGAGGGGAGGAAGCAAAGGTGTGAGGAATGGGATGACCATCCCGCAAGTTTCTTGCGGGTCTCCACTTGTGCAGATCTATTCTTTGTATGATGTTATCATGGAAAACATAAAGCCTTGATATGGGGCAAAATCATAGATAATTTATAAAGTAATTTATTTATGAGAGAGAGAAAGAGACAAGTTCAACTCTCAGTGTGCTCAACGCTCAGTGTATCATTCCTAACTTTCAGTTTTATACAATAGTTTTTATATTTCAGTTTGCTCACATTGACCTTGATTTTTATTCTCAATTTCCCTCCCTGAAGCTTTCCTCATTAGATAGCTAATGTGGTCCTATTTTTCAGTTTCACCATGTAACTCCTTTGTAAATATGTGGTGAGGACCAAATAAATATGCTGTAATTGAATGGTCAAGGCGATTAAAATGAATTGTAAGTATACATAATTACTCAATGCACAGTGGTTTCTTTCTCTTACTGGCGTCTTGGTTGACAATTGTTTTGTAGGGTGGTATTCACACACACTGTAATATACATGTTTCCAGTACCTTGGGGAAGAGAGACCTAAAATGTATTAAACGGATAAAATCTTTGTATGCTGGCCATAACCATGATTCTGCTGGCCTTTGACCATTATAAACTAAATTGAATTGATTATGCAGGCTATAAATTATGTAATTCTTAGATTCTTCTTTGCTGTGGCAGGGTTAGCTATAGCAGATTACTTTCTAGTGAAATAAGGATGGCTCATGCCTTTGAATGTGGTAAAGATTGTACATAGGATAGAGGTTCTCAGTTTTTAGACTATGTGTTGATGATTAGTACTTCTTTTGAACAAAGGAACAAGCTGAACAATTGAGAGCCAGAGTGACGTAATGGTTGGACTAGGACAGGGGTCCTCAAACTTTTTAAACAGGGGGCCAGTTCACTGTCCCTCAGACCGTTGGAGGGCCGCCGCGTTCGCCCCCTCCCCCCATCAGCCTGCTCGCCCCACTGCCGCGTTCGCCCCCTGCCCCCCACCAGCCTGCTCGCCCCGCCGCCGCGTTCGCCCCCTCCCCCACGACCCCCACGACCAGCCTGCTTGCCCCTTCCTCCTCCTCAGCTCCTGGGCGCTCTTGCCGCCCAGGGCTGCTGGAGGAAGAAAGAGGCCGCGGGGGCGCTGCTGCTGCGCTCCTCGAGGAGGAGGCGGCTCCCGGCGGGGGGGCAGGCATAAACACTCGGCGGGCCGCATAATTGTCCTCGGCGGGCCGCATGTGGCCCGCGGGCCATAGTTTGAGGACCCCTGGACTAGGACCTGGGAGATCCAGATTCAAATCCCCACACTTGCTGTGTGACCTTGGGCAGTCACTCACTCTCATCCAAACCCACATCACAAGGTTGCTGAGAATAAAAAAAACAAAAACAGAGGAGCAAGGTTCCCTCTAAGCTGAATTAGGGTGAGCTAGCTCACAGTTTTTTAGCCTCCAGCTCACAGGTTTTTGTCTTAGCTCAGGAAGGATGGCTCCAGAGCAAACTAATTTATGCTGCAGCCACAATCGCTTGCTCACAACTTTAATGCCAGTAGCTCACGAAGTAGAATTTTTGCTCACAAGATTCCTCAGCTTAGAGGGAGCATTGCAGAGGAGAGAAGATCAATGTAAGCTGCCTTGGATTCCCACTTGAGAGAAAGGTGGGATATAAAAGAAGTAAATAAATAAATAAATAAATAAATGTATAGTAAGGATAAGCAACGACAAATACTAGGCCAAACTTTTAAGACTGCCATCTGGACCACAATTTGCCAGATGTGGCACAAATCGACATTAGTAGTTAGAGAAGTTGCTAGTAGGTCACTTGTAAGGTTGCCAGCCTGGGGACTGGCTGCCAATCCCCAGGAGACTGTGAGCAGTGGAGACTCATGTGAACAGTGTCAGCGACACACAACATCATTTCTCACTGTGTAACTGGAAGTGATGTTGCCACGCTGCAGGACACTGTAGCATTTCTCTGAAACTGTATGGCAGGTAGAAGTTTTTTGCATGAGGCCAAAGGCCAGAACAATATAATGATAACTTCCTGAGCACTAATAAATATTACAGTAAAAACACAACAAGGTTAAAAACAATGCTAGGACCAAACCATAGTGGCAAATATAGCACGTTGAACACCAAGGCAAAAGTTTGCATGAATCTTCTTGGCAGCCAATGCATCATGTAGGTGGCATAATGACCATCTTCATTTAAGAGGTAGATGTTTTTGTCTGCAACTGAATGTGAGGCTAACCCTAACTAAAACTGCTATCAAGAAGCCACCTTTTGAGCAATAGCATTTAAGGATAGCTCCAGTTGATCTTGCGACTAAAGACTTCATTTTCGCCAGATGAGCCTTCCAGAAGAGATTTTGAGAAAACATTACCCCAAGGTATTTAAAACTGCAGCACTGATCTATTGGGATGTTGTCTATGTGCCACCAGAACTTATGGGGCTTCTTTCTAAAAACCATCACCTTAGTATTACAGTAATTGATACGAAGAGATTCTTCTGTGCAGAAGTTGCTAAGCCTGTGCAGCATCCTCATTAGGCCAGCTCATGTGAGAGACAGTAGAACCATATTGTCAAAATACAGAAGAATATATACTTTCCATTGGCCAAATGAAGGTGGAATAAACTCTAGGCCTGTCAGTCTCACCACTATGTCATTGAGGTATAGGTTGAAGAGTGGGAGAGCTAGAACACATCCCTGTTTTACACCTCTGAGGATTGGGTTCTCCTCAGTTAGTGATCCGGAGGCACCCCCTCTTATTTTAGCTGTCAGATTGCTATGGAGTTTTTGGAGCCAGCTGTGACCAAAGCTAATCTGCTGAGCCAAAAGCCTATGCACTGAGCCAAAATCAGCTCTCAGGTCCGCAAAAGCCACAAACAGATGTTTGCATTGCACTTTGCTCTTTTCTGAAGCCCGCTTGCTCTGGGCAGATGATTTGCTTGGAGGTTTCTTAGTCCTCCAGCTTTCCCAAGAGATATTTGCTGTACATTTTGGAGATTATATCCAGCAGACTAATTAGATAATAATTGCTAGGTACTCATTTGCCCCCCTTTTATATAATGGGACCACAATGCTGCATTTCCACCTTAAGGGGAGGACCCCTGTTGTGTAGATCTGGGTGAACAATTTGGCCAAAATTAGGGCCCAGCCATCAGGGAAGTATTTGAATAGTTCTTGGGGGATCATGTCCTCCCCTGGGGCTTTGCCAGAAGAAAGGGAGGAGATCAAACCTTTAATCTCAGAGGTTGATATGGGAGACCACTGGGACAAGATAGATTAATGGAGGGAGTTTGTGCAGATACCCTACTGGGAGGAAAGGGAAGGATTCCAAATATCTGGCGGAAATGTGCATGCCAGTCTTGACTCAGAATCTGAGCCTCCAGCAGGGTGGAAGTTTTACCCATGCCCATAGAGACCCGCTCCCAAAACCATGATTCCTTCCTCTCAATGGCTCATGCCATTGTAATTTAGCAAAAGCATGCTTCTTTTGCTTTAGGAGCTTCTTATAAGCTGACCTAAGAGATATAAGGACAGTAGTGAGGGCTCCATTTTCATGGTTGCACTCCTGATACGTGCAATTAACAAGCTCCTCCCTAGCTGCTCTACACACCTGATCAGGGTTTGGGGGGGGGGGTTCCTGGAAAAAGTGGTACTGGAACTCTCAAGAGGGAAATTTTCAATCTCTATACTGAAAACTTATGAACTTTTCATACATTTTTAAAAGAATTTTGTCAAAGAGGTTCTGGAACTGCATTCCAGTACATTTCCCCAGAAAAAAAGTCCTGCTCCTGATCAAACCACCCTGAAGAAAAATGAATTTTGGATTTTAGAGGTCAATCCCTAGAGAAGAAGGTTCTAATTGCTCAAAGAGTTCCAGGATGTCCAAGCCATCCCTCAGTGCTTCTTGCTGGAAAGATTGAAAGACATCATTTTTGAGAATGTATGCTATGTTAGAATGCAGGTGAACGAACCACCTAATTCTCCTTGCTCTCTGTTGAACCTCTTTGGGAAGGTCCTGCAATTTGCTAAGAAATATTGCATCTGAGAAGCAAAGTGACACCCTTAAGGGGCCATGGTCACTTTTAGCCCTATTGCTTACCTCAAAATGGAAGATGTATTGTAATTGTGGTGGTGAGACCAGCGTGTGATCTGTTGTGCTAAAATCCTGGGTGGACAAGAATGTATAAGTGGCAAGAGAGGAGTCACACATGGCTACATGTAGGCAATGTAGATGATGAGAGGATAGTATTTCTAGAAATCTCAAACTTGACTTGTTGAGGAGCTGTTCATGAGATGACCTAACCTAAATACTTGCTTGTGAAGTGCCTGGTTGTTTAGTTGTTTGAGACAGTGTTTGAGGCACCAGAAGAGCTCGCACCAGTCCTTGCACTGAAGTCACCACATAAGGCAATGTGGGAGTTGGGGAACTGGGAGTCTAGAGCAACCAAGATGATGGACAGGTTATCCCAGATAGCATCTGTGCTTGAAACTTAGAACTTCTAGGTGGAAGAGACGAGAACTTCTAGGTGGAAGAGTCAAGAACTTCTAGGTGGAAGAGATGAGATCCAGCACCTGGATATGATTTTGAGTGCCACTGTTCAGGAGCTGGATGTCAGCCTTGAGGTTCACTGAGACAAAGATTAATAGACTCCCCCGCTAGCATGATTTTTAGTTTGGGTTTTAACAGCAGGGACAGCAAATGCTTGGAAGTCCTATAGAAATGGGGAGTTTGGGTTTTAACAGCAGGGACAGCAAATGCTTGGAAGTCCTATAGAAATGGGGGGCTGTTCTTCTGGGACCAAGTTTCCTGCGGACACAGGGTGTCAAAATTTTGCAGAAATGAGAGGAAGTTTGAATCATGGAGTTTATTCTCCCATCCCACAAAGTTCCAGGGGATTAACCTCTTGATCCTATTTAGTTCTCTATTGGGATCCACTTGAATGGACCCAATTTTGAATGAGGACAGTGGAGCTAAAGTAGAAGCCTTGCTGATTGGGCCCACTGTTGTACCAAGCTCAAGGCTCTCTAAAAATATATACATTTGAGAGCCCTTCTTCAGGGACTGAGAGTTTGTTAAGAGCCTGGGTTAAACATATTAATTATGTGGGATTGATCCACCTTCTTTAAAAATGGCTTCTGAGGGATTAAAAATTCCTAGGGAAGTGTGGACATTAGGGGTGGTACTTGGGGCCATCTCTGCACTAACTACAATTAAAAGAGAAATAAGGGGAATGGGGGTAAAAGATATCCAATAAAATATCCAAGAGCCTGGTCCTCAGCTGCTCTGGCCTGTCAGTGACTGACTTTTGCTCATTTTCTGGAAGAGTTTTGAAAGAGTTGATTAGACCTGCCTCAGAAAAATCACTACATGAGACTCTGCTACGTGAAACGTACCCTGTCTTGGTCTCCATGTTAGCAGGAGATTGCTGTCTGGGACTCTGCTTGAGTCATGTTTCCTGCCATTGGTCTCACTGTTAGTTCTGAGGCATGATGTCCCTGTGCTAAAGAGGGGGCAGTGTAAGGCATTATTAAAGACTCTGGGTGGAAAGATTTCCTTAGAATTCAGGAATTTTTTTTGGCCGCATCAGAGATGGAATGTTTGAGCAACCAAACGTTAACAATAATCTGGATGTCCTATAGGAGCAATTAAGATTCTCAATTAACCTCAGATTAATGGAGAGATTTTGGGTATTCAACAGGGCTCTCAGATGTTGCACTACGCAAAAATGTAGAATTCTGTGGGGGAGGTTTTATCATCCAACAGGATATTCAAGCAGATCTGATGAGGCTGAAGGACTAATATGTACAAGCTGATGACTCTACTCCTGGCAGACGGCTTAGGGGCTTTTTGGCACCGCTGCTTGGTGGGAACATCAACAGGAGACTCATGCCTGTGGTGGGACTGCATTAAAAGTGTAGGTAGCAAGGCACTATTGTCGTTTGTTTTCAGCATTACACTGATGAGGTAATCCAGTTTTTAAAGTGTTAAATTCAAATGGTCAAAAATAATCCCCATTGTTCTAGCTATCAGGCAAGAGAGCTCTGCTGTTATATCAGCCCTGCTCTTCCTTCTCCAAGGCAGGCTGACCCACTCCCTGACCCAGATGCTGAAGGTGCCTCAGTTTGGGGAGTCAGGGCAGAAAACCATTTAGAGGTGGGCACATTAAACGCAATCCTCAAATCTGCTCTGATTGTGTTAAGTCTGGCCACCCCCCGGAGCATTTTCGTGCCCCTATCCTTCTTCCCCTTCACAAAACATGTGCACACAGACAAACAAAGGGGGAACCAGCAGACAAACCAGGTACCCAAGAGATAGGCATGGGCAGCTGCATTTGAGAACCCCCCATGTCACGACAGCTGCTTTTGTTAAGTGCCACCCCCCTTTAAGAAAAAGGCAGTTTAGCAGCCTAATACAGCAGAGAGACCAGAAAAGTTTTCCAAGAGCTCAGGAGCAACAAGACAAACCAGTTACCCAAGGGCTAGGCATAGGCAGCTGCAACTGAGAAACCCCTGTTTTGCAACAGCTGCTTTTGTAGGTGCCACTGCCCCCAAGAAAATGACAATTTAGCAGCCAAGTGCAGCAAATACACTGGGAAAGTTTTCTGAGAGCTCAAAGATAGCCCAAATTACGGTTACTCAAAGAGATTCTGCTGGATAGACTCTCTAGCCAGCTGGACCAAAAAAAATTGGCATTGCTGCAGTACTTCCAGCTGCTCCTCAGGTAGATTATGGGAAAATCTCTAAGAAGTAGGCCAAGGATGGGTGACTCAGCATATTCTTCGGCAGGCATACCACAACAAAATACTATCCTGGGGGTCTCTGGGTGTTGGTATCTCAGAGCAGGGCTAACAGTTCGCCAGAGTGCAGGATCCTGCTGTTAAGTGCAAGACAGGAAGATATAAAAGTAAATAGAAACTAGGAAGAAGCAGAGAGGTCCGAGCTGCCTGACAGGTCCTTAAAGGTTTTAATTGGCTGAGCTTGTCCAGGCTTGTCTAGGCTCACTATGAAGATAAGATAAACAGCTCAAGGAGCTGCAGCAGACACAGGCCCCATTCAGAAACTCAGGATAAATTCCTCACCAGCTCAATCAAAACCATAGAGTTTCAGGAAAATACTAGAGTGTCTGGCCATGCAGTGACATGACTTCCAGTTACACAGCCAGAAATGATGTAACATTATTGGACACCATTCACCCCATTTTTTTCTGCCAGACCACTGAGTGCTGACGGGACAGTGTGCTTTGGCAGGGGATTGACCACTGAAAGTGGCCAAATGGCACCCATAGTCACCTTAGATGACACAAACTAACCCACTGACACATCTACCTCAACTCCCTTTTCAAATTAGCTTTCTAGTAAGTACAAAACCAAGGGTTTGCACATATCCACTTAACCAATACTGAGGAATTCTGACCAGGATACACATTTTTTCAGTTTCTATTGGTGGTGAATCTACATATCCAAGTGACAGGTTTTTGGGGTACAGAACATGCAACAACTACCTTGACTGGCAAATGGGGGATAAAGCAAATTTTATGTATTAGATACAACCTTTATGTCATCTTTACAGCATGGTTTCCAGTGTAAACACCATCCTGGTGGCTGTTCCCACGTTGTACCAATAATGTATGGGTAGGATCCTCATGGATGATCTCTGCAGGCAGTTAGATTGAGGTGGGTGGGTGCTGCTATTGCTTCTTAACCTTACAGCAGTGTTCAACATGGTTGATCACAATCTTTTGACTCACTGTCTTGCCAACGTAGGAGTCCACGAAGTAGTCTTGAAGTGGTTTACTTCGTTTCTCCAAGGTCAGGGACAGAAGACGGTGCTAGGAGAGAGGTTGTCTCCCAGAAACCTCTTGGTGTGTGGGGTCCCTCAGGGAGAAATCCTCTCCCCGATGTTGTTTAACATCTACATGTGCCCCCTTGCCCAACTGGTGCGGAGTTTTGGGCTAAGGTGCCTTCAGTATGTTGATGACACCCAGCTGTATCTGTTGATAGGTGGCCAGCTGGTTGCTGCCCCAACTGTTTTGGCTGAGAGATTGGAGGCTGTAGTGGGATGGTTGAAACAGAGCTGGCTGAGACTGAATCCATCTAAGACAGAGGTTTTGTGGCTAGGCAAGAAAGAATCAGGGTTGGTGTGCCAACTCCCAACTCTTGACGGTGTGCCCTTAACACTGGCACCAACTGTCAAGAGCTTGGGTGTGATTCTGAATACCTCCTTATCAGTGGAGACCCAGATCACAAATGTTGCCAGGCTAGTATTTTCCCAGCTGTTCCAGGTTAGACAACTGCCCCCCTACCTGTCCCACCCTGACCTTGCCAAAGTAATCCATGCAATGGTCACCTCCAGATTGAACTACTGTAACTTGCTATACATGAGCCTACCTTTGAGACTGACTCAGAAGCTTCAGCTGGTCCAGAATGCAGCAGCACAGGTCCTTACAAGGACCCTGTGATCAGGGCATATTTGACCCATGTTATGTGAGCTGCACTGGCTAACAGTTGAGCACCGGATCAGGTCCAAGGTTTTGATGCTTACCTTTAAGGCCCTTAATGGTCTGGGACCTATGTATCTCCAGGACTGCCTCTCCCAGTATACCCTTCAAAGAGCATTGTGTTCAGCTGATAAGAACTTGCTTGTGGTCCCTGGGCCAAGAGATATTTGGATGTCCTGCTGAGTAACATTCTCTTCTCAGGGCTGGCTTGCCCACTAGGTGAAATAGGCACTCACCTAGAGTGCACCGGCCACAAGGGTGCCAAACTATGCCCCCCACCTCTTCCCTGGCTTTCCTGGGGGCCCCGCAGCTGTGGAGCACCCAGGAAAGCTGGCACTGGGAGGGAAGGGGCAGGGGTTAAAAACTCCCACCTCTTCCCTGGCTTTCCTGGGCGCCCCGCAGCTGTGGAGCGCCCAGGAAATCTGGCGCTGGGAGGGAAGGGGTGGGGGTAAGCCCCGCCTCTTCCCTGGCTTTCCTGGGGGCCCTGCAGCTGTGGAGCACCCAGGAAAGCCAGCGATTGGAGGGAAGGGGCGTGGTTAGCCCCCCCCGGTCTCCAGGCCCCACTGGGAGGTTGGCATCCCCGGTGGGGTGGGTACCACAAGCTGGCCTGCCTAGGGTGCCCAGACACCTGGGGTCAGCCCTGTCTCTGCTGAGTAACATTCATGCCCTGCAGGACTTGTTAGAGTTCCATAGGACCTGTAAGGCAGCAATGTTCTGCCAGGTCTTTGGTTGAAGACAGCATCTACCTGGCTGGCACTGTCACCCTCTCCCCCTGCAAGGCAGTAGCACAATTGGAATTTGCCTCCATCTATTTGAACTGTATTATTGTTATGAATTTTATTTGAATGTTTATTTATTTTTAAATTATTGTTTAGTGTTTATGATTTTAGTGTCTGTTGTACACTGCCCTGAGTCCTATCTGGGGAATTAGTGGTATATAAATTGAATGTAACAAATAAATAATTAATAAACTGCATCCGTTCAGAAAAGATCAGTAATGTCAGCAGTCGGACAGGAAGTAGCCATGTGATTCTGGCAAATCCACATGCATGACCAGTGTGGTGTGAAACCAACTACTGGAGAACTATTTAGCCATAGTAACTATGCCTCAGATGCAAAATATGAATTTCTGTTTCACCTAGCAGCAACAAGCTCCAGACAGCTGAAAGAGAAAAGGGAAATCTCTCCATCCCTGCAACAGAGGAATCTTGATCCCTGAGATATATCTGAAAAATTCCCATGGAAGAATTATGTTTAAATTTGACATGTTTATCTTAGCTTTCTCTTCTACCATTAAAATGTACAGGATATTGAATACTAGGACAAATGTTACAATAATACCAAAAGGTCTCCCAAAGCTAACGAAAGGCAGGAAATTCATAAAGCCCATAATCTGCTCTTTCCTAGGTTTCCCTGCCTGTGTTCTGATACCTAATGCTCTGAGTATCCCATAATTCTCTGACCTAACTAAATAAGTTGAGGGTGAAGTGCCGTATTTCATCATCAGGATTTTTTTTTTACCCTTTCCCAGAAGATGCTGTTAGTAAAATGGAAGAAAATTGTATTACAGGGAAATTATATAAAAACAAATTCCCTTCCCCCAAGATGTTAGGTATTGTCTTACAGCTGTAAGCTAGGAACATATTGGTTGAAAACATTACATCGCTTAATGACCACATGGAACTGGAAAAGTTGGAAGGGATCTTCTACACGTTTTACAAAAAGGTGTTCTAAAGCAACTGCAAGATACTATATTGTGAGCTCCTCACTTGCAGATGTAGATTCAAGAGCTCCCCTCCCGCTGGTCACTCAAGCATGGCCTGAAGAACAGACTCAAAGACTGTAAAGAAATCAAACAGAATAAGTCAGATTCATCACTTGGTTTTAATTCTTCATAATCCTCTTTTAGTTTCCACCATTTTACAAGATCAGCTTTTAAACACAGATCTTGGGTTCTGTTTTGCGGGGTGTGGGGGGAATGTTAAAGTTGGAATCAAATCTTATATATTAGATGTGTCTCCTGCTTTTTCCAAAATATGGCAAAATGTCCTTAATGTACAATATGAATCATTATAACCAAAGAAAGCAGGTCTTTTTTAAAAAAATGCAAACTAACAATGGCCACATAAGTCACTGGTGTATTCAGAAAATTTCATGCTGTCATCATAAAAACCTGACTCTAGCAGGATCTGTCTAGCGCTGGACATAACTTGCATGACCTTAAATGCACATTGGGATCCCTGGTGATCACAAGAAGAAAAATAAAGTTTAAAAGGAGAGAAATACATAAACTGCTTAAACGAGAGGGGGGGATCTCTCTTGAGGCCATCATTCATTCAGGCGTTCATGACTGTCAGAGGCATCGGCTCTCTGAACTTGTCTTTTGTTTGTGTTTAAGGAAACAACGAACAGAGAATCACTTTAAAATTCAGATGAAAGAAGAAACCAGAGACACCTGCCTCCCATCAAAACATGCCCTCTTCACCATTTGTTAGCACCTCTTCAAGAAGGCACACAATTTACATGATGGTAAGGAAGAAAGTTCTCTTTCCAGATTTTCTGCCACAAAAATGAACACATTCACTTGGAAGTCTTTCCTGTTAATTTTAAGGCTCTTACATCTCAGTGTTTTTCCTCTTCAGTGCTGTCTTCCCTACAGCTGTTGTGGGGGACACAGAGACTTGTGTTACAATAGTTAGTGTGAGCCAAGCCAGGAAGAGGCTGGGTAGCTTTGCCTTAAGGGACAGAAGGCAGAAGGCAGAAAGAAAAGTAGAACTATAGGCCTACTCACTGTAGGTGGGGCTGAGAGAGCTCTTGACAGAAACTGCTCTTTTTTCAAGAACAGCTCTTATCAGAACTATGGCTTGCCCAAGGTCATCCAGCCTGGTGCAAGTGGAGGAGTTGGGAATCAAACCCGGTTCTCCCAGATTAGAGTCCGCGCACTTAACCACTACACCAAACTGATCTCTCCTGGTCAGTTACCACCAGTTCATACCCCATCAACATATAATTATAGTTAGGAGTTTTGGTTCCAATGTACATTATTTTGCACTTGCTCACATTGAATCTCATTTGCCACATTGACACCCACCTACCCAGCCTTGACAGATCCCTCTGGAGCACCTTACAGTCCTCCATGGTTCTCACTGCCCTGAAAAACTTAGTGTCATCTGAAAACTTAGCCACTTCACTGCTTACTCCCAACTCCAAATCATTAATGAACAAGTTAAAAAGCACTGGGCCTAGTGCCAAGCCCTGTGGTACCACACTGCTTACCACCTTCCACTGTGAAAACTGCCCGTTTATATTCACTCTCTGTTTCCTATTAATTAACCAGATTTTAATCCACAAGAGCACTTGACCTCTTATCCCATGACTGCTGAGGAAGCTTTGATGAGGAACTTTATCAAAAGCTTTCTGGAAATCTTTGTAAACAACATCTGCTGGATCACCCTTGTCCATATGTTTATTCACCCCCTCAAAGAACTCTAAAAGCTTCTTCAGGGGAGGGCAAGCTGAAACTCAAATAAATAACTAAAGTAGTGCAACAAGATCTTCCCTTTCAGAATCCATGCTCATTCTTCCTCAATAGCTTTTGTTCCTCAATGTGGGAGGTTCATGGAGGTTTGATATTCGGGGGTTTTCCAAACCATGAACCTCCACAAACTTCTCCATTGCATGAACTGGTTTATGCTTCGGGAGGTTTGTGGGGCTACAGCCCCACCCAGAAGTGAGCCTTGAAGATATTTAAATGCCATTGGAGCCCACCATTGGCCCACAGCCCCACCCAAGTGAGCTCCAAAGACATTTAAATGGCTTTGGGGCTTACTTCTGGGTCACACTGCTGGACCTGAAGTGAGCTCTGAAGGCATTTAAAAGCCTTTAGAGCCCACCTCTGGGTCAGGCTGGCTTGGCTGATCTCTGAGAGTGAGCTCCGAAGGCCTTTATAGGGCAGCCTGACTTGACTGGACTCCTTGAGTAGGCACTGAAGGCTTTTATAGGCCTTCAGAGCTCACTTTCAAGTGAGGCCTGCCCATATAAGGGCATATGTTGTTGTTTTTAGCCATTCAGTCATTTCCAACTGTTGCCCAGCAAGGAGCTTTTGTGCTCTCTTATGAACATAAATGAATTGTGTGCACAATGTGCAAAAGGGACTTTGATGTGAGGTGACCAGAATATGATGCCAGACACGTGCCAGCAGATGCCTGAGACAGTGTGTTCATGTTTCCCGAAGATACCCCGTTCCAGATGTAGCCTTAGACACACAAAGCACTCCAAAAACAGCCATCTGCCATTGCTGTTTAAACTAAAGACTCCAGTCACCATTACAGGAGTTCTTCTTCAGCACACTGGCAATCTCCCCCCCACACACACACTTCTCTACAACGAAGGTACAAAAGACTCTTTTCCACCTTCTGTTTAACAAAGGACTTGGCCATCCTAAGCCATTCCAGGAACTCGTTTTGCTGCCCTGAAACAAAGAACACAATAGGTGCTAGCTGGTGAGCCATCGTGACCATCGAGGTGTCTCTGTCACAAGCCAAGTAGATTTCAGTATTGACCAACTCTTTAAGACCCTCACCCATTGGGAACAGGACTTTGGAACAGACCAGCAAGGGGTTGTCCCAAGGGAGGGTCCAGCATAGCTGTCCTCCAAATGCTCCCTAATAAAAGTGGGCACCCAGCAATGTGCCAACTACTCTACACCCTCTATACATCCTCTCTAGACCTTTCTAACCCCCTAGCTCTTGCTATACTGAAACTCAACCTGCCTCCTGGACTGCAACCAGAGTCTTCACGTGTGTCTGCCAGTTCAGACCATGATTCCCTCCCCAAGTTTTGGCAGGCCCTGGGTAAGATGACCTCCAGTGGTCCCTTCTCTCATGCAGCCTTGGTGTAGGGGCAGTGCAGGCACTTCAATTATCATTTTATTCTCATTTTGCAATTTTGGAAAGACCATGGTTATTATTATAGGAAAGAATGGATGGACAGTGGGTATTAATTTAAAAGGATTTTTTTTTCCTGACAGGACCTTCCAATATGAAAGCAATACTCTCAATATTTAATGAAAATGATTAATAATACCCTTACTGACATTTTGATATGGAATTAAAACAATAATTTTGGGAATGCAAGGACCTCTGTAATGCTTTCCCAAAACCCATGGGATGGGCACTTGGGGGAGGTAATGGCTGTCACTGTCTTTTTAGGACTGCAAGAAGAATTGTCCTCTTGACAGCTCTTGTTGCAAGAAATGGCAAATCATTCCAGAGGTCATTGAGACATTGAGATAACCTCTCCCCTGTCAAAATAATCCCTTTCACAATACATACAGCAAGGTCACATTTCTTGCCAGAGGGTGAGTGTGCAAGCATCTAGCTATGGCAAAGAGTCATATCCAACCCAAAGAACATCATCCAGACTCATTCACTGCTGCATGCCTATAGGATTCCTTGGTGGGTAACAGTAGCAACGACAGCCTGCTACCCCTATTTTGCTGTTTTCCTCTGGACAGCAGCTCCACACCTCTACTGCCACTTATTCTTTCACCTAACTGAGAGCAATCAGAGGTAAGGCTAATTCCCACCCCAATAGATGTGGGAAGGAGGAAGACACATAATGGCAAAAAGGGGAGGGCCCCCAGAGGTGGCCAATTCCTTGCCACTATTGCCCAAAGAAGTCCAGAAATATTCACATACCTCCTCTTCTCTTACCCCAGGGCCTTCAGCATTCTAGAAGTTCAAGCTGATATTTCTGCATAGTGAAACATGACATGTCTCACCTCTTGACTAGCTGTAATGGGACTGCAACAGAGAACAGCCTGTAGCTAACCTAACAGGCTAGCTGTAACAAGCTGTCTGTAAAAACAAACAGAGTAGTGTTAGGCAGTGGTAGGAAGATTCTTGAAGACAAGGACACCTGATTAGAATGGGCAAAATTTTCTGTGAGACTAAGTAGTAAGTTTTCTTCTCAAGAGTATTATAGCTGGAGCAGAAAGGAAAAACTTGTCTGAACTTAAGAAGAGGAGACTTCTGCAAAACAAAGTTTGGAAATGACAATCTAAACTCATGCTGGTTGGTGTTGTGAGGTAATATTCTAAAGACAGATTGTAAATCTATAGTCTCTTTCTTTCAGAACATCCATTCCTTGTGACTGCTCAGCTTGTATTTATTAGTGCAAGTGTTCTTTAAAACAAAATAAAACAGTATTTCATCTCATTTTATTTCTTCCAAAATGATGTTCTTAAAGTACATCTTGCAGATAGATTATCTGTCCCTCACAGCAAAGCCTCACAATGGGAGTCTAATAATTGCTCTTTTTCTAATTTAACTAAATGAGTTATAATTATTTTATGTCTGTTTTATGGTTACTGAATAGTATTAACCTAAGCTCTAATTATAATATAGCTTTCAGAGAAATGTATGGACACTGAATTGATAGACTACCAGCTTATGTAGGAACATCACATAAAGCAGATATACAGCTAATAGTTTAAGGCGTAGCCTGTTAAAATTCAGGGGCACAACTCATTCATGAATAAGTAACAGGGTGTAAATTCATTGACTGGCTTTTTATAGCATCCCAGATAGACAGGAACATGCGCTCATGATTAGTACATGTAAAAAACAGTGTACAGTTAAAGACAGAATTGACATCTGCTGTTTGATTAGAATTGTTGATTAAAATTTGGTAGTAACATTAGTCAATATTACAGTAATAATGACAAATATTATGTCTGCTGAGTTATTACAGGATGTACCATCCATGATGGAAGAAATATTATGAATATTACCTGCAGTGAGGCTTTTCCATGTTTATTGAGATGCTTAAAATGGATTCTTTTTTAAAAATGACAACTTTATGGGAAGCAGAAATTATTTTCATGCCAGGAAAAACTTCATCAGTTGATACCTTCAGTTGCAATCCTAAGGATACTTTCCTGGAAGTAGCGGCAGTTAGGGGGAGCATTTGGGCCTCAAGGTATATGACAGACCCCTGCTTTTTCTTCAATGTGAGGCAGATTTTTTCCACCAAAATTCTTAGTTCCCTTCAGGTACTGAGCTGACCCCCAGTAGCATGACAACATCTGCAGCTTTATAAATCTGAATGTCCCACCCTGTGACAGAAATTGATTTGACTTTTGCCCAGCCCAGGAACTTGTCAAAAGAAAACAGGAGCCCTCCTTTTAGATCCCTTGAAATGGCACTGGAGATTGTGTACAGTGAACAATAATAAAGGTTTTATTTAATAGGCAGGTATGGGGTAGTCAGGAACAGTGAACAATAATAAAGATTTTATTTAATAGGCAGGTATGGGGGAGTCAGGAACTGGAAAGGCTGAGATAAACTTTGTTGATAAACAGCATTGGTAAACATTGATTTCCCACATGCAGCTACTGGTGTTACATTGGGTTGGTCATAAGTTCTCTCAGACCTGTTCTCTCACAAGCAGTTCTCTAAAGAGCTCTCTCAGCCCCACCTACCTCACAGGGTGTCTGTTGTGGGGTGGGGAGGGGAAGGGAAAGGAGACTGTAAGCTGCTCTGAGACTCCTTCAGATAGTGAAGGGCAAGGTATAAATCCAATCTCCTCCTCCTCCTCCTCCTCCTCCTCCTCCTCCTCCTCCTCCTCCTCCTCTTCTTCTTCTTCTTCTTCTTCTTCTTCTTCTTCTTCTTCTTCTTCTTCTGTCTTTCAGTTGAGAGAAAGATGGTGTTGAAGCAGCTTTTTTTTTTTTTTTTTTTTTACAAATATTTGGTTCTTATAAGTGAGAAATGTTTGACTAAGTACTTTGGTTTCTGCATATAGTTTCCTATTAACTGTTCAGGTTCTCTTGAGAAATCACTCTTATAGGCTGAGGACAGACTGGCAGTATGAAGAGCAAGGGAGGTGGGGCAAAAAGACCTGGACCAAGTTGTGCCAGGGATTCCCGGTCGCACTGCACCTACTGATGCGGGAGCATACCAGGGAGGAGGTGCAAGGGAGCATTCGCACTGTTGGCCCACCCCTGGCAGAGGCACAGCTTGTTCGTGGCTTTTAGAGCACACACTTCCGGGAAGCGGGATCAACACGCTCTCCAGGGTTTGCTATGGCTTTCACCTCGTACTTTTTAACGTGGTAGAGAATCGTCATAGGACTGGTTGAGTACGGCTGGGGAATACCTGACAGTTGTGGCTGGGTGAACCAGCCCCTTAATCTGTTTGTGAAATGTGCCTATATTGGGCCAAACTGCTAGTCTGAAATCAGCCATAGTGTATCAATTTTTTTTCCCTTTTCTGAAATCACAATGTGTTTTCATTCCCTCGAGTAGTCTATAACCGTTTCCTTTCAGAACAGACCAGGGACTGCCTCAGTGCCAGTTCCCTATATAACTGGACAGGACTTATATTTCTTACCAGAAAATATAATCCTATTCCTTTTGGTCTGATTGGGAGTTTCAGCCTGCTACCCAGTCACTCTTTGCCAAAATGTCAAACCCCAGTTCTTGGCATCTGTATGAAAACATACTTCAGTTTTAGCTGACACTAGACTGTGAATTGTTAGATGGAATTCTTTCTCCAGGTTATGTTTAACACAGCTAAGACCAGGAGTTTCTCTCTTTATTCAAAAGGTGAACCTGTCTGACAGACTTTTTAGTCAGACTCTTCAGATAGCCGCTCCTTTAGCTGAACTTTTGCTTTACTGAACATTAACTGCCACTCAACACAAACCCACTGTCCCCTCAGCACACAGCTGGTTTTATATTTCCCTCAGCTGGCACTGGCCAATCAGAGAAAAGGAGCACCTTGTCACTTAAGGTCAACATTCTAGAGCAGAGTTAATTATTTGCCCCCCTTCTCTGATTTTGCTCCATTAGGAAAACAGCATTTTAAATGTAGCCTGCCACAAGGTCAAAGGTGGTCTCAAATTTAGACAAGCTTTGTAACTTGTTTTTATGCTTATTTTGCATTGTCATTTTAATTTTTATCATGGCTAAGGGCACTCAAAGCTGAAAGTGGTTCAATCCTCTTTCAGCGTGAAAGTAAGCCCCACTGAATAAAATGAGACTTAATTCCAAGTCAACCTGCTTAGACTTACTCCCTTTTATACCTTAAAAAGTGGCAACTGTAGGTTACTGTGAAATGTATCATGTGTGGGAAGTTCTACATCTGAAAGATAAATATCACCAGTAATCTTTTTCTCATCATTTATGAACATGAGTAAGGAAAAGCAATGAATAAACTTGTATTCAGTGAATCAAGGGTCATGCCAGAATTATTAGGGTAATATCTAATCAAGGACAGACCCACAGTCAGCTGGGTTCTGAGCAGGAGCAGAAAAGAGATTTGCTAGAGTGCTGACTGTAGCTGATTGTGGAAGGTGATTGTTGCTGATTGGGAAGAGTCTGTTTTGCCTGGGGCTGACTGGCCCCACCATCTGCTGGGTGAGCCTTGAATTGTGTAAGGATCCTCTTTGCCAGAGGTGTGAGCCTTTGATGTGACCTGAAGGGCAAGAGCTGAAGGACTCTTAGCCTGGGGGTCAGGCCTGGGGGACCCTGTAAGAAGCTGAGTAAATCCTGCATCCTATAGGTGTTAAGGTGTTTTGTTTTTGTTTTTGTTTTTTTTGCTTCTACAAGCCTTTCACAAGTAATCTTGTGAGGCAATTTGGCAGGGAGTTATCAGGGAAGTGCAAGAAAAAATGAACCACTTCTGCAATGGATTGCAGCAGCATGGCTGGTGAGGGAGCTGAGGCAGTGACATGCAAAGTCTGTGGCATTCATATTCTTACTTGAGGGTAACACAAATTACACTTGCAGCAAGTGTAAGTTGGTAGCCCTACTGCAGAAGATACAGGGACTTCAGGCACACTTGTCCACACTACATTTTATAAGGGAAGGTGAAGTGTTCATGGACAGAATGCATGAAGCTTTCTTGAGAGGGCATGGGGGAGACTTGTCTTGGCAGTAGTATATGTGAGAAGGATCTAGGGGTCTTAGTAGACCATACACTGAATATGAGTCAGCAGTGTGATGTGGTAGCTAAAAAGGCAAATGTGATTTTAGGCTGTATCAACAGAAGTATAGCGTCCAGATCACACAAAGTGATGGTATTGCTTTTCTCTGCTCTGATTAGACCTAACCTAGAGTTCTGTGTTCAGTTTTGGGCACCACAATTTAAGAAGAATATAGACAAGCTGGAATGTGTCCAGAGGAGGGCAATGAAGATGGTCAGGGGTCTGGAGAGGAAAGGCTGAAGGAGCTGGGCATATATAGCCTGGAGAGGAGATGACTGAGAGGTGATATGATATCCATCTTCAAGTATTTGAAGGGCTGTCATATAAAGGATGGTGTGGAGTTGTCTTCTGTTGCCCCAGAAGGTTGGACCAAAACCAACGGGTTGAAACTAAATCAAAAGAGTCTTTGGCTAAACATTAGGAAGAACTTCCTGACAGAGCGGTTTCTCAGTGGAATGGGCTTCCTTGGGAGGTGGTGGACTCTCCTTCTTTGGAGGTTTTTAAGCAGAGGCTAGATGGCTATCTGACAGCAATGCTGATTCTGTGATCTTAGGCAGATCATGAGAGGGAGGTCAGGGAGTGTTGCATCAGTGCCTAGTTCTCGTGGCCCTTTCTCACATGCTCAGGGAAATGCTGATCACCACTTTGGGATCAGGAAGCAATTTCTTCCAGGCCAGTTTGGCCAGGGATCCTGGAGGGTTGGGTTTTGGGGGGGTTTGCCATCTTCTAGGCATGGAACAGCAGTCAGTGTGGATATGGAGGGGGAGGTAGTTGTGAATTTCCTGTATTGTGCAGGGGGTTGGGCTAGATGACCTTGGAGATGTATGATTCTATTATTCTGTTTAGGACTAATGGTAAAAATTAAGGGGAGGAAGAGACCCAGGGACAATGCCTTAGGAGGATATATAATTTGGTTGCTATAAAGAGATAGCAATGGTGCATTTAGGATTGTTCCTCTGAATGATAAACAAGGCAACAAAACTGGGGGTGAAAAAAACCCCATTCAATTCCAGTATTTGATTGTAAAAGCCAGGCCCCAGTTTTAGAACTGGAGAAAGTGCTGTTTAAATTAACTACAGACTAAACAAATTAAATGTGTAGAGCACACCTGGCCCTTATCTGGTCAACTACTAAACCTTAGAGCATGAAAACTAAATAAAACTCATCCACCATTTCCTGGGCAACGATGTGAACTTCCTTGTAAGTTTATTTTTCAAGACTTGGTATCTGAGCCCTAATTACTTAAAGTACCATGTGTCCATTCTAAACTAAAGGATCAAATATAAATTGTTTACTAGATTGAACAAGGAACAAGATGACATATTTTCTTATTTTTTTACTGTTTTTCTTGCCTGTCTTCTGTGTTGCCAGAACATGGATGTTAAGCAACAGTTCTTGGGAAAATGTGGACAAGTGTCCAGAAAGTAAGATGTTAATCATAGTAGTCCAGAGAATATATGACTGCTGTTTATTCTGAGCGGTGCCATATGTTTTAATGTTTGGAAAATGTTACTATATTGGAACCATTTTTAGTTCCGTATAGTTTGGCCATAGATTCTGGTTCCTACAGGTGTTTACTGTTATTGGGCTACAGAAAATATTTGCTTTACTAAAGGGCAGCTTAACCTTTGCTTAAATCTGAGGTGAGCTAAAGATCATGGTAATCATTTGCTGTATTATTTGTGTCGCATCTGAGTAAGCAGGAAGGCTGAGGCACATGCATTGCCCTTTATTAGCTGCATTTAAAAAAAAAATAAACCTCCTTGGATTTTACATCCAATAAACACTTAGTGGAACCAATCACTGCTGCAGAACAGTTTTCAAGACCTCCCCTAGGTCCATGATTGACTGATAGTGTGTGGAGATGAAGGCTCAGAGGAAGGGAGCCAGATGAGCAGTTTAAGACAGCAGATTCCTATCTGAAGCCTTTTTGCGGCCTAAGGAGCCTTCCACCATCTTACATGGTTCTTCTGTTGGAGGCAGGGCTCTTCTTGTAGCAGGAACGCCTTTGCATATTAGGCGACACACCCCTAATGTAGCCAATCCTCCAAGAGCTTACAGAGCTCTTCTTACAGGGGCTACTGTAAGCTCTTGGAGGATTGGCTACATTAGGGGTGTGTCACCTAATATGCAAAGGAGTTCCTGCTACAAAAAGAGCCCTGGTTGGAGGTATATTTTACAATGATCAAGGTAACACACACACACAGAGACACAAATACAAAGCCCCATGGTATGCTTAACTGAACTTTCATGGAACCAACCACAGAGGTAGCAGCAACCATGCCACCATCATCAATATAACTAAATAGGAATAAGGCCCATTGTAGAAATAAATACAACAAACTCTAGAAAGAGGCTCTGGGTGGGTGCCCTGGTCCTGGGCACTCAGTCTCAATTTGCTGTGGTGACCTCAGCAGGGTATAATGACACAGAGTCCACCATTTTCTCCAAAGGAACTGATCTCTGCTACCTGAAAAACAGTTGTAATTTTGAGTGATCTCTAGCCCTCACCTGGAGATTGGCAACAATGGTTCTCCAGGAGGGAAAGGCTGGTTTGGAGGGTGGAGTCCATGGCACTGTACCTGTCTGAGGTCCCACCCCTCCTCAAACCCCATCCTCTCCAGGCTCCACCCATCAAATCTCCAGGAGTTTTCCAACATGGAGCTGGCAACCCTATCTCCTTCACAGTCAACCATCAACCTACCTTGATCTGCCCCTCTGACTTTAGCTTTCCACCTCCTCTCCCATCCTTCCTGGAGAGCAGTTGTAATTCTGAGTGATCTCCAGCCCCCACCCAGCAACAATAGTTCCCTGGGAGGGACTGGATGGTTTGGAGGGTGGAGTCTATGGCATTGTACCTGTCTGAGGTCCCACCCCCACTGAAACCTCACCCTCTCCAGGTTCCATCCCTCAAATCTCCAGGAATTTCCAACCTGGAGTTGGCAACCCTATCTCCTTCCCAGCCAAGCATCAACCTACCTTTATTTCCCCCTCACTCTTCAGCTTTCCACCCCCCCCACCTGCAGCCTCTATCATCCTCTCAAGCCCTGACTGCTACGTCACATTGGCTGTCATACAAGGGCCATCTCAGCAGGATATAAAAACACAGAGTCCACCATTTTCTCCAGGGGAACTGATCTCTGCCATCTGGAAAGCAGTTGTAATTTTGAGTGATCTTCAGCCCTTACCTGGAGATTGGCAACAGTGGTTTCCCCCAACAGGCACTAAGGGAAAATGCATTTTACCTCAGAACACATTTTACCTGAGAACAGCAACAATAAACTGTTTAGAATGTTGGAGGCAAAGGCCGATGAGGCCACATATGCAAGTGACCTCTGTGTTCTGACTGGCTATGGCAGGGATAGGAACAGCAAACTGTTTAGAATGTTGGAGGCAAGACTCAGGCAAAGCAGCCAGTGGATAGGGAGACCCTCTGAATGACATATCAGGGAGCGAACTGATTTTGGAGCATGTTGGAATGTTCAGGGGAGTCCATCACCAAAACAGAATTATATAGAAGGAGAGATTATCTCTATGGCCAAATTTGTGGATATTCAAATCTGGAGACTGTAGCCATGAACAGAATAGACAAATCATTCTACACCCTGAGAAAAGCACAGATTTGCAGAAAAATCTGAAATTTTAAAATAAGGTTTAACTCTGCTCAAATTAACTCTGCTCAAATTACAGCACCTGTAGCTGTAAGAAACAAATGCCCTCAGTGTCCTTTACTAGTCACCACACAGCACTGCTTAGTTATAGGCATGTGCATCCTAGAATCCGCATTCTGAAAATATTTATTAAAATTGCTGTTCCAGGTTGTTGCCATGATTTTCTGGAATGGTTACCCAAATCTGGGGTTCTTAAGCATTATGAACCCCCCCTCAAAAAAAATCTGTGTCATTTTTCATGTTTGGTACTTACCATCATCATCAAATTCTCCAAATTTTCCAGGCAGTAGCCTAGGGAAAGTGGCTCCCACCTAGCATAAGCCAGGCTCAGGGCCCAACAGACCTGTGATTCTGGCTGGTTCCTTCTCCTTCTTGCCCTCCTTTGTGTGGGTGGACCCTTTTTCTTTTTTTTTTGCCTTCTCAAGTAGGAGGGTTTGTGGAATATTGTTCAGGGTCCCATAGAATTCTATCCTCCTAAAAGGTAGTGTGGTGTAGTGGTTAAAAGCAGCAGACTCAAATATGGAGAAATAGGTTTGATTCCTTACTCCTTCACATGAAGCCTGTTGGGTGACCTTGGGACAGTCACAGTTCTCTCAGGACTCTCTCAGTCCCACCAGCTTACAAAGTGCCTGTTGTGGAAGGGAAGGCAATTGTAAGCTGCTTTGAGATTTCTTGGCGTAGAGAAAAGCGGGGAATAAAAACCAACTTTTTTTCAAATTCATTTGAAAAATAGGGAAGGTTTTTAGACTAGAGTAGGGTTGCCAGGTCTGGGTTGGAAAATACCTGGAGACTTTGGGGGTAGATCCAGGAGAGGGTGGGGTTTAGGAAGGGGAGGGGCCTGAGCATGGTACAATGCCATAGAGTCTACCTTTCAAAACCGACATTTTCTCCAGTGGAGCTGATCTCTGTCAGCTGGAGATCAGTTGTAAAAGTGGGAGATCCCCAGGCCCCACATGGGGGCTGGCAACCCTAGACTAGAAGGAGGACTCTGTATTGTGCAAATATAGTGCCATTATCTCTAAAAACAGCTGCCACAAACTCTCAGATTGGTTCTGCATTGAAAATAATTGTCCCAAAAATCCAGAGCCTGAAAAAAACACATGGATTTGAAACCAGGTAATTCCCTACCTGAAAACCAGCAATCACTGTAAAGGCCCGCCTGAAGCCCAGATCCAAAATTATAACAATATTTTTCTCAGTACAAACCCCTAGCCAGCTGTCAAGCCTTGTTTGCTAGCAGTAAACGTAGTGGGAGGGGTCAGAGACCCTTTCCAGGGCTGTTCGGCCTTTGAGGAAGGAGGCAGGTGCAGACTGGGGAGTGGAAAACAATCCTGGGAAAGGGCCCAACCTCCTGTTCTGCCTGGTCCTGCCCCCTCCCCCAAAGGGAGGGAGAGACAGTCTGCCTGCATTGCCCCTCCACCCCAAACCAGGCATCCCGACAGTTGGTCAGTTGCCACCACCCTCACCTTATCTTACGTGGGGCGTGGGTGATGCCTCCCCCACCTTGGCTTGGGTGAATTGGACACAACCCTTCTGACACAGGGCTAGTCTGGCTCAAGGCTGGAAGGCATCCTGATGCTCATAATGCCCCTGGGAGAAGGAATTGTGGCCAGGCCTACCAACAAACATCAGGTGTTTTGCTACCACACAATTTGCATGACTGACTGAAGTCTAAGTGTTACTTTTCACCAGGTGCCACCCCACAAACACTAGTGTGATATACTGGTTAGAGATTCAAACTAGGATCTGGGAGACCCAGGTTCAAACCACTATTCTGCTCTGGAAGCTCACTGGGTGACCTTGGGCCAGTTGCTCTCTCTCTCTCAGCTTAACCTACCTCACAGGTTTGTTGTGAGGATAAAATAGAGGAGAGAAGAATGTTGTAAGCTGCTTTGGGTTCTCAATATAGAGAAAAGTTCAAGATTGGGGCAGATAAAAGGGTAGGTAGGTGGGTGGGGAAGAGAAAAGAAAACTGGGAAAGTTGAGGGTATGGGGATGACAGGAGAGAAAGAGGAAAGAGTGTGGGGAAGGGGATGCTCCCTTCAAGTTCCTGTGGGTTCACCACTGAGCAGCTGGATCCAGGCCAGCAGCCAGGACAAAGCAACTGGACCACACTTTTTCCAGGTACAGGCTGCTAAGAGGAGAGAAGGAGGCCAAACTGAAGACGGCGGGAGGGGTGTGAGTGCAGAAAAGGCTATGTTGGCTGGTGGGTTTGAAGGGGAGGATGAACCAGGAAAAGGGGGATGCTAGTATGGAGGCCTTTAGGGAAGTGAAAGAGGAAATATAGTGGGAAGGGAAATGAGATGATCCCTATAAGTCCTTGTGGGTCCCTCACTTGTACATATATAATTGGCTGAAATTTATGAGAATCCTCTCCTACACTGTCTGGAATGGTCAAACGATGAATATTGGAGCAGCGAGTGCAAAGGTTGACACTATCACACGCACACAGGAGAAAGCTGAGCACGATATCAATCACCTGTAGACCAGTCAGCTGTTCTGCCACAGGTAGTGTGGATGGCTGCATTTAGTACCTTCTCAGCTGGAGATAGCTGTAATTTCCACAATAGAAAGTCTTCCCGCTGACAAGATCACCCTTTATTTTCATCTGTATTGATTTGTAGTACTGTTTCTGGTCTAATGCTTACCGTTTGAAAAACGGTAGATTGTGTAAATAAAGCTGCCACCTCTACCTTCAAATAATAGCAAGGGACTGAGTTAATGATAAGGGGGAGGAGGAAAGGAAGGAGACCATGCCAGCTTTAAATTCTAGTATTTATATGTCTGACAGATGCCATGTGAGCTCCCCACCTAGTAATATCCATGTGCTGCTATAACCACTAATAGTACAAATTAAGGTATCATGCTGTTTAGTTCTAGGGCTCTGGGTGAAAGTATCGCTTCTATGTCATTTGTGTAGGCACTGTGACTGTAGCTGTGACCTCATGGATAATGAACTACTAATCTTATTTGGGACAGACTACTAGTAATTTGGCATGGACGCTGAAGTATTTTATTAGAACCGAGCAAATGTTTAACTACCTAGGATTCACCTAAAGTAGATCCATTTAGGTCATGCTGAGATGTATAATTTAGTTGCAACAAAGGCTGGACTGTGGAAGGCTCACAGAAAAACAAATATGTTAAAAGGCTGTCAGGAGATGGAATCCAATTTTGGATTTATACCAGACCAGCGTGGGACGCGCAAAAGGCACCCAAGCCAGATTATTGTGTCATATCAAGATATAGCTCATTGGATCACATGACTGCTTTTTTAAATAAAAAAAAAGAAAAAGCCTTTTGTGACTTCAGAAAAAAATAGTCAGATTATAGTAGCAGCTGCAATAGACTTCATTTGTTGAGAGGCTGCTTGTGGGGGGGGGGTTGTTTTTCATGGCTATACCCTGGATTCTGAGGTTAAAATAGGATCCTATTTAGCTGTGTCAGACAGGCTGCTGGTACTTACTCTCCAATATATCACAACTTGTATTGAATTCATTGAGAGCCTGGCTTTGACTGCTAAGAATTATAAAGGGGTTTTGTGGGCACAGGGGTATAGAGGGAGTGCAGGCGAGAAATTGACACACAGACTAGGGGTTTATCCAGAGTTGCCAGAACTCCCAATCTGGCAGGGTTCACCTGCTTTTGTGGGGCTTCAGCCCACCACAGGCCAGCTGGCTGGTGGGGGAAGCCCCACCTCCAAGCCCAAACACCCATAGCCACCCCTCTCCCTTATCTCTTGAGAGAGTGAAGGGAGAGGGGCAGCTGCGGTCCATGTGCCTGAATTCCAAGTCACTTGGAGATCAGGTGGGTGGGCCCACTGGCTGTGAGCACTTAAAGGGACCTCCTTAAAGGGACCCCTTTAAGTGCTCACAGCTGGCAGGCCTGGGCTCCGTGCACCCAATCTCCAAGTGGCAATGCGGCTTGGAGTTCAGGCATGCCCCCTCCCCTCTTGCAAGATTTAAAGGGACCCTGCCCCCTCCCCTCTTTAAAAATTTAAAGGGACCCCTTTAAGTGCTCATAGCTGGCAGGCTCGGGCCCTGTGCACCCAATCTCCAATTGGCAATGCTGCTTGAAGTTTCGGCATGCAGCGGCAGCTGCCCCTCCCCCTTGCAAGATTTAAAGGGTTCTCCACCTGATCGGTGGGCCCTTTAAATCTTGCAGGACATCAGGGAGAGGGGTGGCTGCCTGCAAGAGTTCTCGAAGGGGGGCTTGGACTGGGAGCATCCCCAATGTGATATCATCATGTTGGGGACACCCTGCACCCTCCATAAATGCCCCCCAAAGTCCCTTGACAGGGATGAAAACAGACCTGGCAACCCTAAGTTTTTTGGAGGTAAAAAGGTCACAGCATTGGCACAGCACTGAGTGATCCACCTGCTGCTCAATATACCACACACCCCAGCCTGCCTGCTGGGGGTGAGCCCAAGGAGAGGCAAACCCATGGAGCCATGTAGGTGCCAGCTGCTATGTGGATCCGACCTGTGGCCGGAGCCCCATCAACAGCTCCCGAGGTAGGCATGCTACTGAATTAGCTCCACACCAAGACCCCTTAAGGAGGTCCTCATAACACAGGATGCAGGCATGCCAGTGCTGCTTCCCATCCAAAAAGATTTGTCCTGATGCCCAAACTGCCTAAAGCTGTGACAGCAAACCACAAACAGAACGCATAACACTAGACCTGTAACAGGTGCAGCTCTAGGAGGATGGGAGGGCAAAACACAAAGAAGAACTGCAGGGTGAGGTCCCCAGCATGGCTAGTTTTATTGAGGAGGGGCGTAGGATCAAACCCCACAGGATAGACCACCAGTCACTGCCCCGTATGATGAGTCCCCTATGATGGGCTTTCTCTCCTGTTGCCATGGGGCTCAACACACTATCTGAGCCATGCTGCCAGCTGGCCAGAGACTGCATGGCTAGCCACCATTCTTCCCCAGCCCCAGTGCCCACAAAGGTGGTGTTAGGGTAAGTTCTAGCCATGTCTTCCTAACTGCCAGCAGGAGATGAAATCGGAAAGCATTTGCCTTAAAGTCTTACTGAGGAGAGCCAATGCAACTGTCCCATGCAGCAAGAAGACTGGCAGGCTTTTTTGTCTAATTATCTTGCTTGGATAATCTCCTCTGCATCTCAGCTCCTAGGGGAAATTAGCAAAGTGAGAACAAGAGAATGAAACCCACTATCCAGGGCCGGCTTGAGGTGGTTCTGTGCCCTAGGTGGGTGCAGATACCAACCTCCTGGTGGGGCCTGGAGAGGAGGGCAGGCAAACTCTGCTGTGGCCTTTTGCACCCTGCTGGGGCGCTCTTTGCTGGTGGCAGCTGCCACTGCCCCCACCTCCTCTCCCCGCCATCTTCAGGGAAAAGGGCTGATCACCTCTTCTCTCCTCATCCCCAAACCCCCCAATACAGGAGACCCCTAATATGGGGGGAGGGGGGCTGGGATCCCAATCTTGCTCTTGTCCCCAGTGGGAAATAACTGTCGGAGTAGTAAGCAGAACCTCTAATTGATTTGATTTAGCGCTCTGCAGCTAAAGTCCTCCGAAGTTATCTCCCCTATGGAAAGTTAAAGTTGCAGAGGGAGGGAGGGGAACCCGACCAAGGCAGACTTTAACCACCTCCACTTGGTGAAACTGACCGTGGTTCCTAGATGGTTGGAGGATTGCCTTAACGGTGGCAGCAAAAGGGACAAATGTTTGAGAGCCAGGAAGTGAGACAGACCCTGGTGGAGGGAATGGCAACCACCGCAGAAAGCGAAAGAAAGTGAGAGCTTGAAAGGCCATCCCCAGGGACACCAAGAACCTGAGCAGAGTTCTCGAGAAGTTTCAGCCTGATCCACTGACCGTTTGTTCAGACCCTTTTGCCCCCACCCCCTCCCCCCAAGGGGAAGGGTGGGCAAGCTCTGCCGCCGCCTCCTATGCCCCGCTGGGGCACTCTTTGCTGGCAGCAGCAGCCACCACCCCCACCTCCTTTCCCCCAGGGGGAGGGGAGGGCGGGCAAGCTCTGCTGCTGCCTCCTGCACCCCATTGGGGCACTCTTCACTGGCAGCGGTGGCGAGGGGGCTTTTCGCAGGGGGTGGGTGCAGTTTGGTGCCCCTGTGGGCTGGCGCGCCCTAAGTGAGCACCTAGCTCACCTAGCGGGCGAGCCGGCCCTGCCACTAGCCAGAATTGTCTCTTCCCCTCTCGATACAATACTAGCTTTCCTCTAATATCAACTGTCAGGAGAAAGCCTATAGAATCAATTCATGTAGGTATGAGATCATGTAGGTATGAGATAAAAACACATTATATAGTCTTAAAATAAACCCTATACTCATCTTCAGTTTGTCTAAATATAAATGCCTACATCACATCAAAAAGATGCTAAGGTTAAAGCTTTGCTGAACTTTAAGAGAAAGCCAGAGAAGTTCTTCATGTATGCTTGATGTTCAGACTTGGCACTTAGATTGTCTAGTATATTACAAAGTCTCTCTAGTCCTATATGTTTCAGTCCTTCCCTCTTAGTTTATGCACACCTGCAATGCAAAATGTTCAGACTGAGTTTGAACACATCAGTGCCCATATATGGAAGGAATTAATGATCACAAATTTATTTGACATAGTCGAGCAGAAAATATTCGCAGTTTAAGTTATTAAAATGCTCTCCGCTGGTATGTGATGCTTCTCTTTGTGAAGGTCTATGGTGATACCATACATTATCTTTGGCATATATATAAATAGTATACAAGGATAACTTTTTAAAAGAAAGATCCAGCAGGCATTTTCATTTAAATGTATTTATTTATTTTATTTATATGCTGCCCTTCCAGGTTAAAAAAAATGCTCAGGAAGACGACAAATGAATAAAATATAAACATGAGATTTTGAAAAGCAGTGATTTAATAAAGTTTTAAACTGGAGTAATAACTGAGTTTAAACAGGCTTTCTGAAATTGAAAGAAAAGTATTTAACCAAAACTGGAAGGACTGCAGTGAGGGGTGAAATGTAATAGAGGGAGTAAATTCCAAAAATTAGGGAAGCTGCCAAGAGGCCCATTATTTCTGTAACTGTGTGTTCCTTCAGCAGAGTCTCCTGGGACAGTTTTCAGATACGGGCAAGTACATACAGGTAGGAATGGTTGCATTGTTTTCTCATAAAAACACAGCTCACTAACACGAATGTGATGATGCAAATCTCCTTTGTTCTTACTCTGTGACGTTATTTGGTAGGTAATCTTAATTTAGTGGGTTATCTGGTGCAATAGATGAAATTATTTACTGTCACCCTATATGCTGTAGGAAGCTCCTGCAGAGTAGCTATTTTTCCCTGCCTTTTAGAATGGCCTGCTCTTAGAGCGTATGCATAAAAGGAAGTGTGCTGTGCCTCCTGCTTCTCCTTGCATGTATACTGAGAAGATGTATGCAGGATACAAAGTGAGGTTACTCAGTGATGAAGACCATTGGCTTGTTCCTCACTCTAGCATACTGTTGTGTCCTGGGATCAGAAGGCAGAGCTGGCGAAATACAGCCAAGCTTCGCTCTCTGAGAACAATAGGGACTAGGTTCCTGAGCTCGCCAGTAGTGAACCAATGGCAGCATTGGCGGGCGATTCAAACCCGCCAATAGGAATATAGGGCCGTCCCCCCTAACTGTATATAGTTGGCCTCCGGCCGTTACTGTGTGTTCTTTGTCTTGTGTGAAGTACGAATAAACGCGTCTTCTCTTATGTCGTCGTCCGAGTCATGAGGCCCGAAACCCAGTACTTTACAGTGGCGACGAAGGTGGGATTTCAACGCCTTCCATGACTCCATGAGCGACGAAAAGGACACCGCCGAGCATCGCATCGCTGACCCCGAGAGCAGCACCGCACTGCTCGCCCCGGCGCACGCCTTACCAGACAGAACCATGGCCGCTTCTCATGTAACACTGGAGCACTTCGATCCGTCGCAGCCAGAAACCTGGGACGCATGGGTCGACCAGCTCATCAGCTATTTGGAGCTCAACGAAATCCGCCACCCCGACCAGAAACGTGTGATCCTGCTGAACGCCTGCGGCACCCAAACCGTCCGCCTCGCCAAGAGCCTCTTGGTGCCACGCACGGCCTTGGAGAGCTCGTTTGGGGAGATCCTGGATGTCCTCAACGCTTACTTCAGCCCCCGGCCGACCTTCCTGGCCAAGAGGATGGATTTCCAGAGGCGAGTCCAGGCCCAAGGGGAATCCATTGCCACCTTCCTGGCCGCGCTAAGGGCGCTCGCGGTGGACTGCGGATTCCCGAAGGTGGAGGACAACCTGCTGACGCAGTTCGTGTGGGGCCTGGCGGACTCCAAGCTGCGGCGCAAGTTGGTTGGGCACCGGAAGCTCTCCTTGGACGAGGCCCTAGACGCCGCAACAGCCCACGAGGCCGCGGAAGGGGAACGCCCGGCCGCGGCTGCCCATGTGGTCGGAAGGAGTCCAAGCCCCGGGAATGTGGACACGGAAGAGGTCTTCGCCCTCAGACCTCAACAACGCCGGCCGGCGCCGTTCCAGCAGGCCAACAGAGAGCCAGCCAAGCCTTCCGGCAACCGGGTCGTCTGTGCCAGCTGCGGGGAAGGTCACGCAAGGAAATCCTGCAAGTTCCGGGATGCTGTCTGTCACGGGTGCGGAAAGCAGGGACACCTCGCACGGGTCTGCCGATCCAAGGCCCCCCGGAATTCGAGATCGTCGGCCCCACCGCATCGCGCATCGTCCACCGCCTACGAGATGACGGAAGAGGTCGCCGAGTTGGACCACCTCACCGACCAACCACTGCAGGTACTTCGCCTCCCCAACCCCAACCTCTCCTCCACCCCGAAGATCCAAGTAACCGTGCGGATCGAGGGGTCCCCTTGCTGCATGGAGGTGGACTCGGGATCGGCGGCGTCCATCATTTCCATGGACACTTTAAAAAGACTTTGCCCGTCAGGGGGACCCCCTCTACGTCCATCGCCACTAAGCTTGGTGGACTTTCAAAAGAACCCTGTCCCCATCCGGGGAGTCGGCACTTTCCGAGTGCAATACCGAGACTTTGAGGGGAACTTGGACTTGGTGGTGGTGGAGGGAAATCTCGTGAGTCTCCTGGGGCGGGCATGGTTTGAGGCCCTAGGCATCACAATTGGGGGAGTGAATAAGTGCGGGATGCGCGACTGGGGGCGGTGTGCAAGGAATTTCCCGAAGTCTTTGACGGGAAACTGGGGTGTTATAAAGGGCCCCCGGTGTCGCTCCACTTAGACCCCACAGTGACGCCCATCCGACGGCGCTTCCGCACCGTGCCCCTGGCCCTCCGCCCTAAAATAGAGGCCGAACTGGACCGGCTAGTGGCCCAGGGAGTCCTAGAGCCTGTCCCGAACGCTCGATGGGAGACCCCGATTGTGACACCCGTTAAGCCAAACGGGGAAATCCGCATCTGCGCGGATTATAAGTGCACCATTAACCAGGCACTTCAGGCGCACGCATACCCCGTACCCGTGGTCAGCCACGTCTTAGCAACACTGGCGGGGGCGCGCATATTTGGAAAGCTGGATCTCGCGCAGGCGTACCAGCAACTCCCGGTGGATGCAGCCACGGCCGAGGCGCAAACCATTGTAACCCACCGGGGCGCCTTCAGGGTGAAGCGGCTGCAGTTCGGGGTCAGTGTGGCCCCAGGGATCTTCCAAAATCTCATGGACGACTTGTTAAAAGGGATCCCTGGAGTGACGCCGTTCTTCGACGACGTCCTCATCGCCGCGACCACCCCGGAAAGCTTCGCCGCCCGCCTCCGAACGGTACTGGGATGCTTCCAAGCCACGGGGCTGAAAGTGAAGTGGGAAAAGTGCCTCCTCGGGGTGCCGGAGGTGGAGTTCTTGGGGTACCGGGTAGACGCAACAGGCCTGCATCCGGCGAGGGACAAGGTGAAGGCCATCGTGGAGGCCCCCGCCCCGAAGTCCAAGGCGGAGCTCCAGGCGTTCTTAGGCCTCCTGAACTTTTACCACGCCTTTCTCCCCCACAAAGCCGCCGTGGCCGAACCCCTGCACAGGCTGCTGGATAAGGCGACACCTTGGGCATGGGGAGCGAGGGAGGCGGCGGCGTTTCGGGGGTTAAAGTACTCTTGATTTCTAACGCGGTGCTCGCCCACTTTGATGAAAAGCTCCCGGTAATCCTTGCGTGCGACGCATCACCGTATGGGGTCGGGGCAGTCTTGGCACACAAGCTACCGGATGGAAGGGAAGTCCCGGTGGCTTATTACTCCCGCACGCTGTCCCCCGCGGAGCGCGAACTATGCACAAATCGACCGGGAGGGCTTGGCACTGGTGGCGGGGGTTAAAAAGTTTCACAACTTTGTGTACGGGCAGCCCTTCACGCTCGTAACCGATCATAAGCCGCTCCTGGGTCTGTTCGCGGCGGACAAACAAACGCCGCAGGTATTGTCGCCCCGGGTGTTGCGCTGGTCCTTGTTTTTAGCGGGCTACCAGTACCAGTTGGAGCATCGGCCAGGCAAGGCGCTGGGTCATGCCGATGCCTTGAGCCGCCTGCCGCTGCCGCATACAGGGGAAGATCCGGCCCCGGCTCCCGCAGTCTTGCTAATGGAGGAGCTGCCAACCCCCCCCCTTCAGGCAGCAGACGTGGCCGCCCGCACGTCCCGAGATCCCATTCTCTCCCGGGTCCTAAACTGGGTGGTGAGGGGATGGCCAGCGGAACCGACAGGGCCAGAGTTCACGGCATACAAAGCCAGGCGGGAAGAGTTATCCGCCTTAAAAGGGTGTTTGTTATGGGGGGACAGGGTGGTCATCCCGGGGCCCATGAGACAAGGGGTTCTAGAAACGCTACATGAGGCCCACCCCGGCATTGTACGCATGAAAGCTCTGGCAAGGAGCTACGTGTGGTGGCCCGGGATGGACGCTGAAATTGAAACCTGGGTCCGAGGGTGCACACGGTGTCAGGAAGTCCGCCCCAATCCCCCGAGAGCGCCAACCCAAAGCTGGGAGTCTACCCACAAACCGTGGTCACGCCTACACATAGACTTTGCGGGGCCATTTCAGGGGCTCCAGTTCATGGTGACGGTAGACTCCTACTCGAAATGGGTGGAAATAAGCCCAGTGTCTACCACCTCTGCCAAAGCGGCAATAAGGGCCCTGCGGAAAATATTCGCGACGCACGGGTTACCCGACACCATCGTGTCGGACAACGGGGCAGCGTTCACATCTGCTGAGTTTCAAGCGTTCCTCGAAAGGAACCTCATCAGGCACATACGATCAGCGCCCTTCCACCCGGCAACCAATGGACAGGCGGAGAGGACGGTACGCACCGCCAAAGAGGCCCTGAGCCGCATAACGGAGGGGGACTGGGAGTTCCGGCTGGCCCGCTTCCTTCTCACATACCGCACCACCCCAAACCCCATCTCCGGGCATTGCCCCGCAGAACTATTAATGGGCCGCCGCCCTACCACCTTATTAGACAGACTCCACCCGGACCGAGCCCCAGAGAGAAAGCTGGTCGAGAACAGGGAGGCGCCCCGAAGCTTCCTACCGGGAGACCCTGTCTACTTCCGGAACTACGGGGCGGGGCCGCAGTGGGTGGCCGGGCGCATCCTAAAACCCACCGGGCCAGTGTCATACGAAGTCCTAACAGATGGGGACCGGGTCCTCCGTAAACACGTCGACCAGCTCCGGAGGCGGCAAGACCCCGACACAGAGATCCAGTTACCGGGAAATGCTGCCGCCGCCCCATCATCCGATCGACCGCAAGCACCGACAGCGGAGCCAGCGCCAGAAAGTCCACGGAATCCGGAGGGGCCCCGGTGACAGCTGAACCGCCGCCGCCGCCGCCGTTACAGCCGCCACCATCACCGCCTCGGCTACTACCAGAGGTCCAAGCTCCTTGTGCTGGTGGACCACCCGATAGGGGCCCCGCCAGTCCGGTACCGGCCCCCCGACGTTCGCTAAGAGAACGGAGGGCACCAACATACTTAAAAGACTACGTCACCTGATAGGAGACGAACTATGGGGGAGGGGTGTTGTGTCCTGGGATCAGAAGGCAGAGCTGGCGAAATACAGCCAAGCTTCGCTCTCTGAGAACAATAGGGACTAGGTTCCTGAGCTCGCCAGTAGTGAACCAATGGCAGCATTGGCGGGCGATTCAAACCCGCCAATAGGAATATAGGGCCGTCCCCCTAACTGTATATAGTTGGCCTCCGGCCGTTACTGTGTGTTCTTTGTCTTGTGTGAAGTACGAATAAACGCGTCTTCTCTTATGTCGTCGTCCGAGTCATGAGGCCCGAAACCCAGTACTTTACACATACCTTGCGGTGCTCAGTTTGGGTTTCTTGTCCCTGGCTCTTCTGGTCTGTTGCCCACAGTCCCAGCCTTGATAATGGTGAGATCATAACTTTGGCTCCTGTCTTGTCACATGACTCTGATCATGCAGTTCATTGTGTTCCATGTTTGGTGGACTCCAGGTCTACAGAAGTTCAATGCCACTGCTTTAGATAAACTAAAGTGACATAAGATGTACTACAAAGCCCATGAAAAGTCCAAGTTGTTAGAATATACAATGAATTACTGTTTGTATGTTCATTTTTCCTGGAGCTGTCATTTACATTTACAGTGAAAAAACAAGATAAATTTGATACAGAAAAATCAGACAGGCTGAGCTACACTCATGTCACAAATGTGTATTTTTAGGGTTTCATTCAATGTCTATAAAAAACAGCCAGGAATTTCAACAATTGTGATATAGAGCAATTTAAATTTAACAGAATACTTCATGTTCTTAAATTTACTTTATTGAATAAAATGCTAGCTCTGGACTGGCAGCTAAAACTCGATAATCAACTAGTTTAAACTTAGGCTAGTGAACTACAGGCATAACAACCCCCCCAATACTTAGAAATTATTCTTTATTGCCAGGAACACCTAGGAATTATAGTTACGAAGTGAATGTGATGACATAATTGTCCTGTGTAGCCAAGCAGTTCTGACTTTGTGCTGACAACAGCTTTGGTTTCTCCCTCACTGTGGAAGTGAAAAGAAGGCATCCATCGATGATGCAACTGAGCCCTGACCTGGATAGCCCAGGTTAGTCCAATCCCATCAGATGTCAGAAGCCAGGCTGGGTCAGTCCTGGTCAGTATTTGGATGGAAGACCACCAAGGAATATCAGGGTCATAGTGCAGAGGCAGGGAATGGTAAACCACCTCTGAACGTCTCTTGCTTTGAAAACCCTTCAGGATCACCATAAATCAGCTGTGACCTGATGGTAAAAAAATAAATAAATGCAATTGACCTAGTGTTCCCAAACTATGAGTGGACTGCTTGAGGGATTTTCTTAAATTCCAGTTGGATATATTATTCAGAAGAGATTAATGGAATTAGAGATGGGCATGAACTAAAGTTCATGATGAATTTTGGCCAGTTTGTGAACTGAAGATTGTGGCGGGTCAATCAGCATGAACTTTCCACGAACTTTCAAGCAGTCTGTGGAGGTTGTGGCAGTTTGTGAATGGATACATTTCCAGACAGACTGTCTCTGCTCAAACAAAATGTTTACCAAGCTTCAAGCAAACAGGGGGGCAGAATTCTCTTGTCAATTTCAAACTATTGTCAGTTTCAAGAGCCCCCCCCCCATGCCAGTGTTCTTTTGTGTTCCCTTCCAATTTTCTTGGACAAAGCTTGCAAAAAAGCCCCTTGTTTGGATTTGTTGTGACTCTATGCTTTGAGAGCAGTCTTTTTAAGCTTGCAAAGCCAGTGGCACTGGGTTCTGCTGAGCATTCTGCACATTGTAACTGGTTGTGCTGGGCTTGCAAAATCCTTCCCTCCCTGCTTGGATTTCTGGTGACACTGTGCTTTGAGATCAGTCCTTTTAAGCTTGCAGTGCCACAGTGGCACTGGATTCTGCTGGACATTCTGTGTACTGAACTGGTTGCACTGGGTTTGATTATCTGGTTTGACATTAGTCCTCTTTTACTTGCATTGCCACTGGGTTCTCCTGGGCATTCTGTACATTGAAATGGTTGTGCTGCACTTGCAACCTCCACCCTCACTTGGATCATGATTCTGTACACAACATCAATTCTGCTGAGCTGGCATAGCCACAATGGCACTGGGTTCTGTTGGGCACTAGTACCTTGCTCCCCTCCCTCCCACTCGGAGTGTTATTCTGTGCTAGACATCAGTCCTGTTTAGCAGGCATTTCCACAATGGCACTGGATTCTGCTGGGCACTCTACGATTGCACTGGTACTGCTGGGCATTCTGTACATTGCACTAGTTCTATTGGGCTTGTAAAAATACCCCCTTTCTGTTTCTACTGCAGAGATTCTTTGGCTTGACCTTAGTTCTGTTGGGCTTGTAGTGCTACAGTAGCACTGGATCTTCTGGGCTTGTAAAAATGCCCCCCATGTTCAGTTTCTACTGCAGAGATTATCTGGGACTTAGAAACTGTTTTGCTGGGCTTCTATTGCCCTTCCTTTTTGTTGTCCCCCCCCCTCTATTGGAAACAATGGTAGATGGGGGTACCTTCCTTGGTAGGCTGTAACTTGAACCCCAAAATTCAATCCTTACCAAACTTGGAGGGCAGGTACAGGAGAGTCATCTTGAGAGTCCCTGTTTGTTTTGTGTCTCTAGCATGCTGAGGGGCCATTCTACCACTTCATGAACCTCAAGAACCAAACTGGATTGTTTAGCAACTAAAGTTTTGTGATGGTTTGTGGTTCACAAACAGGGCATGCCATGAACTATGAATCAAATGGCATTTTCCTAGTTTTTGCCCATCTCTAATAGAATCTTTGGGTGCAGCTAATAAAGTTTTGCCACATATTGAAATATGACCTATGCTGGAGAGGAACATGGCAACACCAAGTGGTTTCCAATTCAGTCCTATTGTGTAGACAAGATTTCATGTTCTGATAAGCTAAAGGTCTACTATAACTTTCTCCAGGGTACCCTTGAATCATTTGTACTCATTACAAACTAGATTTTTAGACACTGGATTTCTTGTCCCGTCCCATCCCCCTGCTTGTATGGGACAACACAAGATCGGTCATTGGGTTGGGTCAGGCTGTAAATAATTGTTGTTTTTGTTCCATGCCTTCCCGTATTAATTACTTTCTACAAAGACAATCCCATTGGGATTGCTGCTGTAGCGCTGCCGAAGCAATCTTAAATGAAATAGAGCAAATGTAATGAAGTGTCCCAGGCTGTCTTCTCTACTTTGTATTATAAACATTCCCATTCTGTCTCTGGGACTGGACCAAGGTAAACTGAAATAAGGATTAACTGACAATAGCAGAGGGTAATTTACCGAAAACCACATGAGGAGTTCCCGAGCGCAGCATGGATAACCAAAATATTATCAACCATGTTTACAGTGGGCTAAGTCAATTTATTAGTTGGAGTGCTTCATTATGTAGAAGAGATGCTGCCAATGATAGTCTCTCAGTCAAAATAAACAAGCATAAAGTGTTCCACATATACAATTTGTGGCAAACAGTTACTTTGCTATTTATTTAATAACTGACCATAAATGGAGTCAAGGAGCAAAAAAAGGAAAAAAAAACATTGAGGGGGGAAAAACCAGCACACTAAGGGCTTTTTGAAAGATTGATAAATAATGTGGAATCTCAATTAGGCGTTAGAAGGAATGCAGATATTAAAAATTTGGTCAAGAATCTAATTAGCTGGAGGTAATTAAACAGTCTCACACGGGGTCATTAATCTTTTCCACAGACCTTTGATGTTTTGCACACTGTCTTCTAGTCATTAATAAAATTCATAACACTCGTCTTTGTGGTGTTTTATCATCGTGTTTTTCTCTGTAAGAGCATAGAGCAAGTGTCACTGTATCACAAGGGCCTTACTTTAGTTAATTTCTCCCCCCCCCTTGCTTCTTAGACTTAACCCTTTCTTAAACAAAGAGAAAATCAATTTAGGCCACAAGTTTAAAAGAGATGCTTCTGATCTATATATTGAAGCTCAGCATGGGGAGTTTCATTTCCACCATAGCAAAAGCAAAGAAATTTTCTGAGGGTCTGCAATCTGTAGCTTTTTAATTTGTGCTTTATTTTATAACCAGGTTCATAACTCATCTTTATTTCAGTCAATAACAAGAGATGGGGGTGGGGGGACAGGTTCTTCACCTTTAGGCTTAATGAGGCTCTTTTCAGGGGGAAATGTAACATACAATATTCACTTAATTTTAGTATTAAAGAAGAAGGAGCAATTAAACATGCAAAAAGCACAGCAAACCAGGAGAAGAGGGTTGAAATAAAATTGAAAAGTGCTGATAGTGTCAAATTTTATGCACAACCTTTTTTTACAAGATGCATTTAAGCACCGTATTAGAGTCTTATATTATTTCAGTATATATTTTAAACACCATCCATAACACCTGTGTTTTATAGCCAGCACAATGACAAATGAAGCCCTTAGGTTGCTTGTGTGTGCGTGCATGTGTGATTTTAAGGTAGTTAGATGCACACTTTAATATACTGCTTTATGTATGTGTTTCAAAAATAAAAACAACAGTTATAAATTCAATGAGGGAAAAGATAACATGAGAGAAAAGAGAAAAATTGCAAATTCCTTTTAAAATTGTCTTGCTCAGCTTGATTTCATCTGATATATTTCTTTTTCAACAGACCCTTTAGTTTTGTAGAGCAAACTATAGAAATAGCCTTTTTTGTTTCCTTCTTTTAGATATTTTTGCAGTCCTTGGTGGGATGTGTTATATATTAAATTACTTACTATGGTACTTTTTAAATACAATACCAATCAAACCTCTAGATTTAAGAATATATGAGTGTGGCATTGATTGTAATACAGAAAAGTGAGTGTTACTCTGCTATTCTTAACTTTCATGAATATAATTCACAGTTCTTTTGTATCCCGTCCTATGTTTTGCTTTTTTAAAGAGTGGCGATCTGTATTACTGGCAGTATCACAGGTACATTAGACAATTTGTCCTTCACTAAAAGTAAATCCTTAGTTGCTTTATTACAAAATCTAGGGCAATTCAGCAGAGCCATGCATTAAAATGGCATTTAATTATCTTTCCAGTAATTACTAAAATATCTAAGAACATGTGCTATGATATTATGTATCCCTTCTGTGGTATTTTTCAGTACAGACAGTTCTTTAAAATTCTTATCATTTTACACCAGCAAGTCCCTTGCCAAGAATGTAAGTTATGACTGAGCTAGAGTCTCTATAGTTTATCAGTTTGGTCATTTATGGTGTTTTGCAACTTTGCAGTCTACAATGTTTTAATTGATTGAAGTAAGTTAATAAAAGAGTATTATGCTTGCTTCCCATTTCAAAAACTTGTGCTCAAGTGCATTGATCATATGCCTGTTTGTGTGTGTGCATGCAACAATTTAAATTTATTTTAATTTAAATTTCTTTTATTTACAGAATCTCGCCTTTCTTCCCTTACAAGTTGATATAAGAGCCTGTTCAGTTGTTAAAAGTTTTGGTCATCATGCTATGCTCAGTCCCCTCAGTGTGCACAGTCATGATTTTGTGCAAACAGGACAATGTATATATTTTCAAGCTTTCAGGATGTGCAATCAGGAACCCAGAATTTTGGGAGTATACAGTCATGCATACTGAAACTGGAAAACATGTATGGTGGCCTGTTCACATATGTGGAGGATCACAGCTAGCATGGTTTCCCATTATGTCAGGTTGGAGCATCAAAATTAAGTAATCAAGTAAAATAACACAGCTCCTTGTTACTTTATGAAAACCAGACAGTTATCACAAATGCATACATATTGTCCAGAACGCAGGCTTCCATCCAGCCCTCTCCAGGTTGAACTGGCTACAGAAGCTAGAGTATGACAGATGTTCAGAGAAAGGCCTCAATGGATCAGAACTATCTGTGAAATAGCTACAAAACAATGCTAGTTACAGTTCAAGTCTGTGAACACTCCCTTGCCAACTCAACTGTGTTCATTGTATAAGTCTGCTTTACTTAATTTTTTAAGGGGTGGATGGAATGTTAAGTCCTTGAAGAACAGTAGGATGCCTTTTCAGAAGTTGCACAATGTAGCTATAATTTGGCATGCTGAGAGAATCTTGGAGTGAACATGTCCCTGAACATACCTTGTTTGGATTCCCTCAATTACATGAGAGACAAACTCACTGTTCTCTAACAAAGTTCATCATGAGCACAGTACCACGCAGAGCAGCTTTTTTTCTGCACAACAACTTATTGATCATTCATCACTTATGGCTTCTTTTGCCCAGTTCAAGAACTAAATCCTCACATTTACTAAAGAAGAGGCAGCATGCACTGGAGTCACGGCTGTTCAGGCCATGAAATGGACTAACTGAAATAAAGTATAGTATCACTTGTTGTTCACCCTCTTTTTGCACCTGATAGCAGATAAAATGCACTGCCTACTTTTTGCTCCTGTGAGCTCAGTGGAATCTATTTAGGAGTGATTGGAAGAGCATAAGAATAATTAGGTTAATAAACAGACACTGGAGCACCAAGTAGTAAGTCTCAACTTGAAAGTCTCAAACTTTTTTAAAAATAGTATGTATTTCCCAACAAAAAACTGGAAGAAGTGGCAAACAGGTGGTGGCAAATGGGTGGCAATAGCAGTGGAGTTTAATTGTGGGGGGGAATGCAGATACATTTAAAATGACTCAGATTCATCAGAACAGCTCACTGAATGATTGGTTCTCTGCTTGCGACCTATTAGCATGATCAGACTGTCTGAGCATGCATACTTATAACTAGTTTTAACATTGTTTCTTATGTGATATAAGTAACTCATTAAGACCCGATGAGTCCTCATGTAAAGAGTAATACCACTTAGAATGTATATTGTGCAGCTGTTTTCATCTTTAAAGTACTTTCCAGTTATTAATTAAAGGTCTGAGTGTAGCTTTTAAGCCATGGGGGTGTGCACAAGAGAAACTCCCAAGGGGGAATAAAGAACAAGCCATTTGAAATTCTTTGACAAGAAAGCATGTAGGAAATTCAGCTTGCATTGACAACGGAGATCACATGTGCTAAGACAGATCTGAAAACCTTGTGATAGATAAGATAAAAATTGCCCAAGTCTCCTCAAGATTAACTGAGCAAAGATAAAGCATATGTTTTGAGCCACTTGTGCGAAGACAAAGATAATATGGAAAAAAGGACATAGCACACTCTTCAGCTGCTGAACCCTGCTTTGTAATGGAACTGACAGACAAGGATACCAACACTGGTTCAAGCTGTCAGTCTCTCCTAGATTCACCCATTTCTCACATCACTATCACTTCTACTTTTACCTCCTCCGGGAGAAATACTAGGAAGTCACCCCACAGTCAGGAATCTGTCACAGGAGGAAACTGCATCACTTCGATCCCAAGCACTCAGCTGTGAGGCAATGTATTTGGCTTTCTCCAGCTGGAGGAAGAGATGGCAGCCATGATAGTGAGCAAGAAGGAAGTCCCCGTTGAGCCCTTTTTGTGTTTTGTCTCCATCTTCATACATTGTTTTTTTTAAAAAATGCAAAAACATTATTGATACCCTTTGATTACTGCAAATAAGAAACTCCTGTGTGAATACGGAAATTCAAATCTGCTTTCAGTAATGATATATGCTTTGATAGGACAAGAAGGGCTTAGCTCACCCATAATTTTCCATAGTGTTTCTAGCCTATCTATCTTCTATTCTGTCTTGTTTGCTTTTCCATGTCCAGATGAATGATCTAGTTATTATCCTGTGGATTGTTCAGCTGTTCTGGAAATAAATAGTTGTGGTCTAACGTCTCTAAAGGAAGGAGAAGGGGATTATAAGAGAAGTGACTATATAACCTGTTGAAGGTGAGGCTGGCTGCTATGAAACATGAGTGCGAAAGAAATGCTGTGGAGGCTATTCAAGAGATCAGCTGTCTGAAGAAAGTGGTTGCTAGTACTAGAGTTTCAATCCTGAGGGAAATTCTTCCAGGTATGCCTTCTGCTTTAACTGTAACATAGTGACCTGGCAACCCAAAAAGGGCAATGAGAGCCAAAACTGGGGATAGGGGATGCATTTCATTTATTGTTTTGAACTAATTGGTCCATCATTTAGTTGTCGGCTTCTAGTTTTGTTAGCTTTTACTTCGGTCCAAGCCCTTGAAAAGAAAGTACTAAATTACTGAGCTAAAAGTGATTATAGAAAAATTTGTCTCTGTGGATTGTCTACTCAGAACTTTCCCTTTTTGTTAATTTTAATCAACTCACCTGCAATTTTAGAATGTTTTGATATTTTCCTATGAGGACACTTCTTTCTGAAGTCAAATCTTTTGAGACTCAGCAGAATCTCGGAATTTCCTAGTTCATGGTAAAGGTATCCAACAAACAGCTGGCCATAGGGGAAATATACAATTCTGGAACCATTATATCATTTCCTGCTCTGTTTCCTGTCAAGTTTTCTTGTCAGAATAGGCTAATAATGGGTGCTCTCGCCCCCCTTTTTCCCATAGAGCAATAGTAGAAGCCAGACTGGAAGTGATGTTTATATTCAATTTCCTTTGTAAATGTAGTTATAAAAAGTGGACTAAAGAGGGCAGGAGATACTCTTTGGAAAAAAATTCAAGTGGATGAATAGTCAGATGCTAGGAGGAAACAATGATATACATTGCAATATATGCTAAAGTGATTTATTTTCAATAAAAATCTGTAAAACTGTTTTAGTTACTTTGACATCTTGATTAACTGAGTTTCAGAGATATCTGTATGTGCTGAACTTTCTTCATGCTGATTGTTTCTAATACTTTATTGCATCCGGTATTGAATATGTATGCATTAAAAAGCATCTGCCCTACTGTAGTTCTACTGGATTTGTCAGGGACAAAGCAGATAAATATTAGGCCTCAAATAGAAAACACTTTTGTGACAGTAAATGAAATCCAGGGTCCTTCACTGTTCATTTCCCACCCACTATCTTATTTCTTTGGCATTATTAGATGGTGATATGGTCAGAAAGAAAAATCCATTTCCTCCAATATCATTGAATTCAATTTTTTTTTTTTTAAACCCAGCTCCACCCTGGAAAGTTTCTGTGGGGTAAATGTAAATAATCTGTTATCTGGTGGTTGAGCAAAGGGGGGAAATGTCAGTGGATTTCTGTCCTCCTTCTGGCTCTGTTGTATAGGTATAAAAATTGTATAGGTTTGTCTTTTTATCCTGGAAAGCTTTATAATAACACTAATGTGAATTTTAACAGCACTATCCGTTGGTGCCATATTGAGTACTTACAAATACAAGTTTTTTTTCCCCCCAGTCCTGCCTCTCTTTACCATACTAGTGCCTCTCTTAGCCCTTTCACATAGAGTTAATGAATGAAAGAGCATCGAGCTGAAAAAGTTATCATCTATGTATCAACAATGCCTATAAAATTAAACTTTGCCCAGAAGAACTCCAACTATGTAGTGATTTGAAAATATTTGATTTGATTTAATTTAATTTAATGAATCACATCTTTGATCCATGCTTCTCCCAAGGAGCTCTGAGCAGCATATGTGACCTCAGACAACAAATATTAGACTCAGTGGATGTTTTCTGTTTACAGGCAGGACGCAATTTCCCCCAATTCCCACCTCCTGTGGCAGACCTTCAACTCTCTCCTCAGGTTATCTCCTGTCCCCCCAGAATTACGGAAAGCATTTTGGGGTGTACTGGGAGGGGGGAGGCAGGACATGCATGCTGCTCCAATGAAAATCTCTTGTGTAAGAAGAAATTTCTGATGCATCCTTGAAGCCCCTACCTCTGGTGCTGGTACAAACTTCTAATATGAGAATCTCTTCCTTATATCCCATAAATATAACCTCATGAGTCGTGAAATAAAATGATCTATTTTAGTTCCAAAATGCCATAAATAGACCATACCATGGTATTGGATTGATGGCTGAAACCTCAGAACCCAGCAAAGTGTACCTCTTTTTCCTTTCCATGCTTGATTCCTGTATACATTGATTCCATTTATAAGGAATTTCCAAGTAATCAGATATGATGATGATGATGATTTTTATACCACCCTCCCACGAGACAGGCTCAGGGCAGTGCACAATCGGTATATATATATATATATATATATATATATATATATATATATACATACATACATACATACTAGGAATAAGGCCTATTGTGGAAATAAATACAACGGGCTCTAGAAAGAGGCTCTGGGAGAGTGCCCCGGCTTTGGGCACTCAGTGACAATTTGCTGTGGCAATCTCAGCAGGGTATAATGACAGAGTCCACCATGTTCTCCAGAGGAACTGATCTTTGCTACCTGAAGAGCAGTAGTAATTTTGAGTGATCTCCAGCCCACCCCCAAGATTGGTAACAGTGGTTCCCCAGGAGGGAGTGGCTGGTTTGGAGGGTGGAGTCTATGGCATTGTACCTGTCTGAGGTCCCACCCCTCCTCAACACTCACCTTCTCCAGGTTCGACCCCTCAAATCTCTAGGAATTTCCCAACCTGGAGTTGACAACCCTATCTCCCTCCCAGCCAACCATCAACCTACCTTTAGTTTTTCATCTCCTCTCCCATCCCTCCTAGAGAGCAGTTGTAATTTTGAGTGATCTCCAGCCCCACCTGGAGAATGGCAACAATGGTTCCCTATCAGGGAATGGCTGGATTGGAGGGTGGAGTCTATGGCCTTTGTTGCCCTGAAGTGCCACCCCTCCTCAAACCTCACCCTCTCCAGGCTCCATCCCTCAAATCTCCAGGAATTGCCCACCTGGAGTTGGCAACCTGAACAGGACTGGGCCTAATGAGTTTTCTCCCAAAGGTCAACATAGGTGTGGAAAGGGCCTTTTACTGACAGAGGAGAAAGTACAGGTGCCAACTCTGGTTAGGGAAATACCTGGAGATTTGGGGGGTGGATCCTGTGGAGGGCAGCATTTGGGGGGGGGTGGAAGGACTCATCAGGGTATAATGCCATAGAGTCTACCCTCCAAAGCAACCATTTTCTCCCGGGGAACTGATCTCTGTCATCTGGAGGTCAATTGTAACAGTGGGAGATCTCCAGGTCCCACCTGGAGATTGGCAGCCCTAGGGGAAAGTCAGCCACACAGCAGGGAGTTGAAGAAAATGGTCTGATGGTCGCTGGCCCACCTCGTTAGCCAGCCAGCCAGCCATGCTGAAGCTAAGCAGGAGAAAGAGCCTTTTTCCATTTATTCTGCCAGGAAAGTGGCTGTTGGGAAGGGGGTTATGGGCGGGGGAGGGGGTTATACTGAAAGTCCTTTGTTTTTTTACTTACAGAACCAAGCTTGGCTGCCTACCAACAGCCACTGAGGGTCAGTCCCTCACAGGAGTCAAGAGAACTGTCTTCCTCAGGAGAGAGAGCTGTCTGCCAGGGGGAGTGGGTGGGGAAGAGGAGCAGACCCAGCACCCGGCCAATGGCACGCGAGTACTCTTGAGTGGCGGCTGATGGGCCAATGGCTGAGGGAGGGCATTTTACAGCCAATGGGAGTGCATGGAATTTTGCGAAACCAAAAGATAATTATTTATAAGGATATATATATATATAATAATTTAAACTGTTAAAATTAAGAACTATGCAACAACAAGGTCCTGAATCCTAAGGCACCACAATTTACAGGTTTCCTAACCCCGATCATCAGGGGAAGGAGGGGAGAGGGGAGGACTAACCATACTGCTGCTGGCCTCAACTGTATGCCTGGTGGAACATCTCTGCCTTACAGGACCTGCAGAATTGTAGTAAATTCTGTAGAGCCCAGATGTCAATTGGCAAAGAGTTCCACCAAGTCAGAACCAGGACAATGAAAGCCCTGGCTCTAGCTGAGGGCAGCCGGACACTCTTTGGGCCAGGGACCGCCAGAAGATTTTTTTTTTTTTTGCCTGAGTGCAACACTTTCTGGGGGACATACCAGGAGAGGCAGTCCTGAAGGTGCATTGGTCCCTGACCATTAAGGACCTTAAAGTTCAAAAACAGAACCTTGAATCTGACTCGGTGCTCAATCTGGAGCCAATGCAGCTGGCAAAGCACAAGTCCTATGTGCACTGTTAACTGTTTCCCATAAGAACCCAAGGCACTGCATTCTGGACCAGTTGTAACCTCCAGGTCAGCTTCAAGGCTAGGCCCATGTAGAGTGACTTACAGTAGTCTAACCTAGAGGTGACCATTGCATATGGTTTTGAATACATTGAAATGGATGGGGATTTTTAATGTTTCTATTGTCTTTTATTGTATAGAAATGTAATAAAAATGTCCTAGGACTGCAGTCCCATGTACTCTTTACTTGGGAAAAGATTTGCTTCCAGGTAAACATACAGAGTTTTATTCTTTAAGGCATGATGCAGTCAAGGCACCACTGGCCCGCTTTCTTTCTTAGCAAATATGCTCTGGAAACATATCAAAGTTTCAGCATATTGGTTCATGCAGATGGTTTAATTGAACTGCCAGTATGAAACCCACAAGTTAATTGAAAAATTTCTAGTAACTGAGTAGCTGAACAAAATGTTTTTATAGCCTGACCCTTCCTTACCATCTAACTGCAAAGCAAAAGCATTTTTCTTTTACCAGACATAAGTTTTTTCCACTTGTGTTATTTTAGTCAGTTATGTGCCCCTACTGTGTCTTCCTCCCCTTTTCTACAGCTGTTTTGCTCCCTCTAGTGGTCGCTTTGATCTTTCATAGGTATTTCTCCTTTTTTATGAGCTGCTTGTAAAAAAAAAAGGAGACATACCTATGAAAGATCAAAGTGACCACTAGAGGGAGGAAAGCATGTGCAGGGAAGGGAAAAGGCACGGTACGGGCACAAAACTGACTGAAGATGTATTGGCTAGATTGGGCGTCCTGACGTTTGAAAGAAATGGCCTTTGCACTGGCTTCATTTGGCTTAATCATTTTGTTTACGTCCTTTAATAAAGTTGTAGCTTATCTAAACCTAGTCCTGCAGTATTTCTTCTACCTACTTTGGCAAATGCCTCTCCCAAAACAGTTCTTCTTCTTCTCCTCTCTTTCCTGTTGCATGATCACATATTATCTTTTTGTCTCCCACCAGAGTATGGTGGTTGACTATTGTTCAGAATTTTACGCCTCTGTCCATCAGATGGCAGATTAGGTTTGCCACTTGATTTTCTAGCATAACATGGGACCATGAAGGATGGTGTAAAGTCTCAGATTGTGTGTAACTCAACATTTTAGCTGAGAAATAGTGAATCCAAATTATTTTCACAAAGATTTCTACTATGGGATGGGAAGGCTTAGTAAAGTGATTGGTCTCACTTTATGCTGAGTGAACATATCTGAAAGCCTCCAGACATAAGTGGTATGACCTGAATTCCTTTTACATTGGAATTTGTTTCATTCCTGTGTAGGAATGAGTGGCTGAAAACTTATGTGCTTTGGATGTAATAATAGGTTAGTCTTGATGGTAATGGCAGAGTCCTAATAGCAGCATTGGAATTCAAATATCAGGACCATATCAAAGAGAAAATTGGCTGACTGTCCACACACCTGGAAGCAAGCTATAGTTGTGAAAAATATCCATATGTCTGTCAGTGAAGTTATGGTGTCACGTCACAATCAAAGTTACCTTGGCACAGGTTACTGGACTATGTGCAACAAATGTGAAAGCAGCTGCAGAAGATCAGAGGTAAGTGGCTAAAGGAACAGGAAGACAGTCAAGAGGAGAGCTGAGGAGTCATGAAGCCACAAACCATAACCAATGGAAATCCTGGTCTGCACATTCTCCGGAATCATAAAGGCTGAAAATATACTATGTAAATAAAACCATATTCCATGGATGCTATATTTTTTTTCCAGACAAAATGTCCTATAACCCCTGAAGATCCATCACCCTTACTGATTTATAGGCTAACTTCATTCATAAGGGAAACAATGTAAAACTGCTGCTATTTGGGGAGAATTTACTATGACATTTATAATAAAATAACATTGAGAATATATGATTCATAGTTTTAATTACTCAATCACACATGGATATCCCTTCAGCTGTAGATGGTGGAATTTGATAATTACACAGGTTACTTTCCCCTACTGGCAATGGAATAGCCCTCCTTGTGTACACTGGGATACATCAGTGGCCATTTTTGTATTTCCAATGGATCTTCAGGTTATTTATTACACAATTATTTATCATTGGCTCTGTTTCTGTTTCTCTCCTTGGCTCTGACTTCCCCACTTGCTGCTGCTTGCTTCAGTTCACTTCTCCCATCATGTTCTCCTCCTCCTGGTGGTTGTAGCTGTTAGGACGACACAAACACCACACAAACTCCAGATTTCATCAGCATTTTGTGGGAGATACCCCACATTCTTTTCTTTATTTTAAAGAACTCTATCAATACTGGGGTCAGACCTTGGCTATTAGGTACAGTGATTAAAATTCTATTAAAATCTGTCAAAAAGGACTACATAATACAAAGGCTGTGTTTTCTAAGGAAAACCAAAAATAACAAGGTGACATACACTTCACATGAAGGGGGAAATCGTAACCCTTCTAACTTGAGAAGGGACATTATCCTGAAGAAGAACATTTGCCAAAACCCTGGAAGCCCCTTTGTATCTTTCAAATGTAAAGCATATCTCTAATTTTGCAGTTGGTTTGCTGCAACACATTACATAGGGAAGATTTGCTGATAGTCTGTATGAAGATGGCTATAAGAACATAAGAACATAAGAGAAGCCAATGTTGAATCAGGCTAACAGCCCATCTAGTCCAACACTCTGTCACACAGTGGCCAAAAATACCAGGTGCCATCAGGAGGTCCAGCAGTGGGGCCATGACACTAGAAGCCCTCCCAGGTTGTTTGTTGGGTCTCCAACCTCAGAAGAACAGCTATTGGTAAATTAACATTTACCTCCTTCTGAGCACATGGGTGTCTGCTCTCGACTTTCTTCCCTCGTTTATCTTCTGTATAGCAGTGGTTATTTATATATTTTTAACTTTTTAAAGTTTCTAGTACTTCACATCACCAGGAAGCACTGGAAGCACACATTCAGTATCAGTCACATCAGATACTCAGTCTTTTTTTGTGACAATATTCTTCCTATTCTCTGCTGCTTCCAAGATTCATTTTTTCCATCTAAGTTTGTAGTAGGTTTTTAATCATTTCCAACTCTATAGATAATGTGCTTGCTTTAATCAACATGGCATTTTTTTTCTTCTGACTTCCTAGGAATTGCAATTCTTCTCACCACATGATCTGCCATGGTCTCAGTGCATTTCAATCAGATTTCAATTTGAAAAACTGAGGACAAGAGATTCCTGAGCTTGGCTGCAAATACAATGACACAACAAAAACATCAAATCCATAAAACTAAAGTGAAACAAACAACCAGTGATTAAAATAATGCACAGTAAATAAAAAGTAGAGAAATTGAGTAGCTCAATGACTTTACTTATTTATCTATTAAAATAAGCCAGCAGTAAGTTGCAGGGCCATGGTCAGTTGAGGACAGAACATACGGAAGAAAAACACAACTTGACGAAACATTTTGTGAAAGAAAATGGCCACAGCACAGCTTTATTGTGAACAAACCAAGGAGCATTGGTGCTGTGTGGGGACAGATCCAACATTGAACAACCTGCCTGTTGCCTGATAAATGCATTCCCCCCAGCCTGCTTGCTGGGGGGGGACACCAAGGAGTGGCAATCCAGTGGGGATCACACGGGCGCCAACCCCTAAGTGGTTCTGTCAGAAATGCTTCTTTAATGTTTCTCACTGAATCCATTGTTATGTGTTCCCTACCCTGCTTTGATGCTTTGCGCTTGCGTAGCTATGCAGGCAGAAACGTGGGAGCTTCTTCCCTGCCGCTTTTCCTTATCACGGTGGCCTTGAATGTAGGCTTTGGGCTATTCTCGTTTTCCTGAGAATTTTCCACTCCTGGGAAGGCAGAGGGAGGGGGGGAGTAGTCTCCCGCTCATGAAGTATATCTCCCGCCGGGAGTTTCCCGCACGCGCGCTCATGTTTCATTTGCTAGGCGCTTTTTTGCATCACACTATAAATTAGCTTGCATTGCTTCGCCCCCCATTCCTGACAATGACCTCCTACTGTGGGTTTTAGCAAGATTATCCAATAAAACCTTTCTTTGCATAAGAATGCCTGGATCCACTTGTTATTGAACCTGACAGATATTGTCAGGAATCTCATCATTTCCCCACCTTCGGTTTCTGCCGTCTACCACGATGAGCGGAGCTGGGGGGGGAACCTCTGGCGCAGTCCCAGTGACTACCACCTCGGGAGCCACGGCCCCGGTTACCACCGTGGCAACTCCAGTGATCACCACCCTGACTACCACCGTTGTTCCAGTGACTACAACTTCGGTAGTGGCAGTGCCTACCCCGCAGTCAGCGGCAGGATTAGTCTCCCCTCCATCGATCAGCACAGTGGGAGCTTCGTACACTCTCCCAATCTATAGCCCGGCTGGGCCAACGCAGAGTCAGGGGGAGCCATTCCACGAGCCTATGTGCCGGGGGCCCCAACACCGTGGGACAAAGGGGTCACCTACCGCAGGTCGCGCGATTGGACTAAGAACTTGTTGGACACTACCCAGACGACCTGGTCTATGCCGGGGAGCCAGAGCCGGGACAGCCTGTTGGATCCCAGAGGGAGTTTCGGACTACCCCAGGGACGGATGTCTCGAGGATCTCCCAGAACAGGGTCCGGTTCCAATCCAGAGGCTCGCATAGACTCGATTCAAGAGGATACCCGATGTTTGGTACGGGACATGGGCAAATTAATGCAATCCCTACCACAGATGATGGATCAAGCAATTAGAGCCCATCCGCTGATGCAACCAAGACCAGCGCCAGCGCCTGCACCACCGGTGGCACCGGTACAACCACCTCCTGCTCCACCGGCCCCACCCCCACCAGCCGGTCCAGTACCAGGACCTGGGCCAGGACCGCCAGTACCTATCCAGCCACCAGCTGTGCCTCCGCCTCAACCCCCTGCCCCAGCCCCCTTCCTGCAGCCGGCTCCTGCACCGATCATGGCCCCTGCTCCTCCAGTGATCCGCCCCAAGGACATGCTGGAGATCACTTTCGACGGGGATCCTGAAACTGTGTCTTTTTTCATATTGCAAGTAGGGAAATTTGTGCAGAGATGGGGCTATGTGTTCCCGGATGAGGAGCAACAGGTGGAGTTTATTGCTTCAAGGTTCCGGGGAAGTGCTACCAGCTGGTACGTAGCCCTTCATGATCTGGAAGCAGCGGAACTGGGGAATGTCGATGACTTCATGTGGGCTTTGAGGAACCGTTTTGAGGATCCGGGGCGGCCCAGAAGGCAGAAGCCTTCCTTCGCACTTTCAGACAAGGGAAACTCACCATGCGAGAATATTCAAGGGAGTTTCAAAGACATGCAGTGAAAATTCGAGACTGGACTGATGCGGTGCTGGCTCAACAATATCGAATGGGACTAGCAGTAGATGTCCGCAACAATGTGCTCAGCTCTCAACAGCCTCGCACTCTCCAAGGTTGGATGGAGGAGGCCGAAAAAGCTGAAAGCTGCTTGCGTGTCATGAAATTGGACCTATCTCTGGGTAATAACCGCCCGAGCCTCTCGGCAGGACAAACCAGACCCAGACCAACCTCCATCCAGAGCGGGGTGAGAGATCAGCGCATGCGACAGGGCCTTTGTCTGCGGTGTGGAGAGAAGGGGCACTTCGCCTCATCCTGTCCCAGAGGGGATCCCAACAGAGCCCTACCACAAGAGGAGCCCAGACGATGGCCAACCCCTACTCCAAGAAAGGGAACAGCGAAACCACGCAGCACACGAGCCCTTTTTGCCAACCCCGACCAAGCGGATACCATGATGCTGGAGGAGGAGAGTGAGATGCAGGGAAACGAATTGGTCCTGTTTGTGAATGGCGCTACACAACAGGACCCGATCCCTGAGGCGCCTAAACTGGTGAGCAATTACCCCTCTCTCTTCTTTGTGACTGTACTTGTGATGAATCCAGCGATGATGACCCATATCAGGGTGCGAGCCCTCATTGACTCGGGGTGCGGGAGGGATTTGATAAACCCATCTATGGTTATGGGACTGGAAGCAACCGTTGTCAATCTAAAAGACCCAATAACTTTTAATCAAATGGATGGGTCACCGATGAAAGAACCATGTCGATTTGAAACTATTCCTTTGAGAGTAGGCATTGGTGAACACTGGGAGCTACGCTCGTTTGTAATAGCCCCTCAAGCCCAGTTCCCATTAGTGTTGGGTAGCCCATGGTTACATGGTCACGATCCTTATATACTTTGGGAGGAGGGGAGCGTACGTTTTATCTCCCCGAAATGTGCAGAGCATAAATGGGACCCAGGGTGGGGAAAAACCCCATGCAATGAACCTCCACGGGCTTGCCTAGCCACGGAGGACCTTAATCGCATCCCCAAAGAATACCGGTACCTAACCAGGGTGTTTGAGGAGGAGGAAGCGGACGAACTACCCCCCCACCGTAACTCCGACTGTGCAATTGAAATCCTTCCCGGCCATAAATTACCAAAAGGAAAAATTTATGCCATGAGTCCCATAGAAAAGGAAGAACTACACCGATTTATCGATAAGAATCTGGCCCGTGGATTTATTAGGCCAGCATCGTCCCCTTTTGCAGCACCCGTGTTGTTTTGTAAAAAAAAAAAGATGGGGGGCTCAGGCTGTGCACGGACTATAGGGGTCTCAATGCAGTTTCTACAACCAATGCCTACCCAATGCCCCTCATCAAGGACTTGTTGGCAGAGGTGGCAAAGGGAAAAGTGTTTTCTAAACTGGATTTACGTGATGCTTATTTTCGGGTCCGTATTAGACCGGGGGATGAACATAAGACTGCATTTAATACCCCGCTGGGGCAATTTGAGTATTGGGTTATGCCCTTCGGATTACAGGGGGCACCCGGAGTCTTCATGAACTTGATCAATGAGGTGTTACACCCCTACTTATTCAAAGGGGTGGTTGTTTACTTGGATGATATCTTGGTCTACACCCCAGATCAAAAATCCCACACCATGCTCATGCGGGAAGTATTGGAAACATTGTTAGAACACAAACTGTTTGTTAAGCTGTCAAAATGCGAATTCCACCAGGAGTGCATTGACTTTCTCGGGTACCGCATATCCTCCGCTGGATTAGAAATGGACCCAAAAAAGGTCCAAGATGTGTTGGACTGGGAACCCCCAAAACCAGGTGGCAGCTCCAAAGTTTTCTCGGTTTCGCCAATTTTTACCGTCAATTCCTGCCTCATTTTGCCCAGGTGACCCTCCCCCTCACAGACCTTCTGAAGACTAAAGGGAGAGGGGCTAAAGCTTCCATGCCTGGGTCCCCTTTGAATTGGACTCCCCAATGTCAGGGAGCATTTGAACAACTTAAGCAGTTATTCACGTCTGAACCCATATTAGCACACCCCGATGAAACAAAAAAAATTGTGGTCCAAGTAGACGCATCGGATACCGCCATGGGGGGGGGGTGATTTTGCAAGAAAATACGCAGGGGCAGCTACAACCCCTTGCTTATGTGTCCAAAAAGTTTAATGATACGGAGAGATTTTGGCCCATTTGGGATAAAGAAGCGGCCTCTATACGCTTAGCGTTAATCACCTGGAGGCACTGGTTGGAGGGGTCCCGGGTACCTTTTGAAATCTGGACTGACCACAAGAATCTTGAGGTGCTGCGCAAGCCTCGGAATCTAAATGCAAAACAATTCCGGTGGGCTGAGTTTTTCTCCAAATTTCAATTCACCCTCCACCATTTTCCAGGTAAATCTAATCATCTGGCTGATGCTCTCTCCCGCCTTCCCCAACACCTTTGTAAGAGGACAGAAATAAGCGAGTCTATGTTCACCCCAGAACAACTGGTTGGGGCAGTAGTAACCCGAAAAACCCGGCAAGCACAATCGTTGACCCCAAGCCTTGGCACGACATGGGAAAAGCAATTTGCCACTGACATTACTAAACCAGAAGCAGCTGACTTAAAAGCTCGGGGAGACGTAGAATGTAGCACAAATGGCTGCTGGTATAAGGGAAATAAAATCTTTGTTCCAGAAGCTACCCGGGCCCAAGTATTGCAATCAGCTCATGACTCCAAATCTGCTGGGCATTTCGGGTATGTAAAGTCACTGCACCTACTGCAACGCAGCTTCTGGTGGCCCCGAATGAAATGGGATTTATCCCTCTATATACAATCCTGTCCTACATGCAATCGTTGCAAGACTAGACCAGGGAAACCTCCGGGTCTTCTACAGCCTTTGCCCACCCCGAGCCGACCCTGGGAAGTAATCTCCATGGACTTTATCACTGATCTTCCCCCCAGCAAACATATGACGGTCATTTGGGTGGTAGTAGACTTGTTTTCTAAGCAGGCTCACTTTATACCATTTGCTAGCCTGCCAACGGCCAAAGTCCTTGCCAAAGCCTTCCTTCAGTACATTGCCAGGCTACATACATTACCGCTCAAAATAATCTCCGATAGGGGAGTTCAATTTGTTTCAAAACTGTGGTCGGAATTAATGACTCTTATGGGTATTGAACGCGCTCTCAGTAGTGCCTATCACCCAGAAACCGATGGGCAAACAGAAAGAGTAAACCAAACCTTAGAGCAATACCTAAGATGTTTCACTAACTACCAACAAGACAATTGGGTAGATTTATTACCACTAGCAGAATTTGCGTATAACAATTCATGGCATGCTTCCACGAATATGTCTCCCTTCAAAGCTGCCATGGGTTATGACAGCCCCCCTCTTCCGTTTTTGAAGCCCGGCGAGGCTGGTGGGAAAGCCACAACATGGTGCAAAACTTTCCAAGAGTCTTGGCCCCTAATCATTGAGACTTTAAACGAGGCCAAGGCACAATACAAAAAGCAAGCAGACAAAAAGAGGGCGGGTGGCTGGAATCTACAACCGGGAGACCAGGTCTACCTCTCCACCAAAAATTTAAGGCTGGCACAACAATCCCGAAAACTTGCTTGGAAATATATTGGTCCATTCAAAGTAGTGTGATGTATAAATCAAGTGACTGTGCAACTGGGTTTACCTAAATCTCTTAAAGCAATACATCCAATTTTCCATTACAGCCTCCTCAAGCCAGCAGTACCCCCGACTAAGTGGCATCCTGAGCTTCCAGCACCCCCCCCCCACTGATGGTCGATGATGAGGAACACTATGAAATTGCTGACATTTTGGACTCTAAGATCCTTCATGGACAACTGCTGTACCTTATTGAATGGGTACACTTTGGGCCTCAACACAGGGAGTGAGTGAAAGTGTCTGATATCAATGCACCTGATCACCTGAAGGCGTTTCACACCCGCTACCCAAATAAACCTGGGGGCCCTTCATTCTCTCCTTCCTGAGTGGTGGGTGGGTGGTATTTTGGGAAGGGCAGAATGTCAGAAATGCTTCTTTAATGTTTCTCACTGAATCCATTGTTATGTGTTCCCTACCCTGCTTTGATGCTTTGCGCTTGCGTAGCTATGCAGGCAGAAACATGGGAGCTTCTTCCCTGCCGCTTTTCCTTATCACGGTGGCCTTGAATGTAGGCTTTGGGCTATTCTCGTGTTGCTGAGAATTTTCCACTCCTGGGAAGGCAGAGGGAGGGGGGGAGTAGTCTCCCGCTCATGAAGTATATCTCCCGCCGGGAGTTTCCCACGCGCGCGCTCATGTTTCATTTGCTAGGCGCTTTTTTGCATCACACTATAAATTAGCTTGCATTGCTTCGCCCCCCATTCCTGACAATGACCTCCTACTGTGGGTTTTAGCAAGATTATCCAATAAAACTTTTCTTTGCATAAGAATGCCTGGATCCACTTGTTATTGAGCCTGACAGGTTCCCTTGCCACCTGGTGGTGAGAGCCAGATGACAGCCCCTGAGCTGGGCATGCCACTGAATGGCTCTACCCCCAAGAGCCCTTAAAGGAGTCCTCGAATGGAGGGGGTATGGACCCAGCCCTCCCAAAATGGATTCATCCCAAAGCCCAAACTGCCAAAGCTGTGACAAGTACAAAATACAGTATAACAAAACCAAAAAGTACAATGAGAAATTGAGGGATGGTGCATGGAAGCAGGGTGAAATCAGGAAGCAGGGCGAAGCACCCTGCTGTGGCTATTTAAATAGCCATTGGAGAACTTGCTGCAGCACTTGCATCATAGCTGCTCCGCCCTGAGTGGTCTCTGCTCAGGGGATGTCACTGGTGATGCGGCTGGCCAGCCTGGACTCATTGCTAGACACAGACCTCCCAGACTAGCCAGATAGTACATGTGGCTGCCAGCAGCCATTGGACATCTTCCCCAATTTGTCTCCAGGCCCAGGCTGCAAAATCTGGCACCTGGCAAGTCGGGTTTGGTGCTTGCGGGCCCATGGCCTATTGAGGAGAGAGCATGTGGAAGAAAAATACAACACAACAAAACATTTTGTGGACAAAACTGGCCACAGCTTTTATGGGAACAAACCAAGGAGCATTGATGCAGCATAGGGATGGATATGACATTGAACAACTTTCCTGTTGCCCAATAAACCCATCCCCCCAGACATGTGGGGGGGGGACTGAGGAGAGGGAACCACAATGCAGTGGGGACCACAAGGGTACCAGCCCCTTAGTGGTACCCTAGCCATCTGGTGGTGAAACCTCTGAGCTGGGCATGCTGCTGAATGACTCTACCCCCAAAACCCTTAAGGGAAACACCAAATTTGGGTGTGGGCTTACAGGCCCAGCCCTCCAATGGATCCATCCCAATGCCAAACTGCCACAAAAACAGAGGAAGGGAAATCCCCCCCTGCTCCCATCAATGCTGTTAAGTCTGTAACCAACAAAGCAGGCCATCGTGAATACCGTGGTGCCACGTGTCCATTCCCCACTCTGAGAGGTGAACACCATCATCCCTAAACAAAGCTGTTTGACAGAATGAAATGTCCACATGTCTAATAATAAGTCCTCCAAAAGATTTGATAAGCTTCCCTGTCAAACTGCAGACCTTTTTCTTGGCTAGATCAACTTTGTCAGGTATAATGGCACCCCTTCACTCGCAATGCTCTAGCAGCTCAGACCAAAATAGCCTGGTGTCCATTACATGCAAAATGAGGACCTAAACATCTAGAGTTATGGAGTGTGGCAGCAGACCACCTTTTAGAGCGATTAAACAATTTTCTCCTAGCTGAATTATGATTGCATTGGGAGGGTGGAGATGGTGTCTAACAGAGAAGTCCAGAGCAGTCAATTGTTTGCAGCCAATCATCCATTCCCAATGCTTCTCCCTAACCAGAAGAAGAGGCATATTTTCCAACCCAAAGTACAATGCAGTGCCCTATAATCCAAACCATTCTCTGCAAGCCTGTAGAAACTAAAAATAGACAAATTAATAAACTCAAGATATAGTTCTCATTGCTGGCAAGGATGTGGAGGGGAAGGAACATACATTCATTATTGGTGGTTTTGCCCAATAGTTCTTAAGTTTTGGAAAGATATTGTGCAACAAATAACTTATATTACTGAACATACAATTCCTTTTACAATACACTCAATACTGTTGAACGTTTGGCCTGACTTAGACATTCCTGACATACAAAAAAAAATAATTGCAACACTATTATTGGTAGCTAAAAAATAATTGCCTCTCTTGGAAGGCCTCCCAGCTACCTGGGGTAAAGGAGTGGTATATGTGTCTGCGGGACTATATAATTTTTGATAAAATAGCAGATGTTAAGAGGTCAAATGAGTATCCTATGGTTGAGTTAAACTTCCTGAATAAGTCATACCCAGTATTGGAAAAACTATTAAAGAATATAGGTTCCCTGTATTGCTTTAGCAATCATCGTTATTTCAAATTTATTTTGTAAATGTAATAAGTTTTGTATAAGGTAGCATTGAAGTCTGCCTTGTAATATAGGTATTTCAACTCTATTGTTGATATTTTGTTACTGGTTAATATTTTGTCACTGAATGATCTTATTTTTGAACATTTTTTCTTTAAAAAAAAATAAAAAATAGACAAATTAACACTCCGTTGGGCTGAGGACATATATAAGTCTGATATGCTGTGGAGCACCAGTGACCAATGGCTCTGATTTTTTCAGGTGGCAGCCCAGTCATGGAAGTCACTTTGGCAGTACCACTCATGTGAAATGAGTGAATGCCATAGTCAGCGGGGGAGATACCCCGGCCAGGCAGGTACCTGTACATGATGCTGGATAATTGAAATTGCAAGACAGGCACCATCCATGTGGATGACAAAGGGACTGGGGGAGACAGGTCTCAAGGCCAAGTAGTCTGCTGTGGATTGAACCAGACAGGACAGCCCAGTGAGACCAGAATGAAGCAAGATGCAGAAACCTTTGCCATGTTGATCAATCAAGATATTGAGTTTGGAGCCCTGGAGTGAGATATCCTGGACAGCCAGGGGCCTGCTAGAGTTAGTGTGCTGAGAAGACTCTAAAAAGATCACTGCAATGAAAGGCCCCATAAAAGGCCATTGTGAAGGTTGTTTTGGCCTCAAAGGTGGCCTCAAAGGAGGACCAATAAACCCATGGCAAGAGGTGAATGATATGCTCCAGGACCCCCATACTGATGGGCTTATGTGAATCAGATACCATTGGAGAAGCTCTCCTCCAGCCTTCAATTGCCTGCTGAGCAATAAACAAGTTACAGGGGTCAGGGAAGCCCAAAGCTTTGCTATAAAAGGATATTGCCTCAAGGTGTAAGGTCATTGTTCTGGATATGAGGTTGCGTTCTCTAATGGAGAAGAAGTGCCTCGGAAACTGGGAAGGTTGTAATAAGGCCCAAATATGCCAGAAAAGACAAGAAGAAAGAGATAGCATGGTCATAAGACCTGTGGGTAGAAGGGGTGAGGGAATCCAATACTTCTCAAGGTTCCTTGGTTCTTCTGAAAATCAGTCTGGGTATGCTGTGCTTGAGGAGCCAAAGCCTGGAACCTCTGCTCCTGAAATCAAGACAACGCATCTGCAATGTCATTACTGACACCTGCAGCATATTTTGCTGAAAAGAAGATGTTACACACAAGGCAAGCAAGAACAAACCTCTGCACCAGGCACATGACCTGCGCAGAGTGAGATGACTGCCAATTGACAATGCTGAATATGGCCTGGTCATCACACCAAAACATGATGCTTTTATTACAGAAATCATACCCCCAAATTACAACTACCACCAATATTGGAAAAAAATCAAGGAATGTAAGTTTCTTGAGAATGCCAGTTCCATCCCAATGTGAAGGCCAACACTACATACACCAATGTCCCACAAAGTAAACTCCCAACCCCAAGCTGCCAGCCACATCAGAATGGACCTGTAATGTGTCACCAGATCACTGCCCCATTAAAGTTGGCCAGGAAGTCAACCCATGCACACAAATCCTCCCTAATACCTGGGTGATTCTAAAATGGTGATGAGGAACAGAAATGCTGGCAGTAGACTACACTAAATGGGCACAAAATGCACACATGGAGATAACTACCCTGCAAATTGAATTCAGGTGACCTAGGAGAGCCTGACTTTCTTTAAGAATGCTTTCTTTCTTCTCGATGACCTGGAGCAGTAAAACCCTGCATATGGACAGTTTATTGTCAGGTAATCAGGAAATGCCTTGGATGGAATCAAGTAGAATGCCCAGGTAAGTGAGCTATCTAGCAATGCCCTCTGTTATGCCTTGGGTCAATGGGACCCTGAGCTCAGATGCCAGACTCTGAATTGTGGCCAAACAATTTGCACAGTCGGGAGTCCCATGAATAAGAAATCATCCAGGTAATGTGTAATGTGGGGACTGACTGGCCCTTGACCACCCATTCCAAAAATGTGCTGAAGGCCTCAAAACCAGTGAAGATTCATGGTCTCTTGCCTTCTGTCAAGAATTATGATGCTTGTTGCATCTCTTCTTTCTTGGTGGCTGGCTCTGCAAAGTGCCATCCCTGGAGTCACAGGATGAGCTGGATTCTGCCAGGGAGTGGGGCCTCCTACCCTTGCCTCGGGATCTGGTAGGGGTAGAAGGTTCAGGGGCCGTAGAGACCAAGCCCAGCTGAAAATGCTCAGGTAATCACTCCAATGTCTGGGCAATCCCTAAGAGAATGGCTGAATTGTCTGGTGCAGAAGCTTGGGGTTGGTGGCTGTTGAGCACTTTGTGCTCTTTATAATCTCTGCTGCTGCTGCTGCTGCTTCGAAAAATTTCAATATCATTTTTTTGTTTATTTCTGTCAATTTTATAGCCTACTATGGATCCAAATTCTTCAATATGTTCAATTACATATTGCAATGCTTTCTGGGGAATCAAGAATGTTAGGACCATGTCATCTGCATAACTTTTCATTTTGATCTCTACATCATCCACTTTTAATCCTTTTTCTGTTAATTTCTATTACTAGTATAAATAATACAGGGAATAAAGGTCATCCCTGACATGTTCCTTTTTCAATTGAAATTGCTTCTGTTAGTTTCCCATTAATTAAGATCTTTGCTTGTTCTGAGTATATTTCGTGCATCCAGCTCCAAAATGCAGTACCACAGCCCATATTTTGTAATACATTCAGTAAGAAAGGCCATATTAAGTTGTCAAACACTTTCTCTGCATCTAGAAATAGAAACACTGCTTTCTTTCTCTTCTTATTCACAAATTCAGTTGCATCTATTATAAATTGTATATTATCTTTCCTGTACCTCTTTGGTACAAAACGTATTTGGTCAGAATGTATTAAATTTGGCACACATTTTCTTAATCTTTCTGCCATTATTGTGGCAATTTTTTTGTAGCCTACATTCAACAGAGAAAAAAAGACTGTGGCAATGATGCATTAGTGTCATATATGCCTCTTGCCACGTCCAGGGTATTGTCTTTTTCCCTTTATCTCTCTCATAACATTTTGTAATGCTATTATTAATACTTCTTCAAGATGTTTGTAATACATTGCTGTCAACCCGTTGGTTCCCGGTGCTTTATCCTTCTTCATATTCTTTATTGCTTGTGAGATTTCTTGATTTGTTACTGTTTGATTCAATATTTTTCTATGTTCTGAAATAAACTTTGCAGTTGGGATGTCTTTTAATATTCTTTCTTCCAAAACAAACTTCTTTGTGTATAATCCTGAGAGAATACTGATAAATTATCCCTGTATTTTTTTCTGCATATGTAATTTGGTGTCCTTTCTTCACACTGCTATTACTTTTTTTCTTTCTTTCCTGAGACAATATGCCAGATATCTGCCAGATTTATTTGCATGTTCAAAATATCTTTGTTTTATTTTTTTTCTGTACCTCTTCTACTTCTAACATGTCTAATTGGTATTTCAGTTGTTTAATATCTGCTAGTGTTTTTATGGTGATTGTTTTTATTTACTTGTTCCAATCTCTTAATTTTCCAAGTTGTTATTTTAGTTTGTTCTAATCTTTCTTGCTTCTTAGCAGCATCTGCTAGTAGAATTCCTCTGATAAAAGCTTTACTTGCTTCCCAAGTTGTAGCTGGAGACATTCCTTCTGCTTTGTTTATTTATTTTTTTAAAAAAAACCTCTTCCAAATCTTTTTAAAACTTATTTACTTCATCTTCTTGTAGTAAAAGAGTATAATTTAATCTCCACCATCTTCTTGATTCTCTGTTCCATAGCAAGACTACTTCTATGGGATTATGGTCTCCAAATATCTTTGTTTGAATCTCTCCTTTTTCTAAATTCATTGTCAAACTTTTTGATATCCAACACATGTCTATTTTTGAGTATGTTTGATGTCCATCTGAAAAGAAGTTTAAATGTCTGCCCTTTGGATGTTTGGTCCTCCAGGAATCTTCTAATTCCAGCATTTCCATGTATTGAAGTACATTATTAGGTAATTTTCCACCTTTCATATTCCTTGATCTGTCTTTTCTTGAGCCTAGTACTATGTTGATATTTCCAAGAATCATCTTGGAAATCTAGCATAGTTCGGAATTTTTTTAAAAAAAACCCCAAACTTTGGCCTCATTTGGTGTATATATTGTTGCTATTGTGCTTATTTTGCCTTCTTGGCAAATTAGGTATCTTCCATCTGAGTCTCTTGATTCTTCTAATACTTTGTTTTAAAATGTAAATGGCTACTCCACCTTTTTTATTTTGTGCTGAAGCAAAATATGCTTTGCCTAATTTTTTATTGTTTAAAATATGTTCATATTCTTTATATGAGTTTCTTCTAGGAATAATATATCAATGTTATATTTTTTCAGTTGATTGAAGATTTTTGTGCCTTTTGAAGGAGAATTCAGAATTGATATTTATTGATACAATTTTAAATTTATCCAATTTGCCTTGATATTGCTACATCCAACTTATTATTTTCGATGCCTGCTTCTTCTTTGGAGTTTTTTGTCTAAGAAATTTTATTTGAGCTACTAGCAGATTGCTTTGAATTACTAAGAGATTCTCCTTTTGTTCCTCTATGTAAGTCCTCCACTTGCAGTTCCTCGGCTAATTTCTTGGCTTGTTCCTCTGTTGTGATTATTTTTTCTTCTTTTTGGTAAAAATTGCAAATGGTATTTCCCAATGAAATTTATTTCTTTTGTAACATCTGTCTCAAAACATTGAAGCCTTTCCTTTTTTTTAACACACTTTTTGGTAAATCCTGAAAGATTTGCACTTCTTTTCCTGCAAACCTGAATGATGATTCCCTTTGGTTCTTTAATACTGTGTCTTGTGTTTTCTTGTAAGTGAATCAAACCAGTATATCTTGAGGTGACTTATTCTTGAATGCAAATCTTGAATTCACTCTAAAAATCTGGTCAATGTCAGGAAAATTTTCCTCTACCTTCAAATAATTCTGAAGTAAATAATGAAAGCTTCCCCCCCAAATTTGGCCTTCTAAAATTCTCTGGGATTCCTCTAAAATGCAGATTATCAGATCCTCATTGATATTCCAGGATTTCAGTTCTTTATTCTGCCTTTTCAAACTGAAGATCCTGCCTTTCTAAATGTGTGTCATTATCTTTTTGTTTATCTTTGATTTTTATAATTTCTTGTGCTTGTTCTTGTAATTTTAAATTAATTTCTGATGGTCCAGCCAATATCTCTTGACACATTTCTTGAATGTTGTTCTGGGTTCTTTCCTCAGATTCTTGAATATTTCTCTGAATACTCTGGATATTCTTTAAAGTTCTTTTCTAAAATCTTGAATGGTCTTTTGAGTTCTTTCTGCAAATTGTTGCATTTGGTGCTCCAATAGTCACAATAATTTTTCCACCATTTCTTCAGTTCACATCTGTTTTATCTGTACTCCTTTTTTCTTTGTCTCTTTGATGTGTTCCTGTTGCCATTTTCCTTCTTCCTCTTCTGTTTTTCAAAAATTTTGCACACACATTCCATATATTATTTCCATAAACCAAAAAAAATAAATAAAAAATATATTATTTCCATATACTGTTTTCTATGCATATATCAAATGAACAACAACCAAAGTTTATACTACTTAAATAACTCAACTAAAGTATATGTCCATTAGAATAAAAATGATATTCTCTACTGTTCTTACAAAATATGGCTAAATCTAGCAGGTAATGAATGTTCTGAATAAATATATAGTATAGATGTGAAAGGTAGCTTATCTTCTAATCATTCTAATCATTAAATCACAAACATTTATCACCAACATAACATTTTTTCTATTAAAATTATACTAAAGGAGGGGGAGAGGTGATAAATGAGAAGGAGGAGGGGAAGGAGAAGGGGGGGAAACAAGGAAATAGAAAGAAGCAGCCTCTTAGCTCTGTTTCCCTTTACACTGATTCATCTAAGGTCTTTAGAAAAAACAACAATAATGTTTTCATGTTGTTTTTCATTCTGGGAAATTTTGCATGTCCAAATAGGAAAATATATAACAGAGGAAAATAAATCTTATCTTTCTGATGAGCTGACTGTGTAGTGAAACTGAGTTTTATTACTCCCCGCTGTGTCATGTCACAGCTGAAACAGTGAACGCTTCAAACAAACATCTTTCATCAAAGATTTTTTTTTAAAAAAATAATAAGAAAGAGTAAAAGTAAAAATGAAAATAACCAATTATATATTCCACAAAGTAAATAATATTTAAAAAGAGCTTCACTTAATATTTTTGCTCTGTTTTTGAAGCTGAGATTTTCTTGGAAAGCAGCCAAGTGCCATTCTGCCAAAATAAAGTTCTTTAAAACTGTCTTGTTTTAAAACTGTCTTCTGCTGAATAGCTGTAATTAAAGATCAAAGCTTATAAAAAGCCTTGCTCCAAAAGCCATAATTTTTTAATGAGGTTCCCTCTTACCTCTATATATTGGAAGCTGACTTCAAATGCTGCTGGAAGACTGACAGTCATTTCAATTACGATTGCAGTTCTGGGAGTCCAAAAAATATCCAAAATATCACAGTTCTGGAAGTCCAAAAGATTGCAAAGATTACTGAATCCAGATTAGTTTTTTTTTTTTGGGGGGGGAATAAATTGAAAAAGATTGGTTGGGGTCAGCTGATCGTATTGGCAAAAAGCCCTCCTTAGCTCAACTGCCCTTGATACTTCCAGAAGCCAGGTGGAAATTTATCAGCCTTGCCCATGGGTTCACCTGTCGTTTGGGTCTCCCCCGTGGGGGGAGAGGTGAGGACAGAGAATTAAATTCCCTTCCTTCCTGGCATTGTTCTCCCCACAGCAAGAAAGGACTGGAGCCTTTGAAAGTGCTCCTTATCAGGTCTCCATGTTCCCCAGAAGTCTGGTTCAATTGGCTTTTCACGCATGTAGATTTTACACAATCCAACTGAGTTCTACTGCCCTCTCCCCCAGCTTTGCTGCATAACTCTTCCACTGAGGAGGCAATTGTTCAAACAGACCACTCACAAATCATATAAATTGGTCATTAATAAATTCTAGGTTTCAATTAAAAAAACTACCTTTAGGTGTTCATTTAAGTAGTCCTTAAGAATGCTAATAGACACTGATCAGCAGCATCTTTGCACATGAGCAGTTTTGAGAAAACCTGACACGAACTGGTTTGGCGTGCATTCATGTCTGCTCAAGCACTAACCTAACAGATTGATTGATTGGCTTGCATCTGAACCCCACCTTTGAATATAGTAACTTTCACAGGCAAATATGTTAGTGGCAAAATCTCTATTGAGAACTGAGATGGCTGAAATTACCTCTGCAGTGGCATAGTCTAGCTGCCCATTTACAAACCAGACAGAGCCACAATATTTGGCTTTAACACATTGGTCACTTTAATGTCAGTGAAGGCATCTATATGCTGCTGAAGTTCACTACACCTGCATTATGCAAAAGGACACCAGTTATGTGGACCCAGCTTAAGGTAGCTATAGAAAACAGCAATCAGAAAATGGAGGATAGGCTGTTATCAGTTACCTACCAGGATTCCAGAGTCCAAGTCAGTGCTCATTTCTTTATTGACAATAGAAAGTAGATACCTTAGTAAAGCAAGATAAACCCAGAGACTAATGAATAAATAATAAGGGTTAATGAATAATTTACACTCCGCAGTAGAATGCCTCAAAAATCTATCTGTGGAACAGCTAAATATTGGAATATGACTTGGTGACATGGAGTGGCATTTTATGGTTAAAGTTACATTTATTATTTTTTTAAAAAACCAAAACAACTATTTTTTTAAAAAAAACTCTAGTCTATAATACAATGGATATGTCAAAGTCAGTGTAGTGAACTAGATAAAAGATTTGATGTGACTGAGGAAATTCATACTTTGGAATTAAGGGAAAGAACTCAGCCATTCCCCAAGGCTTTGTGCTTCCCTTCTGCTGCCAAACAAAAAGTGAAATGCTGCCAGGTACATCAAATTAAGATTGTATTCCAACATTTCTCAGCTCCCTTGGGGGCTTTAATGTACTTTTGATGTGCATGAGGTGATCGTAATACTTCCTTAGGACTCCATGCACAGAGAAAGTTCTCTGGAATCTGTACCTGATTAACAATGGGATCACCCACTCATGTCCATGACCATGGAGATCCAGTGTGGTATAATGGACAGATTGCCCAACTTGGACCACAGAATCTGAGTTCAGTACTCAAAACAGAAGTAATGAGGTAGTTTTGTTTCTAATTAAGCCAGGTTCAGTTTAACCTGGGTTCAACCCACCATGTTTTTGTAACTGCTACATAAACCACTTGCTAATACCTGAATTAGGCATTTGGTTTTTTTGAGAACATTGCAGTCAGTCAACAAACATTACCAAGAACAAAGGTACTGTAAATGAAGTCACACAATATTCAGCAGACTGGTGTGACTCTGCTCTATCCTAAGATGGTTTTCATCCACTGAAAAAGTAGTGGAATGGTATTAGTTCACAGGCATTCCATTCTACTCTCAGCACTGCCTGAGTTAAAATCTCCCCTCAGCCCCAAAGCTCATTGGATGATTTATGACCAGTCACTGGGCTTTTCTGCATGCTTGACTTGCTCCTTATTTTCTTGAGAGTTGATCCAGAAGCACTGGATTTGGTTTGGGCACAGTTCTTCCGCATGCCAGCACTCCCTGTGCATTTTCAGATTTGTGAGATCAGTTTATTTTCTTCCACATGTGGCATCAATAATTATGATTTTTAATGGAGGGTGCTATCATCATCTGTGCTGACATCACTGTCATCACAGCACCCCTCTTTTTTAAAAAAAAAAAAATCAATACAATAGTGATATATCACTCAAGCATTGTAACAGGCTTGGCAGGCTTGGTAATTCCCTAAATTACCAGCTTTCACTTGTAAAAAGTAAGCCTTCCCTTCCTTGGCAAAGATGTGCCTTTTCCCACAGCCTTTCCTCTCACCTTCTGTTTTTGGGACCTGTCTCCACCACAGATCCTGGTGGGATGTGATGCCTTGTACTTCTCCTCTCTGTCTCCTTTACCAAACTTGACTTGCGGGATGCATACTTTCAAGTGCATATCAAAGAAGGGGGCAAATATAAGACTGTGTTTAACACTCCCCTGGATCAGTTAGTGCGAGAGGTACTCCAAATTTTGTATGAGCATAAGCTGTTTGTGAAACTGTCAAAGTGCAAATTCAATAAGCCTGAGGTGGATTTCCTAGGCTACCACATCTCCCCTCGGGGACTGGAGATAGACCCTGCAAAGGTGTGGGACGTTTGGTAGTGCCACTAGCACTAATCCTTCTTATTTTTGAACTTTTATGGAAATTTCATCTCAAACTTTGCCCAAGTCAGCCTGCCCCTCACTGACCTGTTAAAAACCAACAGGAAGGGGCCAGAAAGCACCAGACCCAGATCAAAGCTGGTCTGGACTCCTGAGTGTCAGGAAGTGTTCAATAAGCTTAAGACTTATCTGAACCTGTGTTGGCCCATCCCGATGAAAATAAGAAATTCGTGGTCCAGGTAGATGCATCGGACATGGCCATGGGCAGGGCAATCCTACAAGAAGGGAGGGATGGCAAGCTACACCCCCTGGCATACGTGTCCCGAAAGTTCACCACGACTGAATGCAACTGGGCAGTGTGGGCCAAGGAAGCTGGGGCCATCAAGCTTGCTCTCTCCACTTGGAGGCATTGGTTGGAGGGGGCTAGACAAATCACAAAAATTTAGTTGTGCCGTGTGCTCCCCACAACTTGAATGGCAGACTTTTTCTCAAAGTTCCAATTCACCTTGCACCACTTCCCGGGCAAAGCCAACTTCCTTGCTGACGCACTCTCGTGCCTCCCCCAACACAACAGCCAGAGCGAGGAGGTAGTGGACTCAATGTTTGCACCCGCCCAGCTGGGGGGGCAGTACTCACTCGCAGTCAGGTGAAAGCTGAGGGAGAGGGGAGCATTGGCAACTGGGAACATGAATTTGCCTCAGCTTTTTCCGAGGGGGACTGGCAGGAGGTGGATAGCGATGGGTCCCTGGTGCAAAAGGACAATGGTTGTTGGTATAAGGGATCCCGGTTGTTTGTCACCCTCTCCATATGGGGAAAAATCATGCACATGGCACACGAGTCCACACTTGCTGGGCATTGTGGGTACCTGAAAACACTCCACTTACTGCAGTACCAATTTTGGTGTCCAGGTATGCAGAAAGACCTGTCTCTGCTCATGCAGTCCTGCCAAATGTGCATTATGTGTAAGCCCCAGACTACTTCAACTGCTACCCACCCCAGGTCACCCCTGAGAAGTGATTTCTATGGACTTCACCACCAACTTACCACCCAGCAAAGGGATAATGGCTGTGTGGGTGGTGGTAGACCTGTTCTCCAAACAAGCCCATTTCATACTATTCTGACAACTGCCCACTGCCAAGGCATTGGCCAAACTGTTTATGTGTCCACAAAGAACATGCGGAGGTTGGGGTGAAAATATGTGGGCCCCTTTAAGGTTTTGTGTAAACTGAATGATGTCACTGTTGAACTTGACCTATCTAAGAATCTGAGACATTTACATCCCATTTTCCACCATGGCCTCTTGAAGAAGGACGTGGGTCCAAATGTGTGGAGACCACAGCGGCCGAGCCCCCCTCTGGTGATGGTGGATGAAGAGTAGAATTTCAAAGTGGCTCGAATCCTAGACTCTAAGCTTAGTTAGGGGAAGATGTTTTACCTGGATGAATGGGTGAACTTCCAGCCTGAGCACAGGGAATAGGTGGAGGCTTCCCATGTCCATGCTTCTAAGCTAGTTCGTGCCTTTCACAGGTTGTTCCCTCTCAAGCCTGGGGGAGGAGGGGCTTTGGGGGGCAGATTGTCGGCTGACACTGCCATGGTTGGGCTGTGTTCTCATCACTTGAATCTTTCTGTTCTGGTAGCCAGCTTTTAATACGTGAAATAGTTAATAAAACTCTCACCCAGGTTTTCAGTGTAAAAAAGCTGATTTCATACAATCTGCAGGAGCCTGAGTAATGCAGAGGGAAACAGTACCAGTTTTATTTCATGTTCTAGGAAGATGGAGCTGCACATAAGTGAATAAGTGATATTTTTGAATGATCATAGACAACCCCCCTAGCCTTATTTTATCTCTTTGGAATCAAGTCATTTTGTGAGTGATATGCGGTTGCAACAGAGCCCCCTAATATCTTCTCTATACATTTTAAATATTAAAACAATACATAGCGTAAATCCCCCTCACAATATATTGAGAATTAAGCAAACAGTTTCTCAAGGCAATAATGGGCTGTTTGGTATATAATTCCCTTCACATACTGAGCTAAAAAATGAATCCCATAAATTATATGTAACTTCTCCCTAAGTATCTGTGAAGATTTCCAGCACTTTGCATTTATTTACATTTGAATTTCAATAAATTTTGAATTTGCAGAATAGCTTTGGTGATTCTGTATTGTGCAAGTATACATTTGTGTTGTTGTAGACATGTCCCATGTGTGCTCATTCCCAAAACCACCACAGAAGAAACTTGAGAATATAACAACAGTCACACTGTATCAGGACAAGATTCCATGTTGTGCATCATGCTCTTTCACACAGTGGCCAAACAGTGCCCCCTGAAGTCCTAGAAGACCAACAAGTAAACATGGAAGCTGAGCCCTTCCCCTGTCACTAGCCCTCCCCATTATGGCTACTAGTCAATGGTGTATTTCTCCTTCATGTTAAAGAAACTGAAATTAGTGGCCATCTTTACATTCTCTGGTAGATAATTCCACACATTCATTATTCCTTGTGTGAAAAAGTGTTCCCTCTTTGTCAGAAATGTCTGTTTGCTATTTTACACTGAATCCATTGTTCTATGTTCCCTATCTCGTCCCCGCATTGCGCTTGCGTAGGTATGCCTGCTGTAACGTGGGAGCTTCTTCTCTGCCGCTCAGTCTTATCACAGTGGCCTTGAATGTGGGCTTTGGGCTATTCTTGAGTGTATGAGAATTTTCCAGTCCTGTGAAGACGAGGGGAGGAGGGAGTCGTCTCCCGCCCATTAAGTAACTCTCCCGCCGGGAGTTTCCCGCGCGCATGCTTACATTTCATTTGCTAGTTGCACTTTGCATCATACTATAACTGTGCTTGAGCAGCTTCTCCCACCATTCCTGACAATGACCCTCCACTGTGGGTTTTAGCACTGTATTCCAATAAAGCCTTTCTTAACCAAAGAATGCTTGGATCTACTTGCTTTTGAACCTGACAGAAATTGTCAGGAATCATCACACTGCTACCTCCAGCCTCCGCCTTCCACCAGGATGAGCAGTGCCGGAGGAACACCGGTGATGGTCCCAGTGACTACCACACCCATCACTACGGTTCCTGCTACCACCGTGACGATTCCAGTGACCACGGTTCCCATTACGACCGTGCTGGCTACGGTTGCACCAGTGACTACGACCCCAGTAACGACAGCATTGATCCCGTACTGTGCGGCCGGTCCGGTCACCCCTCCATTGACCAGCACCGTGGGAGCATCGTACACTCTCCCAATCTACAGCCCGGCGGGGCCGACTCAGAGCCATGGAGGGGCGATACCCCGAACCTACTACCATAGTGCACCAATTCCATGGGATAAGTGGGTTACCCAGCGGAAGCCGCGGGACTGGACTAAAAATTTATTGGACACAACCCAGACGACCTGGTCCTTACCTGGGAGCCAAAGCCAGGACAGTCTGCTGGATCCCCGAGGAAGCTTTGGCCTTCCACAGGGACGGACCCCGCGTGGGTCGACAAGGCCCAGCCCCAGCAAGGATTCCGATACACGCATGGACACTATCGAAGATGATACCCGATGGTTAATGCGGGACATGGGCAAGCTGATGCAGTCCCTCCCGGGGATGATGGACCAGGCTATCTGCACACACACGCTGAATCAGCCACGACCGGCCCCTGCCGCAGCACCACTGCTATTGCCCGGACAACCCCTCCCCAGTCAACCAGTGCCTGGGCAGCCAATACCAGGAGCTCCAGTACCAGGTCAACCAGTTCCTGGGCAGCCAGCCCCAGTAGGACCTGTGCCGGGAGGGCCACTCCCCAGACAACCAGCCCCGGGCCAGCCTCCGCCGGTCCTCCCGCCTCCAGCTCCTGTGCCGGCGCCCCTACCACTACCAGCACCTGCACCAGCACCAGTACCAGGCATGGTCCCCGTTCCACCAATGATAAGGCCCAAAGACATGTTGGAAATCACTTTTGACGGAGACCCCGAGACTGTGTCATTTTTCATCTTACAAGTCGGAAAATTCGTGCAGCGGTGGGGCCACTTGTTCCCGGATGAAGAGCAACAGGTGGAGTTTATCACCTCGCGCTTCTGAGGAATAGCTACCAGCTGGTATGTGGCCTTGCACGATCTGGAGGCAGTGGAGCTGGCAAATGTAGATGATTTCATGTGGGCCTTGAGAAATCACTTTGAAGACCCAGCGGCTGCCCAAAAGGCGGAAGCCTTCCTCCGCACCTTCAAGCAAGGGAGACTTACCATAAGGGAATACTCGAGAGAGTTCCAAAAGCATGCGGCCAAAATCCGAGACTAGACTGACCCGGTGCTGGCTCAACAATACCGAATGGGACTAGTGGTGGATGTCCGCCATAATGTCCTTAGCTCCAAGGAGCCACGCACACTCCAAGGTTGGATGGAAGAGGCAGAAAGGGCCGAGAGCAGACTGCGCATCATGAAACTGGATTTATCTCTTGAGAACAGCCGTCCTAGTACTTCCACCACCCAGGTCAGAAGCAAACCAATGGCCACCCAGAGCGGGGTGAGAGATCAACGCATGAGACAGGGCTTGTGCCTCAGATGCGGGGAGAAAGGGCATTTTGCAGCCTCCTGTCCCAAGGAGGACCCGGGTTGGGTCCCAACACGTGACAAGGAAAGACGATGGCCAATGCCAACCCCAAGAAAGGGAACAGTTAAAGTGCGCAATCCCCGGGCCCTTTTTGCCAACCCAGACACTGTGGATTCATTGCTTCTGGAAGAAGAAGAGGGTGAGCTGCAGGGAAACAAGCAGGTCCTGTTTGTAAGTGGCGCAGCACAGCAGGACCCTACCCCTGAAGCGCCTAAAATGGTGAGCAATTACCCCTCCCTCTTCTTTGTGACTGTAATTATAATGAATCCAGTGATGCTGACCCACATCAGGGTCCGAGCCCTCATTGACTCTGGGTGCGGGAGGGACTTGATAAACCCATCCCTGGTAACGGTGCTAGAAGCAGTGGTTACCAGCCTGAAGGACCCCATCACCTTTACACAAATGGATGGGTCACCGATGAAAGAGCCCTGCCAGTTCGAGACCACCCCCTTACGGGTGGGGGCTGGGGAACACTGGGAGCTTCGTTCATTTGTGGTAGCCCCACAAGCCCAGTTCCCACTAGTTCTGGGCAGTCCGTGGCTACACGGTCATGATCCTTATATTCTGTGGGAAGAAGGGATAGTACGTTTTATTTTCCCAAAGTGTACGGAGCATAAATGGGACCCATTGTGGGGAACCCCTCCAGACAACGATCCACCACGAGCCTGCCTAGCGACAGAGGACATTAACCGCATTCCCACAGAATACAGGCACTTGGCTCGTGTCTTTGAGGAGGAAGAGGCAGACGAACTGCCCCCCCACCGTAACTCAGACTGTGCTGTAGAGATTCTCCCAGGGCAGAAATTGCCTAGAGGGAAAATATACGCCATGAGTCCCATGGAAAAAGAGGAGCGACGTAGGTTCATCTATAAGAACCTAGCGCGTGGATTTATCTGACCAGCTTCTTCCCCCTTTGCGGCCCCAGTGTTGTTTTGTAAAAAGAAAGATGGGGGACTGAGACTTTGCACTGATTATCGGGGTCTTAATGCAGTTTCAGCCACCAATGCCTATCCCATGCCCCTCATCAAAGACCTGTTGGCAGAGGTGGCGAAGGGGAAGGTGTTTTCCAAATTGGATTTGCGCGATGCCTACTTCAGAGTCCGCATTAGACAAGGGGATGAACACAAGACTGCTTTTAATACCCCTCTGGGGCAGTTTGAATACCGAGTTATGCCATTCGGATTGCAAGGGGCTCCTGGGGTATGCACCCCTATTTGTTCAAAGGGGTGGTTGTTTACTTGGATGATATCTTGGTGTATAGCCCAGATTTAAAGACTCACATCAAAATGCTCCAGGAGGTACTGGCAAGGTTGTTAGAACACAAACTGTTTGTCAAACTGTCCAAGTGTGAATTTCATCAAAGGCGCATTGACTTCTTAGGGTACCGCATATCCCCGGATGGCTTGGAAATGGACCCAAAAAAGGTCCAAGATGTTTTAGCTTGGGAACCCCCCAAGACCAGGCAACAGCTCCAGAGTTTCCTCGGCTTCACCAATTTTTACCGCCAATTTTTGCCCCACTTTGCCCAGGTCGCCCTCCCTCTCACAGATCTACTCAAAACCAAGGGGAGGGGGGCAAAAGCATTCCAGCCAGGAGCTCGCTTAGATTGGACACCTCAGTGCCAACAAGCGTTCGACCAACTTAAACATTTGTTCACCTCTGAGCCTGTGCTGGTACACCCAGATGAGACCAAGAAATTCATTGTCCAAGTAGATGCCTCAGACACCACTATGGGGGGGGGGCGATCTTGCAGGAGGACACCATGGGGCACCTCCACCTGCTAGCCTATGTATCTCGGAAATTTAATGAAACCGAGAGGTTCTGGCCCATTTGGGACAAGGAAGCAGCCTCCATCTGCTTGGCTCTACTCACCTGGTGATACTGGCTGGAGGGAGCCCGAGTCCCATTTGAAATTTGTTTATTAATATTTTTATTTATAAATTTTCCAGCATATATACACAAAAACAAAATCCTGGTCTACAACCAGAATTGCGAGACATTGCATAATTTCTTAATATATTATCGCGCATATACCTTAATTAAGTCTGTTTCTATTACACTGTCTAGATAAAATAGGAGTGGCATTGGGAGGATGTGTTTATTTGTTTATGTTTCATGTCTTTTTTTCTATCCAATGATAATTTTTTTTCCATCTATTTTCATAAACTAAATCCTCTTTTCCGGAAAGTATAAGATTTAGTCTATCTAATTCGGCTATTTCCAGTATAGAATCTATAATTTCTTCTGCGTTAGGGATATTCTCTTTTTTCCAAAATTTTGCTATTTTTATTCTCGCTGCTGTAATTATATATAAGATAATTCTTTGGTCTTCTTTATTGATTCTCACCGGTATCATATTTAGCAAAAAAACCTCTGGTTCCAATTCTAGCTTCACTTTGGTGGAATCTTCTATTATTTTTTTAATCATTTTCCAAAATTTTCTTATTTTTTCACATTTCCACCAGGTATGCAGATACGTTCCCACTTCTTTTTGCACCTCCAGCAGACATTCGATGCTTTTTTATAGCATTTTGATACTTTCTCCGGCGTCCAGTGCCATCTAAAAAACATCTTATAAATATTTTCTTTATAATTTGTAGCTCTGAGCAGCTTAAGAGAATCCCACATTCTGGACCATTGTTCTAGAGTAATGTTTTGCCCTATATCTTTCATCCACCAAATCATATTAGGTTTTACAATTTCATCCAGTAGGTCCTCTGTTAAAAGGAAATTATACAGTTTTTGTATTAATTTATCCGCTGATGAAAGCCAGATTTTGTCTAATTGGGAGTACTTATTCATGAAATTTATTTTTTTATCTTTAGCAAATCTAGATTTTAGCTGTATTTTTTCCCAGGGGGTTAAATTTGCATTTCGGATCTCTTGTGAGTCTAATGGTATTAATTCTCTATTTTCTGTCAATAGGTTTTCATAAATTAGTTTTTTTTCCTTGGACCAAAGCGACGGTAGCGTAAAAGCCTCCACAGGTGATACCCAAATCGGAATTTTGGAATAATATCTCATTTTAATTTCTTTCCAGATTTTCATTAGGGGGCCCCTTATTGCATGGTTTACAAAAATTTGTTGGCTTTTATCCATGTTATACCAGATATGGGCATGCCAGCCCATAGGTAGATCGTGTCCTTCTAATTTCAATGTTCTTTCATCTTCTAATTGGATCCATTCTCGTATCCATCCCATTGCTGCCGCCTGGTAGTACAAATTCCAATTTGGCAAACCTAGGCCTCCCTTTTCTTTCTTATCTGTGAGTAATTTTCTACTGATTCTTGGTTTCTTAGCATGCCATATAAATGTTTTGACTACTGTATTTATTTCTTAAAAAAAACCTTTTATTTGTTAATATAGGGATAGCTTGAGCCAAAAATAAAAAACACAGTAAAATATTCATTTTAATAGTGACAATTCTGCCCATAAATGAAATGTGTAGGTCCTGCCATCTATTAAGATCCTTTTTTTATTTCCGCTAGAAGTTTCAAATAATTATTTTTATAAAGGTTTTTATTGTTATTTGTCAGGATAATTCCTAAATACTTAATTTTTTCGACTACCTGAATCTTTGAAATATTTTGAATATTGGTAATTTGTGCGGTCATACAGTTTTTAGTTATGATTTTTGTTTTCTTTATATTAATTCTCAAACCCGCAATTTGACCATAATCATATAGATCTTCCAATAAGTATGGCAACGCTTTTATTGGATCTTCCAGAATGAATACCAGGTCATCTGCAAAAGCCTGTAATTTATATTGTTCTTTTTTTATTTTTGCCCCCGTTATATTCTCATTGTTTCTCACTATATCATTTAAAGTCTCTAGTCCAAAAATAAATAGTAACGGTGATAAGGGGCATCCCTGTCTCGTACCCTTTTGTATAGGAATATTACTAGTTACATCTCCATTGATAATAATTTTCGCGTTTTGATCTTCATAAATGGCTTTGATTGAATTAAGAAATTTTTCACCGCAGTTCCATAAAGTTAACTTCTGTTTTAAGTATTCCCAATTAACATTATCGAAGGCTTTTTCTGCGTCTAAAAAAATTAGGGCAAGCTGTTTTCCGGGATTTTGCTCATAATATTCTAATATATTAATTTTATTTCTTATATTGTTTTTAATTTGCCTTCTCGGAATAAAGCCAGATTGGTCTCTATGGATTGTTTCTGCCATAACTTTCTTAAACCTATTTGCTAAGATAGAAGCGAAAATTTTGTAATCTACATTTAACAAGGAGATGGGTCTAAAATTTTTAATATCCATGTTTTCTGTATCCGGTTTGTGAATAAGTGTTATTAATGCTTCTTTCCAGGTCGTGGGGATTTTACCAGTCGCCAATACATTATTCATTACATCTTTAAGTAAATCTGTTATTTCCTCTTCTAACACCTTGTAGATTTCTGCTGGTATTGCATCTGGGCCTGGAGATTTCTTGGTCTTTTGAGTTTTAATTGCATTTATCAGTTCAAACATAGAGATATTTTCATTCAATATTTTCCTCTGTTCCTCTGTACATTTAGTTGTTATATGTTTCAGTAAAAATTCTTGGATTTTCTGACTATTGTGTGGAGTCCGTTTATATAAATTTTTATAAAAATTTTCCACAATTGTTTTTAAATCCTGTGCTTTGTATTTTATTTCATGCTTTTCGTCTTCTAATGCCACAATAAATCTTTTTTCTCTTTCTTTTCTAAGTTTATAGGCTAACCAACGAGAGGGCTTATTCGCATTTTCAAAGAAATACGCTTTTGTGTATTCGATTTTTTGTGCTATCTCTTGTGTTAATCCTAAATTTATTTGATGCTGCTTCATTTTTATCCTTAGTCTTATCTCCTTTAAGTTTTCGTTATTATGGCTTATCTCTTCTAATTTCCTTAATTCTGTCGTTAATTTTTTAAATTTTTCTCTTTTCTGTTTATTTTTCCCTGCTTCTTGATTTATGAATATGCCCCTAATATATGCTTTAAGGGTATCCCAAATGATATTCAAATTAGTGAACTCCTTTTTGTTTATCTCAATAAATACTTTTATGTCTTGTCTCAATTTTTTAACAAAATCTCTATCCCTCATTAAACTTACATTTAATCTCCATCTCTTATAACTATATGGTTCTTGTATAGCTGCCCACATAGGATTGTGGTCTGCAAATGTATTTGCAAGAATTTCGACCTCTGAAAATATTTTTATTATGTTTATATTGACCCACATCATGTCTATTCTTGACCAAGAATTATGTCTATGAGAAAAAAAAGTATAATCTCTTTTGTGTGGGTTCCTAGTTCTCCATAGATCCAACAAGTTGAATTCTTCCATTAATTTTAGGAAATTTTTCGTCAAAACTGCTCCCGACTTATGTGTCTTTCTTGTTTTTTTCCTATCATCTTTGGGATCTAGTACCGTGTTAAAATCTCCTACTAAACATATATTTTTGGGATTTTCTTTAGAGATATAGCTCCTCAATTCTGCAAAAAATATATCTTGATTTTGATTTGGGGCATATATGTTTATAATTAAAATTTCCGTTTCTCTAATTTGTACCTGTACTCCAATAATTCTCCCATCATTAGATCTAAATTTAAGTATAGGGTTCAGTTTCTCCCTTACATATGTAACTACGCCTCTTTTTTTAACTTTATCTGATGCAGTGAAGGCTATACCCAATTTCTTGCACATTAAATGTTTTTCATGGTCTTTTTTTATGTGGGTTTCTTGAAAGCACGTTATATCATTCTTTAGTTTAATTGCTTGATGTATAATTCTTCTCCTTTTGCATGGGCTATTTAAACCATTAACATTCACTGAAATCAGGGATAGTTTCTTACTCGCCATCTTTCTTTTTATGAACAATATTTTTAAGTTGCCACCTTGTTTGAATTTGTGATGCCGTTTTATACTTTAATTGGACTTTTTTATAGTCTCTTTTCCTGGTATCTTTCAGTTGGACTTCAGATGCTCCTTTTTTATAACCTTCTCCTTCTCGATCTTCTCTGCTTTCTCTGTCTTCTCCTTCCTCCTTTTCTTCTTCTTCTCCCTCTTGTTGGTCTTCCTCTTCCTGTGGCCTTTGCCAGCCAAGATCTTCCCCCAACCTTTCCAGAAAATTTTCCAGTTTGAAAACAGAGTCCAGCTTATATCTTTGACTTCTATACATAAATTGAAGGCCTTCTGGTATTAACCACCTATATTGAATCTCATTTTTTCTTAAAAGTTCAGCTAAGGTGGAATATTTATGGCGCCTTTCCCTAATTCTCCAGGGGATATCTTTCAAGATTCTAATCTCATTTCCTTCTATTATCATTTTCTTTTTATTCGCCTCTTGGAGTATTCGGTCTTTTATATGTTTCTTTGCAAATTTTACATGGACTTCCCTTGGAGTTTTATATTTTTTCGAATATGCCGAGTTTCTTCTATATACTGTATCTATATTTTCCAATACATCTTTTTCATCTGATATATTAAATTGCTCAACAATATTTCTTGTTAATTCCTCCTTTAAGTTTTTTCCAAATTTTTCAGTAACATTTTGGAATCTTAAAGTATGTTCTGCTTTCTCGAGTTCAAGAGTCAACAAAGTTTCTTCCATTCTGTCGGTTTTAGATTTTAATTCCCATACTTCTTGGTCAATATCTTCCATTTTTTCTTCTAAATGTCTTGTGGTTTTAGTTAATTTTTTGATTTCTAGTTTAATTTCTTCAGTATCATTTTTTAGTTGCTTTGCTATTTGGTCCATTTTGTTTTGTAGCGGTTCCATTTCTTTTTTTATAATTTCAGCATTTTGCTTTGCTGCCATTTGTAAAAAGTTTTGTAGCATGTTTTGTAAATCTACTGTTGTTACACTAGATTTGATTAAAGCTAGCCCTGATGTTTGGCTGGGCAATGCCGAGGAACCTTTTCTACCTGTACCTGTAGCCATGTTTACTTTAAGTTGTAATGTATTAGTTGAAATTACGTTAAGCTCAGAGGTTCTATTTAACTATATCAAAACAGCTTCCAAGGTAATTCTGGCCACTAACAAAAATTTCTATATCCCCCCTTTTTTTTATGTTTGAGAGTATAGACAAGCCCCAAGCGCTTTGACCTTTTCCTTCAGCCTCCCTTCCCTTTCTCCCCTCTATGCCACTCTTTCTCCGTTCTATAGGAAGACTGTTCCCAACTAGTTTTCCCAGTCAAATCCTTTGTACGGCGCTAAGTCACTCCACTCTGCTCCTTTGGCGCTTCCCACTCTTCTCGCGTCCTCCGATTGTCCCTCGTGCGAACCCGTCGCTTCCCGGCTTTCTTCGGATTCCCTCGGCTCCTTTCAACTTGATCTGAACGGCCATTCGTTCTCTGGGTCTCGACCACGCCTCCCGAGGTTGCTTGACTCCGTCCTCCAATCTCCCAACACCAGCTCTCACAGCGTCAACTCTGGACTGACCATAAGAATCTCGAGGTACTACAGAAACCCCAGGTCTTAAATGCCAAGCAGTTCCGATGGGCTGAGTTTTTTTCCAAATTCCAATTCACCCTACACCACTTCCCAGGTAAATCTAATCACTTGGCAGATGCTCTCTCACGTCTACCCCAGCATGATAGCAAAAAAACTGAGGTGAGAGAGTCGTTTTTCACCGCGGACCAACTGACCGGGGTGGTAGTGACCCGCAAGCAGAGCCAACTAGAACCAGTCCCCCAAACCCCGGGGGTGCCTTGGGAAGAGCGCGTTGCCACAGATGTGACCGATCAGGAGAAGAAAGAGCTACAAGCTCGGGGAGATTTAGTGTGCAAACCCAATGGCTGCTGGTACAAGGGAAACAAACTTTTTGTTCCTGAAAACACATGAAAGCAGGTATTGCAGTCCGCCCATGATTTGAAACTTGCAGGGCACTTCAGGTACGTGAAATCACTGCACCTTTTGCAACACAACTTTTGGTGGCCCCGAATGAAGGATTTGTCACTTTATATTCAATCATGCCCAACGTGTAGCTGTTGCAAACCCGGAGTAGGAAACCCCCCGGGACTCCTGCAGCCGTTGCCCACACCAAGCCGTCCCTGGGAAGTTATTTCTATGGACTTTATTACCGACCTCCCCCCTAGCAAACAGATGACTGTCATTTGGGTGGTGGTCGACCTGTTTTCTAAGCAGGCACACTTTATACCATTTTCTGGCTTACCAACAGCTAAGGTCCTGGCTAAGGCCTTTTTACAACATATTGCTCGGCTCCACACTTTGTCAATCAAAATAATATCCGACCGTGGGGTTCAGTTTGTTTCCAAATTATGGACTGAATTAATGGCCCTCATGGGCATAGAACATGCTTTGAGCAGTGCATACCACCCAGAAACTGGTGGCCAAACAGAAAGGGTGAATCAAACTCTGGAACAATATTTACGTTGTTTCACCAACTATCAACAAGACAATTGGGTGGATTTATTACCGTTGGCAGAATTTGCATACAATAACTCTTGGCATGCCTCTACCGGAATGTCTCCATTCAAAGCCGCCTTGGGCTATGATAGCCCCCTCTCCCTTTTCTGAAACCTGGGGGAACGGGAGGGAAAGCCACAGATTGGTGTAAGGCTTTTCGTGAATCCTGGCCAGTGATTGTAGAAGCATTAAATGAAGCCAAAGCTCAATATAAAAAACAGGCTGACAAGAAAAGGGTGGTGGGATGGGACCTTCAGCCTGGTGACTATGTATACCTATCTACTAAGAACTTATGCCTATCCCAAGCATCAAGAAAACTGGCTTGGAAATATATTGGCCCATTCAGGATTATTCGTTGCATCAATAAAGTGACTGTCCAATTGGACCTGCCTAAAGCACTTAAAACAATTCATCCCATCTTCCATTTCAGCCTCCTCAAGCCGGCGTTTCCCCCGACTAAGTGGCATCCAGAGCATCCTGCACTCCCCCTGCTGATGGTAGATGGAGAGGAACATTATGAATTGACTGACATCCTGGACTCTAAACTAATAAGGGGACAATTATATTATCTGGTCGAATGGGTCCACTTTGGGCCCCAACATCGAGAATGGGTGAAAGTTGCTGATATCCATGCACCTGAACTCCTCAAAGACTTTCACTCTCGCTTCCTGGCAAAACCGGGTGACCCCTTGTTTTCCCCTTCCTGAGTGGTGGGTGGGAGGTATTTTGGGAAAGGCAGAGTGTCAGAAATGTCTGTTTGCTATTTTACACTGAGTCCATTGTTCTATGTTCCCTATCTCGTCCCCGCATTGCGCTTGCGTAGGTATGCCTGCTGTAACGTGGGAGCTTCTTCTCTGCCGCTCAGTCTTATCACAGTGGCCTTGAATGCGGGCTTTGGGCTATTCTTGAGTGTATGAGAATTTTCCAGTCCTGTGAAGATGAGGGGAGGAGGGAGTCGTCTCCCGCCCATTAAGTAACTCTCCCGCCGGGAGTTTCCCACGCGCGCGCTTACATTTCATTTGCTAGTCGCACTTTGCATCACACTATAACCGTGCTTGAGCAGCTTCTCCCGCCATTCCTGACAATGACCCTCCACTGTGGGTTTTAGCACTGTATTCCAATAAAGCCCTTCTTAACAAAAGAATGCTTGGATCTACTTGCTTTTGAACCTGACACTCTTATTTCTGTCCTGAACCTGCTATCTACTAATGTCATGGGATGCCCCTGAGTTCTATTTTTATTTATTCATTTAAAAACATTTTTATGCTGTCTTTCCACCCAATCACAGTCCATAAGGCAGTGAATGTACACAAGCATTAACACATTTGATCAATTAAAATACTTTTAAAATTATGAAATAATAAAATTAAAACACATACTTTGGAATCTGCTTCTGCCCTAAAATAGTATGTAGTGTGTTTTTACCCCTGATCCCTTTGAAGAATAGAGTGCTGGGATATAAGCTTGGCCAAGGCCTTATACTGCCAGCCTATCAGGGAAGGTATAGAGGTTGGAAGTGAATATGTCCCACCTCCCAAACACTGGCACTTGATTATTGCTGCTGCCTGCCTTACCAACCTTTATCTCAGTGTAGGAATAGCTTTGTGATTGATTGGGATTTTTTTGGCTCCCTCTCTAACTGGCCTGGAGAATGGTGTTATTTTTGTGGTGTGGTGTGATCTAAATATGAAGGACTGATTAGGCAATTGGGACAATTGGCAGGAACATTTTTGGTGTATGTGACAGAAGTAGCAGAAAAAAATTAGCAGGCACCCTGAGACATCTAAGCATGGGGATTTACCCAGTCTGGCTGCTCATAAAGGGCCAGATCTAGGAGCCTGGTCAAGGGATTCCCTTAGGCCTGTGGAACAGTATTTGAATGCATGTTGAATGGTATGGCAGGATGGTGGTGAAACTCAGGACTTCTTGACACAAGTTTGTTACACAGACAAAAGTCATGGCAGTGCTACCATCCTCCATTCTGAGCCAAAAAGGGATTTCCCAACATGCTGGTAACCTACTAAGGCCAGCCAAGACAGAGAACCTGTTTTGAAAGACTGGAAAGCAGTTCAATTATTTTGTGAATGCCACCTCTTATTAAAGTCATAGTTTGCTGAATTTATACAGTCTGAGTAGCCATCCTGCAGTTCAAAAGTTCTTTCTAAGGCTGTATAAACAAGCCACTTTATTTTCAGCCATTCTAAAAATAACAAGTGACTTTGCTCCATTAACATTAGCATACACAACTGTATTTGTCATTTCACAGGTCAGTCTGAGCTTCTTCTCTATGCCTACATTGCAATAGCTCCTCCATAATTCTCCTTTCAATTGAGGACAAGGATAGTATCTGTGAAGAAATGCATTTTTTAGATAGAGGGCTGACCTGAGTAAAACCTTTACCAGGAAGTTTTTAAAGTTTATCTCTCTGGGCAGAGAACAGGCAGGAAGGGGGAAGTCAGTTCAGTTGTTTTCCAGATTTACCTCAACCCACTTCCATACAAACGTTAATAAATCGAGCAGGAGAGATAATGGGTAGGTCAAGCTCTTCCCCTTCTCCAAGCAGGGAACAGAGATTTGGAGGACTTTAGACTAGAAAGGCTCCAGGAATAATCTCAAGGAGAATCTCCAGGAAAAGCTTCTTTGACCTGGCCAGACCTGGTCAGTGGGTGGGGAAACGAGAGGTGATAAAACTCAGGGAAGCAAGGAGGAAGATCATTTTGGTGTTGAGTCCATCAGAGCAAACACAACTCTTAATTGAGGTCTGGAGGAGGCAGCCATTACCATGTGCTGGCCTGCACAGCTGGAGGAAACTGCAAGGTAATGGTAACTCTGTAGAGATGTATAACATTCTAAGCTAAGGAGCCTGTTCTATATTTTAACATCTGATAGGGCATGCATAGAAAGAGAGAAAGAGGAATTGTGTTTTACCCATTTCTTTTGAATCCCTTGCTCTATTTGGTGCTGTGCTAAGCTTGTAAACATTTTCTTTTTAATAAATAATTTATAACTTTTGATCCTGGTAGTGGCTCTATGTACCACATAGACCTCCACCATCTTGGACACACTATTTTAAAAGGAGTACTGGGGGTAGGCAGTCAGTTGGCAAGTCACTATTCCTCCAAGGGGGCACAAAGCAGTAAACGATACCTGTGGTGACCAGGTACTGATCAGTGGAAGATGCAGAGTCAAGGCCTTAGAATTTGGAAGGGAAGCTGGGAGTCCTGACCCTCCCAGCAGGCAATTCTGTATAAAGATCTGGTGGGGGCAGTGGTTACCTGAAAGAGAAAAGTCTCTTCAGGTCTTGGGGAAACTGTGGAGGGCAAGCTGGAACAGGGCCTGCATGCCTGAGCAGGCCTGTTCCATCACAATATCAGTAATATTTGAGATGGCCAAACAGCCAAGTACAATAATAGGCAGAGTTTTGTGCAGATGGATCACAATCATACCTGACCTTTCTTCAGTAGCGCTTTTGATGCTTCAGTTCCTATCAAATCTATACATCCTTCAGTTCATGGCTAACTTTACCCTTCACTTATAAGAAACCTACAGTAGTCACAAAGAGGCTAGTGTGATGCTATCTCCTTTGATCTTCCACTTGCTCAATCTGCTTCCTACTGTGCTGGTTCACAATTTCATTTTAATAGTTAAGTAGTTTGGACATCATTAAAAGAACTGTGTCTGGAGGCAGTGATATGGTGCTGATCAGTTTGTAAAGTAATTCCATGGAAAAGTTCACAGTTCTAGTCTGATATTATATGGGGAGGATGTCTCATTAGAAACAACTTTTATAAAAATTCTCTTCCCCCAATTTGAATGAATTAAAAATGAGGATAATTTCTGGAGACTTGGTCCTTCTCTATTAATTAATCATTTCCCTTTTAATACCATTTCACATTGCTATTCATATTTCTCCAATTTGTTCGGGACTTCCAGGTTCTTAAACAGTATTTTTCTACTACCTGACAATCAGTGACTGATGTTTTTATGCAGGTTGTTTTGTGATCTTATGGTGGTAATGAAATAAATCATTCTACTTATGTTAGTTGCGGAATGTAACACAACTGCTTTATTGCAATTAACTTCCAACTAAATGCAGAAACCAAAAACAGGAAAAGAGAACAGTTCAGGGGGTGGAGTTTTCTTCCAACCCATAATCAGGTTCCAGTTAACTCTTGACTTTTCATTTTACCACATCCATCCCCTTTAAGTTTTTTTTCTTCTTTAGTGTGCTCCCGAATATAGTCTTTTCAAATAAGCAGGAGGTCTTCTTGCTGTCACTGGATAGCAGTGTGCTTCCACTTCCTCATTATCCCTGGTCTGGAAAGGTCAGTTTCTTTAGAATCTTCCCTAATTGGTGACCTGTAAGGGGGCATCAGATTACAGTGGACTTCTGCCTCTGAAATGCCACAAGGACTGTGGCATTGGTTTTCCAATGGTTTTCCAGGCTTTGGTGTTCCTCTCCCACTTTCATAGACTCTTGCACATCAGCTCTCCTGCAGATGTGGTCTTGACTTCGCCTGAAGACGCAGCCATCAGTTCTCTCAGAGCTGTTCTCTCAAAAGCAGTCCTCAAAAGAACTCTCTCAGCCCCACCTACCTCACAGAGTGTCTGTTGTTTGTTGTGGGGAGGGAAAGGGGAGGTGATTGTAAGCTGCTCTGAGACTCCTTCGGGTAGTGAAGGGCAGAGTATAAATCCAATCTCTTCTTCTTCTTCTTCTTCTTAGATGTATCCAAAACCAAAGTTTTCCAAGCCATTCCCATGGATGTAAAGGTTCCAGTGCTGGTGCGTGTTGGTGTTGTTGACACTGGACACATTGTTTGCACTCCTAAATCTTCATCCAAATGTGGCTACCAGATATAGCTGTGAGTTAAAGCCTTCATGTGAGAGACCCCAGGATGGGCTTCACGCAATTCCTGTAGAACCTGTTCTCTTCCTTGTGGAGGGATCACAACCCTGAAACCTTGCACTTAATTCAGCCCTCCTGCCCCAATAGGGACAGATTGTTTCTCCAGGATTCTGTGTGGGCCAGCTGTGCAGAATGAACTGCATCACCTGAGACAAAATTGGATCCTGCCTGGTCCAGACTTTGATCTGAGAAGCTTTTCCTGGTATTTGATTAAGGTACTCTATCAACAGCACAACTTCCTCAGGGACATCATCAGTCTCAGGTACTTCTGGTACTGGTAATCTGCTCAGGGCATCTACATTCCCATGTTGGTTACCAGCTTTGTAGATTATCTTATATTAGTATGCTGCAAGTGTCAGGGCCCAACTTTGTAACTGGGCTGCTGCCATGATGGGCACAGCTTTATTTTCACTAAAGAGTCCAATCAATGGTTTATGGTCTGTGACAATCATGAACTGTTTCCCAGATACTGATAGAACTTTTTTACACCAAAGATAGTAGCTAGGCCCTCATTTTTCACTTGTGAATAACCTCACTCTGCTTTATTGAGTGCCCTTGAAACATATGCTAGAGGCCATTCTCCTTGACTTCCCATGTTGTGTGACAATACAGCCCCCACACCATAAGAAGAAGTATCACAAGACAGGATCAATTCCTTTATAGGGTCAAAATGAACCAGTAGATTTGAAGATTTCAGGAGGCCCTTCTTGCCTCTGCCCCCAGAACTAGACAGTGTCTTTCCTCAAAAGTAAATGTAAGGGTTCCAACAGGGCTGAGATATTTGGAATAAATTAATGATAATAATTCAACACCCCCAAATAGGCTTGGAGTTCTGTTGTATTTTGTGGTGGTGGAGCCTTTTCAATAGCCATAACTTTATCAGCCAGTGGCTGCACCCCTTCTTTGTTGATTTTATATCCCAAATACTGTACTTCAAGATTCATGAAAAAGCATTTGTTCAGTTTAAGCGCAGGCCAGATTCCTCTAATCTTTGAAGTACTTGCTCAAGCATCGAAAAGTGTTGTTTATCATCATCAATCCTAGCCACTACCCCAGGAATCTCTTTCAAAGTTGTTCCATAGCTCTCTGAAATATGCCATGGGCTGAAGAAATGTCATAGGGTAGTCAGTTGTGTTGGTACAAGCCTTTATGACTATTTATTGTGGTGAATTTTTTTTAATTTATTTTATTGGATTTTTAGCCCTCCCTCCCCCTGCACTGCAGGGCTCAGAGTGGGTTATGATGATAAATAGAACAATTTAAAATGATTACAACATAATTAAAAAATATTAAGACAAACATCAGGTGATACAACACACAAGATGGTGATCAGGCAAAAATAATAAGAGATCCCAAAAGGAACTATATGAATGTGTGCCCAAGATGAACTAGGTACTGGACAAATGGGTAAAAGCCACAACCAACAGCATTGAACAGGATGGTGCAGAAAAGAGCAGAGGAGGCTGATGCAATTAGAAACCTGTCACCTCAACCATTGGCCTGGTGGAACGTCTCCATTTTACAGGCCCTGCGGAAGTGTAACAAGTCCCGCAGGGGCCTGATCTCATTTGTCAGAGTGTTCCACCAGGCTGGAGCCAGAGCCGAAAAGGCTCTGGTTCTGGTCAAGGCTAAGCAAATGTCCTTTGGCCCGGGAACTACCAGAAGATGTTGGTATGCAGAGCATAAAACTCTTTGAGGGACATACTGGGAGAGACGGTCCTGCAGAAATGTAGGGGCCAGACTGCATAAGGCTTTAAAAGTTAATACCATAACCATAACCTTGAACTTGATCCAGTATTCAACTGGGAGCCAATGCAATGGTCAGAGCACTGGTTGTATATGGTTCCCTAAAGGTGTCCCAGTGAGGACACCCACCACTGTATTTTGGACCAGTTGAAGTTTCTGGGTCAGTCTCAAGGGCAGCCCTGTATAAAGCGAGTTACAGTAATTCAGTGTGGAAGTGACCATTGAATGGGTCACAGTGGCTAAATCATGAGGAGAGAGATAGGGAACCAGTTGATGGATCTGCTGAAGGTGGTAAAATGCTGATCTGGCAACATTTATGACCTGGGCCTCCATTGAAAGCAAGGCATCTAAGATCACACCCAAACTCCTCACTATTGACATTGGTGTTAAGGACACCCTGTCAAGGGTTGGGAGTTGGATTTCCAGCTCCACTCCCCCCATGGCTCAGGCACAGGACCTCCATCTTTGATGGATTTTGTTTCAGTTGACTCTGCTTCAGCCAGCCAGCCACAACCTCTAAAGCCCTGGCCAAAGCATCTGTGGCAGTATCTGACCAGCTGTCCATCAACAGATATAGTTGGGCATCATCAACATACTGCTGACAACCCAGCCCAGTCCCCTGGAGAGCTGGATGAGGGATGGCATGTAGATGTTAAATAACATGGGGGAGATGATCATCCCCTGGGGGACGCTGCATACCAAAGGGTAACACAGTGAAACCCTTTCCCCAAGCACCACGCTCTGTCCCTGACTGTGGAGAAAAGAGACAAGCCATTTCCAGGCAGTCTCCTGTATCCCCATGTTGGCGAGGCGGTAGGTCATAAGATCATAATTGACCATGTCAAATGCTGCTGTTAAATCAAGTAACAACAGCAGCGCTGACCTACCTCAGTCCAGGTGTCTCCAGAGGTCATCCGTGAGGGTGACCAGTGCTTTCTCCATCCCATCGCCACGGTGAAAGGCAAACTGGAATGTATCCAGGATAGAGGAGACATCCAGGAAAGTCTGAAGCTGTTTTGCTGCCACTTTCTCAACTACCTTATGCAGGAATGGAAGATTCAACACTGAGTGGTCATAATTAAATAAACTTATATATTTTTTAAAAAAGCAACCACACTGGGTGGTAGTTGGCTGGATCAGTAGGATCCAGCTTTTTTTCTTTTCTTTTCTTTTCTTTTTTTAAGAGCAGTCTCATCACTGCCTCCTTTAGAGTCCCTGGGAAAGTCCCTGAACTCAGGGACAAGTTGATAATATCTACCATGGGAACCCATATTCTATCACTGCCAGCTTTCACCAGCCATGACAGGCACAGGTTAAGGAGGCGAGTGGTGGGCTTCATGGCCACAAGGATCCTGTCAACCTCAACCTGGGAGAGTTGGCTGAAATGGTCTGTTACTGGACCTGAATATGGCCCAGGGGCCTCCAGTTCACATACTGTGTCAATAGTGGTCAGCAAGTCTTGGTGAAGCAACAAGATTTTGTCTGCAAAATAGCTCACAAAGGTTTCATTGCTAATTTATTGTCTTTTTGATTCATAAATTGCTAATTTATTGTCTTTTTGATTCCCCTGCAAAAGAGAAGTTCGCAATCTAATTATTCTAAATAATTGAGCTGGGTGAGAGCTTGTGGATGCAATGGAGGTCGCATAGAATTCCATCTTTGTGGGTTTCATTGCCACCTCATAGGCTTTCATAAACATCCTATAAGATGTTCTTGTAGCTTCGTCACACTACCACACTCTAGCTGTTTTAGCTCCCACCAGCCTTGCTTATCACCACCCAGACAGCCATATGTGCTTCATCCCTTTTCCCACAAGGCTCCTACCAGGGTCAAAAGATGCCACTCAGCACACACGTACACACACACATGCACACACACACACACACATCGCAACAGATGTCTCAGGGTGCTTGCTGATTAGCCCTACCTATCCTGAGCAATTTACCCTATTCCTGCCAACTAGTTCTGGCATAATCAGATGGGCCATTGGCCTGATTCAACATTGGCTTCTCTTATGTTCTTATGTTCTTATGTTATGTTCTTAGTTTTACAACTAGCTGTTTAATAGGGCACTAGAACAACACAGGGCAGGCAAAGAAAGAGCTTTAAGAACAGAAGAACTGTGGATCAGACTAATAGTCCATCTAGTCCAGCATCCTGTCTCACACAGTGGCCAACCAGTTCATCTGGACAGCCAACAACAGGGTATAGAGCTGAGGCCTTCCTCTGATGTTGCCTCCTGACTCTGGGATTCAGAGGATCAGTGCCTCTTTGTGCTTGGCCAATCTGGTGACACCCCCCCCAAAAAAAACAACAACCAAATTCCTGCTTGCACTAAATATAGTGACCAGCTAATCTTGCACTGCCCATAGGGAGGGAAGGTGGGTCAGCTGCAGCAAAAATGCAGTAGGTGAGAGGGTATAGCTAGATCAAGCAGCTTTCTGGCATGGAGAAGTAGTAATGGAGAAGGCCTCTCTAGCAGAATTTCTGTAGTTCATAGAACTGTTAAAACACAGGATTCTTTATGGGGGGAAAGGTGGCCATACTGGACTTCAATGCACTTAGAAGGGTGTAACTCTTCTTAGGACTTCACTGTTAGTTAACTGTAATGGACTTAAACAGAGACTGTTGGTGCTTGTGTTAATGGGGTGTTAATAGCTCTAGGAAGATATAAAACAATTTTATAGGGGCTGCAGGAGTTACAAACTGAAATTCAATCCAAAATACAAGTCCTTTAAATTAACAGGCAACCTATAGTTGGGTGTATCTGTAGGCTATTAGTGGTACACAGGTTCATAACAATTCCTATCTGAACACTGGTCCTCCAATTACAGCTATTCAAAGACTTGCTGGTTGTTTAGGAGGAGATTATGGAGATTGTGGGACTTTTGGAGGGGTTTAATGGGACTCTTAAAAAGTTTCGTTCTTCCTTCCTACTGTCTTGCTTTCTACTTTCTTGGGTATACATCATGTGCATATTAGAACACAGGAATCCATTTGCAGGCCTTGCTAACATTTTGTAGACATCCTTAGGTGACTTGATTGATTGAGCTGGGCTGGGTGTTATGCTTAGTGTTGATAAACTGCTGTATGCCAATCAGAAATCAATATTTTGGAAAAAGTCAAATAATATTTAAAAAGCTGTTTGGGGAAAGTAATGTTAAAGCTAAAAATGCTGGATTTGTATATGCCATTGACACTGAAAAAGGGAAGGGACAGATCCCATGTCAATCCTCTCCATCTCCAGTTAAAGAATCACAGGTATCAGGTGCTTGGAAAGACCTTTCAGTGCCTAAGATCAATGCCAGTTAGAATAGACAATACTGAGCTTGACAGACCAGTACTCTGACTTGAAATTACATCAGCAAGGTGTTTGGTCCTCCTTTTGGCAGTACTGGAATACAGCTATAAGAAAACTTCCTATATGAAAAGGCTTTGCTCACGTCCACTGAGAGAGGTTGAAACCACAGATTCAGCTGCCCATATTATAAGGAAGGATGAGGCAAGATAATTACCCCGTTATTAAACAAAATCCTTGGTCTCACTGAAAAAACTAGACTTGATTATCTACTATCTGATAAGAACCTCAAGATTGCCTACCAGGTAGCTAGATTTGTTTCATGATACTGAAGCCTTGGATAATATCTTGTAATTAAATTTTAAATCTTAAATATTTTTTAATATTTTATCTGGTATATTATAAACTGCAAAATTTAATTGTAAAATTGTGTATATGGGTGGTAAAATGATCTTAATAAAGAATGAATGAAAGAACAAATTGAAATCAGGTCAGATATCGGCAGAATGAGGTGCTAATGGATGGTGGTAGTGGTGAAATGGACTGTACAACTTCAGACTGCAGGGAGAGATTGCCTTTTTCAGTCTTTATACGTTTATGAATCCCTCTAAGTGCAAAATCAGTACAGTGTGCAGAGAGCTAGATGAGAACATTTCTCTTGGCTATGTTAACGTTTTATAGGCAAGGAGTATTTATTTGGAAAAACATTCAGAATGTGACATGTCCACTCTCTGACATGGTGCAGCCCATTCTGCCACCTCAGAATTCTATCAGCACATTTTGCAGCAATGCGAGCCCCAACTCCTGCCGCGCCCGCACTGGCAGAAGGGGGCTGATTTGCCTCTTCATGAGGCAGGAAGACAAGGACACTGGTGCTGCAAGAAATGCAGTGCCAGTCAGGGGCGGAGCCAGCCTATTAGGCTCAGCTCCCCCCTCCTGCCTCAGCAGTTCTTCTGCATGCTTGGCCCACCCTCCCACCCTATTTTAGTGCAGGTTTCAACCAGTTGCCTTTTAATGGGGCCAGGTAGGAATTTTTCAGCCCTTTTTCAATTTGGCTTCAGAAGTAGGGGTGTTTTTGCCTACCTTGCACTGATGATGGCGGTGTTTGGAAATGGGCTTTGGGAGGCCGGCTTTTGCTAAATAGGATGGTCACTTTGTGGTTAGGCAGGGTAGTACGATCAGCAAGTTGAAAATGGTGAGCACCTGGGCATTGTTATAAAGGAATTAAAGGATCTTCCAAGAATGACTTTCAGGCCTTTGTGGCTCAAGGCCAGGAAGGGGTGATCTTCCGTAGAACAATTTGGCCCGGCCTATCTTAGCAGGCCTTGCAGCTTCTGGGGTGGTGGGCCAGGGGGTTCTCCTAAACACGCCAAGCTGCTTGTCGAGAGCCACATTGGGTGGCTCAAGATTGGGGAAGGTGCATCGCCCAGAAGGAGATGAAGGTGGTCAGGAGTTTGACTCCTGTCATATTCCTCAGTACATTTTAGCAGCCCCTTGCCAGTTGTTTGATTATAAATAATTAATAAAGTGGCCCTTGTTATATCCATATTGGTGTCCCTCTCTTCATTCCGATTGTGGTGGCAAAGACCTCAGATGCTTTGTACATTCATAAGTGAAGTTCCTGGTGCAGGAGTCAGAGGGAAGCCTTGCCTGGGAGGACTGCCAGGGGAACAAGAGGAGAAAGCCTAGAGTTTATAGTTAGTTAAGCCAGTCTGTTCAATAAAGTCTGTTCTGTTTTATGATACTGGCAAGTTACTGGCAAGTCTCTCAATCCAGAGTGTTAAATTGCTTAGCTAACAACACAATAAATACTTTAAAAGTCCTGAATCAACAGAGGCTGAAGAAGTGGGGTGCTCTCCTGGACATCCATTCTAACCTAGACAATCTGTGTTTATGCAACACTCAAGAGAGCATACTGCCTTTAGAAATGTAGTTTGATGGCTATTCTTCTGAACTATTTTTGCTCCACAGATACAGTTCACCAATAAAGCACCTACAAGAACAAAACCAATCTGCTACTCGGTATGTGCAGATTAAAGCTCAAACAGATGTATATCATTAGTTCCCACCCTAGGAAACAAATAGCATGTGAAAACCATACGGACTAACTATAGTTCTGGTCTACTGGAAAAATAACATGAAAGAGGAAATTTGAAAACAAAAGGAAGTGATATGAAAGCATCAGCCATTCAAACCCCTTAGGTATTATACCTTCCAGTGTGAACCATCTGACTGACAGACTTCTCCATATGCTGAGGAGGAGTAAAAATTATTTCCAACTAACCCACAATTATGCCTTTATTATCTCTTTCATCTCCTCAGAGTTCCCAGAGGATCTTATATTTGGTCCTAGCAACCAAGACATCTTGGGCAGTTCAGAAAATTTGGGGGGGAGTAGATGTTAACTGTAAACTCATTCTGTTTGTTAACTCAGAATTAGTGTACTTTTCCCCTTTAATATTGCTGAAAGGCTAGATATATTATTTAAAGATGATTTGTGAGTTTGGTCTCTTTTCCTGTACTAAAAGGCAAGTTAAAATTTAAGAAATCATTACAGATTTTACTCTTGCTTTTAGCCAAATATTTAGGCCACAGTGAAATGTAGAGACAAATTAATATCACATGACTTGTCTTTATTTTCTCCTAAAGGTAGCCAACTGAGGATGCATTTCATTCACGTGATGTAGGCTGTAGTCCACTAAAGTTGATGCTTAGTAACAGTGTCCTAGCAGAGCTACACCCTTGTGTAACTGAAATCAATGGGTTTAGAAAAGACTACCTTTGTTTAGAATAGCAGTGTTAGGCTGTGGTCAGATGTGCCATTTGGCATGAAGGGGAAGCTATCCCATTTCCTCTGGTGGAAACTGAAATGGAGTTGCATGATCACACATCCCTTGGCACTGCGGGCTCAGCCGATCACTGCCCAATCAGATGGCACATTCAAGTGAGTGTGTGGGGGGGTTGCCTTTTCTCCAGCATGCACGTAAATCAGGAACCAAACCCCCATGGTGGTCTGTGACTATGGATCACTTATGTGGTTATGCGCATACCGCTAAGTGAGCGGAAAAAAGGCGCCACATCGGGATGGACTAGGCAGCCCATCCCAATGGCTTGAGTGTGTTTGCATGATCAGACAGCAGAAAGTCCATCTGTGGCTGGTCAAAACCAGTTAAGACCAGACTTTCTGCAGTGTCTTTTAACTCCACTTCTGTGGTGGAGCAGCATGGGGTGCCAACGACTGCAGGACCTTTCCTAGATGTTGCTGTCTGATTGTGCCCTTTAAATCTGTCAGGCATTCACAGCTGAGTCAGATCTAAAGGCACATCTGACCACAGTCCATATCTGTAAGGTACCAGAATATTCTTTTTTGTTTTCATACTGTCATTGAAGATTTAAAAGATCTTTCAAAAGTCTCCCATAATCCAAGTCTTTAGTGCAGTGGTTCTGAAATGGAATGCAGGCCAGACTGTGGGTGCACAAGTCATGCATAAACACCTCAAACAGAGAGCTCATGATTGCACTGCCTCAATTATCATTTCTGAAATTCATCTGAATGGCTCTCCAGAAGCCACTTATTCCATAGGACCTGGTCCTTGCAGCTTTAGTTCTTGCAGTTCTGGTGCCATTGTCATAAAATCAAACAAACCCAAACCTGAAATAACCACTAGTATACTATTAGTCAATAATCCTGGTGCTGTAATGTAGTAGCACTAAATCAGATCAAATTGAGAATAAATTTATGGAAGTATACTCTTGCTGACATCAGCAAACACAGAGGGGAGGCAGAATTATGACCAGGGCTATTTTTGGGCAGGAACACACAGGAACGGAGTTCCGGCTGGCTCCCAAGTTGGCCATGCCCAGCAGGAACTCATTAGCATAATAGGCCACACCCAACAGCAGGAACTCATTAGGACTGGCTACATTAGGGGTGTGGTCTAACATGCAAAGGAGTTCCTGCTCCAAAAAAAAGCCCTGGGTTTTGACAACAAACAAGGTAAACAGAATAAGACACAGAAGATGGGCATGGTTGGATGGCCATACTTCTGGTAACATGGGGGTGTGGCCTAATATGCTAATGAACTGTGCTGTCAGGTGTGTAGCCTAATATGCTAATGAGTTCCTGCTGTTGGGTATGGCCTATTAGGCTAATGAGTTCCTGCTGGGCTTTTTCTACAAAAAGAGCCCTGATTATGACTATAGGGGGGAGACATAAAAAACACATAGATGTAGTTTCCACATGGGGACAGGCTAGTATGGTTTCCCCGTTGCTGGTGTGGCTGCTGATACTGTGCAGTGGTAACAGGGCTTACACATGGAAGGTTTCCCAACAGTTTTCTTGCACCAGTCTCCCAGCATCAGCTATCCCCCTTTCTCAAGCCACTTCTGTTTTCTTAAACTTTTTTTAAAATCAACAAATGAATGTCATTATGTCAACATACTATTATAACAATATATGTAACAGGTTTTCAGAATCCACAGCTGTCTTTTCCCCCCTAAAGTAAGTCTCTAACCCATCCTTTGTGTAGCAATGCCTTTTCTCTTATATCTGTGTAAGGGAAAGGGCTAGAAACTTACTTAAAAAAATAAAGCAAGGAAACTGTTACACATATGTTATAATGTTATATCAATATACCAATATTCAATTGCTGATTTAAAAACTAAAAACAAAACAAAAAACACAAAAAAGACCCTGGTTGTGGGAATAGAAAATGGCAGCCACAGCAACAGGGAAAATGCTGCTGTATGGGTGGGAAAATCTGCTTTCCCAGCTACATGGCAGCCATCCAGGCTTTGCTGGGATGTTTCCCAAAACTTTGAAGCTGAGCAAATTTGAGAAAGATCCCCAGGAGGTACATGAAATCACCACAATGTTGTGGTGGTGGGGAATTTCTTCCAAACAGCATTGAACCCAGGGCAGATAACCTGTATAGAAATGGCCAGAGACACCTAAAGAGTCAGTCTTAATTCAAATAGGATGTTTTCCTTTTAGCTATCTGCCATTTGAAATTGGACTCAGTTGCAGACGAGTGGCAGGGGATGGGATATGAAAAAGTAGTATAATCAGTGAGCTAATTGCACTTCTCCCTCTGTTTACTTCCATTGGGGAAGCATCTATCCATATTTTTTTTGCAATTTGGGCTAATTAGGTATTACACCATGTGACCAGGGATAATTGCCTAATGTTAGAAACTGAGGAAATTGAGGGTTGTTTTTGTTTTTTTTTTTTAAAAAAAGGTGACCATGGTAAGAATTTTGGATAAAGTTGACAATTGTCCCTATGTAGTGAGAGAAAGCCATGTAATCACATAAAAAGACATACCTGAACATCTTGTCAAATGATTGGCTCTATATTTGTGACTGGCAAGCAGGTATGTGAGTTGAACTGATGGGTGCTTGAGCCTTCCTGCTCAATCCATATAGTCTCAAGGGGCTGGCAACCAAATAAAGCTCATCATAACAATTTGAAAAAGCATTAAAATAGTAAAACATTCAAATAATTTGCATAAAGGAGGAGAAATCAATAACCAAAACATCTTAATGAGGCCACAGCACTGATACTAAAAAGTCACATAAACTATTGTAAAACCAGCATGAAAAGGTTATAAGTAGTGTAGAGTTTAAAACTGAGGCCTAGATGAAATAATTCAGCTAATCAGGACCTTTCGTTATAGAGATTCACAAAGTCTTTGCTAAGCCTGTGAGGTAGAAAAATTACTGCCCGAAAATTGAAACACTGACCATTGATCGATGGGAAGTTTTCTGGCTGGGCAACGTCCCGGTTCTGCAAGTATCTCCTGATGCTGAGCAACTCGCTCCTCATATCTCCACCTCTTTCAGCCACATTTAGTGAAGCAGCAGTAGCTAGTTTTCTCTGTTTTTGCTATTTTACCTCAGAAATTCTCTTCAGTTGCTCTCTTCTGTTCTCATCTGATTTTCATCATATATTCTCCCTCTCATTTTACCAGCAGATATCTCTATCAGTTACATATCTACTTTTATTTTTTTAGGGAAAATAGTTATATCCCCATGTTTGTTCTGAGCATCCAAAGACCCTAGGCAGATAATAACACAACCCCAGGGGTCCATCAATAGTGATATGAACAGACATACCCACCTTCCGGACAGGAGACCATGAGAGGCCAGTCCTCCATGGGAGTGAGAGGCATCGGGCCCGGTTCATGGCTGTTCAGAGGTGGCCAGGTGCAGCAGGGCAATGTGGGACAGGGGTTCAGATGGGGGTGAGTGGTAATCAGTGGCATCCTCACCATGCAGGCACTCTTACCGTGGCACCAGCCCCATCTGTGCCCCACCTGTGGTACACTGGAGGGGGAGGCTGACCAGGCCATAGAGACTCTTCAATGTTACCTACATGCTGTGATAGCTAAGTGCTCCTCCTGTGTACCTCAGTGCTCTCTGCTGTTCCCACCACCAAGGTGCCTCACTTTTGTGACTGGATGAAGCCACAGTTGACATCCTGGGCTCTTACAAATTTAACTGGAGAGCCTGCATAGGCATACATTGGTACCTATGGGTTATGCCATGTTTTTTGCTGGCATAACTTCATTCATTCATTCATTCATTCATTCATTAAATCATTCATTCAATTTATACCCCACCCTCCCCACTGAGGCAGGCTCAGGGTGGCTTACATAAAATGCATATATAAATACAATTAAAATCTCTGCTGGGGGGCATTCCCATGCTGAAAGGGCTTAAGGAGCAAACTAACAATAGTCATGCCCCACCCACCCACAACCATGCCAGTGCAGGGTCCTACACCTTGGTTGCATTGATGAGTGGCCTCCGTGCCCCTACATGGTACCCGCCAGTGATGGAGCAGCACTGGGTGCCTGCGTCATTTTAAATGGCACTTATGCTAGCGTATCTCAAACATATGCTGGCATAGAGGTCAGTTGGCTCCCAGAGCACTTCCCCCTCCTTTAGGATTGCTCTGCAAATGGATAAATTGATGAATAGCAAAATGGGTACATATACAAGTCAAGTTTTTTTATCGTAACACCGGACACTAGGATTTAGATGTACAATAGTGCAGTTCTAAGCAGAATTACACCCTTGAAAGATAATTCACTAATAGATATAGAAGGGTATAATTCTGCTTTGGACTGCTATTTTTCTATATAATTTCTATATAATTTTTATATAATTTCTATCTAATTTGTCATGTATTCTCAGTCCTTGCTTTATCCACTGAGAAGAAACCCTTCCCCAAATCATTCTTACCCCCAGGCTCCACTGCTAAGTACTGACTGTGAATTGATGCTTAATTAACCACCCACCTCCTCAGTAAGTGCTCATTGCTACAGCCTTCCAAAGTTCCCAAATCTTCATTAAATTGCCCTATGTTTAGTAAAGCTAATACTGAAAACTTTGTTATCTTGTTAATGAGTCACATAATTTGAATTGTTGCTGAAATGTTCTTCTGGTGATACTCAAATACCACAGTAATCTTCCAAGGGCTCCTGCTGTGATAATGATTTAAACATAGATTTGGACAGAAAAGTTTGGGTCCTGCTGAAAGTCACCAAGCCAATTAAGCTTTGTGATGAAGCCTTAAATGCTCAAAGGCAATTGTCAGCTATAGATTTTAAAATGGGAGGCAGATATCCCAGTCAGACTGGCTACTTATTTATTTGTTCATTCATTTTCCCCAGATTACATGGAAAGTGTTAAGAGCAGGATCACAGGCTGATTCACATAAAACATGAACAACCTGGAAAAAAAACCATTTGTATGAGACCTGTTAGAAGAACAGAGCTACTCACATAATGTTTGTACTACAAAAACAAATGTCCATTGGGAATACTGCAGGAGACATCCTTAACGGATGGTGCCACCCCTGCCATTAAGCATTTATATTACTTAAATTAGAATCCTTTCACTGTCTAGTATCTTCAAGGTAGAAGTTCTATTACATGTATTGTACATGGGTCAGGATGAACTTGAGAACTGGATGGCATTGCATGTGATGTGCCAATAATAGGTGCCACTATGTTAGGTCAGTAACTAAACAGATTCCTGGGCTTATGCAAATACCTAAATATGAAAACAGAGGTATGTTACATGTACAACCAATGTATGTTTTCCATGAGGGATAAATGGGCAGTCCTGATGATTCTCATAATCTCCAATTTTGCCAGGCTGATTTGTGTCTAACACCCTTTGAAACTGTATGAAGAGTACAGAACCAAGCATGAATACCCTGAAATGAGTCCCACTGAATTCAGAGGAGATTACTTCCAAGTCCAACTAGTAAGTGTGTCTAGAATTGCATGCCTATAACATATTTTATATTTAGAGAATACTCTAGAACTGTTTTTATGGATGATTATGCATTTTTGATATATAATCTTTCTTCCTTTGTATTTGCCATCCATCAGCAAAAGGAAGTGAATGTAACCCCCCCCAAATGCTGCTAGTTTCTCAGCCCAAATACCTTTGAATTTGCAACCGCAGCCCAGAGACAAAAGGGACAAGAGTAAAATTCACAGCAATGGATTTCTCCATTTGTAATGACAGGAACATCTCTCTCAATATTACTTAGCTAATGAAGGAATAGATCTGCTGTGAAGTTCCTAGGAGGCTCATTTTCTTGAGTACAGTAGTAAAAGTTAGCTGATGAATGACCTAAACTGCTTAATGTTTCTACTTATAACTTCTGAGCATCAAGGCATATCTAGGAGAGTACTGAAGGAGTTATCCTCAGGAGACCCCCAGTGTCCTTGTAGGTTGTCAGAGTCAATGAGCCAGGTTTATTTCAAATGGCTCCTTAAATGAACATTTATTTTGTGCCAGTAACACGTTTTTGATTAACAGCTCCTTTTGACTAATTTGCTTCCCAAAACAGCCCAATAAAGGGCTCATTTAAAACATAATTAAAAGCATGTTATTGCTAGTAGTTAATACTGATTAAAACAGGCATTAAGACAATTATCGTTGAAGGGAAGTAAGCACCCTGTAGTTAGTATGGGATCCATGCTTACCATTTCATCCATGGTACGCGGCAATGGGCTGCTTGCCAACTTTCCAGAGGACCCTTTTCTTGGTATAACCATATCAAAATTTGATCCCCTATTCCCCCCCCCCGAAGAATCAAGAATTTTTAAAAACAAAAAAATTATATATATAATGTTCAATAATATAATGAATGGGAAAATGCCAATTTAAGGGCATTCCTAAGGGTAGTATTTAGTGCTTTGCAAATGGCTCCAAGAAATGGCCAATGATGATCTCTTATTTGATGCTGGCAGAACTGGAATTGAATTTACGATATGTGGCTGAAGTTCTAGGTGCTTTCAAGCTCCCAGATCTCACAGTGAATCTGGCCAAAATCTTTGGTTGTTTTCAACAACATATTTACTGTATTTCTGTTATGCTTTTCTTTGTTGCTCAGTGTTTGTTTTTTCCTGGCTGCTTGCCTGTATCACCTTTTAAAATGCGAGAACAGAAATATTGTAAGCACTTTTACATTCCTTAAATAATTCCTTCTGGACAATAGCTTTGTCCAGATGGCAGGTTCTCCTGGTGAAAGTATCTTCAGGCTGAAGTACCAATTACAGTTCAGGATTTTGTGCCACTATTGCTAATCTGGACTCTGCTAACTGTACCACTTGTGATTTACAACACAGAGTAGGGTTGAGTTTCTGCCTTCAGATGACTGACTTGGATTGGTTGACGATCACAAAACCTTCTTCCAAACAACTTAATAAGCAATTCAGTATTTTAGTATAGATAGGTAACATTTTGAAAGTTGCTTTACAGCTTTGAATGCAGACTACTTGTAGCATTTGTGATTATTTTCCATTCCTTGTGTGATGAATTTTCAAAATGTTTTCTATCAACAAATATATGCCGAATTGTGGCAATTCGCCATATTTTTGTTGATGGAAAACATTTTCAAAATTCAACTGCCTATTAGGGCATCTCAGACCTTGAGGTTTATGAATTAAATGTTGATCACTAGTAGAACTGAACCAAATCAGCAACAGAACTCTGGGTTCACCTGCATAGCTGTTGAAAAGCATGTCCCATTTTTGACAGTAGTTGTGAACCTTTTTATACCATTCAGTGCCTTCTCTGCTTCATTGCTTTTCTGTATCCCTTCCCTTCCTCTATTGTGCTATCATTGTTCTTGGCCTGATTTGCCTTGTCTGCTGTTTAATCTGACTGGTGTAAGCCACACAAAATTTTCTTTAAGGCACTCTATGGTATCATCAGATGTAGCATCTTGTACATTGCCCATCAAGTTAAAGGGCAGGACTGTTGTTAAAGGAAAAAAATTCTCTCTGGAAAAAATGCTTTTAAGATGCTTGCAGAGGAGTCATGTCGTTTTGCTCTGCCCAAATTGTTTGAATTGCAAAGACTTGATGTATTTAAACAAATGCAATAGTGCTGGAGAAGCAGTTTCAAGTTGTGATTGCACTTTTCCAAAAACCAAAGTGTTGGCACAAGAAGAGTTTCAAAAAAGGTAATCTGATCTTTAAAAAAGAAAATCTTAAAAGCCTTCGTATGTCAACCCCTAAGCAGAAGGGACGGCTTCTTCCAGCTGATTATGACTAGTGATGCCTTCCAGGTTAGAAGGCCCCTGCCTCACTCTGTTTCCCATCAGCACTCTGACTACTGGCATGTGCTGCCAATTCATTCCTTCTGTGCAGAAAAGAGAAAAGCTTTGGATTTAATTTTAAGCCTTGACATAGATTTTAATTTGCTAAAAAGGAGCTGTGCCATGCTAGTAAATCTTGCAGGAGACACTGAGGCTGCTATTCTAAGCACATTCACTTGAAAGCGAGTTCCACTGTAATCAATGGGGCTTACTCCCAAGTGAGTGTTTGTAGTGTTGGGATATAAACTGTCAACTCAATCTGTGCTGAGATCCATTTTTTCCCTCCTCTTTTTAAAGGAATGAGATTCTTTTTACAGTGATGCTTCAAATGTATTGAATGATCTCCAAAAGTACTTTTGTTAATTTTCTTCTTTTCTAGTTACAGAAACTCATATATGAATGCTAACCCAAGGCAGACCTTTTTCAGACATGGGGAAACCTTACAATGCCATCTGCAACATGAGGCTCGCTTTTATTTTATTTTTTTTACAATTTGTCTTCATTTTTCTTCTCCCTTTTTCTCTCCATCTCTTTTCAGACATTCTAAATGCAGGCATTGTAGGGGAGGGATGTGGATAATGGAGGCCAGCTCCATCCTAAATGTATCCATATCCATTATGTATTTATTTATTTAGAAAATTTATAAGACGCCATATCAGAGACCTGCTTGAGGCGGTTCACAAAATAAAACAAGCTGCATGAATAAAGACATTCAAATTAATTAACAAGCCATTGAAAATTCTGCCACCCTCTGCTCAGTCTTAAGAAAACCGGAGAATAACAGCACATAAAAATCTAGAATGTAAAGCCAATTTGCTTAGAAGAGTATAACTCTTCATAGGATAACCCTTCTTTTGAAGGACCATAACAGTCCTCAGTCTAGATGTGGATTGTAAAAACAATGATAAAGATCAAACCTCTAATGAAAAGCCCAGGTTAAAAAAAATGGGCTGGCACCTAAGAGATGGTGTGGTAGGCTCCAAGTAAACCTCAAGGGGGATGACATTCCACAGGAAAGGTGCCTCTAACTGCTGCTACATGGTGGCTGAACAGCACAGGAGGAGGCAGTCCTTGTTCAATGGAACAAAATCTTGCATGCACCACAAAAAAACCATGATCCTCAGTTGTGCAGACAGAACCATTTTAGTGTACATGTGGATCCATGCATTTATTCCACAATTTGCTGGACCAGAAGGAGGGAATGGGAGGCCAATCTGTGGTGAGCCAATGCCATGTTATCTCATCTGGCATGACTTGGAAGTGATGTCATTGCACCAGCAATGCTCTGGTATTTGCCCCAAACTCTATGGTTAAACCATAGTAGTTTGGGCAAATGCTAAAGCATTGTCCTGACACAATGGCATTGGAAGGGACACTGTGGTGTTGCCATGGGCTGGCAGCCCTAGTTCCAATGAACTCATAAGGGCTAACTTAGAGACAAACTATATGTGGCTTTTTGTAGTGAGTTGGGTCTGGGTCCCCCAGGTCAGGTTTGGCTCAAGAAAATTGTGCCTCTCCCCCCATACCCATGCCACAGCCCCAAGCTGAATGTGATCCCTGAGATGGGTAACCAGCTGAACTATCCATATGATCCTAAGATCTTTTCCTGATCAGTGACAGTCATTTCAGACCCTAATAGTACATTGTGCAAAGTTAGGATTATTTTTTTGTGTCCCAGAAAGTATAACTTTAGACCTACTTACACTGAATGTGTCTGAGAAGTACAAATAATTTATTTGAAGTGACAGAAAGTTACTCTAATTTTAGAGAGTGTTCCAATGTAACCACCTGCAGCTCTTTTATGACCATTCTCCTTCCTGATCATTTGCTGCTTCCAGGACATATATCTTCTTAAAGAGAAGATTACTCTCACATCCAGGAAAACAAAAAACAATGAATTCTCCCATTTTTCCCCTATCGATACTTTTTAACAGATGTGCATCAAGAAGAAAAACAGAAGTGGTATTTTTCTGTTGTTGAATTGCAACGCTGGGAAAGCTTACCTGTTTATTTGTCTCATGAGTATTAAAGGCTAAAGAATCTTTCCAGGTTAAAAATAAAAGCCTAAAATTTGGCAGTGTTTCCTGAAATATCAGGGAATGATTTGGAGAGAATTTCCTCTCTTTGTGCAAGTATGCAAGGTGAACTGGTTCAAAATAGATGTTTGCTGTGGAGTTTCTGGTGAAATATACAACTCTTGAAGAAACCCATGTCCTGTTCTTGGGTTGTTGTTGTGTGTTGTTCTTTTTACTGTATGTGCATGCAGGCAGACATGCTGTACACTCTCTTGCTGCCAGGTAGAAATCAAGATGTTTCCTGAAAGTATCTCTGTGTTGTATGAATCCTTACTGTGGTTCTCACATTCTGGAGAGCTGAGGATAAATATCCCCTGAATCCATAAGGAAGAACACATGACTCCTACATTATATTAGAAATGGGTCAGTACTGAGGATCATCTAGGTTTGATTTTTTTTTATGGGAGGGGGGAGGCTTATATTGAGTCAAATAATTGGTTAGCATAGCCAATAGCCTTTCTTAAATGTAAATTTAAGACCTTTCAACCACATATTTTTCCCATTGTTCCATTTGAATACTGTTCCATTTTATTATGGATTCTTTCACCTGTTCTTCCTCTGTCTCAAGTTTCAGCAAGAGTTTATACGTTTTAGCAATTACACGTTCATTGTTCATACATAATTCTGTTTCAAACTCAGTCACAGAGTGTTCAAAACCATAAGCTCTTTTATGTACCTTAAACCTTTCTAATCGCTGAGCATAGAAAAACTGTTGACAGTTATACCCTTGTGTGATGAACTGACCTCCAAATGCAGGATGCTTAGGACATCAAACTCAGAGAGTTGGGAGATTAGGGGTTAATGCCTCACTGTAAAACACTTTGACTGACAGGCTGCTGACTGTGTGCACCCCCTTCTCTCTGATTGGCCAACGTCAGCTGAGGAGAGTTTTATAAAATCTTGTGAGTCTTGTGGGAGTCAGTCAGTTGTCCTTTGGATTTTGACTTGGCAGTTGCCAGTCAAGAGGAGTGTGTACCTGTGTCAGTCTGAAGGAAACAGACAAGTCACTTGAGAAGTGAAAGGACACAACTTCTAGCCTTTACTGTACACCAACACATTCAGAGAAAAGTTCAGAAATCAGAACTTAATGTCTAAGTGTCAGCACTTGCTGAATTCCATTTGTTCAGAGTCTCCAGAACTGGGGTTTTAGGTTTGCCAGAAGAAGCTGGGCAGTTGGTGGAAAACTGCCAGCCTAGCCAAACAGAACTCCTAGGAAAAGGAGGGTTCAACTCAGAAGGGACCTCTGGTTTGAGAAGTAAAAAGGGAAACAGTCATAGACTCCTCAAGAGTACAGAAAGGGAAAGTTATAATCCCCAAAAGGGAAGTATTGATATACAGGAAGAAAGTTCTGACTTCCAGGAAACTAAGATATTGTCTATGAAACTTTATTAAGACACATTGTTGCTGAAGAAATCTACAAGATAAACCAATCTCTCTTAGTAAATAACTGAGTCTATTAGAATTTAAGCTTTAATTATATTCTGTTGCCTGTTCAAGATATTCTAATTTTCTTTTAATGAACTATGGTCTCTTTATTCCTGATCCAACTGTGCATGTTCAATAAAATTTACCTTTGGGTTTCAACTTTATTTTGTGTCAAGTGCCATTTCCAAAGGGTTATATAAGAGGGCTCCTGCTAAGTTACAATAAAACTCTGGTCTGGGCAAAAGCCAAATAATTTCTTTAACACTGGGTGGAACACAAATAAAGTTATAAGTTTATCATTCAAACATGCCACTAAGAGGCCGCTCAGTCAAAGTGGTGAACAGTGTTTTGGTGGGAAAATCTGTCCCACAGAAGAGAAGGAGCAGGGGTCTGTCATATCTTGCATTATCGTGATCTTCTCTTGATTTCATTTTACAGTCCCCTTGTGTAAAGTCCAGTATGTAATGATATATTAACCACTTGTGCTAAGTTATCATTTCACATCTAAAAAAGGCTTCTTGTGTTGAGAGGTATTTTCAGGCACAACCTTGATTTATACTTATTCCATATTCTCAAGATGCCATATCTAATATAATGATTTTTAAAATCCACATTAACTCTACATCATACCATAAATAGGTGTGCCAACCAAATCTTAAGTCATTTCCTTCTAACTCCAATAACTGTTTATTTCTCAACAATAATGATTCTTTCATTCATAGTAAGCAACAAGCAGCAAAATTTCATTTCAGGTCAGGTAAACCCAGTCCTCCCCTTTCTTTAGCATCTTGTAGTACTTTATATTTAACACACTGCTTTTTCCCCTTGCCAGATAAATTTAGAAATGTCCTTCCACAATTGTTTAAATGGTACATCAGTTGTCAAAACAGGTATTGTCTGTAACAGAAATAACATCCTAGGTAAAACATTCATCTTAATTACCGCTATTCTCCTCAGCAATGATAATCGTAATTTCCCCCATCTTAACAAATCTTTTTTTTAACTTCTTCTCTTATATTAACATAATTATTTTGAAATAACATATAATTCATATTTGTCAACATAATTCCCAGATATTTTACCTTCTTTTCCATCTTGAAACCTGTTTTGTCCATCAGTTCAAGTTGCTCATGTTTCATATTTCTGCCAGCATCTTTGTGTTCTGTTTATTAATTTTGAAACCTGCTGATGCACCAAGTTCTTTAATTTAGGCATCAGAAAATCAACTCTTTTTAGAGGATCTTCCAGAACTAACACCAAATCCTCAGCAAATGCTCTCAGCATATAGATTTCTTTTTAAATCCTTAATACATAGTTCAATGGCTGATCATGCTTTGTATGCCAAAGGTCCCCAGTTCAGTCTCTGGTGTTTCTACTTAGAATTACTCAAGATATTTCTAAGTAGAAACAACCGAGACTAAGTTGGGGACCTTCTGCATGCAAAGCATGATCAGCCATTGAACTATGTTTTGTAGTGTATATATATATATATATGTCAGAGATTCTATACATGTAGTATATATATATTTCAGAGACTCTATACATGTACTGTCACTAGAACATATGTAACTATCTTTTTTTTTTTTTAAGGGTGGAATGCTTTGGATAATGATTACAGGACCAGTTCCCTTTGGATAATGCAATGGAAACTTGTGATATCTTTGCTGATATATTGACATTCACATGTTGCAACTGAATGATTTGGCAATATCAGCCAGTAAAAACTGTACTTTCTAAAGGGAAATCAACAAGGTCTGATCATGCCATACTCCTATGCCACTTCAGCCTCCACTATGCACAAAATCCCCCCTCCCTCCCTCCTTCCTGTACAAATAGCATACAATTCATCTCGTTAGTTATATAAGAGGTAAGCCAGAAGTGAAACTATATACCCAAGGTCTTTACCATCATCTTTTGATACGTTTGAGGCTAGAAAGTATAAAAGCCAAGAAATATCCAAAGCAACCTGGAATTTTGCTCAACCCTCACTAGGTTGCCCACTTGCCCCACCTGCAGAGTTGCCTGCTTGGCAAGTGCAACTGTGGTGGTGACTGTGGCTCTGCCCTTCCTTCCCCACCCACCCCCTCACAGCCTCATGAAACTGACTGTCCTATAAGAATGGCCTGGGAATACCATCCCCACTCCAGCAGGCTAGCCATTTAGAGGCCAGTCTGCTGAGCAGTAAGGCCTCTGCCTTCAGTTGCCTGAATGAGGTGGTAGTGGGGGGCTGCAATGGATCCTGCTAACCTTCCTCCACTTGTCTGTCTAGCTCATGTGGCAGGGGGCAGCTCCTGACCTTCTTCCCCACTCATCCACTGTGCTGTCACCTTGGCTATGAGGGGGTTAGTGGCAGCTTCCACTCTTCCTCCCCTGTCCACTCCTGCCTGTCTGACTCAGGTGGTAGGAGAGTGGAGCAGCAGCTTCTGTTCCTCTTCCAAACCTGATGGCTTGCAAAGAAGAGGCGGTGGTGGAGAGGCTGTAGTTGCTGTTGGTGCCTATCTCCGAGCTAGCACGCCAGACCTACCTGGTCACACAGACTCAGATGGCTCCTTTTCCTCCCCTCCCTGCTCAAGGTAAGTGAACATTTTCTGTGCAAAAGTAAACAATGTTCCTCTCTTTGAAGTAGATGTAACCTCCCACCCTTTTTGTTTTCATTGTTTTTCTTGCAATCCCCGGAACCCCCTAGGTTTGTAGAAAAATTATCCTTGTCTGTACCTGGATCCTTGTCTGTACCTGGCCCCATTATCTGCATCTATCAATCTGCACTGAGTCTGCATTCAGAATTAGATACAGGATTTCCCCCTAAAGACAGCTGAAGTTATACCAAAGGTTTTTAAATAAATAAATAAATAAATAAATAAATAAATAAATAAATAGAGATGCATCTTGGAGTGTCCACAAATCATGTAGAATTTCATTTTTTCCACATTCCTTCTTCCTTTTGAACACTAATAACCTCAGATGGCAAATGCTTACACATTTATAGTTTCACACCCTAGTTCTGTTCCATGACGTAAAAATCTGAACAAAAATTGTAACAATGGAGAATGCGATGGGTATATTCTATATTCTTCCCCAAGAGATTTCTGTTCCGTGTTTTACTTTTAATACTTAGTCCTACCTAGGGGAATAAGACAGAAAAAAGTTTTTGATTTTTTTTGCATTTCGGTGAGTGTTTTAGCCAATATATTTGTACATATAGCACAATCACTGCTGTTCTTGTGGGATCTTTTTCTTCTTCCTTCTCCACCCCCCTCCCCACCTCTCTGTTTATAACAGGGCAAAATTTATTCCCAAAGAGTTAATGAGCTTCTTCTGAATTTTGGATTAAGTACTTGTCTTTTTCAGTAACTTGTTGCTGGAAAGAGTTATTGAGTCTTATGCAGAAAGAGCAGATAGCACTGTGGCCATAATATTCCTTTGGCAGATTACTGTGAATTGCATCTTAATCATACATAACAATAGCAATTTAGAAGCAATATGCCACTTACTAAATTTAATCTAAATACATTAAATCCTGTTGCATTGTGTTAGAGAAGATATTCTAGTGCATAATAGTTGGTCAATAGATATTCATCACAGTTGTAACTTTAATGCAGTTATTCACTGTAGTTTACTGTATTTCAGTAGCCCAACTGTGATTGTCTGTAATTAACTGGAGACTGAGCTCAAAGAGTTAAGTACGAAATATGTACTTGAGGCAGTCTGCACAAAATTGTTTTGTTGTGTTAAAATACATGATGGAAAAGGCAAACATGTAATGGGGAGGGGCATTCTTTTCAGCTGAAAATGGGATAGGATTGTATTTATGCAGTGCCTTATGTAGTACAGTAGTTAGCCACTCAGGTGAATAGCATCTCAATGAAAACCACAGAAATTAGTGTATGGCTAGAGTAGTACCATATTTTCTCAAAAGGAAGGCAACTTTGAATGTGAGACCCCTCCCCACCTACACACATTTTATACTCACACGGATCTGGAATAATTTCTTTTCAGACTTTCCAACTTCAAATTTGAGGGCCATCATCACTAATTCCATCACATATGGAAAACAGCCCAATGTTATTTTTTCCTATCTTCACAATTGTTGGGAAGATTTCCAGTGATTCTCTGAAGTGATTTGAGTGCTGTTTAAATATCAAGGGCAAAATCAAATCAAAGATCAGTTATTAAGTATGTATGCTTTTGTTTAATTAAAATCACTATTCCACTTTTCTGCCAAGGCACTAAAGGACATGTGCATAAGTTTTCCTTTGAAATAAATGGGACTGAGAAGTACTTAAGAATTATATCTAATTAGTATTATTTCTAACAACATTAAGATTATGAAGAAAACAGGTTACCTTTTTTGTAACCCCACCCCCAAAAATATTATCCCAGCATTATTCTGCAAGGCCAAGCAGAGTTATGCCCTTCTATGAAGTCAATACACTTAAGAAGGGTGTAATTCTGTGAAGGACTGAACTGTTAGTTTGTTGAAATGTGTTTATGTCTCTTTCAAGATCCCAGAACTTAGGCTGTGTCATAAACTTGTTCATTGGCCTTCTTATTTATCCTTTTTCACCCTGAAATCATATCACCCAGAAATTCCAACAGGAGTCGAGCTGGTTTTCAACTATTAATCTGTCCTTTTTTTCAAAACCATCCTGACTTTGTTTAGCTGCTGGGTCTCTTCAGCTTGTTGATTTTTACTGTCCTGGGATTTAGATTGGTTACATAAACTGAAACAATCTCTTTGTTTAAAATTTGAAGACAAATCTTTTCATTCCGTTTGTAGCCAAATTACAATGTCACAAACACTGCGGTAGACATGCTATGCGGTCATTGTCAAGAGCATCTGTGAAACTGATTTCTTGGCCTCATCCTCTTAAATCTTATTAAAAGCATCTCATCATTATGTGTAGCTATTACCAAACAAAATAAGCTTTTTTCTTATTTACATAAGGTTGATGGCTAGTTACTATGTCTTCGCATTTATTAGTTGTTTAGTTAATAGAAAGTTGTCCTATTGCAAAGGCTATCAGGGGCTGTTGTGAACCATATGAACCTAATGGTGAAGCCCAGCAATGCAAATCAAAGTAGCAGGCCTGAAGGTCGAGTCTTCAATGTGTTTACATCATTGGTTCCTAGGACGTTCAACATAAACTTCCAAGTAAATTAATTTTAAGCCACAGACTTTTCTAGAAGGAATATGGTCATTTTTTTCTTGAAAAATTAAGCTTAACAGTCTTGCATAAATGAGACCTTCTAACTTTGTCTGAGCTACCCATGAGGTAGTTGGTATACGTGGTATACATACATTAGGAACAAATCCACTCATGTTGTTCCTAAAATCTTCTTTCTAGGGATGAATACAGAGTAAGCTAACTATTCTTGAAGAAGTTTCTAGAACATTTTCATGGAGAGGGTTAGGTTTTTAAAAAATCATTTAGGGAGAATGACCTCAAATGTTTCTTTTTCCTTAAAGAATGGCTTCAAATAAGAACTGAATTGTCAGTACATCTAGACTAATGAAAACTCAGGTGAGAAGGGAAAGATTTCTCAGGACTTGTCTCTGTGTGGGTGGCACAACACAGCTGTTAAGGGATTCCATTTGTTTTCATGGCTGACATTTGGGAGGGAAGTATCCATCTAGGGGATTTCTGCCCTCTTTAAACTCCCCTTTATATCCTGCAGGACTTGGGAAGAAAGATGACAGAACTGGTAAGACTCAAGGAAATGTGGACCCAAAAAAGGTTATGGATGGAGGTTACATGAATGCTTTTGATCTTGACAACAAATTTCTCTCTAAAGGCCTATGACCATTGTGCTTTTCATAAAGGCAACTTGTCTTGTCAGTCTGTGGTTTGTGGCTTAGAGATAGTTATATTTTATGCGTAACGATCTGTTAACAGTTTGTAGCCCACATCTTTGCTGGAGAAACTGCATAATACAGAATTCAGAATAACAACTGCTATTTTGCAACTAAGGCTCTGAATCTTTACTTTGTCTTACATGATTATTTGGAGTATTTGAATATCCACATTCATGTTAAAAGCACTCTCTCTTTGAGGACAATTACCATAGAGGTCCTGGCCATTGTCACTTCCAGGAGGCATCTAGAGGTGATGCAGCAATGTCAGCAATGCCAGCGATGCCACTGTTTTGTTTTTTTTAAAATCTTCCTACAACACTCCAATCAGGCATTAGACCATGCCAGCAGAAAGCTTAATGACTGCTAACTTTTGAACTGTCAATGAACTCTTTTGAATTGTGAGCCATCCATTCTGGTTGCTAAACCGCTTATGCCTAGATAGATAGGAAGCAACACTTGCTCTATCATGGCTTGCTCAATCATTGCTGCCTCTATACCCCACCCCATGCCAGTAATCCATTTTTCTAACATGGGCCCAGGACAGACTGGCAATTTGCCCCGGTAGCCAGTCGCGGCAAAAAAACCCCGGATTAAACAATACCGGGTTTTCCCGTCCACACAGCGGGGGCCGCTGCCGGAAGATATGGGACGGAGGCGCACGGGAGCGTTCAAACTGCCGTGCCGGAGGCGTGCTGTATTCGCCATTTCCCCATTAATTTGGCTGTGGGTGTATGTGCGCATGAGCACATTTTGCCGATTTTTTTTTTTTGCCCTGCAACGCCGGCACCGCATTGGACAGTGGAGCGGAGCGCAGCCAATCACACCGCTGCTGCCTCATGCCCAACGCGGGTTGCTCCCGGCTTTTCGGCTGCGCGTTCAGACTCCCCGGAAGCGGAGAAACGCGCAACGAACGCAGGCTTTCAAGATTTGTGAAGGCTTTTATCAGGTGTTTTTTTAATCCGGCAATGAAGCGCAAGAGCACCGGTAGGCTACGGGTGGGGGACGCCAGGCAGATGTGCCTGTGTGAACGTTCCATTTACTCCGGTATTGAATCGTTGTCAGCCCGGGTCCCATCCCGGGGCAAATTGCCAGTCTGTCCTCGGCCATGGTTTATTTTAGATTTCTAGGTGGGACTGCTTTGAAGACTGTCCAGAAGCCACAGTTGGTATAGAATTCTGTGGCCAGAGTGTTGACCGAAGTGGGTCATAGGGACCTTATCACTCCAGTCTTATTCCATTTACACTGGCTTCCAGTTTGCTTCCAGGCTCAATTCAAGGTGCTGGTATTGACTTTTAAAGCCCTGTATGGCCTGGGCCCAATACCTTTTAGGGACTGCCTTGTCCCATATGAATCTACCCACTCATTCCAATTATCCTTGGAGGTTCTACTTCAGTTGCTTCCTCCATCTGAAGCTAGGTGGGTGGCAACCCAAGAAAGAGCCTTCTCCACTGTGGCACCAAAATGTAGGAACTCCCTCCCCAGGGAGATCCATCTTCCTTTCTCTATTGGTGCCTTCTGCCAGCAAGTGAAGACTTATTTGTTTTGTCAGGCATACCACCAATTATAGTTATTGACCCTCCTTTTACTGTTGTTTGTTTATGTCATTTTAACTGATTTTTTAAAAAAATAATTTAACTGTATTTTTAATTTTTATGTTTACTGCCTTGAGGACCCTGATTGGGTGGAAATGCTGCATAAAAATGTTTTAAATAAAATAAAATAAACACAGTATGCATAGTCTTTACTTCCTCATATGGCAAAAAAGTTCATTGCTGGCCTAGAGGATGCTATTGCCCTTGCCCAGAATCAAACAAATGATGAATTGGCTGGGGTAGCTTTGTTCATCCCGTAGGGGTGGGGCATGTAGAGGTCTTATAAGAGCTGCTCCCCCCTGCACAGACATTAGTGAAATTGCCTGGGAAAAGTCTAGAACTAGAACATAAGTGTTAGCATTTGTACAGGAACAGGTTGGCTACTCCACAGGAGGAGGAGGAGGAGGAGGAGGGGAGAGACTTTGCATCTCTTAAATTAATCCAGAACGCTCTTTCTGCCTGTCTACCAGGTTCTCATGGTTCCATGAGCAAGAGAACTCTTGAACATCTACAACCGTTATGGTACATAAACATTCTTTTTCGACTTCCATGACTTTCACCACGTGTGTCATTCCAGGCCAAACTATAGTGATAGAGAGCAAACCTGATCTTATTCTTATTTTTATTTATGTTTACTTCATGTATGCCCCGCTTTCTCCCCAGTGGGAAACTAAAACAGCTTGCATCAGTGTCCTCGCCTTCATTTATCCTCACAACAACCCTGTGAAGTAGGTTAAACTGAGAGTGTGTGACTGGGCCAAGGCTACCCAGCAAGATTCTATGGCAGACTGGGGATTCTAACCTGGGTCACCCAGATACTGGCCCCGTTCACAGGGTTGCAGACTTTCCGTGTGGGATCATACCAGCACATCTGGGAGGCATAGCACTCCCGTGGCCAACCCACAGCTTCCTGTGGAAAACGTGGAGTAAAAAACTACTAGGGTCGAAGTACTAATTTCTGGAAACCCCGGGGCAAAGGCCGGCGTCTGATCGCAGGAGCGCCAGTATCCTCCGGCTTCCGACGCCCGCCCATGTCCCGGGGTTTCCGGATGTTGTACATTTCCATGGCATGCACACCAACGTTGAATGATACGTGCGCACACGCAAGACACTGACAGTGGCCCACCCCCCCAACAGCACATGTGTCCTTTGCTACAACGCGGCTTGTGTGCTCTGCTGCGCTGCTTTTTTGCCACGCTGTAGCAGCGCTGTGTGATCGGCACTTGGCGCTGGAGCATGGCAACCCGGTGGCCCGTGTGATTGGGCTACCACACCTTATTTTGCTCTGGGGCAAACTGCCACGCCTCCCCCCCCCGTGTTTTCTGGCCTGTATGACCGGGGGCCCTAATCCAACACTGAAACCACTACACCATACTAATTCTACAATTGTGTATAGGAATTAGTGAACTTCATATCACAGTGTAACTACTTCTGTATGTTTACACAGAAACAAGTCCCTCTGAATTCAGTTGCATTTACACCATACTAAGTTTGTGTAAATCATTGTTCCACAGCCTGATTTGATCCATATTACTGTGAAGTACATCTATGAGGGGTTTACTTGGTCTGCAGTTCTGTGCATATTTTCTTGTAACTATAGTTTACACCCTGGTAAATGTGCAGAACATTGGTCTACATGTGGCATTCTACCTTCTCATTCCACTGTCATAGGAACTGGGGTCATGGCTCATGGTTTTGCATGCAGAAGGCACCAAGTTCTATCCATTGCATCTCCAGTAAAAAGGATAATGAAGCAGGTAATGTGAAATAACTCAACCTGAGATCCTGGAGAGGTGCTGTCAGTCAGAGCAGGCTATACTGACCTATCAAAATTCTGATTCAGTAGACGGCAGCTTTATATGTTCTGTTCTTCTAGGGTAGAGAAGAAAGTCCTAACATGGGAACAATGTTAAGTGAGCCTTCTAGACACTGATTTATCAACCACAGAGAGGCAAAAAAGAAGAGCAGGGAGAAAAATCAAATCCCTCATGCTTTCTTCACAGTCATCCACATTGCTAGCCAACCAGGTGGCACTTTGCTAGTTGTGGAGAGGTCAAAGGTATGCATGGCTCCCTCTGTAGCCAGGGCTGTATGGATTGACCAAATGATGCAGCTGCCATTCTCCTCAGATTAAGCACATCTGCTCTGTAGTGTTTTCAGTCTCTTCTGACCTGGGGCATGGGAATCTGAGTGCATTTCCTAACCCAGGTCTCATTAGTGTGATACAATTAGATTACCGAAAAATGCAGTTGACAAAAGGCGCATATTATTTCTGATTTGCATTAGCAGTAAAAATGGCTTCAGACTGAAATTTTATAAGACCGTTCCTTGTCATTTGTCATGTGGCATATCTCACGAGTAAAGCAGCAGATTATAAGAGCCATTTTAAACACACCAATACACAATAATAGTCTCTCTGTTTTGTTTCACTGTGATATAGGACTACTATATCTTTCATTTTGCAGCTTCTGTTTTTGCTGTATATTTTTCTTCAAGATTATTGCTGTATCGTATTCATATGAAGGCTACAGCATTTCCATTGTCCCCCACAGATGAATTTTTATGAGATGGCAGTGATAATTCAATTTTGCTTGTTTGGAAAAGTTTGCAACAAAATAATTCTTCCAAATAAGTTTAATCTATATTTATCTCATTATAAAATCCTCTCCCCCATCTCTATTTTGTAAGACTACACAGCACTTCTTAAGTATTTCAAGTAAGTTGGTGACCTTTGATTTCTCTAAAGGACACTTTTTTTTCCTGTGACAATTTATGTTTGCAAAGAAAAAATTTGGCCGAAATCCTCAGACCACTTCTATAAAGTTGTCTTAATGATATCAGCAGATTGAGGACATTGTTCTGGTTTTTCTCAAACAAGATATATATGACAGTCTATGACAGAATATATGGTCACATGCCATAGTCTTCGACAGTCACTGTCAAAATCTGTTTCCCTAAAACTCAATGCTGAACCATTCTTATTTCATTGCAACACTGGGGCCAATTTTTACCTCACTAGTCATCTGTTGCAATAATAATCACTTATTTATTATGTTATTTGAAAAGGGGAAAAGATAATAATGATCATCTTCCCTTTCAACATTCTTTAAAAAGGAAGTATGTGAACAATTTTACTCCTAGCACTTTTGGTAGCTATCCTGAATTTCTTGTGCTTCTATGTAGTTTCAAGCAGTGTCTTTTATAAGATGACAGTGCTTGAGCAAATTTAACAAAAAAAGGGCTGATGTACAAGCCCACACATGAACAGCTCAGAAACAAACCCTCCCCCACCGAAGATGTAGACTCTAATATTAGGTTAAACTAAAACTTATTAATTGTAACAGTGGAACAGACTCTAGCAAATTCCTTTATTTACCCCTTTAATATGGCTCTCTAAAAGGATACCTGTGAGTTTTGCTACTAATTGGGCAATATCACTGTGTCTCCAAGAGTGAGACATAAGTTGCAAAACTTATAACAACAACAACAAAAATAATGAGTGTCTAAATTTGAACCCCCCTTTGAACTTGAAACTCAGGCCAAATAGCCTTCTTAGCCCACCATATGATTGGCCCTAGTTACCTCTCCCTGCTTAAAGATACCTCAGGGTGCTTCTCAATTTATCATTTTAAAAAGCCAACCTGAACTAATCCAGCCACTTTAGTTACGGTCTACCATTCTGTGACCAGTCATATTTAATAAATACCTACACTCACTCATGGTATGAATCTGCAGGGGAAATGGGACTTTTTGCTCAGACAATTCAAAATGGAACAAGAAAAAAAAAGATTCTGGTCACTAAGTGACCAGCTAATTCCATAGTGTAATATAGAGGAAGAGCAGGTGGGGCAGCCCTGTCAGCAAAAAATGTTGAGCACAGAGACTATAAATACTCATCTACTGCAGCCCATCTGCAAAAGGTTGCCCAACAAGCCCAATGGTCCATTCTTCTCCTTTCAAAAGAGGAACAGGTCTAAATAACAGTCCCCAGCCAAGAGGTGATTTCTGTAGTCTGGAGATCAGTTGTAATTCCAGAGATCTCCAGGTCTCACCAGCAGGTTGGCAAACCTAGTCCTGTCCTTACTTACCTTCAACAGTGTCATTGCTCTGAGTACTCTCAAGCTATTAGCATCAAATGAAGACATCACATTTTAAAGGGTCTCAGAAAAAGGAGTCAAAAGTTCACCACAAATGTTAAAACCATCTGTTTCATTTTATGCACTGATAATTTTAAATAAGATAATAATGCACGATCAGAGAGATGTCCTATAGCTTTGCCCAGTGTTCACAGGAAACTTCATTGTCCTTAAGGTCAGGAAGAATTTGCAAGAAACAAACCCCATAAAGGGATTATTCCCTTGCTTCCCCCTGTTTTGAACAGACTAGCTGTGAAGTGCCCACCCAAACCTTTGGTGCCATCTTCCTCTGGCAAAAATGACACTTTTGAACTTCTAAATAGAACTTGGCCTATGCATTTCTTCTCTCCAATCGGCAAATTTTAATAAGACTAAAGCCTGCTGGACAAATAAACAGAATGAAAGGATTGAAAAGACTTGCAGAAAAAGCAGTTTCTGGCTCATCTAATTAGCCGCTGATGCCAAAAGGCACAACAAGGAAATACATATCAACAATATGACAGATATTTTTTTTTAAATTCTCCACTGAGCCTGTCAGTAAAAAGAAACTTAATGCACACCCTTTTCTCATTCACTCTGTAGTTCTCTTCTTGTTTACGTGTATAGAGTGGCTAAATAATGTCCTTAGGGAGAGTGATTTTGCACAGATCTCTGCGTACTAATATTATGGCGGTGTGGGAGTGGGAGAGGAGAGAAAGCCAATGCATTAAAAGGAGGAACTAAATAAGAAGAGACAACAGTGAGAAATCTTTATTATGGTACAATATTGCAAAAGATATTTCATCTTTGCCAAACAGTGAAAAAAGATGTGAGAATCCTCACAATTTCTTCCTCTTTAAAAGACAAGAGACTTTTCATTGTGTTTTGTAGCCAGTCCATCTAAGGACAGCCACAAATGACAGAGGGGTGTCAAGACAAGTTAGAACTATATGTGGGCTCGTGAACATTTAGCGCTGTTTGGTTTCTTGTATGAGCTGGTAATAAACATTTCTTAGTTCAGAAATCAAGGTCAGTGACATGCTAAATGTAAGTTGGGTAAGAAGAGAGAATGCTGTTTTAGACCATGCTGATAAGGTCTCAGATCTGATGGTTGTAACTGTATTAAAATAGAGACCAGGAGGCATTACAGAAAAATATGGCCTGCTCTCTGCCTTACAAGGGATATACTTGTTCCCAAAACAGCTTGTGAGAGATCTGATGAACTTCTGGAACATCTTGAGAACTCCTTTGCTCCCAGTGCCAATCTAATTCATGTTCACAGCATCTCTTAATTAAAAGGTAATACACCACTGCTACTTTGGGAGTTTTTCTGTGGCCACCTACAATTATTGTATGCAGAGCTAAATTACTTCACTAAAAACTCTCTGAAAAAGGCAACCTGAAGCAGTTCCAGGGAACACTATTTGGGGAAACCCACACACTTTCTAGGATACTCATGAGTTTACCAACAAGCCCAATATCATCCTTTGGGACTACTTCAGTTTGAGAAAATAGCACAGTGGTGACACTGACAGCTTCCTCTGAAGAATTCAAGGAGTCAAGCATTAAGGGTTGACCTCTCAGTCACATGCATTCCCTCCACACTGGTTTCCCTTCCCCCTCAAGTTTATTTATTTGTGTATTCTGTATGCATTCTGCATCTAAAAGCAAAATCCACATTTTTTTAGGTGTGGCTGCCAACGCCTCCCTCCCTCCCTCCTTGATTCTGCAAAAGGAAAGGTAAGGGAGTGGGAAATCCAGGCCCACACATGCAAGACTCATTTGGGAGCAGGGAATCCCCTAGTCCTTTATATTTACTGATTTCTTCTTATGTTCTTTCTGACTTTTTAAAAGTTTGCCTGAGTGGGAGGACACGTCCTCTTTTGTCTTTGGAGAAGGAGGGAAAGAAAACAGAACGGGGAGGGAACATCAACCTAAAGAGAGGTGGAAACGGGGGGGGGGGCGGAGGGCAGTGGGCAGTACTTAAATACCTGCAGAAACAATTCTACTTTAGAAAGGATGAGCTATTTGAAAGTGGATGAGAACAAAGAATTGCAGCAGAAGGAGATTTGGTAGCCGTGGGGCAACAGTGTGCTGGAAGTGGTCTGAATGCAGATTCCTGTAAAACAAATGCAGAAACAAGAAGAAGCCCCAAAACAAAGTGAAAGGGACAGTGGGAGGGAATGCAGAGTGGAAGAATAGGGTGCGCTCAGAGACCGAGGCAAAATACGGGTGCAGAAAGGGCCCTCTTTCCACATGTACTGATGTCCTGATCCTAATCAGGCATGTCTTTCACATAAATTGAGAACCCACAACTTACATGGGACTGTGTTTTAGGGTTACCTACCTCCATGTGGGGCCTGGAGATCTCCCAGAATTACAACAGATCTCCAGACTACAGGATAGGGACCCAGCTCCAACCTGTGTGTTCTGTAATATGTGGAAAGGTCTGTTGTGAAACACTTCACCGCTTTATTTTTTCCCTCTGAAGCTGTACAGTGACGAGACCAGCACCTTCTCTTGAGGATGAGGGCAACTTGTTGGGAATCTACATCTTCAGTTCCTCTGCTGGTCAGTTTAACATGGGATATTAGAGAAAAACACACACTCCCATCTGGCAGCTTAATGATATAAAAGCATACTTTTGACAGAGATCCATTAATGGGTCCCGTCCCCCCCCCAAGGGCTTGACAGTGTGTTAAGTTTCAGACTGAAAAGGTATCATTAATTACAGGGATGAACCAAAATACAAATGAGCCAGCCTCAGGAACAAAATGTCATGGAGCTAAAGCCCGTCTAATTCAATTTGTTTTCTTAGCAGCATCATGACTATTTAGTTTTAAATTTCCACAATGCATGCAACAAATTAAAGAAAGATTTCCCACATGACTATTTTTGAAGCAATGATAATCTGATCTCAATTCCAGGAAGCATGAAAAGGAAGCCTGCTCTAGTTAAATGTCCAATCCAATTTCCACATTAAAGAAACTTGTAAAGGCTTGAGGTAGGGTTTAATTTTTTTTCCATACTCTATTCGTTTTTATTTGAGAAGCTCTTAGCCACCTTTCCAATGAAAAGTGCCCAAGACCAGGTATTCCTCAAATCATATATCAACATAAAAAAGCAACAATTTTAAAATCAAAACTCACCAAAACTTTTTTTTAAAGACTAAAACAACATGGCTACAACCAGCAATGTAAGTATGATGCCAGAGAATTAGAGGGACTGAAGTTTACCAAGAAGTGACAGTCACTGATTTCGAAGCCATTCTTCCAAACTTCAGAAACTTGCAGTGACTCGAAGGTAAATATGTTCACACTTTTGTCTATCAGTCCCTCATATGTTACATGGATGAGCTGAATCCAACCATTAAAATAATGATTCAGAGACTGAACTCAAGCTTGGGTTAAGCCCTGGTTGCAAGAGGGCATTTTTTAAAAAGTCTCTGTATGTTGGGGGGGGGGGTTATTTTGTCCCATGAATTGCATGACTTTGATTTTGCTGGGGGGATACCAAACATTTTCCAGCTTCCAAAAACTTTGACCAGACTGGATCTGAAATGGTTTAAACTTCTGAAGTCTTTTTCTCCCCCATCCCTGATGTTTAACGACAGGAATGGGCACAAACCAGCTCACAAACTAAAGTTCATCACAAATTTTGGGCAGTTCATGGTTTGCAAAGTTATGATTGTGGAAGGGTGACTGGCACGAACATTTCACGAACTTTCATGATCCTCATGGCAGTTCGTGAATGGATACATTTCCAGACAGACTGTCTCTGCTGAATTAAAATGTTTATAAAACTTCAAGCAACAGGGGGGTGGACATCTCCAGCCTTGGAAACACCAACAGGGACCCTCCAAACCTTGAGACACTGCCAGCTGCCAATAACAGAGTTCTCATTCTGCTCTATGGGACCAGAATGCTATATATACCCATAGCTCAGCTCCACACCCTCTCCTGTGTTGGCTGTTGGCAGTTAGACAGAGAGGCAGGGAACTTGTTAAAAGCAGAGCACATTCATTCATTCCTGATTGTGAACTCACCTCCCCTGTTGGGGTTTGGGTGTTAAGTGGGCTCAGGGATCTGAGCCACCCTGTCTCTCTGCTCATGCCAAGCAGAGGGGCTTAGCTACTGGGTGTCTCGGCTGAGAACCCACATTTATACCCTCCTAATTATGAACACCTCTCCCTTGCTGGGGTTTGGATGTTAGGTGGACTCAGGGCTCTAAACCACCCTGTCTCTCTGCTCACACTGAGCAAAGGGCATAGCTACTGGCTGTCTCAAATGAGGACCCACATTTGTACCCTCCTGAATGTGAACATCTCAGTGTGCCATGAGGTTGAAAGTGGGTTCAAAGGGTGCTAGTCATGGGGGGAAGAAGTCCTCCACCTGCTGTACCACAGGCCCCCATCTCTGGGCACCAAACCCATCCTGCCAGTCCACTGGAGTTTGCCCCTAACAGGGAATCACCAAGGATCTTGGAGCCTCCTTTCTTTGATCTGTTCCTGAGACTCTCCATAGAGGCAACAGAATTATTAGCACTGCCCAGACATCAGTAGCTACTACCACTTTTTGTAGAGAAGAACTCTGACAGCAGTGAGTTGGGGGGGGGAAGCATCCTCCCCTTCCACATCACAACTCCTGGTTGCTTATCCTACCTTAAGTACACCCCTCTGTGGCCCCTCCCAGCCCAGCAGCAGAAAGCAGCTGCCCCTCCCACCTTCTCCAGTCTTGAAGCCCTGTTTCTAGCCCACACTTTGGAAACATTTCCTCACCCTCCCCAGTGACCCCTGTGTGGTAGAGTGCCAGGTGTGCCACACTCATGATCCAAACCCCCAACACTTGTCCTTCTCTATCCTCTGTAGACACCTGCAAGGGGTGCACCCCAGTATGTTGCTTGCTGGAGGAAAGAGTGGCAGCCAGTGGGAGGAAGAAGAGGCCCATTCCATCTTGGCATGGAGAAGCAGAGGGGGAGCAGGAGGCCCCTCCAAGAAAGGCTCCCTTCACTTGGGGTGCTGTGGGTGGAACATCAAGCCAGGCCACCCTCCAAGAAGTCATTTACCCAGGGACACCAAAAGTGCCATCCCACAGTACCATCCAGACGGACTATGTGGAAGGCCCAGGAAGCAGTCACTTGCCACATCAGCCAACCTTTCTCCCTCATGGAGGACATAGCCTTTCACTGGCTGCTGCAACACCTGGCTCCCTGGTACTCCGCCCCCTCACAAAGGGCCATGAGCTGATACGTCTTGCCTGCCATGCATCGGTCTGCAGTGGCAGTGGTCAAGGCTGGACTCTCCAGAGAGCAAGGCAGAACTGTGCACTTCACAGCAGACCTCTGGAGCAGCATGGCTACCTCTCTCACTGTCCACTGGTGGCAACAAGAGGACCTCTCTGTTCAGGCTGTATAGGCACAGCCCAGGCCCCAGAAGGTACAGTTCTGCCACCAGGCTATGAAGTGGTTCTGCTCCATGCACAGGGGATGGATGCAGACCACACAGCGCAAGACACCACCACTGTGATACAGAGTAGCCTGAGGGAGTGGGTGGGCAGAGACAGCATCACGGATGCTAGTGCCAACATGCTGAAAGCTGTGAAGGTTGTGCACCTCAGTGGCATAGTCTGCCTAGCGCACACACTTCAGCTGGTAGTGAAGGATGCTCTGGAGCTGAGGAGTACTGTCAAGGCCACTTGGGAAACTGCCACCCTCAAGATGCAGTCCCTGCTCATGACCTGTGAGGACCTGGTCACCCACTTCTTGCACAGCATCAAGTCTGCTCATCTGCTGTATGAGAGGCAGAGGGAGGGGATGAGCCTGAACACAAGCTCATCCTGGACTTACCCACCCATAGAAACTCCACCTACTCCATGACTGTGCATTTGGTAGAGCAGAAGAGCATAGTGCAGGATGTTATCTCCTCCATGACCATCCTGCACAGGGAAGAGGAGCTTAGCATCAGGTTCAATGACTGACTGACCCTCTCCCAAATGGTGCATGTCTTCAAGCCCTTCCAGGACAACACCAATGTGCTCTGCACCCACACAGACAGCCTGAGGTAAGTCATCCACCTGATTAGAGGACTGGATGGGGTGCTGGCCTCTGCACTGGATCTGGGCCCCAAGGGACAGCTGTTCTCCCACAGGTCAGGGCATTTGCAGAGAGGTTGTTGGTGGCCATCATCACCAGGCTGCATTGTCTCTGCAAGCAAGGGGAGTACAAGCTGGCCTATATCTGTGACTACTGGATATAACAGAAAAGATCACATAGCAATATAGGAAGTGATAGAAAAAAAGCTATGTAGAAAAGAGGCTATTAACAAATTATACTGATGATAAAAAACATACAACAATATTACAAAGAAATCAATAATCCAAGGTCTGCAGTATACAGTTATGCAAACAATATGCAATCCACAATATTCCAATTATACAAAAGCTCAAACATACAAAATTCAATGAAGATTCTGGATTATGTGCTTCGTTTCAGGTATCTTCTTCAAGAATATAGTACTAGCATAAAGAAAAAGAATAACCAAAATTTAACTAGATAACTACTGATAGCAAAAGATTGGGCTACAATTAAATGATTAACAAAAAACAAAATGATTACCTATTTCACAAATTCCATAAACATCAGTGAACAGTAAGATTTCTTCAACCAGTTTTCAAAATACTATTAGAACAAAGATAATAATGCATAAGAAAACTGATCAGTACAAAAATATAAGCAAAAAAACATAGAAGACTTACAAAGAGAACTCACCTATTCAGTATTTCAAAAAGGTACAAAGTATCTAAATTTCTAATGATGGACATCCAGTCACGGTTTACAAGGAAACAACTCTATAACTTTGCTAAACTGGTATTGCTTCTAAGTGTAAGACAGAATGTCGGCTATTAAATAGAGAACAGTTACCTACAGAGCACAAATAATTAAAGGGATACAAGTGTGAACAGAGATGAATGTTCATTAAAGAGATATGGACCTGTTAAAGAAAACATGAGAACTGAAGTTTGATTGAGTCCATATGGATGATATGTTTTCAGTCAGTAAGTCCAAAGGGCTTAACATTGCCATAGGGCCTTTTGAATATTTATTTTGTTATATTTATTTGTGCCTAATATTTCCCAAACCAAAAATTTAAAATCATTCTGACCTGCATCAACAAAATGCTGGACTAAAGGAGATTCTTTATGTTGGTGTCTAATCCATGATTTATGCTTAATAATCCGTATATAGACTGAGCAAACAAACATATCAACATACATGAGATCACAACCACATTTGATCAACAATTTGATCAACAATTAGGAAAAAAGTTCAAATTGCTACTAAAGTTAACCTCAGGCACATTAATGTTCTTAGTTTCCCACACATGTGGACATATTGAACATCTTCCACATTTGTAATGTCTGGCTAGTGCTGGGCATGTTCTAACTTGAGGAAGCAAATCAGCTCTAATCAAAGTATTGTGGAGGATTTTAGTTTTTCTAAACCCAATAAAGGGTTTTTCTGCACATCCCAGAATGTCTCTATGTGCCAATGTTGTTTCTTTTAAAATAATAACAGGATCCACTAGTGGAGTATAATTGAAGGCACAATAAACATTAGATTTATAATTTTTTGATCGAGTAGTAACTCCAAGAAGACTCTTGAGCTCTGTGGCTCTTGCTCTTAAAGAGAAGAAGAAGAAGAGAAGAGATTGGATTTATACCCCACCCTTCACTGCCCAAAGGCGTCTCAGAGCGGCTTACAAACTCCTTTCCCTTCCTCTCCCCACAACAGACACCCTGTGAGGTAGGTGGGGCTGAGAGAACTTCTGACAGAAACTGTCCTTGAGAGAACAGCTGTGCTAGAGTTTGTGACTGACCCAAGGTCACATCAGCAGGTGCAAGTGGAGGAGTGGGGAATCAAACCCGGTTCTCCCCGATAAGAGTCCGCGCACTTAACCACTACACCAAACTGGCTCTCTACACCAAACTGGCTTAAAGAGGCATTCTCAATTATATGTTGCGAGTAACCAGGGTCTGTAAACTGTCTGTCAAGTTTATCACATTCCTGCTTGTAATGTTCCTCGAGGGTGGAATTCTTTTTAGCACTTAAGTATTGCCTGTAAGGGAGATTGTACCCTAAATGTCTTGCATCATGAGATTTAAAATGTAAATAGAAGTTTTTATCCATAATTTTAGTATAAGATCTTACTGCCAACTTATGTGTATATGACCCAAAAACAGAAGTATCCAAAAAACTAATGACAGTATGATTATATTGCAAAGTAAATTTGATGGGGGACTGTCTATCATTAAGCCAATTAACAAAATCTGGAAATTTGGTAATATCATAAAAAAGAAAAAAACAGGTAATCAATATATCTTTTGAAGAAAATAATATTTGCATAGAAGGGGTTTATAGAGGCATTGGTAATCCACTTTTGTTCAAAACACATCATAAATAAATTAGCCAAGTTAGGGATGAAGGCGCTGCCCATTGCCGCCACCCCCTTGAAAATAAAAATCATCCTCAAACTGGGAAAAAAAAAACTTCTGTCAAAAATAATATCAAATCACTGCTGGATAAAAGGCAGCATTGCTCTCTGGACTGTAGAGTTCATACAACTGAAGTGTGAGCTCTGCAAAGTGCAGAAGGTGCAGGCCAACAGATGTGTCCAGAGGGATTAGCAGGTGGAAGAGGCTAGGGGGGAAGGGGAAGAGGAGGAGGAGCCACACCCCAGCCCCTCTGCCTCAAAGAGAATGGCCACCTTTGCCAGTTGGGGTGAGCTGGCCGAGCAGAGGGGTTTACCTACTGGGTGCCTTGGTTGAGGACTCACATTTTATACTCTCCCTCCTGATTGTGAACACCACTACCCTGATAGGGTTTGGGTGTTAGGTGGACTCAGGGCTCTGAGCCACCCTGTCTCTCTGCTCATGCCAAGCAGAGGGGCTTAGCTACTGGGTGCCTAGGCTGAGATCCCTCATTTTATACCATCCCAACCCTTTCTCACTGAAATTCCCCCACCGAGAAAACCCCTGAACCCCCTTTACTTTTACCCTCCAAAGAAAATCTCCATCAACCAACAAAATAACTTCTACCTCATAACACACACCTACCTCATGGAACATTTTTGTTAAGATAGATGTTTGCTGAGATGGATGTTGTTCCATGAGGTAGGTGTTGTGTTAGGAGGTAGAAGTTATTTTGTGAGACAGGTGTTGTGTTATAAGGTAGATGTTGTTTCCTGAGGTAGGTGTTGGTTGAGGGAGATTTTCTTTGGAGGGTAAAAGTAAAGGGGGGATCTAGGGGTTTTCTTGGTGGGGAAATTTCAGTGAGAAAGGGCTGGGATGGTATAAAATGAGGGATCTGAGTCTAGGCAATGTCAACAAAAATCTGCCTTTACAAACAAGCCCCTGTTTGATTACACTTTTTCATTGCATTTGTACAATTCAGAACAGGTGATCTTTTATATGTACAATGTGTTGCACTAATGGGAATAACAAAAAAAATCACCCAGGGGTGGGCTGTGACCAGAGGATCTATGTGTTTGAGCCTGTAGGGGCCTGGGAGCATTGTAGGCAAGCCTCACTGGCTTCCAGTGCTTTTCCAGAGTGCCTGCCAAGCTGTTGTGGGGTTATTTGGGGGGCCCTGTTGAAACTCTGGGAATGTCTGCCTTCTAACCCTAACCCTAGCCCTGGAATTGGACCCTTGAACCCCAACCCTCCTTACCCTGACCCTTCAATTGGACCTGCGATCTCTGACTCCAGACTGATTTGTAGACCTTGCCTCTGTGCATATTGTTGTGCTTATTGTTACTGTATTTGTGTATCCAATAAATTATAGGTATAGGAACAGCACCAGGCTTGGCCCTGAATGCAGCACTGCCTTTCTGTCCTTCAGAACCTACTTTTGGAGACTTGGGGGAGGGGGGATGAGTATAGAAAGGATACTTTCCTTGCTTTGACTATCTGACTGGGTCAGACCAGGTGAAATTTCCCTGCAACTGGGTCTTACCAGGTGAAATTTCCCTGCGAGTTTGGTGTCACTGGCTTGTTCCTGAGCTGTTCCAGAGACTCCTGAAACTGCAGCTGTTTTTTCCAGAGGAAAGCCCTAGGTAGAACTTTGGTGGGGGTTCTGTAACTGAGACCACAGAAATGTAATCCTCCCCCAACTTGGAGAGACTGTAAAGAAGCCAGTGGCAGGGGGCAGTTTCCTGTATGTTTAGTGTATGTAGCTTTCAGGGAGTCCATTCTATACACTGTGAAACCTGCATCCATTTCCCCCAAAAGAATTTTCCTGGGGGCATTTTATTTGGGGGCCATAATTTGGACCCCCTAAGTCCTATCTGCACATAACTTGGAGGGCATGTAGAGGAGCATCAGGGGGAGGTTCCTTTCAAGTTTGATTATCTAGCTTGCATAAAGTCCATTCTGTACTCTCTTGAACCTGCGCCTGTCATTCCCCCAGAAAGCACTTTCCTGGGGACCCCTTCTTTGGGGGTGGGGGTTTAACTCAATCCCTGTAATTCTAATCCTCACCAAACTTGGAGGGCAGGTAGAGGAGAGGCATCCAGAGATCCCGTGTGAATTTGGTGTAGCTAACTTGCTGGGGAGCCATCACAAACCTCACAAATTGAACTGTTTCATTTAGTCTAAAAGTTCATGATGGTTCATGGTTCACCAACCAGGCATGCCACAAATGACAAATTGAACTGAGGCATATTTTCCTGGTTCACGCCCATCCCTACTTAATAATGAAAAACATCAGTGTGCAATGGGAAGTTATCTATACAGTGTTTCTTAATAAATGATGTCTTCATAATCTTTTAACATCAGTAACAATTTGTTAGTCATAATACACTGTAAAAGAGAGAGACTAGGAAGCAATCTGAAACACTTTAAAACTTAAATTACCCATCATAAAGTGCAGAATAAAATCATAAAGACTTTCTTGTAATACAAAATTCATGGAGACAAAACTCTAATTTCCTGATGGATATATGATATTAATGTAACGGATACCTCTGTGTAGTTAAATTGCATTAAATGGTTATTAATGCTTGAATAAACTTCAAGGAAGTGGGTACTGGTTGAAATGGGATAATATTTTGTTCTGCTAAATTATACGTTAATTGGTATTTCCTCTCTTGTAAAAGGACCTAAAGGGCTTAATAAAATATGTGCTAGAAACATTCTCCCACGTCCCCCCTTCTTCTGCTGCTTGGGATACTCTGTCAAGAGTTTAACGGGAAGCATTTCAAACCTTTCCCAGAAAATTCATCAGAATTCATTACAAGATGGGTCACAGGGACTCCAAAAAGCAAACGATTAAAGCTCTCAATTGTCCAAAAGGCTGACAGACATAGCCATATGCTAGAGAAATTTACAAGCACACATGATAGGAATACCCAATTCAAAGTGTAGCACCAGACGCTTTCAAGACAAATTGCCCCTTAACGAAATACAAGACATACAGGGTTTTATAGTGAACATATGATTTGCACAACTGCTTCAGCACAGGGCAGCCACTGAAAAATCCTCCACTGTGCTCAAAGCCAAATCAAGATTTTTGTAAGCAGCTGCATTGTGTGAACTGAGAGCCAGTGTGCAGTTGTTACAGTGCTGGACTAGTCACCACTCTGCCAGGAACCTCATTGGGTAACCTTGGGGCAGTTATTCTCTGTCAGCCTACTTCACAGTCTTACTGAGAAAATACAGTGGTGCCAGAAGAACCATGAACACTAGCCTGAGCTGTCTGGAAGAAAATGAGGATAAAAATGTGGGAGGCACAATCACTTGGAACAACTGAAGGGCTTTTGAGTGGTGAGACATAAATGTGTGCACAGGGTATCAAACCCTTAAAATATTCAGTCCATTTCAGGTTCAGCAGTACTTTTTAATTCTTTGCTTCTGTTCTGATTCAGACACTAACTTTTAAAAGTGGTTTGCTTTTGAACCAGTCCAGATACGTTTCATGACAAATCCTATCAACTCTACCAGGAAAACCTGAACAACTTTACATCTCCCTCCTTCTTGCAGATTCCTCCCAGGAGATAAATAAAGTAACTAAATTTTGCCTTCAGGCATGTGAGATATGCAAGTGCCTGACCAAGTCTCCATAATAATCTCCCTGTCGGAGGAAGGTACCATCTCTCCCTCTCCTCACAATCAGCGCTCATTTTCTCGAAACCGTTGCACTGTCTCGTATTTCATATTTTATTTTTCTGTTTTACTTTTTTGTCTTTATCCTTATTATTACTGATCTTGTATCAAAATAAACTTTGAACTAAACTGACAAAAAATATAGGATGGGCTAGACATGGGCGCTGGTCTCCCAGTATAGCAGGAAATTTCCCAACAATTCCCCCTTTTCTGCTCCACCCCTTCAGAGGTCAGCAGGGGGAAAATGGGGGGGGGACATAAGAACATAAGAGAAGCCAATGCTGAATCAGGCCAATGGCCCATCTAGTCCAACACTCTGTCACACAGTGGCCAAAATATACCAGGTGCCATCAGGAGGTCCAGCAGTGGGGCCAGGACACCAGAAGCCCTCCCACTGCTGCCCCCTCCAGCACCAAGAATAGAGTGCATCACCTGCCCCAGACTGAGAGTTCTCATTCTATACCCTGTGGCTAATAGCCACTGGTGGACTTCTGCTCCATCTGTTTATCTAATTTCCTCTTGAAACTGTCCCTGCTTGCAGCTGCCACGACCTCCTGTGGCAGTGAATTCCATATGTTAATCACTCTTTGGGTGAAGAAGTATTTCCTTTTATCTGTTCTAACCCGACTGCTCAGCAATTTCATAGAGTGCCCACGAGTTCTTGTATTGTGAGAAAGGGAGAAAAGTACTTCTTTCTCAACCTGCTCAATCCCATTCATAATCTTATAAACCTCGATCATGTCACCCCTCAGCCGTCATTTCTCCAAGCTAAAGAGCCCCAAGCATTTTAACCTTTCTTCATAGGGAAGGTGTTCCAACCCTTTTATCATTCTAGTTGCCCTTCTCTGCACTTTTTCCAATGCTATAATATCCTTTTTGAGATGTGGTGACCAGAACTGTACACAGTATTCCAAATGAGGTCGCACCAATGATTTATACAGGGGCATGATGATACTGGCTGATTTGTTATCAATTCCCTTCCTAATAATCCCCAGCATAGCGTTGGCCTTCTTTATTGCAGCTACACATTGTGTAGACATTTTCAGCGAGTTATCCACTACGACTCCAAGATCTCTCTCTTGGTCAGTCTCTGCCAGATCAGACCCCATCAACGTGCATTTATATTTAGGATTTTTGGCTCCAATGTGCATCACTTTGCACTTGGCCACATTGAACCCCATTTGCCACGTTGACGCCCACTCACCCATCCTCAACAGATCCCTTTGGAGTGCCTCACAATCCTCCCTGGTTTTCACCACCCTGAACAACTTCGTGTCATCTGCAAATTTAGCCACATCACTGCTTACTCCCAATTCCAAATCGTTAATAAACAAGTTAAAAAGCATGGGACCGAGTACTGATCCCTGTGGTACCCCACTGCTTACCACCCTCCACTGAGAAAGTTTCCCATTTATACTCACTCTCTGTTTCCTATTTATAAGCCAGTTTTTGATCCACAAGAGGACTTGTCCTTTTATCCCATGACTATTGAGCTTACTTAGGAGCCTTTGATGAGGAACTGTATCAAAAGCTTTCCGGAAGTCAAGGTAAATAATATCTATTGGGTCCCCCTTGTCCACATGTTTGTTCACTCCCTCAAAAAACACTAACAGGTTAGTGAGACAAGATCTTCCCTTACAGAACCCATGCTGAGTCTGCCTCAATAGTTTTTGTTCATCAATGTGCCTACTAATTCTTTCCTTAATAACAGTTTCCACCAACTTACCCGGTATCGATGTCAGACTGACTGGCCTGTAATTTCCTGGATCTCCCCTGGAGCCCTTTTTAAAGATGGGAGTGACATTAGCTACCTTCCAGTCCTCAGGAATGGAGGCAGATTTTAAAGAAAGATTACATATTTTTGTCAGGAGATCCACAAGTTCACATTTGAGTTCTTTCAGAACTCTCGGATGAATGCCATCCGGGCCTGGTGATTTATTAGTTTTTAAATTGTCCATCAGTCGGAGGACTTCCTCTCTTGTCACCGCAATCTGATTCAGGTCTTTCAACCCCGCTCCCGAAATTGGTGCTTCTGGAGTGGGCAAACACTTCTCCTCTTCCACAGTGAAGACAGAGGCAAAAAATGCATTCAGCTTCTCAGCCATTTCCCTATCATCCTTCACTACTCCTTTTACCCCTTGGTCATCCAAGGGCCCCACTGCCTCCCTGGCTGGCTTCCTACTTCTAATGTATTTGAAGAAAGTTTTATTGTTGGTCTTTATGTTTTTTGCGATATGCTCCTCATATTCCCTTTTTGCTTGCCTGATCACAGACTTGCATTTTATTTGCCATAGTCTGTGTTCCCTTTTATCAACCTCACTAAGACTAGCTTTCCACCGCTTAAAGGAATCCTTCTTACCTTTTACAGCTTCCATTACTTTATTTGTTAACCATGCAGGCTTTTTTCTATACCTATTTGTACCTTTCCTAACCTGCGGTATATATTTTTTCTGAGCTTCTAGGATTGTCTTTTTAAATAGTCTCCAAGCTTCCCCAATGGTTTTGACCTTCTCCACTCTTCCTTTCAATTTCTTCCTCACATGTCCCCTCATACCAGAGAAGTTACCCCTTTTAAAGTTAAAAGTGGTTGCGTCAGTCTTTTTGGGCAACTCCCTATCTGTACAAATGTTAAACTCAATGACATTATGGTCACTGTTCCCAAGCGGTGCAATCACTTTTACATCTCTCACCAGGTCTTGGGTGTTACTTAGGACCAAATCCAGGATCGCCTCTCCCCTGGTAGGATCTGTGACCATCTGTTCCACAGCACAGTCATTGAGAGTGTCTAAGAACGCAATCTCTTTTTCCCGACTAGAACTCATATTGACCCAATCAATGTGTGGGTAGTTAAAGTCGCCTATTACAACACAGTTATTTCGTCTAGCCGCTATCTTTAATTCCATCATCATTTTATAATCCTCCTCTATCTTTTGATCTGGTGGGCGATAACAAACTCCCACTGTTAAGCCTCCTTTTGGACCCACTATTTCAACCCATAGCATTTCCAGAAGCGAATCCAATTCTCTTACCCTCTCAATCTTACTGGACGGTATACCCTCTCTGACATACAGAGCCACCCCACCTCCAACCCTTTCCCCCTATCCTTCCGATATAATTTATAACCAGGAATCACCGTATCCCACTGATTTTCCTCATCCCACCAAGTTTCTGAAATACCCACAATGTCTATTTCCCCCCAACACCAAGCATTCCAACTCCCCGATTTTACCTCGGAGACTTCTAGCATTTGTGTATAAACACTTATAGTTTCCCACGTTTGTTAAGCCCACAGTGCAGTGTTCCCTCTAAGCTGAGTTAGTGTGAGCTAGCTCACAGATTTTTAGCCTCCAGTTCACACATTTTTGTCTTAGCTCAGGAAGGATGGCTTCAGAGCAAAATAATTTATGCAGTATCCAAATCACTCGTTCACAACTTTAATGCTAGTAGCTCACAAGGTAGATTTTTTGCTTACAAGATTCTACAGTGTAGAGGGGGCATTGCTCCAGTGTTGTGCTGGTGCGTGATGCCACTTTCAGTGAAAACCAGAAGTGATGTCACAATGTTGGGGGGGGGTGACACTCTAGGATTTGCTCAGAATTCTATGATGACACTTCTGTTTTTTGCCAGAAGTGATGTTATGCACTGTCATGATGCCGATGGACCTGTCCCTTCCCTCCAAGTCCTCCTGGCAAGTTCCAGCTATGTCTGGCAGCCCCAGTTATAGATCATACTTATCATTTTATCCTCATTATTTTATCGGTAACTTTGAGACTTTGTCTAAGGCCTCCTTGGATGGCTGGGCCTAATTTTTTTCCACTCTGGCCACCAAAACTGGAAATATTCCTCCCATTATATTTTGCTTACTTGTTTTTTTGGGGAAGGGGTTTTATGTAGTGGAGCAAACAACAAACAGTTCCATTTGGCTGAAGGCCTCTTTATTAACAGTAGCTGTAGGGCAGGTAACTTGGCTATCAGAATAAGGAATAACAATACTTAACTAAACTGTTTCTAGAACTCTAGTCTGCAGATTCTTAATAGGTCCTGAACTCCTGCAGGCTGCTAGCAGGGGCACTGAGTCCCTCCTACTCTCCTGCTTGCTCTGAGGCCTACTGGGATAGCCTCTTAAAGAGGCAGTACTCAACAGTGGGACTTTATGATTTCATGGTACATAAGCTAGTTATTGAAGAATACGCAATACCAATATAATTTCTCAGTTTCTTTTCTTCCCTGGGCCTCGGGTTTCATAGACTTTTGCCTATGTGGCGTAAAATGCTTGCTATTGCATTATGAACCTGCAACCCATCCCCCATCCCAAAAATCAAATAAGCAGTTACTCCATTTTAGGAGAAAGGTGTTCTCTAGATGGTAGTCATTAGCAGAAACTTAACCTAGGGATTTGGGTTGCCAGCCTCCAAGTGGAGCCTGGAGAGCTCCTGGAATTACAACAATCTCTAGACAACAGAGAGCAATTCCCCTGGACAAAATTGCTGCTTTGAAAGGTAGACTGCATGGCATTATATCCTGCTGAGTGCCTTCCCCAAATTCCAACCTCCCTAGATGCCACCCAGCAATCTCCAGAAATTTCCCAACTGAGAGTTGGCAGCCCTACCAGGGAGGCCTTGGTGGTCCTTCTTGGCCATAAGCTATGGATATAAATGATGTAAATCAATTTTGTAAATAAAGGACAATGTGATTGTTTTATTAATCGGATTAAAACAAGTAAACTCCAACTCACCCCACCTTTCAAACTGAACTCCCTTTCCTCCTCTACTAATTGTCTTCCTTTCTTTTGAAATATCGCTCTATTATTTTTTCATGAAGCCCCACCTAGGATGGCCAGCTCCAGGTCAGGAAATTCCTGGAGATTTTGGGGGTGTTGCCTGAGGAAGGCAGGGTTTGGGAAAGGGGGACCTCAGCAGGATATAATAACCATACAATCCATCATCCAGAACAGCCAGTTTCTCCAGATGAACTGATATCTGTCATGTGGAGGTTGGCAATGAAGTTTTTAATTTCAGGAGATCACCAGGCATCACCTGGAGTTTGGCAATGCTAATTACCTTACCCTGGCCCTGTTTTGATATGATATAATTGCAGCAAGAAAGAGCGACAGTGCCGGGGAAGTACTATACACGATTCTGTTCAAGAGACTTCCACACTGAGGCCTTGTTTCTTGACCAGGTTCTAGAAGTCCTAGGCCTTGTCATCCACAGTCTCCCACTTTTTCTCTACAGACGGCTCGCTAGCAAATAAAGCTGCTCCACAGGTAGCCTGAGCAAAGATTATTGCCACCCATGAAGGGTCTCCTGAGTGCCTGGCTGTTGATCTGCTCATTTTGAACCACTTTTTGTGTTTAAGGCTCTTGTTACCAGTTCAGGTTCAAACCAATGAAGAGATGTTAGGTTCAGGTGCTTGCTTCACAGCACAAGTCTCTCAGGACTGGTCTCAGGGTTCAGGTTCAGTTAAACTCCTTGAATTGGTGACATTCATACAGCACACTATCTCTATTACAGTAGTATATTATTTTACATCAGAGCTGAGCAAACCTCAGACTAGATACGCCTTCAGTCTTGGTCTCCGAGGGCTTACTTTAGAGCTCACCAGCCACTCCAAACAATGGAAATGCTTTGGTGGGGCTTTTTCGTTAACAAGAACCCTTTCACCTCCAAACAAGATCTGTATCCCAAGATTTTAATTAATTACAAAAAAGTTTTTTAAAAATAAATCATACGAGGGTACTGTTTGATAATCCTCCTAGGCTGACTTTCATTTCTATTAAAGTGTAATACAGCCCACAGTAAGATTTAATTTTAACCATAATTAGAAAAGTTTGAAATTAAATCTTACTGGGGATGTGTTCTCCATTAATATGGACAAAAACTGATCTGGGGGGATTATTATGACCGACAGAAGAAAGATTTAATTTTTAACTTTTGTAATTAATTAAAACATGATAAAGGATTGCATTTCAGAGCCACACCAGTTAGGACTGTCCAGCAGCTCCCCCCGCCCCCAATAGCTATCAGAGGCTGCATGCAGAGTATTTAACGTGATCATCTTCCAGAAACTTAGAGCTACCATTAGAGAGACTAAAATTTCAATGGCAATTCTAAGAAATAAATGTAATTAAAATGTGGAAGAAAAATGACTTGCCAGTTGTTTTTGAACTATTTTTCATTGAACCCTGTTCAGAAGAGGGTAACCAAGATAATGAGGAGGTTGGAGTACCTTCCCTGGGACTTTTCAGTTTAAAAAAAGACAACTGGGGGGGGGGCATGATAGAGGTTTATAAACTATGCACAGGGTGGAGAGAGTTGACAAGTGTTTCTCCCTCTCCCAAAATACTCGAACTTGAGGGCATCCAATGAAGGGGATGGGCGGAGGATTCAGGACAGGGAGTTATTAAAATATGGAATTCACTGCCAGAGGATGTAGTGATGGTCAGAGGAATAAACAGCTTTAAAAAGAGATTAGATTCATGGAGGATGAGTCTATCAGTGGCTACTAGCCATGGTGACTGAGGGGAAGCGAAACATTCTGGGGCACTAATCCTCTGAATCCCAGGGCCAGGAGGCAACATCAGGGGACGGCATCAGTCTCTATGTCCTGTTGTTGGCCCTCCAGAGGCCACTGTGTGAGACAGGATGCTGAACTAGATGAACCAGCAGGGCTCTTATGTTCTGTCTCAGAGCGTTCTCCATTACAGTTAACAGTTCCCCAAGGGTAGTGAAAATCCCACTTAGAACAGTACCAGTGTGAATCAGTGGTCAGATATCAAAAACTGATATCGAAATACTGATACCTTGGAGGAATATCTGTATTCCTTGGACAGATAAATATCTTAGTTCAAATGCACAAATACCTAAACTAATGTATTATATAAGAAAGATGAAACAAAAAGGGAACAGGAGAGCATGCTTATTTTGATTATGTGACTTTCCAAATCCATGTATTTTCATTTGCCAGAGCAGGATGCTGGCAACTGCATGTGTCAAACTGATGCATGGTGCTGGTTTCTTAAGCGGTGATCTCACAGAAGGTAAAGTAGAATGAGGAGGGCATTGTGTTAAGACCCTTATATTCTAAAGAGCTCCCCAGATAAGTAGCCGGGAGACCTGTGACTGGATCTTGCTGGCATTTTTAATGCCGAGTCTCATCTGCATTGGATCCTTTTCATTGGCTGGGTCCATGGCACGGGCAGGTGAGCAATGCTCCCTCTAAACTGTGGTGTCTTGTGAGCAAAAAATTCTACTTTGTGGGCTACTGGCATGAACGTTGTGAGCAAGTGATTTGGCTACTGCATAAATTAGTTTGCTCTGGAGCCATCCTTCCTGAACCAAGACAAAAATCTGTGAGCTGGAGGCTAGAAAACTGTGAGCTAGCTCACACTAACTCAGCTTAGAGGGAACACTGCAGGTGAGAAGAACAGTCAAAAATAGTCCCCAAATTGGTGCTCAGATAGCCAAAAAAAAATTCCAGTGATGAGAAATCCTTCCCCAGGACTGGATTCCCTCTTTAAATTGCAGATCCTGGTTGAAATAAAAAAAAAACCCTTGGGGAAACATGTAATTCTGTGCTACCCTCTTAACATGGCATAAGCAGTGAGAAAGCAAAATACACTGGGGGTTCACGCATGCAGGCCATGTACCCTTTGATAGACAAAGAGCCTAGTGGGGAGGGATGCAGCCTTATGTAGCTTGCCCACTGCTTGCCCATGGATAGGCTGTGGGCCACGTTGTGATAGATGTGCATAGGCATCATAACAAGTCAGCACACTGGATCATAGATGGGCCCAAAGCTCTTCATTCTGGTCCTCCTCCATTATGTGAGTTGCCCTGTATGTCATGGGAACTGGTTCACCAGTCAATTTTCTTTCATTCACTTTGTGCTTGGATTTTTCAGACTATTGCAAATGAATCGGTTACAGAAATGAAATTGGCTCTCCTTATTTCAAGTGTTTTAGGCAGTGATTGCCCAGTGTAGGCACAGTAGGTCCCACCAGGTGCTATTTGCATTTCTCTGCCTAGCCAATTGTTTTCCAAGGCGATTCTGGTATTGTCAGGCAGCACCAGGCACCTTCTAATTTAGCTGGGCTATAAGAAAAAAATAATTTATTTAAATCCATTTTATTACTGGGCTCCCTCTTCTATCTTGCTGGCTCCAGGCCAGAATACACAATGAACTAACAGTTGGAAATGATCTTTACTCTTCCGTTTGTGTTTTCTTTAACTTGCTTTAAAAGTAATCATTAAAAAAAAAATTGTCTATTTCTTGGGAAGCCTCAATTTTCCATGGCCACCATGGCTTTGAGCCAGTGTCCAACATGACATCAGAAAGAAGTGCCTCTGATTAGGCAGCACAAATTGAGACTGCATAGCAATGGCACTGATGATATATGAAACACTAATATCGAACTAGAATACATAATCGGCAAGGACAAAAGAAAGTGTGATTTAATATCTTCCCATGCCAGCTTCTCTCCACTTCCAGTTGCTCAGGGTCATGTCTTCCCAGCTCAATCTTATTATTTGAAATAGAGTACCTTGATGTACATCATGTAACCTACAAGGGGCTTTGTTCTTGGTAGGATGGTTCTCATCAGATTTACAATACAGCCTACCTTCAACAAAGCAAAGGTTCAGAAAAATGTTGAAAGTCATTTTCTCATCTTGATAGTAAATAAGGCCCCATCGAGCTAAATAGCTGTTGTGTTCTAATGGCATGAGGCGTATTTCACAAAGGATGTAGCACTTTACAATGCTTGACATCTCCTTGTTTACTTCTGTTGATGAATGTTACTGCGTACACAGCCAACCTACTGGACACTGAGCTTTCTTCAGATCCTTTTTAACCGGCATGATCAGTTCTCCCACTGGCTCCTGTTGAAACAAATTTCACTGTATCAGAGAAAGCCAGAAGGAAATACACCCTCCATTACATTCAACCTGCCCTGCTACCCAGTTCTGCTGTCAGCTCTCTAACTTTGTCATCCCAATCTGCAGCACATTTCAGTTGAGGTAATTGAATCTGAACAAACACAATCCAATTGAAATGGACAGGACAGGGCCCTAAATATATATTTATATTTCTTTTATTTGGTCTCTAGGCTGCTTTTCAATCCATGCGGCACTCAGAAGTTGCAACACATTTCCATGGAGATGTGACTGCTTATTTCATAGATACCTCTTGCCCAGTAAGTATGCTTTGGAAACATGTCTATAGACAGGCTGCTTGCTTCAGTTCTGATGGAAGGCAAACACTAATAATTTCTCCCTTCAAGGCAAATTAAGTGATGTCTATGAATACAAACTGAAATAAAAACCTACACCTCAGAGTATTTTTCATCAGATCTGGTAAAGAGAAAGAAGCTAAAGCTTTTATGGGGCGTAGCTGGCTGCAGGTTTTTAAGGATCCCAAATCCAAGAGGTTCCACTTGTTGCTTGTTGACAATCCACCAAGTAATTCCAAGACATAATTAGAAATTAAGTTGATTAATGGTACCAATTTATTGATTAAATCTCACATCCTTACTAGTTTATTATACTGATACAAACATACTCTGCCAGCAGTTAAATAGGTGTAGTGGCAATTATACCCAATTAGCCCCAGTTTTATTAATAATATACATGAAACAATATTCATGTAACATATGGGATTTTGTTTTAAAAAAATCCTCTTGCATAAATGTATTTTATGAGGAAATCCTCGAAACTCCAGTGATATAGCAGCATAGAATTTAAATTGTGATTAGCCAATGAAATTCTGCATTTCCATTAACATTGAAACCTCATGTCCTTGAGATTTATATCGTCCGAATATATCAATTGATTTATAGCCCAGTAATCCTTTTATCCCCATTTATGTGCAACATAACTTGACGTAAGTGCTAAGAATGTCTCCATTAATCGAATTCTTGTGTGTTAGACGAAGAAGCGGTACTGAGAAACTTTTAGGTCCTATTGTAAATACACTTTGAAGGGGAGAATACATCTATCTCTTTGCTCATTTTAAAAATAGTATGCAAAGAAAGTTTATTCAAGGGCCTCATGTGGAAGTAGTAATGACATCTATTAGAGTGGCTGCAATCCTAGCCAATTATGTATGTTTAAATTCCATTATTTTCTGTAGAGTTTCAGTGCATGTTACCGGTCCCTGGGTTGCAGGCTGAAATTTTTCAGTAGCCTGGACCTTAGCAGATGGAAATGAAATTGATCAAGCCTTCCTTAGCCTTGGAGATGTGCACCTTTGGGAAAAACAGACTCCCCCAGATCTGGCCCAATGGTTTTTGGTACCTTAGGTTAGTGGCCAGACAGGTGCCCCTGCCAGCCAGGACCACCCCCACAAACCTGGAAATGTGTGAAGCCATCCATGCTTTCTCTTTCTCCCTCCATCAAGTGATTGGGCAGGGAAAGGTGCAGTGCCTGGAGCTGATGCTTGCTGTGGTGCGCGCTGCTTCTGGCAATTGGGGAAGGACCCAGACACCTGACTGATACAGTGGCAGAAGTACAGAAGCCAGTTTGGTATAGTGGTTAAGAGTGGTGGACTCTAGTCTGGAGAACTGGGTTTGATTCCCCACTCCTCCACATGCAGCCGGCTGGGTGACCTTGGGTCAGTCAAAGTTCTCTGAGAGCTGTTATCTCAAGAATGGTTCTCTCAGAGCTCTCGGGGCCCCACCTACCTCACAGGGTGAATGCTGTGGGGGGAGGAAGGGAACGAGAATGTAAACTGCTCTGAGACTCCAAGTGGAGGGGTATAAATCCAATCTCCTCCTCCTTCTCCTTTTTCTCTCCTACTTACAGTAGTCGAGCAGCCACCACTCCAGGGCCTTGGTGTAAGGCCCAGGAAGGCCTTGGCCTGGCCATGTGCTACCGAGCTGCAGCACCGGCAGGGCACCCAGAGCAACTCCTTGCCATGAATTAGTTTTCCTGATGGCTTGCCATGTCAGCCACTGCTCTGAGTTCTAATGTGTCCTGGCTGCAAGGCTGTGCCCCCCCCCTGCATCAGTAATGCCTCATGCTGTTGTTTGCCATGGGGTGGCAGCCACTGCTCTGGCTGCATGATGCCCAGCTGCAGCAGATGTTTTTAATATAAGAACCACTGTTGTTGTAGTGGTTAGAGTATCAGATTAGGATTCAGATCCCCAGGTTCAGATCCCCATTCTGCCACTGAAGCTTGCTGGGTGACCTTGGGCCAGTCACACATTCCCAGCCTGACCTACATCGCAAGATGGTTTTGAGGATAAAATGAAGAAGAGGAAATTGTATAAGCCGCTTTGTGTCCCCACTGGTGAGAAAAGTGGGGTATAAATGAAGTAAAGACAGGAAGTAAATAAAACAAGAATGTATACAAACTGCTTGCCAAACTTTGTGTCCCCACTGGTGAGAAAAATGGGGTATAAATGAAGTAAAGACAGGAAGTAAATAAAACAAGAATGTATGCAAACTGCTTGCCAAACATTTTACTGTGTTGATTGAGAGAGCTCTGAGAGAACTCCTCTCAGAGAACTTTGACTGACCTGGCTGCATGTGGAGGAGTGGGGAATCAAACCCAGTTCTCCAGATTAGAGTCCACCGCTCTTATCCACTACACCAAACTGGCTTTTGTACTTCTGCTGCTGTTATCAGTCAGGTGTCTGGGTCCTGCCCCAATTGCCAGAAGCAGCGTGCACCACAGCAAATGTCAGCTCTAGGCACTGCACCTGGGCTGTGGGCAATGGGGACCTGCTGGCCCAGCCTACCTCCTCCTCCTTCTTTTCTTCTTCTTCTTCTTCCTCCTCCTTCATAAATAAATAAAGCTTGGTTTCTAGACCAGTTGTTATAAAAATACATTTAAGATCATAGTGTAAGTTCCATAAAGTGCTGTTTCAGCCAAAAAAAAGAGAGAATGCTGTGGCATTTTAAAAACAGATTTTTGGTAGCACAAGCATTTGTGGATGAATGAAATATATATCCTCAGATGGTTTACTGATTGTACTAGGTCTGTACAGGGATCTTAAAGCTGCCTATTGCTCTCCTGAGATATTTTGCTCTCAAAATGTTTTGGTATCCCTGAATTCCCTTGATTTTTCATCTAATGAAAATATGACTGTTCCCTTCTAATATCATTGTAGGTGAAAACTGTTTACAGTTTACAGGTGTGTGAAACCTCTATAAGAAATTTCATTCAGCATATCAAAACGTGTGCAGATCCCTTTAAATTACTGTCATGGCTTTCTTAAAGGGGAGGGAGTTTGCTTTGAATTTTTCTTTCTGTGAAATTTCAGAAAGAACTTAGTGATTACACCCCTATCCTTCTTTCAGACTTCAATTTTACTCCAACCTACTTCCACTTATATAAATCTTATCCATGATGATTTCAGTGAAATGGAGCCCACATGACAAGAAAGGGAACTGCAGTGCTAGGTTGTTATGTAGAGTGTGATTAAGGATGGGCACAGTCCAGAAAGAGGGTGGTCCATTGAGGTTCAGAGGTCTGTGGGGTTTACAGACCCCTGTACCACAAACCTCCATGTTTAATGGACTGGGACATGGTTCGTTTGGTCTGTGACACTGCGTGGCTTACAAAGCCATTTAAAGGGAATTATGTTCCCTTTAAATGGCTTTTGCACAGCCCTGCAGTGTGCGCATGAAGACCAAGCGGTGACTTCACCCACTTCTGGTTCACTTCCTTCTTTCCTTCCTTTTGCAAGCCCCACCAACACAGACTTTACGAACCTCCCAGGAGGGCTGTGGACTCGTCAGAGGTCTGTGTTGGTGGGATGGCACAGACTGGGCACATGAACCACAAACTGAGCCCTGGTCTATGGAAAAATTAGGTCCGTGGTCTGATACATGCCCATCCCTAGGTGTGATTTAGAACAAGTCTTGTTGATTTTCTTGGAAGGGAATTACCCCTCTTATTGATGTCAATGAAACTTAGAAGTCCTAATAGTGCGCACAACTTGTTGAGACCATTGTTCATTGTTCAAGGAACATGCTAAGCCAAAATAAAAGTTTGCAATGGGGCTCTTTGCTGTTGGATCCTGCTGTTCTAAACCATACTACAGGAATCGTTTCAAAGACGACAACAACTTCTTTTTTTGCAAAGCCATTGCTTTAGTCTTAGCACTGGTAATTGTAATTATACAACTGGAAATTTACTAGATACTGCAAAAATCGTTTATTGCAACTAGTTCATCTTGGAAATAGACAATATTGGAAGAAATTGCCTATTCAGAAAAAAATTATTCAGTTCCATCTCCCGCCTCCTTCTTATCAGTGGTTCACCAGCAGCAGCCCTCGCCCTGCAAGCAACTGGTGGCCTGATAGAAGGGGTTCCCAGGCTGCCTTTAAATCATATTTGTGGCACTGAAAATGTAGCAGCTATTAACATATATTTATTATTCATTATTAGTAAATTGCCTACATGTGGAGTTCTAGAGAGAAGAAACTTGCAGTTTTTGTTGACTCATTAAAAGTCCATAGTGTGATGCCCTGCAAAACCCAAATTTGTATTTATAGCCTTAATTTTAAAACTCCATTTGAACAATTACAATGGTACATTAAATGAAGGGGGGGAGTGAAAGGAGAACAAAGGTAAAATTGTTGCACTGGAAATTTGCCTAGCAAATCAACTTCCATAATGTGCCACTGGGAAAGAAGCTGATTTAACCCAGAAATTCACAGGTGAGGCTTTGGATGATAATATGTGCCACTACTGTAAATGTGTTAATAAATTATAATTCTGCATGCTCTGTGCATTCCAATTGCCTTTTTAATAAATACTTAACACTGTAAAGCCTGCCAGAAAATCAGATGATATGAAACCAATTTAGCTACTTAATTTGTATTATGTTATACAATGCTACCTCATGCAGTAGGAGTCACAGAAACCAGGAACTGATGTTTTCTAAGATGGATCTGTTGCTTCTCTTAAGTTCTTCAGCAGCTTTAGGAGATAACTTAGGGTGAAGAAAGACACAATACACAACAAACGCTTTCCAACTCCATTCATGTGCCACACTAAGCAGGACTGAAAGTCAGGTTTGCTGCAGTGCATATAGACATGACTTATTTGCATGGACCCTTTATTCCTCCCTCCTGCCTTTTCACGTGGAGCTCAGAAACAAGGTTCAGTTGCAAACAAAATCCAGTTGTGGACTACATCCTAATGAAGATACCTGGCTGAACCAGAGTTTGTTTGATCCCAAAAGCTGAGATTTTAAAACAGGGGCTCCCTTGTGATGAGGGGCAAACAAATCTCAGTTCACCTAGATGCATGCATTTGGACATGACAGGCAACAGGAGTTTGTTTTTGTGCTCCACATGAAAAAGAATATCCGAATGGTGCATGTGTGGGCAGCAAACAGGCTATGTTCATGCCTTCCCCAGCAGTTTGGAGTTTAATTCCAGTTTCTCATGACATTGAAATATAACTACAGTGTATTGTTCGACCATGCTGCGGGTCTGATGTCACAGTAGACTTAACAGATTAGCCGTATCAGTGAATCAAAGTCCGGTTCAAGCCATCAGTCTTGCTCCTCCTTCCCTTGAACATGCTACTGCTGCCCCTGCCTTCTTCTGCTGAAGAAAACTAATCAAGTACCCAGCAACCAGGTACATGAGACAGAAGCAGCCCATCTGCCACCTGCCTCAAGAACTTTATCTCCAACTTGCTCTTCAAATATGGTGACAGTGGTAAGAAAAGGCATAACAAGTGGATGGTGCTGGAGGAGTCTGATGATTGGAACATGAATTTGATTCACTGATACATGGTCATCAGGCTGCTCCATTGTGAAGCCAAGAACCACCCATTGACAATCCTGTTTTTAATTTATATCTACCTTTGTTCTGTTTCCTGATGAATGAGTATATATGAATAAATACTTAAGACTTTTTCCAGGAGAATGTAAACTTGTGCCAGTATCTCAGAATAAGCTGCAAAACTGTGACATGAAGATCCTTTCTTCCATGTACACCTCAAGCTAAAAGTACTCAAACATTTATTTTATCGTGTATTTGAAAGGTTGATGGAAAGCTGTCTTGTCTTGTTGTAGAACAGAAGCCATAGTTTTTCCTGCATGACTTTATCTGTCCTGGGGAGCTTCTGACAAACCATTCTTTCAAGGTAACAATCTGCAAGGCAATGATTTCCAATGGGATTTTATTAATGTTTCTGTAAGATGCCATTTTTTACCATGTAAGCTGTTATATTCAATTTGTAGGGGAAATATTCAGGTATAACACTAGATAATCTACATCCCTTTGGAATCAAAAGTCACTTTGACAAAATATTTTAACACAGGAAATTGTTCCAGGGGAGATGTTTGTTCTGATAAAATTGACAGAAAACTACATTTCCATTATAATTATAACTGACTAGCATTGCTAAGTTTCGATAATTTAAAGGTATTCTCAAATCTGACAGCTCTTCCATAGTGAATTATGCATCCTTGGCTCTTAAATAGCTCTGCTGGTGTGAGACAGCTGAGATGAAGTTGTCTTTCTAAAATAATTGCTCCATGGAGCATCCATTATACCTTCAGAAAAAAATGTATTACTTGACTTCTACAAATTATAGACTAGGCCATAATGGGTATTTTTGACAGCTATTAGCTTTTTTTTTCCTTGAGGAAAAAATCTGAACAGTAAAATGAGTATTGATATCACTCTGCCGTGTCTTGCATGTTAATACCAGCCTTTTCTGCACTTCTCTTTTAAAGCACGAGGTAATCACTAATTACAATAATATTTATGTAATTGCGCTCATCTTATTTTTTAAAAAATCACAGTATTGACAGTATAATTTTTCCTGTTGCAAGAATTCCATGATATTTCCAGTATTATTTATTTATTTAGAATTGCATTAGGAATTGTAGTTTTGGTTCTTCTCCAGGAAATTCTGTGTCGAACACTACCAGAGTTTTAGAGGTGTGGGCCTGTGATTTTGTCATCTTCATTGACCTTCTAATCTTCCTTTCTATTTTAGTGGCTTCTGATTAATGCTGCGTTCCCAATGGATTATGCAGCCAGGGCAAAGTGATCCAGGATAGACAAATGTAACTAAGGTCACACTGATCCTCCAGACCTGAACCTATTTTAGAAGAACATTATCATAACACCTTTATTAGTAGTAGAACCAACAATATAAAGCAGTAAGCTAGCTTTGTTTCATAGGACACTTTTGGTTGGTTCACATTTATTTATTTATTTGATTTGATTCAATTTGATTTATACCCCACCCTCCCCACTTAGGCAGGCTCAGGGTGGCTTACATAATATTTAAAACAAACATTATAAAACGATCATAAAGTGCTAGTGCAATGATATATGGTGATGGCGAAGTATAATAACAATAATAAAATAACAATAATAGCAGAACACTCCTGATAGGGTACAGTCAGCATAGATGTTAAGGGACTACCAACTCGGTCTGTTCGTACCACTCAACTGGATATTGTTTAAATAGACACTAAGGCTGGTCACAAATCATATAAATCAGTAATAAATATGTTTTTGTATTTTAATAAAACCTTACCCTTCAGCATTCATCTAAATAGTACTTAGTGATGCTAATGGCTTCCAATCAGCTTGAATTGGCAGCATCTTTGTTCATACACAGTTTTGCAAAAACCTGGTGCAAAGCTGTTCAGCAGGCATTTGTGGCAATTCATCACTAAATGAACTGGCTGGGTGATGGGCTCCCATCTGACTGACATCTTTGAACATGGGAAGTTCAGCTGTTAAACAAAATTGTGTTGCAATTCACAGCATCCCTAATTTAGAGTCTTCCTGACTGGCTTTACCAAATGCTGGCATCATAGCCTTTGCTTTGTAGTTGGGGAATGTTGTGAGGACAGTGCTGGAAAATGAGCCAAGATTAAGCCAGAATTTCCATGTTATATGACACATAAGTCCATAGGCTGTGATCAGATGAGCACTTTGATCCACTGTTGTTGCTTCTCCCCAATGGATTTAAAGTGCTTGTCCAGACAGCAACATCTATCTCCCATCCCAGACATCACCCCCGTGCTCACCCCAGACTTTCCCGACACCACAAAAAGTCCAGTATTTATGTATCCTGCCAATTTCACAGAGCTCCTGTGGATGTGTGATTGCTCTTGTGTGGTGAAACTGGGAAGTCAGATCACTGACTTCCTATCTTGCTGCCATTTTTTGTGTGTTACCGATGTGGGCATAAGCTGATATGCACTTCAAGCAGTACTTGTAAGTTCCATTGCCCCTCCCCCACCTGCACGAGCTGAACCAGAGAGAGCTCCCTCCTCAGGATGAGGGTTATCTCTTTCATTTTCTCCCTCCCCCCGGCTTTCAAAAGCACACTTTAAAAAACACTTCCCCCGTGCTGAACTACAGATCCCAGAAGCCTCCTCCAGCAATCCAATTGGCCACCAGCTGCAGTCATGTTGCCAGGAGTTTGAAACACTGCTTCCCATAACTGCCTATGTGCATGCCCAGAGGGCAAATGATTAAAGAGAACTGCCCTCCTCCCCACTCTGTGGCTGCTGCGTCTGATTGATCAACCATGGGGTGAATGTGCAGTAAGGTGGGTTAAGGGGTGGGATGTCTGATCAAATCTCTCAATTTCAGAGATACCCAGATATATTAGTGGCGGCTCCAATGCATGGTAAGTTTGACATTTGAATGCAGTTCTAGTTAAGAATAATGAAAATTAAGGACATTCCCTTCTTGTAAAGCAGGACAACATCATTGTGCCAATTGCTATGTTAGAATGGAGCTCCAGGCAGGCAAGAATACTGGCTTTCAGGATACGCTACAAGACTATTTTATATTCCAGGCCTTTTAATGGGGTGTAGGCCACAACCATTTGTGGGAGGTTATTTGTGGATTTTATTGTATTTTTAAAATTTCAAAGTCACTTTGAGCCAAGGTTTTACTCACTCAGCTATTGTCTCTTGTTTTCATTCCAGAGTATGGGTACAATAAGTGAGCTTCACATCCTGGTTTTCAGTTAATATTCTAGCTAACGATAATGAGTGGAGTGACCCACATTCAGACAATAACACTACCCATAGTTATATTAAAACTTGACTTTGTAAGATGTTGGAAACAAGCCATTCCTGGGGTTGATATATCCGAAAAAAGTGATTTGCATAGAGCACGATACTAGCGGCATACTAAACAAATAAGTCTATTAAACATTTTTGCATCATTATACTAAGGCTAGTAAAAGGGAGTCTTGTGGCTTCTTGAGGAATGTTTAGACTGTGATGTTTGTTTAGCCGCCCCTCCCCTCTCCAGCCTTAAAGGCATGATAAGAATATTTCAACAAAATAAATACGGATTATTTTTTTTACACGGAGCCATCAGTACCCATGGCACTTTAGAGAGTACATGAAAAAAGATCCCTAATATGTGGTACTTACAATCTGAAACTGAACATAAGGGAGACAAAAAAAAAAAAAAAGGAAGGAAGGAAGGAAGGAGTTAGAGAAGGGGATGAGCAGGGGAAGACTGTGAGTTAATTTCAGCCACCTGGATTTTGCTTAATTAAGACAACCCTATGCAGAGTTAAAGCAGTCTCAGGCCACTGTCATACTACACAGTATTTTAAAATACATATATATAATGGACACATTAGTCACAACTGAGCCCGTTAGCACTGGTAGAAGTAGTGATGAAAATGAAAATAGCAGTAAACTAAAGATTACAAATACAAATAAATATGAGAGATAAGGTCTTTCTACAAAAGTTTAACAATGAACATATCTATTTATGACTTTTTAATTCTTTTTTAAAAAAAGAACTGTTTAATGGCATATATTTATGAAACAAAATCCAAAACCCAGATAACATTTGAAATCCTTACTATAATTTCCCTAAAATTTCCTCATAAGACAATTTGTGTGTGTGTGTGTGTGTGTATGTCAGCACTATAATTATTACATAATACATCAAAAAGACCCTCTAGAGATAGCGTCACCAGAGATTATAGGCTGTTTTGGAAAGCCATTAAGGATCTATTAGTTGGCTAAGAGTTCATCCATAATTTCACCTAATGTCCTCTCTGGAGTTTCCCATCGTTATCTCCTGTTATATCATGATGATAATTCAGAGTTTTCAGATGCCTGTAAAAAACAATCCATATAACATTTGTGCATTTTGTGTTCTCCGAGGTGAATGGTTATTTTATTTGAGGATGGTCTTTGTAAATAATCGTTGAGCATATATTTTCCTCTCCTCTTTATGTATTTAGTTTTTGTGAGCTTTTGAGAAAAATTAACTTTGCATTAGCTGAATTGTATGGTGATTAAACAAAGGGGAAAAGGTAAAGTTCTAAATTACAATATTCCCAGCAGCCCTTCATTGAAGATGGCAGTTTCCTGGGTATTAAAGAATATTTTGGGAGGGATGATTGTGACATATTTCAGTGTCTCTGTGCAGGAACAAATCAACTCACTCTTCAGTGCAGGGGAGGTGTGTTGCAATGTTTGAGCTCACCATCGTAAGACACAGGTAACAGCATAATTCGTATTTTTGCTTTAAAAAAATTAAAATCTCTTAGTGACAAGATGGCTGAGGTGCAATAAGTCAACTTTATAATGGGTTGTTGCCAAAATGGGTTACTTATCCACCCTCCCCCTATTTGTTTATCATGCAATTTGACAGAAGAATAAAAAGTCTGTTCTGGTGGCTAATTTCATTTTGAAACAGTTCCTTCTGTGGCAGTATTAATGCCTAAACCAGGGATTGGCAGTTCCAGATGCATTCCAAACAGCAGCATGCCTCACCATCCTGTTCAGTGTGCTGGTCCAGTTCTCCAATGCCAAGCTTACTTGCAGTGTTCCACTTACATCTAACCCCTGCCTTTTGTTTGCTGGCACACCAATTTCTTCACTGGTAGATGTTGGGTGTGTGTGGATTGAGCCAACAAGGTTATCTATCCTGATTTATGAAGCAGTTGTCCGTATGAAGGAATGTACCTGATTCTTGGTCATGCCCTTTTAAAACACATTTGACTTCCAAGTTTCAGCACAATGGGTGACCCATGCATAACTAGGCTGCTTAAACCTCACTGAGGTAAACGAAATTTAAGTGGGCATAGGATTCCTGCCAATGTTTTTAAAAACAAGTTGAGAGATATTAAATATATATGCAGGGAGCTTTATTAGCTAAATGAATATTCTATAAAAGCTTAATCACTGGCACGTGACATTACAGTATAAAATAAATATCGGATTCTCTGGAAGAAATGTATGCTTTCTATCACACTAAGTGTTTTATGTAGGCCAAAGCAAAAATCTTCTGGAAAAGTCAGAGAAAACTAACCACATTATTAAAATGAATGAAGCAATTTAATCTTTCGTATGGTTTGTCAAACTTATAAAATATTATATTTCTCTTCAGATAAAGTTACATACTGTGTAGCTCAAAGATAATTCCTATGGTCTTGGCATATGTTAGTTAATTGTCTCAGAAGGAAATACCATAAATACCATGCTGTCAACACCCATGGGCATTTGCTCATCTGTCACTGTGGGAGCACCAGACTGGCTGAGGTGCTCTAAGACATTTCATAAGCTACGTAAATCACAGCCATTTCTCCTTCCTCTTTCCCAAATGGTCAATTAGGTACAAACATGTGTTAATAAAAACGCTCTTTCTTTGCCTCTAAGGTATGGACCCATAAAAGCTATGTGACTATGATAAACTGTATGTGCCATTGTTATGGGATTCAACCTATGACATAAATTACTGTCTTATACAATGATCCTAAACACATCTCATTTCAGCAGTGCTATATTGATTTCAGCACGTTTGATACCCAGGTATTTTGAATGTGTGTACAAGAGTGTGACAATGTAGCAACATCTGGTGCAAAGCATGTGCCTCATGTTCATCCTGCTATGCCTCCTAAAAGTTGTCCTCCCATTATAAAAACAGAAAGTCAACAAAGTGAAAGGAATAGCAATTGCCATTTGTCAACCCTATTAAAAAGTATGCATGACAGTTCACCTAACACTGTCCAATTAAGTGGCCTGAACTTGTAGAAACAAGAATGCCATATTCAGATAGCGGACACACAAAAAAGGTGCCTAAAAAACACATGGCGACTCAATGAAGCACTTTCAAAATGACCAGTGATTTCCATGGGAGAAGTTTACTGTGCAATCATCTGAGGTCACAGTTGTGTGTGTGTGTAAAGTTCCTCAAGTTGCAGTCAATTTATGGGGATCCCAGCAAAGGTCTTTGAAGGCAATTGAGAAGCAGAGATGGTTTGCCATTCCCTTCCTCTGCAGAGAGAGTCTTCCTTTATGGTCTCTCTTCCAAGTACCAACCATGCTCAGCTTCTGCGATTTGACAAGATTTGGCTATACCATGACACCTTCCATCCCCAGTCAAAGGCTTAGAAGGATGTAAATCTTTTTTAGAAATCCACTGCAAATCATGTACGTGTATTAATCTCTCCTGTTGAAATCAATAGGACGACAACTGCAAATTTTGACTAGATCTTCATGTTTTGTGATGCATGTTTGGAGCTACTGTTGTATTTTGGTGATTAGTTTTAATGAGAAACATATTTGACCTGTAACATTTTCATCTCCTAATCTATTGGGATTAAATTCTCATGATTCATACCTTTCATAATGGACTGTCCCTCCCAATTTATATACAGTGAGTGGAAAGCTTCCATATTCTAGAGGCATTGAAATCCATGCTTGTAGACCGACACTGGTTCCATCTGGTGTGAATGTGGACTAGCTGTTCTAATTGAAAAAATTCCCTATAAGGCATGAGTTTGCAGATTCACTCTCTTCCCTTGTTGTTCCTCTTTGCCATGGAAAATGAAACATTTATGATACAATGGAGAAATGGAAATGGAAAGCTGATATCACATTGCTACCAAAAGTAATGCTTCGATGTAGTTTGTTCAGTTCCATACTGAAAACTGGAGCTTCATTCAGTTTATTTGTTTGTTCAAAGTATGCATCTTGCCACGCAGCTCAGGATCCCCAAGGTGGCAAACAATAAAAACTACTGAAGCAAGCTTTTAAAAATATATCTTATAAAAACAACAACAATGAAATAAAACAGATCAATAATTAAACAAAACACACAAACAGGAAGGAGGGTCAGTGAGGGAATGCCAAACAAAACAAATAAGTCTTAACTCACTTCTGGGAAACGATGTTAGAGGGGGACAGACAAATCTCCCTGCGGAGTGAACGCCAGGACCAAAAAAACCTTTCTTGGGTTGCCACACATCTAGCCTCCAGCAGTAAAGGCACCGAAAGAAGGGCTCTAGATGACCACAATGATGGGCTAGGTTCATATGGGAGTGGGTTGGCCTCAAAGTAGGGTTGCCAAGTCTCCCCTGGCTGCCAGCGAAGGGTGCAGGGACAATTGCCAATTCCAGGTTAGGAAACTTCTGGAAATTTAGTGGGGGGAGCCTGGGGTGGACAGGAACCTCAGGTCAGTACAATGCTGAAGAGTCCACCCTCCAAAGCATTCATTTGTTCCAGGGGAACTGATCTCTGTAGTCTTGAGATGAGCTGTAATTCCAGGGGATCCCCAGGTCCTACCTGGATTCTGGCTTTAAAGGCCAATACCAGCACCTTCTGTGGGTCCCAGAACATGACTGAGAGTCAATGCAGGTGGAATCAGACCGCTATGATATGGTCCATGTGACCCATTCCACAGAATTCTGGTTCCACAGAATTCTGCATCACTTGCAGTTTCCAAACACTGTTTGATGGCAGCCCTACACAGGACAAATTTGAACTGGATTTTGAATAGTTATGTTCTGAATGTACATCACAGCTATAACATACAAGACATACTGTATATACTAGGCAAAACAGGGGAAATTGTGCATGACATTCAGGGCACAGACCATTGATCGGCTACTTTATAAAACTAGATTTCTAGATCTGGAATACAAACACACATTTGCTAACTTTCCTCTTATACTCTTCATTTTATAATGGCTGCCTAAACAACATTAGACACCCTAGATGCTGGTATTCATTTTTAAAAGTGTAGGAATATATTGTAATAAGTGTATGTCGTCTTCGTGTAAAGTGATTGTGTTATTATTGATTTTTGTTCCTTGTAAGAAGCACTGACCTCCTGCTGATCATATTTATATTTTCATTGTAAAGAGTGGTCTTAAAATCTGTCTTCAACATCATTTGATTTGTAGCTGTTTTCTCCTTCATTGCAGCTTGAGTAGACAGTATCCTTTCAATTTCAAATCATCTCTTCCTGCTCACTCGCTCCCTCTGTATGTATATGCACCTCTCTCACTCTGTTTTTCCACACACACACCAACATAATTTCATAACCATGCTTCACAATTTACAAATAATTCTCTGATAGTGTAACAGCAAACCCTCAAGGAACAAAAAAGAGGCAGATTTTTTCAAAGAAACAGTGCTTTAAATATTACATTAAATCAACAAGATTTGAATGTGCTGATTGTTGTCAAGATTTGGCCCCCTGTATTCACAAAAGAAACACTCCCCAGTCCAGCTCTACTACAAAAATGTTATTTGTATAACCAGCTTTATTAAAATCTGCATGGGAGGCATATTTGGGAGCAATCTGAATGCATGCTCAATTGAAAGTCATGCAGTACCGATGAGCACCACTCATGGTTGAGATCTGCGCCTATGATTCCTGTTCCAGAACATAAGAAATGTATGGAAATCTGCTGCACTGGGTTTGTAGCTAGCTTCTCTCCTTAGGTGAAACTTCAGCATTTCCATCTATGGCCAAAGACAGACCCTGCCCAACTAATTTTCAGGGAATGAAGGAACAACATCTTGCCTTTGGGTTTTGTCAAGGACTCCAAGCCTGAACCATGTGGGTTCTCAGGGCAGTGTACACAAGAAACCGGTCCTTTGAAAAATATATGAAGTTTATTAAATACTTTTAAAATAGTTTTTGTTCCTAGGCAACATAAAACTCTAAAATCTTGTAGCTGAAGAAAACAAGAAAAGCTAACTTTTGCTATCTAGCACATTTATACTTTGCATTTGATGGCACAGTCTTAAAGTCCCAAAAGGTGAAGGTGATGACTTCAGCTTTCTCTAGGTAGCTATGCACTGCAATGTGAGCACATCATAGTTCAGGCTTCAACTCACCAAAACATTAGCCTCCTTCACTCAGACTCTTTGTTCAATTATAGTCTTGATCCAACTGGCATCAGGTGATGGTAATGGTCCAGCCAGACACATTCTTGCTAGAACTCTCTAGAAGACTACATAGAATCATAGAATAGAGAGTTGGAAGGGACATCCAGGGTCATCTAGTCCAACCCCCTGCACAATGCAGGAAATTCACGAACACCTCTCCTCCACACACCCAGTGACCCATGCTCCATGTCCAGAAGATGGCAAAAAGACCCTCCAGGATCCTTGGCTAACCTAGACTGGAGATAATTGCTTCCTGACCCCAAAGTGGTGACCAGCATTCCCCTGGGCATGTAAGAAAGGGCCATGAGAACTAAGCACTTGTAATGTATGCTGTAAAGTGAAATGCCTCCATTGAAAGCCCATGTTAAGCTTCGTGGCTAGGCAAGGATCCTAATCCTCAACACCTGATTGGTTGTCTAAGAAGCACTGTCCTATCAGGACGAACCTCAAACTCTTGGGGGGAACGAACCCTATTGGTTCTTATCTCTGTAATCTTATTGGTTACTAATATGTAAATAGGCGTGGCTACATTAGCCGGGAATGTTTAAAAAGGAGCCAAGCTCCACTGTTTCTTTGTCATCTGTTGATCTGCTGTTTGCTGTTCTGGTTGACTTGAGCTGTTGCTGAATAAAGCTGAATCACTTCGCTGAAATCGAGTTAAGTGTCATACTTAACAGCACTGATACAACCCTCCCTGCCCTCCCTCTCATGATCTGTATATGTTCACAGAATCAGCATTGGTTGGTTATGATATCACCTCTCAGTTATCTTCTCCCTACGCTATACATACCAAGCTCCTTCAACCTTGCCTCATAGGACTCTCCAAACCCCTCACCATCTTTGTTGCCTTCCTCTGGACACATTCCAGCATGTCTTCTTTAATTGTGGTACCCAAAACTGAACACAATACTCTAAGCAGGGGTCTTTTCGTAGAAAAACAGCTGCAGGAGCTTATTAGCATATGGTATGCTAATGAGCTATTAGGCTATTAGCATATGCCACGCCCCCTGACATCACCAGAAGTGATGTCAGAAGGGGAAGCAAAAGGGGGGGAGGCATCTTCGAAAGCCTCCCCTTCCCTTCCCCAGCTGGCCTGGGTGGGGGAGCTAAGAGAGAAGGGGTTTAAAGTTTAAACTCCTTCTCATGAGAGTTGGGCCACGGAAGGAGGAAAGAAGGAAGGAAAGAGAGAGAGCAGAGAGAAGGAAAGAAGGAAGGAAAGAAAGAGGGAAAGAAAGAGAAGGAAAGGGGAGAGAAAGAAAGAGAGGGAAGAAGGAGGGAAACAGGGAAAGGAGGAAAAAAGAGAAGAGAAGAAGGTGGGAAAGAAAGAAAGAGAGATGAGAAGAAGGAGGGAGAGAGGAAAAAGAGAGCAGGAAAGGAGGGAATGAAAGAAATTCGGCAGCAATTCGGCCCCATTATATCCTATGGGCCATGGAAGTCAATGGTGAAAACATAGGGTATATTCTGGGGGCTGGAGGGGAGGGGTTTTGAGGGAGAGGATCCAACCTCACCATGGCTGCCTGAAAGACTCCTTGGGATGCCGGCTGGGGGCAGGGCTTGGCTCCTGAGCTCCTGGAGCTGCGCTCCGGTGTGCTCCCCCCCAAAAAGACCCCTGACTCTAGGTGAGGTCTGACCAGGGCAGAGTAAAGCGATACTATCAGTTCATGTGATATGGACACTATACTTCTGCTGATACAACCCAATATGGCATTTGCCTTTTTTAGCTACCTCATCACACTGCTGACTCATGTTCACTGTACGGTCTACTAAGACCCCCTAGATCCTTTTCACACATGCTACTGCCAGGACAAGTCTCCCCCATCCTATAATTATGCATTTGACTTTTCCTACCTGTTGTGTACTGATATGAACCCATCAGCCCTAGTGAGACCATGCAGTCAAGCACACCTTTAGGTGTTCGAACAGTAGCTGTTTCGGATCCTAGGGTGGACCAATAGGATTGCCTGGATCCTAGAGTAGACCTATGACAGATTCCTCCACTGTAAATAGCCTATCACTGGTATTGGGGTGTGTGTTGGATGTGGGGTACTGCAGGGATTTAAGCAGGGCTCAGACCTTGCTGGGACTGGGTCCTCTCCTGTGTTTTGGATTGGGTGGGGAGGGAATGGCCAGCTGGCTGGCTGGGCACAGAATTTGCCGTCTTCGTCTCCCGGCAAGATGAACTGTCAGCGCACAAGAGCTGCCTGTTATGAGGAAGCCGGGTGGTCGTGCCTGCTCCCCTGCACCAGTGTGTGCTCACAGCTCTGCACAAGACCCACCCAGGGATTGTGCGCATGAAGGCTTTGGCTCTCAGTTACATGTGGTGGCCAGGAATGGATGGGGAGATAGAGGACCACGTGAAGCGCTGCCAAATGTGCCAAGCATCGCGGCCAGAGTCATCCAGGGCACCAATGCGACCCTGGGAATCCACTCACAAGCCATGGGCCTGCCTACACCTGGACTTCGCAGGCCCCTTCCAAGGACAATTATTTTTCATTCTATAACACTTCGAGTGGGGAGATGTAGGGAAAGAATTCCATAGATTTTCTTCAAGGTAAATATATATTAAAACTTAGGAGCCAACATATACCTCCACTCAAGAACAGATTTTATATTGAGACTCGATCCACAGGGCTGGAAAATTCCAGTGGTAAATTATTACATAGCATAATATCCGGTGATATGAGGGTCTGACCTACCTGGAATGCTTAATGTAATGGTATGCTGAATGCTCACAAAATACCTGGATTATGAAAAATATAGTATTCAGAATAGATTTGAGAAAGTGTTTGCTTTTTGCCATCATGTCACAGCTGACTAACGGTGACCACATAAGGTTTTCAAGGCAAGAGACGTTCAGAGGTGGTCTGCTATTGCCTGGCTCTGCATCATGACCCTCATATACCTTGGTGGTCTCCCATTCAAATACTAGCCAGGGCCAACCCTGCTTAGTTTCCAAGATCTGACAAGATTGGGCTAGCCTGGGTTTTCCAGAGAATGAATAAGGTCATGTAGTATCATAAAACTTGGGGACCTCCCCTTGGATTGTCAGACTGGCTTTTCATAAATACAAACAACAACAACAAACTGCATCACCACAGCACCCCCCTGCTGTTGTGAAGGGTGTAGTTAGCATCAGATTGTTCCTAAACTATGCTGTTCCCGACAGCCTGAGCTGGTTCTGAGAACAACTAAGTATTTAATACCCAGTCTTCATCACTCATTTAGAATCAACTTTATTCAACTGTTTATGCATCAAAAGGTTCAGTTTACTCACATTCCTTTTCCTGACGCTGATAGGAGCCTTAAAGTCCTGAGTCTTTGGAGTGATTCATGCAGTAAAAGGAGCTGAATCTTTCCTGTCTACTAGCAAAAAGATTACAAACACACTGAGGTGGGCAATAAACAGTTTCTCCTGGGTAAATGTATCAAAGGAAGGAAGGCTGTATAAACCAATCAGGAAGGCTACTCTTAACCAGCTGACCTTAAGGTTACTAAAACTACATTTCCCACAATCCTTTATAAATTTAAAGGTAGTGCAATTCCCTATACTTTACTGTTCTAATCTCTGCGGGGGGCAGCACACAGACACCCTGGAGCAGTAGATGAGTCTATTTCAAGAAAAGTAGAGTGTTGTGTCCTGGTGAATATTATTCTTGGGTTAAGGTTTCTTTGCCTGTTCTCAGTAGATCTGGTTAATCTTTGTCAGTGTAGCCTCTAGAGTGGATTGATCTCACACCCTGGAATGAAGACACAAGACACAAATATTTGGGTTGAATTAGGTTTACTAAAAGTGATTTGCCATCGAATATCAGTCCTGTTTAACATACACTCCCCAATCTGCAGCTTACGTGGGCCAAGTCTGAAGCAGCTATTGAAGGATGCTAGACAGAGTTGCCAGCTCTAGGTTGGGAAATACCTGGGAAGGGGAGGGACTTCAGTGCCATAGAATCTGCCATCCAAAGTGGCCATTTTCTCCAGGTAAACTGATCTGTTGCCTGGAGAGCACTTGTACTAGCGAGAGATCTTCAGGCACCACTTGGAGGTTGTGCAAACAAATAACCAGAATAATCTGTCATGCTGTACAAAACACACTTGAGACTTCCGTTCTATTTACAATTATAAACAATACACATAAGAAATGGTTTTGCCACTGTGCATAAATGACATCTACACCAGTTGAATAGTAACCTGATAGTCCTTGAAAGTACAAGTCTCTCTTAAGAATGATGCAATCACTCGCTCATGATACAGAGAACAGTTTCAAATAGAAAACACACAGTGGATGGCATGGGCTCAAAAATAGCTGTAGCGCAAACCAAATGAGCAGCAATGGCACACCTACAGTGAGCAGCTGTGCCTATTGTTTGAAGTGGTTCTTCAGGATGAGAGCTACATTCCCAACCTCCAGACTGGGGGAGCAGTAGAAGTTGGTCACCTTCACATCCACCACCTCTGTTAACCAGGGTGCCAAGAAACCCAATCATTTCTGTTGTCAAAGGCTTTCACAGTCGGAGTTCATTAGTTGCTATGGACGGCATGGGCTCAAGAATAGCTGTAGCGCAAACCAAATGAGCGGCAATGGCACACCTAGGTTGCTTCGCCATTTCTTAGGACTTCATCAGGCCGCTTTTCTTAGTGATGGAGCCCACCCAGCTCTGGTAAGATTCAAAATGGCACAAAGGCTGATTTCCCACAAGTGCTGCTCTGCACTCACTCTTCCCTTTGCCCCGATGGTACATGTCAATTTCACACTAAGTGCTCCGCAGCTGCATTTTGGCCCGCAGCTTTGTGCAATTTTCCCTGTGCCTATTCAATCCTGTTTTTTGAGGATTGAGTAGATGCAGGGAAAATTGCACGAAGCTGCAAAGCAAAATGCAGCTTGCAGCACTTAGTGTGAAATTGACACGTTCCATCAGGGCAAAAGGGAAGAGCAAGCGTGGAGCAGCGCTTGTGGGAAATCAACCAAAGTCTACAAGTATATCTCAATTAGCTAGGAATCAAGCTCTCGAAACTTCTGACCAAACAAAATCATAATCTCTGGCATGAAATGCCGCCTCTGACCTATCCCAAGACACTGAAGGACCCCTGGCCCAACCTATAAGCATTCTCTTGGTTTTAAAATGAGACATAATGTCACACTATGCCCCTGCCTTGGCAAAAAATTCCAAGGCCATCTGATGCCATTATTGCCTTTACTGGCAAACCACCCTAATTTAAATTCACAATGAATTTCATAAGGTGGTGTATTGGTATGGACCATCCTTCTTCCTACCTGCTCCCTAAACTTCTCACACAGGATGATCTAAAACCAAGAGCTGAAGGTCTCCCTGTGCCACTGTTCCATAGAAAGTTTGGCAAACCAGAAGGCAGGGGAGAAGAATGTCCCCTGATATCAAGCAGGGAAATGGTCCTGCACTGGCCATCCTCCTAGCCACCTTCCATTAAAAAAGGAAAGGGGCATGGAGGAAAGAAACCTGGGGTGAGTGTTATGTTCTTAATGTCTGGTGTCGAAATACATGGGCAGCATAGACATGAGCACAGTTTAATAAGTCCAGTTGTTTATCTGCCTGGAACTACAGGGGATATAACTTCCTTTCTTCACCTTCGTAAGAACATAAGAGAAGCCGATGTTGGATCAGGCCAATGGCCCATCCAGTCCAACACTCTGTAACACAGTGGTCAAAAATACCAGGTGCCATCAGGAGGTCCACCAGTGGGGCCAGGATGCTAGAAGCCCTCCCACTGTTGCCCCCCAGCACCAAAATACAGAGCATCACTTGCCCCAGAGTCCCTATCTATACCTTGTGGCTAATAACCATAGATGGACCTCTGCTCCATATGCTTATCTAATTCCCTCTTGAAGCCATCCATGCTTGTAGCTGCTACCACCTCCTGTGGCAGTGAATTCCATGTGCTAATCACTTTTTGGGTGAAGAAGTACTTCCTTTTATCTGTTGTAACTCAACCGCTCAGCAATTTCAGGGGATACTACAGGGGGTATAACTTCCTTACTCCACCTTCATAAGAACATAAGAGAAGCCAATGTTGGATCAGGCCAATGGCCCATCCAGTCCAACACTCTGTCACACAGTGTCCAAAAATACCAGGTGCCATCAGGAGGTCCAGCAGTGGGGCCAGGACACTAGGAGCCCTCCCACTGTTGCTGCCCCCCACAAGCACTTCCTTTTATCCGTTCTAACCCAACCGCTCAGCAATTTCATTGAGTGCCCACGAGTTCTTGTATTGTGAGAAATGGAGAAAAGTACCTTTTTCTCTACCTGCTCTATCCCATGCATAACCTTATAAACCTCTATCATGTCACCCCTCAGCTGTTGTTTCTCCAAGCTAAAGAGCCCCAAGCGCTTTAACCTTTTTTCATAGGGAAAGTGTTCCAACCCTTTTATCATTCTAGTTGCCGTTTTCTACACTTTTTCCAATGCTATAATATCCTTTTTAAGGTGTGGTGACCAGAACTGTACAGAACTGTACAGAACTGTCCAAATGAGGTCACACCATTGATTTATATAGGGGCATTATGATATTGGCTGATCTGTTTTTAATACCCTTCCTAATAATCCCCAGCATAGCATTGGCCTTTTTATTGCAGTCACACACTGTCTTGACATTTTCAGGGAATTATCTACTACAACTCCAAGATCTCTCTCTTGGTCAGTCTCTGCATATCTGAGGTTATTGATCTTTTCCCCAGCAATCTTAACTCCAGCTTGTGATTCATCCAGGCCAGCATTTCGCATGATGTACTCTGCATATAAATTAAATAAGCAAGGTGACAATATACATCCTTGTCGTATTCCTTTTCCTATGCTAAACCAATCAGTTGTTCCATATCCGGTTCTAACTGTTGCTTCTTGACCCTTATACAGGTTTCTCAGGAGACATGTGAGGTAGTCCAGTATGCACATCTCTTTAAGAACCTGCCATAGTTTATCGTGATCCACACAATCAAAGGCTTTAGCATAGTCAATGAAGCAGAAGTAGATGTTTTTCTGGTACTCTCTTGCTTTCTCCATAATCCAGCAAATGTTGGCAATTTGATCTCTAGTTCCTCTGCCTCTTCGAAACCCAGCTTGTACTTCTGGCAGTTCTCTATCTATATCTATCTATCTATCTATCTATCTATCTATCTATCTATCTATCTATCTATCTATCTATCTATCTATCTATCTATTTTAGAGCAGTCTAAAACAGTGGCCTGGATTGAAGGAACAGAGTTGCCAAAACTCTACAGTGAGCAGCTGTGCCTATTGTCTGAAGTGGTTCCTCAGGATGAGAGCTACATTCCCAATCTCCAGACTGGGGGAGCAGTAGAAGTTGGTCACCCTCACATCCACCACCTCTGTTAACCAGGGTGCCAAGAAACCCAATCATTTTTGTTGTCGAAGGCTTTCACAGCCGGAGTTCATTAGTTGCTATAGATTTTCCGGGTTGTGTGGCCAAAACCACAGCCACACAACCTGGAAAATCTACAGCAACCAATCACTTCTCATCAAAACTGTCTACCCTCATTTTTAAAATACCCATCCAGAAGGATATTCCTCATCTTGCTTCACAGCTCCAGCACCCTCAGTTACATCAAGTGGAAGTCTGGGTGATGAAGCCTAGCTGCCTCCTCTTCATTAGAGAAACCACACACACACGCAAAAAGAGAAACCACACAAGGCACCTAATGGCCAAAACCTCTCATAAGCCTCATCCCTTTATTCCTTACTATGTATTTATTTATTTTATTGGACTTTTAGCTGGCCCTCCCCTGCACAGCAAGGCTCAGGGCAGGTAACAACAAGTTAAGAACCATATGATAGATTAATGATTTAAAACATGAATTAACACAGCTACAAATCAAAATTTAAAATCAGATGGTGGCATGGGCACTAATGACAACATTATCCAAAGTGAGGTTGTGCTGCCTGTCAGTCAGTAGAGACTCGTACAGTGACAGGGTGGATGGCAGAGAGGTGACTGGGGGAGGCCAGTTTAGATGGAAACTTCACTGCCTCAGCCATATACCTGGTGGAACATTTCTGTTTTGGGTGTGGTACAGTGAAAAATATCCCCCTAATCACACACTTCTGTTTGGAGTGGGAACTGAAGCTGTCCCAGTTGCCAGTTTGTTTTAATACAGTGTTTGGCTTTTAGGTTGGCTGACCTAGGGCAGGGACAACCTGAATAGCACGGAGCATAAAGAGACTTCCAGGTATTTGTTGGCATCTTCAGTCAGAGAAAAGTTGTGAAGTTAGGTGATTTACTGCACTGGAAGAGTACAGAAAATATATGAGGTTTTATAGGAGGTCTTATTACAAGATAAGTTCCAAATACAATTGCAAGGGGATTTTGACCAAGTCTCTGTGGATTAGGGCAGTTCCAGTGATTTGCTATATGTTCTTGGCACTTGTTTATGACTCAGTTGTTGCAGGAAGGATGGGGTAACATGTTGGATAGTGTCAGATAGTTTTATAGCATATAAATGCCAAGCAGGATTGCCAACCTCCAGGTGAGGCCTGGAGACCTCCTGGAATTACAACTGATCTCCAGAGGAGAGAGATCAGTTCTGCTGTCGAAAATGGCTGCTTTGGAGGGTGAACTTCATAGCATTACACCCTTCTGTGGTCCCTCCCCTCCCAAAACCCCACCTCCGAAGGAGCCACTCCCAAATCTCTAGGGATTTTCTAACCTGTACTTGGCAACCCTAATGTCAAGCCTAAATCAAGCCATTACTTAAAAGTGTCACCAGCACTGTTCCACAGCTCTCACACCTAGACTTTGGGACTATAGCCGATAGAATTTATATGCCTTCCAACAGTAAGCCAGTTCCTATATGGCTCTGTGATTTATCCTCAAAAAGATGGTGACCTAGACTGGAATCATGCCAGTAACAGTGAAAACATTATTTGACCCCATAATAGCCCTGTTTGTATATTATAACGGCAGTGCCATAGCAATGCCATGTTAAAATGAGAAATCCCTGTCTTCCTAGAAGTACGTCCCAGTTATTCAACTGGAACTTAATGCCAGGGAAGTGTTATTAGGATTGCAGCCTTACAGTGTAATTTTAAGAATGCTTTTCTGGGATTAAGCCCCATTGAGTAGCGTTCAGTAGGATTCTGAGTAGACCTACTTAGGAGCACACTGCTACAGAGCAATTCTAAGAAGAGGTATATACCCTTTTCAGAGCCAAACTTTATGATACGTTTTTGACAAGACTCAACTCACTTTCCTTGTACTTATATAGCAGCTGCAAGGAAAGACATTTTTAAAGTCCACAGGAGCCTAACTCCACGTGGAACTGTACAGGGAGCAGGCAGGGGCTCCTGCCTTCTCTTCCATGCTATTTTCCAAAGCCAAAATGACTTGAGCAGGAAGTTATTTGCATAACTGAGCCACTCCGGCAGGTGGGCGGGTTAGAAATCTAAGATATAAATAAATAAAAATAGAAATAAATAAAAATAACTTTGGAGCTGCACATGCTCAGAATACTCCACATGGAGCTCCAAAGTTATGCAAATAACTCCTTGCAGGCCATTTTGGATCAGGAAAATGGCATGGAGTGGAAAACAGGAGCCACAGTTCTGAGCAGAATTGGCTTACTGCGGACTTTAAAATTGCCTTTTCCTGCAGCTGCTATGTCACTGCAGGTAAAGCAAGTCTATTCTGGGTAGCTTGCCAGAAAGGTAATGTGTAGTTTAGCCCTCAGTCCACTGGTAATCAATACTTAGTATTATACTGATTAGGGCTGGACTGATATGGTAGCACAGCATTAGTAACTTACTACTATCTCTGTTTTAAAAGTCCAATATATGTATATATATTTGAATATTGTAGAGAGTATGGCTTTGATGCTTTATTTTTGTTTCATGGAAAAACACACACACAAAACTGAAGAGTGTTACTTTTTAGGTCACATTTGTCTTACGTTTCTAGAAGTGACCCACATACGTTTGCTTGATTTGTTTAGCGATAACGCCTCACAGTAAGCTCTAGAAAAGTAATGAGTTATTGTAACTGACGTGCTCAAAGAGATGGTTCTATGACCTTACATTTTTGAACTACGATATAATGTACTTTAATGGCTTTTTGGCTTATGTGCTTAGCTTAACACTGAAATCAAAAGCCAGTCATTTATTTTTAGGCTATTTGCACATCCATTCCACACACCAGCATTTAAGTATTACATTAAAGATAAGTGTATTTAAATATATAGAGCACAGTTCTGGGAGGGGAAAAAAGACTATATATATATAGCCGTAGAATGATTTTAATATTAATTTTAACCTCAAGGTCTTGGCAGTTGCTGCTCCATTTCTACTAGTCTGGTGGCAGACCCTCCTATCAAACAGCCAAACGCAGTGCTGCAGAAAAGACTTTCAGCCTCGTGAATGACTTAGAACACGTAAGGAGGAAACAGTAAGACTGACAACATTAAAATTAATCCCACTTTGCAGAGAAGGAACAGATCATCTTCCTATGTATACCTGGTGGGGCCATAGTAAGTCAATTGGAATAGATTGTCCAACATTTACCAGTCAGTCTTTCTTTCATTTATTGGAGACCCCAGAAAATATTACCTGGGAACTGTCAACTTGCATCCTGCCAAGTGGCAAGAAGAATTTGACAAGACTGCCCAAATACAGTAAAAATTGTAGTAAAATGGGTGATTATTCACACAAGGGTGATGAAGCAACAACAGCATCATATAGGACATTTATGAGATCCTATGAGATGGCAGTCAAAGCCGCAAAGAGGGAGTTCTATGCAGCTACGATTGTGTCTGCAAGCTCATGCCCAGCCTACTTGTATAGAACTATTCAGTCTTTAATAGTTCTGCCACAAGGCAGATTAAACACTAGGGAATTGGACACTGGCTGCAAGGCTTTTGCGAGCTATTTTGCAGATAAAGTCTTGTTGCTCTGCCGTGACCTCCCCGCCACAGTTGAGACAGTGAGCAAACTCGAGGCTCCATGCACGTCTTCTAGTTCAGTTTTGGATTATTTCAGTCCACTCAGTCTAGAGGAAGTCGACATACTGATCTCGACAGTATGCCCAACCACGTGCAGCCTTGATCCGTACCTCTCATGGCTAATTAAAGCTGGCCATGAGGGGTTTCGAGGAGCCCTCAGGGATACTATTAACAAGTCCCTCACTGAGGAACTGTTCCCAGGGGCTCTCAAAGAAGTGATGGTCTGCCCTCTCCTAAAAAAAAATCCCTGGATCCGGCCGAATTGGCAAACTATCGGCTGGTTTCCAATTTGCCCTGTTTGGGCAAATTAATTGAGAGGGTGGTGGTGATACAGTTGCAGAGCTTTATGGATGACACTTCCATGCTAGATCCCTTCCAGTCCAGCTTCCGCCCAGGCCATGGGACAGATATGGCATTGGTCGCCCTCAGAAATGACCTCCGGAGGCATCTGGATCGGGGTAGGACGGCGGTGCTGTTGTTGTTGGACCTGTCAGCAGCATTCAACATGGTCAACCACCAGCTACTGACCCATCGTCTCGCCAACATGGGGATTCAGGGGCTTGCCTTGCAATGGCTTGTCTCCTTTCTCCAAGGTCGGGGACAAAGGGTGGCTCTCGGGGAGCAGCTGTCCCAAAGCCACCTGCTAATCTGTGGAGTGCCTCAAGGGGCAGTGCTTTCTCCAATGTTATTTATCTGTTGTTGGGCAGTCAGTCCGACTCCACTCTGGAAGATCTGGACCAGGAGTTACAGGATGTGACTGGATGGCTTAGACTGAGCCTATTGAAATTGAATCCAATGAAGACGGAGGTCCTGTGCCTGAGTCGGAATGGACCGGGGGTAGGGATCCCACTACCGGCCTTTGATGGGAAGCCATTGGTGCCAGTGCCAAGGATCAGGAGTTTGGGAGTGCTCCTGGATGCATCCTTAATAATGGAGGCCCAGGTAGCAGCCACTGCCAAGGCAGCCTTCTACCATCTTCAGCTGATTAGGCAGTTGGTTCCCTTCCTAGAATGCAATGATCTGGCAACAGTGATCCACGCAATGGTCACTACTGGGCATGAGGGGTTTCAAGCCCCTCTACATGGGGTTGCCCTTGGTGCAACTCCGGAACCTGCAGCTGGTGCAAAATGTGACAGCCAGGCTGTTGATGGGTCTCCCTATGCAAGAGCACATCTAGCCTGCGCTAAAGGCATTACACTGGCTGCCAATAGCATACTGGATTCACTTCAAGGTGCTGGTTTTGACCTTTAAGGCCCTTTATGGTCAGGGACCTACCTACCTGAAGGACCACCTTTCCCCACATGTTCCCCAGAGAGCACTATGGTCAGGATCACAAAATCGTTTGGCCCCCCCTGGTCCTAAGGATTCCAGGCTGGTATCGACTAGGACCAGGGCATTTTCTGTGGCAGCTCCAACTTACTGGAATGAGTTCCCAGATAAGATTAGGACTCTGCGGGACATTTCACAGTTCCATATGGCAGCGAAAATTGAGCTTTTCCACCAGGGTTTTAGGTAATGAGCTGCACTTTATTATCTATGCCCTGCACCAATTTTATTGCTAGCCTGAACCCACCGAGAGTGGATGTACGGCTGAATGTATGTTTCTGTATGCACTTTACCACACCATATAGCCATCATGATGTTAATGGTTTTAACACTTTATTATGTGTTTTTATATTGATATTTATATTGCTGTTTTTATTGTTCTTTCATGTAAGCAGCCCTGAGCCTGCCTTGGCGGGGAGGGTGGGGTAAAAATCAAATAAATAAATAAATATTTTTTTACTGTTATAAGATAAACCTGTCACTTGCTTCAAGCCAGTAATTTCTAAAAATCATAGGAGGTCTAGAACATACAAAGGCTGTGCTCATGAACACTTTTTGGGAATGTCCTGCTGCCTTTCAGTTAAATTTGTGTGTGTGTGTTTGTGTGTGTGTGTGAAGTGATGTCAAGTCACAGCTAACTCATGTCAACCCCAGCAAGGGGCTTTCAAGGCAAGTGGGAAGCAGAGGTGGTTTGCTATTGCTTTGCTCTGCAGAGTCGTCATCGTCGTCGTCGTCGTCGTCGTCGTCTTCTTCTTCTTCTTCTTCTTCTTCTTCTTCTTCTTCTTCTTCTTCTTCTTCTTCTTCTTCTTCTTCTTCTTCTTCTTCTTCTTCTTCTTCTTCTTCTCCTCCTCCTCCTCCTCCTCCTCCTCCTCCTCCTCCTCCTCCTCCTCCTCCTCCTCCTCCTCCTCCTCCAGGAGCCTACCAACTTTGTTTCCCAGGAGTGTGATCCAGACTTACCAGAAGTCCCACCCATTTCCTCCTCACACCCCCTAATACATCCTGTTCATTTCAACAGAGACAGCAGATCTCTGTGAACATGTATTTGGGTGTGTACTGCTTATATGGATGCATAATAGCTTTGTAGACACAGGGAGGCATTATTCTATGGGTTTAGCCATGAGCCATTCTGAATTGATTTTGGCACGTTTTTCCATGCAAGGTTCTATAATCAAAACAATATATTTTTTTTCTTATTTGAGCTTGGTAACAGCTCACATGGAGCCTGCACACTGTGTGCTTTGTGTGCATTCGATGGACCTCCCAGCCTCTGTAACATTATTCACAAGTTTCAGAGAATCAATGTACAATCCATGTACAGTGTACACTTGATTTCCTTATATGTAAATTGAGTAACTGTCACGTTATATTCAATATATGTACAGCTGAATATGTCCTCATTTATCCAGGTACTGATCCTTGGTTTCATTTGTAAAGTGAATGCATGTTGGCTCATTTTCACAAAGAGACATACATGCAGGATATGTGTGCATTCCGGGTAATATATAAATAGGATTAATAATAGCTTGGGCTGCTGAAAGGGTATGGGTACAAAATTTTGGGCTCCTGGTCACCCTGGTGACCCAAGGAATCAGGAAAGCCAGATGCTTTGTTTTCATGTAATGTCTGGGTTTCATCCAGGTGGTGTGAGGACGAGAGGCCCAGAGTATATCTTTTTCTGAGGATCCAAGGCCAGTTTTGGAGGCTCTGCACAGAACTACGTGCTCAGGAGGCGATGGGTCTTAATTGGGCATTTTTATATGTATCGCTATCTACCCACCAGGATCGAGTGAGCTAAAAAATCCCTCTAAATTAATTAATAAAAAATAATATTTTGTTAGCTCATGACTTGGTACAAACAGGAATTCACAGAAGCAGACCTTCCCTTCCTTCCCCTAGTAGCTTCTATTCTCCCCATCCCCCCAAACCACTGCTGAGATTCGGAGACCCCTCCAGGACAAAATGCCAAGCAGCACACAAAGCTGAGGTAAGAATGAAAAAAAAAAAGATAAAATTTCCCCTGCTTTTCTATAAGTACTATGTGTTAATTTCTATACACAGTTAATGTACAGCTAATCAGTAAAGAACTTCCTTTAATGTATTTAGACTCAGTCAATTCATTTCTGCCTATGGAGGCCTCATTGGTTTGGTTTGATCAGGCCGATGACACCGTGTGCAGGGCTGCTTAAAAAAAAAAAGTGTGCCTTCCTTTTGGAACTGTGTGGTCTTCCTTCATTGGGTTATATGTTTATTATGGCTGTTGAACTAAAATGGGCCTGTTTTTTCACAGTGCACAATTTAGTCATGCATCAATACATTTTTAATTAAAATAATCTGACAGGTACAATAGCAGAGGACTCCAAATAATTCTCGAAAGCAGTCTGTTTCCATGCAGACAGGTAATCAGAATCTGTCTCCGACAGGCTGCGGGTGTATAATATTTTATTAAGATATATGCTACAAGATTAAAAAAAAATACTTTTCTGTTAAATTGTCACAATTTTTTGTTGTAAGTTTATAATAGTAAAGTGAGGCATTCTCCTTGACAGAACTGAAGTAATCTTACAGGACAACTTGATTAGCCTGTTTGGCAATAACAGCCTGCATTGGGATTCTACTTATATATCTCACCATTTAAAGGCTTGCATCACCTTGCTGTCTTGGTGGCAAGACCAAAGTGACACGGATGAGTGTGATGAAGCTCAGGTTTGGTAATGGATTCACATTTCCCAAGGTCACTTGAGATAAGCTCAAATTCACGGGCTACCTATATTCATGAATATGTTGAAGCACCATTGACAAAGGTCACAGGGAGATATACCCCCCCCTTGACTTTTCAGCCTCATTTCTCACTGCACTGCAACGCTGACATAATGAGAGGCAGACTGTATAAAGCACTTTTTGACATGATTTTAAACTTTTATCATTTGTGAAGCACGATTGAGGTATTCTGTAGACAAATTTTCAAAGGGCTGGCTATAGACAGTGCTATTTTTTATTTGTTTTGAACTCAGGTTGCAACACTAAGCTCAGGCGGAAATGCTTCTGCTCTTTAATTCAAAGATAACTAGGAAAACTGAGTAACAGGGGTGGTGGTGGAAAGAGCCATCAAACTCCACTGACTTATGGCAACCCCAACTAAAGAGACAAACAGAGGTGGTTTATTATTGTTTGCCTCTGTGTAGCAACCCTGGACTTCCTTGGTGGTCTCCCATCCAAGTACTAACCAGGGCTGACCATTCTTATTTTCCCAGTTATTATGAAGATGGGCTAGCCTGAGCCATCCAGCTCAGGGCAATAATAGTAGGCACTCATTTTTCCCTTCTCTTCTGCAGCAACTCTTGGCCAAGACATCCAAAAGCAGTGGGGTCCCAAACCATTCTGTTGGCAACTCTATTGGTACCAGGGCTTTGAAGAGCAGAGTCCCAAAGTGATCAAACTGCCCCAGGACCTACAAGGTTGTACATCCCTCATCATATTGGTTCCATGTGGTTTAAGAATAGATGACAAGCCAGATTACACCGGTCTGAACTCTGACCAAGATAGTAGCTTACAGAGTGAAACAGGAAGCCTATTTTCATATCTACTGAATGGTAATTAAAGTAGGAATCAATTCCTAGATATTAAACTCTATAGTACATTTATGAGGAAGCCTTTTATGGACCTGACTGTGCTGTGATTTCTGCTGGCAGCACTGGGAGGGGGCTCAGGAGGAGGGCTCCAAAATCATTTTTTGCCCTGGGCCTTGGGTTACCTCTCTATGGTCCTGATCAATACATTCATTCCTAGAAACTGCTCCCGAGGAACAGATCAGGCCTCACAAACTTTTGTATGTGCAATGGAGTGTAGTGGAGTTTTCAGTCAGAGTAATGGTCCTCTAGGTTGTCTTAGTGGTTCTGGGGGCCTGGACAAGAATGTGGGATGAGGCCCCAGAATAACTGCTACTCTACTACCAGTTCCCCTCATCAGGGCCAAGCAAGGGGTGGCCTCTCCCTGCGCAAGGTGGGTGGGAGCCACCTCTGCTGCCGGAAGCCAGCTGCTCCAGATGGGCGGGGTACAAGCAACAGCAAGAGCCTTCTCTTCTTATTTCCCCCTCAATTGGTGTTACCCGTAGGCTAAGACTGCCCAGATGATCCTGAGAAATTATTTCATGTTGTTGCCAAGTACCGCTATTGGCATAACTTTGTGTTGTATCTTCTTCGTCACTGGGATTCTGTAAGAGTATAAAGGGCTTGGGTCCAGTGTTCCCTCTAAGCTGAGTTAGTGTGAGTTAGCTCACAGTTTTTTTTAGCCTCCAGCTCACACATTTTTGTCTTAGTTCAGGAAGGATGGCTCCAGAGCAAGCTAATTTATGCAGCAGCCAAATTGCTCACTCACAACTTTAATGCCAGTAGCTCAAAAAGTTGAATTTTTGCTCACACAGCTTAGAGGGAGCATTGCTTAGGGCCTCATATAATATATATGATTTGTAAGGACGATGGCATTTGCCCTCCTAAAGAACTGGATCACATTGTTCTGTGGTGGGGTGTCGTCATCCCCAGTTAAAATAAAGAGAACTTTGATCAGAAGTTTTTAGCATTGATTCTGTGCATTTATTTAGGGAGAACAAATGGGATAAAATCATTCCAGGTTGACTCTGGAGAGGAGATCTGCAAATAACACAGTGTTTTGTGACAACTAAAAAGTAGCATGGGGAAGGCAACTTTAATATGTGCCTCTAACAACTGTTTCCCTGTTTCTTTCGGGGAAATATAGATGTATTTTATGGAGGGGAACTTCCTAAATGTGAAAGGACAAACAGAAAAGAATGAAGAAAATCTCTAATTAAATGAATTAGAGAACAGAAGCCAGAAAATTGCATTTCTGTTCTGCCATGCTACACTTCATAACCCTGAGGCCATTGTCTGGCCAACATTCTGGAGTATAAATAAACTCTGACTCCAGTGACTTTGAGACCTAACAGAGAGAGAGTGGTGGAAAGTTTCCCACAGCAGCTTTAAAAGGAACAGTCAGAATTATATAATTAGATAAATGGGACAACAGGAAAAAAAATGACATTTTAGGCTTTCTTTTTTCATTATAGGTAGCAGCTGAAAAAATGATACCTTTTTTACAGTGGTATAGATTTTTAACATATGATGCTGCCTTAAACCGAATCAGACCTTTGGCCTGTCTGCTTCACTGTTGTTTGCTGTGTGTAACAACTCTCCATGATATAGGCAACAAAGGACATTTCCAGTTGAACCTGAAACCTTCTGTATGCAAAGTTTATGCTCAGCCACTGAGCCACAGCACATTCCCATGATTTTGTCTGGGATAAAAATCACTTGATACAACCTATCTAAAGGGTCACCTGTTTTCTATGTCACATACGCTCTTACTAAAAAAGTATTTCCATCTGGGGACAGTTTCCATAACAAGTTCAGATATTTATCATCTTTTATTCATGTTCTACTAATTACAACAATATTCAAGATGGAAGGGGAATCTGTTTTTAAAAACCCCTCTTTTTGGACAACCTAAGTCCAAGTAATTATTAGAACCTCTACAGTACACCTCATGCCCAACAAATATTACCCCCTTAATGGGGAGGTTGTAAGCAAGGTCTTCTCTACTGATCTCAAAAAGATTCTAGGTTGAGTGAAGTTGTTTTTCCTTCCTTTCCCAGTGTGAGGCAGTGGGGATCAGCGGGGAGGTGGAGGGGACGTGTGCGTGGGGAGGTGGAGATCAGCGGGGAGGTAGAGATCAGCACCATGAGCTTCTGTGTCTGTGATGTAAAATCTGGACTATCGACACTACAAAAAGGAGAAGAAAAAGTGCTGTTTTATAGGGCTGCTGGTAGGAAAGCAGTGATTGCTGCTGCTGGATCCATTCTGCTATTAGATCGCATTTGCTTGCTGTGCCCTTCCTGCCCCCCTCCCCAACCTGCACCCTGTTTCTAGGGCACTTAGGTTTTCTTGGGGTTTGCATAATAACTCCACATGCAGAATGCCGAGCACCAAAGAATAGATGCTTTCAAATTATGGCTCTGGAGAAGACTCTTGAGAGACCCTTGGACTGCAAGTAGATCGAATCAGTCAATCGTAAAAGAAATCAATCCTGACTGTTCCCTGGAAGGCCAGATACTGAAGCTGAAGCTCAAATAGTTTGGCCACCAAATGAGAAGGGAGTACTCACTGGAGAAGTCCCTGATGCTGGGAAAGTTTGAAGGTCAATGAAGAAGGGGACAACAAAGGATGAGATGGTTAGACAGTGTCACCAATGCAATGAACATGAAATTGAGCAAACTCTGGAGGACGGTGGAAGACAGGAGGGCCTGGCGTGATGCGGTCCATGGGGTCACAAAGAGTTTGACTCGACTGTGTGACTGAACAAAACCAAAAATCAATAACCCACTTTCTCCCACCCCCCAGTCTTCCCCCATGTTAAAATATTAGCACTAGGCAACTAACATATCCAATTAAGTTCCTGAGGGTGCTGGGGGGGCGGGGGCGGGGGAGAGACAGAAATATGGAAGTAAGGGAATGTAATTTAACTATCAAACAAATCTACATGTCTAATAAAAGCAAACCTGCTAAAGAGAATTAGAAAGAAGAACAGCACCTGTTCTTTACATTAGACATATACAAACAGGTCCTGCCAGATGAGCAGCTTAGCCAGCACACCTTGCAGCCCAGCAAAAATGGAACAACTGCTTTTGGTGGCACTGAGGGGGTGCAACTGAGTCCCTGCAGAGATCCAGGCATCATCAGATTTTTACAAAGTCTTTTGATCCCGATTTTGCCTTGATCTGGTCACCTCTCTGCTGCCATTTGCTTAGGCATTGACCTGTATCATCTGTGCAAGACAGCCAGAATTCGTGTTTTTTATATGACTGGGAAGTCGGGGGTCGTGAGAAGAGCGGGGAGGAATTTTTTTGAATTTTTTGGGTGAGTCCAAGGGATAAGATTCAGGTTTTATATTGAGCCTGGGTGTTGGCTGTAGAGAGAGATCACTTTTCCCTGCCAGGACTTGATGCAATCCATCCAAGTCAATAATTGAATTCAGTCAATTCAGAAAATTGAAATGGAGTCCAAATCAGTTCAGGTATTGAATTTTCCTCTCTCATCTGCCTCTGAGCCCCAGATCCCGGCACCCCACACACCCTGAACACCCACCTCCACCCCACCAAACTTTCCAAGAAACTTTTTTTAAAAAAAATTGAATTAACATCACTTCAGCACGATAGCGCTCAACTTACATAATTTTTTAAAAAACCTCAGTGGAAGCATGTGCGGTGAAAAATAGTCATGAAAAAGTGGCATTGCAGGAAGCATTACGGGCATTTCAAACAACACACCACAACGATTCAGAAGTGCAACGAAAGGGGTTGAAAATGCAAGAAAGCAGTTTACATCAACAATGGTTCAGGCACACTTCATCAACGGGATGTAAGCGGGTTTGTATGAACAGGTAAATAAATTCCACAAGCAGCCAGTTACTAAAATGGGCCTGTCTGAAATGACAGGGAAAATCCATTAGTAACTAGTTACAAAAACAGAATAGATAGGCTGTCTGAAAAGGGCCATGGTGGTCATTCATTCCCTGTGAGCCCCTATGTATTCCTATGATTGTCCCTACGAGTTTAGCAATGGTTAAAGATACAAACTGAAACCAATGCCTAGGAGGAGGAAACTGCATCTCACTGCCACTGAGTTACCAGTATGAGTCAGGAAAATTGGTGGCATTCCTGAATCTTCTTTCCTCAGAAACTTTGCTAATGAGATCAATTCTGGGGGCAGTCACCTTGATCCAGGCAACCATAGAAAAGGCCTCCCATCATTGATTAAATAAAGCTGGATAACCTAAAGCAATGTTAAGTATTTGTGCTCTAATATAAGGTGAACAGACAACCTGGTTTTACTGAGGCAGCACAAGTGTCATAGTGTGTTTGGCTCTTAAAATGAGTCTGCAACAGCTATTCTTTAGCTGTGTTTTTCCTCCCTGTGAATTTGAAATTGTTCTGTCTGGTTTTGTAGATCAGGCCTAGGTAAGTAAGAAAAACTGACAGACATGAAAATTTGTGATGATCTACTACATTCAAGGAGAGCAATTTAAGGGTTTCATGGCAGAAGGAGGAGGAATCACATAGCCAGCAGCCAGTCTTTTGAGCAACTTTGCTAGAAGTCAAGCCCACAGTACTCATACCAAATCACCCTGCCTAACGCTATAGCGCTCTTGTAAGGTCCTACAGGGTGGTGATGATGGTGGCAAAGACAATTTCTTGTCCACTACCACGGCATGGGCTGACTCTCATCCAGGGAAACTATTTAAGGTTGTTGGGGTCTCACACTCCTGAATGCGATGAACAAATTAGCTGTGACAATTTTGTTCATTTCTTTGCTGATACAATCTCATAATGTCCAACTTTTGTTTTAATTGTGCCTGTGCTGGAAATACTGTTGGGTAGTTCTATGGATAGGACAGGGTACTAGGGTTGCCACAGTGGCAGGAGATTGTTGCCTGCCACTTCTCTAAGTTTTTGTGGGAGAATTAAAACAAAACATTGATGTCACATTGCTCTAGGAATTGCTGGAAACATTTGGGCTTTAGAGTTTCCAGCAATTCCTAGAATGACACAACATCACTTCTGGGTTTCCTTGGAAGTGACGTCATGGTACACATGACACAGGCACCCCCCCCAATCTCTGCTGCCGAGCTTCTCCTGCTTGCAACCCTAGGATGTGAAGGCAACTGCCTGCATGCTGTTTCCTTGCACATCCTGACTATGAAAATCATGCCTGGATAAAGTGTGATAACCTTTGGGAAAGATTATTAATATGGCTGTCTTAAAAGGGATGTTTCCTTTGCAGGACTAAAAGAAGTTCTGATTAGACACTTTCTTTTTGTAATTCTATGGGTCTGGCCTTCTTTTGGAGTTTCAGGAGGCATTTTGTCCCTGAGAGAGGGACATGGGGTTGGCCTGAGGAAAAAGATTTCTTTTTTTTTTTAAAAACAAAATTTTTTATTGGAAAAACAATCAACATTTTCAATAATGGTACCAATACAATTTCGGAAAAAGAAAGTTCCCAACCCTTCCCCCCACTCCCCTAATAGGCTTCCAACACTGCTAATAACAAACAAAAATATATGTTAGACGATAATCAAATTTAAACTTATATGCATTGACAAACCAGGTAACACATTATATAAAATCTCTACCATTGCAACATATTCTCAAATAACAGTATAATACAATTCCAAATTCATTTCACTTCTCGTTCAATAACCATCCGTATCCAAGTTATATATTTTCCCCTTCATTCTATATTCATTTTCTAGATACAGTTTCAATTCTTCCCAATCTTTTGTATACTGTTCTGCCATTTGTCCTTTTAACTTCTTTGTCATTTTGTCCATTTCCGCTAAAAATAGCAGTTTTCTCAACCAGTCATGTATATCTGGCACCTTCTCCATTTTCCATTGCTGAGCAAAGGCCATTCTCGCTGACGTAATCATGTACCATAACAGTGTCCTTTTTTCTTGTGGAATTTTTTCCATTGTCAAACCGTGGAGAAGAAGTTCTGGCTTTCTCTCAATTGGGATTTTTAATATTTTCTGCATCACACAATGTATATTAGACCAATATGTTTTCGCTTTATTACATGACCACCACATATGGTAAAAAGAACCCTCTATTTTTTTACATTTCCAACATTTGTTACTCAAGTTCTTATCCATACTAATATTAGCAATCTTTTTTGGTGTCATGTACCATCTATACATCATCTTATAACAGTTCTCTTTCACATTGGTACAAGTAGACATTTTAAAAGATCTTTTCCACAAAAATTCCCATGATTCCATAGAAATTTCTTTGTTCATATTTATGGCCCACTTTATCATTTGCTCTTTTACAGTCTCGTCCAGTGTATATACAGACAACAAAATTTTATACATCTTTGAAATCATTTTCCGCTCTCTATTCAACCATAAATTTTCAAATTCATCATACACGGCTCTAAAGCCAAACTCTTTACAATCTTTTTTATAAGTATCCCTTATTTGACAATATTGTAACCAACTGTATTCGAATTCTAATTCATTGTTTGGCTTTAAAACATATTTTTTCCCTTCTTTTTGCAATAATTCCTGATATTTCAACCAGTCATGGCCTTTATGATCAGAAAACCGATGTATAACAGCAGCTGGTACAATCCACAAAGGTCTCTCGTCCAAGATTGTATCCTTGTACCTGGACCATGCATCAAACAACGTCCTCCTTACATAATGATGCTTAAACATAGAATCAACTTTATTTTTCCCATACCAAAGATAGGCATGCCAGCCAAATCTGCAATCGTGTCCCTCAAGAGCTAACAGCTTTCTATTTTCCAAATGGATCCAATCGGATAACCAAGACATACATACAGCTTCATGATACAAACGCAAATTCGGGACTTGGAAGCCACCTCTGTCTTTAGTATCATACATTATCTTCATTTTAATTCTTGGCTTCTTTCCTGCCCAGATGAACTTAAAGATTTCTCTTTGCCATTTAACCAAGACTTTCCCATCCTTCACAATTGGTATTGTCTGAAACAAAAACATTAACCTGGGCAATACATTCATTTTAACAACGGCAATTTTTCCAAGAAGAGATAGTCTTAACCTTTCCCATTTTTCTAAATCACTCTTTATCGAACCCCAAGTACCGCTATTGGCATCTACCAAGTGTTCATGTTTAGTCAATTGAAAAAAGACTTTAGGAAGTTTGCCCATGGCATCAATTCCTTTTTTAGATTTTCTATCAACAACATTGTCAACAGTACCATTAAAATCACCCATTAAAATCATTTGCTCATAGGTCAACTGTCGTAGCTGTTCCCACAAATCCTGAAAAAAGTTTTCCTTCGCACCATTGGGAGCATAGAGATTTCTGAGGGGAAATTAATTGAACAGAGAAGAGAGTTGGAAGCCATCAGGGGCCAAGGAAGAGAACAGCTTAGCCTAAGAAGGAGCCTCAAGAAAGCCTCAAGAAGGAGCCTCTGGAGATATGCAGCAGCCCCAGAGAGAGCCAGCCAAGCTGCAACAAAGACTGAGAGTGAGAGATTTACAGAAGGCCTCAGAGAGACAGTAAAATTCTGTCGTCATTTCTTTGGTTCCAATTTTAAGTAGTGTTATTATTTTGAAATTACTTTTTTTTTTTTAGCTTACTGCCAAATCACATTTGGGTCAGTGTCAGTTAATAGTTTAGCTACAATCTTCTGATTTACAGCAGGACTCCATTTTTAGATGTAAACTGTAGTCCACTTGCCATGGGCAGTGTTGTATTTTTTGCAATCAATCTCTGTTTGTTAGTAAAATTTAACTTTTCCTGCACTGTACTGTATTGGTGGACCACTGACTGAGGCTTATGGTTTTTGATTTGGAGTTGGGTGAAGCTTTTCTTTTTTCTATGGCCCAGAGGGAGATGCTTGTATAGTACTTAACCTGATCTGATGGATTTTTTGTTGTTTTTTGTTTTTGGAGTTGATGGAAATGTTTGAATGAATAATATGCCTTGGGTTTTGGTGGGTTAATTTTGTTGGACTATTCTTTTTAGATTATTCCCTTTTTTGATTTTTTTGTATCTATGTGGCAGTGCAGCACGGTGCCATCCTCGCAGGAGACTTCATATGATCGTGGTCCCCGGACCCGGACCACCCATGCCAGGACCCAGGGTGGTCCCGCGGTGTAGCTCCTGGAGTACACAGGGTCCTCCGGGAAGAACCCCCTGCTGGCAAGCTGGTCCTTGGTGTCCGGCTCGCGCTCCAGTGCCCGGTCTGGATGTAGCCTCTCGAGGCGTGATGTGAAGCGGTGACCCAGGAGGAGTTCTGCTGGGCTGCGTCCCGTGGTGGTGTGCGGGGTGATGCGCTGACCAAACAGGAAGGTCCTGCAAGAAGAGGAGGGTGTCGATGCCGCAGATGCTTAGGAACAACTGCTTCTTTTTCTCGGCATCCACCACATCATGATAACTGCAGTGGTTCTCCAAGGTCTCCAACCAGGCGTCCCATTTCTGCGGTTGTGAGATATCGAAGGCGCTGAGGTGCGTGGTGGGCGCAGTCATCTTACCACGGGGTGGGAACGGGTGTTGTGAGTTGTCGGAGGCTGCAGTGGTCAGGTTGGAACCTTGAAGCTGGGTGGGAGGCGCGCTGCTCTCAAGGTCAGCAGTGCAGTGCTCGGGAGCGGTGCGGGGAGCAGCAGGCACGATGCGGTGCTCGGGAGCACAGCTTCGATAGCGGTGAGCGGTGCAGTGCTGCTCTCGGAGTCAGCGGTGCGGTGCTCGGGAGCGGTGCGATGAGCGGCGAGCTCGATGCGGTGCTCTTCTTCGTGGTCATTGTTCAGGGAGGGAGTTGGCATCCCATCCTCGTCGCCAGTGAAAAGTACTAAAACTGACGAGTGATTTCAGCTCTCAAATACTTTATTTAGATCAGGAACAAGACAACTAAGCCGGCTCGCAGGCCAGCTTTTATCCCCAGTGAGCCCACACCCCAAACACACACAACACCCATGATTTGCTATTTACAGTTAATTGAGTTACCCCGGGCTCCTCGATTGGAAGAATGCGAGGAGCCTACATTCTATTGTCTAAAGACATGAAGCTCAAGCCCTAACCTGGCCGCGTGGCGGACTGGTCAGAACTGGTCCGAGCACATGGTAGCCCTACGTCCATGTTTCCCTGTGGATACACCACAATGGGATTCCCTCTGTAAGTTTTGCAGGGCCCCTGTTGGAGTGAGCAACTCAGCATGCCTGGACATTTGGGGGCACTACATCACTCTTAATGTGTATAGGTGTTATCTCCTGGAATGGGATGCCTCTCTTTGTCTTAACCTGGGAGCTGCCCTCTGACCCCTCTTCTCTCTTTCCCTTTGTCTTCTCACACTCCTTCCAGATGGCCTTCCATGAAGACACATGTCTTTGCAGGTCTCTCCTGTAGTTACAATGCCCTCGTACTCCCACACACATAATGCCGGGTAAATTGGCCATTTGTGATAGCGAAAGCACTGTTTAGATTAGTTTTCTTTCTCTTCTTTTGACTGCAACCTGAATGCAGCCTGAACTGGATCTACTCGAATAAATGTAAGTTTACCTTTTTTGTAGTATACTTCTTGGGATATCTATTTACTGCACTCAGCATCACACTTCTATGACTGTGAAAAACTCAGCTATATTAACCAAATATCCCAACACCCCCCCTTGTATCTTCTAATAGTGAAGTTTTGATATCTTGGGATACTTAAATGTGGCGAATGGAGCTGTGAACAGGAAGACAGATCTTTCTACAAATGCGAAAAAGGCCCTAGGTTTGCAAAAAAATGTGAAATCTTTTTTAAAAATACACTGAGCAGCTTAAAAATTCTGAAAATGACAAATGGAATGCCTATAGCTTTAAGCCATGAATTCCCTTGATGGCTGTTGGTAGGAAACCACAGCATTCCAAGCTTGGCTCTGTCCAGGCTTGCCAGACCCCCCCCATTTGGCAGGGGTTGCCTGATTTGGAGGAGCTCTTTTCCGCCTGCCAGCCAGCTGGCGGGTGGAGGAAGCCCCACCCCCAGGAGCAATCACCCCCCCACCTTTCCGCAGTAGCATTTAAAGGAAGTGTTTAAGCGCTGCTGAGGAGAGGCAGGGGCCACGCACCCGCACTCCGAGCCCCAAATTTGTACAGGTACAATGCCATAGACTCCACCCTCCAAAGCAGCCATTTCCTCATGGGAACTAGCATTGCCAACCTCCAGGTGAGGGCTGGAGATCATCCGGAGTGACAACTGCTCTCTGGATGAGAGAGATCAGTTCCCCTGGAGAAAATGATGGCTCTGGAAGGTGGGTTCTATTGCATTTTACCATGATGAGGTAGCTTTCCTCTCCAATCCTCACACTCCCAAGGCTCCACCCCAAATCTACAGGAATTTCCCAACCTGGAGCTGGCAACACTATAGGAGAACTCATTTCTGTAGTTGGGAGATCTGTTGTGATTCCTAGAGAGTCACTGCCATTACTGTTGCTGGTGGTGGGGAGCAATTGGATGGCTGGGAGAATGATGGCAGCAGAAAGAGAGAGTAATGGGGTGGGGGCAGAAAGAGAAAGGAAGTGACAGGCATGGAGGAGAGAGAGAGTAAAGAAACTGGTGGTGGAAGGGAGAAAGAATGAGAAATAGAAGTTGGGGGAGAGGGGAGGAAGAAAAAGTGGGTGGAATGGGATAACCACTCTTGGGGGTCCCCACTTGTATAGGTAGGTAGTAGGTAGGTAGGCAGGTAGGCAGGTAGGAATGTTGGTAAATAGATGCTAGGTAGATATATTCAAACCACATATACCTGGTTAGGCATGCATTATTATTTTTGAATACTATGCGTAACTAAAAAGCACCCTGAGATGCTTAGAAATAAAGAGGGGGATCCTTAAAGAAAGAAATGATATTTTCATTTATGTATACATGCACATGTTTTCGTATCAAACTAACTTTCCCATATGACCAACTATCAGGTATGCTCTCCCATAAAACAAATGGTTCAGTAAAATGATACATTTTCCTTTAGAGCCTGCTGTCAGGCCCTCTGCAAGTTTATTGAAGCAATGGAAATCCCTTATTAAATACATTTTTCAAAACTTTCTGCAATTCCGTTTATTTATAGATTATGAGGGAGATCATCAGGGCTAGCCACTCATAATCAGTGTCTCCTAATGGTACCTAGTTTCACTCAGTCATGGTAATGCACACTCGGTTACATTTGCAGCAAAACCCATTCACAGTCAATCTGAATTCACACTTCACAGTCAGTCAACTCATTCACATCAGTCACAGCAAATCAATATTCTCCTTTCATGCTTGCTCCTCTCTGTTCATGGCTACTCTTCAAAACATCAGGACTCACACTCATGCACTTTGCAACTATCACTCAGTTGCCATCATCAGCTGTCATTTCTTTACTCAGGTAATAATTAGGTTTAGGGGATGATCATTATAAAATTATTATAAGATCACCTATAATGCTTAGAATGTCTGTTGATGGAGCCAAACAATTCAGAGTTCCATTTTTAATCTGTAATCTCTGTGTCCTGTAAATATTAACATTATGTTGATCATCTCCGATATGCACACCTATTAGCAGATGATCTTATTTCTGTCTAGACTAGCTTTTTTTAACATAAACTAGTAACTTACTGTAAAAAAAAATGAAAGCAATTAAAAATATGCTAATGATCTAAACTATGATTTAGCTTGAATTCACAGGAAATGTCCACAGATAGAATGGATTTTAGTCTGTGGTATGGGACTTCCCCCTCCTCCCTCTCACTGCATCCCAAAACATCCCCCCTGAAATGGTATTCCTGGGGGGAAAGAGTGTTGGAAAAGGCAATGTCTGGTGTACAAAGTAGAGAAGAAGACCCTGAAGGGGGCAGCAAGAAAACAATTAGATAGGATAGTGATGACAATATCTTCTCTCTCCTGTTAAGAGTCATTCCTTGTCTGTCACCAGATTGCTACTGCTAGGGCAGTTTCCCTCTTCTTCTCGGAAGTACCACACTCAGTGTTTCTCTCTCTCTTAGAGATGTAGTTAGGACCCTATCTCTGTCTCTCCTCTTTCCTATCAAGTATGGTAGTTCCTAAAAAAAGCCTTTCTCTACTCTTTAATCAGGTTGGCACTGTTGCTGTGTTAATTACACTGCCATCTTGGAGGACTCCTCCCAAGAAGAGCATGTGGGGAGTCAGAGGTCTACACCAGGAGGTGGAATAAATTGCCTCCCCCTTCCATCATTGGAAATACTTTGTGGCAGCCAAACCTTTAGGTAGTTGTAAAAAAGAATGAAACAAATTTATTTACAATGTCTATGCTTCTGGTAATTTCTGAACATTTCATATATTTTTCCCTTTCAGTTGTGGTATGCCATGCCTCACCCAGGTTTAAGAGAAACTAAGGGACATGTATTTACTGCCTTTACTGCGGCTACCATCATCACCATGTCAACCATCTTCTCCGTGGTAGCTGACAACTTGAGTACTTGCCTGGATGCTCCCATCAACATTGTCGTGGCACCCCCACCTTCTCAGTGTTCTGCAAGTCCCTGGGTTCCTACATGCCTTGTGAGCCCAACCTGATCTTGATCATCCTGGGTGATGTTGGTGAGCCTGGAGGCTCCTGGCCAAAGTATGTTTTTGCAGACAGCTCTGAGCCAGCAGATGGAAACTTGTCCACCCCCTGGGGGATTGGTGGGGGTGTCTGGACTTTGCAAGACAAGGGGGAGGCCTCTTGAATTTGGCCCTCCTGGATTATTCAGCCAGAAACCTAAGATTCCTTGTTGAGTTTGGGGAGATGTGGGGCTTCGACTGTGATCCAGTGCTGGGTGTTGACGCTTCAGTCAAATGGTGGACACTTTGTTTCTCCTTGCCTGCTCTCCCTGACAAATTGGATTGATTTTCCAGCCCTTAGATGATAAATTGCCCCATCCTCAGCTTAATTAATTGAATATTTATTGATTACCCCTACTATAAATTACAATTTGGATGTTTTCTCTAATTGATTGATTTGAATTGATTTGGATTAGATTTGAAATAGGTTTGCTAAATTAATTAATTGGATGTTAGTGTTTATGAACTGATTAATGGATATTTGTATTGATTTTTAATTGTTCTTAGCTTATTAGTCAATTTTATTGTATGTTGTTTGGTATTTTAGTAGGGTGGGTGTTTTTGGTAGGTTGCGGGTGGGTGAGGGCTGAGTTGAGATTTTATTGTGTACTAGGTAGCTGATACTGTTGCATTATTACTCCTTGCCCCTGATTGTCATCAGCAGATGCTTAGTGGGTCCTGTTTTGGACCAATAACATCTGACAGGGTTGGGAATCCCAGTGATAACAGGGCCAGGGGAGATATGATGGTGGGGCATGGTGATATATGGGAAGGAGACAGAGATATGGTAATGCTCAGTCCCCTTCCTGCCTTTGTCCCATTCCGAGGGATGCTGGTTGTGCCCCCCCGGTGATTCATTAGATGAGCTGTTGGAGGACTAGCATAGCCAGGTCTCTGAGGCCATCAATGAAATTGCTTCCCAGAGCTCTCTCTGTTCTCATACCAAACTAGTCCCACCGTACATTGTGGAGCTGCAAAGGATGAAGTGAGAAATGAGACAGCTAGAGTGAGGGTGGTAGTGTACTTGTGACAAAGCTATAAGGTTGTTTATGAAATCCTATGAGATGGCAGTGAAGAAGACTTTTATGCAACCTCCATTGCATCTGCTAGCTCTCGCCCAGTCCAATTATTTAGAACAATTCAGTCTTTGACTATCTTGCCTCGAGGCAAGCAAAATGATAGAGAATTGGCTATTGGCTGTGAGGCATTTGTGAATGTTTTTGCAGATAAATTTTCCTTGCTCCTCCATGACCCCCCCGGCCAAATACAGTAAGGGAATTGGAAGCCACTTGTCCATCTTTGGGTCTGATGTTGGACCACTCCATTCAGCTCTCAAGTGAGGAAACTGATAAGATCTTGGAAGCTGCAAGGCCTACCATGTGTTCCCTTGACCTACATCCATCCTGGCTAGTTAAGGCTTGCAGGGATGGGGTTTGGGCCCCCTTGGGAGATATCTTCAGGGGTATACTCAAGGGGTTTGAAGGAGGAAGTAGTATGTCTGTTTCTGAAAAAAACATTGCTTGGCCCTGCAGTTCTTGCCAACTACTGCCTGGTCTCAAACCTTTCATTTCTGGGTAAGATAGTTGAGAGGGTGGCAGCTGAACAGCTACAGACCTTCTTAGACGATGCTTCTATGCTGGATCCCTTCCGGTCTCTCTTCTGCTCTGGCCATGGGTGGAGACTGCACTGGTTGCCCTCACTGATAACTTTCGGAGGCATCTGGATCAAGGTGGGTTGGTGTTGCTGTTGCTTTTAGATCTGACAGCAGCATTTGACATGGTTGACTGATCTATTGACCCACCACCTTGCTGACGTTGGGATATGGGGGCTGATGTTGGGATATGGGGGACTGATTTACAGTGGCTTTTCTCCTTTTTCCATGGTCAGGGACAGAGGGTGGCACTTGGGGAGAGGATGTCCCCATGATATCTGCTTGAATGCAGGGTACTGCAGGGGGCGATCTGCTCTCCAATGTTATCTAACATCTACATGCACCCCCTCACACAGTTGGTCTGGGGGGCTGGATGCAGCCTGGGACCATCATACCTGTGAGACCGCCTCTCCCCATATGAGTCCCAGAGAGCTTTATGCTCTTCTGATCAACATCTCCTGGTGGTCCCTGCCCCAAGGGATGTCCACGTAGCCTTGATCATGACAAGGGCTTTTTTGGCTCTCACCCTGTCCTGCTGGAATGTGCTCCATTTGATATGAGGGCCCTGCAGGACCTTTTATAGTTCTGCAGGCTTGTAAAATGGAGGTGTTCTGCCAGGCCTTTGGTTGAGGTGGTGGGCGTTCAACCATTAGTGCCCCCTCTGTCTATGGCCCTGTCCATGACCACTTTCCCAGTGTCCTTGCTGTTCTGGATATTACTTGGGCACTAGAATTTCTTGGGGTAATTATTCCTGCCGGATATGAGCCATGGGTTTTGGTTTTATCTGCTGTTGCTATTTATTGTTTTTATTGTTTGTTGGTTTTATGGTATGAGCCATCCTGAGCCTGTTCCTGGTGTGGGATGGGGTATAAATAACAACAACAACAATACTCTAGTATTTCTCTCTCTACACTTGTTGCCACATTTGTTATTTAATCCCTGCCCCAGTCCTCAAACTAGACATTGACATAGCAGCTCCTTCTAAGGAATTGGACAACTCCCCCCCCCTTTTTGAGCCATTGTGCATTGGAAAGTTTTCTGATTTGCCACCAATTACACCAGTCACCCAACTGTTTTTCAATTGATGGCTCTTCTATTCTTTCTCTTAGGTTTGAGGGGTACTAAATTTTCTGCTAATGCAAAGCCCTTCTGTCTGCAGCCTGAAATGCTCACTGGAGAAACACATGGGAGGGATTGCAGCAGGAGGGCAGAACTGATGAAAATTACCTCACCCCTTCCATTTATGAAAAATTTAGTTTGGATCCAGCCCATTTGTTTGTTGCTTAGCTTTATGATTTATTTTAAAACTGTGATACATTTGGGTTTTTTTTTACATTTTTTAATTGTAAACAATGCTGAGCAAAAAAGGCAAATCACAAAAATAATTTACATAGTTTTTCAACTGGCCAGTTATAGGCAGTTCCATTTTAGCACTGTTTTTTTTAATATTATCGTTTTTGCGGTTCATTTAGAAGAAGAATTGAATTTATACCCCACCCTTCACTTAGAGTCTCAGAGTGGCTTACAATCACCTTTAATTCCTCTCCCCACAACAGACACCCTTTGGGGTAGGTGGGGCTGAGAGAGTTCTGAGAGAACTCCAGATTAGAGTCCACCATTCTTAACCACTACACCAAACTGCTAGATTTTTTTTCATGTAACAGAGGTTATGTTTGGATTTGTTTTGTTCTGGGTTTTTTTTGCTTATAATAGTTTATACAATCTTATTCCAATGTTCTCTTAATATCAGTCACAAAAACATGTGCATAGCAAGTCCATTTCTGTACATGAAAATTTCTAGACAGGGACACAAGTGACCTAATCCAGTGTTTCCAAAAGTGGGTTGTGAAGCCTCTGAAAGTAGGTCATGGGCCAACCCTTCCTAATAGCCATGCCTGCCCTTTACATCGTTCTTTCTCTCCTTGTCAGTGATTCACATTCTTGCCTCCCATCTCCCTTTGCAACAATTTGGCAACTAGTAACTTAATAGTAATAGATAGAAGGTGGGAGAAATGGAATGCTACTTGCGTGGGTGCAGCTGCACCCTTTGTCCAATGGTTGATCAGTTTCTCAACATCTGGTTGGCCAATGTAGAAAACAATGCTGGACTAGATGGGTAACAAGGTCATAGTTCATCTAAGGTGCAAAAATCACAACACTGGGCTTGCCATGGATGGTTCACCATACCACCAAGTAAATTTGTACTTCTGGTCCACCATACCAAAAAGTTTGGGAAACAAAAACATTGGGAACCACTAATATCAACAGTGAAAAGACTGCCCATAGTAGCACAGGGATCATGGGTCCTGTGTAGACAAAAAAAGGCCACATGGGATGGCAGCTGCAGTGACAGGTTGCCACTACTCCTTCTGGTATGTGTGGGGACATTCATAGGATCCAACCAAAGGATTCTGATGTTTTTATTGTTTTGTATCAGTTTCATTATTGATGGAGTTGATAGTGAAGGAGGTAAAGGGAAAAAGGAAAAGGGAAAAAAAGAAAGAAAAATATACGTATTACATTGTGCATTTTGACATTAATGTTAAGAACATAAGAACATAAGAGAAGCCAATGTTGAATCAGGTCAATGGCCCATCTAGTCCAACACTCTGTCACACAGTGGCCAAAAACACCAGGTGCCATCAGGACACTAGAAGCCCTCCCACTACTGCCTTCATGTCTCTGAATTATTAGTTGACCTTAGGAGTTATTCCTTAAAAATTGTTTTATAAAATTATTTGGTCAGTAAAAGATTTACCTGTCCTCAGCAGGTATTCAACCAAGTTCTCTTCCATAGTTTGAAGGGTTGGCAGCTAGATGTGAAAAGTAATCAAAGGGCAGAGTAATCAAAGGGCACAGGGTAATCAGATTGCCTTGTATGTTATTTCCAGTCAGCTTGGAATTAGAGTTATTTTGACCTTTGATAGTTCTACCATTCCCAAAATGCATACATTTCTTTCTTCTTTAGAAATTTTTCCAAAGTGGGGTTTTCTGTGAGGAACCAGCTCCACAGCTGATATCTGTCAGTAGTGGTAGAAGGGTAGATTTGCCTTTTTCTGAGTTTACAGCCTCAGTGGGTGCCATCATCCCTCCATCCATATGTCACATTGTTGACAATAGACTTGCTGACTCCTCTATTTCCCTTGGTGCAACAAACTTCTAAGACAAGTTAGTAAGGCCACAACTAGTTAATCCTTTGGGAGTTGCCTCTCAGGAGGAACAGTTGAATATCTCTTCAACTTTGGAAAAAAAATAAAGACATCTTTGCAGAAATTTATCAGCTACTGCTGGATCGCTTAATCTCTTTCTTCAAAAGAAGGGAATGGATATGACTCAAACACTACTGTCATCTCCAGGCTCAGAAGGTATGGGTTCTACAAATATCCTTGAAATGGCAACAAGCTTTATCAAGAGTTTATAGATTTCACTTTCTTCAACCAAGTGTATTACCACAACTGGTAATGCCTACTGCCGAAGGGAAGACTTCAGATGGCAGTGCCCTTATGGATACCCCAGAACTTCCCTTGACAATTATGGATCCATTGTTATTTACTAACATTGAAGGTGATATGGCTGAACCCTCTGTTCTTAAACCTCCCAATGATAATTGTCCATCCTTGCTTATAGATGATTTAATAACTTGCCCTGGATTGCTTGACGTAGGAATACGCCCTAACTAATGCTGTATTTTTAAGCAAGGGCACAATGGGTAACTCTTCCGCTATAGATAGTGAACTACTTGTAGATTCTCCAACAGAAAAGAAATTAACTCTTAGGCCCAGGACAGACTGGCAATTTGCCCCGGTATCGAGTCGCGGCAAAAAAACCCCGGAGTAAACGATACCGGGTTTTCCCGTCCACACAGTGGGGGCCTCTGCCGGAAGATACTGGACGGAGGCGCGCGGGAGCGTTCAGACTGCTGCGCCGGAGGCGCGCTATATTCGCTGTTTCCCCATTATTTCGGCTGTGGGCGTATGTGCGCTCATGAGCGCTTGCATGCGCATAAGCGCATTTTGGCGATTTATTTTTTTTTGCCCTGCAACGCCGGCACCGCATTGGGCAGTGGAGCGGAGCGCAGCCAATCACACCGCTGCTGCCTCATGCCCAACGCGGGTTGCTCCCGGCTTTTCGGCTGCACGTTCAGACTCCCCGGAAGCAGAGAAACGCGCGACAAACGCAGGCTTTCAAGATTTGCGTCGGCTTTTATCAGGTGTTTTTTAATCCGGCAGTGAAGTGCGAGAGCACCGGTAGGCTACGGGTGGGGGATGCCAGGCAGATGTGCCTGTGTGAACATTCCATTTAATCCGATATTGAGTCGTTGTCAGCCCGGGTCCCATCCCGCGGCAAATTGCCAGTCTGTCCTCGGCCTTCAACTCAGTCAAACTATTGAGATGAGAATTTTAGCCAAACATAACAATGAATCTCTTTTAGTCCCCCTTTCACCAAAGGTTATATTACATATTTCCTGTGTCCAATCTTGTAACTGATGGGAAGGATTTTTTAGGATGTGAGATAAAAACTGACCTCAGTGCTAATCTCAGAAAGCTGACAATTCTAAATTGGAATATAGCTGGCTGGAATAGAAGAATCTCTGACCTTGGATTTTCATCTTTTTTTGAATAACTTTGACTGTATTGTGTGAAAAAGTCCCTTTTCAAAGGATAACAAATATTTTGGCCTGCAACTAGCCACATCAATACAATCCTTTGAAGGAGGTATTTATATATGTTATGTAGCATATTTTGTAGTAGTGATACCTATGTGTATTAAAATAAAAACCAGAACTTCAAAAGAATCTGAATATGGAATTAATGGTCCAAAATAGTTTATTTTGTTAAGAGGATTTCTAAACAAAGGAGTCTACTAGTATGACCCTACTGAATTGTCGTTTACTTGTTCATACATGCAGCCTTTCTCATATATATTTCTAAGACATGCTTTGATTTCCAAAACATTTTGGTCACCCATAGATTCAAAGATTCCTTCCAGGAGAAACAAGCGGAGATGAATCAAGTGCATCTTGTCTTCCTGTTCTTAAAAAAAATAATAAAAGAAAGAAAATTTTCCTCCAGGTCAGTGCATGCTCGATATGACCCTGGCTTTTGACAAACCCTAGCTGAACAAAATGTAACAAGCCCTGTATATTTTGAGCACATTTTCTATTCTGACAGAGACAGCTCCCTAGCATTTGATGTCTGCTTGCTGGTCATAGATAATGGTGCATCCTGGGACCATTGTCATTCCTGTCAATAAGACAGCTTGGGGGGGGGGGCATGCAACAAAGCTACCTTTTGATTCACCGTTTTCCCCTGCCTTCCCAAGGCATTTGTAAGCCCATGGTCAGATAGGTCACTTTATTTTATCCTGATGTGCCTTCATAATAGCATCATGTCTAACAAAAAAATTTGACAGACCATCGATGTGTGTTTCTTTTTTTGCTTTCCGTGTTGTTTTCCCTTCCTCTTCAATGTCAAGCAAGCTTTGAAAGCTGCCGATTATACTTGTTTTGCAGTGGGATTTGACAAGAGATCCCTCTTGTTTGAAGCAATTAAGCTCCTAATGTCGGGTCTTGGGATCTGAGTTCATTTATCAGCATTGCAGGATGTCAGAACACCACACACACATACACACACGCATGTTGTTTGTTTCTAGCAAAAACAGAGAAAAATATATATCCAACAGAAACAAACAAGTTGACTGCTATGTCAAAATTTGATTGTAAACTTTCTTTAGAGACCTAAAAACCGTACCATGAAGCATTTATACATACCTGAAATGGCACCTTTGAAAGAAGAGATACATAAATAGACTTACCAGAAATAGTGGAAGATCTCCAGGCCCCACCTGAAGGTGGCAACCCTAGTATATAAAGTATTTGCTCAATTATATATAAACAGATTCACATAGTGAACAAAGTATGTGATTCTGATTTCCACGGAATGCTGATCCAGAGGGGTAAGGGACCTCGGGGAATGACATGGGGCCCCCCCCCTGCACAGGGTAGGGAAAACCAACAAAAATGCCCCTTCACTTCCATTAGGGTAAAATTTAGTCTGGATCCGAACCTTTGAAATTTGGCCTTTATTTGCAATCAGCTGGTAATGCAGCAGATAAAGTCCATAGATTTCTCAACGGGGAACATGTGCAGTGATGAGAATTCAGACTAAAAACCATAATAGTCCAATGACTGAATTGTTTCATTTTGAGACCCCCTCATGGGATTTTCGAGGAAAGAGATAAATAGAGGTGGTTTGTCATTGCCTTCCTCTGAACAGCAGTCCTAGTCTTCCTTGGTGGTCTCCTATCAAAGTACTGCTTGAATCAAGCCCGCATAGCTTCAAGACTCTGATGATCCCAGGCCACTCTGGGCTATCTAGGCTGCTACGTGCAGCCTATGAGATAGCAAATAATCAGTTAATTAGTGTTTCATATGTGAATTGTGTTTCTAAACTGAATAGCAAGAGCCTTTCCATGTGGGTAGGAGTAAATCTAGAGGATGTGATTACTCCAGACTTTTAACACAGGGGCAAAGCAACTCATAAATAATTTTAAATATTAACTAGGGATGTCACAAACTTCACATTCATCATGTTTGGCAGGTGAACATACTGTGCTCGGCAGCTTTGATCCCTCCTGAGTCCAGCCTCATATCTATTTACCTTGCTGCCTCTTGAGCTGACCTGCTACAGAATAGCTTTGTGGCAGTGAAATAGCTGTGGTGGTAGGGTTTCAGCTCCTTGCCTAGCAGATGAAGTTGCATTTGTGCATAGGGTTGCCAACCTCCAGGCTGTGGTTGGACATCTCCTGCTATTACACTGATCTCCAGCAACAGAGATCAGTTCCTCTGGAGTAAAGGGCCCCTTTGGAGATAAACTCTGGCTTTATACCACACTGAAGGCCCTCCCCTCCCCAAACCCCTCCTTAGGCTGCACCCCAAAAATATCCAGGTATTTCCCAACAGTAGGTGAAATCACGGATGGTTGGATCAGGTAATTAAATGACCAGGGGAGTCTGCATCCCATAAAGTTTTCAAAAGTGGGTATGTGCAAAATACCCTAGATAATGCATAGCAGTTTTAAACATGTGTTTAAAACTGTTTATATAAGTGTCTGTCAAGCAGAATGCAGTGACAGAAGGTCTGTGGGAATGGGCAAACTAGGACTCTCATCAGGCTGTGTGAAAAATGCACATGAATGAAATGCTGATAACTCCACTGTTCTGTACTGTCTGGATATGTGAAAAGCAATCCTAAAAACAGGCTTTTCCTGCTTGCAAACGACCAACCTGCTTGATGAAAAACTGGCCCCTGATTTTGGCTAGCAAGCAGAACTACAGGCATTTAAGCATCCCTAACCTTAATGGATTTATAAATCAGCAAAATATTATTCATATTGTTGATAAGTGTTTAATTTACATAATGCCCCCCCACTGTATCTGAATTTTCCCAGCCTATCAACCTAACAATGGGATTCCAGCAAAATACCATGTCTGAAAGTGAATGCCTGGATAATGTATGGGATTGCATAGAGTAAGTGAGAACTGAATTTGGGCTAACTGAATTAAAAATGGTAACATGCTGCAGAATTTATTGAATGTATTCATTTAAAAATATTCTTTAATCTTTTAGCCATTCAGCTCCCAGTGGGGCTCATGACCTGTTCCCCAGTGCCTTTAACTTAGGGCTGTCATGTGACTCTCAATAGTCAGGGCTGCAGCTGTGCTTTGGGCTGCATGCAGTCCAGCTCCCACTGAAGTCAACAGCAAAACAGTCCAATCGCTGCTCCTTCTCCAAATTATTCATTGGAATGATTCATCCACCTTTGTATCCTAAAAGTTTACAGGGCCCATTCAGTTAGCTTTAGCAGCCACAAAGGCACAAGAGCAAGGCTCACCAGATTGTCAGTTTAATGAAGTATTTAATTTTACATGGGATTCTTAGAAGGAACTACGTTTCTAGAAGGAAGGAAGAGCCCCCTCTAGACCAATAATTGTCTTTAGCAAGAGAAACTCCTGGCAAAGGAATTAGGGATTTATCTTGAGTTGGAATGAATTTTCTGACTGTGTCAATTGGCATCTGGAAAAAAAATTCCTCGGGGAAAGTAATGTGACTAAATAGTTCTCAAATGACAAAACAAATGGAAGCTTTAATGAAAATTTTTTTGAACATCACTCAAAATCCTGTCCCCAGAATGGTGGCTTACATTTTATGATACAGTACATGTTTGGAATTTTTGCAACATTGTGTGTGAGTGTGCGTGCACACACACACACACACACACACACACACAGAGGCGTTCTATTTTTGCAATGCTTAATTTAGTCTTAGTTAAAAGTTGTCCTGTTTTTTTGGCTTGTTTAATGTGCTCTTATCTTAGGTCTTAACAAGACTGAGCTTTCTAAGCTTAGTTCCTAATTAGTTAGCAAAGTTGCTGCATGGTAAGACAGTCACTTGATTTTTCACACATGGTATTACTAACCACAAAGGTTTGGCTGAAAACACAGTTTTCAACAATGCTAGAGCTTTACTGGACTATCATCTTTGAAAATAATACATACTGCAGAGTTTACATAGACCTGACAGTGTTTATGCCATATCTTTGCAGAAATAAACAGGAAAACCTTTAAACACTAACAATTATGTTGAGTTTTGATACTTCTTGGCAAGCAATCACAACAACTCCTTGGTGAGGTCTTCAGTATGACATATAAATATTTGACAGAAAGATAAAATATAGACATCTGACCCCTTAATACATTTAATGATCCCAAACAATGAAGCTAGACAAGAGGGCAAAACACCAAAAAATGTCTTACAATAGAAAGAAGATTTTTGAATCTCAGGGAAGACAAGATGGCAGACTTGTCTAGTTTTTGCCAGGCAATGGAAACAAAAAAAGTATCCCTAAACTACAAGACTGGTTGTTGAAAATGAAGAGCTATACTTTAGTGAAATAAACCGCTTACCAGAAAAAATAGAAATACATATAGAGTAGACATTTATGGTCAAGAGTGATACAAAGAATGAAACTGGCAACTGTATAATTGGAAATATTAATACTGTCAGTTGCTCGTGAAGGGTTTTCTATGTCCATGGAAGCAAGATGAAAGGAGAGTTAGATACAGATTGGCAATGTATATTATGAACTTTTTGTATTTTTTATATATCTGCAATTTGTTTATTTTAATAAAATTAAAATGTGTTTTAAAAATGGCAGACAACGTTATAATACTTGTGGCTCTCAAGCATGGTTCAAATTTTCAATACATGTCAATAAACTGTACTAGGGCATTATACTTGGAGTGCCTCCATTTCTTCTTCATGAGACCCCTAAAGGGTAACCAGGGAACTTTATGGCTCAAAGGGAAATTATTCCTCATCTACCTGGTCCAAATTCTACACTTTAGCTACTATATCACTTGGGCATTCTCCTTTACTGTAGTGTCTGGGTTGCCAACCTCCAGGTGGGGCTAGAGATCTCCAGCTATTACAGTCTCCAGACTACAGAGCTCAGTTCCCCTGGAGACAATGGCTGCTTTGGAAGGTGGACTCTATAGCACTGTACCCTGCTGAGGTCCTTCTGCTCCCCAAGCTCTGCCCCTCAAATCTCCAGGTATTTTCCAACCCAGAGCTGGCAACCCAACCTATCTTCCAGTCAGAGATAGGTCTCTTATTGTATCATGTAGAACTACAAGTAATATTTTAAGGCACTGAATTTCATATCCAAAAGTGATTTCCACTGTATTGTAGGATTTAAGTTAGGATTAAAGTTTATGTTTAGTTCAAATATCCGCTTCCAGATGAGGAAGCAAAATGCAAGTATCCATCATTGGAATGCAGACTTGCCCTTTTCTTCCCTTTGGTCTGCTGTGGAAATGAAGACTGGAAACCAAAAGCTTAATGGGATATTATTTTTTATTTACTGGGTGATGTTATTTACCTTCATGCCATGAAAAGCTTGAGCTGTTCCTTACCACACATAAAGCCTCTATGAAAGAGACAGAGCATTTTTTCTCCAGGTCTAAGTTGGTGAGTCTAAGTTAAGGACTGTAGCAGAACAATTAAGAAAATATGTTCTCTGGGAGGCATGCTTCCATTAAGTTTACAGGTGATGATGGGGAAGAAAAACCAACACAAAACAAAATCAATGGCTGAGTTCAGACTGGCAATTTGCCCCGCTATAGCCACTTTTCAGCCGCGTTACCCAAGCGGATTAAAGGGGGCATTCACACAGGCATATCTGCCTAGGGTTCCCCATCTGTAATCAACCCATGCTGTTCTGCTTCGCTCCTGCATTAAAAAGAAACCTGACAAAAATGGTAGCAAATCCCAGAGAGCTTTATCCCACGTTATTCCGCTTCCTGGAAGTGTGAACACGAAGTCGAAAAGCCGGGAGCAACCTGCTTCTATAGTGTGCGCCAGGTGTTTCCGCGCATAAAGCAGCAGTGATTGGATTGGCTGTGCTCCGCTCTACCGCCCAATGCAGTGCTGGCGCAATGGGGTCCACCCCAAATCGGCCAGATGCACTTATGTGCATGAGCACATATGCGCCCATGCGCCCATACACACATAGAGGAAAAAGCCGTTTACAGCCGCACCTCTGGACCAGCAGTCTGAACGCTCCCGCACGCCTCCTCCAGGAATGCTCCCGCATCTGTTGGCCCCGTGTGACCGGGAAAACCCAGAACAGTTTATTTTGCGGCTTTTTTGCCACGACTGGCTCCTGCTGCAAACTGCCAGTCTGAACTCAGCCAATGACTGCTATTTTGCAGGTAGCTTTCTGCTGTTTTGACCAGCAAATGTGCAAGTGTGCTCACGTATTTAAGGTAGGATCTTCTCCAGTTTCCCACCTTCTGATTACTGATTGAAACAGAGACTTCTTAATTCCAGTCCCCTTCTTGTAACATTATCTCCCAAGAGATTTCTATATGACTAATTCTATATACATATATTTTTAATAATATCCCTTTAAATATGAAAGGTTCTTAACAGAAGTTTATCTGAAAGAGGATCTAACATATTTGTCCACTTTTTATAGAATCTTTAGATTGAATTTTTATGGGGAGAAAATGTGAGATGGGAATCAATGGCTTGGTGCATACATAGGTTGGAAGCATGGAAATAATAAACATGTTGAAATCAGCTGTGAAATATTACTTTGATTAAAAGGTTTGAAAGCCATCATACCAAGAATGTGTTATCAGTGAATGGCTGAGATGTGCATTATTTGGGATGGGTAAATTTGTTTTTCTTCCTAAAGGTTACTGCCACTGTTCATTTAACCGTGTTTATATGATCTTATAATAAGTGTTATCACTTTGCATAATTATTAAGTGTGATTAATTCTGTCCACACTGGAAAACTGTGAACATCTTCTTTTTGGGGCTTGCTGTTTTCACCAGAGGGTATGTCTTTCAGTCTTTATGTTGCTCACATATAATGATAGTTGACATGCATTGCAATTAAGAAGAAAGAGGATGGGAAAACCTGGAATAAATGGAGTCCATGGTAGCAGAAAAATGTTATATGCAGTGTTTTGATCACATTTACATTTCGGGTAGTTACTGGGTTAATTAGTATCCATGGTACATGGTGATTATTGCTGAAAATGTTGTGTCATATGGCCCATTGATGGCCAGACTTTTCAAAATACTCATGCCATCGTTGTCATTGTTGCAGTCAAGTTGTACAATGATTGCTACAATTACAAAAGCCAGTGGCTTCATTAATGGAGTCTGAGTTGACAAGAAAACTCCTTTCCCTACCCTTCCCTGTTGAATTCATGAATTGGGTCTTTAATGTACCTGGGTTCATGAAATTGACTTTGTCTCCCGTTTACTCCAAGGCTGATTCCACACTAATGCTTTGCTCTCTATTCTCCTCAGGTCTAATTGGCCCGATTCTGTTGGGGGAGTTCTGCATTAAGGAACTCTGACCCGGGTTTGTCGCCTTGCCCCGAATCTAGCACCCCCTCCCCTCTCTTCCCCCTCTTTTTTTTTTGACCAGGGGCATGGTTGCATTGTAACACACCCACCCACTGGAAAACAGGCATGTTTTACTCATGCATAGTTACATTGTGCCAGGTTGAAAAAGGGAGGGGAAAGGGAGAGGGGAGGCAACAAGGGAGGGGGAGGGAGAGAAGCAGACATGCAAGGCAACACATGTAACCCCCCGTGAAAATTGCGTCCACACCACCATGCCACCTTCAATGCATCTTTTTAACAGTTGCACTACAGCCTGTAGGTTAGCCCCACGAAAATTTTTGTCCACGCCTCCATGTCACCCTTCATGCATCTTTTTAACAATGGCACTACTTTTGTGCAAATAGTGAATTGCAACACAGAAATAGGGAAACAGCAGAGGTACATTTAAAAGGACATTTAAATGCCAGTGAACGATGGATCAGTATTGTGTTGCAACGCAACATGGGGAGGGGACACACAAAAAAACCCCTTTGTGCCAGGGCGGGAAAGGGAGGGGAAAGGGAGGGGGAGTCAGGAAGGGAGGGGGAGAGAAGCAGAGGGGCATTGAAGGGGTAGAGAGAAGACAGCCGTGATTTGCGAGTTCCCCACTACAATGCCCTGACTTCAACCCCGCAGTAAAAAAAAGATCCTGAAAATAGTGGAGACAGAAAATCCGGGGAGAAACGCCATTAGATTCGAGTCAATTGCTGATCTGGACCAACATCAGTTTCCTTGGATATTATCAGGGGGGTGACACTGGGGCAAGTGATTGTGCGGAATCAACCCAAGAATATTAAAAGCTTCTGGTCTGATTATAAACTGGAAGTGCTTCTTAAGTAAATGGGTACTTGTAGTTTTGGAGGCCTCATTTTGACCAATATTGCCTATTTGGGTCTGCCAACATTGATCTTATGTCTTTCCTATGTCTTCTAATGGCTGTTTCTAGTCGCAAACCAGACTCCTTGAAAGGCAGCAGATATTGTCACGTGACCCTGCCTCATAGTGAGTCAGGCCACTGGTCTATTAAGTTCAGTATTTTCTACTCTGACCAACAATGACTTTCCAGGGTTTCAAGCAGAGCTCTTTCACATTGCCTACGATCTGATTTTTCTAATTGAAGACGCTGGGGACTGAACCTCTGCATGGGACCTTCTGCATGGTGAGCAGATGCTCTGGCTCTGAGCCACAGACTCACCTGGGCTTTGAACTTGTCTTTATTTGATCAGCAGTCCTCACAATGTTGTTGCACTTCACTGCAGACCCCTTTTCTAAACACATGGGAAGTACAAAAGCAGTTTATACTAAGGAACAGGGTTCAAATGTCATTGATATATGTCAGGCTTTGAGTGCATTTAAAGTAGATTATGGTTAAAGTTTGATCTGGGCACAGATTGTTATTTCAGGTTGCATTGAGGAGAAAGCAAAGAAGCTTTGGAAAGGGTGTGTGTGGGGAAAACAATTTTGGGGCAAAGGATACATAAGCCTGCTCTTGGACTTAGTGGGTTGGAATGCCAATCCTCTCTTCTTCTTTTGCAAGTTTCTAATGGCTCAGAGGGGCTGTGTTGGGAGCAATTTTGTGTGATTCTTCCTTTTAAACCCTGCCATCCTATGGGATTTTGTCTGCAAGACTCCCATGACCTTGGGAAAGCTGTTGGAAGAAGGGAGAGGCAGAATAGAGCCAAACCTGTAAGTACCTTCAGCTCAGTTAATGGGATCATGAACTCCTCTGCTGAATAAATTACAAAACAGCAGTGTTTCTTAGAAGGGTTACAGTGCTTCAGTTGACTGTGACTAGGATTACAGTGCTCAATTGGTTTAATATTTCAGTGTTAGCATGTGTGGGGGGTTATACCTCATAATGATCAGAAAGATAGGTATACCTGAGGAATATTCACATGTTTTCTGAAAGACATGTTGGGGAGGGCAACTGACTGGCCAGTATGGTGTAGTGGTTAGGAGTGTGGACTCTAATCTGGGAGAACCAGGTTTGATTCCCAACTCTTTCACATGCAGCTGCTGGTGGGACCTTGGGTCAATCATGAGTTCTCTCAGAGCTGTTCGAGAGAGAGCTCTTTCAGCCCCACCTACCTCACAGGGTGTCTGTTGTGAGGAGGAGAAGCAAAAGGAGATTGTAAGCCACTCTGAGACTCCTTCAGGTAGTGAAGGGCTCTTCTCTTCTTCTTCCCTCCATCAGTAGTGCCCCCACTCATACTGCAGACATAGGGGAAATCTCAATATTCTGGAACAAGTTAATCTGCCCAAACTGCAGGTCAAAAATAGCATGGATTTTTATGGAAATCCTCAAAGTTATGCAGTCCCTATAAAGGATGCATTTAAGGAAATATGAGAAACATAGTAGCTAATCAAATATATCCCCTGAAAGTCCTGCTCTCTGGATTGATTCACTTGAGTTCAGTCTCAAGTTCTGCATTATTTTACTCCATCTTTTACATAGTCCTCAGATGCCTGCTTTTGACAATACAAATGAGTTAGCTGAAATCGAAAAGACAAATTACAGCTTTGAGCTGTATTTGTTAAACTAATTGTCACATCGTTTGAGTCTAATTAAATAAATGATGATGCCTCAAATAGGTTGGGTACAGACTGTATGTTTGCATGTATTATTCTAAGTGATGGTTGAACTTCAATAGGTAAAAAAACAACACAGAGATTTAATCTACCCTTCTCTGACCTTCAAAACCTAAGGAACTTTTGCCACAGTTAGATATTTTGTTTTTGTTCATCAATTTTTGGATATAAATTTCTGCTTTTATTAAATCTGAATATTGGAGGCTATTTTACTGGTGCTTGATTGTAGCAACTGAAAGAAATAAACACACAATTCCCTGGGAAAAAAAGAACTATAAATTGTCTGTATGGGAACATTGTGACTGCACAGAGAGCAGAAAATGATATCTAGCAAAATATTTTATCCATTCCAGAAGTAATTTGCTAATTCCAAATGGTGCATCAGTAACACAATCATGGCTGCCTTTTTTAGAATTATGGTTATCTGTTTTGCGCTGAAAATATGCACATGGTGGCAATTTCATCTGTGAGAACTTGGGGAAATTATATTAATCATCATAACTGAGTACAGCTTCTTTCTCAACATGACTCATAAATATCCTTGAGTATTAAACCTCTTTACAATAACATTAATTTAATCTATAAGAGGACATTGTGTGCTATAAATTCCATTTATAAATCTAAGGAGGTGGTTAAGGGAAAGCTGTAGCTCACCAGTTTTCAGAGGGAAACAGTATATCTTGAACAGAATCTTTGTGGGTCCCCCTTCCTTTCCAAAAGATACTTAAGAGTGGGGCATTGTCAGGGCCAGTTCCAGGGTCTGAGGGCTCCAGGCAGAGAGTTTCCAGAGTGTTTCCAGAGGCCCCCTCTTCTACCCACCACCAGGCTCCCAAACATGCCTACCTTCCCTCTCCATTTGTGATTCAGAAACTTATGCAACTGAGAAATTGTTGGGGGGGTTGTTTGTTTGCTTTTGCATACTTAGCTGTCAAATATTTAAATCTTAAACAGATGGTTATATAATATGTTGTCGAAGGCTTTCATGGCCGGAGTTCATTAGTTGCTGTAGATTATCCAGGTTATATAGTTGAGATGTGGTTAAGCACTGCAGGGTTTAGAGCTGGTAGCTGGCCAATGAAAGACTAGAATAGTCCTGACCCAGACCAGCGATGCTTCATGAGCATACAGATTTCATTTTGCCCATGCAGTGGCAACCAGATAGCAGTCTTCCTTTTTGAGATGGAACAAGATGTATGATCTTTGCCTTGTCTGCTGGTGCCCTGAGCCATGTATTTCAGGTCCAGTTTTGCATATTTCATGAGAAATCATTTAAAATGTAATGCGTGAACCAGCTGTTACCCCTTTACCCCTACCAGCTTTGAATTTAAGAAACTAAATAGTTGACTTTAGTTTCTGGGGGAAATTACTCAAATGATAGGGCTCAGCAAGAGATGGGGTAATAGCGGATATCTTGCTACCAATGTTTATGGGGATTTTTCCCTTTTAGAGAACTCTTAATAACCAGTCCAAGGGTAAAAATAGGGAATGTTTTTATTAACGGGATATTTAGGGATTATAATACACGTGAAAGCAGCATACATGAAACATACACACATACAAGAGCTATGGAAATAAAGTGAGGAGTGGGATAATAGTGGGGGTTGAGCCAATAGCTAGTGCAGAAGGAGAGATGGCACAATAAGTATACTGGGGGGGTGCATGTTAATGGGTGCCCAAGCTAACTCAAATGATGGACTGGAGTTATACTGGGCATGTTATACCCAAAAATGTGTCCAGAGGGCTTGCTAATGTGAGGGATCCCTCAGAACAAGGAATTGATGAGATTAATCAGGTCTATAATGAGAGTATTCAGGGGTAAAACAAAGTAGCTTTGGAAACATGGTAACAAGTTCCCAAGACTGGACAAAGGCGGCTGGAGTTTTCTTCTTCATGCAAAGTAAATTTTTGTGCTGGGTTTCTGATTAGCTCTCCAGGATTTGGAGGACTAATGGATTGGTAATTTAAATTAATCAAAATAGAAATAATACTGCTTGATGAACCACCTGGTCTTGGGGTGTGGTAAACAGTTAAAAGACAGGACTTGTCATTATCATAAAAATGCAGGAAGGAAAGATGAGATCAGATTGATGGGACTAGTGTTTGAGATTGAAAGAAGTCACTCTGGGGTGAGGCAGTTCCGCTGTCTGGATTATACAGATGTTGGCAGAGGGGGGGTAGTCACAGCTGTCAAAGCAAGATGTTGTATACTTTTCTCAGGTCATATCCTTGACTAGGAATGTGCATTCAGTTCGTTTGAACCGAATGCACCCCTGAAAATGTCCCATTCGGGCCCCTTTCGGACTTCTTGTTGCCGAATTGCCGCCATTATATCCTATGGGCCATTGAAGTAAATGGTGAAAACATAGGGTATATTCTGGGGGGAGGGGTTTTGAGGGAGAGGTTCCAAACTCACCGGGTTGCTGATGGAGCCTCTCCCCAAGATACCTACCAAGTTTCAAGACCATTGGACCAGGGTATCCAATTTATGGGCCCCCAAACAGGTTGCCCCCATCCCCTCCATTGTTCTCTAAGGTGAGAAAAAAAGTTAGTTTTTTCTCATGGTCCTGTTAGTGGCTCTGGGGGGGAGGGGATTTGAGGGAGAGACTCCAAATTTTCAGGGTAGCATTGGGAGCTTCTCCCCACATACAGCCCCACATTCCAAAGCAATTGGACCAAGGGGCCCAATTCTATGGGCACCTAAACAGGTTACCCCATTACCTTCATTGTTTCCAATGGGGAAACCCAGCCAGCAGCACTTAAGGCAGGCAAGTAGGCAGCACCAGCAGTCAGACTCTCCCAGAGAATCTCAGTGCAAGCATGCCACAGTGCCACACAGAAACCCTAAAAAACCAACAGGAATAACATTTATACATGTGTAAATTGATGGTGCAACCTCATTGGACCACTCATACCACACGCACCTCAAAAAGAATATTTATAGCACTGGGAAAAATGCAGAAAAGGGCAACTGCAGATGAAAGGAAGTCCTTCTTCACCCAAACAGTGATTAACACATGGAATTCACTGCTACAGGAGGTGGTGGTGGTGGCTGGCATGAACAGCTTCCAGACAGAATTTGACGAATGTATGGAGGCTGGAGCCGACAGGAAAAATAAACAAACCAACCCCCCCCCCAGCAGAACTTTTTAAAGTTGTAAACCTGTAGGAACCAAAAAACCTTTCATCTGTTCTAACTTCTAACTTGACTGCTCAGCAATTTCATTGAGTGCCCACGAGTTCTTGTCTTGTGAGAAAGGATGAAAAGTACTTCTTTCTCTACCTGCTCTATCCCATGCATAGTCTTGTAAACCTCTTAATCATGTCACCCTCAGTCATTGGGGAATTTCAGACAGAGGATATAATCCGGAAGAGAAACGGTTCCCAAACGGTTTCTGGTCTGGCATTTCAGACAGAACCGTTTTAGAACCGGTTCTCTACCGGAATGTATTTGTAATTTCACACAGAAACGCTTCTGTCCCGTTCAGGAAACGGGGCTGAAGCGTTTTACCTGTCAACCGCTTCCAAGTAGTCGTCGGTTTCTTCTCCCGGATCCGATACGCTTCTTTCCCGCCTTTTTTCGCGATCACCGGCTTTTTTTTTTTTCAAACGTTCGCTTTAGAGCGCTATAGCGCTATAACGATATAACGGAACCTTAAAACAGCGCCATAGCGATCCCATAGGAATGCCTGGACTCCACTGGGAGACTTGCGATGGCTACATCTGCCACCTGGAGACAAGCACCCCATTGGATAGAGGCTTCTGGCGGGACATCGGGGCACCACTGATTGGAGAGAGAGATGTTGCCAACCCAGCCATGCCCAAAGAAGTGTTAGGGAAGGGGATGGGTTGTCAGGTTGCCACCTGGAGACAAGCACCCCATTGGATAGAGGCTTCCGGCAGGACATCAGGGCACCACTGATTGGAGAGAGAGATGTTGCCAACCCTGCCATGCCCAAAGAAGTGTTAGGGAAGGGGATGGGTTGTCAGGTTGCCACCTGGAGACAAGCACCCCATTGGATAGAGGCTTCCGGCAGGACATCAGGGCACCACTGATTGGAGAGAGAGATGTTGCCAACCCAGCCTGATGAGCCCCCATCCATGCCAAGAGGCAATTGGCTGGCGCACAGCTGGACCCAGGTATAAAGGGCAGGGAGGCAAACCCCTCATCTCTGTGGGTTGAAGTTGGTGAGTGGCAGGCTTGGTGGGATAGAGTGCTTTTGTGTGACTGTGAGAGACTGATCTATTGGAAGGAGGATGAGTGTGACAAGGGGGTAGCTTGGACAGAGCAGGAGGTTCTTGACCTCCTTGTATTGTGGGGGATGAAAGGATACAGGATGTCCTGAAACTTAACCAGAGGAATCATTCTGTATTCCACAAAATTTCTTTGGAAATGGCCAAACGTGGCCATGACCGGACGGCAGAGGAATGCCGGAATAAAACAAAAGCTATGAGGATGAGGTACAGGCAGGTTCTGGATGAGAATTCCAGGCCTGGTAATAGGAGAAGGTCCTGTCCCTATTTTAGGGAGCTTCACCAGATCCTCAAAGGTGAAGGATTGCTGAGGCCAAGGGGGGAGGTGGCAAGTGCCATCACCTTCCAGGACGAGGTGCCAGGACATTCACAGGACCTCTTTTGCCCAGAGACCGTGGATCTGGAGGACATCAGACCTGGTAAGTCATGTATATAAGGGATGGGGGGGTGAGTTCACTGTCGAAGATGATGCACAGATGACTGTAGTATGCATGTACAGATCTTCCTTGCTTGATTGCTGGGTGGACCTTTCAGTGAAGTGGAGTGAAAGTTGTTGCTTCCCTAGTTTTGTCTCGGTCTCTCTGTGGCTTGCAAGAATTCTGAACTGGGGGCTTATTAAAATGGACCTTGTTTATGGGTGCTGTCTACCTTACAGGGATGTCGTTTTCTTCTCCAACTGTATTCTTGCAGTGATAGAAAGGCAGGAACCGTTTGGTTTTTGTTTGCCCAAAAACTCTGAACTGTACCAATTCACCTATGCCAACAGGCACTGCCACAATTGTATTTGATGGGAGGCAAGGCAGCATGTTAGAATTCAGACATGCTTCAAGTTAGAGGACTATGAAGGACAGACAGAAGATTATGCATAGATATAAACTTTTTTGGTCCTAAAGGTGCCACTGGAGTCAGTGTATGCCTATTACACTGTTATTGGTATATAGCTGGTGTGGTCAGGGATTAACCTGGTTGTGTAATCATTTGCATTTTGTTACTTTCATAGATGATCCCTTGGAGGAGGCAGAGGAGGCAGAGGAAACAGTGGCAGAGGAGTTCATTGGTGAGTCTTGATTTAATCCTATATGTCAGCAAGAAATCTGCTCTCTCAATTGCCCTCCCTTCAAGTAAAAGGTGCACATTGCACTTTTATTTTATTGGAATTCTAACTGATTCTAACTACAGGTGTAATGCAAACCTGGGGGACAGGGTGGGTATATAATTCCAACAGAATAAATCACTGTTGTGTTGCTGCAGAACACTGCTTGCCAGGGACATTCACAAATAGGAATTTTCACTTTGCTGTTATATTTTATTTCCCAACAGTTCCAAACACCATCCCTGATGAGGAGGAGCAGCCAGGACCCTCTCATCATGGCAACTGTTCTCCACCAGAACATCATGCCATCCTGGAAGAACCCAGGCAGCTCACAAGAGCACGGAGGAAGCGACAATATGGGCTGTATGCTGTGGCAGATAAAATGATGGAACAATCAGACAGGCAGCATGCTGCGCAGTTACAACAAATGGACAGCCACCATGCTGAGCATATGGAGGCGAGGAGGCAGGAGTTGCTGGAGAGCAGGGAGGACAGGGAGTTGCTCCGTGAAGCCATCTCACAGCACAATGAGGTGCTAAGGAACTGCTCCCAGACTCTCTCAAGGCTCACGGATCTGCTGGAGAGGGAGCTGCAGAACAGGCAGACCTCAGCTCCTGAGAACCGTGGGGGTGGAAGGGGGAAAAGGAAAAGTGCGGGGTGTCCAAGGGAGAGACTTTCACCCTAATATTACTAATCTGTTCTGTTCAGAAAGTTTAGTGTTGAGTTGCTTCGTTTATACTAACAGTTCATACTAACTCAGTTCCTAAGGGGGTTGGGTGGGTATGGGAATCCTAACTTTTCACTATCTGTTCTGAAATAAAAGTTTGCCTTCTTGTTTTGCACTCATAAGACTCTCCTGTGTGGTCTCAATTCTGCCCTGGTATGTGGGTTTTTCCCCTGCCCTAATATATTAACAATCTGGGGTTCTCTGGTCATCCCTGCCCAAAGTAATGGGGCGGGGGGGGGCAATGATCCCTCTAAGCTCTGGAGTCCTGTGAGCAGAAATCCTACTTTGTGAGCTTACTGGCATCACAGTTGTGAGTGAGCAGTTTGGCTACTGCATAAATCAGTTTGCTCTGGACCCCTCCTTCCTGAGCTATGGCAAAAACCTGTGAGCTCAAAGGTAAAAACCTGTGAGCTAGCGCACACTAAGTCAGCTTAGAGGGAACACTGGTGGGGGATGGGGTGGGGTTATCTAAGAAATCACAGCAGAGAGAGACATATCAAGGGATATATCATTTGCTGACCACTTTTTAAAAAAACATTCACCTATTGGAACAAGAAATATCAAAATGTCAAAATCATATCTATATACAACATGAACTATCAAAAGGTTGCCTGGTCATTCCTGGCTACACCACTGCATTTAGGTGGGGAGGTTTATCAGACTGTATAGTTAAAGGTTTAGAATCAATTCCTGTCCTAAGTGAGACATAACTTGAGGAGCCCTCAATGGTTTTGCATGGAAATACTAACTAAATCATGTGTACATCTGATGAGAGTCATGGGGTGGGGGGGGCTGCCAGCTCCTAGTTGGGTAACTCCAGGAGATATTGGGAATGAGCCTGGGGAGAACAGGGATTTCAATGGAGTCCTCCATTACTCCCTCTAAGCCATGGTGACCTGTGAGCAAAAAATCAGCTTTGTGAGCTTATTGGCATTAAAGTTGCAAGTGAGCAATTGGGCTGCTGAATAAATTAAGTTTGCTCTGAAGCCATCCTTCCTGAGCTGAGACAGAAATGTGTCAGCCAGAGGCTTACAAAACTGTTAGCTAGCTCACACTAACTCAGCTTAGAGTGGACACTGGCTGAGGTGACTACTGGGGGACTCTGTAGGGTTTTCAAGGAAAGAAGCAGACAGAGGTGGTTTGGCATTGCCTGCCTCTACACAGCACCCCTGGACTTCCTGGCTGGTCTAACCAGCCCTGACCCAGCCAAGCCTCTGAGATCGGGCTGGTCCGGGATCCCAGGGTCTTATGCACTGCCAATCCCACCCACGCCGCACCTAGTATTACCAGTCATGTCAATCCCTAAATGCTGGTCATCAGAAGGAGGATCCTCTTTGCTAATCTGGAAGGACTTGGGGCTTGAAAAAGCAAAAGCAGGCTGCCCACTTTTCAAGAAATGTTCTCCAACCGCGCGTTCCCGCACTTTCACTCTCTAATTTTAAATCCTCCAATAAAACCGCGCGATTCCACACATGACCTATAAGAGCGCTATGACGCTATCGCGAAACATCGCGATAGCGAAAAACGCGGTAGCGAAACCCACGTTCTTTAATTTTAAATCTTTGAAGAACCATGGCAGCCCGCCGAAGGAGAGGAGCTTTTGGAGCGACGAGGAGGTGGAGGCAATGCTCCAAATCCTTATAGGTGGTCACCTGGGCTCCAGAGTCATGCACAGCACCCACGAGGAGAACCTCAGGCTGTTCTCGAGGGTGTCTGTGACACTGGAGGCCAGGGGTACCATCGAACGGCACTTCAGTGCCGTTCGAAATTCAAGCGGGTCAAGGGGGACTTTTATAGTGCCCTAGAGGCCTGGAGGGGCTTCCCCCAACTAGAGCCAGGCCACCATACTTCGCGCTCCTGGCTGAACTTTGGGACCAGGCAGACCGGCCTCACTGGTCCCATAGAAGGCACGCTTGTAAGTATGCCCCCCCCCAAATGTATCTCCTGTCCTTTCCCCATTCCCTAAAATGCAAGAGTGCCTTAAGGGGGGGGATCCAGAACCCTTGATCCCATGTAGTTTGCAGGGGGGATATTCTGCTGGAGAATTGGTGCTGGAGCCTGGGCAGACCAGGGACATCACTGGGAGTCCATCCAGTGAACATATGTAAATGCCTGCATTTCCCTTGATCTTGCACAATTAGTAAACAAACAATAAAAGTGCAGTGCTAATCTTGAGTCCAGTGGGATCTTTCAGACCCAGAAAGATTTAGTTGAGGTAGAAGCTTTTGTGTGCATGCACACTTCCTCAGATACAGTGAAGTGTGCATGCACACAAAAGCTTCTACCTCAACTAAATCTTTCTGGGTCTGAAAGGTCCCACTGGACTCAAGAATAGTTTTGCTGCTTCAGAACAGGTACCCCACCTGAATTGAAATGACATGTATGAAAAATTTCCAAAACCAGATGGCAACCCTAGTAAGTAGTGAACTATAAAGGGCTGGAAACTATAAGGTTTAACTATAAGAACTGGTGGTTCAATTCATTTGCATATACCGTTTCTGTAATCCTCTGTAGCAGCCCGTAGGGGCCGGCCTCAGGAGCAGCAGGCACCAGAGGAGGAAGAGGAGGAGGAGGCAGCAGCTGCAGAGCCCCCCTCCCCCAGGACAGGATGAACCTGTGGCTGAAGGTACACAAATGTTCAGCAGGTTGGTGGATGGGACAGCTGGGGAAAATAATACTGGTCACTCAATTCACTGCTCTGAACTGGTCTTCCATGCAGATGTACAAGAGCAGCCAGGGCAACCTGAGGAGGAGCCTGAGCAGGGAGCTGCAGCGCTTGGTAAGCATCCATCAGCAGTACAGGTGACCAGTCCTGAGGAGGGCTGGAGTTTCTCAACAGCAAGAAGGAGGGGGGAAAGCAAATCCCACCCTGAGGCCCACAACCCCCAAGAGGTAGAGAGGGATTGTGTGTAGGGACAGAGGAGTTGTGATTTCATCCTGTTTATTTTCTGTGCCCGGTTGTGCCAAACTAGTATATAGTTAAAATAAACCTTTTTTTAGTTACAAGACCTGATGTGCCCTGACCACGTGGTCCTCCCTACTCTGCACATTACCAGAGGCAAAAGGAGGCCAGGGAACCAAAATGGGCCCAAACCAGAGGGGTTGCCAACTCTCCAGGGGGTGCCCAAAGATTGTGGTACCCGCTTTCCCAGGTTGGGGGATCAGTCAGAGGGGTCTCACTGTCCCTCTAGGAAGATGGTGTGAATTCAGTGAGCAGTGGCACCAAATTACGAAGGGAAATAGCCCCACCAGGCAGTGTGGGCAGGCGAAAACATGGACTTGTGAGCTACAGACCGGCTGCTCAGTCTCCCAGGGCTGTGGGCGGGTCCCCATTTCTTCACAAATGAGGGGAAGGTGGCATGGCAGGCTAGGACAGCCTGTTCAGTCCATGCTGAAAGTTCCAGGTTCAGTCCTAAGGTGTCAGGTGATACTACCCAAGCCTGTGCACCATGAGAATCTCTTCCATTCTAAGAGGATGGAAGCGAATTTGATGCACCAAAGAAGTTCCCTGTGTTCATGTATCTATTGATCACCTCTGTATTTTCAAAAGGGGAGAACGGCCACCGGTGAATATGCACGTGGAGGCAATCCTGGAGCCCTTCCGCGCGGAAATGCGGGCCAGCTGTGAATAACAGATGCATGTTTTCTTTAAAGAGGGTACGGTGGGTGGTGATGCATTCTATTCTTGGTGCTTGGGAGGGGGTCAACAGTGGGAGGGCTTCTAGTGCCCTGGCCCCACTGCTGGACCTCCTGCTGGCACCTGGATATTTTTGGCCACTGTGTGACAGAGTGTTGGACTAGATGGGCCATTGGCCTGATTCAACATTGGCTTCTCTTGTGTTCTCTTATGGGTGGAATACCGTAAAGTCCAGCAATATAAACTAACCACTGTGCCTTTCCCCAACAGTGGATGCCATACACCATCGGCTAGAGGCCGTGGAGGGTGCTGCCAGGCCTCCTGGGAGCCCATCAGTGGTGGAGCTCTTAGAAGCTATCCGCACAGAAATGCGGGCCAGCTGTGAGTAACAGATGCATGTTTTCTTTAAAGAGGGTACGGCGGGTGGAATACCGTAAAGTCCAGCACTATAAACTAACCACTGTGCCTTTCCCCAACAGTGGATGCCATACACCAGCGCCTTGAGGCCGTGGAGGGTGCTGTCAGGCCTCCTGTGGACCCACCAGAGGGGGATGCTGGTGGCCACTGATATTTGTATATAGTTTATTATTCTGTACATAGTTCATTTTCCAACCGTTTATATTTCTTGTTGTATTCTGTTGTCATTTTGTTCTACCTACTAAAACTTTTTACAAAAGGTGAATCATGGTTGTCAGTAAGTGATATATCCCCCTTGATATGTTTTAACCTCTGCTGTGCAATGATACCTCTTGCATCTCTGCTGTGATTTCCTAGGAGGAGTGTAGTGTGATAACCCCCACCCCCACCCCCTGCCCCATTACTTTGGGCAGGAATGACCAGAGAACACCAGATTGTTAGCAAACCAGGGCAGCAAACCAGGGCAGAGATGAGACCACACAGGAGAATCTGAGTCTTATGATTGCGAAACAAAAAGGCAAAACTTTTATTTCAGAACAGATAGATAGTGACAAATTAGGATTCCCATACCCACCCAAACCCACCATAAGGAACTGTCTTAGTGTGCAAAAGGAAGCTGCACTTTATTCAGTGTTACAAACCACAGACATCAATGCAGCCCGCACCCTTTGACCCCGTGCTGTGTGTCTGCGATCAGACAGTAGATCAGGGGGGAACAGGTAGTACTTGCATGTCCCCTGAGCCCAGGGGCTCAGCAAAGTGTCCCTTTTCTTCACAAATGTTATGGAGAACCACACATGCTGCAGTGATGGGGGTGAAGTCCTTCTCCTGGAGACGTAATCTTTTGCTGAGGCATCTCCATCTAGATTTCAGTCTTCCAAATGCATGCTCCACCACAATACGTGCCCTGGACAGCCGCTTATTAAAAAGTTTCTCCATCCGGTCAGTGGGGGTTCTGAATGGTGTCATAAGCCACCCTCTGATGGGATAAGCCCCATCAGCCAGCATCAGTGGGGGGATAGTCACTCCATTCACAGTGATGGTGGGGTTCCCTGGGACAAACACCCCACCATCCATCGCCCTGCAGAGCTTAGATGCCCTGAAAACACTGGCATCATGTCTCTTGCCTGACCTGCCAATCTCAGCATCAATAAAACGGCCTGTGCTGTCTACCGCTCCCTGAAGCAGAATGGAGTGACCGCCTTTCCTGTTTATGTAAATGTGTGCCCGATGAGCTGGGGGAGCCACCGGTATGTGGGTCCCATCGAGTGCACCGATGCAATTTGGAAACCCCAGTCTGGAGAATCCATCCATTATCTGTATGGGAAGAACAGCAATGATATCTGCAATAAGTTTTCAATTTAATACCAGGAATACTAGCTACCTGCTACTTGTGACAATACCTTCAGTACAGACATAGAAATGGGGAACAAACGAAGGCCACTAGGTATATGACACATATCCACATTGCAGTAGCACAAATGCCATTACAGAATAGTGAGAGTAAGTATCAATGGAAACAGCAGGGAGTTACTTAGGGCTAATTAATCTGTGGAACCCAAACCACAGTTTTGTTCTTCCAGAACTATAAGACCATCACTCACTAGTACAGTTAGTCCCTCTCTCCCACCCCTTGGTTTATTACTGAACCTACAGATGACCCTTGGCAAGCATCTGTGCAAAAAGAACCCCACTGAACTCCTCCTGAAAATAAAGAATCCATACTCACCGATCCAACCTCATTGCCAAGGCAGACCTTCTTTTTGAAGAGCTCCTCCAAAATTGCTAGGCACACCTCCTTCACAATAAGGAATCCGGTTGACAGGCCCACACCGAACTGATGTTTGAGGTTCCGGAAGTATTCCTGATTGGCCAGGTACCATAAGGCGATGCCCAGCCTTTTCTCCACTGGTATGGAGACTCGAATGTGCGTGTTCTGCCGCTCCAGGCGGTGCCTCAGGGTGCCAGCCAGTTCAAAAAGGTTGCCCTAGACATCCGGAAATTCTTGAGCCAGTCTTCATCAATCCATCTGCCCATCACATCGCTGTCCCACCAGTCCGCACTCCTCTCTTTCACCCACCAACGTCGAGGGACTGTATGGGCAGCAATGACAGGTGCCCATGCCCTGATAGATGCCCTCCGGTTGTACCTGAAGGGTGCATGGGTCATGGCAGGCATGTCAGTTCTCCTCCCCCTCCTCCTGGAGAGATGGAGGTAGTGCGTAAGCACCTCATTCAAAGCTGCTGTGCTGCTGATCATCATCTGCAACACCTCCAGGATCAGTTGCAACAAGGTAGTTATGGAGATCATGACTATGAGCTCAGTAATCTCTCTCACAGTCACACAAAAGTCACACACAGTCACACACTCTATCCCACCAAGCCTGCCACTCACCAACTTCAACCCACAGAGATGAGGGGTTTGCCTCCCTGCCCTTTATACCTGGGTCCAGCTGTGCGCCAGCCAATTGCCTCTTGGCATGGATGGGGGCTCATCAGGCTGGGTTGGCATGGATGGGGGCTCATCAGGCTCTCTCCAATCAGTGGTGCCCCGATGTCCCGCCAGAAGCCTCTATCCAATGGGGTGCTTGTCTCCAGGTGGCAGATGTAGCCATCGCAAGTCTCCCAGTGGAGTCCAGGCATTCCTATGGGATCGCTATGGCGCTGTTTTATGGTTCCGTTATATCGTTATAGCGCTATAGCGCTTTAAAGCGAACGTTCGAAAAAAAAAACCGCGGCGGGAAACGGCGGGAAAACAAAGCGGTGCAGTCTGAAATGCCAACCCGCTTCTGATTCGGCTCCTTTCCGGTAAGGTCAAGCCATGTGTGAAATGGCAGCCCTGTACCGGTTTACTTCAAGACGAATCAGAAACGGCTTCAATCCGGCAGAATCTCGGTAATGTGAAATTCCCCATTGTTTCTCAAAGCCAAGACCTCCAAGTGTGATAACCTTTCTACATAGGGAAAGTGTCCTCCTCTTATCATTGCAGTTGCTCTTTTCTGCATTTTTTCCAGTCCTATAAATAGTCTTTTTGAGGTGTGTGTGGTGTGAGTGGTCCATTACTGCACCTCACAGGTGGTTGTTGGCCATCCCTGATTTCCTCAACTGTCATTAGTTCTATGCAGTCTCCTGTAACTGTTGTTGTTTTACCTCAGATCACTGAGCTCTGCAGCTGACCAATCAGAGAGTGAGGGGGTGCAAGGAAGCAGCAGCCTCACAGACATATAGGAAAATTTTACCCCTTTTGACCCCCTTAAGGGTCGAATTTCTAAAAAAAATCCCTTCTTAGTAAGCATCTATGTCACAGTAGGAGTGCTCTCCTTGAATTTTGTGTTTCTAGGTCCAGGGGTTTGGCCTGGGCATTGATTTTATGGTGAGGGGACTTTCTTTTATATATATAGAAGGGACATACCAGTTTGGTTTCTTTAGATTTGGTTCCCCATATATAATCTGCATTATTACAAATAAAACTTTTCTTAAAGTATTCACTGAAGATTTAATCTCCATCTTGTGATTTATGGCTTCGACTTAATATCTGATAATGTAATTAGTCCACAATTTCCCCCGTAATAAGTGTACGCCATGCCAATATGAATTAAATAGAAGAAGAAGATATTGGATTTATACCCCGCCCTTCACTCGGAGTCTCAGTGCGGCTTAGAAACTCCTTTCCCTTCCCCTCCCCACAACAGACACCCTGTGAGGTAGGTGGGGCTGAGAGAACTCTGACAGAAACTGCTCTTTTTCAAGAATAGCTGTGCCAGAACTTGTGACTGACCCAAGATCATATCAGTAGGTGCAAGTGGAGGAGAGGGGAATCAAACCGGGTTCTCCCAGATTAGAGTCCTCGCACTTAACCACTACACCAAACTGAAGTGACATCAACTGTCCCTAGAGATTATTTAAGGAATATGTTTTGAAAACTTTTGATATGCCTTCTCTATGACAATCAGATGGATAAGCATTGCTGGGGTGTACACACACACACACACACACACATAAATATACATATGGTTGCCCATCATAGAATAGCAGCATGACAAATTCTCCTGCATGCGCCAGGTCCTGTTTGGAAAAAGAGATCTCTCATCCTGCTAATTGCAACAGAAGCCAGCAGCTTCTGCTCAATTGCTGCTCACATGGAGGAAAGGGTGGGTGGGATGGGCTGTGTCAGGGTCTGGGCCACCAACAGCTGTGACACCTAGCCCAGGGGCCCCTGCCCCGCCATTGCCCTCTCCCCCCCTCTGTCTTCCAGGGAAGGGCCGCTGCCATCCAATGATGTCAAGTCCAACCTCTTCATCACATCCTCCTCAGGCACCAGAGCCAGAGAACCCATGATGCCAAGCAACCAGAGGACCACAGAGGCTGCTGTTGCTGTGCATCTTCTCAGGGTTTGGATGCATAGTTTGTCCATGGCATCAGCAGTGAACGTCGGGGAATAGAGACCTGGGCGCAGGGGGAAACACAACAGTCAGTTCATGGAAGCTGCCAGTTGGGCACTGAGCCCTTGCTCCCTGCCTGCCTTAGGTGCCTCACCTCTCAGCCCCCGGCCTGGGAGCCTCGCTGCCTTGGTCCTCCTCCCCATTGCTTAGCTCTATCTCCTCCTCACTACAGACAAGAAGGCAGGATCCTTGAGTAGAGATCTCAAGTATGTCATAGGAGCACCCCAGCTGTGGTGATGGCAGCATGATGCTAGTGGAGTCACCGTCCTCTGTGGTGACCGAGATTGGTACCCCACTACTCTGGCTGCTACTGCATCCTTGGCCATCCTCACTGACCTTGAAGGATGGTCCTGCAGTAGCATCCCCAACCTGAGACTCACCTGTGGGTTGGAGGAACAGTGCTCAGGATAATGGGGGTGTGGTTGGAGGCAGTGGGTGGCAAGACCTGGCTCCCACAGCTGGGGCCAGGTGGTTACCACAACCATGACACTCACCACACAGGACCACAATGCTGTGGCCACCCAACAGCATGGGGGTATCAATGCCCACATGATGGCCTCTGCTTCCTGCAGACCCTCCTCCACCACCCTCTCATAAGGAACACGCACTCCCAAGTGGGACTGAAGGAATCGTTCCAGTATTTCAGAGTGGATACCTCTGTCCAGACAGCATGTCCCAGGACAGACACCCATTCTGCAGCCATGCACCAGGAGGCACAGTAGCAGGAGATGGTAGAGCTGCTTCTGGCGGTGGCAAGGTCAATGGCCACATGCTCCATCACCAACCTGTACAGTAGTGCCTTCTCAGCCTCAATCCAGTTTGGCTGGTGATGGCTGTCCCCACCACCAGATGTTGAGGCAGCCATGCCACCCGTACACAGGAGAATATGGAGGCAGGCCATCCCACCATGGAAAGACACCAATCCCTTCACCCTACCCCACCCCCATGCTCCCACCATGGCCATCACCCCACAGGAGGTGGCTGCGGGTGCTGGGCAATGAGCTGCTCATGGAGAGTGTTGGTTGTGTCGGGGGGGGGGAGGACACTGTCCAGGTGGATGACTGTGGCTCTGGCTGCTCACTAACTTTGTGAATGCTGTCTCCTTTTCCCACAGGGCCAGACCAGCCACAGGCAGGATGGTGACCCCCCCGCCCTTACCGCCCATTCTCGCGGTGACCATATTCACTTGCTGCCAGCGCTATACATCTGGGTGGCACAGTGACGGCCAGTACCAGGCTCACATCATCACTCTTTATCTGTCAGACAGCACCAGCCTTGATTGGTTTTGTCTAAACAGAGGCACCATCTAGGCCCTGTGTGAGAAGCTCAGGCCAGCCCCCCCAGGGCCAAGCTGCCACTCCACATGCCATCCCCATCTTGTATAAAATCCTGCTCTCCCTGAAGTTCCTGACCACCGGATTCTTCCAGGGGGTCATCACAGAGGTGCTTAATGTGTTGCAGTCCTTGGCTAGCTGCTACCTGCACAGCTTTCCCCAACAAGAAGGGTGACTTTGCACCATTTAGAGGCTTCCCCAATGTGTTGGGGGCTGTTGACTGCACCTATATAGCCCTCATTGCCCCCCACAGGAGGGGCTGCAAGTATACTGTAGTTGCCACCACTTCTACAGTCTGAACATTAAGGCCTCCTGTGATCACCAGGGCATCTTTATGGACCTTGTGGCCAAGTTCCCAGGCAGCATCCATGATACCCAGTTCTTTGCTAGATCCAGCCTCAATTGCCTGTTGGCCACCTGGCTGGGAGGCAAAGGATGGCTCCTGGTTTAGTACGGTGGTCATGGCTGGACAGCCATACAGCAGAGGACACCACTCCTGATGCCTCACATGCCACCCCTCCCCCCCAGGTAACCAAGAGTATCCCCTGCTGCCATATTTGCTGACATCATATCCTGAAGATGACCCACCAGACTGCATAGCCTAAGACCAAGCCCACCAACAAACAAGCATGGTCACTGAGTGGACCTTCAGCCAGTTGAAGATGCAATTCCAATGCCTCCACCACACAGGGGCCACAGAGCTATGTAGCCTCTGGCAGTGGTAAAGCTGTTTGCGGTTTGTGCCATGCTACAACATTGCCATGCAGCAGTGCTTCCCATCTTTCTGTGGTGGGATTGATGTGGAGGGTTCATGGGCTGGGGTACAGGACCCCGTGCTGTCACTGGGGGCTTCTGCAAAGTAGAACCTTAGGAGCCATCTTGAGTGGGAGCATGTGTAGGCATGCATCTAGCAGCAGAGGCATCCCAATGGTTGTGCCAGCAGTTAGAGGGCCTCCCCTCAGCTTGGCCAAGGAATGATGGCCCAGCTGGTGGCCCTCCCATAATGCCTGAACCCCACCATGGTGCATGGGGACACCACCAACCCCATATGGGGTTCCCCTCAATGAGGGCCAGAACCCCCATCACATGCCCCCATTCAAGTGTTGTTGGAACTGACAGGGTGGTCTGCTTGTCAGTACAGATCAAACCCAATGCTGCCCCTGTGTGCACATGGTCAGGTAAAGGGGTCAGTCAGGTCTGTGGATGTGTGCCCATGACGAAGATGCCAGAGCCATGGTGGCCTCTGGAATCCAGAGGGGCTGGCAAAGTTACTTCTATAAGGGCCAAACACACTTGGGTCTCTCGATCCCCTATGGCTGTGGCCAGGAGATGGCCCAGCCCAGTCAACCTTTCCCCCCACATTGCTTAGGATCCCCTGAAAAGGGGAAGGGACAACAGTGACTAAGGAGCTAGGAATGTCCACTAGGTGAGATGGTTAAAACATGTCAGAAGCACCTCAGGTCCGGTGGTCCAGATGCCACTTTTGCAAGCATAATGGGGGGGGTCATGAATGGAACTGCACATCTGCCTAGATGACCAATCCCTCCATGGTGCAGGCCTCCTGCATCCACCCCACAACCAGTGGATTCTCCTAGCTCTGTGGGCACTGGGGGCTGGGATGCTAGTATGTTTCTGGAACCCAGTTCCCAATGAGCAATAACAGCATTTACCATTGTGGTAGGCCCAGGGGAGGTACAGGGGTAGGGGACTGGGAGCCCTGCTTACTTGTTCACATGCAGCTGCCTCTTGGGATCCTAGAGGAGGACCTGGTGTACCATTGTGGGCCAAACTCTGGGACAGGTCAGCCACAAAGTTGCTCACCTAGCATCATACCCAAAATAGGCAGTCTCCACTTAGTATGGAGGAATGAGCTTGGAGACAGAGCAAGAGGCGGGTAAGTGGCATTTCCACCAATGCTCTCTCTAAGCTGTGGAGTCTTGTGAGCAAAAATTCTACTTTGTGAGCTACTGGCACTAAAGTTGTGTGCAAGCAATTGGCCAATGCATAAATTAGTTTGCTCTGGAGCCATCCTTCCCAAGCTAAGACAAAAATGTGTGAGCCGGAGGTTAAAAAACTTTGAGCTAGCTCATACTAACTCAGCTTACAGGGAACACTGATTTCCACCTATGTATATGGGGAATTGTCCCTATGAGAACTCTCAGAATTAGCCAGACTGTTATTTACAGGAAGATTTTTTTAATTGAAACAAAAAGAAAGAAGAATAAAACAAGGATGCGCACAGCAAACATTTACAAGAGCTAACTAGGAGAACTATGGAGGAAAGGGAAAAGCATCATAGGGATGAGTGATAATCACCAATCCTGAAGAGGTGCATGGAAGCAGCAAAGTCAAAGAGGAAATGGCCAGCATTTCAGGAAGTGAGAGAGGGACCACATGAAAGTGGGGGTATGAGGGGGATCCAAGAACACAAACATTATGCTGGGGCAGCAGTGTGGTGTATTTATAGGGCAAAATGTATCCTGAGGCAGGTTGACTCACTGCCAGAGGACAATGAGCGGATTGTTCTACCAGCGTAGACAAGGAGGTGGGAGAGTTTTGATGACCCTACAAGCACTAGGCAGGAAGGGTGATGGGGAAGGTGAGTAGCCTTAAGAGTCATTTGAGCAGCACTTAATCAAGGATAATGGGTGAAGGGGAAGCTGGGCTTGGGTGTTGATGAGATTATCCCTGAGTTTATCAATAGATCCTGGGTGACCTAATTGTTCTGAGATGTGCATGTCTCCAAGGCAACAAAGTGGACATATTTAGCCAGGCTGTTTACTCCTGCCTTGAAACTGACTCCCCAGGCCACTGCCTGACTGGCATATATTTTGAAGAAGAGATTAGATTTATACCCCGCCCTTCACTACCTAAGGGAGTCTCAGAGCAGCTTACAAACTCTTTCCCCTTCCCCTCCCCACAACAGTCACCCTGTGAGGTAGGCGAGGGTGAGAGGCCCTGACAGAAACTGCTCTTTTCCAAGAACAGCTGTGCCAAAACTATGGCTTGCGCAAGGTCATCCAGCAGGTGCAAGTGGAGGAGTGGGGAATCAAACCCGGTTCTCCCATATTAGAGTCCGCACATTTAACCACTACACCAAACTGGCTCTCAGTGCCCCACACTTACAGTTTTAGAGTGATGTATAGAAAGATGTTTTTGCTTTAAGCTGCCTCTCAGTGGAAGATGGGGTCCGACTGCTAATGAGCATTGTTACGTGCCCAGGCCACCACCAGTGTGCTTTTGCACTCTCTGTAAGTCCACACAACACATTCCGTGGCACATATCTTCCCTCTGGAATTCTGGAGTGACCTCCTGGAACCATTTATAGGGTGGGATGTGATTGGGTCCCAAGGAGGGGAACAGCTGGAGCAGGGAAGTGTGATGATATCCTGAGCTGCTTTGGGTTCCATGGGCATTGCTGCAGTTGTGTGTGGGAGAGTGAATTTGAAGTTACCATGGATATCAACGGACTACGATGCCATTTTTGCTGGTGCACCTTTGCACCTGCCTGGGGGAGGGTGTTCCCACACTGAAAACAATTTGGAAGCCACCTAACTGCTGGCACATCCCCTGGAACACCAACATCTATGCTGGCAGCAAGGGTTTGTGCCATTGCTCTGCCAGTGTGTGGCTGTGGAATTCCTGTGCTGGTGGAACTCAGAGCTGCAGTGCCATTAGTGCCCTTCACCAGCGTAAACTGTCTTCATACCAGCACAATTCTGAGTTACGCCAGCGTAGGTGTCAGCTGGGTCTATATTCCAACACCCCCCCCCCCAAGGATTGCGCTGTTAGTATCCTTTTACCTCCACTGTCAACAAAACTCTATGGGTATGTTCTGGCTACCCATAGTAATTGTGGCATGTCACGAACTAAGGTCCATTTGTTTTCGGGAATTAGGTACATGACAGATTCTTCCGCTTGAATCTTCAGCTTCTCATTTTACAGATTTATGGAAAGATCTGATATGATTGTTAAGTAAGTGTTTTCTCCTTTAGAATTAAATTGACATGTTGTGTTATCCTGTTTCAGCAAAACAGAATTATGTTGGGTCCTATCTTATTGTCTGCTTACCCAGAACAACATATCATTGTGTATTGTATATGACAGAATGACAATGAAAATTTAAGAAAACCCTTCCACAAGAGCACTTGTGGAAAGAATATCCACTTTGATACATTAAGAATAATATTTAAGTTAAAGACTGAGTGATCTTGGTGAGTCTTTGTTTTCTCCAACACAGTTTTGTTTCCCATCCCGTACTTATACCCTGACACCCTCCAATTTACCCATTTCTCATAAATCACTAATCTGTACTCACTTTTCTCATCATTCCAAACAGAAGTCCTCAAATTCCAACCAGTCCATTTTAAGACTGTCCACACATTCATCTGCATCCCTTGAATCAATTAATTATCTGCGAATGTGAACTATCTCTACTGAAATGCATTGTCTCTCAGATGATGTCACATTATAGGAAATTACTTGTGTTTTGCATCTGAGATTACTCTTTCCTTCATGCAAGGCTCCATTTGATCCTTTGGTCTTTTAATAATGAATGAAGTGCTGCAATTCAAGTGGACTGAAAAAGTATGTGTGTGAATTGCCATCAAGTTGCAGCCTACTTATGGCGACATGGTAAGGCTTTCAAGGCAAGAGATGTTCAGAGGTGGTTTGCCATTGCCTTCCTCTGAATAGCAACCTTGGAATTCCTTGGTGGCCTCCCATCCAAATACTAACCAGAGCCAATCCTGCTTAGCTTCCAAGATCTGATGAGATCACGCTAGCTTGGGCCATCCAGGTCAGGACTGAAAAAGTAAAATCTGCAAATTGTGCATGCTCCAGTTCCATAATTCTTTGAGTTGAACTAGAATTAAGAAAGGATGGGAAAGAGGCAGAAAGACCTTCAAGCAAAATAAAGGAACAGAATCAGGAAATCTGCTCATCCCTTCTAATTTCCCACACAGCTTCCCAGGATGACATGATGACACCACAAGTTTGCCCTTCTTGTTCTGCGGTAGAATTTCCCTTATCAAAGAATGATTTTCCTCTGGGTACCATTAGTACTTTGGATGCCTTAGACAGTATTATTCTTCTTGTTAGCATGCACATCACCAATGACAGTCATGATAGATGAGCATCTGAGCATGAATTCATTATACTTTCTACTGTTTTTCCCCTCTGCTCACCTGAGTCTCATCTTCAGGAAAACTGTATTTCTTTCTCCATCAGACAAAATACCTTGAATGCCCATGCATCTTCCTTCCTTCCTTCCTTCCTTACTGCCATCCATCCAGGGCATTTTTATCCAGCCCTTCTTCTAAGGTTGGCATACATGGTTGCTTCTTCCCCATTCATCCTCACAACCACCACGTGAGGTATGTTTAGCTGAGAAAGATTCCAGGCAAGTTTTGTGGCAGAATAGTGATTTGAATCTGGGTCTCCCCAGATTTTAGTATTGATATGGTTATTGTTTTAATTGTCTCACTTCTATATTGTCACTGTTATGGCTTTTGTGTGACCTGTAACCTGCCTTGAGCCCGCTTGCGGGGAGGGCGGGATAGCAATCAAATTAAATAAGTAGATAACTTCACATTCAGATTCAGGGCTAGCACCCTAACCATTACACCATATTGCCTCCTGAAATTGCCACAGCATTTCATAATGCATACTTCCCTCTGTGGGAAGAATCTGTGGTGGAAAAGCATTTTTCTGTGGATCAGACTGTAACCAAGGTAACTTTAAAACAAAAACAAAAATAGTGAGCTGTTCCTCATTAACAGGTCTGTATAAACGTAAATCTCATTTAAGATTTATTTCCCCATTCTTTGAAGGAAAGTAAGTTTACTGACATATTAATGACCTAATTGTGAATAAAATATCCCATTTTGTTTGAAGAATAGTCCCCTTGATCCATTAAATAAATACTACGTGTACGGGGGGAAATGGAGGTAGATTGATATGCAAGAACTGCCATCACCAACTGTAGATTTATGGTTTAAGGGACTAAAGGGAAGTCATATGACTGTGTAAAGATAAATGAAACTCTGCTTATGCACACTAAATCATACAGTATTGAATAACACATTGGCTATTTGTGTTTTAGATTGTACAGTGTTTAACACAAATGGGCTCATGTCAATACATCTGCAGTGGTGGAAGCTGATCTTCAGACTGTACATTTCCATTCTGCACACTTTTGTTCAAACCGAGTGTTCTGTTGGTCCCTGGCTGGATTTGTCTAGCATATCCCCTTGATAGTGGCATCTGTGTGCTAATGCTTGTTCACCCCATAGGCTCATGACAGCGAATCTGAAACCTCCTGAACTTTGGGGAATGTCCGCTGCCAGAGTCTGAAGTGACTCTTTGGTGAGCAGTGCGACACAGTCCTAATTTAAAAGGCTCTGCGGCTTATAGGCTGATGATTTGTGCTAGTAAAGTATTATAATTGGATTATTGAAGTATTAGGTAAATGCAGTCGGATTTACTGTTTGAAGTGGAAATACAAAAAAAAAGTTGGTCTGATACTGGTACTTTGTCATACCTATTAGTGGAATATTTATGTACTGCGGCGACAACTGATTGCTGTGTCCAAATCTGCAGGCTTTCCTGCTTATAACCATAAAGTTATCTGCAACTGGGATTCAGTAGAGGTCTCCGAGTCCCCTCCCTCTTGATTCCCATTCTGCCATCTTTGTTAATGTAATCGTGCCAATAATTACAGAAAACCCTACACAATGCACAATACCCATTAAACTAACTTGATGATACAAGGCTGCTGCGACAAAAATGCAGGGCATGCACAGCTGACTGAATTTGTGAGACCCTTCGGCAGCTCAAAGCAAAAGTGTGACCATCACCCTTGGTTGTTCCCCCCCCCCCATTAGGCTGTTGTTGAAGATAATGAAGTATTCAGATCAATTGTTGCTGATCGCATCACTTTGTGTTGTGCATTATTATGATAACTGGGAATAAGGCCCGTTGTGGAAATAAATACAACGAGCTCTAGAAAGAGGCTCTGTGCGAGTAGCCCGGCCTTGAGCACTGAGTGTCAATCTCCTGTGGCCACCTCAGGAGGGTATAATGATACAGAGGAGACCATTGTCTCCAGGGGAACCGATGTGTGCCACATGAAGAGCAGTTGTAATTCTGAGTGATCTTGACCTGTCACCTGGAGATGGGCAACAGCCAGGAGCAAATGGCTCCTTTGGAGGGTGGAGTCTATGGCATTGTACCTGTCTGAGATCCGACCCTTCCACCAACCTGACCGTCTCCAGGCACAAGCCCTGAAATTGGCAGGACGTCCCCAACCTGGAGTTGGCAACCCTCCCTCCCTCCCACCCAACCATCAACCCACTGTTATCTGTCCCTCTGACTCCAGCTTCCCATCTCCTCCCCCTCCCTCCTGGAGAGCAGTCATAAATGTGGCAGCTTACTCTGAACATAAGAACATAAGAGAAGCCAATGTTGAATCAGGCCAATGGCCCATCTAGTCCAACACTCTGTCACACAGTGGCCCGAAATACCAGGTGCCATCAGGAGATCCAGCAATGGGGCCAGGACACTAGAAGCCCTCCCACTGCTGCCCCCCCCAGCACCAAGAATAGAGTGCATCACCTGCCCCAGACTGAGAGTTCCTATCTATACCTTGTGGCTAATAGCCACTGATGGACTTCTGCTCCATATGTTTATCTAATTCCCTCTTGAAACTGTCCATGTTTATAGCTGCCACCACCTCCTGTGGCAGTGAATTCCATGTGTTAATTCTGTACGAGAAGTGTCCAGGCTGGCAGTGAGTGGGGGAGAAGAGTGGACCCAACACCCAGTCAGCACTATGTGAGTACCCTTGAGTGGTGGTTGATGGGCCAATGGTTGATGGAGCGCACTGCACAGCCAACAGGAAAGCTGGAAATGGCCAAGATGTAAGGGAATTATATATAGAGAGAATAATATATAAGGATTGCTTCCTTTACTTTGCTTGCTGTATCAGCTTATTGGCAAGATGACCTGTTGGCGAAAAGTGTGGTGCACATGACAGGCATCTTCTCCCCCCACCCCATGGATGTGCACCCTTTCTCAGATCCCTGACCTGCTTTTCTGTCTGCTCAGAGGGTTAGCATAAACTCATTGTCCTGACTTGCAAAGCCCTGCATGGCCTGGCTGGCCCCGTGTGTCTGTGTCCTGTGACTTTTACCACAACTTTTGGATCTGAAAGTTTCCAGCACCCTGAAGTGATTCTGCCCTTTGTCCCTCGCAGCCTCTTTCTTGCAGATTATAAGGCAATCTTGCACCCCCTCCTCACAACTATAGCCATGCAAGTTGTCAGCGACTGCTGTTTGGGGTGTGTGGCTGCAAAACTCTGCTCCAGCAGGGGTGGGGGGAGAGGCAGGATGCTTGAGTGACAACAGGGGCCTCCCAGCTTGGCTTCACTTCCTCTTTCCCCCGTAAGCCACCTGTTGAAGGCGGGATCAAGGATTTGCTTCAAGTTGTGCAGCTTTGCTTCTGTCCCATGAGAAGGATATCTCCCAATGAAGGGGGGAGGAGGGGGGACTGGGTTGGGACTTAAGAGGAGACCGGCGATGGCGCCACTCATCTGCATGTCTCTAGGAATGGCAAAACATTTCATGGTGGCATGAGATGAGGTAATCTAACTTGCCACAGAACTCCTAAAGATGATGTCCCCATCTTCCATTGTTTCCAATGAAGGGGGAAAATAGCAAAAAAACCCAAGGGCAATAAAAGCCCAGCAGAACAGAATCGAAGTTCCTGAGAATCTTTGCAGTAGAAATGGAAGGTGAAGAGCATTTTGCAAGCCCAGTAGAACCAGTGCAATATGCCCAGAAGAACCACTGCCATTGCGGCAGTGCAAATCCAGTAGGACTAAGGTCCTGTGGCTCCATATGTCGATTCAAAGGCTTGGGACTGTTTTTGCTGCTTCTGGAACTCAGCCTGGAATGGCCCCAGCTAGGAGTGGCACTGGAAGAGGCACTTTCCAGACCAAGCTGGCCAGTGGCTCAGGGGGAATGCAACCAGCTGGGGGTGGCATGAGATGAGGTAATATAACTGGCCACAGAACTCCGAGAAGAAATTAATGAACAAGACCTATTCACTGGGCAACCAGTATAAGCACAAGCACTGCATCCCACATGTTGACCAATGGTAATCGTCCTTCTGGATCCATTTATGAGACGTGCAAAGGCTTTATCTCATGCAGAACATAGACAGGCCAGTTAGAACTATTTGGTGGAATCAGGAAAATACTTCTTAAAAGATAGGCAAAAAATGAAATAGAAAATCTGTTCCAATGGGCCCACAGAAATCACGTTGCCTGTTCAGGTCTCTGCAAGTTTTTCTATATTTTTAAAGAGTTGCATGGAACTGAGACTACATGCAGCACAATGAGTTGACTGGATCACCCTCACCACTTTGAATTGCAAGTGGGGGAAGTTTCTATTTAAGGCAGCACTTTCCAGAAGCAGAGCTGACCCAGCTGAGCTCTGACAAGGAGCAGGAGATAGAGCTGCTAGAGGGGTGAATGTTTTTTAATTACTTTCAGCTGAGGTGATTTAGCTGAGAGGGGACTGTTTGGGGGGACTGTGTTTGGGAATGTGTGGGTGAGTTGTGAATTGTTGCAGAATCCTGGCTGCTTGAGATAGGGTGTGAAAAGGTCATTGTTTGACTGTAATTTGAGTGCCTGGGTGAATTTGAATAGCTGCTGGCCACACCCTCTGCAGGGGGAAGTTTCTGTTTAAGGCAGCACCTTGCCAGAGGCATGAGCCAAAGGGTTTTTAGCCCATGGACTCTGTAAGAAGCCCAGGAAGAGCCAGAAAGCCAAGATCCTAGTCTCCTTGGTTCCCAGTAAGGTAAGTACACTTCTACAAGGAAAGCCACATAAATATAAAGGTTTTTAAAAGGGGATTATATATAATTGTTATTTTAAAAGCAATTATGAAGCCAGAATGCCAGCGGGGGGTTGGGGGTTATCCAGTGTTTTGCATGGAGTGTCATGTGCCCACTGGACTGAAGTCTTGGGTGTGTGCCTGGTGCAAGGAGCTCCTGGTTCTTAGGGAATGAGTTTGCTCCCTTGAGGCCAAGGTGGCAGACCTGGAGAAGCAGAGACAGGAAGTCAGGTGCATGGAGAAGACTCTTAGGGACTGTCAGGGCGCATGAGGGTTGACAGGAAACAGGGTGCTGTGCTGTGGATAGGGGGGATGTGCCCTCAGAAGGGACCTCTTCTTCAGCTGGTGAACGGGTATCCTTTCGCACCAAGGAACCATCCCTTGGCAGGGAGGGAGGAGGCTCTTGGTAGTTGGTGATTCAATCCTTAGGCAGGTAGATAGCTGGGTGGCAAACCCACGTACTGACCGTATGGTGACTTGCCTGCCTGTTGCAAAGGTAGCATATTCTAGACAGGCTGGTAGATAGTGCTGGGAAGGAGCCAGTGGTCATGGTACATGTTGGCACCAACAATGTGGGGAAATGCAGTTGTGAGGTCCTGGAGGAAAAATGTAGGCTGCTAGGCAGGAAACTCAAGGCCAGGACCTCCAAGGTAGCCTTCTCAGAAGTGCTACCTGTTCCACATGCAGGGTCGGAGGAACAGGTACAGATCAGGAGTCTCAATGCATGGATGAGATGATGGTGTAGGGGGAAGGGTTCAAGTTTGTTAGGCACTGGGATGCTTTTTGGAACAAGAGGGAGCTGTACAAAAGAGATAGTTTCCACTTTTTCCTGAGAAAGAACCACGCTGCTGGTGCTTAAAATCAAAAAGGTGGCAGAGCAGTTTTTAAACTGAATAATGGGGGAAAGCCAACAGGAGGTGAAAAGTCTCTGGTTCGGGATGGCTCATCTCAAAGAGATGAAGGGGTAGCAGTTACTTCTCTACAAGGAAATGGATTAGAATTATCCACTGAGACTGTGGCTAACAATATGGACTGCCTGGCAAGGTCTCGAGGCAGCAAGAGGAAGATTGTGAGCTTAACATGCATGGGGAACTATAGGTGTTTATACACAAATGCTAGAAGTGTCCAAGGTAAAATCTGGGAATTGGAATACTTGGTGTTGGGAGGGGGAATAGACATTGTGGGTATTTCAGAAACTTGGTGGGATGAGGAAAATCAGTGGGATACAGTGATTCCTGGTTATAAATTATATCGGAAGGATGGGGGGAAGGGTTGGAGATGGGGTGGCTCTGTATGTCAAAGAGGATATACAGTCCAGTAAGACTTAGAGGGTAAGAGAATTGGATTTGCTTCTGGAAATGCTATGGGTTGAAATAGTGGTCTCAAAAGGAAGCTTCACACTGGGAGTTTGTTATCACCCACCAGATCAAAAGATAGAGGAGGATTATAAAATGATGAATGAATTAAGATAGCAGCTAGATGAAATAACTGTGTCGTAATAGGTGATTTAACTACCCACACATTGATTGGGTCAATATGTGTTCAAGTCGGGAAAAAGAGACTGAGTTTCTAGACACTCTCAATGACTGTGCTATGGAACAGATGGTCGCAGAACCTACCAGGGGAGAGGCGATCCTGGATTTGGTCCTAAGTAATGCCCAAGACCTGGTGAGAGATGTAAAAGTGACTGCAACACTTGGGAACAGTGACCATAATATGTTGTCAAAGGCTTTCATGGCTGGAATTCATTAGCTGTTGTAGTTTTTCCTGGTTGCCTGTCCGTGGTCATGGCATTGTAGGATCTGATGTTTCACCAGTAGCTGTGACTGGCATCCTCAGAGGTATAACAAAGAAATATGGAGTACTCTGTGTCAAGGTGAGGAGAAAAATGGTAGGCAGGTAATTTATAGCTACTCAGGAAGGTGGGGTAGGGCTAAGTCATTATCATGTAGGAATTCCCCATGCTGGGTTTCCTGAGGAGGTTTTTTTGCATATGGATTGTTTCCTGAAGAGGTTTCCTGAGGAGGTTCTTTTGAATGTGGATTGGCTGTTGAAATTCTAATCTTATCTGTAGTGCTATTGTCAGATGTAGAGTCTTTTGTGTTTTTCAGGACAGGAAACCATGCCCTATTTATTTTTTAACTCTCTTCTTTCTTGTTGAAATTCTGTTATTGAGTTAAAATCTGTTATTAAGTTTAACATTTGTATAAATATGGAGTTGCCCAAAAAGACTGACACAACTACTTTAAAAGGGGTAACTTCTCTGATATGAGGGGACATGTGAGGAGTTAACTGAAAGGAAAAGTAGAAAGGGTCAAACCCATTGGGAAAGCTTGTGGACTATTTAAAATTACAATCCTAGAAGCTCAGAAAAATATATATACCGCAGGTTAGAAAAGGCACAAATAGATATAGAAAAAAAGCCTGCATGGTTAACAAGAGCCAGTTTGGTGTAGTGGTTAAGTGCACAGACTCTAATTTGGGAGAACTGGGTTTGATTCCCCACTCCTCCACTTGCAGCTGGTGGATGACCTTGGGCAAGCCATAGTTCTGTCAGAGCTTTTCTCTCAAGGACAGTTCTGGAAAGAGCTCTCTCAGCCCCACCTTTGTCACAAGATGTCTGTTGTGGGGAAGGGAAGGGAAAGGAGTTTGTAAGCCACTCTGAGACTCTGAGTGAAAGGCAAGGTATAAATCCAATCTCCTCCTCCTCCTCCTCCTCCTCCTCCTCCTCCTCCTTCTCCTTCTTCTCCTTCTTCTTAACAAACAAAGTAATGGAAGCTGTAAAAGGTAAGAAGGATTCCTTTAAGCAGTGGAAAGCTAGTCTCAGTGAGGTTGATAAAAGGGAACACAGGCTGTGGCAAATAAAATGCAAGTCTATGATCAGCAGTGTTCCCTCTAAGTTGAGTTAGTGTGAGCTAGCTCACAGCTTTTTAGCCTCCAACTCACACATTTTTGTCTTAGCTCAGGAAGGATGGCTCCAGAGCACACTAATTTATGCAGTAGCCAAATCACTTGCTCACAGCTTTAATGCCTGCAGCACACACAGTAGAATTTGTGTTCAAAAGACTCCACAGCTTAGAGGGAACATTGATCATCAGGCAGGCAAAAAGGGAATATGAGGAGCATATAGCAAAAAACATAAAGGCCAACAATAAAACTTCTTCAAATACATTAGAAGCAGGGAACCAGCCAGGGAGGCAGTGGGGCCCTTGGATGACCAAAGTGGTAAAAGGAGTACTGAAGGATGATAGGGAAATGGCTGAGGAGCTGCCATTTTTTGCCTCTCTCTTCACTGTGGAAGATGAGAAGTGCTTGCCCACTCCAGAACCACTGATTTTGGGAGGGTTGTTGAAAGACCTGAGTCAGATTGAGGTGACAAGACAGGAGGTCCTACAACCAGGGGTCTTTTTGTAGAAAAACAGCTGCAGGAGCTCATTAGCATATGGTATGCTAATGAGCTATTAGGCTATTAGCATATGCCATGCCCCCTGACATCACCGGAAGTGATGTCCGAAGGGGAAGCAAAAGGGGGGGGCGGCATCTTCAAAAGCCTCCCCTTCCCTTCCCCAGCTGGTCTGGGTGGGGGAGCTAAGAGAGAAGGGGTTTAAAGTTTAAACTCCTTCTCATGAGAGTTGGGCCACAGAAGGAGGAAAGAGGGAAGGAAAGAGAGAGAGTAGAGAGAAGGAAGGAAGGAAGGGAAGAGGAAAAGAAAGAGAAGGAAAGGGGAGGGAAAGAAAGAGAGAGAAGAAGGAGGGAAACAGGGAAAGGAGGAAAAAAGAGAAGAGAAGAAGGTGGGAAAGAAAGAAAGAGAGAAGAGAAGAAGGAGGGAAAGAGGAAAAAGAGAGAAGGAATGGAGGGAATGAAAGAAATTCCGTGGCAATTCGGCCCCATTATATCCTATGGGCCATTGAAGTCAATGGTGAAAACATAGGGTATATTTTGGGGGCTGGAGGGAGGGGTTTGAGGAGAGGCTCCAAACTCACAGGGTAGCTGATGGAACCTCTCCTCAAGATACCCACCAAGTTTCAAGAATGTTGGACCAGGGGGTCCAATTCTATGGGCCCCCAAACAGGTTGCCCCTATTCCCTCCATTGGTCTCTATGGTGGGAAATAAAATTACATTTTCCCACCATAGAGAACAATGGAGGGAATAGGGGCAACCTGTTTGGGGCCCATTGAATTGGACCCCTGGTCCAATGTTCTTGAAACTTGGTGGGTATCTTGGGGAGAGGCTCCATCAGCTACCCTGTGAGTTTGGAGCCTCTCCTCAAACCCTGTCCCCTCCAACCCCCAGAATATACCTTATGTTTTCACCATTGACTTCAATGGCCCATAGGATATAATGGAGCTGAAATTGACATTCGGCTGCCTGAAAGATTCCCCGGGACGCCGGCTGGGGGTGGGGCTTGGCTCCTGAGCTCCCGGAGCTGTGCTCCGGTGCGCTCCCCCCCCAAAAGACCCCTGCCTACAACTGATAGACAACTTAAAAACGATAAATCACCAGGCCCAGATGGCATACACTCGAGAATTCTAAAAGAACTCAAATGTGAACTTGTGGATCTCCTGACAAAAATATGTAATCTTTCATTAAAATCTGCCTCCATTCCTGAGGACTGGAAGGTAGCTAATGTCACTCCCATCTTTAAAAAGGGTTACAGAGGAGATCTGGGAAATTACAGGCCAGTCAGTCTGACGTTGATACTGGGTAAATTGGTGGAAACTGTTATTAAGGGAAGAATTAGTAGGCACATTGATGAACAAAAACTATTGAGGCAGACTCAGCATGGGTTCTGTAAGGGAAGATCTTGTCTCACTAACTTGTTAGTGTTTTTTGAGGGAGTGAACAAACATGTGGACAAGAAGGACCCAATAGATGTTGTTTACCTTAACCTCAAAAAGCTTTTGATAAAGTTCCTCATCAAAGGCTCCTAAGTAAGCTCAATAGTCACGGGATGAAAGGATAAGTCCTCTTGTGGATCAAAAACTGGCTAATTAATAGGAAACAGAGTCAGTATAAATGGGAAATTTTCTCAGTGGAAGGTGATAAGCAGTGGGGTACCACAGGGATTCGTACTCGGTCCGATGTTTTTTAACTTGTTTATTAATGATTTGGAGTTGGGAGTAAACAGTGAACTGGCTAAATTCACAGATGACTTGAAGTTGTTCAGTGTGGTGAGAACCAGGGAGGATTATGAGGCACTCCAAAGGGATCTGTCGAGGATGGGCGAGGGGGTGTCAATGTGGCAAATGGGGTTCAATGTGGCCAAGTACAAAGTGATGCACATTGGAGTCAAAAATCCTAAATATAAATACACATTGATGGGGTCCAAACTGGCAGAGACTGACCAAGAGAGAGATCTTGGAGTCATAGTAGACAATTCAATGAAAATGTCTAGACAGTGTGCAACTGCAATAAAAAAGGCCAATGCTATGCTGGGGATTATTAGAAAGGGAATTGAAAACAAATCAGCCAGTATCATAATGCCCCTATATAAATCAATGGTGTGACTTCATCTGGAGTACTGTGTACAGTTCTGGTCACCACACCTCAAAAAGGATATTATAGCATTGGAAAAAGAGCAGAAAAGGGCAACTAGAATGATAAAAAGGGTTGGAACACTTTCCCTATGAAGAAAGGTTAAAACGCTTGGGGCTCTTTAGCTTGGAGAAATGATGGCTGAGGGGTGACATGATAGAGGTTTGTAAGATTATGAATGGGATAGAGCAGGTAGAGAAAGAGGTACTTTTCTCCCTTTTTCACAATACAAGAACTCATGGGCACTCCATGAAATTGCTGCGCAGTTGGGTTAGAACAGATAAACCGAAGTACTTCTTCATCCAAAGAGTGATTAACACATGGAATTCACTGCCACAGGAGGTGGTGGTCGCTACAAGCATGGACAGCTTCAAGAGGGAATCAGATAAGCATATGGAGCACTGGCTATTAGCCACAAGGTATAGATAGGAACTCTCAGTCTGGGGCAAATGATACACTGTATTCTTGGTGCTTGGGGGGGGGGCAACAGTGGGAGGGCTTCTAGTGTCCTGGCCCCACTGGTGGACCTTCTGATGGCACCTGGTATTTTTGGCCATTGTGTGACAGAGTGTTGGACTAGATGGGCCACTAGCCTGATCCAACATTGGCTTCTCTTATGTTCTTATGTTTTAATGTAAATAAAACAAAACACCATGCAAATAAAACAAAAAAGAACAAGGAGAAAGGTTCTAGAAATGATTAATGTAGAGAACCTCTGAAAAATATAGCCACTCACCTGATGTCTTAAGTGGTATAGTCTATTCTGTCTCCTCAGCATGTTCTTCTTCATTATGATCTGAGGATTTCATCATGTGTAGCTTCTCGTCACAGAACTGCCATGAGTTCAGAAGCTAAGTGGGCTAGGACTACATCCTTATTCCTGTCATTTGTTATTTTTTAGTTATTTTTTTCTTTGTTGTTATTCCTTAGAACAAAGTTTGAGTCCAGTGGCACCTTTAAGACCAGCAAAGTTTAATTCTGGGCACTGTTCCCTCTCAGATGAGTTAGTGTGAACTAGCGCATAGTTTTTTAGCCTCCAGCTCACACGTTTTTGTCTTAGCTCAGGAAGGATGGCTCCAGAGCAAACTAATACAAGCAGTAGCCAAATTGCTCGCTCACAAAGTATAATTTTTGCTCACAAGACTCCACAGCTTGGAGGGAGCACTGTTTCTGGGTTTAAGGTTTCATGTGCATGCATGCAAATGCTTATACCCAGAAATAAACTTTGTTGGTCTTAGAGGTGCCACTGGTCTCAAACTTTGTTCTGTTGCTTCAGACCAACATAGCTACCCACCTGAATCTTGTTATTCCTTAGTCATTGTTATCTTTGAGTCATATTTGAATGTGAATGTCATGGCTCCAGTCATAATTTTTGAAGCATATTTATTCCTTGCTACCAGGGCTTTTTTTGTAGAAAAAGCCCAGCAGGAACTCATTAGCATAATCAGCCACACCCAACAACAGAAACTCATTAGCATATTAGGCCACACTCCTGACAGTGCAGCTCCCTCCCAGGATTGGTACATGGGGAACCTGAAGGAAGGAAGGCAGTTTAAACTGCCTTCCCTCCCTGAATTGCAAGGTGCCTGGGGAACCCAGAGGGGGGGAGGCTGTAGGCATGGCCAACTCAGAAGCCAGCCGGAACGCCATTCCTGTGCGTTCCTGCCCCAAAATAGCCCTTTGTTACTGCATGTATATCTGCAAGTAATGTGATAATCATACTCAATATATTCACAGTGTTTGCTGCAGCATTGCATTTTCTTGTTCTGCATGCTACAGTGTGGCTATTTTCTTGATAGTGATTCCTCTGGAAAGTGGTGCAGCAGGCCAAGAAAAAAGTTTCTTTCTGCCTCTTCCTTTCTTCCTACCATCTTCAGGGCTATAAAATCTGCTCTTATATTGGTATGAAGCCAGTATAAATGAGACAAACACTTCCTATATCATATTACTGAGTAGAAATAGCTCATCTAGTACAATCTGCATCCTGAGTTCCTTCTGACTGGGATGTAAGGACTTGAAGATCTCCATTCTGACTCACATCTGACTAAGGGAGCTTTGACTCTGAAGTTTATACCCCATAAATCTTGTTGGTCTCTAAAATGCTACTGAACTTGAATTCTACTGCAGACCAGCACAGCTGCCTTCTGAAACTGTAGAGCTTTATTTACATTAAAAACTACCAATGAAATTAGTCTGAAAAAAAGATTCTCATAGTCTAAAAAGGCAAAATTAAGAAACATGTAAATAAAACTGCAGTATATTCAATTTGTGTCCAAAACTCTTTCTTACATAAATGAAACTCCTCATTCAACTACTCACAGTAATAAAGTTAAAAACTATCCTAAAAACCTGGCTCCAGACTTGAACTCATTGATTTATTTGTATTATTATATGTTGCCATAGCTTGGGGGGGGACTTTGCAACAGCCAAAGTGGCCTTGTGTTCAATATAAGCTAGAACCAATATGTGCTAAGACACATGCCAGATAAAATGAGGCTATTTCTTCCGGAAGAATTTGACCCGCATTTGCGTAATCTCACCTCTCTTTGAAGCTGTGGGCGCAGTCCGTCAGTGTGTGATCAGATGCAACTGTGGGTGAGTCGGGGTTTTTTGTGTGTGCTGTTTTTTCCCCATGCTCTTAAATGGGGAATTGATGAATCACACCTCCACACTGAGGGCTCCCTATGGACTTTGTGACGATGTGCATACTGTGAAGAGGGCGGGAGGACAGCGGCATGGAGTCGGGATGGCCTGATCAGACTGTCCTGATGGCATGAGAGTGTGCTGGAGCAATAAGACATGGGAAAGGCCATCCGTGGCCCATTGCAACCTGTTTGCTTCCAGATTTCCCCTGGTGTCTTTTAACTCCACTTCTGCAGCGGAGCAGAACAGGTTGCCGATGGCTGCGGGGCACTTCCCAGATGTTGTTGTCTGATCGTGCCCTTGAAATCCACCCGGCATTCGCACCTCTGTTGGGTCTAATTGTGCATATGACTGCAGCCTTAGTGCGTCTCCAAGAGATATATTTGCCCTCCCTTGAAGAAGTGGCAAAATCCATAATTCTCTTACGTTATAATAAAAAACATATTCCAAAAGACAATACTTTTCACATTACTGATATTTATACAGGAAACACTCTGTTGTTGAGCCAACATAATTTTTTAAAAACAAAAACTAAGTTTGGAGTTAGTTTATTGTATTCTCATTGCCACTTGTGGAATCTTGCACAGAAAATTTGCAAGATTTGACTTCAGGTGGCATGGGGTGGTGTGCTGATTAGCATTAAACTAGGATCTGGGAGACCCAGGTTCAGATCCCCACTGTGCCATGGAACTTGCTGGGTGCCTTGAGCCAGTTACCCAAACTCAACTTAATCTACTCCATAGGTTTGTTGTGAGGAGAAAATGGGCTAGGGGATAGCAACGTAAACTGTTTGGGGACCCCATTGCTGAGAAAGGGGTTTCGAACAAACAAGAAATACTTGTCCCAAACAAATCAGTGTAGGAAATACTGTCACAGGAAAGTTTTTAAAAATAACTTCAGAAAGAACTTACCTGCTTCTTTTCTTTAGTAATCCATTTGATAATAAAACTGTTGGCTTTAAGCATAATGGTTGCATGATGGGAAGCAGTTCTTGGGAACATCAGCATAGGGTTGAAGACTAGGGCTGCAGCCATTTTGAGATGATTTCCAACAAGATTTAAGAACATAAGAGAAACCAATGTTGAATCAGGCCAATGGCCCATCTAGTCCAACACTCTGTCACACAGAGGCCAAAATATACCAGGTGTCATCAGGAGGTCCAGCAGTGGGGCCAGGACACTAGAAGCCCTCCCACTGCTGCCCCCTCCAGCACCAAGAATAGAGTGCATCACCTGCCCCAGACTGAGAGTTCCCATCTATACCCTGTGGCTAATAGCCACTGATGGACTTCTGCTCCATATGTTTATCTAATTTCCTCTTGAAACTGTCCATGCTTGTAGTGACCACCACCTCCTGTGGCTGTTAATTCCATGTGTTAATCACTCTTTGGGTGAAGAAATATTTCCTTTTATCTGTTCATAGGGAAGCTGTTCCAACCCTTTGCACAGCTTAAATTGTTTATTTTATAACCCAGACCCCAACATCATTTTATAAAGTTTGTATTAGTAAATATGTTCATTATGATTAATCAGATAAAGAAAACCCATGGAATACAGTAATTAAAGGGTTAGTTAGTAAGTTTTATTGGGTGTTCAGGACCAGCGCAAGAGAGTTTGTCATCTCAGGCAGGTATGCTACCCTCTGCTTTTCACCAAGAGAGCAAGCTGAGCCTCTGCACTTGTGATGGACTATGCTTTAAAAGCTCATAAGTGCTGTATAAACACGTGATGGACTGTGAAAGGTAAATGCCTGAAACAGCCAGAGAGCCTTTGAGTGACAGGTTGCTCAAAATGGATTTCATTGGAAAGTGTCAGTTGAGAAGAAAGAGTTGGGAACTGACTGCTGAAGAGAATTGAGTTTAACACTGACTGAAGACTGGGAAGGTGGCAAGGAGGTGTGGGAGGATTGCTGAAGGCCCTCAATCGAGCCACGAAAAGGGACAGAGCTTCTCATTTAGAGAAGTAATTCCCTGCCCAGTTGAAAAGGGAGATGGCTCAAAGAGAAGAGTGATCCCTGGTGAGAGAAGAGTGATCCCTGGTGTGCTTAGAGAAGGATTTGGGGTACTTGGTAGTGTATCCCTGCCTTCTGAAACTTGAAGAGTCATTTAAACTCAAGAACTTATACTGGAGTGTTTAGCAGGCACTGAAACAAAAGCCTCTTATCTCAAAGATTCTAAACTTTGTGAAAAGCTTAAAACTCTTACTTGCTGGAAACATATTAACTGAAGTTTGTGAAATTACTAAGTTACGTCAGAGTTATTATTGATTCACCTCAGCCATTTTACCCTTAATTTCATCTGACCTTTTCTCCTCTATATTGATATATATATATATATATATATATATATATATATATATATATATATATATTGAACTTTCAAAAGCCTTTTATTTGCCATTTTCAGAAGTATAAGTTAAGGAGGTGATCTTGTCTCTTCCCTCATGTTCCTGGGCTGAGCCAGCATCACAATATAATAACGTGACAGGGTGGGATAGCCATAAACCTTCAAATAAGAAGAAATAGATAAAAGGAGCTGCTCAGCCAGAAAGGAAGGAAAACAGAGGGAAAAGCCTTTGTGTGAACTAGGGAAGAGGATGAGATCACCATAACAGTGCTAACAGGATCATAGGTGCTTGGTTTGAACTTGGCCAATGGGGGTTCAGGTCAGGGAGGTGACCAATAGTTCAAGCTCTGCCTGTCACCAGGTCGTGCACTGCAAGTTGCTAAAAGTGAGCCAAGTCCCAATGATATGTTGGTGGTGTCCCCTTTGATGCTAAACAGCCACTAGGGTAGCTTGGAAGAGCCAGCCTTCCAGGTGTTTACCAAACTAGTAGACTACTGCTTTCTACTGTTCCCTCTAAGCTGAGATAGTGTGAGCTAGCTCACAGGTTTTTAGCCTCCAGCTCACAGATTTCTGTCTTAGCTCAGGAAGGATGGCTCCAGAGCAAACTAATTTATGAAGTAGCCAAATTGCTTGCTCACAACTTTAATGCCGGTAGCTCACAAAGTAGAAGTTTTGCTTACAAGACTCCACAGCTTAAAGGGAACATTGCTGCTTTCTGATGAACTGGTTAACAAAAAGTACATCTATACACACTTTCATCAATAGGAAGTGCTATGTTATTTTTAGAGATATGCTAGTAATAACTATGTGAGTGTATCAGATGGTGCTGTGTTAATGCTATGCCTTATGAATTACAATTGCCATATCAACTAGAAGCAATGGGCCTTACAAATAAATAGAATTGATTTTAGCAATAAATTAAACCATTGGCCAAAACCCAATTGAAATCAATAGGCATTAGAACACTTACCTCTGTTGGCTTGTGACCCATATCTTTCCCAGCATCAGACCAAAAGAAAGGAAAGACTGAAGATTATTGAGAAACTTAAAATGTAAACTATGCAATAACATTTGGGAGATATTCCATTATTGTGTCTAGAAAAAAGAAATGAACAAGTTTGGAAAACAAGCATTACCAAGCCATTGTCTTGTCCATTACATAATTAAAAACTGGCCCACCTCAAATTGACCAGTAGTTATAAGCATGGCCAGAGATCATCATCTGTGCCTTTATTCTGTTATCACCCTCCTTGAAGGCACCACTGAAGTCTATGACTGCCAAATAACATTCTCAATGACTAATAGGCAATCCCAGGCATTTCTTGGAAGAGTGACGATTTTGCAAAACCTATTTGCTTGCTCCTTGTTTTTGAACCAAATTAGCTGTTTTTAACTCATCAGTTGAAAAATTACTCCTAAGCATCTATAGTTTGGTTGCTGGATGCCTCAGTCTTGGTTCACTGCCACCATTGAATGCTATCTGGCACACTGACAAACTATTTTCAGTAAGTTATACTGCATGGGATGTTAATGCTGGTCTGTTTATTCTTATTTATATAGGAGATAACAATTTGTTGAAACAATTGGTTCCAGGAATAAGCTTTCACGATCTCCTTGGAAGAACTCACCCCTTTTAGAAAGGCTTTTAGAAAAGGGGCTGTTTTTATGTTTTATCAGTACACAAAGGCCCTAATCCATGGATGCACATGCACACATACACACAAGATTCCATACACAACTTACTTTTGCTGGTCCAGCATGCAAATCTTTTTCTGTTATGGCAGTGCGCCGTAGTACATAGAATATTATTCCAGGACTAGGAGACCTTGTTTCAAATCTTTGTTTATTAAGTTCCTTTGGGTCAATCATTCTCTTTCACTACAACTTACTTTAAGTTGTTTCAAAAGAGGTAACCCAATGGATACTGACCTGAACTCCTTGGATGACAAGCAGGATATTTATTCTATTTTATTACATTTATATCCCATCTTCCCCACACTGTAGGCTTTGGGGAGGTTCCAGACATATAGATCTGCACTTAACGCTGATTTACAACAGCGTTGTAAATACACACACACACATATGGGGGGGGGGCAGAATGAAGTGGATGCTCACTGCCTTATCTAAAGGCCCGGTGGAAGAGCTCCATCTTACAGGCCCTGCGGAACAGGTCCTGCAAGGCCCTGATCTTATAAGGTAGCTCATTCCACCAGACAGGGGCCAGGGCAGAGAAGGTCCTGGCCCTAGTTGAGGCAAGTTGGACATCCCTAGGGTCAGGGACTGCCAAGAGATGATGGTTTGTAGAATGCAATGTTCTATGGAGCTCATATGGGGAGAGGCATTCTTGAAGATATGCAAGCCCCTGGTCATATGAGGCTTCAAAGGTAAGCACCTACATCTTGAAACAGATCTGGTATTCGATAGACAGTCAGTGCAGATCACACAGCAACTGGCAGATGTGCACCCACGCAGGCAATGACATCACTATGTGTGCCACTGCATTCTGCATTAGCTGCAACTTCCAAAACAAAGTCAAGGGCAGCCCCATGTAGAAAGAATTCCAATAATCCAGTCTGGAAGTGACCATTGCATGGGTCACCACAGCTAGGTCAAGGGGAGTGAGGCATGGGGCCAACAGCCAGATCTGCCTCAGGTGAAAAAAGTCTGAGCTGGCAGTGGTAATGATGAGATTCCTTTCATTGTAATTACAGTTTTTAATATCTGTTCATTTTGTTTTATGCTTTTAACACTGAACGCTGGAATTTGCTCGATACTGAGACTATTGGGCATATCTAGCTCAGTATTGTCTACTCTGACCAGTAGCAGCTTACTATGCCTGACAGTGGTAGGGATGAGGCTCAGCAGGCCTTAAGAATAACTAGTTTATTCACTCAAAAGCAACCATCAACAGACAGCAGGGACTCCCACCCACTTCAGCCACTCCCCCAAAGCTCCAGGGAGAGAAGCAGTCCAAACAATCCCAACTAAAAGGCACAGCTCCCTCAAGACACACATAACACGGCTCTCTGGGAGTCTCAGCAGAGGAAGATCTTTCCCAGCTTCTACATCTGACCAAGACTGATGCTATAGTGGTTGTCACTTGTTCCCTTTTATGTTCATCCCTTGCTCTTCAGACCACTAAACCCTTAATAGGGTTGCCAATCCCCAGGTGGGGGCAGGGATCCCTTGATTTTGGGGGCTCCTGCCTGCTGCCAACTAGCTGGCTGGCAGGGGAAGCCCCGCCTCCAACAGCGACCACATGCCCGCCCCACTCCCTCCTCTCTTGCGTGATTTAAAGGATGCCCCACAATGGCCAAGTCCTTCTTTTCCAGGCAGGGTGCCCTTTAAATCCTCAGGAGGGGAGGCAGAGGGGCTGCTGCTAGCCGTGTGCCTGAACTCCAAGTGGCAAATTTGCTGCTTGGAGTTCAGGTGTGAGTGGCATCTGGCCCTGCTCGCAAGAAACCATTTAAAGGGAAGCTTCCCTTTATGCACTTTCTTGTGAGCAGCACCTGCTTGCACCTGAATTCCAAGCAGTGAATTCAGCGCTTGGAGTTCAGGCATGGGTGGACTGCCAGCCCCACTTGCAAGAAACAATTTAAAGGGAAGCTTCCCTTTAAAATGTTTCTTGCAGGCAGGTGCCACTGGTGCCTTCCAAGGTACTGCATCCCCAACATGATGATATCACTTATGTGTCAGGGGCTGGGGCGCAGGCAGATGGGGTCCGAGTTCAGTCCAAGGTCAAAGCCAAGCAGGAGTAAAGCAGGAGCCGATAGTGAAAATCCAAAACACAAACCAGGAGCAGAGTCATTCAGGGCTGAGGTCAGAAAGCCGAGAATTCAGAGCAGGGGTGGAGTCCGGAAACCAGGACGAGGTGGGTGCAAGAGTGTTGCAAGATCGACTAGCTGCTTCCACAAAGAAGCCAGCCTAAAGCAGGGAGCTAAATACCCCTGTGCTGCTGTTTCCAATTAATGCTTGGTGTGAGTGGCCAAGTGTCTCTCAAAACTCAGGGCTAAATGATCACCTGCCCCACAAGTGAGCTTCACACCACCGAGATGCCAAGTCCTGGTGGAGTCGGTCCCTTAAGCGAACAACCCACGGAGATGAGTTGGGAGGGCTATCTGCTGGTAGTTGTTCCTCTTCAGCTGTTACTGATGCAGGCAGCGGCGGCCAACTTTCAGTTTCTGGCACTTCAGTGGGGACAGGTGTAGGTTCTGCTGAAGCCGTCAGCTCCCCCTCGCCGTCGCCCATGACATTATGCATGATGTCATCTCATTGGTGAGTCCCTGCCCCCTCCTGGCACACCCCACAAAATCCCCTGGCAAGGAGAGGTAAGGACTTGGCAACCCTAAAACTGTAAGACCTTTGCAACCTATGAAGGTTTATGCAATAGCCAGGGGTCATTTCGTAGAAAAAGAGCTGCAGGAACTCTTTAGCATATCTAATAAGCTATTAGCATAATAGCTCATTAGCATATGCCACACCCCCTGACATCACCAGAAGTGATGTCAGAAGGGGAAGCAAAAAGGGGGGGAGGTATCTTCAAAAGCCTCCCCTCCCCTTCCCCAGCTGTGGCATGACTCCAGAAAGAAGAGGTTTAAACTTTAAACCCCTTCTCTCTTTGCTTCCCCCCCAGCCCGCTTTGGCAGGCAGGCTGGGGAAGGGGAGGCATTTGAAGATGCTCCCCCTTTTTGCTTCCCCAGCCAGCCTGCCAAGGCAGACTGGGGAGGAAGCAAAAAGAGAAGGGGTTTAAACTTTAAACCCCTTCTCTCTGGAGTTGCGCTGCAGCGGTGGCGAAATCTTTCCATTGTATTCTATGGGACCATAGAATACAATGGAGAGATCACACCAGTGCTGCGGCACAACTCTAGACAGAAGGAGCTTGGGGGTGGGGGTGGGGAGCTGGGGGCAGGGCTTGCCACCACCACCATTTGTGCCTGCTTCTGGGCTGCCAGAGTGGTGCTCTGGCATGCTCCGGCCCCAAACGACCCCTGGCAATAACCAATTCAGTCTCTAATTCTGATAATTATCTGTTCACTATCCAATTTAGGCTTCTCAGTGCCTAAAATTAAATAGGGTTCTCAACTAACAAGTCAGGTCTGAAGATGTCCTGAAACAACTGATTTTTAGACAACAGAGATCAGTTTCCCTGGAGAAATTGGCTACTTCGGAGGCTGGTTCTATGGTGTTCTACCCCAATGAGGTCCCTCCCATACCCAAACCCCATCCTCCCCAGGCTCCACCCCTCAAATCTCCAGCATTTTCCCAACCTGGAGTTAGCAACTCTAACCAACCTCCAGCTTTGCTATACAGACTAGCAGCTTTTTGCTCACTTCTGCCTTAGGGACTCATGTATCCCAATTAATTATAAACAGAATAAATAATTGCTGACTTCAACATTTTTTGAAGAGGGAGCAGCCATTGCTTCTGTGTCCCAGTAGAGTTTCGTGCACTGGGATATATTTCTGCATCAAGTAGAATCTATCCTATTTAAGCCAGCATAATGGTTCCTCGAGTCCATTTTAAGTATTATAAAATACCAGTGGGCTTTTATCATGCTCAACAATGTCTTGTTCTCTCTCTCCCATTTTGTTTTTTTGTTTCTTTGTAGGCACAGCTTAGATGTTCTTCTAGATTTTTATTCCTGGACAGTCATAGTAGCAGAACTTGAAGTATCATCTGCATTTACTTAGGGGAGTGTGACCTTTTCTAGTAAGTGCAGATGTGGCATTGCCAAACACTTGCATGTGTTTGTAATCTCCTGGCTCAATAACTATAATGAGCACTTCATGGGGATGGCCTTCAGAAGTGTTCAGAAGCTCCAGCATGTGCAAAAAATGTCAGACCATCATTTAACTTGAAACAATGACAAAGATATGTGTTAGGACCATGGAATGAGACTCAACACTTGTCATGTCCAGTCATGTGGTAGCCATAGTTACAGTTCATCTTCCCTCTTCATAATCCCTAGCAGACCTTCAATATTTTCCTGCCCCCAAGTAGCAGCCAACAAAACAGATTGAGCAATGTGAGCAAGGAGAATATTGTGATGTTTGGCGTCAAGTAAACGTTTAAATACTTTGGCCACCAAATGAGAAGATACATAAGAACATAAGAGAAGCCAATGTCGAATCAGGCCAATGGCCCATCTAGTCCAACACTCTGTCACACAGTGGCCAAAATATACCAGGTGCCATCAGGAGGTCCAGCAGTGGGGCCAGGACACTAGAAGCCCTCCCACTGCTGCCCCCTCCAGCACCAAGAATAGACTGCATCACCTGTCCCAGACTGAGAGTTCCCATCTATACCCTGTGGCTAATAACCACTGATGGACTTCTGCTCCATATGTTTATCTCACTGGAGAAGACCCTGATGCTGGGAAAGACTGACCATCAAAGAAGAAGGGGATAGCAAAGGATGAGATGGTTAGACACTGTTATCGATGCAATGAACATGAAATTAAGCAAACTCCAGAGCACGACAGAAGACAGGAGGGCCACGTGATGTGGTCCATGGGGTCACGAAGAGTCGGACTAGACTGTGCGACTGAACAACAATAACAACAAAATACTATTTTACTCATTTTTAAACAGACACTTGTCATTTTCAGCTGCACATTTCTAATTTGTCCCTTAGGGAAGGTAGTATGATGATGACTGTACTGTGGTTACCAGTACCTGAGTGCCAGTAAAAGGAGATGGGGATTTAGCACTGGAGGGCATCAAGAGGTAGCAGCCAGGAGCACCAGGACTCTTCCTGAAATCCTGTATGTCTGCTGGGCAGAGTAGAGCCTATAATGTCATTGCCTTCTCTTGCATGTGACCAGATGCTACTGGTCACTCAGCTCTGAGGAAGCCACTCTGGTGCCTCTGTTGTTGCCTCCTAAAGACCTCCAGTAAGTGTGCCAAATCTCTTTCTCTCTTCAGTGGTGCTTAATAGTAGAAGTTGTAGGCTGCTGAATGAATGGCTCGTATGACCCACCCCTGCCCTTAGTTTCTGGCCACAGTTCAAGGTGCCGTCTTTAATATTTAAAATAAATTTAAATTGGTTTTAATTGAATTTTATTTTAACTGTATTTTAATTGTTTAAATATTTTTATGTTCACTACCTTGTGGACCCTGTTTGGGTGGAAAGGCAGCATAAAATGTTCTAAATAAAGTAAATAATTTTTGAATACTTTTAAATGTAGCATATCTTAGGTAAAGGTAAAGGTTCCCTTGCTCAAAAGCCAGTCGAATCCGACTCTAGGGTTGCGGTGCTCATCTCCGTTTCAAAGCCGAAGAGCCAGCGTTGTCCGAAGACGTTTCCATGGTCATGTGGCCGGCATGACTAAACACCAAGGTGCACGGAACGCTGTTACCTTCCCACCGAAGTGGTACCTATTTATCTACTTGCAATTTCTTGCTTTCGAACTGCTAGGTTGGCAGGAGCTGGAACTAGAGACAGGAGCTCACCCTGTCATGCGGCACCCGGGTCTCGAACTGCTGAACTACTGACCTTCCACAGCCTGCAGTTCAGCGTCTTAACCACTTGAGCCACCGCAGCTCCATGTAGCATATCTTAGGGAGTGCCTATTGCATTAGAGACCCTTCCATCCAGTAATGTCCTCATCAGCAGGACAGATACCACGTACTCTTCAGGTACCCATCTCTTCTTTATTGAAGGAACATGAATCATGACCCCAGCTCTGACTCCACATGTTTGAAACATCTTCTCTGCTGCTTTCATATGATTGCTTCAAAAATCAGGCCCAACTTACCTGATTTTGACAATGCTCCCGTACAACAGGATCTTTTGTGGGTGGTTTTTATAATACTTTTCAATCTTGTTCTAACTACTTTATATTTTTAATGGGGGCTATTTAAATCTTGCAAACTCCCCTGTGGTTACTGCTGTTGATTGTGGTGCCCCCAGGTGACCACTCGGCTCATATGGTCAGTAATCAGGACTTACTACCAAGACAGATTAACCCTGTTTAATTTGACTTATGATCATGGAACCCCTATGCAGAGGTTTGGAAGATAGTATGGTCTAGTTCCAAAGTGTTTGTTCTATCATCTCCCCTACCTGTAGATTTATTCCATTAACAGATATATCACTGGGCTCTGCGTGTACTGTCTATGTTACACCTTGTTAATAACATCAGTTATGTATTCTTAAAGAAACTGCTCTCAGGGAGTACTTCAATCTCACTCTACCCAGCAGAGACCTCCTGTGGTATCATAGGGCAAAATGAGGTATTTATAGAATGTCAGCTTCTAATAATTGTGCCCATGTTACTTTAAGATGGGAAGCGATCTCAAATCTTTCCAAGCCCAAAGTGTCTCATCTGCTTTCTAATTTACCACAAGATGCTTCTAATATTTTAAAACTGATATTGAACCACAGGGGTCTAAGAGGGTTGGAAAGCTCTTGCCTATGCATTTAGTACTAAACAATCAATTAGATTAATAAAGAATTTTAATTTAGATATATGGCCTGGTAAGTCCTGTGAGATATGAATTGCACAAAGAACATGGGTTAAAAAAAAGAATTGGGCAGTGGCACAAAAGCAGTATTTAACAGAGCCAGAAAAAGAAGTAGAGCACATATCTGGGTCTTGAAGAACTACTTAAAACCATGTATTTACGTAATTCATTTAAAGCATGCTAACCGTAATGGCATTAAAACCACATCTTTAAACAAAATAGTTTGCATTTACACAGCTACTTTATGTTGATTAGGGATTGATAAAATCTATAGGAGGTAATATGTTCATGTTCCAGAGCAACAGATGTTCTTGCAGTAGTCTATTTCAAATTCACCAGATTCATATGGGATCCTATTATTCACAATCATACCCCCATATCTTGGATATTGTTACACTTTCTTAGATGCAGTTGCATGGCATAAAAAGTTTTGCATTCTACAGCAGCTTAAGTCCACCAGTCTGAAAGTCACATTTGCATACGAGAAGGCCCAAAATCCCTCCATGGCCCACAAAATATCTGGTGATCCTTGGCCCAAAAAATAACTGGCTGTCCTCAACCAAAGCCAGGGCTCTTTTGGCCCTGGCTCCAACCTGGTGGAACTCTCTGCCAAATAACATCTGTGCCCTGAGGGACCTAGTCCAGTTCTACAGGGCCTGTAAGAAAGACCATTGCTGTCCTCAACCTATGGCTGAGGACAGCAATGGTCTTCATTTAGCCAGGCCTCCCTTTCTTTCACTCCCCATTGGAGTAATGATAAATCTGGTTTTAGACACCATCTGGGATGGTTACTGTATTTGTTTAACTGTTTTTAACTAATTTAAGTCTGTTTATGATTGTATTGTTTTAAATGTTGTATGCCACCCTGAGCCCCAAGTACGAAGGAGGGCAGTTTAGAAACTAAATTTATAAATAATAAATAAAATGTATTTAATATGATTTTGTAAACATTATTAAATACTAGGAATAAGGCTCTAGAAAGAGGCTCTGGGTGGGTGCCCTGGCCTTGGGCACTCAGTGTCAATTTGCTGTGATGACCTCAACAGGGTATAATGACACAGAGTCCACCGTTTTCTCCAGGGGAACTGATCTCTGCCATACCACAGCAGTTGTAATTCTGAGTGATCTCAAGCCCTCGCCTGAAGATTGGCAACAGTGGTTCCCCAGAAGGAAATGGCTGGTTTGGAGGGTGGAGTCTATGGCATTGTACCTATTTGAAGTCCCACTCCTCCTCAAACCCCAACCTCTCCAGACTCCCCCCTCAAATCTCCAGGAATTTTCTAGTCTAGAGGTGGCAACCTATCTCCTTCCCAGCCAGCCATCAATGTAATGTTATCTGCCTCTCTGAGTTCAGCTTTCTATCTCTTCCCCCCTCCCTGCAGCCACTACCTAGGAAAAGTACAGTCTTTCTCCACAGTGAGGACCAAAGCAGCACACATCATTCTCCTCTCCCCCTTTCGAGCTGCACAACAACCCTGTGAGGTAGGTTAGGCTGAAAGTCTGTGAGTGGTCTGAAATCACCCAATCAGCTTCCACAGGAAGAAACTGGGTCTGGCAGACCCTGCTCTGAAGCGCTAGCTGCTACGCCACAGTGGTTGTCATGGGGGGGGGCACCTTAGCAGGGTATAATGACACAGAGTCCACCATTTTCTCCAGGACAAGTGATCTGTGCCATCTGGAGAGCAGCTGCAATTCTGACTGACCTCCAGCCCTCGGCTGGAAATTGGCAGCAATGGTTCACCTGGAGAAAATAGCTGGCTTGGAGGGGGCAGTCTATGGCATTGTACCTTCCTGGGGTCCCACCCCTCCTCAAACCCTACCGTCTCCAGGCTCCAGCCCTCAAATCTCCAGGAATTTCCCAACCTGGAGTGGGCACCCCATCTCCTTCCCAGCCAAACATCAACATACCATTATCTGCCCCTCTGACTTCAGCTTTCCATCTCCCCCTACCTGCAGCCTCTACCTAGGAAAAGAGTAGTTGTAATTCTGACTGATCTCCAGCCCTCACCTGGAGATTGGCAGCAATGGTTCCCCAGGAGAAAATAACTGCTTTGGAGGGTGGGCTCTATGGCATTCTATTCAGCTGAGGCCTCTCCCCTCCCCAAACTCTGACTTCTGTAGACTCCACCACAAAATCTCCAGGAATTTCCCAAACTGGAGCTAACAACACTACTCAGGACTGGTCCCAATGAGTTCCCTTCAAAGGTCAAAGTAGGCCTGGAAAGGGGCTCCTGCCTTTGCCTTTTTACTGACAGAACCAAGCTTGGTTGCCTAGCAGCAGCCACTGAAGGGGAAAGTTAGCCCCACTGCAGGAGAAGAGAATGGTTTGCTGGCTGCTGGCTCACCTCAGTAGCCAGCTAGCCATGGAGGAGCCAAGAGGGGGAAGTGTCTTTGTCAGGAAAGACAGCTGTTTGGGCAGTTTATTCTGTCAGGGAAGAGTGACCAGGCTGGCAGTGGGCAGGAGAGATGAGCAGATCCAGCACCCAGCCCATGGGACACAAATACTCTTGAGTGGCGGCTGATGGGTGAATGGCTAATGGAGCGCACAGCCAATGGGAGAGCCGGAAAGTGCGAATACATTGGGTGTATGTGTATATATATCTATATATATCTATATATACATGTATATATATACACATAGGATTATTTTATATGTGATTCACAATCATGTGACCTTTCTGAGATAAAATAAAAAAGTAGTCTAAAACAAAAAGATAGAAGCCTTCATGACAAAAATGGGCTTTTGTTACTATGACTTTGTTTGGTATTCCAGTAATTTCTGAACTATGCCTTTCCATCTCCTTGCCTTGTCCCTTTCCCATGCCTTTATCAAAGATGTAATTTTATTTCTTATACTAGTGAATGCAAGTCAAATGAGCCATTCTTTATATAGGATTATAATCCTAACATTCTAATGCACATGATATGATCATGCCATCTCCTTGGATATGTCCCCCTCAATCTATAGCATTCTCAGAATATGAGCAGCAATTCACTTTGTTGACAATTCCATTGCAGATAGTTGTCATTTCAAGAGTACACTAGAAATATCCAGCAGTCAGGTTTCTGCTCTCATGTATTTACTGAGTAACTCCAGAAGTCAGTGACTCACTGACTTAACTATGGGGCACTGTCAACATAGCCAACACCATAGAGTGGGGAATAAAGGGAAACAACTGCATATCCAGATAATTTCCCATCCTGCAGCTGGAAGGATATTGTGACAGAGGCTGAGGTCAAACTGGCAGTATGAAGCGCGAGGGAGTCGTGGCAAAAAGACCTGGAACAATGTGTTCTGGGTATTCCTGGTCACACTACACTGACTGCTGCGGGAGCATACTGGGGAGGAAGCGCAATGGAGCATTCACACTGTTGGTCCACCCATGGTAGAGGCGCAGCTGTAAGTGGCTTTTTCTCACTCTGGTGACATGCGCCTATGCGCAAGGATGCATAGGTGCAGCAGCAATTATTAATGCGGCTTGTTCGTGCGGCTTTTAGCATACACACCCTGGGATCAACGGGCTCTCTAGGGTTTGCTACCACTTTCACCTGGTACTTTTTAAACTCAGGAGGGAAGCATTACAAGACTGGTTGAGTAATGCCTGACAGCTGTGCCTGTGTGAACCGGCCCCTTTAATTCGCTTGTGAAACATGCCTATATCGGGCCAAACTGCCAGTCTGAACTCGGCCAGAGAGTACTTTCAAACCCACATTCGCTTCTGGCTAAGATTGTCAACATTGGATGGGAAAATACCTGGAGATTTGGGGAGTGGAATCAGGAAAGGGAGGAGTTTAGGGAGGGGAGGGTCTTCAGCAGGGTAGAATGACATAGTCCACCCTCCATTTTCTTCAGTGAAACTAATCTCTCTTGGCTGGAGATCAGTTGTAATAGCAGAAGGTCAGCAATCCCCCTGCTTCCGGATGTAACTCAGAGAGAATTTATTCAATAGCCTTTTGAATAAGCATTTCAGTTCCTTTGCGGATAAACTAATTGGTACATTTTTTGGGTGTTAACTTTGCATGCATATAAAAGCTATTCTACCTTCTCTCTACCAACCATTTCTCTGTCCCGAATTGTCCTTCAAGACCTCCTATGATATTCTAAAAACAGAAGACATAATTTGTAGCTTAATGTCCATGTAGTTAACTAAATGTAAAGGAATATAGAATACAATCACAAAAATGGGTGACTTTTTAAGATTTAAAGACTAAGTACATTATCAGTCTTCTTTCAACATTATTCCTGAATAAATTGTTTGGGTTATTCCATTATTTATTGAAAATATAAATGCCAGCCACAGTTGTCATCAATTTCAATAGGATTTTATTGTACCAGTGACATCAGCAAAGGTATTTAAGCCAGAAAAGGTCAACATGCCTCTTCATAAATCATAACTGTACACCTCCTTTGTCTGTTTTTTATGCTACAGTAATTAGATTAGCACTATTAAGGAAGTTAGAGTATCACCAAAACTGTGTATTAAATAGTTTCATGAGAAAAATATTAAGCTAAAAGCAGCTTTGGTCACCTCACAGTTGCTCTCTACTTATCTCTTGGAACCACCTGACCATTAATTTTAATCTAAAATCATCACCAAAATTAAACCTATAAAGCTATTAATCAGAAGTAAACAGGTAAGTGATGGAACCAGGTACTTTGCTTAATCAGGAGTGTGAGTTAATTAAAAAAAATGGAATTGTGGTTCTAAACAAACTGGTTAGGTTTGCACTCAAATATTGTAATGGTCCTGAAATACAGAAAACTTGTTAGAATATCTGATGTTGGAATTAGCAGGGAAATGTATCTCAAAAATCTATATGGATGATTACATGAACGCCCCCCCCCCCAGGCTTCCTGATTCAGCCTCCCAGTGACTTAAATTGAAAATTGCTAAAATACACCTGACTGTGTTCTTTTCTTTCTTAGAGATGGGTGAGCATTCTTCTGAAATCAATTTAACTCAGCTTTCTCTGGGGCAATAGATGGAGCAGATAAAGATACCAAAAAAAGAGTCCTCCGTATATTTTTTTTTAAAAAAACTTTGTATTATTTTCACAAAATGGCAGTTTACAGTATGTAACCAAGTGTTGCCACAGAAAGAAAAGCACAGGATAGAATAACAAATCACAAGACACCCTTAGGAAAGAAGGTAGAAGAGAAATGTTAAATTAATGAGCCCATAAAACTGCTGCAAATGAAACGTGTAAATACATTGATCTTTTTTTTTTTAACCTAATGGTTTCCTTATGATTTTTACATCACAGAAAAACCTGTTCTATTTGCACCCGCACAGCTTCTTAGCAAACACTGTTCTTTCTTATCTGCTCGATGCCTTCTCCCTAGGCTATGGCAGATTTTTCATTTAGCTAAAAGCTCGGTAAGAGGTCTATGAGAATGATAATCCTACTACGGGCCACAGCTGGCTCTTTCATGGGGTGGATGATTAGTAGAACGTTTTCTATTCGACCTGGAGAAATTCTCTCAGTGGGAAGTTAACATCCGCTTACTGTCTTCACCACAACACACTCATCAGTTCCCCATCTGACACCCAGGAACAGAAGAAGCTGTTTGAATAATGGATAGGATATGAGAATATCTGGCTTTTAAAGGCCCCCCCCCCAAAAAAAAAACAAAAAAAACCACAGTATCTGGGGTGAGTTACAAGCCATTCACAGTCTCTCTCTCTCTCCCTCTCTCTTTCTCTCTCTCTCTTGGTTTTTTTAACTGCTTGCCCTTATGCGATCAAATTTATTTAGCTCTACACAGGCCCAATAACCTGCAAACTTTAAGCTGCCTATTTGGAACTTGCCCCATATTAAGAACCTTTCCTCCCCTTTTTATTTGGCTGCTGAAGGTTAATTAACTAAAGCGGCCACCTGAGCAGTCTGCGTGTGCTGCCAATCTGGCTCCCTCCCCCTACTTGAAAGCAACTTGCGGCTAGGAAGTAGTTAAACATATATATATATGCCAGCTACATATAAATCCAGGAGAGCATTATGCAGGATTTTATAGCTAGGGGATTTTGTATAAGCTTAAACGAAAATGTTTAAATCACCTAATTTAGCCTTAAATCTTTTTTTTTTTTAGTTCAGTTTTATTTGATCCCTACACTGTGGACTGTTCTATGACCTGATGCTTATATTGCATAATAAAGCTGTGGAGGGAAGTGCACTTGTCATTGGGCAAAGCTGCTTAAGGAAGTTTTCTCATCCCCTGTATTGAGATGCATCGCCCCCATGTCAGACTCCTTGACCCAGAAGCATTGACTACTGCAAGCGCCTCAATGGGAATGTGAAACCCACTATCACTTGAGCGCCGTGTAAAACCTAATGACTTTGGCATATGCACACCGAGTAATATCGAATCTTACTTTGTACACTTCACCTTCATTTTTTTATAATCCAAGCCTTTGTATGCAGTAATGAGGTATGTGCTATAAGGAAGATTCTTTAATAGGATTTAATGCACCTGTGAGCAAAGGCATTTTAGCTTTTTATCCCCAGAAGCACTGCAACTGAAAGCCTTTAATACTGATGTGATGGAATATAAATGCAGAAATATTATAATAACCCAAACTTTTTCCCCCAAAAAAAAAAAGTTTACAGTCTTTCTGTGACAGATGAGTTGAAAATGATGCCATGAGAAAAGCGCAAACAATGAAAATGCCACTGGAAATCTACCAGAATGCTTGTGAATGCTTGTGATTTGGGGCTGAAGTTTGCAGTCTGCCAAACTATATCATGCTTGGCTCTGCTAGGATATTAGATGTGTGGGCTTTGGTCTAAACAAATAAATGGCGAGGAAGCAGTGGGGGTATGCTGATAGGAAATGATCCGTTCAGTACTATGTATAGACTGTCTTTTGTAGAAAGCATAAAAGATGGGACAGCATTTAAAAAAGAAAAAGGAAAAAAAAAAAAGAATTGAGCCACATTCTTCTATAGCCGAGATGGGCAACAAGATTTGTTATTAAGCCGGCTGGCATATTGACTTCAGGACAACATGGTGCCACTGTTATTTGTTCAGAATCTGGCCAAGCAGCATCAGTCAGAGCAACTAAAGCATATGATTAAATCTAGATGTGTAGCATAATGGTTAGAGTGTCAGACTAGGAGATCTGGCTCACTGAGTGACCTTTGCCCCATCTCTTTCTCACACCCTGACTGATTTCACAGTAGGGTGACCATCTCTGGCCGAATCTGCATTTGGCTTTCCCACCAGTGTCCCCGCCTTTTGATTCCGTCTTCAAAAAAGCTGTCCACATGTGGTGTCATTTTCACACCTCAGCTATGCTAGCATCCTTTCGCACTGTCCACATGTTTATTGTTCTTTCGGGGTGGCTCCACTGTCATTGTACCTCTGCACCGCTTTAAAAGAATTTTCTCCAAACAGCATTCAGACAAGCATAGAGAAAGATGGTGTCACAGCGGCACGCAACTGATTTAAAATGCAAATGCAGATTCGGCCTTAGTGTAGTGGTTAAGACAGCCAGTTGGGTGTAGTGGTTAAGAGCACAGACTCTAATATGGGAGAACTGGGTTTGATTCCCCACGCCTCCACATGCAGCTAGCTGGGTGACCTTGGGTCAGTCACAAGTGCTCTCAGAGCTGTTCTCACAAGAGCAGTCCTTGAAAGAGCTCTCTCAGCCCCATGTACCTTACAGGGTGTCCTTTGTGGGGAGGGGAAGGGAAAAGAGATTGTAAACCACTCTGAGACTCCAAGTGAAAGGTGGGGTATAAATCCAATCTCCTCCGCCTTCTCTGGATAGGGAAATATCTGGAGATTTAGGGGGTGGAGCCTGGGGAGTATGGGGCTTCGGGATGGAAGTCCTCAGCAGGGTACAATGTCATAGAGTCCACCCTCCAAACCAGCCATTTTCTCCCGGGGAATTTGTTTATTTCATCTGGAGAGCAATTGTACTAGCAGGAGACCTCCATGTTCCACATGGAGGTTGGTAACCTTACTTCATGGTGGTGTTGTAAGACTTAAACAGAGGAGGAGGATGTTGTAAGTTGCTTTGGGTCCCCATTAGAGACCAAAGAGGTAAAGGTTTCCCTTGCTCGAAAGCTAGTTGAATCTGACTCTAGGGGGCGGTGCTCATCTCTGTTTTCAAGCTGAAGAGCCAGCACTGTCTGAAGGCTTCTCCATGGTCAGTGTTACCTTCCCACTGAAGCAGTACCTATTTATCTACTTGAAATTTCTTGCTTTCGAACTGCTAGGTTGGCAGGAGCTGGGAACAGAGATGGGAGCTCACTCCATGATGTGGCACTAGGGTTTCGAACTGCCAAGCTATAGACCTTCTGGTCTTAACCTCTGAGCCACTACAGCCCCTACTAGAGAGGAAAGTCAGGTATAAATAGCTAAATAAATAAACACATCTAAGATGGGTGTAAATCCTACTGCTGTGAGATTATAGAATTCAAGATAAATGTAGGGAGCGATGCCGATGTTTGGAAAAGAAAAATTTGGACAACAAGTGCTAAAAAAGCTGAAAGGAGAAACCCAAGGAAGGACAAAAAAGACGGGAGGAAAGACAAGGAAGTGGATATATGTGTATGTTTGCTAACGTTGTATATCCATGTTTGATAACTGAGCTTAAGACCTTTGGTCATAGAAGCTAATAAACATAAGTAAGTGTGCATGTGTGCATATGCAGCCACCTGCATATTAAAGAATGACTGGGCAGCGCTCTCCATGGCGGAGACGTTGCAGTAGTGTAGATGCTTGACCATGGGATGATATGGTAGCCCACAGCAGGGTGTGCTGTCTGGATTATATACCCCACAACAGTTTTAAACTGGTACAATTAGAGGCGGTGCCATATCATGCTAAGCCACTGGTGTGATCACACCCTATGTTTTTCAGGGGTGTGCATCAAGAAAAAAAATAATTATTACTTCAGATCAGTGATGGGGCGGGGGATTTTACCCTGACTGCTTATTTCCAAGGGTAGGACATTATCATCTGGGGATTTTAAAAAAGTGTGGTTTAAGAGTCTATTATTACTGATAGGGAATGTATATGAGGTCTGAGGAGATGTTTAAAAAGATAACGGCACCAAATTTGCACAGAACATACTCTTCCCATCTAATCTGAAGACCACCAAGGTTTAAGTGAATTGGACCAAGAGGGTTAATTTTATAGAGCCCTGAAGTAGATTCCACTTGGCACAGACTCAGTTCTTTTCACTGATGACTAAAATTGTGGCCAGGCAGCAGCTGAGAAGGAGACCTCCAGCCAGCCATGCCATTAAAAACAAAAGCCACAAACAAACAACCCCACAAAACCCAGTTTGCATTTTCCTGCTATTACAAAGGCTGGCTGACAATATACTTTTCTTACCTTTCCACTGAAAACTGTGCAGTTGCCATCCTTCCTTGTTGCACCCTTTGTTTCCTTTCACAAAGTAAAAGTGGCTTCCTTTTGAAACTTCATCATCCCTTTCTGTTGGTCTGCCATTTATGAGGATGCAGCAAAACAAATGACAGGAACACCTATTGGGAACAATGGGAGAAGCCTAGAGACCTCTTGTATGTAGTGGGAGCTAGGGATGCCAATTGACTTGCATAGGCTCCATTGAAGTACCTTACAGCACACAAAAGTTGCAGTGAAAATGTGGGACAGATTCTAAGAAATTTGCCCTGGGCCTGGGATGATAGTCTCCATACTAGAACGATGGTCCCTAGGAGTAAAGTGATGGTCCCTGGGCACAGATAAAATGCTTTGGGATTGGATTGAAAGCCCCCTAGAGTGGAACGACGGCCCCTGGGACTGGAATTCAGAAGCTAGCATTCTGGTTCCAGACTACTGATTCCAGCCCAGGAGCCACCATTCCACTATGGGGGCTGTCATTCCAGCCACAGAACACTTATGCTACCAAGAGACCACCATTCCACCCTGGGGCTGCCATCCCAGTCACAGAGCAGTCTATCTGGGCTTAGAAACTGTCATGCGGCTCTGGGGGCAGGCCCAGGGCAGGTCTCTCTAAATCCATTCCACATTTTTGTTGCAACATTTGTTTACTGTAATGTATTTCAGAGGAGCCCATGCAAGTCAATAGGCATACCCAGTGGGCCTTCAGGCATCTCCCGTTGTTCCCAATGGGCATTCTTGTCATTTGTTTTAGTCCATCCCTGGTGGAAGCTATGGGGGGCAGGGAGAAGATGTGGCAGACCCAGCAACAGAGACTGGGAGCCGAGCTGGGCCCAGCAATAGGGGGGAGAAGTGGTGGTGGGCCTAGCAATGGAGGCCAGGAGCTGCACCAGGCCTGAGAGAGTGGCAGCCAACGCTCCCTCTAAGCTTTGGAGTCTTGTGAGCAAAAATTCTACTTCGTGAGCTACTGGCCTTACAGTTGTGAGTGAGCGATTTGGCTGCTACATAGATTAGTTTGCTCTGGAACCATCCTTCCTGAGCTAAAGCAAGAATGTGTGAGCTGGAGGCTAAAAAACTGTGAGCTAGCTCACACTAACTCAGTTTAGAGGAAACACTGATGGCAGCAGTGGGGGGAAGGAAGCTAAGAAGGGAAGAGGGATCCCCCTGAAAGTATCCCTGGACCCCACTTGTCATGTCTATATGTTTCATCTGTCAAAGATCTAACTTTACTAGTTTGGTAGCTGGGAAATTAGGAGTTTTGATTTTGCCAATATAACTAAGAAAATCCTAAAGTGTTTCTCCGAACAATGCACTCTTTTAATTTCCTATGGACAGTACAGAGGCCAGATTTACCACCCATAGGAAATAATGGCCCATTATTTCCCAAGGACTGTAGATAGCCTGGTCTACCTATAGGAAATGATGAGGCCTTTATAGGTAAACCTGGTCATTCTGCGACTCATAGGAAATAATGGAGCCATGTTGCCTCTAAACTGAGCAGAACATCAGTGTAATGGGTACGTTTGTAAATTCTGAGCCAGATTATTTGCAAGCTCCGAGCCAGAAGTAGAGAAGTCCTAGATGATCCAGAGTATCTTTCCTACAAGGCTAGCAGTGCAATCCTAAATAGAGTTACACTTTAAGCCCACTTATGTTGGCAGACATCAAGGCCTCATTGATGTGATCCTTACATGAGCTCAGTAACCAGGAAGAAAAGGGATCCAGGCTGTAAGTGGCAGCCCTCATTGATTCCAAAATCTTGTTGACATTCATCATAATAACTGGACCATAAATGGACCAGGCAGTCTACTGGACTGTTCTAGTATGCATATGTATGTGTGCACAACATTGTAGGGGATAGGACTGTGGTTTTAATTTCTGTTTAAAATAGGCAGTTTTATTTCATTGTTTATTGTTGTATATATTGGTCTTATTGCATTGTTTTTAAGTGTTATAATGCATCTTCAGTCTATATTTTAGGTGGACTATATATGAAGTAAATAAATAAATGTGAAGAATCTCCACACCAGTGCTAGACATTACAAGACGGGAGTGCCATGGAAATTATCCACTTGTGGGGGAGATTCCTGTGTTAACTTGCTCAGGACTAACACATGCAGGTTATTTCAAGTGGCACCCACATGATGACTGTAACTTACAGATTGGCTCTTAGAGAAGCTACGATAGCCTTCTGTTTCCAGTGGCATACTAAAAGTGGGGCAGGGGTGTGCTCCACCTCGGGTGCAGCTTAAGGAAAGCCCTTGAAGCCAGCGTCATGCTGCCAAATGTCTTTCTTTTTATTTTAAAAATATAGTTCTGGCTACAGCCAGGAGGGGCAAAGGGGAGTCTGAGCATAGCAAAAAGTACTCTAGGATCAGGTAGATTTCCCTTTCTCCAAGACTGAAGCAAACTTGTTTAACAGATTGTACAACCAAGCCAGCATGCTTGATAGCTGCTATAATAATTGCCAGCCTGCAGGTCCTTTTCTCCAGTAGTCTAGCCATTCTGTCTTCCTTTCCTTGCACCCAGCTCAGCCAGATCTTGTAAAGCAGATATGAACACACTTGTATACAAATGCATGCTTCCATTTTCCCACATGTCTTAATGCAATGTTTTTCAAGAACTACCACATCTGTCAAGCAGTGACTGCAAACGGCAGTGTTTTTGTGAGAGAACATCTTAATAAGGCTGGAATACAGATCATTCTATTAAGAGAAACATGAACTATTCTTATTTATTTAATTTCTATCCAGCTCTATTTCCCACAAGCAGGACTCAAGGCAGTGTATACGTCAATACATAAAATAAAATACATAGAATAAACATACATCAATACGTAATAAAATCCATACAATACAATTAAGCTCCAGCACTATTCAGCAATTTGATCTACTGTTAGATGGCGTCACAGATAGCTGAACAGATTCAGTTGATTTACTGTTGTTTCTAGTGCTGTAGAAACATCACAAGGTCATTGTTCTTGGCATTGCAGCTAGGCTATTAATCTAGGGTGGGGACATCTGGGAAGCAGAAACCTTTTGTCTTTATGGAATGGGTGTGGTCACATTAAGCACCGGAGACCACCTCCTGCACTCAATAGGCTGGGTCTGCAGCTTATAAAGTCTAAACTGCTGCAGCTTGTTTCTACGCTTGGCTGAAACCATCACCTCTTTCATTCCCTTCTCATTGTTCCCTGAGGAGATCCTGCTCCTAATTCAGACCTCACCCTATCACAGCTCCTTTAGCCTGACGATGGATGAAAATGCTAGGCTCCATTCTTCCAAGTTTTGGCAGAGAGTGTGACAATTTTGTTCAGCTCTGCCAAAACTCTGGAATGGATAGCTGAATCATGAAGAATGGCTTTCACAGCCGTGATCCAGCAAGGGATGAGGGAATAAAATAATTCCTCTTGTTAGTAAGAAACTGTTGGATATAAGGAGGGTCTAGTGCAGCCCAGAGGCTATACTAGACCTCCCCGCACACCTCACATCCAAAAAGGCTGCATTTCAGAAAGGGCTGTGCTTGTATTACTTTCCCCTTAGTGAATCTCAGGGCTTCAGTCATGGATTACCCCATATTTCAGGACACAGGAAATTCCTCTATCCTCCGACCAGAATCTTTCAGAAGCTGAACACCTCTCTTGGATCTGAGCACTTCTGTCCTGAAATATGAGACCATGACAACACATATCCAGAAGCCTGGGAGCTTGCAGGCGGGGGATGAAAAAATACTTCATTTTGGGCATGAATTTGTAGCCCACTGGACAGAGTAAATCCTGAACTAGCTATGTGAAAGCTTAAGTCCCTGTCAGAAAGTGTGGTTTTGGCATAGATTCTAGCCTTGGTGGAAACCTGCACTGTAGCTACTGAACATAGCAATAAGCCCCAGATCTGGAGTAGTGTTGATTTCTTGCTATTTTGTTAGAGCTGAAGTACAGACTTCTTAAATGTAGGGTAAGAGTCACAGTTGCTAGCACATAATAGAATCCTGGAGTCAGATGACCGAACATATGATTAAAGCATGGGCCTATTGCTCAGTAAAGGAGAAAGCAGGTTTCTGTTAAAGTATATGAGAAACGTCTGGATTTTAGTGGAAGGGGAATAAGGAGATGAGAATCTACAGGATTAATATTACATCCGGAAAATAAAGAACAGCCTAGATAAATAGAGTAGTAAGTGACCATACCAGAAATAATAGCCATCACTGCACATTGATTACTGACATCAAAGGGAAATGTGGGAACTTTAATTTGGTTTGTGACAGAAATGAACCGTTCAAGGACCACAAAGAAGATAACTGGTAGCTGACACCAATTACTATGGCCCAATGGCCTCTGAGGATTTGTTAGAGATGCTGGAATTTGGCTCTGTTTGTTCTTAGCCACCAGTAGCCCTTTAGGACAGTGCCACACGAGATAATTTCCCCACATGTTAAATGGCCAGTTCCAAATAAAACATGGTGTTTTTTTTATCTGTAACTGATGGCCATTGGGTGATCATCTATGCAATCACCCATGGGGACTTCAAGTGCATGAGCCTGCCACAGAGCACACTAAAGCTCTTTGAAGTGCTTGCAAGGTGCTCTTCTCTGCCCTCTCACTGCTTTCTTGCCCATTTTGGCTGATAAGCAGGGAGGACTCCCTTCTCTCGGTTCCTGCCACTGGAGATATGTCAAACAAAACAGAGTGACAGAGTTCACAGTAAGACTGGAGTGAGAGATATGGGACTGCACAGATGACCACTAGATGAACATGCTGAGGGTGAAGGTTATGATGCCTAGTTCCCTCCTCAAGGGTGCAGAATCCATTAGGATGGTATGACTTGAAAGACTGCTGGATCCAGTGGTTCTGGACAGTGACTCTGTAGAGGCCCTGGTATCAGCCTAGAATGTGGTTTGTTGGGCACTGTTGACACAGCTGCTTCTTGGCATGCTCTCCCCTTTGAGGAGGGCATCAGCCTCATGGTTTACCAGGGAGCTGAGAGCTATGAAGAAGGCTAGAGTACTTTTGGCAGAAAACTCATCCCAAATAAGACAGAGCATGTGATAGTGCCTGTTTAAGGGCCTCTGAGGTGGCAGTGATAGCAACAAGGGCTGGTTCTGCACCTGGCATTCACTCCACATTTTCTCAACACTAAGGAAAAGGTGCAGCTCAAAACCACATTCAAATACCCCAGGCCAACACTGTACTGGCTGCAAAGTCACCCCTGAATGACCATAAATCTATGCAGAAGGTACCATAAAACCCAATGATCAAAGAAAGTGAAAGTGGCACGCAGTGTAGAGGGTACCATAAAATCTGATAATCAAAGAAATTGCATGCAATGCAGAAGGGGATTCCTGTTCCAACATGGGTTTGCTAAAACTACAGAGGGACAAGCCAGTGCAGAATTGCTCAAGGAAAGCTTTCTCTTTCACTACCTTTACGTTAGCTGAATCTCATCCAGTAAAACTATCTGAGATAGTTCCGGGCTTAATTTCCTCTGAGCCATACACTTCTAACTTTGATTTTGGAAAATAGCTGTGACATTTTTTGCTCTGATTCTTTGTTGATACATTCTATCTCATCCAGATTGATATGCCAGTAGATCCTGGGCTGGGGGTATTGATGGTGACTGCTTGTCAGAGTTCCATAGATAGACTGAGGCTGGCTTCCCTGACCGAGGCTGACAGAGTGCATGGGGTTCTGTGTCATATGGGATCCTTGCCCATCCTGGCTATTGAAATCCTGCTGTAAGAAGGTGCTAATGCCTTTGGGGAGGACTATTAATATATCCCTTTGAGAGAGGTATTTCCTTTGCAGCTGAAGGACTGTGTTAGGCCTCTTCTTAAGAAGTCATCTTTAGATAAGACAGATGTGGGCAATTATCGACCTGTGACCAATTTCCCCTTCATGGGCTAGGTGATAGAGCAGGTTGTGGCACAGCATTTGCAGGCACTTTTAGATGAAACATCTGCCCCAAACCTAGGCTTGGATTTTTCTGCAACTTAGCAAACAGGAAATGCCAAATTTTCTTTACCTTAGCTATGTGGGATTCCCATTCACTGAGAAACGCTTTTCAGATCCAGTGGATCCCATTCAGCAGTAGCCCATGACCTTTTCAAAATGAGGGGAAAACAGTCTCATACTGGGGATGCCTTTGAAGATGTCTCGGAATCTCTGTTTCGTATAAAATGTAGCTGCAAGGATCCTCTCTGGGGTCAGGGGCTCAAAACATATAACCAGTGCTGCACTGACTGCACTGGCTACTGTTTTGCTTCTGGGCCCAATTCAAAGTGTTGGTTATTACCTTTGAAGCCATTTATGGCCTAAGGACCTTATTGACCCATATCTCCCAGTATACTCCCTGTGCCAGTTACATTCTTCAGGTAAACTGAAGGTGCTGTCCCTTAGAGCTGTCCATACAGCCACAGCTGGATCCACAGACATCTTCCTTGGTGGGAGCAGTAGTCTGGAATGCCTTTCTTTCCTATATTAAGGACAGAATGCAATACAGTTTTATTGCAGAAGTTATTTGGTGGAGGGTGATTTCCCCCCAAGAAGATTTGGTTGTGAGTCTGATGGTCATCTGTGTTTTAACTCTTGGGTGTTTAAAGCTTGAATACTTTTAAATTGGTAAATTGCATATTTTAATCTGTTTTAATGTAGTTACTTAGATGATTATGCTTATCTTTGCAATTTGGTTGCTACCTTGCTTGCCACTTGGAGTCCAAGCTGGAATAGAAATATTTTAAATAAACAAACAAACAAGGATGGAGAGTGTGAGCTGAATATATTTTGAAGGACTGCTTTTCTAACTTCTGCCTTCCTTGCAGCGTTAACATCCATTGAGTAGTGCCTCATAGAACTAGAGAGAGCTGGTAGAGTAGCTGCCTTGCAAATGGAGTCAACATAAAGACCATGTCTGAAAGCTGTGGAGGCCGCTGTGATCCCGGTGGAATGAGCATACACCTGCAGAGGACAATCAATGCCATCCACCCTGTAACAAAGATGAATTAAATACAAATTTAGTCCACTTTTTCTTTGCTGACAAGGCAAACAATGGCACTATATGAGTCAGAGAGAAGAAAAAGAAGTTTCTCTGCTTGTAAGGAAGAGTTTAAGATGAATTACGGAAACTATGCATTTGATTTTATGTATGTGGCTATACAAACCATTGGGCAATGCTTTATCCTGGCTTGACATATATTCCCCCCCCCCATATATTTTAGAAACTTGGACCACTAACATGAACACCTGGAAAGTCATCACTGATGGTCTTAATTAACAACAAAGAGAGATACTTGGTGGTGGAAAGTACCGTCAAGTCACAGCTGAGTTATGGTGACCCTGTGGGGTTTTCAAGGCAAGAGACATTCACAGGAGCTTTGCCTTTGCCTGTCTCCATGCCTCAACCCTGGTATTCCTTGGAGGCCTCCCATCCAAATACTAGCCAGGCCTGACCCTGCTTAGCTTCTGAGATCTGGCGAGGTCAGGCTAGCCTGGACAGAGACATAGTCCATATAAAAACAACACATGTGGATGCTCAGTGCTTTGGTCTGCATGTTGCAATTTTAATTAAAACATTGCTTGGTTTGTATTGTACAAATGTAAACCACCAAGGAAGGCCTCACAGACGAAATACATTTGGTTTGTTTTTCATATATTCTATGTTACTTATAATTGTAACTATTGTAGGAAAGAGTGTGACATCCCAATGCGTACAAGTGCAATTTTACTTTTTAAAGTTTTTTTTTACACTAGGGGAAGGTACACACATGCACACACAAAACCAAAACATGGTTTTTAGAATATAATTTTAGCTTTTTTATAACTGACATTTATATTCCCATACATATGGGTTTTCTTCTTTTTCCAACCTTTTTGGTTACCTAAAAGGCAAGGTGAACAGGTATCCATCAGCTTTAAAGGTTTAGTCATAAGTCCCAACAAAACTAATAAGAGACTTCAATAGGGAACAGTGGCAAAAATAGAGGCAAAGTTATTGAGGAGACCCTTCAAAAAGACCTTGGCCTCATGTTGAGCAAACACTAATTTGCCAGTGATCTGCCTGTGAAAGGCTGCTATAGCTGCGAGAGGAACCTCCAGTGAGCTTGAAGATAACCCCCCACACACACACACACACAACCAGATGGAGCAAATAATCAAAAATTGGCCCAAGAGAACAAATCACAGGGTTTGCAACCCATAAGGAAAGGAATTCCCTCTTTAGATGATAAGATTTCCAAGTTTAAGTTTTCTTGGCATTGAACAAACTGGATTAACAGCATCAGATAAACATGAGTTATCCTTCAATGAACCAGGATGCTAAATGTATACTGTCTAAGTTCAGATGGGACTGGGAAAAGTAGAGCATCAGGGCAAAATCTGCAGAGACACTCCAGGAATAAAGAGTATAGAGTCACAAACCAGATTTGCCTGGGCCAAAATCGTGCTACAAAATAGTACGAGGCTGCAGTCTCACACACACTAAACAATCCACTTTCAGGGTGCGTTCAGATGAGCCGTTTAGCCTGCTTTTGGCACGCTGCAGGAACGGATTTTATGTGCATGTTCACACACCCGACATCTGTGCACTGTCCCCAGCCAGTCTTTCCGGATCAAACCCCCTTTAAAATGGAGTATTTTGATACCACTTACCCAAGTGGCATTTCCCCGATTCTCCGTTTCGAGCCGCACTTTTCTGTCGTCTGATCGCTTCAATATTGAGCCACTTCCGGGTGCTTCAACCTCCTCCCCTCTGGAAAGCTGCTGTGGAAGCCTCAGGCTTCCACTTTTCAGCCATTTTTTTTAAGCCTCAGCGGTATGCGCATGGACGGAGCTCCACTCCTAAGTTAGTAAAAGCAAAGTTTGAATGGTGCCTAGTTTAAGCATTTAGACGAGTTCAGGATCTCACAGAGGCCAGTTTCGGGGGTAAAAGTTTCATTTAAAGTGTCCATTTAAAGTTTAAAGGAAAGTGTGGAAATCGCTGTTCTGCGTACACGTGAAAATTTTAGTTCTAAAGATGGCTGCCTGTGCACATGCTCAAGCTGAGAGGGGGGAAAAAAACCCACCGATGCACGCTCCCGGTGGGGAGCGATGTGGCTGCGCAGGGACCCGGAACAAAGAGGTCAGCGTGATCGCGATTCTCCAGGTTAAAAAAAAAGCACATCTGACTGGAACAATTTACACCGCTCCCAGCACGCTGTCTGAATGCACCCTCAGTGTACTTTCCATTGCTGGAGGTACACTGCAAGAAGCTTCAGTCTCAAAAGAATGTGCCATACATTGGAGCCGTTCCCCATATTAGTAGAAATTCTCACTAGGGAAAGTAATATAGAACCCTCCAGAGTATCCCCTGGAGATGGTTCAGACTGTATCTCTGTCTCAGCATTACTGCAGGAAGAGCAGGAACTGGATTTGATTCTGGGAGCACGGATGGGTGTGATCTCCCTAGCTGTGGGGAAAAGGGGGTCATGACCATGAGCTGCAGAGGAGGCGGGTCCCTTGATTCCAGGATAATTGGAGCTGTAGCAGTTACCATAGTGTGATTCTTGGTGAGTGTGAGGATCCCAGGGTGAATTTTGTCTCTAGGCCCAATGGGATGAGGACCATAAGGAGGGCAAGGCCAGCTATATGGATGAAAGAAAGGAAGAAAAAATGGTGCAGGGGGAAGACAATTTCATTCCCTACACATTTTGTATTGAGCTTCCTCAGGGAGACCTGTGAAATATAAAAGCGGCAATGTTCCCACTAAACCAGCTTCAAAAAAAAGCCATATGGATAAGAATGGTGACAGTGGATCCAACCAAGGAGTGGAGTCCCAGACATTATCTCGCCTCTGCTCACAGGATGGATAGTAAGCTTGAGTCCCTTTGGTAAGAAGGCGTGTCAGGTAAGCAGCATATGACTAATGCTATTGAACGACAGTGGGTGCTTTAGGATCGATTGGCTCCCTTCTGACACAGAAAGCACAGAATGTCATTTCCAGGACAATGCAGCCAGGGACTGGGGGTCTGGGGAATGAAACAACCACCCAAATTGCTTTCGGAAGGATGTTCCACTGCAGAGCTCAGTCCCAAGAGCCTGAAGAATTGGACAGGAAAGCCATGGCTGGGGAGTGCCTTGTGCACACTTCAAAAAGCTTCAGAACTTTCTGTGGCAAGCCTGTGCATGCACAATACCCATGTGAGATTGCACTGTTGCATCATGACCACAATGGTGGTTATGATCTGGTGAGGCATATTTGAAAGCCTCTTTAGAACATCTATGGATTCTGCTCTCAAAATCTGCACATGACAGAAGAGGGCCATATGAAAAGTAAACTGTGAAGAACTGTTGAATTTAGACAAAATGTTTATATATATTCTTTACAACATGCATAGACCAGGATTCAGAGTCCTGGATATGGTGTTCTGTATCTGTTCTAGGGTATCTCCAGCCCCCACTTGCCATGGCAGCACCTAACCTCCCTTCCTCATGCTCTTAGAATTGGGGAGATGGATCAGCATTTCACACAGGGTATAAAGGAAAATCAGTAGACCCCTCAGTACCTCTGGGCTCATCCTGGATCCTAAATTTAGAGTCGTTATCAAGTGGCAAAGCAGTGTTAGCCAAAAAGGAAAGCATCTAGAAGTATCTATTGATATCAACCACAAAACAAGCAAAATTAGCATTTACATATCCAGGAACACACATACTTTTTTTGTTTAAACATCATATTCATGTACTGCTTCATACTTGGAAGATGATTTAAATCTTACATAGTTAACTTATCAAATATATAAAATATACCCCCTCCCCCCAAAAAAGAACAGCATAGATTTGTTTTCCTCTGGGAAGTGGAGCAGTTAATATTCAACATGAAATGTCTAATCTTTAAATACATTATAATCTAACTGCTTAGGATAATTTTTGCTTTAATACCTTAAGAGTCTGCAAAGCCTGAAGGATGGGATTATTAAAATGGAATTTTAATGTCAAAATTATCAGAGAAGAGAACACATTGCTAGTGTTCATAAAAAATGTATTCAATTTCTCTATGATTTGTTCAAATAAGAGATGAGAATATATTTGATTATACCTAGTAAGTAATTCTGAAAGTTGATCAAATGATTGTAGGTCATTTCTACATAAGAACTGTCAACAGCGAAGATTAGAATATTTAAGATGTTTCTATACATGGCAGTGTATAAGCATACCTGTACGGGAAATAATGTATAAAGCCTACACAGAGATTCCCTTGAAGGAGGAGAGCCTTGGAAGTTAAAATGAGCAGAAACGAGACGAGAAATGAATGTATGACATTCTGTTAGGCAGCAAAGGATTGCCAGCTTTCTTGGATTTTTATACCTTGTGATTTTCACATTTCACGGGATTCATGCAAAGAAGGTCATTCTACTGGAAAATCAGGTTTTTCAGATTTCTAGTCCTCATGAGAAACAGACAGATCTTTAAAACTGTTTACTTTTCAGCTGAAATACTAATTGAGTATCCAGGCAACTTGTATATAAAATATTTGTTACACCGATTGAAGAATAATGCAGATTTCTGTATTTTGGAATGGACAAAATACTCTGCTTTGGATCCAACCAGCTTTTCTGCTAGTGAGAAAAAGAGCCAGTCCCTTTAGATTACCCAAAATGTCTGTGTTAGTGATCATGGGACCTGCATGTGTGAAAACCACCAAGGACAAAGACAGGAATTGGGTAAGAATAAGTAAAAATGATTAAAGAAGAATGTGCTTTTAGAAATGAAAGCATCACTGGTTAAAATGTCTTCACATAACTTGGAAAAAATCCTACCTATCTGTGGCCAGCTGAACTAGAAGTGCAATCCTACGGAGTATTACTCCAGTCTAAGATCACTGAAATCCATGGGTTTAGGCTGGAGTAACTCTTCACTGTCAGTCCCCTGTGAAGGAAGATGCACGAAAGAGACATTAATGACACAATCTGGGGAGGGGGGCTGAAAGCACACAGGGTGCCTATTAGGCCCTTAGCCGATTTATACTGATGTGCCAGCACAATCCAGAGAGATGCAGACCATGCTGGTAGGGTCGCCAGCCTCCAGGTGGGGCCTAGAGACCTCCCGCTTTTACAACTGATCTCCAGCTGATGGAGATCAGCTCCCCTGGAGATAATGGCTGCTTTGAAAGGTGAACTCTATGGCATTGTACCATGCTGAGGTCCCTCCCCTCCCCAAACCTCACCCTCTCCTGGATCCACCCCCAAAGTCTCCAGGTTTTTTCCAACCCAGAGCCGGCAACCCTACATGCTGGTCCTGGATGCTGCAAGAGTCCCACTGGGTCACCTTTGCACTGGTGTGGCAGGCGATGGGCCAGAGGCATGGCAGGAGTTAGGTGGCTCCCTAAGCTGCCTCAGCCTGGAAATGTCCCCAGAATTGATTGAAAGGTACCCCAGGAAAAGTCAGGGTGCCTATAGAGGTGAGTGAAAACACACACACACACACACCCAGCCAGCTGCCAGGCATGTGGTGCTGGAAGAACCACCGAGTGCAGACAAGTGTCACGTCCATGGACCTCTCCATAGACAATGATGGCTTCCAGCAGGCAATATAAATCCAAGCCAGCTGCCATGTTGCAGAGCACAGGGCTACACTAGTCATGGGACTTCGCATCTTACACCATGGCTCACACACTCTTGGGTAATGGGCACAGCATATGGGAGTATAAGACTCCATCAGGGCAGATAGATGGGGGAAGCAGCCAAACTCTTGTGTACCTGGTTTCCTTTACTGGCGGTGTTCCTCTGTAAGTGCAGGAAGTACCCCAGTTTTCCCCTGAATGCACACTGACCCAGAACAGCTATGGCAGCAGCATGCTGCCTGACCACATGGCCCCAGCTCAGCAGGCATAGCACAGATGTCCCTGCAGGGAGCAACATAGGCCCAATGCATAACCACCCACCCCGCAGCCAAGGGCCATGGTTGCACCCAGCCAGGCCCAGCAGATAGCCCCAGGCTGGACAGCACATTATACCACCCAGATAGCAACACACCTCTGAAGTCTGACAGAACCAAGGCTGTGAGTGCTCCGACTGGGCTAGCAATGATGTTCCACCTAGAACCTTACTGTGCTGTCCCCTCCAGGAATTCATCTGACACATGGGGTGGTGGCCTCTAGACATGAGAGACTGCTTACTATGTTGAAGATGCACAGCCAGTGAGCTTCATGTTCCCTGTCCCCATGGGAGGCCAGTGCTGTCCTGTGGTTTCCACAATGCTTGGCCTTGCATTTCCATGCATGCCAGTGGGGCCTCCTTCTGCCTTTCTGTTCTGTATCACTGCCTCCCTCCTCATTTATGGGTGCGGGGTTGTGCATTTCAGGGGGTTGGGTGTGATCTGTGGGTTTTGACTGGTGTTGCTTGGCTCTGTTCCCACCCCGCCCTCTTCTAGTTCATGTAGCTCTTGGGCTAGGTCACCTTGGCTGCCACCCCATGGTTGGTTGTGTCCCCCATGTCCTCACTGTCATGCCCTTGTGTTGTGTTCTGGGCACCACAGCATAGTTGCTGGGGATGCCGGTGTGGTTGTGGCCTGTGATTGTGGCATGGTTCCCAGCTTTATATGGATCCCCTTTAGGTAATGGACCAGTGGTGCCAGTGTTGCACTGGTGGCCAGCTGCCTTCACCTCTTCACCCCCTCACCATTGCACTGTATGAATTAAAGTTCTTTTTTTAGGGGCTATGGATGCTAAAATTAACCAAATTAGGTGCAAATTGCTGCACCAGGCTAATGCGAAAAAAGTAAGTACAAGATAGCATTTAGCTGTACTATTTAAGGTAATTGCACAGAAAATATGTACTTTGCAGCACTTTGGTAATTGTGTTTGTCAGTTTCTTAAGGAGGATTATCCCTGTAGCAGTACAAACTTCCCTTTTGCACATAGCAAATGCCTACAATGTCAGTTTTATACATATTAATAATAGCAAATATAATAAGCAATCAGTTCTGAGATGGATTTTCCCCCAAACATGCATGTATAATTTTTACCTAGCTTTGCAAGATGGAGACGATCCTATGATTTGTCATCAAACAACAAAACACGCAGTAAGGACTGTTTTCAGAATAATGCAGTTTTGTCATTTTTACATTTTCTTTTTACATATTTCCATGTAGTCTGCCTCCCCCTCCCCCCAGGACAAAATAACTTGCAAATGTAAATATTTATGAATTCAAAGGATGTTCACTGGGAGAGGAGAATTTTACACTTCCAGATTTGTCTTGTACATACTGGATTTAGGGAGGGGGGGAGTACAATATCATACATTTGATTTATCTATAAATTAACACCGGGAGGTATTTTTGAATTGTAGATTAACTCCGTCATTATGTAGACAGACTTCAAGACAGACGTTACTACATTTGTAAAGAATTGTACTTTTTGTCATAGTCTCACATTTAAACAGTGCCATTCATCTTAAGAGATGAAGTGGGTTTAAAGGTGGTGCACTCCACCCACTACTGAAGCATTGCCATCTCTGGTTTAAAGTATTGCAGCTGTTGGAAAGTGCTCAGAAACACAGGGCGAGTTTGAAATACTGTATTCCATGGAAGCAAAGAAACTGGGCTTTGGGTTTGCTCAAAGTATTATGTTTCATATGTCTGTGCATTCAAAAGATGATGTTGATTATGTGCAAAATATAGGCGATTGGATGCCCACCACAAGACAACTGTGTTGCCCAAGGGAGATTTTCTCCATTCTACTATTACTTTTTTTGGCAAGCATCTTGCAGGATCTTTTGGAAATTTTCCTTCTCCTTTATGAAAAACATTTCTGGCGTGGTTGGTCTGAATATTTTTCTGTATCGTTTATCATACCTGGTTTTCCAGAGGTACATAACCTTGGAAAAATACATTACTAACTGCACATTCTCACTGATGGCGCATCATGTGTCTATGCAGTGCAAAAAACTACTGGTACAAACATTATGATCTTCAATTTGGGTATCCTAGAGTTTCAGCTCTATGGCTTGAATACTGTGGTAAGCCAGAAAAACAGGACTTCCTTGCTTTTCCCGCCTCCGGCAGTCCTGAAATACTGCTCCTGGTGGAAGGGAGACCCCTGCACGAGGAAAGAGTTGGAATTCTGCAGCGGGAGGGGGAACTGGGAAACATCCCCTCCCCCATTTAGTTAGTAGACATTTTCCATAGGATCCAGCCATAGGAACAGGATCCATCCGAAGAGTAGCACTTTTTCGTCCCACTTGTGTCATTGGGCAAGTCAACCACTGGCTTAAATCTTTGACCTAAATAAGCAAACTGTTAATGAATTCATTGTTTGCTGGAAGAATCTTATTTACCAAGCAAGATTTACGGAGAGAAGCAAAACTGTGCAAGATGTTTGTACCTCTGTTCGCTTAGTTGCCCTTTGTTATCTGAGCCGCGTGCATATTACCGGCCTTGTTATTACACTAAATGTCATAGAGCAAGTGACAGCACTCAATCAATCCCTCTTGACAGAAGCAATTAAATTTTCAGGTTTCGTAACAGTATTTCAATGGCTAAAACATGTTAGAATATTAGCAAATCACACTGAACAGAACACAGCCTTTGTTTAATATAGTAATTGTAGCTGATGTAAATTAGAACATTAGTGGCATTTGGATCTAAAGAGGGAAGGTTATTAATCCCCAATATTCTGGTACTTAGGAGGGAAGGTGACATGGTATGGCCCAGTCTAGTCAGATCTTGGAAGCTAAGCGGGGTCCGTACTTGGAAAGGAGGCCCCAGAGAAGTCTCCGCAGAGGAAGGCAAGGACAAACCACCTCCGCTGCTCACTTGCCTTGAAATCCCCCTCTTGCTGGGGTAGCCATAGGTTGCCTGAGACTTGATAGTATTTTACACACACACATTCTTGTGCATTATTGACACAATTTGAAGTGGTTGGGGATGACAGAGAGGTGGGGAAATATGTCACCCAATAATGGAAATGTCAACTGTTATAAATAGCCGTATTGGCTCACACAAAATCCATGTAACACCATTCATTAGGCAAACCAAAATGACACAAAACAGTGTGCAGGCTTTGGAGCACATCAGAACTCTTCCTCAGAGTAGATGCTAAAAATTTTAAAAATGAAGGAACAAAAAACCAGATCTCCCAGGTCAAGATCTTAAGACCCTGTCTTGTCAGCTCTGAAATGTTTGCATAAAATTTATTACTTTTTTCTACTTTATGGTCACCTGATTGCACCTGAGAAAGAGAGGGGTTTATCAACAGGTTGGGCATAACCTGGGAGAAGACTGCTTACACAAGGTAATAATGTCCATTTGACATCAATGTGATGTACTGTGTAAAACATCATAAATTTATCTCAACTATTATTAGAATATTGATTACCAAGTGAGTCCATCTGCTCTCAGCTTGCAAACAAAACTGTGCTTCTCCCATGAGTTTTTGAGTGACTTTTGAACCGTACTGGACTGTGATATTTCTAATGAGAAGTTTGCTGCTTCTTCCCACAATGCCATGGTTTGCTGCTTCTTCCCACAATGCAAGTGCTGCAGTCCATCATATACAGCAGGGGTGGCCAAACTTGCTTAATGTAAGAGCCACATCTATCTATATATAAAAGAAAGTCCCCTCACCATAAAATCAACACCCAGGCCAAACAGCTGGACCTAGAGACTCCAAATTTGGAGAGAGCACTCCTACCATGGCGTAGGTGCTCGCTAAGAAGGGATTTTTAGAAATTCGACCCCTAAGGCCTCCTTCCAACACATTCCCCCCACCTCCTACACCTAACAGGCAGTTGTCTGTCAGGTGCAGCACTGGTTGCAGGGTGCTTAAAGCCATGAGGGAGCCCACCCCAGCCATAACACATTAGTGATCCTGCCAGCATCGCCTCCACCATGGCTTCTAATACTCCTCCCCCTCCTACACTGGACAGGTAGCTGCCTGTCAGGTGTAGGAGAGGAGGTGGGATGCTTACAGCTGCAAAGGAGGTTTGCCCAGCAGGATTGCCTTAGCACTGCTGCTGGCCCAGCCTCCCCAATGCCTTTAAATACAATCCCTTCCAACACCAAACAGGCTGGTGTCTGTCAGGTGTAGGAGCAGGGCCAGGGTATGAATGTTTATGGGGAGATAGTAAAGGACATTTCTAGGAGCCATTTTGATGCGTGCCTCCCTCATGAACCTGAAGAAATGTCCACCACATCACCACTCCCTCACACCAATTCCCCCTCACATCTTTCACCTCTTACTAGCCCCAAGAAAACTCCTGGCAAACGTCAAGTCAGATACACCAATGCTACAAAGAGAAGGCATCTTAGGAATGCAGCAAAGACATTTGCACATAGTACTCCTGACAACCTGCCCCTGGGATCCCTGCCCTTCAGGGCTGGTTAAATCCTGCCGTGAAGTGGTTGGAGGCCCCCTGGGAGAGATTATTAATCTTTCTCTCTCCTAGGGTTGCTTCCCTAGGTACTTGAAGGAGGCCATAATTAGACCCCTTCTCAAAAATCCACCCTTGGATCCTGAGGACCTAGCCAATTATCACTCGATATCAAATCTTCCTTATCTCTGGAAGACAGGGAAGTGGCAGAACAACTCCAGGGGTTCCTGGATGAGACATCAGCACCTGATACCTTCCAGTCTGGCTTCAGACTTGAGTTTGGAACTGAGACAGCACTAATAGCCTGACCTCCACCACCAATTGAATAAGGGTGGTTCTGTGATGCTAATTTTATTGGACTTATCAGCAGCATTTGAAACAGTTGATAATTTGATCCTGGTCAACCATTTGGCCTCACTGAGGGTTCGTGGGACTACCTTAGCAGGGTTCCTTCCATTCTTCCAGGAATACCAAAGCAGTTGGGAATGAGTGTTCTGCAGAGCATTATCTCAAGTGTGGGGTTCTGCAAGGCACAATTCTCTTCCCAATGTTATTTCACACACACACATGCGCACACATGCGCACACGTGCGCACATGCACCCTCTTTTGGAGCTCATTAGGAGGTTCAGAGTTAGATGCCATCAATATGCAGATGAAACCTAGCTCTTTGTCCTGCTGGACAAGCAGCCAGAATCTGCCCTGGCAGATCTGGCCTGTTGCCTTGAGGCTGCAGGTCGTTGGTTGAAGCAGAACTGATTGAAGTTAAATCCATCTAAGACAGAGATCATCTGGCTGGGGAGATCTGGACTGCCAGGGGGCCTTCAGCTCCCAACTCTTGATGGGGTCCAACTTTCATTAGTGGATTCTATTAAGAATCTGGGGTGGTCTGGCCTGACTTCTCCTTGTTTCTGGATAAGCAGGTGTCAGCAGTAGAAAGGACAGCATTTTTCTATTTGGGCCAAGCCCACCAACTTTCTCCATGTCTGTCCCATACCGACCTAGCCACATTGATTCATGCCATGGTCACCTCCTGCCTATACTGCTGTAACGCACTCTATGTAGAGCTATCCCTGAAGGTGCTCTGAATATTACAGGTAGTCCAGAATACAGTGGCAAGATTCCTGATAGAGTCTCTTGAAACAGCTGCACTGCCTGCAGATTGAACTCCAGATCAAATTCAAGGTGCTAGTGATTACCTTTAAAGCCCTAAACAGTCTGAGTCCTTCATAACTGGTGGACCACCTTTTCTAATATGTTCCCCTTCCTGAAATTTGTATTCTTCAACCCACAACCTGCTTCTGGTGCCTGGCCCCCGGGATGTTCATTTGGAATCCATCAGATGAAGGCCTGCTTTGTGGTGGCCCCGTCCTGGTGGAACCAGCTGTGAGACAGTATGTGGGCCCAGTGGGACTTATCTAAGTTTCACAGGGCCTGAAAATTAGAATTCTTCCATTTAGCTTTTCATTAGTTTGGTCAGTTTATGTGGGCTGCCTTTTAGTTTTATGTGTATTATGTGTATTTAATTGATATCTATTAATATTTTAGCTGTTGTTAGCTGCCTTGAGACCACTTGGTGGTGAGAGGAGGCATATAAATTTAATGACAGTAGTAACAATGATGATGATGATGATGAAGAAGAGGAGGAGGAGAATAACAACAACAATAATATAATAATATAATAGTTCCTGAGTGGGCACAGGTTTTCTTGGGGATTTTGCATGGCAGTCAGTGACTCAGCCATTCACCAATATTTGGCAGCCAGTAAAGCTCAAAATAGCAATATGTGTTCACATCTAACTTGTTGGTTTGAGGTTCACTTCTCCTTTGAGTCTCTTGGACACTGTTTCATAAGCACCCTTTGGGCAGATCTAGTGCTCTTACTTCTTTTTTCATATTCCTGCTGAATAAAAATCAAGCACTTAAAAGTACTTTTCTAGTCTTCAGTGCCTGTAGTCTCTTTCTCATGCATTCCTTCCCCCCGCCCCACTCACTCTGATGTTTTATGGTGATGGGGGTTGCTTTTCAGATGCTGACTTTGATGTGTATTTCCATTGCTATTTTTAAAGTCTCTTTATGGCTGTCAACAGTCCTGCTTCAGGCCTGAATTGTGCATCTTTGTGTCCCCTTCACAGCAACAAAAAAGAAAGATTCATCCACATCCACTGCCTGGAAAAGAAAACTGGAATTCTTTCGAAAGAGCAGCTTCTGAAAATTAATTTTTAGGCCTTGGTCTCCCACCAAAGTATAAAATATAGAAAATGGGCCCTCTAAGTAATAGAAAATATGTAACTTCTTTTTTTATTTTATTTTTTTGCCATTTTGCTATGTTAGATTATGCCATTTGAGTTGTTGGGAGCAGCACAGAGAGCAGAAGCACTACTGCCCAATCTACATGTTGCACAGAGGCCTTCAGTTGCCAGTCCCCGGTACACGGAATACATCAACACCTTGGTGAAGGCCTAATGAGAGGGCTGTAAGCATGGGAACCCTAAGAATGAGAGAAAACTGGCAATGGACCCAGTACATGAACCTTCAAGTCCATTGTGGGATTCATCTGTCCAGGCCTTTGGCAGCATTACAAGAGTCCATTTTTGACATAGAGTTGGTAGTGGCCTGTTTTTGACAGGGGACTTCCCAGCAATATTCCCCCTCCTTACCCTTGCTCAATGGAGCATCAGGGAAAAATGGGTGGGATCAATGCCTGGCTATCTTTTCCTGTTTCAGAATAAGAAGTGATGTCATGATACTCTATGAAACTTCAAATCTCTACGGTAAAAACTATAGAGATTTGGAAATTCCTAGAATGTTGTGACATCACTTCCTGTTTTAAAATGAGAAGTAACTGCCCAGGAGTCTCCCCACCCCCCAGTGCTCCCAGGAATGCCAGTGAAGAGCTGACAATCCTATTTTCACAATTTTCTGCAGTATTATTAGAACTGAGCGAATAAATGATATATTTATGTAAATGTAGACAACATGCATATATCTACATGCATACATACAGTCTTGGAAGCACATGGATTTTTGCTAATTAATTCCCCCCCAAAACATGACGGACTAAAGGATTAAGGATCTGCCATTGTGGTTCATCTGTTGACACTACCCTAAAGATCAAATGACCTCCAGATGTGTCATCAACATTCCTGTAAACAAACAAACAACAAACAAAATCTTCATACGAACTAACACAGGCTTAAAAAGAAACTTTCTATAAAGCAGATTTTAAAACTAGTTAGTGACCTGAATATCAAAAGTATGGAGTTCTACTATTTTCAGCATCATTGTAAGCAGAATTACACCATTCTAAGTTCTGGGCCCGCAACATAGAAGAAGAAGAGAAGAAGAGTTTGGATTTATACCCCGCCCTTCACTGCCCAAAGGCGTCTCAGAGCGACTTACAAACTCCTTTCCCTTCCCCTCCCCACAACAGACACCCTGTCAGGTAGGTGGGGCTGAGAGAACTTCTGACAGAAACTGTCCTTGAGAGAACAGCTGTGCCAGAGCTTGTGACTGACCCAAGGTCACATCAGCAGGTGCAAGTGGACGAGTGGGGAATCAAACCCGGTTTTCCCAGATAAGAGTCCGTGCACTTAACCACTACACCAAACTGGCTCTCCAGAAGGGTGCAGCTTGGCTCATGATGGCATCATTAAAACATCAAAAGGATGGATTGTGGCCAAAAATGTTTTTCTGAATTTGTATAGGTAGTATGGAGGGAAGGCAGCCTGATATCGCCAATCTCTTCAGATATTGAAAGCTAAGCGGGGTCAGTATTTGGAAGGGAGACCACCAAGGGTGAATCTGAAGAGGAAGGCAGTGGCAAACCACCTCTGCTTTTCACTTGCCTTGAAAGCCCCTTGCTGGGGTCGCTGTAAGTCAGCTGCAACTTGACAGCACTTCACATAGGTTGCAATCATACGGAAGGGGGAAGAGGCAGGCAGGAAGTGAGGCTGTTTGCCCCGCCTGCAATGACGTGCGTTTGCGCGATCAAACTTCCCACCGCGCATCCGCAGTTCCCAATACTACTGAGTTATCGGCAGTAGCTTTTTTCCACGCTACTGCCGCATGCAACGACGCCCCGCCGATGACTCTGGGATGCCAGACAGATGTGTCTGTCTGATCACGTCCCTTTAATCCGCGGGGGGATCGCATGGCTGCCGTTGCTTCCGGTATGTATGATTGCACCCATAGTATAACATAGCAGTTCAATAGTTGCCAAAAACAAGGAATTTCAGTACCTTAGGATATTTAAAAATTTAAACAACCTTAGAAAAGAATGACGAGAATGGTTAGAATTGATATCAATAGGTCAAGAAATATTTCTGAGCAAATTAAACAAGAAATTGAATTAGAAATGGTTTAGATCAGCACATCTTTTTATAAGCTCAGTAGATTTGGCAGGGGACTATAGAAATTTCTACAACTTCCTTTTCTTTGCATCATTTTGGAAAGCACTTAAAGAATCTAAATAACTTAATGTTCCAAACAAAGGAAGAAATGATGGGGCTAGGAAGTTACAATAAAGGTGAAGAATATGGATCAACTGAATGCCATCTCACATCATTAGGCTGGACTGTAAGAGTCTGTCTTCTGTAGTTTGTATTCCTCTTGAAACGATACACTGGACTAAAACCAATACTTCCCATGAATGGAGAGAATTCATGTAAAACATTTTTATCAGATTGTCCAGAAAATCCTCCGCTAAGGGTTGGAGGACCATGTAGCACAGCATGCCATAGAGCACATGAGTCAGCAGCAAGAAGGGAGATTCCATTGGAATTATCCTCCCCCCCCCCCTCACAATAACAGCATAAGTGCCACAGATCTGACCCTCACCAGCAGGAGAGAGATTTCTAACATGTCCCCTTGTCAGATGCTCTCACGCTACATACTGTTGTGGAGTTTCCCCTGGCCCTCAGCAGGGGTGCTGGAAATAGCTGGGAGGAAGCCAGTATTAATCCTTTTGACACATTTGTTCAATTTATGGAAATATTGGATCATTATTTATTTATTTGGATTTTAGCCTTCCCTCCCATGCACAGCAGGGCATACACCACTTACATTAGTACAAAGGAGCACAAGAAAGTCCCCTGAACATGGACTTCTAAAGGCAGAGTGATTTATGAGCCTGCTCTATAAATAGAACATTAAAAGAAATGTGAACTGTCTTGGGAGGTGCGTGTTTGCCATGAGAACGAGTGGCACACTCCAGATCAAGTGGCACTGTGGCAGTGCAAGCATGCCACAGTGCCACACAGAAACCCCAAAAGACCAACCGGAACAACATTTATACAGGCCCTGCCCTGTATAAATTGATGGTGCAACCTCATTGGACCACTCACATTACACACACCTCAAAAAGATTTGTTTTGGGACATGGGGGTTTATGTGGGGAGAGGCTCCCTAAGCTACCCTGAAAATTTGGAGCCTTTCCTTCAAACCGCTTCCCCCTGAGCCACTAACAGCACCTTGGGAAAAAAGTAACTTTTTCCCCACCATAGAGAACAATGGAGGGGATGGGGCAACCTGTTTTGGGGCCCATAGAATTGGACCCCCTGGTCCAATGTTCTTGAAACTTGGTGGGTATCTTGGGGAGACACTCCAGCAGCTACCCTGAAAGTTTGGAACTTCTCCCTCAAACCCCCTCCCCTCCATACACCAGAATATACCCTACATTTTTGCCATTGACTTCAGTGGCCAAAATTGACATTCGGCTGGCTGAAAGACTACTGCCGAAATTGACATGCAGGAGTCTTTCTGCTGGCAGAAATTGATTCTGCCAGATTCAGCTGAATCCGAATCTGGCCGAATTATTATTTTTTTTTGCACACCCCTACTTGGGACTTCATTCACATTGAAATGCCTTTTGCAAATGATGTCATGTGAACAGAGTCCTCCCAAGTGATGAATTCCGGGTGAACTCACCGCTTAGGACTCTATTCGCTCAACACCGCTTGCAAAAGGCATTTAAATGCCTTTTGCAAGCAGTGCCCTGTGAATGGAGTTCCAAGTGGTGAGTTTACCCAGAACTTACTGCTTGGGACTCCATTCATCCAGAACTCATTGCTTGGGACTCCATTCACATGGTGCTGCTTGCCATAGGCATTTCAATGCCTTTTGCAAGTGATGCTGCTCAATGGAGTCCCAAGCAGTGAGTTCACCCAGAACTCACTGCTTGGGACTCCATTTGCCTGGAATTCACTGCTTGTCCTGGGGCAGAGCAGACTCAGCCAATACCAAGTGGACGAGACAGAATCACTAACCAGAAGCGCAAAGTTCAGAGTTCAGTCCAAGAATCATACACAAGGGAAGCCACCTGAGGGTCCAAGAAGCAGAGTCTGAGCAAGTCCAAGAGGCATGGTCAAGCATGTCAGGGATCGAAGCCAGAGGTTCAGGAGTTGCAGATAGGAACAGGTCCAGGTGGTATGGTTGCGCATCTCCAGAAAGGTGACAAGTTGCTCCCATGCCTCCCCCATCTGAAGCCCCATCTTTTATTGGCAGCTCACAGCTGGGTCTCATTGCTTGCAAAAGAGCCATCCATTTGGCCCATTAACCCCAGGTGTTCCTCTTGATTTGGCAGTCACCGGGCAGCGAGGTGCATGCTCCACCTCCTCTCAAGGGGCTCCAAGCATGCCTGCCTCCTCCTGCATTCCCCTGTCTCCGGGTAAAGGGAAGGTGAGGCAGCCTGTGAAGTCTCCCTTGGGTTGTTGAGACACCACCTCTCGGGGTTGCCTCTTCTGTGTTCCCAGTGCTCATGGGGATGGAGTACATGCTGTCCTCAGCAACTGGGGCACTAGGACCTGCCTCTGCCATCTCAGGGTCATTGACAGCAGGTTGACCCAGGATACCACTTGGGACTCCATTTGTATGAGGCCACTTGCAAAAGGCATTTAAAAGGAACGTGTTTCCTTTAAATGCCGTTTGCAAGCCATGTCACAGATCAGCTAGGGTGGTGTGGAGCTGAGAGTTCTGCACGGCCTCAGCTGAAGCTGGCTCTTGGTACAACTGAACAGACTGAAATAAAGGGGGGGAGGGCTTTTCCTGGGCTGAGCTATACCGGTAGCCAAGTATAGATCTCTGATCTGTATTCAGCTTAATTCATACATGAAAAATACCAATAAGGTATTTGGGGGGTATTTTTTCTGATCAGTTGTGCCAAATACAGACCCTTAGTTGATATGTTTTGTTTCTTCCTGTTTTGATTCATTACTGCATGAATTTGCCTTGCTCCAGTTGCTGAACCTCTGAAAGCTCCTCGTCCACTGCTGAGCAACTGATTGAGAGCACAATCACTGCTTCATTGACAGCCCACTTAGGCTGAAAAGTTATATGTAAATTATATTCCCGTTGCTTTTTAATAAGAATCAAGTTCCCACAGATTGGCTTAACTGTTTATAGATCAGTTTGCTAATTATTTTTAATGTGTGCCCAAAATGAGATTGGCAAACTGGTTTTTCCTGCAAGAAAACAAAATGTTTGAACCTGGTCTGCCCATATTTATTCATTATGGGATGAAAGATCATATGATTTAACATGTATCTTGAAAATGAATGAAAAGTGATTTAGTTTCCTCATATTTTCCAGATGATATTGAGGTAAATGTAGCCTGGGTATTGGAACTGAGAGGCAAGTTCAAGATCTAGGGCCACCTTTCCTTAGGTCCCCCGCCACCTCAGTTAAAGCAAAGCCACCATTTTTTATTGTAACAGAAAGAAATACGATTTGCATCATTTGATGTGATACTCCCCACCCCCAAACCCCTTTTCCTTCCCAAATCAAAGGTCAACAATCAAGAATAAGTGATGGCGTATCAAGTTTGGGCCCTGCTCACTGTTTCTTAAGAGTGCAGCTGTCTGTCAGCTCCATTCCTGTTTTTTGAAATTATTGTCTGGCAAAATTAAGTTTAGCAGAAGGTAGGTCCTGTGGTCCTGTAGCCAATGCCCTGAAATATCTGTTTCTTTCAGAATCTGGCCCGGCTACAGGTCCTCCAATCCAAGCCTCCAAGGTGAAGTTCTCAGGGCCAGACTCCTCCCCAAGAAGTGATTTTGGTCAACAAAGGCTAGAAGGGAAGGCCTGTACCAGAACCCTTTAGCGGCAAGGTCCTGAATGAAAATCCAATGGAAGTCACTTTCTTCAGAGTCCCTGCCTACTGCATCTTCAGCTGAGGCCTTTCAGCAATAAGGCAGTCCCCTGGAGCAAATGCAAGGCTTTTAAAATGCCCCCTCTCATTTTCTTTCTCTTAATTCAAGAAGGATCTGGCCTCATGCTGCCAGGGTTCCACTGCCAGGGTTCCACTGAGAAGAGCAGCTATGTGTACTCCTCCCAGCATGTAAATTAAGCAGTTGTATTGCACCACCCAATAGCCTAAGGGCCCAGAACTCTACATAAATACCTTACAAATCATCTCAAATTTGTATGTACATCTGTACTGTGTTAATGACTCATGGACTATCCAAATATTTATTTAGTTATAACTTTTGCAATCCAAAACAACTCACTATCAAGCAGTACAAACAAAAATTAAACACTAATCTCGAAACACAATAAAATCAATTGGCCAGGAAAGGAAAGAGGAGACTGTCCTCTCAAATGCCCCCCTAAGCAGCCTTCTGAAAGACATGAGGATGGGTAGTTCACAGACATTCCCAAGAAGATTATTCCGCAATGTAGGGACTCCTTCAGTGAAAGCCCAAGACCAAGCAGTGACAGTTCTCACTTTCCTGGAAGAGTTTTGATAGAGAGAATATGCGGAGAAGACACTAATGGGATGGATACTGAGGCTGCTTGTAATTGAGAGTATGTAGTTTTGGGGACTTCTTTCCCTTTGGATGGCATACAGTATTTGCCAGGGCCCATGGATATGTAACTTGTAAGATGGGTTCCCTGCCTTATGATATCTTCCCAAAAACACAGTCATGGAAAAATCCTCTTCTCTTTCCAAAATGACATCCATAAGCCCTATCAAAGGCTTTGAGCCACATCCACATGTCTCACTGATAAAGTGTACTCTTTCTGTTTCTTATGCTTGGGCCCTGATACTGGCAAAATGATATAAATGGAAGAAAACTGTGAAGCGTTACTGTAAATATTCTATTACTGTAAACAGAAGTACTTTATTAAATTGCACCTTTCAGGTTGGATTCTACAGGAGATATTGAACAAACAGATGCACTAAAATTACTCCTCGGTTTCTGTTTGTGTTAAGAGAAAGACATTGTATTCCCACTATCTTTTTTCCATGTGTTCATGACAAAGCACAAGGTTTGTCTTCTGATACAATTTCAAAAGGAAATCAAATGAAATCATGTGAACCATCTGTTGTAAATTTATATGCACACTATTATTTTTTTTAAAAAATTGCATTAAGGTGCTTTGTGTTGCTGCATGTTGGCACCAATGATATGAGGAAGTGTAGTCATGAGGTCCTGTAAGCCAAATTTAGGTTGCTGGCTGGGAAACTAAAAGCTAGGACCTCCAAGGTAGCTTGATCTGAAATGCTACCTGTTCCACACATAGGGTCAGCTAGACAGCTGGGGAGTCTCAGTGCATGGATGAAATGATGGTATAGAGAGGAAAGATTTAGATTTATTAAGCATTAGGGGATATTTTGGGACAAGCCAGACATGTACATCCACTTGAACATAACATTAAAAAGGTGGCAGAGCAGCTTTTAAACTGAACATGCACGGGGTGTGGGGGGGGGAGCCAACAGGAGCTGAAAACCATCTGGTTCAGGCAGAATGGATGAAGGGGAAAATACTTCTGATTGCACAAAACGAGATTGGGCAGATAAGGAAAGTGTGGTTAAAGTAAAGCAGTATAGCCAGTCAAAGAGGCCAAGGGGCTGGAGTGAAAAAGGCACATGCTAGAGATGTCTATGGAGAAATACAGTGTAGGGTATTTCTATGCAAATACCAGAGGCCTTTGACCCAAAGTGGGGAAGTTGGAGTGTTTGGTTTGAAGGGAAAACATAGATCTACTGAGCATAACAGAAACTTGGTGGAAAGGATGTAACCAGTGGGATACTGTCATCTCTGGATATAAACTCTTCAGGAATGACAGGGAAGGGTGTGCTGGAGAAGGTGTTGCCATGTATGTCAATGAGGGCATAGTGTCTAATACGTTTGAAACCCTGAAAAGGGCTGACTCCTCCACAGAATCACTGTGAGTGACAACACTGGGCCATAAAAGGAATTTAGGGGACATGCTATGGAACCCAAACAAAATGTTCAGGATGATCTTGAGATATAAAATGTAATCAGGGAGGAAATCAGTAGAGAAAGAGTTGTAATAATGGGTGACTTTAATTATCCTTATATTGACTAGATGAATGTATGTTCCGGTTATGCCAAAGAGGTAAAACTTCTAGATAACTCAAATGACAGTGCCTTAGAACAGTCGGTCATGGAACTGACCAGAGGAAAAGCGACCTTGGATCCTCAGTGGTGCTACCCAGGACATAGTGTGAGATGTGGAGGTCATCGAACTGATTGGCAGAGGGAGCATGATCCAGTCAGCCCTCCCCTATCATTTACTCACTGGCCGCTGGAGGATCGGGGGCTTCCCAAGATAGTGCCAGAATTGCTGCTGGCGGGTCCCCAGGCATGCCTGAGGCTGTTGCTGCCACCATCAAGGTTTCCAAATGCCGAGTGGTCGCCCTGACAAGTGGCCGCTCTGGTATTGTCTGCTGTCCAACGGTGGGGGGGCGTGGCGCACCAGAGGGAGCGCAATCCACACAGCCTTCTGACATGGAACTCACTCACTCACCATCTGCCTGGCCTGCACACGAATTCTGGGTCAGGGGCAGTTACAGCTCTGCAGTGGGAGTGTGAATCAGTGACCCCCCCCCATAGAAATCCTCTGCTGGATCCAGCCCAGATTTTTGCTTCTGCCAAGGTTTTCCCAACTCATTCACGAACCCTTCACATCAAACAGATCCTTTACAGTGCTGGAGAAAGGAGGGGTTTAACTCTGCCCTGCTTCCATGCTTGACAGTGCCCCCCTCCCAATATGTTTTAGCCTCTGGAAAGGAGAAAGACTGGTATCTGATCTTTTCCCACTTCCTAACAACAACCTAACACTTCCTAACTTCCTAACAACACACCACTGGCTCCTGCCTATGCAGACTTAGACAAATGCTGCTGCTTACTACATGACACGGGGGGATTGAGTTAAATTAAACAAAACCTATCACACACTCCTAACTCTACGACAGCCAATGAGACGTCTGCAGTCACTCCCTCAGAGCATAGATGACACCGCAGGTTTGGGGGGCGATGCCAAGGTTCAGATGGGGGGAAGGGCACGTGATGCTTCCTGGATAGGAGATGGAGTTGCCAACTCCATCTGGAAAATTCCTGGAGATCTCAGGTATGTGGCCTAGATTGGGTGGGATTTTACGAGGGATGCTACCTCAAACAAGCAGAGAAAGAGAATGGGATCACACACACCAACACAGCCACAGACAGATCAATGTATCTGTGCAGAAATGAGGGGTGCTGAAACAACTGCCTGAGGTTCACTATGACATGTACATTAAAACCTCTGAGTGGGGGAAAACTCCAAACACACCCACAATGTGAACACCAATTCCTAACAGAGCACTGCACCAACACACATACACAGACATCCAGATGCATGTTTGCCAGTTTGGTGTAGTGGTTAACTGTGCAGACTGTAATCTGGGAAGACTGGGTTTGATTCCCTACTCCTCCACTTGCACCTGCTGGATGACCTAGGGCAAGCCATCGTTCTGTCAGAGCTGTTCTTGAAAAGAGCAGTTTCTGTCAGAGCTCTCTCAGTCCCACCTGCCTCACAGGGTGTCTGTTGTGGGGAGGGGAAGGGAAAGGAGTTTGTCAGCTGCTCTGAGACTCCGACTGAAGGGTGGGGTATCAATCCAATCTCTTCTCTTCTTCTTCTCTTACAGCAAAAAACAACAACACAGAAAAGAATCAGGGACTGAGGTCACAACAAGGCTTCCTGTAGAGATTATAAACAGGCATTCCTACTCCCTTCTGTGGTCTTGATTTTGGCCTTGACTATGCAGGGAAACAGGTAGAGACATATATACATACACAGATACTTATGGGTGGGACTTCAGAATACACCAGACACATACTACATGTGACAAACCCAGTAAACTCTAAAAAAAATGGTACAGATTACAACACACTTTTGCCATAGCAAACAAGGCAGACAGACTAACCCCCCCTCCATGTCTCATTGCTGCAATATGCTTCCTCTGTGGCTAACATCAATTAATGTTTCCCTTTGTACAGGCTACACTTGAGATTGGGACAACCTCAGAGGAAAACAAGAAAGTTGAGAGAAGACACACAGTACATGTGAGACGACCATGCCACTCTCCAAAACACTGGAAAACTTCTGGGAACATAGGGCCGCAAGAAAGGAGGGAGTCTACAAACAAAAGAAAAACTAAGAGACACTTGGGAGAGCAGAGGAAGGAGACATTTTACAGGGGGAAAGTCTCTGTCTCATATTTACAACATCAAGCCTCTCTTGCTAACATCAGCTGACTCTTCACTTTCCACAGACTATCCTTGAGACAGAGAAACCCTCTAACACCAGGACAAACAAGAAGGGAGCCAGGAAGACACAGGTAAGTCTGCTAGATCCAGGTTCTTGCTGTAGAAGCTGAGTGGATGATTTTGGACCAGTCACAGACTTTCAGCCTAACTTACTTCACAGGGTTGTTGTGCAAGTCAAACGGGGGAGAGGAGAATGATGTCAGCTGCTTTGGTCCCCATTGCAGAGAAAGATGACTTTTCCTCCTGGGAAACCATTGTTGTCAATCTCCAGGTGAGGGAGATCACTCAGAATTACAACTGCTCTCCAGATACAGAGATCATTTCCCCTGGAGAAAATGGTGGACTCTATGGCAGTCAGGGCTTCAGAGCGTGGAAGAGGCTGCAGGTGTGTGTGTGTGTGTGGGGGGAGAACAGAAAGCTGAAGAGTGAGGGGGAAATAAAGGTAGGTTGATGATTGGCTGGGTGGGAGATTGGCAACTCCAGGTGGGAAATTCCTGGAGATTTGAGGGATGGAACCTGGAGAGGGTGAGGTTTGAGGAGGGGTGGGACCTCAGAGGGGTACATTGCCATAGACTCCACTCATTCCCTCCTGGGCAACTACTGTTGCCAATCTCAGGAGAGGGGCGGAAATCACTCAGAATTACAACTGATCTCCAGAAGGGAGGGGGGAGGAGATAGAAAGCTGAAATCAGAGGGGCAGATAATGGCAGGTGAATGCTGGGCTGGGAAGGAGATAGGGTTGCCAATTCCAGGTTGGGAAATTCACGGAGATTTGAGGAGTGGAGCCTGGAGAGGGTGAGGTTTGAGGAGGGGTGGGACCTCAGACAGGTACACTGCCATAGACTCCACCCTCCAAACCAGCCATTTCCTCCTGGATAACAATTATTGCCAATCTCTAGGTGAGGGCTGGAGATCACTCAAAATTATAACTGCTCTTCAGGTAGCAGAGATCGGTTCCTCTGGAGGAAATGGTGGACTCTGTGTCATTATACCCTGCTGAGGTCGCCACAGCACATTGACACTGTGCCCAAGACCTTGGAGCTCTCCCAAAGCCTCTTTCTAGAAGCTGTTGTATCTATTTCCACAACAGGCCTTATTCCTAGTTTTTACATAAAAACCTGTTGTTTTATCTTTAGTGTATCATGATTCTATTTGTAATCTTTCCCACCAGGTTAGGTTGGATTCTTGCTTTTTAAAATTTTCTGTTGGTTTTAGTTCATTTTTATTATCCAGTAAATCATCATCAATGTATGGATTTTGTCTTCTAATTGTTTTTTTGGTCAGAAGTATATTTCTACTGGTTATATCGGACAGTCTAGTGAGAAATGCAGATCTCCAGGTCTGAAAATATGATGGAGAGATTGCCAGCTGAAACCAAAATTGGCCCCAAAAGATTGAAACTTTTGATATGTCAGGAACTAAAAGTTTCCTTCTAGTATCCCATGTCTACATTAAGGCTTTTCCAAAAACATTTTCTGTAATGTGAGTGGGGCGATCAGATCAAATAATCTCAGAGTATTTAAACAGTTTCCCTCTTGAGAGTTCCAGAACCTCTTTTTTTAAAAAAAAAACAAAAACAAAACCCAAAAACCTTGATTTTGCCCATTTGCAGGCTGGCACCTGCAGAGTTGTTGTGGTGCAGCACAGGGAGATAGGCAGTCCTATAAACAATAGTGACCAGGACTGTGAAATGCTTTATATGTGGGAGAGATCGAATCACGGAGCAGCAGAGCGGACAATTTCTCAGGGAGCTCCTGGGAATCTCTGACTCTTTGTGGTTTTTAGGGGACCTTTGGGGACTCCCAAGGTCCCACCCCCCTCTTGGAGGAAGGGGAGGTTGCAGGGGACTCGATCCTGTGCCCCGTGAGCAGCAGTGAACGACTGGCAGTTCAGGAATGTCCTGAAGCAGAACTATGAAGGTATGCAGCCATGGAGCCATGACTGCAGAAGCTGGTTTACACCCATGTAAGAGAGTCCAGAACCTCATCTTAACATTGATGAAGACATCATTTTCATTGTGAGTAAACGAACTAGTAACAACCAAATTCTACGAGCTACAGCTGATTGTTTGTTATAGCTGATTGTTTGTTCCTGGGATATTAGGTGTTTGCTGAAAAGCTAAATGAATTCTTCTCATCTGTCTTCATGGCTGGAGATATGTCAGATACCTAGGATTGCCATGAACCTACCTTTTTCTGGCGAGGGGGGGAAGCTCCTGTTCTGGGATCTTATGGTGCATGCGCTATGTGTGCATGCTGCAATGGAGTCACCTGGAAGTGATGTCATTTTGCTAGGCACATCACCAGGAGAATGATAAGCATTCGGCTAGAAACTCTATGATACCATAGAGTTTTCAGGCTGAATGCTAGAGTGTCCCCCAGCCACATGCCCAGTGCAATGACATCACCTCTGGGTGATGTCATTGCACCGGGCACGTTGGCCCAATCCAAGCAGTTTGGAGGCAGGGTTCCCCCTGCTGGCCAGATCTGGACTGGTGGATCAGAGACCCCTAAAGTGGGCAAACGTCTGTCCCCCTGGCACCCCTGCATCTACCTGGACAGATGTTTTCAGAAGGGGAGGATGTGGACCTTAGGCAAATAGCAGTGACAAAGGAGGAGCTTCTAGATCTTATAGACAAATTGCAAATTAATAAATCACCAGGACCACATGGTATCTACCCAACATGTCTCTAAGAACAGCCTCTGTACTAGAAGACTGGAGAACAATGTAACACACATTTTTTTTTTTAAAAAAAAGGATCAAAGGAGGATCCAGAAACTTACAAACCAGTTAGCTTAACATCTGTTCTAGGTAAACTGATAGAAAGCATTATTAAAGCTAAAATTGTCAAGCATACAGAAGGACAAGCCCTGCTGAATAAAAACCAACATGACTTCTTCAAAGATAAGTCCTATCTCACTAACATTTAGAGTTCTTTGAAAGCATCAATAAACATGTGGACAGGAATGAGCCAGGAAACATTCTTTATTTGGATTTTCAAAAAGCTTTTCACAAAGCCCCTCACCAAAGACTCTTGAGCAAACTTCAGAACCATGAGATAAGAAAACAAGTTCTCTTATGGATTGGAAATTAGTTTTAAAAACCCCACAAAGCAGAGAGTAGAAATTAATGGTCAGTTCTCACAATAGAGGGATGTGAGTAGTGGGGTCCCTCAGGAACCTGCATTGAGACCAGTGCATTTCAACTTGTTCATAAATGATATGGAGTTAAGAGTGAGTAGTGAGGCAGCCAAGTTTGCAGATTATATCAAATTATTCAGGATGGTCAAGAGAAAAAGTGGATTGTGAAGAGCTCCAAAAGGATCTCTTCAAATTGGGGGAATGAGCATTAAAATGGCAAATGAGATTCAATATGAGCAAGTGTAAAGTGATGCATACTGGGGCAAATGATCCCAACTTCAAATATACTCTGAGGGGATTCGAGCTGGCAACAACAGACCAAGAAAGGCACCTTGACGTGGCAGTGGATAGTTCAATGAAAATGTAAACCCAAGTGTGCAGCTGCTGTGAAAAAGTCAGACTCCACGCTGGCCATAATTAGAACAAGAATAGAGTACAAAACTTCTGCCATCATACTGCCCTTATACAAATCTATGGTGAGACCACACTTGGAATATTGGGTTTAGTTTTAGTCACCATACTTGCAAAGAACATTATAGAGCTTGAAAAGATGCAGAAAAGGCCAACCAAAATCATCAGGGAGATACAGCAGCTGCCCTATGAGGATCAGTTAAAACACTTAGGGATGTTTAGCCTAGAAAAAAGGAAAGTAAAAGGAGATACGATAAAGGTTTATAAAATATGCATGGCATGGAGAGAGTATACACAGAGAAGCTTTTGTCCCTCTCCCATAATATTACAACCCAGATTCATTCACTGAAGCTGAAGGCTGGGAGATTCAAGACAGACAAAAGGAATTATTTCTTCACACAGCACATAGTTGATTTGTGGAACTCACTGCTACAGGATATGGTCATAGCCACTAACACAGAAAGCTTTAAAAGGGAAGTAGACAAATTCATGGAGGAGTGGACTATCAAAAACTACTAATCATGATGCTTATCTACTCTCTCCAGTACCAGAGGCAGTATATACAGGCACAGGCAGGAGTATGCTGTTGCAGTCTTCTTGTTTGTGGGCTTCCTAGAGGCAGCTGGGTGAACAGAGTGCTGTATGAAAAGAATGCTGGACTCAATGGACCTTTGGTCTGACCCAGCATGGTTCCTCTCATGTTGTTACATTCTCAGTTTGTATAGACTATAAATCAGAAGTTGGCTGCTGTTTTATTGATGGTGATGTTGGTGATATGGTTTTCATTGTTACCAGTGCCCTTTCACAAGTACACTTATGTAAACTGATTTGGGCCCATGATGTGAGGAAAGGCAGTCTGTAAATATTTTAACCAATTTCTTGAATTCAGTTCTAAAAGCAAGAATTATGTACATGTGGACAGAAAGAGATTACCTGAGGTTTTGTTTTAAGTAGCCATTAGTTTCATTAGCAAAATAACTAGGAAAAAATAGACAAATATTCTTAGAAAATTTAAATCTGGGTATCCCAGTTTACATTTGTTCATAACATTCTCATATTCCTATATAAAATTTTGTATCGAAGTCTAAATTATTACTATAAACCCAGTATTAGTACACCAACATACAGTGTAGATTGAAGTATTTTACAACAATAACTTCTCAATAAACACTAGTGTTGTATGGATCTGGTTTTATTTCCCCCAGTCCTCTACGAATAAGCATCCTGCCTCACCTTTTTGACATCTCTGGTATCTTCAGGAATTCCTTATTCTACCTTTACAATGTGTAAGATGTGTAGCTGTGAAAAATCATCTGCAATTCCATGGTGTGAGTTGGATTTTATTACCCGTTTCATATATAGCCATGAGGTAACACCTAATAAGGCCAAAGTGCAAATGTGTGTGCAGAATTTATATCAGCCCATATTCTTCTTCCAATAAGCATATGCCGGATGTAAGGAGCAAATTGGAACACTTTCCAAATGCAGTTTGGGTGAGTAAGAATCCCAGAAGGGACCATTTCAGAGACTTGTTTCTGTGACCCATAGAAATGTTTGGTAGGAGCATGTTTGTTAAAAAAAAATGCTCCCATACATGGCCATTACTGTGAAAGAACTCAGGCTACACAGGTTTGATTTCTGTATTTAGGCATATCCTAAGAGACCTGCAAACTTTTGGCTGTTGTACTGAACTGGCTCTTTGAAAATATAAAAATATGCACGTTAAATTTCTTTTCTTTGGGGAAAAGTCTATCTGAATATTGTCTTTATATTTAAAATTCAGTTATAACATTGGGGGAAAAAACATGCAAAGGAGGATGTACGTACAATGTGCATAAGCAAGTGAAAACTGAAGCAATCTTATACTGTTTTTTGGTGCAATTGTTCTTCATGCTCTGAACTTGCAGGTCCAGGGGCATAGAGGGAGAGTGAAGGAGAGGAATGAATGAACCAGACCATCAAGTATTTTGGACAATAAAAAGGCCACAGCTTTACTGATCACACAGCAGGAGCATTGGTGCAGCATGGGGGAAGATCCTGAATCAGGTGACCCACCTGCCACTGAATAACCCCCACCCCTTGGCCTGCCAGCTGGGGGTGAAACCGAGAAGTGGCAAAACTTCAAGATCCATGTGTGTGCCGGCCACTGCGTGGTTCACTTGTCACCTGGTGGTGAGAGTCCCCCTCTCAACAGCCCCAGAGCTGGGCATTCCACTGAATTGGCTCCATCCCAAGACCTGTTAAGGGAGTCCCCAGAACATGGGATGTGGGCATGTAGGCACCACCTCCCCAGCCAAAAGGATCTGTCCCAATGCTCAAACTGCCACAAGAACCAGCGGCAACAGCCCCCTGCTCCTGCCCACATGTAACCAACAAAGCAATCCATCCTGAATGCTGTGCAGTCAAACATCTGTGCCTTATTCAGATAAATGCATCCTGTCTGCCTTGTAGAGGGCTGGTTGCCTAAAATAGACAGCCGGGTGGCCAATAACCCCTCCACCCAAAGTTTCCACCACTTGAGCTGCTGCCTTGTAGGTTTTTCTTCTAGCCCAGTCCACCTTGCCTGGTGATATGGCCGTGTACCACTCATGATGCTCAGAGAGACCAGACCACATCAGGGAGTCTGCAGCAAAGTCCACAACCATGGTGCAAGACAGTACCACCCCTTTCAAGACAGGAAGGTTGTTTTCTCTGAGATGAATAACCAGGGCATGCAGAGGACCAAAACAGGAGATTTGACCTGTAACAGTAGGCAGGAGAGATGGCCAGTGAATTCCTCGGTGCCCCAACAAGGAGATCTGCGGATATTCACCCAGTCCTAAGGCTCCTCCCCCCCAATGTGGACAATGAAGCACACTTCCCTGACCAGTAGATAATGTTGTGTGCTATAATTCAGACTGATTAGAGATGAATTAATGGGGCTGAAAAATTTAACCATTAGTGACCTAGCAAAGCTGTATTCTGAAGAATGTCAGATATATATACTGAAGAATACTGTATGCGGAAAGACCTGTATGCTGAAGAATCCCAGAGGCCAATGGGGCAGATGTGCTCTGTGGGGAGACCTAATTCTGTTTAAAAACCACAAGCTGGAACATTTACACCAGCTGGAGGAGGAAGATGGCCTAGCCCACCCTAAGCCCAGCCTGAAAGCCTAGCGGTGGCAGAAGCCAGTGGGGAAAGAAAAGAAAAAGGGAAGGGGGGTGAATGGTGACCCAAAGCCGCAAAACCACCCTCGTAATGAGACAAACTCAAAACAAAGACAATTTGATCAGAATTGTGTTATAAATGTTTTACTATGTTAATTAATTGATACTTGATTATTTACTATGACCTCACATGTTTATGACAGTTTACTGTCACTGGTTTGTCTTTGTATCTGATGTTAATTTTTTAATAAAAACCTTAAAAAAAGAAAGAGAGACAAACACCCCAGCAACTGGTCCCCATTGCAGCAGTGCTGCTTCAGGACCAATCGCAATGCCCTTCCACCCCCCAAATAACCTGATGCTGGCAAGGCAGTCCATCTGATAACCCTACCAGAATAAGTTCTGGAGGTCCCCCAGCCACTGCCACTGATTGCCACTGATTGCCACTGCTGAAGCCCAAAGACTGCTGCCACTTGACTACCACCACTCAGCTGATCCAGTTATTTAAAAATGGCTGGCACTGAAGCAGGACGGCAGCAGCAGCTGACTAAACTGGGGAAGGGCAGGCAAGCAACCTGCTCCAGGACTGCCCACAACTCCTTCCTAGCCTTATGTAATTCCGACATGTGGAATCTTCCCACTGCTGCCGGACTCCTCCCCACCAGCAAAAGACCACATGGCCACCTCTGCTGGCTGTCAAGCCCTGGAGCCCACAAAGATGCCATCTGGGTAAGTCATTGCTGTGGCTTCCTCTGAGGTTACAAACTGTCCATCCACTTACTGGACTTTCCCATGACAGAGAATGGTGCTAAAGCAATCCAAGCTGGAACCTATCTCCACATCTCCCTTTTCATATGCTTTATCTTGTCTGTAAAACAGTGTACAAATGTGGCCATATACTATACTACACTACAACCATCCCATATCTCTGTGAGTTTGTATGTCTGTCCACCTCCTCCATCTTTCCTCCCCGGGTACTGTTGAATGCTAAGTGGAGATGCAAACATTAAGTAGGGATGGTCAAACCCTGCTGGCTTGGTTCACAATCACATTCTTTTTGCTCGTTACGATCAGAGAGAGAAATTTCTGACAAGCACTTTGGCAATTTGTGAGCCATTTGAACTGTCTGGTGGGTTACTTTCTGTGGATTCAGGCAGACACAATGCAATTGGCAGCATTTCACACATGCATGTTCATACAGCCTCATGGTAATCCTAATGAGCCCTCCCCCCGCCCTGTTGTCACCAAGCACCCAGTGGTTTAAAAAGGTTTGCCAGCAAGTGTTCCTTAATACTTTTTTTGCACATGCACAAGTTAGCACAGCATCATGGGAGTCATACTTCCCCTGTCATTTCCCCTATAGCTGACGTGAGGATAGATTTTGTGGGGGGAGAATTGATTTCACCTACATATGCAAAAGTAGCCACAAGGGGAAAAGATGGGTGCTGCATAGCTACTGTCTGGAAGTTGTTTGACTCAAATGGTGGTAAGGCAAGGAGATCTAAGCCTCAGTTCACAAGTGACCACAGCTGCTGCAAGTAGTTCACAAGTGGAATATGTTTGTTGCAAAGTTTCTGTCTCCTCTAAAAAGGAGGGGAAAGTAACAGATGGGGTTTGGGTGCTCTGCAAAATTCCCCCAGGCTAGTGTCCAAAATTACCCATTTCTACTTGGAGCTGTCTGCAAGTGCAAACAACATTGCTTGCCTTGCTTTTGGAGCATTAGTGCCTGCATGACATCTTCAGCTATTACAGTAATCATCATCTCCTGTCTTGGACCTGTTTGCATATAACTGGCAAACTTGGGCATTTTGTTGGGCTTGCATACATACTGTGCGTCTAGTACCTTCTTCTAAGTGCCTCATGGTAGAATACATTGTTTCCCACCCACATGTTATTCACACAGCAAATTTATGAAGTAGATTAGATTAGATTATACTGAGCATGTGTGACTGGAAAACTCTTTCAATACGATGCATAGCACAGCAAGGATCTGAACCCAGGCTATCCAACACTCTAGCCACTGCTGGCTCTCAAGAATCATTGTGGGACTACAGAGACCTCAGCAATAACCAGTACGAGCAACACTGTATGCATGCCCAGCATTTGGTGGGCATTTCACCAATTAATTAGAAATCTGCCACCTTTCTGTGTATTTCAGATTTAGTTTGATTGTGTGAATCCGGTCCTGTTTCCAGTGCTGCTATAGCATTCCTTTTTTAATTGTTTGTTCTGTCATTCACTGAATGATTTGCTGCATCTTTTGATGAAAAGTAGGATCTTTTAAAAAGTCCCATAGATATCCCTATTTTCTTGAAATAATGGTTTATTTTGTCATGAATGGAAGCCAAATGTGAACATTTACCAGTTTGGATTCATGGCTAGAATTTCTGTGTTATGGGAGTTGGAATGAAGGGATGTTTTCTATTTTATTTCTTTTTATATGAGTTTATATTATTGGCTTTGGGGGCTGGTTTTGTTGCTCCAGTTGTACACATGTTTATGCTTTTCTACACATGTTTATGCTTTTCTACACTATTTATACAGAATTTGTACATACAATATCCATAGTTTATATGTGTTACTTAATATATAATGTGTATTTATTACTGCACAAAAATGCTGCAAAAGGCATACATTCTACAGCAAAAATCTGGCACTAGGAAACACAGTATCTTTTGAAAATATGGAATTGTGGTTCAAATCACACCAAAGAAGCTGAATTGGGAAATCAATGATATGGAAAATATAAAATCACTCCATTGGGACAGTTCCCTTAAACTGTCTCTGAAAGAGCAAGTCAACACAGTGTGAAGGTTATCTTTGAAGTTTATTGATGATCAGATGTCCGGGGCCTTTCAGCATGTGTATCTGGTACACGGTGTACCTTGTGCAGGAATCAGGAATTGGATAGAATTCATGGTACCCTTACAGAGTAATTTACATCAGTGTGCTGGAGCTAGCATTGGAATATGAGGCTATTTGATGATATCTTTGTGTGCTGTTTAGATACCATCTATCTATCAAGTACATTATTATGCTGAACTTCCATCAAGGAACTCAGGTAGGTTAGTCTGAAAGTGATTGGCCCAAGGTCACTGCGGTATGGGATGTGAACCCATGTATCCCAAATCCTACTCAGACAATCCAGCTACTACACTAGAGGTGTGCAATTTTTTCCATTCGACGACCCCCCCATTCATGTCTATTATACCCCACACACACACAATTTTTGAAAAATCCCAGATTCCAATACCAGCAAATTATTCAGAGCTGGGATTTTTCAGAAATCCAGGGGGTGGAGGGGGTCCAATAGACCTTAGAGGGGGAAAAACAGGAGAAAAATCAAATCCGGGAGCAGCAAAGCTGCAAAATGCCTCAGAGATGGGAGTACATGGCTCCCATGTCTTAGCCATTTTCCTTGATTGCAGAAAAAAATCCGGGAAAATAGCTGAGAGGCAGGAAGCAGTCTCCAGGCTGGTTTAAAGGGACTGCAGAAAAAGCAGGGGGGAGAAACAGCTAGGAGGCAGGGAGCAGTAACCCAGCTTCTCAACTGTTTCCCCATATCTTTACAGTTCCCAAAAATATCTGGGATTTTTTTCAGTTTTCCAAAATATATCTGGCAAATACCGATAAGGTATTTTGTGTGTATATTTTTGGCTCAGGAAGATCCAAATGCATGCCCATATGCTACATGTCACACAATACTTCATGTTACAAAGTGCTGTACTCTTTTACAATACTATGGATGGTCACAAACCACATTTTTGCAGTTTGGTTCATGGTTTGTGGCTGAACAACTAACTGAACCACAAACCTACAGAAACTGATATGCCATTTCATGAACCAAGCCAATTCACATAGGTTTGTGAGCAATTTAAAGTTTTAACCCCCTGCATTCTCCTCTCAGAGAAATTAGCAGGGAGCAGAAAAAAGGGGTTTAAATGGCTCCCGTTAACCATCTGGTTTTATTCCCCCCCAGAAGTGGCAGGGATTAAATCAGGAGTGTTTAAAAGGTTCCTAGCCATTTAAACCTCTGTTTTTTCTCCCCAGCTTGGTTAAATGGCTTGGCTTTCTCTCCCCACATCAAAGCAGCAGGGAGTAAAACACCCTCTATTTCTGCTTCCCCCACTTTGAAGTGGTGAGGAGCAAAACAGAGGGTTAAATATGGGGGTTAAGTGCCTCCCAGGGTACACTTCATGCCTTATATTCTGCTGGCTGGGGAAAGGATGCACTTCCCTCCTCCTGTCTGCTGGCCACAGGTTCCCCGACCAGCAGACAGGAGGGACTGAAGTGCCTCCCTGGGGGCACTTCCCCCTCCTGGTTGCAGAAACCTCAGGGGGCACATCACCCCTCCTTTCTGCTGGGCAAGGCTTTCTATGACCAGCAGAAAAGAGGGGGAAGTACCTCCCAGAGGATACTTCTTCACGTCTTGTGGCAGTGGTTTCCTCAGCCAGCAGAAAGAAGGGCATGAAGTGCCTCCCAGGGGTCACTTCCCCCTCCTGTCTGCTGTCTGTGAAAAACCCAGGAGGCACTTTACCCCCTCCTGTCTGTTGGCTACAACTTTCCCTAGATAGCAGAAAGTGCCCCTACTGTCTGCTGGCCATGGAAGTCCCAGGGGGAACTTCACCCCCTTCTATCTGCTGGCTGCAGTTTTCCCAGCCAGCAGAAAGGACGAGTGAAGTGCCTCCCAGGGGAAAGCTGCAGCCAGCAGACAAGTGAGGGTGAAGTGCCCTGTGGGAGGCATTTCACTCCCAGATTTCTCCTGACTCAAAGCCATTTACACCTTGTGGATCTGCTCCCTACCACTTCAGGGAAGGAACAAATGCAGATAGTTAAATGGCTCTGAGCTGTGTGGTGGGAAGCTCCTGTGCCTCAGCTATTCTTTGTGAAGAGCAGAAAGCAGGCGTTAGAATGGTTCGGAGCCATTTAAACCCTTTTTTTCTGCTCTTCACAAACTACCATGAACTGCATCAAAGTTTATGGAAGTTCATTACCGTTCCAATGTCCATGAACATGGGCACACGAACCACGAACTTTGCAAAGTTTGTCATGAGCTTTAGTTCATGAGCCGGGTCATGACAAACCTTATACAGTACCATCTTAACCAGATTTACACTTGTCTAAATCCGCTGAAGTCAATTGGAGGAGAAGGGTGTGATTCTGCTTAGAATGGCACTATCAGCTCTTTAAACCAATACAGTACCATTATTTCAGGAATGTTCTATTGCTTTGTTCTATTGCTATGCAGTCACTGCTTAACTGCTGAGTATATCTGACAGGTATTAGATAATTTCACCATACGGCCACTATAATCAGATGAAACTGGAGAATATCTGTAGCTCTTGTGCTTCAAGTTTTTATCTGCTGTGTTGTCAAGATGTACTGAATTTCATTTCATTTCATTTCATTTCTATCTTTCTTTAACTGTTCCTTTATTATCAAAATATTACTCTCTCACTAAAGTGCTTGGGTTATCAACCATTAACATACCCCCCGGGGTAATCTATGTGCTAATAATGAACAGCCAGTTTCTGTGTGGGTGCAAAGTTAACTAACATATTAGAGATTCAGAGACTTAAATGAAAGGGCCTGGGTTTTTTTATAGGTGTAGTGAAAAATAAGACATACGGAAAAACTTGTTCCTTAGTTTATAAAAGTGCAAAAGTTCCCTGCTGGAAATCTGGCAATTTGATTCATGTTCAATTGAAACAAAACTGTAGGGTTTCAAATATAACAGCAAGGGATATGCAAGTTCATTGAAAATTACTGAAGTGCACTGAAGACCATTTCATGTGCATTTCTCCAAATGACAACAGGTGGTACTATTGTTTTGCTTTAACCAGATCATAACTAAGGAATACAATAAATGGACTTTAAATAGAATGCAGTATAGTATCTTAATTCAGTCTTCCGTGCAAAGAGCTGAAACTGACAATGAACTCAGAAATATAGTGGGACGAGACCTGGAAAAGAACACTCAAGTATGACTTGACCCATGCAATCCATGTTCAAGAAGTGGCCTGAAATCTGAAGTACCCTTTCCCCAAAAATCTCTCCATTCTAGAATCTCAAAACTCTGAATGTTTTTAACTGGCAACAATAGCTGCAATAACATATGCTTTATTTTATTTTTATTTAATAACTTCTATCCCTCTGTCTCAACCAGAGGTGCTTAATGAGTCTTACACTGTTAAGAATAATAACCATTACACTGTTATTAATAATCATAATCAATAATCAGATACTAATGTCATATTAAAAATAATCGACAAAAACTTGTGTAAACAAGCACATCAGAAGCTGACCATGCTTGGCAGCAGTCAGATATCAGCTGTCTACACAAGTCCTAAGCACTGAACTTCTGTTTCTACCAAATGATCTTTTCAAGGTTTATTTAATGTATGGCATCTAGTAACAGCACTACTCTTGTCAGTCACAACCTGTGAGCCTAAGAGTACACTTATTGTATATAGTACTTCACTTTGAATTTTTGGAGAATGAAATAAACGCATCACTGAAATGATGTGTCATTTCTTGTTAAATTTTCTAGTTGCTTAAAACAAAACAGTATTCAAACTGGATGTGAAGCAGCATCAGAATAATGTTAACGCACTGGGAAACTGAAAAGATATGTTATACTAAATTAATGGGAAACAAGGAAAATATGATGGCACTAAGCACACAATGTCATGTTGGAGATCATAAAAACCTGAGCCCATCATGAGATCTCCCCAAAGCATATTTTACTGACTCTGTTTAAAGGACACAGAGGTCATGGGATGAAGGATTATACATGCTACTAGGAATAAGGCCTGCTGTGGAAATAAATACAGTGGGCTCTAGAAAGAGGCTCTGGGTGGTGCCCCAGCCTTGGGCACTCAGTGTCAATTTGCTGTGGTGACCTCAGCAGGGTATAATGACACAGAGTCCACCATTTTCTCCAGGGGAACATCTCTGCCATCTGGAGAGCAGTTGTAATTCTGAGTGATCTCCAGCCCTCACCTGGAGATTGGCAACAATGGTTCCTGAGGAGGAAAAGTACAGTTTTTCTCTGCAGTAGGGACCAAAGCAGCTCACATCATTTGCCTCTCCCACTTTTGATCTGCACAACAACCCTGTGAGGTAGGTTAGGCTGAAAATCTGTGACTGGTCTGAAATCACCCATTCAGCTTCCAGAGCAAGAACCTGGATCTGGAGTACCTTGCTCTGAAGTGCTAACTGCTATGCCATACTGGCTGTGGTATTACCTGGTATCACAACTGAACTGCAGACAACAGATCTCTCTCTCCCCCTGAAGAAAATAACTGCTTTGGAGGGTGGACTCTATGGCATTCTATTCAGCTGAGGCCTCTCCCCTCTCCAAACTCTGGCTTCCTTAGACTCTACCACAAAATCTCAAGGAATTTCCCAACCAGGAGCTGGCAACCCTAGTCAGGACTGGTCCCAATGAGTTGCCCACACAGGCCAAAGTAGGCCTGGAAAGGGCCTCCTGCCCCTGCCTTTTTATTGACAGAATCAAGCTTGGTTGCCTAGCAACAGCCACTGAGGGGCCCCACTGCAGGAGAAGAAGAGGTTTGATGGCCAGTGGCCCACCTCATTAGCCAGCCAGCCACGGAGGAGCCAAGCAGTAGAAGCATCTTTGTCAGGAGAGACAGTTGTTTTGGCAGTTTATTCCATCAGGGAAGAGTGGCCAGGCTGGCAGTGGGTGGGAGAGATGAGCAGACCCAGCACCCAACCAATGGCATGTGAGTACTCTTGAGTGGCAGTTGATGGAGTGCACAGCACAGCCAATGGAAAAGCTGGAAAACTGGGCTTGTCATATTCTTCTACAATCTTCTTCTTTCTTGTCTTCTACTTTCACTCTATTGCCCCTTCACCTCTGCTGCTAAAATTATTCTCATCCTTTTGACATTGTGATAGTATCTCTAAACTCCAACATTAGCTTCCTGCTTGCTCTCCAAGCCATCCCAGATTTTTCTTTCTTGCTTTCTAAGCCATTGATGAACCCTTCACTCTTCTGAATCCACACCCATGACCTTTGCTTCCTTCAGCTCCTCCACCTGAAAGTCTCCAGCTCCCTCAAATGCCTCCCCTTGGTGCCCCCTGAGTTGTCATTCATAACATTTATGATACCATTTCTGTCACTTCCTTCAAATCTCTTCTCAAAATCCTTTACTCAGTTTCCCTCCCTTTTCTAGAACTATGTCTAAAATAGGTAACTAAATATATTATATACTTGTAAGGAAGGGCAGCCTAGCAAATCCAATTTAATAAATAATAAATGAATTAAAATATATTCTTCTCCTGTTTATCTCTACCCCACAGCTCCCTTTATGTGTTCTTTGTCTCAGATTTTGTCCCTCCGGTGGGATTCCTTGTACTCTGTGAAGACCTCTGCACAATGGTGAAGCCAAACTGATAATTTGTGAATGTGCCATAAGGTAATTTACAGTGCCATCCTATACCAGTATATACCAGCATCCCCCATAAAGATGGACTCCAAGCACTAGGAACAGCATCTCTGACAACACCATTGCTGACCTCACTACAAACCACTGCAAGTTTGTTTTCACTCACAACTGTTTCAGATTTAGTAAATCACTTATTCCAGATCAATGGCACAGTCATGGGTACCTTCATGGAACAACAATATGCCAACATTTTTATGGCTAAACTGGAGCAGTGCTTCCTTAGCTCCTGACTATTTACACCCCTCTTGTACTTGAGATTTATTGATGATATTTGTATCAACTGAACAAATGTGAAACAAGCACTGTAGAAATTTCAGCAGGCCTTCAGCAGTTTCCACCCCATCATCAACCTAACCATGAATCAATCCACACAAAAAGAACATTTTCTAGACACTGCGATACAAATACCTAATGGAAGTATCAGAAACACCTTATATTGGAAACCTAACAATTTCCAAACATATCTACATGCCTTCAGTCACCATCCTAAACACACCAAACCATTCATTGTCTACAGCCAAGTTCTATGCTACAGCTGCATCTGTTTCAACCTCCCTGACAGAGATTCTCACCTGTGGATCTACAACAGGCATTTTTTGAATTACAATACTCATCTTATGTAATAAGGAAACAGATAAAAAAAAGCCAGAATGATACAAAGGGATAACCTGCTACAAGATAGGCCCAAACAAACTCACAACAAAAAAAGGAGGGATCACAGGGGAATGAGTACAAAACAATAGAAAACACTGTGTATAAACATACAATATATGCAAATAATGTTTAATAAAAATATATATTGTGTGTAATGTATTAAATAAATATAATCATATTATAGGTATTTACATTCATATATAGGCAATCAAACGCATAATCAAAGTAACAAGGAATATAAGGGGAACAGTCCAAATATTCTCCTATCTAAATAGCTAGTTTTTGTGCAACATCATCCAAAAGTAGTATTTTATCTCAGAGCTTGCTGCTATAGAAGAAGTGATTCAACAGTCCCACCACTGTAGGACAAATAATCCTCACTGCCAGACAAGCTATCCAATGACTTCCCGGTGGACAACCATTTCTAGCCTTCTTTCTCAAGAATCACTCGATATATTGTGTACATCATTCATTGGAACCAATTTCCATTCTCTTAACGAAGCATTCTTACTTTTCCCACAGAACACCACTGGTGGTTACATACAGCTCTAACTGGTTCAATTCAGCTTTGATGACTTGGCATTGGGAGGCAAACCTTTTCTTGCCCACAGACAGTGTCCTAACATGAAACAACTTATCACCCACAATAATGCATTTCCTAACATGGATACTAGCTCTGGGACCAGGGCCTGCAACAGACCAGGATGCCAACTCTGTCCCTATATTCATTCTGACAACCCAGTCACCAAACCAGCCACACTGTCTCATCTTCCAATGTTACATATGTCAGCAAGTGTCAGCAAGGCCATTCCACTCTTTACATTCAACAAACAGGTCACTCCCTACACAGAAGAATAAATGGCCATAAATCTGACATCAAAAATCACAACATTCAATAAACAGTGTGATATTTTAATCTTCCAGGACATTCCATTCAGACAGAAGAGTGGCAGTCCTCTAGCAGAGAAACTTCAAGGGGAGCTTAAAATGTGAGATTGCTGAAATTGTGTTTATTCACAAACTCAGAAAAATGGACCCCCTGCTAAGGGCTGAATGTGGGCATAGGATTCTTATCTCACTGCAGAAATATTTTACCCCTAAGCATTTGCCTCCTACTCTAATCAAGCTGACTACACTTTGCATTGTACTTTTGGCATCCTGACCCCTTTCTTTGCAATACCGCTCCCACCTTCTGATTGGGATATAAAGCCTCAGAGATCTCTACTCCTACTTGTATCTGATGATGGAAGCTTTGACTCTTAAAAGCTTATCACCCCAAAACTTTGTTGGCCTCTAAAGTGCTTCTGGATTCAAATCTAGCTCTTCTACTGCAGAATGACAAGGCTGCCCTCTGAAGCTATCCTAAGCAGAGTTATACTCTTCTGAATCCATTGAAGGCAACAGGCATAGAACTATGTAACTGTTTAGGATTGCACTGTTGTATCTGTAATTCAAAAGGTTATATATTTATTCTGAGTATGCTCTGATGTGGCAAAGACAGCCCTAAGGAGATTACCACACTGGAATGTACAGTTTCACATCTGGTCTACATTTTAAAAAGACTTTTATTTTTTATGTGCTACCTTATTCCACCACAAAAATCCCTACATTTTTATATTCCAGTTTTCATTTTACAAAAAATGTGCAACCTTATATCTGGAGCTTTAATTCTAAAATAAATTAATTCTCTTCCTTTTATTCCTGGGACAAAAACCTGCCCGATTGTTTTGAAACCATTTCACAGCAAACAAAATGTTCTTGTGAACTGGGACTCTATATGGCATTTCAGTCTGGAGGGAACACAAATCCTTCATACACAAAGTATATAATGGAAAAGCTGTCAGATTCTTAACTACAGCAGAGCAAATGGCACAGCTATAATATGTTAAAATTATTAAAATACAATGTACACAGGGTGAAGGCTAGCTGACTTGACACTGAACACAGAAAGGTAAATGATTGGAAATTTAATTACTTTGATCTGTCATGCCTTGTAGCTATATGTCAGCAAAGCCAACAAACTTGACATAGAACAAAGGCCTTGACTGTTTCAACAACTTAACTCATTTCTAGTGGTTGATTAATAAGTTTATTGAACTAAGTGTATGCTGAGAACTGAAGAAAAATATCCTCATTTATTTATGCAGTATATAAGAGGCACACATATCCTTGGCAGTCTTTTCTGATAAAGTCTGTCTTGGATCAAAACAAGAAACAATGAGTTGGATCATGTCTAAAATTTCTGCGCATGGAAATGTTTCCCCCACCTCCTCGTCTTCTGCTGTGGCCTAAAATGCCTCCCAGAATGAGGGGGGCAATTGGAGGGGTGTCGTGGAACAGGGGGATTGTTCTGCAAGCTCTGAAAATATGCAACAACTGGAAGCTGCAAATCTTTTCATGTGCAGGTGGGTATACAGAACTCTTCAAGACTGTTTCTCCTATTAAAATCACTCTCCGTTGCTGCTTTTCCCCCTTAAATTGAAAAGATCTCCAATTTTTCCTCTGCATGTTACAGTTGCTTTCTGGAGCAGTGAACAAGTCATCAACTTGGAAGGGAAGGTGTCGGAGAGCTCTAGAAGAGCCTAGCATGTGACTCAGCACAGAAACCCATCCATCTCCCCACATCTGGAAGCTTGGCTGGGTCACACACTCCCTGTGTTGGAATCCCTCCAAACTGGGATCCTTAGGTACAACATCCTGACCACTGAAAACCTCATACAAATCTTTGGCTACACTTACAAAGAATCTGCCTAGAATGAATGCCTCAAATTAATGGAACAGTAATGGAGTGTAAGACTCCAAGCAAAAAGACTGTGTCTTTCAGGATCTTCATTCCTCAAAGAGAGGCTGAGTCTGGGTTCAGAGGCAGAGATGATGGGAGATATTAAGATCATGATTTATTTATTAAGATCGTTGTACTCAGGAGCCATTTTGTAGAAAAAGAGGTGCAAGAGCTCATTTGTATAACTCATTTGCATATGCCACACCCCCTAACAAAGTGCAAGTCCACAAGCATGCCTGGTTTCCCTACCTGATCTTCTCCAGGTGCCCAGTGGCTGTGGAGCACTTGGAAAAGATTGAGCAGGGAATCCAGGCATGTTTAAAATGTCTTTCCCCCCACTGGGACTCTATATGGCATTTAACCCCCCCACTTCCCTGAGTTTCTCCGTAAAAGCAGAGAGGCTCAGGGAAAAAGGGGGAATGTCTGCCCTCTCCCCTTTCCATCCCCAGCCAACCCGCTGTGGCGGACTGGCTAGGGAAGGGAAGGGCAGGCAGGGAACCCAGACATGTTTTAAATGCCTTTCTTTCCCTTCCCCACACTTCCCCGAGTTTCATTGCAAAAGCGAAGAGGCTCAGGGAAAAAAGGAGGCATGTCTGTCTGCCAGCCCTTCCCCAGCCAACCTGATGCCTGGGCTTCTTACTCCTGGAACACTGTTCTGGCTCGATCCCCCTCGAAATGACCCCTGGTTGTACCCCACCTTTCCATTGTGGTTCAAGGCAGCTTACAATTCCAATTTTTAACCACACATAATGCTGTAAGACACTACTGACTCCCTCAACCCATTAAAAGCCCTAGCAAATAAAACATCTCTACATCATCTTGTAAAAAATTGTAAGAACAGCGCCTACCTCACATTCTCGGAGAGTGTGTTCCACATGGTGTGAGTCATTTTTTTTATTATTGTTTTGGGAAGCAAAGCGACCATAAAAAGACAGTACAGGAAAAAAAATGATTACATACTATAATTATATATATCAAAAGGTGATTATATATAACAAAATTTATGTAATAGAAAGTATTTCTCCCCAGCACCCCATTAATTACATTGAAAGGTTTTTGGGACACTCTTACAAAATACAATAAAGAAGCAATATATACCATGAGATGGCAACCAATATATACAGACTGTGTTGTACTTTGGAATACTTTTATTGATATAAATAACAGTGATCATATAAGTTACACTGACCACCTTTGTATTATTCATTAGTAACTTTAAAGGAGAGTTTGTGTATATTGGTTGCCATCTTATGGTATATATTTTACTTTTATATTGGGTTAACTGTCCATGAGCCTATATTTTGGTGTGTACAAAATACAATAAAACTTAATTCTGTTGGGATATATTTATATTCAGAATTTAACATTTTACATTTCATAATTAATCTATTTTAACTGAATTATTAATTTCACCATTGCTGCATACTCAATACTGCATATTTTTGCCATTCCTGCATACTCACTATTACTTTTGGCAAAAGGGAAGACATAATATAATAGAAAATAAAAATGTTTCTCCCCAAAATCCACGTCCTTACATACATTTATATGCAATATGTTACATGTAGAACTAATTCTTGTTCTACTACTTCAGTTTGGTGTAGTGGTTGTGCACGGACTCTTATCTGGGAGAACCGGATTTGATTCCCCACTCCTCCACTTGCACCTGCTGATGTGACCTTGGGTCAGTCACAAGCTCTGGCACAGCTGTTCTCTCAAGGACAGTTTGTGTTAGAGTTCTCTCAGTCCCACCTACCTCACAGGGTGTCTGTTGTGGGGAGGGGAAGGGAAAGGAGTTTGTAAGCCGCTCTGAGACGCCTTTGGGCAGTGAAGGGCGGGGTATAAATCCAAACTCTTCTTCTTCTCTTCTTCAATTGTATACAGTGTTTTAGACTGCTACCTCTCATTCTGTATTTGGCTTCTTTTTGCATAATATGATAATACACACTCCATCTGTCTTCAGATTTCATAACTGATCTGTTTCTTAAATAAGTTGTTAATTTCACCATCACTGCATATTTAGCAAGTTTATTTTCCCATTCTTCTAAGCATGGACAAACGTCTGCTTTCCATTTTGCTTTAGCCACTGACACCATGTACTTGAATTAAGGGTTTGCAAAACACACACATGGTATTTTTTTGGGTTCAGGTATATTGAATCCCAAAAAATCAGTATTCCCCAATTTTCCTGAATCCCAGTACAGGTACAGTATTTGGATTTGGGAAATAGTTGGGAAGCCAGGGGGGAGGGGATTGCTCCATTATATCCTAATGATGAATTGATTTGAGGCTCTGGGGGAGCTGTTTTTTGAGGTAGAGACACCAAATTTGCAGCTTAGCTGCTGGTGTGTCTCCTGAACCCCCCTCCCAGTTTTTAAAAGTTTGGACCAGGGGTTCCAAATTCTATGGGCTCCCAAAGAAGGTGCCGTCATCCTTCTTTACTTTCAATGGAGGGGAGAAAAGGCATTTAAAGAGTCCACTTTCTGAATTCACTTGCTGGGTTTTGCCACCACCACGGCAGCAGCGGCATGGCTTGGAGAAGGCATTTAAAGAGGTGGCATGACTCAGCAAGTGAAAAGGATTTAAAGAGACTGTGGTGAGTGAACTCGGACCACGGTCTCTTTAAATGCCTTCTCATAGCAAATTGGCAAATTGTTACACAATATACATAGTAGCATATTCTTGGTTTCCATGGGGAATTTAAACTTTAATATATTTTGCATTTCTCCATCTATTTCTTTCCAACATCTTTTTACTTTTTTACATGTGCACCACTTATGGAAGAAAGTTCGGTCTATGTCTTGACATTTCCAACACTTTCTTTTGTAGTTTTTATTTGCTTTCTCAATACCCTTTGGAGTTACATACAAAAAAAAAAAATTGTACCAATTTTCTCTTAATGCCTTACTGGCTGTAAACTTGATATCTTTTCCCCATAGCCATTCCCACTGATGCATGCATATCTGTTCTTTAAGGTTCTTCATCCATTTAATCATACATTTTTTTCACTTCTTCTTCTGTTTCTAGCTGGAGTAATAACTTATACATCCATCATACTAAATTCTCTTTCTATTTTATAATCAGTTGCTGAAACTCAGTCACATCTCTTAGGGTTCTACCTTCAATGTTAATGATCTTCTTTAGTCTTAAAGCTGATTAATGATATAACAACCATTGAATGTTTATTCCTTCATCTCTAATACCTGGCCATGACTTCATTTTCCCCTGAGCGTTTATCACGATACCATAAGTTAGAAAATCATTTTTATTTCTTGTGTTCTTATCATAATGGGCATCTGTTTGGAACATGAGCAGAGAATTTGGAGCACTCAGTAAATTCTGGTGTGCAAACCTTATTCTCAACAGTCCATCTCTGATTATATGACTTCTATCATGTTATGATCTTTTTAGTTGATTTTTGATCCATAAATAATTATGTAGGCCTTCACCCAGATCTGCTGATTCAAGTTTTACTATTCGTTGTCTTGGATCTTTAATACAATCAGCAGTCTGAACAGGCCCTCCACTTGGTAGTATAATTTTATGTTCGGAGCTGCTAATCCTCCTCTCTTTTTCTCATCTTGTAGTACATTAAAACTTACTCTTGCTTGGTTTCTTGCTGTTCCAAATAAATTTGTTATCTGTCTCTGCCATTCTATTAGTGTTCTTTCTTCTATATGTATGGGTAACAGTTGAAACAGAAAAATTAATTTTGGCAGTACATTTATTTTAATTGCAAAGATTCTTCCCAGCCATGAGGTTTTTTAATTTTTTCCCCCATCTGAATAGATCTGCTTGCATCAATTTCCAAATCTTCTGGTAGTTCTGATTGCAGTTTTGTCCAGTCACATCTATTGCCAAATATTTAACATGGTTGGTGACTACTGTACACTTTGTACTCTTTATAGTATTGTCTAATCATTGTTGCATTAAAAATCATTATTTTTGTTTTCTTTCTGTTGATTTTGTAGCCTGAAAAGGACTGAAATTCTTCAGTGTGTTCCATTACATACTGTAACAATTTTTTTGGGATTTGTGACTGTCAGGACCACATCTTCATACAAATTACAAATTAAATAAATAAATATAAATAAACTAGTTTTTCATTTTAAACTCTACACCATCGACTTTTATTCCCTTAATCCTGACATTCTGTCTGATCATTGTAGGTAGAATCTCCATTAGTAGGATAAATAGTACAAGTGACAAAGGACATCTCTGGTATGTACCTTTTTTGATTGAAATTGCTTCTGCTAGTTTCCTATTTATTCAGTCAGTCAGTCAGTCAGTCAGTCAGTCAGTCAGTCAGTCAGCCTTTATTGGCATAAAACAATACCTTGAAAGAGGATTAACCATTTATTAAAGTATTTGCTTGCTGATTTGTGCATATACCATGCACCCAGTTCCACAGTTCAGGGCCACAGCTCATATTCTGCAGTACATTCAGTAAGAAAGAAGATGTGAACCGTTATTGAAAGGGGTGGAGCTTTGGTTGATGCCAAGTGAACAATCTTAAGCAAAAGAATAACTAAAAGGTGGCATCTAGAGGGCTGTAATTGATGCACAGAGACATACTGGCTCTATAACTTAATAAAGTTGTCTACTACCTGGAAACTGGTCTGGGTGCTGCAACGTTTCACAGTTGCTTTGGCTCCTGATTTAGGGTTAGATGCTGCCCCACCTTTTGAACAGACTGCTCTTGTCTACCAACCTCTGAACACATATCATGTGCTAAGTCTGACATAGGACCAATCTGCATTGGTATTTCCCACCTCTGTGCAAATGATCTCACATTGCCTCACAAATTTCTGTCTGCATTTCATGCCGCATCCACTCTCTTATTGTTTCATCTCAGCATTGGCTGTCTGCATCATTTTATTGCCATTTAGTGGTGACTCCAAGGTCACTGTGGCATCTCACCACCTTATCTGAATGTGGTTTTAAGGTGGTACAATGCCCCTCCACTGTGAGCAAAAAGCGGACAACTGGAGCTGAACCCCCCCCATCTTCTCTAAGAAGATACACAAATAGTCACAAAGAAAACAAGTTAGCTGAAAATCCAGTCATCTGCTTTTATAAACAACCAGGGAACATTTTTCTGTGATCATATTGGGGGGGAGAGTTGGAAGCACACCCACCCCTGAACCATTTGTTATTTCCTGGGGCAGTCTCCAGAACACCCTGCCTGGAAACTGCTGGGTGTTTGTGTTTTTTACCCAGCTCATTCTGTCTTTCCTGCCCCTCCTCTGCCTCCCTCTCTGCCAGGTCACCCCCTTTTACTTTTGAGGGGGGTTGCAGGTGCTGTTTCCTCCCCACAGCACAGCGCAGTGCCCTGCTTGTGCTCCTGGGAGGCCACTCCTCTCCCGTCTCTCTTGTGCTCTCCCTAAACAACTTGCGTCCTGATGAAGACAGAGGAGAGCTTTATACTGAGCCAAATGGGAAGCTGGAGCCACAGCAGCACAGAACAGCTTTACATAGCAAATGCAGATTGGGCCATATTGTCTGAATCCACTTGATATGACTGAACAACACAAACCAAAAAAAGTCACTCAGAAGGTAATTCTGAAAGTAAAAATGGGCCACATGCTGCCTGCCCCAGTATGATCTTCACTGCAGACTGAAGCCTATGGCTGCTCTGTATATAATAAAGGTGTATGAAAATTCAGTTGACTGAAGTCATGTGTAGTTTGTCACTAAGGTGACATCTTTTTATGTTAGGACAACTCTGTGGAAACCAGTTTCCCTGTAGAAGAACCTATTACAAAACTGGAAGGAACTGATATGAAGCTAACTTGAGTAGAAGAGTTAATTGCTACATTAGCGGTAAAGTTGAGTTGATGCAGCACAGTCCTGACATTTTAGCACTTTAGTCTGGAAAACAACGGGCAATGCATCCTGCGGTGAAGTCTGGAAGCTTGGCTCAAACAGCTAACACAACAGCGAGGTGCTCTGGAAGATCTGGCTTGTAGTCGTGGTAGATTGAAGAGCAATAATCAAGTTGCTATTCATTATAATGTCCAACTGACAGCCAACATTTAGTGGCAGAAATATATCTTCTTTCCACTAACTAAAGAGCTATTGATATCTTTAAGTGGTTCCTTGAGATGACTGCACTTGTTGAATGCAAGCAAGAGAAAGCTGGGCAAAGATCCTTTCTACTTGAATAGAAGAAAATCATAAAACACTCTCCATAGTATTTGAGAAAGCCACCAAAGGGGAAGCATTAAAGTAGATTTTCTTATTTCTCTACACCCATGCATTCTTATTTAATTTTACTGCATTTGTATTTCACCCTACTTCCATCATGAAATAATTTTGGTGCTACCTCTGAGAAGACCCTGTCTTAAGTTGCCATCTGTTTAACCTTAGAAAGCAGAGCACCTGATGCCAGGTCTAAAAGATGACTGTGGCAGTCAGCTAGGTTCATATGGGAGTAGGTGGTCTTTGAGGTATGCTGGTTCCAAATGGTGTAGAACTTGAAACATCAACACCAGTGCCTTGAATTGGGCCTGTAAACACATTGGGAGATAGTGTAGATGTGATATGGTACCTACAACCTACTCCATTCAATACTCTAACAGATAGATTTAAAATGTTACAAATGCTACAAATCTGGAAAACATATGCACTTATATATTTGGGGAGGATCATTCCACATTTATGGATACAAAATCACAAACTGTAGTTTTGCTATGGACTGCTGAGAAAATAGAATAATCTAATGTGCAATATTGCACATTTTTTTCTTTAGATAAATACCATTCATTTCAATGCTGCTTGTGTAGGAGAAGCTCATAATACAGTACACTCATGACGATCATCCTAATCTTTTAAAATCTGTAGGAGGAAAGCTTCACAATAGGAGAGCATTGGTTTGGCTCTTATCATTCCTTTCACTAAGCTGGATCTAATAACTCCCTGCAATCAAAATAAAAAGGAGTCCAAAGGCACTGTAGGGACTAACAGAATTTATCCCAGCACAAGCTTCTATAAATTGGAGCTCCCTTCATCAGATGCATTGAAGTGTATATATAATAAATCAGGTGTCCTTTAGGTGGATGCTTTTATATTTTCAAAAGAAAGCAGAAGGGAGGGAGATGTTACAAAGTGAGACCAATTTTTAGGCACAATCAAAACAAAAGAGTAATCAGTTCTCTCAGAGTGAGAGAGAGCCACACCAAAGTGATGTTAGAAAGGCAAAATAAGACTAACATAAAATCTAGTGCATGGTAGGCAGATACATTAAGAAGTTATGGGATACAACTGAATAAACTTCCATAAGGAGCGGGACATGCAAGATATTAACACCTATAGTGACTGAGGAATCCCAGGCTCTGTTAAGATTAGGGGTGGGGCGTAGAGTCTTGAACTTGTTCATAAATTATAATTCAGCAGTTTCCCTGTTGATTCTCCCTTTGAAGTTCCCTTATAGGAGAGCAGCAACTGTTTTATCAGCAACAGAACACTCTCTTGCACTCCACCTTTCTGTTGTGAATACACAACACACACAAGTGGAGACCCACAAGAAACTTGTGGGATGTTTTATCTCATTCCTCACATGTTTGCTTCCTCCCCTCTCCCCCTACCTTTCTCATAGTCTTTCTCCCATCTGCCCCCTTTCTTAGGCCCCGATCACATGAAGCATTTGCCACGCGGAAGCCATGATAGTCCGGTGGAGTTTCCGGGCGCGATCACACCAGAACATCTGGGAGGCGTAGTGCACCCATGGCGAACCTGTGGCAAGCCGCCAAAGCTGCGCAGTTAAAAAGTAGCACATTGAATGTGCTAGCAAATGGTTTGCTATGGGCTGTCCATGGAACCATTCAGTGTGATCACGCCGGTGCACAGCTTTCCCCAGCTCTGCCCGTTTATGTGCATGCACTGACTGATGAAACCAGGGTATGCTGCCGTCGCATCTGATTGCCTTCTGGCAGGTCTAATTGTGCCCAGGCAAAGAGCAACACCTCCACCCCACGTTCTCTGGCCCGCATGACCGGAGCCTTACTCTCTATCTCTCCTCCATGCATGTTACTTCCTCTCTCTTTCTGCCCCCTCATCATACTCTGTTTTTCTGCCTCCCCACCTCATCACTCTTTCTCTCTTTCTGCCCTCCACTGCATCACTCTCTCTTTCTGTCCCCATCACTCTTCCAGCCACCCACCAGCTTCCTTTTCACCCATTGCAGCAGTGGCAGCTCTCCAGGAATCGCAATACAGAGATCAATTCACTTTAGGACTGCCATTTCCAGGTTGGGAAATTCCTGGCAATTTGGGGGTGGAGCCTTGGGACAGTGAGGCTTGGGAAGCAAGCAGCCTCAGCAGGGTATAATTCCATAGACTCAACCATCCAAAGCAGCCATTTTATCCAGGGTAACTGATCTCTGTCACCTAGACAACAGTTGTAATTCTGGGTGATCTCCAGCCCTCACCTGGAGGCTGGCAATGGTATTTCCTTCCCACCTAAGAGACAACCTACCTTTATCTTCCTGTCTGTCTTCAGCTTTTTGTCTCTACTCCCCTCCCCCACAGCCTCTGCCTAGGAAAATTAGTTTTTCAGTGGGAACCAAACCAGCTTATATTACTCTTTCTTCTTTTTTATCTGCACAACAACCCTGTGAGGTTGGTTAGGCTGAAAGTCTGTGACTGGTCCAAAATCACCAAGTCAACTTCCAACCCAAGATGAGGATCTGAACCTGGGTCTTGCAGACCCTAATCTGAAACTGTTACATCACACTGGCTTCTGCTGATGAACAGTAGCAAGCAGCCAGGGCTACTTGAGTCATGAAAGTGAGATGCCATCTAGTTGCTGCCAGGCCTAGGGTTGCCAACCTCCAAGTGGGACCTGGAGGCCCCCCAGAATTACAACTGAACTCTAGACAGCAGAGATCTGTCTCCCTGGAGAAAATGGCTGCTTTGGAGGCTGGACTCTATGGCATTATATTCAGCTGGGGCCTCTCCCTTCTCCAAACCCAGCCCTCCTTAGACTCCACCACAAAATCTCTAGAAATTTCCCAGTCTGGCACTGGCAAGCCTTGTCAGGCCTGGCCCTACGAATCCCTCCCTGAAAGGCCAAAATAGGCCTGGAAAGGGCCCTTCCCTCTTCTCCTGCCTTCTACTGACAGAACCATTTAGAAGTGCTCCCCGCATGTTCTAATCTCTCACTGTCAATGTGGTGGTGCCTGGAGTAGAGGGCCATTTCAAAAGGTATGGGGGGGATTCAACCCCCCCCGAGGTTTTTTTTTTTTTTAAGTTTTGGATTTTTCTGTAGACCCACAGAGTCCTCTGACTCTGTAGAAAAATCTGTTGGGGGAGAGTGAGTCCTCTGTTGGTGGAAATAAGTATCTGCATGCAGAGGGGACTCTTGGCTGTTAGTATATAGATATATACCTAATAGACTGCTGCTTCATTTTGCTGCTGCCACAGACTAACATGGGTACCCTTCTAGAATTCTCTTTCATTGAGTCTTCCAATGATGAAAGTGCTTCTCTGACAGAAGAAGTCTTTCTACATTGGAGGAAGACAGGAGCTCAGTACAGATGGGCTCTCCCTCCCCATAACGAGTAATGTTGGGAAAGTAGCGTCACTGGTCACACCTTGCAGATGACCAGGCAATCATGTTTGGTTTATTTATCAAAATAGTTGTAACCCACCTTTCCCTTGTGGCTCAAGGGTGGGGCCAGCATGCTTGCGCCCGCTCTTCCTCTCCTTGTGTTCAGTGAATATGTGGGGGTGGGGCTGTCATCTCTACTGGACTTCAGTGGAAAAGGGTAATGCAATCCAACCAGTAGTCTCCAGCTCCTGTATAATATACTATAAATACAATCTTAAGAACACTCTCCTAGATGTAAGCGTACTTTTGAGTAGACCAGCTTTGGCTTGCACTTAATATTACTCTCTTAGAAGTGCAATTGCAAATTCTTCTTTCATGCAGAGGGGAAAATATAAAGTGCCCCCTCTCTCAGTATGGATATAGATAACAATGAAAAACTGTATTTGGCACTAGCTGAGCCTGGGATTTCTTGGTGGTTTGATCATCTAAAAACCCTATACTGGCATAAAGATTCTGCAGGCTCAACCTTTGCTTATTTTAGAGACAATCAATACATTTCCCGTAATGATTCATCCCACTGGTAAATAAATAACCTGACTAAGAAGTGCCTCAGCCCTGTCAGTCTATGGACAAAAGCTGCAGTTCTGCATCCTTTACAACTAGACAAAACTATAAGGTGATGCCTCTAGTAAGGAGCCAAAATTTAAGGAATATAAATGTTTTGAAAGAACTGTGAGAATATTTTGTGGTGGGTGAACTCTCTGGCTATCCCCCTCCTCCCCAAACACAGCTGAATGAGATAATTTGACCATCAGAAGAGAAACATGACATAGAGAAGGCAAAGGATGCTGGGAGTTGTTCATGCTACAAACTTCTTGTATTATAGCATAGTTTTTTTTTTCTTTGCAGCCAGATGAAAACAGATCTTCAGCCTTCTACAAGGTGAGAGTCGCAAAACACCAGTCACACAGCAAATCACACGACTTTTTATATGTCTTTAGATAGAAGAGTGAGGGTGATTTCCCACTAAAGCTGCCTCGGGGTTGCGCCGCCGTTTGCCCCGATACTATTAGTCAATTTCACACCCGAAGCCGCGGGGCTGCATTTTGACCCGCGGCTTCGCCCGATTTCCCCCGCAGTTTCGTAATCCTGTTTTTTGAGGATTACGAAACTGCGGGGAAATCAGCGCAGCCGCGGGTCAAAATGCAGCCCCGCGGCTTCGGGTGTGAAATTGACTAATAGTATCGGGGCAAACGGCGGTGCAACCCCGAGGCAGCTTTAGTGAGAAATCACCCTAAGAGTAGAACAGAGGAGTGTTCCCTCTAAGCTGAGTTAGTGTGAGCTAGCTCACAGGTTTTTAGCCTCCAGCTCACACATTTTTGTCTTGGCTCAGGAAGGATGGCTCCAGAGCAAACTCATTTATGCAGCAGCCAAATCACTTGCTCACAACGTTAATGCCAGCAGCTCACCAAGTAGAATTTTTGCTCACAGGACTCCACAGCTTAGAGGGAACATTGGGAGGTGTTTTCTAATATCAGACCTAATAGGAAACCAAATCAGAAAATAACATATTTCAGAACAAAAGGCAGAGAAACAAGTGTAATGTTTCATGGATAAATGACAGCCATTAACACCTGTTGTGCCTTTATGGTTATTCCTTGCAGACTACTTCCCATTAGGTGTACTATTGATGATGAGAATTAGTACTGCTAAGAAAATTAGCGGCCAGGATCCAAAAAGCTACTTAGGCACTTCTAAGAATTTGCATGTCACCAGCTGGGATTTTGAGGAACTTTTTCTTTGAAAAAGACCCTGCCATTCCTTATAATGAACTATTCTTGTAAGGTTTCTTGGCCTCAAGTGTGGAGGGTTGCTATTTGAAAAACACAAGGCCAACACACCTTTGGATCCATGGGATCATATTAAAAGTTCTTTGGATTCTAGCTGTTGCCTTCATTATGTTGGATGACCAATGAACACCATTCCTTAATCATGTCATTTCACAAGCAATTATAGAATTGTGTGTCTGTGTGATCTGAGTTTCATTAGGAAGAATAATGAAGTAGATTTGTTTGATCAGTAGTGAGAGGCCTTATCTATTTCATCATTTCCATGGGTATAAACAACAACACAGTGGCTGCAGTCACATGAGCAATTTGTACCGATATAGTTGTGTTACCTTTGTGGATTTAAAGAGCACAATCAGACAACAATGTTTGCCTTCCATGCCCCAGTCAACGGCAGCCCACTTTGCCTCACTTTGGAAGTGGAGTAATCAGACACCAGGGCAAGTCTGATATTTAGGGATGCCAGTGCTTCCACTCTGCATTTCCAGCTGTCTGAACACCCCCCCTCCTTGCAAAGTCAAGCCATTTTGGAAGTGCGAACCTTCCCTTCCTCTTTTTATTTATTTATTTATTTTGATCAGGTAGCAATGTTCACATAAGCACATAATTGCCCCAGCGTTGTCAATGACCTCAGCCAAATAGTCATTCTGGATCGAGAGTGCCTGGAGGAGTTGTTTTTGAGTGACAAATCCCCCCTCTCAAAAAACCCCCTCTCTCCTGTTTCTGCATCAGACTATGAGAGCATCCCATGATGGACACAAGGGTAAATGCACTGAAGTCGGTGGAAGTACTATCATGAAAATCTGCATTTTAACCCCCCCACCAGGTATTCCATGACAGAGGCGAAGGGAAGGACGCTGAGAGGGGGCAGATTGTGAAGCTGTCAAAAAGGAGCTGGAGCTTCAGATACATGCTTAAGCATATGGGTGAAAGAGGCCCACCCCCAAAAAAAGAATGCTGCAACAATCTGAACAATGGGCCATGGGACAAGCGCACAGAGAAGCCAGTTCAGGGTGGGATGTCTGATCAAAACTTCCCACAACTATTTAAACCACAGCAAACAGAGGCACAGCCAGATCCTGCCAAGCCTCCAGTGTGACTGCAGCCAGTGTCTGTAAATGTTCCAACGCTACTTCTGCAACTACTGTTGCCAAATATATGGGGGGGGGGATTCCTGGAGTCCGGGGGGCAGCGCCCGGGGAAGGTAGAATTTGAGAAGCCGAGGAAATGCAACAGGGGTATGATATCACAAAGTGTGCTGTCATAAGCTACTATTTCCTTCATGCAATTTGTTCTCTGTAGTCTAGAGATCAGTTGTGGTTCCATGAGGACTTCAAGCTCTCTCTTGAGGCTGGGAACACTATCTGCAACTTTGCCTCTTCCAGTTTTCTTGCTATAGTATTGCTATCTTGTATGTTATGGTACTGAAACATAAAGTTGAGTGGGGTATTTTTCATTTTTTTAGCTGGAATTGTTCATTTCATCTTCATACCAACCATGTGACTTAGCTGTGGCCTGATGACAGGGCATCTTCTTTGTAGGCTGGTTGGTTTCAGAAAGTAGTGCTGAGGAACAATTGTTCAGTCCTTTGGCATCTGAAATAACATATGTGTGAAACTCCAGATCTCTGGACACCCTCAGAGATCTGGAGTTTATTATTGTCAAATATATGGTTGACATCCAACTCTATTTCTTCTTTTTAGATGACTCTTGTGAGACATGGTTGTCCTGAATTGGTGTCTGAAGGCAGTAACAGACTGAATTAGAGCCAATTAAAAAGAAAAGATAAGATAAGATTGAAGTACTGTTGTTTCATAATGGATCGAATCAAGTCAGCCTTTACATTCCCTCTTAAGGAACAGGTGCACCATTGAATTTTGCTTTCCAGCTCAGGGTAGGGGTGTGAAAAACCGAACTCCTGAGCCAAAATACACACAGAAATGGCAGTTTTGGGTCCTTAGTTTGGATTCCCAAAATGGTATAAGGGAGGAACATGTACATGTGTTGGCTGTGTTGTTCTCTGCTTGTGTTCTTGAGACTCTAATACGATGGTCTTGAAAATGTTCCCATTTAACTTTTATTTCATCTCTAGAAACTTTAATTCCAGACTTGTGAAATTTTTATAACTGTGCAAAGCTTATTCCTCAAAATCTGTGGTAACAAGTATACACCTCTCTAATCGAACTAAGGTTTAGAATAACGGCCTTGCTAAACCAGTGATATGTGGATCATCCCAAAACTAGTATGTCTACCGTTAGAGCAAGAAGTAATTTTCAGTTGACTTTATGTACTCCTAGTTGTCTCTGGTTTGGTACATCATAATGGTCTATGACTACCTGGGACAAAATTTGATTCACTATAAGCTTTTATGATCACTATAATCTAGTGTTTCATAATTAGTCATTAGGGTGTCACTGATATGATTTCCAAGTCATATATACTCAGGTGGATCCTACCTCTATTCTACCACTCCACTGAGCAAAGTTTCCTCTGGTCTAAGGAGCTTTCCTCAATTTGTGGCTCTTTCATAAGGAACTGTGACCTAATCTCACCTTTCAAAGAAAGATCAGAACTGGAAAATCACCCAAAGTTTATGAAAGGCCACAGAGGAAATATTTATCTCCATCTGCAGAATCTGAAAAGTATCCCCAATTGGTGCACCTGTTCCTTAAGAGGGAATGTAAAGGCTGCCTTGATTTGATCCATTACGAAACAACAGTACTTCAGTCTTATCTTTTCTTTTCTTTTTATTGGCTCTAATTCAGTCTGTTACTGCCTTCAGACACCAATTCAGGACAACCATGGCTCACAAGAGTCATCTGAAAAGAAGAAATAAAGTTGGATGTCAACCATATATTGACAATAATAAACTCCAGATCTTTGGTTGTTCTGAGTGTCCAGAGAGCTGGAGTTTCACATGTATGTTATTTCAGATGCCAAAGGACTGAACAACTGTTCCTCAGAACTGCCTTCTGAAATCAACCAGCCACGTAGGGCTGGAACCAGTGAGGTACTGTGGGTAGAATTACAAGAAACCTGCAACTTATGGATGAAAAGTATCAACTGAAGCAAGAAAAGTATGCAAAGAGCTTTTAAAAGTTTAATTAATGATATATTTATCATATTATTTTCAAGGAGTTATTAGACTTTCTTGGGAATAATGCTAAAAATAAAAAAGTGTTTAAAAAGAAATAGAACATCCTAGTCCAAGTATAAACTCCAGTCTTGGTGCATTTTTTTGCTGTGCCTTTCAAGCCATTGTCTTAGCTCATTTAGGAAACAGAATTCACAAATTATGTATTCTGGGGAGGAGCAAACAGTTGCAATTACATTCTGTTTGTAATCCCCCCCCCTTTCAAATGAAGAACCTACTCCAGTAATAGCTATACTTATTATGCTGGAAGAAGGAAAAAACACACCCTATGCTGAGGGCATTCTTTGCACGAAATGTGTTCTGCATGTAATAGGGAAGTTTCTACAATTGAGCACTGCACCGGAGTAGTAGTTAGAGCTTTATTACTTACTTCTAATTTGTATTGATGGTCAAAAAAGTAGCATGCTTTGCAGTTCTATGAAAGAAAAGATTATAAATGGAGATTAATTATAATTTTGCTAGCTCAGTACTTGTAAAACTAAAGCAATTTATATTCTTTCTCTTAATGATCTCCATTCCTGATTGCAGTAATGTAATCTAATTGTGATTATGATAGTATCTGAATCATGTGGGCCTCTATGTGATTGGAACTACTCTTTGCATTAAAAAGTAATTTTGGAGTAATGATGAAAAGTTACTGTGGAAAATTGGCAAGTAATATATTTTACTCTGTATCTTAAGTTTCAGGCTTTCATTTTTGATTATATCTTATAGCAAGGATAAGCATGATATTATATCAAGGATTTATTACATCAAAGACTTGCCAATGATAATTATGAGTATCAAGGATAAGCATGATATTATTGGAATAACACAGATATGATAGAGGCAAGAAATTGACAAAGCTTTTAAGATACTTGGCTGGGTGTTTACACAAGAGTGAATTAGAAGAGGATGAAGTGGTCTATTTTCCTAATGGATAAGAAGACACAGGAGGGAACCTACAAACATTCTTGTAAAATAGGGGTCAGCAGATAGAGGAATTCTCTGAGTGTGCTGATTGTCCCTCTACCCAATGATCAATTTAGGAAAGAGATTTGGAGAGTGTGGCAATATTTAGTAACAGAACTTGCTCTAGCAGACTTAGTGGCTCAGGATTAAAACACTGTCCAGCCACCCCATTTCTCATCCCATGCCTGGTTTCTGATCTGTGATATAGAGGAATCCAGACAGATTTTAGATTTGCAAAGCATATAATCTGTTCATATTTAATTTTAAACATCTAGAAGAGGTAGATTTACCTATGAGTCCTACTAAGGAGCATCTCACTGTACAATGGAGGCCATATCGTCCAGTTCTCACTCAGTACCAAGTACATCATTTCTTTAACTCTTTATTACCATCTCATTGTTAGGGTTGTGCTTTATTTTCTATAGCTCTGATGAGTAGGGATGTGCATGAACTGGGAAAATGCAGTTCAGTTTGTGGTTCGTGGCATGCTCAGTATGCAAACCACGAAATGTCCTGAACTTTTAGGGGATAACCGAACCAAATTGGTTTATGAGGTTTGTGATGCAGTAGAATGACTGCTCCGAGTTACAGCCCCCCACAAAGAAGGTGCCCCCAGCAAAATGCTTTCTGGGGAAATGACAGGTGCAGGTTCAGTAGGTTCAAGAGTGTATAGAATGGGCCCTGCACAAGCTAGAGGCATTACTTGCAGGGAACTTCCCTTTGGTGGTCCTCTACGTATCTACCAAAATTATGTGCAGATTGGATTTCAGAGGTCCAAGTTATGGCCTCCCAAAGAAGATGGCCCTAAGAAAAATCTCTGATGCATGTTCAAAAGAGTATGGAATTGACCCTATGCAAGCTAAACACACCAAACACACAGAGAACTTCACCCTGCCACCCACCCCTCTACAATATCTCCAAGCTGGGGGTGAATTACATTGCTAGGGTCTCAGTTACAGATACCCAAAAAAGGTTTCCCTAGTACTTTCTCTGGAGAAGACAGCTGCAGTTACAAGAGTCTATGGAATGGCTCTAGAACAAGCCAGTGACACCAAACTTACAGGGAAAATTGACTGGGGCAGACCCTTCCCAGCCAGACATTGAAAGCAAGGCAAGCAACCCCCCCATGCTCACCCCCCCCCAAGTCTCCAAAGGCAGGTTCTGAAGGAGAGAAAGGCAGACATCTCCACAGTTTCAACAGGGGCTCCCCACAGTAACTCCAAAGCAGCTTGGTAGTCACCCTAGCCACACAAGACAGGACATGGAAGTGTGTCCACAATTCCCACAGCCCTGCACCCAAAGGCTGAAACACACAGGTCCAGAGCATGCCCAGCAACTGGCATGTATTATTCTTATCTGCAGAAGAATGGAAACACATGTTGAGCTGGCCAGGATACCCCCAAGTCTTCAAAGGCAGATTTTGAATGACAGAAAAACAGACATATCCAGAGTTTTGACAGGGGCTCCCCAAAGTAACAGCTTGGTGGGCACCCTAGCCTCACAAGACAAGCAAGGGAACTGTGCCCACAATTCTCACAGCCCCCCCCCCCAAGGACTGAAACACACAGGTCCAGAGCACGCCCAGCAACCTGGGTGTATTCATCTACTCTGTAAAGAAATGGAAACACATATTGAGCTGGTCAAGCCACTCCCAAGGAAGATTTTGAATGAGAGAAAGGCAGACAGAGTTTCGACAGGTCCCCCCCCCAAGTAACCCAACAGCAGCTTGGCATAGATCCTTGGTAAGCACTAGAACCCAGCAAGACATGCCCACAATGCTCCAACACACCCTCAGGCCTAAACACATAGATCATCTAGTCACAGCCCCCCCCCCCCAGGTGAAATTTCTGGTTATTCAGTATTAGTGCAACTCATTGTACAGATGAGATATCACCTGTCGTGAATTACACAAATGCAATGGAAAGGGGTAGTCAAACAGGGGCTTGCTTGTACAGGCAGATGTTTGTTGAGGTAGATGCTGTTCCATGATATAGGTGTTGTGTTATATGGTAGATGTTATTTCATGAGGTAGATGTTGGGTGAGGGAGATATTCTTTGGAGAATAAAAGTAAAGGGGGGTATACAGGGGGTTGTGGGGGAATTTCAGTGAGGAAGGGTTGGGAAGGTATAAAATGAGGGATCTCAGCCAAGGTACCCAGTAGCTAAACCTCTCTGCTCGGTGTGAGTAGAGAGACGGGGTGGCTCAGAGCTCAGAGTCCACCTATCACCCAAACCCCACCAGTGTTCACAATCAGGAGGGAGGGTATAAAATGTGGGCCACAGCCAAGGCACCCAGTAGGTAAACCCCTCTGCTTAGCCAGCCCACCCCCACCCAGCAAAGGCAGTCATCCTCCCACCCAAGCATCAAGGGCGCAACCTGCAGGCCATAGGCTGGATCACCTAGAGAGAAGGAGGGATGGGGGGGACATGCAGGGAGACAATAGGAGGCCTGGATCTTATCCTGTGAGGTCCAGAGAAGGGTAGCCCAGCAGGAGGAGCTTGACCTTGAGGAAGGCCAACTCATCCACCTTGGCTGGGTCCAGGAGGAAGCAGTGGGGTCTGAGAATGTCTCCCAGGTGGGAGAACACCCACTCACTCTGGACACTGGTGGGAGGGCAGGACAAGAGACTCATGGCCATGCAAGAGGGGTTGGACCAGATGACAACCTTGTGTGACCAGTACTCCAGGGGATCGGTGGAGGTGGGCTCAGGGGATTCGGTGAGGTACTCCCTAACCATCAAATCTACCAAGTTCTCTGCTATTGGATGCCTGGCATCCCTGCCACTGCTGACCTCCCAGATCAACACTGACAACCAGTAGCAGCGTTTCTCCCTGGTTGGGCTCTTTGAGACAGAGGTGCTTCGCTGGGACTCCTCCACCTCCTTCTACTCATCTTCCTCCTCCTCCTCAGCCTCTTCCTCCTGCTGTTTCCTCTGGCCACATCTCTTGGCCTGCACCTTCCACACTTCTTTGCAGAGCTCATGTTTCCATTGCATGAGCTCTGCATTCCAGAGAGCAATGCTTTTATCCAGGGGTCATAGATATAGGCCAACTTGTACTCCCCTTCCTTGTAGAGAGGGTGCAACCTGCTGGTGATGGCCACCCTCAACCTCTCTCCCAAGGCCCTGACCTCTGGGTAAACAGTTGTCCCTTCAGGGCCTGGCTCCAGTGTGGAGGCCAGCATCCAGTCCAGCACTCAGAGAAAGGGGATGGCCTGCCCCAGGATGGCTAAATGGGCTCAGAACATGTCAGCAGCATCCTGGAAGGGCTTGAGGACATGCACCATTTGGGAGATGGTCAGCCAGTCATTGGAGCTGATGCTGAGCTCCTCTTCTCTGTGTGGGATGGTCATGGAGGAGATGACATCCTGCATGGCACTTTTCTGCTCCAGCAAATGCTGTCTAGCTAAAAGAGGAGCATTTGTGGACCTGATCTGAAGGCATATATAGCATTCTGATCCCATAGAGCGCAATGGGAACTCTGTTATTGGGAGCCAGCAGTGCCTGTCAATCTTTGGAGAGCCAGTTTGGTGTAGTGGTCAAGTGCGTGGACTCTTATCTGGGAGAACTGGGTTTAATTCCCCACTCCTCCACTTGCACCTGCTGATGTGACCTTGGGTCAGTCACAAGCTCTGGCACAGCTGTTCTCTCAAGGACAGTTTCTATCAGAGCTCTCTCAGCCCCTCCTACCTCACAGGGTGTCTGTTGTGGGGAGGGGAAGGGAAAGGAGTTTGTAAGCCGCTCTGAGACGCCTTTGGGCAGTGAAGGGTGGGGTATAAATCCAATATCTTCTCTTCTTCTTCTTTGGAGGCCTTCTATTGGTGTTTCCAAGGCTGGAGAAGTCCACCCCCCTTTCTTTGAAGTTTTGTAAACATTTTAATTGAAATGTATCCTTTCATGAACCACGACAAACAGCATGAAAGTTTGTGGAATTTTTGTTGCCCTTCTACAAGCATCGCTTGGCAAACCACAAACCAGCCAAAATTCATGACAAACTTTAGTTCGTGAGATGGTTTGCACCCATTCCTACTGATTAGTTCAATATGGCAGACCACTCCACTCTCTGCAGCTCTGTATAAAGTACTAATGCTGCACTGAACTGTGCAAAAACAGGATTTGCTGATGGTTGTGTTGCTAGCAGTCAGGCTGGCAGCCAAGTTATTGGCTGTGGTTTAGCATCAGACTTGGTGCCATGTAACTCAATCTTATATGGAACTTATTACTTGCTTTGAGCACTGACCTGGGTAGCCAAAACTAGCCCAATCTTGTCAGATCTTGGCAGCTAAGCAATCCTGTTTAGTATTTGGATGGAAGACCACCTAGGAACTTCATGGCCACAACACAGTGACAATGGCAAACCATCTCTGACTGCGTCTTGCCTTGAACACCCTATGGCAGGGGCGTTAAACATGGGGCCCGGGGGCAGGATGAGGCCCCTGGAGGGCTTCTGTCAGGCCCACAGTGGAACTGGCTGTCTTCTGCTTCTTCTTCCAGTTCTGCTGCTGCTGCTGCATCATCATAGGTTTGCAGCTTAAAGATACACACCTGAAGAGCATGCTCAAGATTGCAACAGCACACACATTTTGATGCAATAATTCAGAGCAAGAGGTGTCAGTTATCAGACACCGTTAAATAAACAAAATATTGCAAGAGTGCTAATGTTTTAAGCATGTTTTTATTTTAAGTTAAAAAAACCCCTTTCTGTTTGTGTCCTTTATAAAGTTTATATCTCCGCTACCTGGCATTACATTTTATGACACACGTGGCCCGGCCCAACAAGGTCTCATTTATGTCAGATCCGGCCCTCATAACAGATGAGTTCGACACCCCTGCCCTAGGGGGAAGGCACAAGACAGCTGCTACTTGATGGTACTTTCCACCTACATACTTGCTGTGAAGCTGTTAGTTTCTACAAATTCTGATTCACTTGATAAAGCCTTTATCATGATTGATACAACTAGCCCAGGAAATATTTCTGTTTGTTAAATTTACAATTGCCCATCGATGTAAATATGAATGTGAATCAAAGTAAAAAAAACACAAAACATTTTGGATGCTTTGGACACAATCCATCCACAAGATCTCCCTTGCAAATCCTGTGTGAACTGCAGCTAGAGTTTCATAATGCTTTTGTGTTGTTCCCATTGATTAAATAGTGTATGTGTGGCAGAGCTTCTCAGTGGATCCCTTTCTGTATTAAGAATAAAGAGAAATATGTGGTGTGTATTCTGACAAAGGCTGTGATCACATACACAAAATAATGTACGTTCAATCCATTTTCAATGCACTTTCTACCTGGATTTTACTGCATGAACAGGCAAAATCCAGTTGGAAAGTGCATTGAAAATGGATTGAAAGTGCATTATTTAGTGTGTGTGATCACAGCCAAAGTATTACTCTTGGTAGTGTTGCAGCTGAAATTTTAGAAAGCTTACCAACCTTCATCAGCTGTAAGACATGCTCCCTAAGGGACCATGTTTTCTGCTAGCTGTGGGCATGTTGGACCAATGCTTTCCTGGAAGCTTGTGCTGGCCATCTGAAATTAGAGCTGAGCTTACTGGTACAAAAAAGGGGGGAACGAGAACTCTTGAGATAACTTCCCCAAAAACACTTAAAAAGTTACTTTAAAAGCCCTGGGGAAAAGTCCAGAATCGAGCCTTAAAACCATCGGCATTCCCCTGTCCCTTGCTAGTCCCAAGCAAGAAGTGGCCCTCACCCCATGTAAGGTGATTGGGAGCTATCATCACTGCAAGCCAGCTTCCAGAACACCAGAAATTCTGGTCATGAGCAGCAGCCCCCACTGCTATGAACAGGTAAGAGCAGCCACTGCCAGCAGACGGACACAAGCAGCCTCCATGAGCCAGTGGCCCCAGCCCTTTGGAAGCCTGTATTTTTCTCCTTTCCCTCCTCTATGGGGGACAGGGACATTTCCATGGCAATTTTTGCCTCCCACTCAACCCTTGATCACAGTGTGCTAAGGTGGGATGGCAATCAGTTTGCTAAAGGGCAGTGGGAATGAGGTTCCACTACCTACAGCCGATTGCCCCATCTGTTATCCTGAAACCACTGCTGCCTGATGTGACTCCAAAGATGGCAGAGATGCCAGCAGCAGTAGAGCAGTAGGATGATAGGGACCCCCAGCACCCACCCCCCAAGCCTAGGCAGCTGCTCTGGATGGCCCCGGGGCTAAGACAGCCCCTGGAATTCTTGGTCACCTGATGGTATCATTAAAGGCCTGTGAAGATGACACAAAGTAACTGCAATAGATATCAATGATGTTCTTATATAGCCAAGCCTGATTGGCTGCAATCTCAGCACAAGACTGACAAGTCAATCAAGACTCACAGTGCACGGCTCTGCCATTCGAATGGCATGTAAATGGAGACAGAAGGTGACTCAGTGATTGTCAGGATGGCATGCCTTATTTATGTCACACTCCCCTTAAAATTTGGCAAAGACAAATGTCCCCATAGGGAGCAAAAGATGAGCATACTTTGCAGCAGGAGAAATTGTTTAGGGAACAGATATGTTTCAATACCTAGGAGACTTTTTAAAAAACCACTTTCTAAAACTTTAGTTGAAGACCGAGACAGAATGCAATGACAAAATGGCAATGAAAGAGGAAGTAGATTAGTTCCAACATTGATAGTTTATCATTTGAAGACTTTCTAAAGATAGCCAGTGTATAGTAGTGAACTGAATATATTACCCTCAACATTCAGCGATGCAATTATATGAGAAGACAGGCCTCAAAGAGTTTTGGAACTTGAATCAAGTTGGATTTTAATTAGTGATATCTACTGCCATAGCTATGCCAGCGAAGGTGTACGGAAAGTGCAACAAATAGTATAATAGTCCTTGTGGTATCAAGAGTGTTATTAAAAAACTATCCAGAATTAAAAATACAAAGATTTTAAGCAAAAAGTTTACTGAAGTAATATGCAGAGCATCCAGGGAGACTGGTACCTCTTGAACTGTAATAGTTGTTGAAGAACAGAAAACAAAGATCAAATTCAATGATGTCCCACGTCAATTAATGTATTTCTGAAAAAGGGATATATTTTAATTTTTTTCTTACCAAAGTCTAAAAAAAGGATGAAGGTAACGAAATAGGCTTATGTCAGAAAGGGGGTTGCCAGCTCCAGCTTGGGAAACTCCTGGAGATTTGGTGGTAGATCCTGGGAAGGGAAGGTAGGCCCGTAGGTACAGTGGGGCATTTCAGGGCCATGCCCCCTCACTCGATAGACACACCAAACCACCACCAGTCACTCCACCACTTTCCAAACCCTGTCACCTGCTTTGCCCATCCCCCACCACCTGCCCATCCTCCACACTGTGCTGGGAATGGCCGCCCACAGTACTGGGCATGCCATCCAAAGGGCAGCCAGTGGGCTGGAGGGAGGAGAGGGAGGAGAGGCATGCATCCAAAGGGCAGCTGGCAGTTCACAATCAAAGAAGGAGGAGAAGTGTGCAGTTGGAGGCATGCATCCAAAGGGCAGCCGGAGGCAGGGAGGGAGGAGAGGCACCTCTCACTGGCCGGCCAGCTGTACACACTCCTCCGCAACCACAGCCCTGGATGGAGGTGAGTGGTCAAGGCAGCCCACTGGTGCCTCTCCCCTCCCCCAGCCTCCTGCCCCACTACCCAGAAATTCCTGGCTATGCCCCTGAGGGAAGGATTTGGGGAGGGGAGGAAGCTCAGTGGGGGAATAATGCTATAGAGTTCCCCTCCAAAGCCACTGCTTTCACCAGGGGAACTCATTTTTGTAGTCTGGGCTGGGTCAGATTTATATGGCTCTGCCTAGCCTATAGTGGAATGGTTCATTCAGAAGTTACCTGGCTCCTTCAATAGCAGAAGGGAATTGTATAGTATAGTTTATTATTATGGTCTTAATACCAACATACAGAGTAAGCATAATATGTGAGAGAAGGGAATAAAGATTTAGCCCATGTACCACCACTATATCCTTTCTTTTTGGATCCAGCCACCATCTTGATGCCATGAGTGACTAAAAACATAGTTAAATCTCAGAAATATTTCATACTAGCAGCAAAGCCCATTGAATAAAAGCAATACAATGGGGTCTAGTGGGCCAGGAAAGGGGGGGGTCTGGAAGCCTTCCCTGGCTTGGTGGCTTTGGTGGTAGAGCCAGAAAATGCCTCCCCGCTCCCCCTTGGGCCCTTTGTGGCCCTGAGCCTGCCTCGGCGGGGAGGGCAGGATATCAGTCAAACAAACAAACAAATACCGTACCAAAAAATGTTAGTCCTTAAAGTGCTACTGGACTCTTACTCTTTTCTACTTAACTTGGTAGTAAGCCCCCCCCCCCAGTTGTGTTGGGATTTACCTTTGAGCAAACATAGATAGAACTGGGTGTTTCCTTTTACATCCACATTACGCAGACTGAGATGATAGCTGACGGTCCCCCCCCAAAAAAAATAAATAATATGCATTAGCAACCAGCTTGAGGTTGGGAAATACCTGGAGATTTTGGAGGGGGAGCCTGAGGAGGGCAGGGTTTGGGGAGGGGAGGGACAGATGGGGTATAATGCCATAGAATCCACCTTCCAAAGTGGTCATCTCCTCCAGACCGATCTCTGTTGCATGGAGATCAGTCAGGATATACACAGCCACCACCTGGAGGCTGAATTCAGGTGGATAGCCCTGTTGGTCTGAAGCAAGAGAACAAAGTTTGAGTTCAGTGGCACCTTTAAGACCAAGCAAGTATAATTCTGGGTGTAAGATTTCATGTGCATGCATGCTGAAGGAGTGTGCATGCACAGAAAAGCTTATACCCAGAATTAAAGTGTGTTGGCCATAAAGGTGCCAGTGGACTCAAACTTAGTTCACCCAGAGGCCGGTAACCATAATTTTAGTATAAATTAAGCTGCTTTGGATGTTACACAGCCATGCATCTGTCAATCTGAGCTCTGAGTTCCACGAAAGCTTATGCTGGAAGAAATCTTGTTAGCCTTGAAGGCGCCACTGGAGTCCTGGTTAAGCAGCTAACGGCTACCCCTCTGGAACCATTTTCTGAATGATGTTTCTTTGGGGGCGGGTTGTTGTTATTTGCAACCCAGTCCTCATTAGGCAGAGAACCCTGGGTTTGAGTGGGAAGTGGCCCTATTTCCATATCAGGCCATGCCAGGGCAGCTCTGCTGCACACCCTCCTTGGCATGTGGCCATGTTGCTGAAAGGCGAGGACCTATGATGCTCCATCTGCCTGGAGCTGCTGACCAGGCTAGCCACGCTGCTGGGCGGCCACAGCTTCTGCCTGGGCTGCCTGTGACGGTGGGTGGAGGCCAAGGTGCAGGAGGGCTGAAACTGCAGCTGCCCCCACTGCCTGTGTGCCTTCCTCAAGAGGCTGCCAGAGCTGGGGAGGAGAGGTGAGTGGGTGGGGCATTGGCAGTGTGAAGGGGGAACTGGCTGCTGCTCGGTGGGTTGCCACTCCATTTATGGGGCTCATGGGGGGTGGAGGGGGAGTGGGAGGGGGCCGTGGGAAAGAACTAAAGTAAGGACCCCCTCCCCATCCCCGATGGTGGGCATGAGCCAGAGGGAAGGAGGCCCCAGCCATCCCCAGGCCCACAGAGAGTCCCATCCGTCCCTTCCGCTGGCTCGGAGCACACTGAGCCTGAGTGGCTGGCTGCAGCTTCTGCGGGTGGGACCCCACAAGGCAGGCAGCCAACACAGCCAGTGCCTTTTGAGTGGCAGTTCACGCAGCCACCTGATTTTGGTGCGCATAGAATGTTGCCACCCCAAAGTGCTTTTATATATAAGGACAGATTTAGCAGCATTCATAAGAAGTTATGAGAATCCAAAGTCAAGGATTGCTATAAGTAGAATGATGGTACATCACAAAAAGGTCTGTGTTTCATGCTGTGAGATATGATACCAGGTGAGTCTGAACATTTTGATTTGACCGTACAACAATATTTTAACGTTTCCTTGGAGGAATTCTGTGTGATAAACCTGTGACAGCAACGTGCAATGATGTTTTAAACATACTTTCCCCCTTCTTGTTTAAAACACTGCCTTAAATGCTTCAATAGGAAGGAGGCTCACAGGAAAAATTCTATTGTCAAAGGCCAGTTTCTTAGCAACAACACCCTCTCAATGTGTCACAAGTCTGGGGCCCTTTGCCCTCTCAAAGGAAGTTCCTTAGGTGTCTTTTACACATTGAGTGCTTTGTGATAGGTTAAGGCCTGCTGGCTGTCAACTCCGTCCCTTAAGGGAACTTGACAGATCTTTTTTTAAAAAAATCAATTTTAAGCTCACATGCCCCAGTGGGTGCCAAAGCCACTTCAGAGAGCCTGAAAGATGGCTGAGTCGACAGGATTTGACTTCCAGAGGTAGAAAGGTGACAAACTCTATCATGAGAAAGGGGCAGCTTAGGCCCTCTGAGGCCTAACCTGCTCCCAGGATCTGGGGCCTAGTGTTGTATTGAACCTATTTATCTCTTTCATGGGCCCAAGGTACCACAGGGAAAGAAAAGTTGTTCAAAAAATGCTGGCAGAATTCAGGGGTGTAAATGATGAATTACTTTTCATCAGCTGAAAGGAAACATACTCCGGAACAATACTGAAAGGGAGCAGGAGCATCTGACCTCCTGCTTCAGAGCAGCCAATATCTTCATTCAAGAAGACAACCATGAAATTACACAGAAAATGGGATTGTCATGAACAGCCCCTTGAAATCTCAGTATACAGTCATTACGGCATGGGAAAAAGCCTTCATCCACACATCATAACTTGTAACAGACGGGGTGGCAGGAGGCGGGGGGTGAGAAATAGCAACAAAAGCAGGCTTTCAGAGTTACCAATAAGAATGTGGAATTTGTTGATTCTAACTTTACCTTGTTAGGCTCCCAGATCATTATATATAGACGTAACAATCTACAAACTTTACAGGGATGCAGGTCGTTGTTGTTTTTTTAATGAGCATCTCATGAGAGTTACTTTGCAATATTAAGTAAATAAATGAAGGGCAGCAAACAGACTATTTCATTGCTTTCTAATCAATTCCCTGTTACAATTTAGAACAAAACCTGCAAGTAATATTTGCCCATCACAGTTCGCTTTTTAAGGTGCAAAAAATAAATAAATGTTAGTACAAGACGCAACTTCTAGAACGATGTCTAAAAGCTCATTATATTCTGGGCAATTGCAGAGGCTTTGTTCTGCTTCCGTTTCGTTTGCTTAGGGAACACTTACTTAGTTTAAGGCAGGAAGCCCATTGGATGCTGCTGAGATGTAAGAAGTGGAGGGCAGCTTTGCATGATCTCTTTCTGAACTCGTTTCTTCTCTGCATGAACACTCGACTCTACTGAAAATCCCCAGTGAAAAATAATGCTACTTTGCTTGAGTAAAGCTTACTCTGGAAGAGACAGAGGGAGCTCGATTTTACTAACTACCCTCCTCACTTACTTCCCTTTCCGTCCTCCTCTTACATCCCCCCACCCCACTCACCCTTCTTTTTGTTCTCCTTCAGAAACTTGCACTTTCTACTCATTTAGAAACACCTGTAGAGTGGGCGGAATGGATTTTTTATTTTATTTTGCTGACTCAAAAGTGAACAATCTCTTTTTGATTCCAGCAGAGATGAACTCAAGCATTATTTCCAAAGTACATAGGAAAAGAACCAAACATGCTGTAATTTTAAGAAATGGCCCTAACAGTCATTCCCTTGGGTTTCGTTAGTAGCAGCAAAGTCTTTTTCCACACTGCATTTTTGAGCAAAATACACCCTCTATTGGAAAATAAGAGACTGAGAGTATGTATGCAATCAAGCAATTTGTTTGAATGAGGAATCGTAAAGCCTTCAATACAGTGATTTTTAAAACTATTCATTACCTTACTAGATTCAGGTGGATAGCACTGTTGGTCTGAAGCAGAAGAACAAAGTTTGAGTCCAGGGGCACCTTTAAGATCAACAACATTTTATTCAAGGTATAGGCTTTCGTGTGCAAGCATACTTCTTCAGATACAGTGAAACAGAATTTCCTCAACTATTACAAATAGAAAGAGAGAGGGTGGGAGCTTAGCTGCCAGGAAGGGCCAATTAGAGTCAAGGCAACTCTGTCATGATTCTAGTTGGCCCTTCCTGGCAACTAAATCCCACCTCACCCCACCCTCTCTCGTCCTTTAGTAATGGTTGAGGAAATTCTGTTTCACTGTATCTGAAGAAGTGTACTTGCACACAAAAGCTTATACCTTGAATAAAACTTCATTGGTCTTAAAGGTGCCCCTGGACTCAAATGTCATTACCTTATTAGTTGAATTTGGCTCACTAACCCCCAGTTGAGGGTGGACTTTTTAAAAATAAAATTTAAGATTAGAATTTTTTTAATAAAATCATTGTTTTTAATATTCTTCTAAAAACACTGTTATCAAGTGTTGCTTTTCCAAAATAACCCAGTTTAAAGTGATATCTGATTTTAATAGAAGCATGATAAAACCTGCATCTTATATCTTAAAACTGAATGCATGGTCCCCTGAATTAAAAGAAAAGATGGAAAAGATAAGTATTTTGTCAATATGATACAATCTAGACAAGAATCAAATCTCTCTTCTTTGTTCATATTGAATGAATTGTAATTATTTATTTTCATGCTATATTGAAGGTTCTAATGCTAATTTATATCTGTTAAGATGTGTGTGATATTTGGAGCTTTGTTTGTATTTATCTTTTGCTGCTCTTTGTTGATTGCACTCCATTCTATTGTCAGTTTGTAACATTGTTATATTGTTCAATATTTTTTTTTGCAAATTAAAAAAAATCAATAATAATGTGGAGGATCCAGGTGGCCATTGCACCTACCCTATGGAATGGCATTTCCATTGATGGGGGCACAGGTTCCCCTCCCACTGCTGACTCCCACTTTGCTTTCCATACTATTCTCGAGTGCCCTTTCCTTTAACCTTCTGATAGACGTGCTTTGCTCATTTATGGTAGCATGTTGCTTCTTATCCTTTGAGCTCATCACTTTTTCTTGGTGGAGTAGGCAGTAGGCAGGTTTCTTGTGCTGCCTACCGCACCCTCCAAATGGAGCAACAGCATGTCCCCAAGGTCCAGCCAGTATGAGTCACCATAGCAGCATGATGGTCTGGACTAGGAGACCACAAATTATGGCTGGGCTTGATAGTCAACAGTTTTCTACTAAACAACTGTAAAAGTCCAATTCCACCACAATAATATCTATAAAAATAAGATAATCCCTAGGCTAATTGGAGCTTATACTAACTTTGATTATAAAGGCTAAATTATTATTTAAACTTAAAGGCTAAAAAGTGCTATTTTGATAAAATGATTTTTACATTTATGCTCTGTTTAATTTTGAAACTTTTTAACTGGCTTGCTCTTTTAATTATTAAAAATGATTTTAAAGCAAATGCATGATGTTTACAAAAAGCTCAGACAATGTACAACTTCAATTGTTGATGAAGGAAATTTCTTTCAGAATTATGATGAAATTTGGAGCAATCCATAACTTCTTTACATTTGCTGTTGTCTTTATTTCACAAAATGTGCACGATGTTGTGATCTTGTTGTAAACACTATGTATTTGCTGTTACAAGGCCAGTATAATGCTTAGTTTAAATTTTTATTTAAAAGTTCATTACAAAAGTTAAGAGAATTGACAAAGAGTTCTCTTTTATCTTAAAAATTAACACACAGTGTTCATACAGTAGGGTCTACTTTTTTTAGATATGCTTTTTTCTAGATTTGGTGGGGGAGGGATATCTTAATGACACAGTACATGCTTTGAATCTGATGATCCCCAGTTCAGATGCTGGGGTTTCCAAGGAAATGGATCTCTGGTTGTACAGCTGGGGATGATCTGCAGCTGAGACCCAGAAATCTACTGCCAGTCAAAATAGATAATGCTGGGCTAGATGGATCAATGGTCTGACAAAACATATGGGAGCTTTGTATGTTCAATACTGTGATCCTATGCACAGTTTCACAGGAATAAGTTCTAAAGTTTCATGGGAATGAGCTCTTACCTCTGAGAAAAAAATGCATATGATCAGACTGAATATCTCTGAAATTCTCTAAACCAGTGATGGCCAAATTTGCTTAATGTAAGAGCCACATAGAATAAACGTCAGATTCAGGGGTCATTTGGCCCTGGAGCACACCGGAGCACTGCTCTGGGAGCCCAGGAGCTGGCACAAATGGCAGTGGCAGCAAGCCCCACCCTGAGCTCCCCACCCCCAAGCTCCTTCTCTCTAGAGTCATGCTGCAATAGCGGCGTGATCTCTCCATTGTATTCTATGGCATGACTCTAGAGATAAGGGGTTTAAACTTTAAACCTCTTCTTTCTTCTCTTCCCCCACCCACCTGCCTTGGCAGTCTGGCTTGGGAAGCAAAAATGGGGGGATCTTCAAAAGCCTCCCCTTCCCCAGCCAGTCTGCCATGGTGGGCTGGGGGGGAGTGAAGAGAGAAGGGGTTTAAACTTTAAACCCCTTCTCTCTGGTGTCGCAGCACAGGGCGGCACAATCTCTCTATTCTATGGCCCCATAGAATAGAATGCGGAGATCGCGCCGTTGCTGTGGTGTAATTCTAAACCCCTTCTCTTTTCACTTCCCCCCCAGCCCGCTTCCCCCCCAGCCCGGCTGGGGAAGGGGAGGGAAGGCTTTTGAAGATGTCCCCCCATTTTTGCTTCCCCTTCTGACATCACTTCTGGTGATGTCAGGTGGCATGGCATATGCTAATGAGAGCCAGTTTGGTGTAGTGGTTAAGTGCGCGGACTCTAATCTGGGAGAACCGGGTTTGATTCCCCACTCCTCCACTTGCACCTGCTGATGTGACCTTGGGTCAGTCACAAGCTCTGGCACAGCTGTTTTTGAAAGAGCAGTTTGTGTTACAGTTCTCTCAGCCCCATCTACCTCACAGGGTGTCTGTTGTGGGGAGGGGAAGGGAAAGGAGTTTGTAAGCCGCTCTGAGACTCCAAGTGAAGGATGAGGTTGTTGTGATATACATGTCTAGTGTAAGGCTGGCCTAGATGAGTTTAATCTATGTCAGTGCAGATGACAGCTAGGAGCTGTAAGGGTGGCTGGTTCCAGCCAGTTTAGGGCAGTCCAGTCCAGCACTGAGTAACTTGCATCACCATGATTCAGCACTGTACTGATTGGTCAGTGGTTGTATAAATGTATTGCTTGTACAGTGTATGTTCTCTCTCTTAATGCATGGTTGCAGCAGAGCGCTTTGTCACTGAGAACTGGATGTTGATTGGTGTAAATAAATTGTACATAGGCTTGGTGTAAATAAATTGTACATAGTATTTGCACTAAAGCTGTGGAGTCCAGTCTTCCTTTGGATACTCTTACTCCCTTATGGGCCCCTCAGTGCTAGCCAGTTCTGCGCATCACGACAGAGGGATAAATCCAATCTCCTCTTCTTCTTCTTCTTCTTCTTCTTCTTCTTCTTCTTCTTCTTCTTCTTCTTCTTCTTCTTCTTCTTCTTCTTCTTCTTCTTCTTCTTCTTCTTCTTCTTCTTCTTCTAATGAGCGATTATGTGAATAGTTTATTAGGTATGCTAATGAGCTCCTGCACCTCCTTTTCTACAAAATAAACCCTGGTCAGATGTTTGAGAGCCACAAGACATGAACAAATGTTACACAAAGGTTTTTGTTGGATAATATGCAAATTTGCTTTTTATTAACATTAGATGAGACTGCCAAAAACAAAAACAAAAGAGATAAAAATAGATATTGATGATATTTATTTGTCCAGTGACATTTATTTGTTTGCCACTCCCACTGCTACACTGGCTAGGCTTGGAGAAGGGATTTAAAGAGACAGATGCCTTCTCCAAGCCAAGCCAGCTGGCCAGTGGGGCAGGGACTGGAGAACACTTTTAACTTTGGAGGGAGGGAGGGAGGGAGGGAGGGAGGAAGGAAGGAAGGCTTGGCTTGGCTTGAAGAAGGGATTTAAAGAGACAAATGCCTTCTCCAAGCCAGCGGGGGGGGTCTTTGAGAACACATTTAAAATTGAAGTTGCTTCCTTTCTCTGCTCCTTCCACACACCTCAAGGCTACCCAAGGAGGGAAACACTGGTTGGGGAAGAGGAGACTGATTGGGGAGGCATGCCTCTCCTTTGCTTCCCCAGCCACCCTGCCGGGGGATGCACAATGTGTGTGAAAGAGCTGCAGTTTGGCCATCCCTGCTCTAGACTCTGGCTTTTCAGTTGTTATATACTGGGACTTAAACATTGCAGGACTGTGCTGCCAGAAACAGGGTGAGCTTGGAGCCGAATAACAACAGCCGAACAGGATTCTGGCAGGAACCAATTAAGATGCAAAGTTTTGTAAATAGCCTATTGTTGGGAGTGGGGTGTGTTGGGGTGTGGCCATTGCATGCAATATAAACGAGCTGAGGCTCTGGTCTACAGTCTTGTTCTTGCTGAAATCACTGGCTAAAGCAGAGCTGATCGCTAGACTGGGAGTCTGCTCATCCATGGAACCCACTATTTAACACAGTAGTAGGACACAGCAGGAAATTTTACTTACCTGCCTGAAATGCACAAGCAGGGGCAAAATCTGGTATTTTTATATTTATTTATTTATGGAATGGATATGTTGCCTCTCCACAAACTTGCTGTGCTATGTGCGGGTGTGCATATGTGCATGGTTGCTCTTGCTGCCTGTCTGTCTCTTTATTTTTATTGCAAAAAAAAAATGTCAGGAGGGAAAGAGAAACTGATTTTAAGGTCCAGAAAAGTCTCAGCTAGAAACAAATGCAAAAATCATATGCAAGTCTTAGTGCTGCAAAGTTCTTAAAGGTCCACTTCAGCAAACCTTTTTGCCTTAACAACAACAACAACAAAAACACCTCTAACCAGTTTAAATGGCTCCTCTCCTATTCTTTCCATATATTAGGGTGAAAATCCAACTTTATCTGACAGCCAGAGAGTAATCAAGGGGAAAAGTGATCTCTCACTTGCAGTCTAAAGTGGTGCAGCACTTTACCATCTTGTTTACAAACAGAATCCCTCACCCCCTGCTTTCTTGACATGTAAATGGCATAACAGTACATGTAGAACTGAATGAGCTAGGAAAGTAGACAGGGATAATAACTCAGAGACACAGAGGAAGATGGAGAGTGAGAGAACAGCTACAGAAAGTGCCTCAGTGAAGAAGCAGAGAGAGAGAGAGGTTCCAGAAGAGAGGGAGAATTCAGGAGTTACAAGTTGATTGATTTAATGAAAGACTTTTCCTTATCTCTTTTGCCTGTCTATCAACTAATTACAAACTCCACTTGAAAAAAACAGGATGGAGGCCCCAGCTTGATGTAGCGGTTAAGAACAGTGGACTATAATCTGGAGAAGCAGGCTTGATTCCCTACTAGGGTTGCCATTCCCCCCATGGGGTGGAGGTTTACCTGTTTTGGGCCCCCCCGATCCACCACCACTGAGCCAGCCGGTGAGGGGAACCCCACTTCCAAAGAGCCCCGTCCGCACCAATGTGCCCGGCGCAATGACTTCAGGTGATGTTATTGTGCAGGGCATGTTGTGGGGAGGGGGAATGCTCCAGCATTTGAGAAAAAAACTCTATGGTTACCATGGAGGTTTTCCTCAAATGCTAGAGCATCCTCCTGCAATGTGCCCTGCATGATGACGTGACTTCCGTGTGATGTCATTGCACCGAGTTAGGATTCTGACCAGTCATTTAAAGTTAGATTGTATCCCGTATCTTGCATCCAGCTTATCATACATGGTTTTACTGTTTCTTCTTGTGTTTCATCTAATAGGAGAAAATTATATACTTTTTGTATAAGCTTATCCGAGGACGAGAGCCATATTTTATCTAGTTCTGATTTTGTTTCAATAAAGTTTATTGATTTATCTTTAGCAAATCTAGATTGTAGTTGTATCTTTTCCCAGCTAGTGAGATTTATGTTCATTGCTTGTAATTGTTCGAAGGTTCTTAGTTCACTGTCTTTATTTAATAACACTTCATATGTTACCCTTTTATTGTCTTCTAATAATGTCGGCATTATATAAGCCGCTAGTGAGGAGACCCATCTAGGTATTTTAAGATAATACCTGTCTTTGATTTTTTTTCCCCATACCTTCATTAACTCCCCTCTAATTATATGGTTTTGGAAGTTTTGTTGCGGCTTATCTGTGTGATACCATATGTAGGCATGCCAGCCCATATGTAAATCGTGCCCTTCTAATTGTAACATTCTTTTATCCTCCAAGGTTATCCAATCCCTTATCCAACCCATAGCTGCTGCCTGATAATAAAGATCAGGCATTCCTAGTCCCCCTCTCTCTTTTTTGTCAATAAGCAATTTTCTTTTGATTCATGGTTTTTTCGATTGCCAGATGAATTTTCTTGTACACTGATCTAGATCTTCAAAGATTTTAATTTTTTTTAGTATAGGTATGCATTAGACGATAAATACAAATCGTGGGAGGATATTCATTTTTATTGTGCCAATTCTGCCCATGAACGATATATGGAGGTCATGCCATTTTTGTAAATCTTTCTTAATTTCTTCTGTCAACTAAAATCTTAAGGCACTTAGACACAGCAGCTAACACTTCAGCCTCCCACATGCACACATTCCAAAGCAGACAAGTTGCAAGAGTTCAGTGAGGAGGAAAGATCCAGTCATCTTTCTCTGTACGAGAGTGAACTGCTGTTTCAGGAGGACTTGAGATCTCCCAGCCTCTCATTCTTAACACAATACAAATTCCCACATCCACTGCTTTTTTACAAAAAGAAGAGTTGGTTTTTATACCTCGCAGTTCTCTACTCTAAAGAGTCTCAAAGCAGCTTACAATCACCTTCCTTTCCTCTCCCTACAACAGTCACTTTGTAAGGTAGGTGGGGCTGAGAGAATTCTGATAGAACTGTGACTTGCCCAAGGTCACCCAGCAGGCTTCATGTGGAGGAGTGGAAAATAGGGTTGCCAGGTCTTCATGCCCTGGAATTTTTTGGCATGGGCCCTAAGGTGGAATTCTTTAGGAGTCCTCGCACAGGACTCTAAACTCTTTTGTCTTTGACAGTGGCTTGCACCCTCCTCTGTGTTGCCTCTGCGGCTCCTGGCCATGTGGCTTGAGGCAGGCCTGGGTACTTCAACTCACTTTTGGCCTGCCGAGCTGGTGAACAGGGACTGCTATACAGCCTTGCAGTTGTATGCTGGGGGAGCCACCCCATTCAGGAGGTGCTGCTTCAGGCAATGGTTCTCAAGCACCCTTCACTTTGGGAGAAGTGCACACCACCAGAGGAGGCAAAGTTCAGGCATTGCAGCACTGATCACCACCATTAGGGTTCTTGCAGCCTGGTTTGGCTTGGGGGCAGCCATCTCAACTCAGCCTGGCCCTGCCTCGCACACTTCCGGTGGCTACACAGAGGGTGCAAAGCTCCACAGACCAGGAACGTTGCTCATCTCAGTGCCAGAGAAGGCCAACAGAGGGATCGCATGGGGTCTTGCAGCCACAGCCCCCTATGGTATCAGGTCATTTGAAGGTCGGGTCATCACCAGGAGGGGTCACCTTTTCGGGGAGGCTTAGCCCTAACTGGCTGCCACAGGAACCTGTGTGCTTCAGAAATCACTGCAGAGTCACTTGGGAGGGGCTTAGTTGGTAGCCCACCTCCCCCCCCCACTCACGGCTGGCTCTGAGCACTTGGCCAACACTTGTGCCCCCTTCACGCTCATTTTTGGCATCTCCCCTCTCTGGGTTTCAGGCAGGAGGGGGATCGTTGGTGAGACTTGGAGGAACTAAGCCTCCTTAGTGGGTGGGCCATTGGGGCACACCTGGTATATTGCACAATTAAATAATATAGAATATAAGCACTGAGAGGGATCCAAGTGGGCATCTGCATTTTAGGTCAGTGGGTGACACATGGGGGTGAGGCCTCACAACATTCTTGGCTCTGCCCAGTGGGGGTTCCAGTAGCACAGAAGAGGTGAGCCATTGTGAAGGGAGATGTAGCCACTTGGTAGCAGACATTGGGTAAGCAGTCTCCCTCTCCTGGGTGTGCCTATGGCAGTGCTGGCTCCCTCTCCAGCAGGCACCAGGGGCCCCTGAGTGCACAATTCAGAATTGGCTCAAGGGCTACACCATCTACATGAGCCTGGTGGCTGCTGCCTACCCTGAATGGGGGTGGCACCTAGCCAATTATTTGGGGTTTGTCTTAAAAGTCCAGTCTTTGGACAGTGATGCCCCAGCCATAGACTATGATGAAGAGTTCAAAAGGAGAGCCTTTTACAATGAGCTGGTCAGGTGGGATCTCCTCAGTGATGGTATCTGGCTCATGACAGTGGGGCCCCTTCGTGCCTGCCACTTCCGCCTTACCTCGACAGGGCCCCACATGAAACCTAGGTCTGATGTGGAGAGAAAGAAAATGCCTTTCAGGTGGGATAACTCTCACTGCACATGCTGGGAATTCAACCAGGGCAGGTGTCAATGTCCCCACTGCAAGTCTGAATACCTCTGTGAGGCCTGCTTTGGTTCCCACTTGAAGTTTTCTTGCAAGACGGGTGGGGATACACAGCAGCCCTTTCAAGGTGCCCACCCCTCCAGAAACCCAAGTTTTAGGAAGGAGGAGGGCAGGAGATGCCCTGCTTCCACTACAACCAGGTCAAATCAGGCCTAATCCTGAACAGGCCCTTACTTTAGGGCTGGTGTGCACCCTGGTGCATGTTGGGGCCCTCACCCCCTCCTTTGTACCAATGCTCTCTCTAATCTGTGGAGTCTTGTGAGCAAAAATTCATTAAAGTTGTGAGCGAGGGATTTGGCTACTGCATAAATTAGTTTGCTCTAGAGCCATCCTTCTTGAGCTAAGACAAAAATGTGTGAACCGGAGGCTAAAAAACTGTGAGCTAGCTCACACTAACTCAGTTTAGAGGGAACACTGCTCCATACATACCCTAATATTGCAGCCACTGCATTCCTCTTGTTGGGGTTTAGCAGGGGATTCTGCATCCCATTTATGGGCTTGCAGGTTTCCATGGACCACGGCAACCTTAAGTTTGCCAGGGAGCTCCCAGATGTGGTCACCCAAAAAATAGTCAAGGAATGTGAGGCCAGCAGGGTAGCTGGTCCATTCCAAGAGCTGCCTCTGGAAAAATTGTGGGTGTTGCCACTAGGTGTGGTTCCCAAGAAGGCCCCAGGGAAATTTCAGCTGATTCAGCACCTGTCTTACCCAAGGGGGGAGTCGGTGAATGATGGGATCACTCATGAGCTCTGCTCAGTGAGGTATGCCTCCTTGGACCATGCAGTCAGCACTATTCAGCCCTGCAGCCCAGGCACCTTGCTGGCAAAGTGTGATATGCAATCAGCATTCCACTTACTGCCTGTCCCCCTGAGGATTTCTCTATCTTGGGCTTTAAATTTGGGGACAACTGGTATGTGAACAAGGCCATGCCGATGCCGCATTTGGAACATTCAGCACATTCCTGAAATTGGTGGTTAAGGAACGGACAAGGTGCTCCCCATATCACCCATTACCTTGATGATTTTCTGTTTGTGGGTCTGTGCTGATCACTTCATTGCATTCCAGGCCCTTGTGGGGAAACTGGGGTTCCTGCTCACTCAGGAAAAAAAAAACAAGAGCCCAACCACCTGCTTAACATACTTAGGCATTGCCCTGGATTTGGTCCCAGGCACTTCCAGCCTCCCTGTGGAAAAGGTAGTGGCCCTAAAAAGCCTGCTTTCTGGGATCATCAGTAAGCGGAAGTGCACGTTGAAGGAGATTCAGGTGGTGTTGGGTCACCTGCAAGGTTGTTTCCCTGGGGCGGGCTTTCTGCATGTGGCTAGCCCAATCCATGCCATGCACTATCATTACATCAGGGTCACATGGGCCATACAGGAGGACACTTGGTCTGGCTGGAATTTTTGGCTTACTTCAATGGGGTCGCCATTTGGCAGACACCTCTGGCCTTGGAGGATTCCTTGCAGGTGCAGTCTGACACTGCCAGTAGTTTGGGCTTTGAGGTATTCTTCAATAACCACTGGTGTTTCCAGCATTGGCCCATGCAATGGGTGACTTCAGAAATCCTCACCTTTAGGACCTCACCTTTCTGGAATTCTTCCCAATCATGGCTGCCATCTGCATGTGGCGGGATGTGTTCCAGAACATGTGAATTCTGTTCTGGTGTGATAACCAAAACAAAGAGAGAGAATCATAGAAACATATATGCCAAATGGGATTAAACTGTGATAACCTTACTGATTAACAATTCTTACAAGTTCATTTTGTATTTTTATTTTTTTTAAATGAGCAGTGCAGTATGTATAACATATGGAAATTACATAGAAAACCACAATCTTTGTTTCTTCTTGTATAAAAACCCAAAGCCTTTGAAAAAATAATCCATAGGAACTAAGTCCTTATATGCAGGAAGTTTATCAAATGGGGAGAATCTTCTTTAGAAGATACATTTCACGCCTCAATAGTATATCCTAATTAGAAGAACGTCAGGTCCCACTGATATGGAAGCCAGCATAAAGCCATGTTTCAAAGATTTTTTCAAAGCAGGGAAAATTCAGGATACAAGCATGATGTTTTGCAAATTAATAGCAGCAATTTAAACATGAGAACTTCCTCTGATGCAGCGCCCTTCCCGGGAGGGTGGTGGAAACTTCCAGGAAGAACGGCTCTGGCTTCTAGCCCCCAGTGTGAATCATCATTGGAACATCTTCCCAGAGGACCTTTGGAGCCTTGGCAATGACTGATCATTCAGGGAGTTTTGAGGTCCCTCGCCTCTTCTACCCAGGGAGCTTATGAGCACATGGTTTCCGTCTTTCTGTTTTTTGTGTTGTCTGTCAGTTTCCCCTCTTCTGGGCCAATCCCCAAAGTGCTGATTTTGCTATATCTGTCCAGCATGAAGGGATGCGAGTTCGCCTCTAAGACCATAAACATTCATTTGGCAGCCATATCAATCTACAGTTTGGCCATGGGCTTTAGTGACCCTTGTGCCTCATTCCTTGCCCAGTGGGCCATCAAGGAGTGGTGGAGGTTGTCTCCTTAGGAGCCGGATGACCATAGGCCCATTACCATGGTGATGCTATGTGGATTCATGCAGCAACTCCCCTGGATATGCTTTTCAACCTTTGGGGTGGCTTTTGCCTTAGCATTTTTGGGGCATTCCACAGTATCAAGCTGTTGGCCATGGCCTGCAGGGACACCAGCAGGCAGAACCTCGCCCTTGCAGATATCTCCTGGGGGGTTGGGGTTGTGGATCCATTTGCATCGATTTAAGATGGATCAGCTTTCCCATAAGGTGCATATCTTACTTCATGTCGCTCCCAGAGATCAGCCCTACCTGCCTGGTACGGTTCACCTCGGAATACCTTTCCAGGTGGCCGAACATTTCAGGGACATTTTTGGTGCATGATGGTTCTTGCTTGTCCTGCTTTCAGTTTATTAGGGTCTTACAGGCCTGAATTGCTTGGCAAGGACTCCCCCGAGGGACTGTGGGGTGCATTCCTTGCAGATCAGGGCTGCAACCTTCACATCCAAGTGTGGTTTCACATGAGATCAGATAATGGCTATAAGCCATTGGTGTTTGTCAGTGTATAAATTGTATGTACACCCCGACTTATTGTTCTGACAGTTTGTTTTTCTAGTCTCTCTAGTCTTGAGGAGGATGGTGTTGATTGTGAGATACAACACTGTGTTTTGCACAAGCAGATATGTGGCTTCATTGGGATGAGACCCCAATCTGGGTCTCGAAGAATGTCTTCAGGTCACCCAGTCAGGATATAGAAGAATGAGGTGGTTGAACCTTCTGTCCCGCACAGCAGCTGAGGTCTTTTGACACAGCTCGCCACACACCATCAGTTGGGGAGAATGACCTCCCATTGCAGAAGAGCATGGTACTATGAAGAACCATCATTACTGACCTTTGGACTTTGCAGGTCTGACTTCCTGGGACAAAGCTCATGTGCGCTGAAACTGGAGGGGATCATTGGCACAAGACAGGGTGGACTTGGCCAGGAGGAGAGTTAGAAAGGCTGTAGCACAAGCAATTGGGGCTCTGGACATGCAGGCATTTCATTTCGGCAGCCCACTTTATTTCAGGGTGATGGTCTGCACCTCTTGGAGTGGGTATGGAGATTCAGTTGCATAGGATCCAGGATGCTTTGCTGAGTTGGCTAGAGGGTTAGGAATGGTGGCAGGAGTGGGGGCACAGGGTGTCCCCACTCTTTGGTGGTTTGGGCATTGGGACAGATCCCTTGGAGGGAGGTGTGCCTGTGCACAAGCCTCAGGCCCAAGTGGGGGGGCTGCAGGCTGGCTTCCACCCTAGTGGCAGGGTGACTAGGCAGAGGTCAGCACCTGCATATGTCCTGGTATCCTACCACTCCACAGTCAATCTCTCAGCAGGCAGGCTGGGGGATGGGTGTATTGGATAGCAGGTAGGTTGCCCAATATTAGGACCTGTCCCTATGCTGTGTCACTGTTCCTTTGTCTGTAGTAAAAATAAATGAGCTGTGGCCATGCTTTTCTCCAAGATGGTTTCTGTGTGATCATTTCTTCCATGTCCAGCTGTATATATGCACAGCTGAGACATACCTCCACTGGGGTTTGCCATTCAAGAGGGCAGGGAGGCTAGAAGGCGGTGGCCATGCCCAAGCATATCCTAAGGCAGGGTGGGTTGTGGCCTGGATGGTTGGAGGCTTGACAATCGGGCTACAGGATATGGGTGAGGGGCAGGGCAGGAGCCCCAAAGTGGGATTCTTTAGACATCGCCGCACCAGTCCCATGTTGGGGGGCCCTATAAGGATCCCTGGTGCATGCAGCCACTCAGCCCAGGTGGCAGGGGGACCACAAGAGGCCAGTGCCCACATATGTCCTGGTATCCTGCCAGTCCATGGTCAACCCCTCAGCCGGCAGGCTGGGGGATGGATGCATCAGGTAGCAGGCACGTTGCCCAATATTAGGACCCGTTCCTATGCTGTGCCGCTGCTCCTTTGTCTGCAGTAAAAAATAAACAAACTATGGACATGTTTTCTCCAAGATGGTTTGTGTGTGATCATTTCTTCCAGTGCCTCCCCCACCCATATCGTCCTAGAACCTGCAATCACGTGTCCAGCTATATATATGCAGTATGTAACATGAGAATTACTCGACTCACATATTTTTAAAAATCAAGCTTACACTGTACACAGATTATATGTGCTGCCCTGAGCCCACGTTGGAAGGGTGGGATATAAATCCAATGAATAAATAAATAAATAAAATATGTGCGTTTACTGTAACTTGTAAACTAGCCTCCTCTCATGCATATATCTGCTGATGTTCAGCCAGTCTTTCCCCTTACTGCCACGGTCCCTTCCACTGCTAAGAAGTTCTACAAGGCAGCTGAAAAACCCTCACATCCGAAAGCTGCTGCCTCCCACACATGTCTGAATGTAGGAAATAATTTCGTTCAGGCTTGGAGCACTCTGCTATTTGCAAATGGGACTTGGCTCAGGCAAAATCTTTCTTAGTAAAGCCTTTACTGCATATCCATGTCCAGAACTGCTTCTAAAAGATACGCATGAATTGTCTCACTCTAGCTACCCTTTGGGGGATAACTTTTTGGTGTACCTTATCTTTTCTTAAATGAAATGGTAAACAACAAATATATTGATGGTCTTGTCAAGCCTATAGTTTATGCTAATGCTAATCATATCTCTACAAACTTCTTTAGTAACTCTTCGGTAGTTCTGTTATGTTTGGAGAACAGGTTGTTCCAGTTCTTTTCAGTAATGAAATTAACTGATGGAACGTTTTCAATTTTTTTAGAAGCTCTTGCAACCTATGTTATATTTTCAGGTCTTTCTTCTGTAGGGTGTAATCGTTTAACCCTGTTCACAAGTTACAGTGAATGTGCATGCAATCCATGTACAGTGTACACAATTTTTGTCAGTGCATTAAGTAATTCTCCCATTACATTCAATGCACGTACAGCTAAGTGTGTGATCACACGTTTATCTAGGAACTGGTCCATGGTTTTAGCTATAGAGTGAATGTGTGGTGGATGCATGTATGTTCATTGTAACATGTACAGGGCTTCTGTGGTGACTTACAGAGTGCAATTGTCGTAGCTGGCACTGGACAGTGTTGCCTTGACAGAACATTTCTACCTATCTATCTGGTTTTTATCCCATTGTTCCTCCAAGGAACTCAAAGTGACATACATGTTTCTTTTTTCTTCCATCTTATCTTCACAGCAACCTGTGAGCACCCCCACCCCCAGGACCCACCCCCTGTCACCGATCAGCTGGCTGGAGGGAGGACTTATTAGGAACAGGAGGGAGGCCCAGGCTATGTCACCTGGGCCTCCATCCTGTGGCGATATTACTTCTGGCATGTACGGAAGTGACATCATCATGTTGGCGACATCCGGACAGTGCTCTGGTGTTTGAGCAAAAACTTTATGGTAGAAACCATTTTTACCATAGAGTTTTTGCCCAAATACCAGAGTGTCGCCAGGACATCCCAACATGATGACATCACTTGCAGTACACTCTAGAAGTGACATCACCACACCACCGGCAATGTAGCCTGGGCCTCCCCTTTGCTCCTTGTAACCCCCCCCCCATGTCTGTCAATTGCCAGGAAGGACCTGGCAACAATATCTGTGAAACATGTTGAGCTGAGAGTGTGTGACTGTCCAAAGTTGCAGTGCAAGACTTATGACAGAGTGAGGGTAGAGTGGTATCCCAGCCATAGTTCAACTGTAGAATTGTATTACACAAATTCTTGCCATTCTGACATTCTTGCCAAATTTTTACTGCATCTTTATTTCTTAGATGAGGAAGTGACCTTGTATCCCCACCCCCTTTCTGTTTGCTTTAAAGCTGATTTGTGTAGCCAAATTGTAATGTTGTTTTTAATAATAAACACTTGCTTTAGAAAAGAAATGGTTGTTCTTCTTTGTTAAGAAACTCCATACTGTGATGGGAAAGGAAGAAGAGACATTTTAGCTATTTACCTAAGTTCGGATGGAGAAAGATGCTGAGAGTACATTTTGCCCTTACAGGGGTTAGACAAAGAAGCAGGAATAGAAGGAGTGAGCCTGCAGAAAGGAAGGCCCTGAGAACAGCATTCTGGGTAAGTAGAGAGACAGTAGCAGAACAGATAAGAAGGATACAGAGGAAACTGACCTCTCCACCTCAGTAGCTCTACTGTCCCCTCTGGAGTACTGGTGTGCTTGGTACAAAGAGATATTGTACCAGTCTTTCACTTCCATCATTTCTTGTTTTGGTTCAAACCTGCCGCCCCCCTCTTTTATTGCTTTCCTTTTGTTATGTTGCTAACTAGCCCTATATCTGGTAATCATATTGTGGTGAGCTCAGAAGGTATTTTCCACATTCTGGCAGCATTATTCTATAATTAATCAGTTCCAAATACAGTTTTGCTTTCCTTGTTTCCAGGAGTAAATTTTCACTGTTTGCACATCAGATTCAACTGGGATTTTAGCTTGTGGATACTTTGGGATTGATGTTACATGACAAATATCATGAAGGTGAAATCCTCAGGAATTCTTTATCTTTGAACTATGGTCTGCTACTATTACTCTTGCAATACTGACAGACAAATATGGATGTGTTCCATCTAATCATCTCTAGTCCTTGTAATAATCATTAGTCCCACACAGAGATTTTACTTCGGTTATTTTCAATTGGTTTTGTTGTTTAATGTTTGTATTTGTTTTCTTTATTGCAGCTATTACACCTGATAGATCATTCTTGTAATGGGCATTTGCTAGCAAAACTGTGTTCTTCAACTCCCTATTTATTGCTTGTATAAATGATTGCAACATTACATCTTTGCTGGTTTCTTCTAAGTTCCTCCTATAAACCAGAACGGGGTGTGAATTCTTTATCAGCTTTATAGTCTCTTCAACTCTTAAGACTGTGCATGTGCAGAAGGAGCAACAGCTCAAAAAGTGTGCCACACTTATGAGTTGATGTTTGGGCTGGAATTAATTGGCTACTTCACCAATCTGAATTTTCAGCAGCACCCATCATATGTCTTAAGGTTTTTCTCTCCGTGCTTTCTGATGGATAGAAGTCAGTGGATTGTATTCCATTTCTCCCTTGAAACTGCAGCTATGAAGTCATGAAATCTATGAATACAAAAACTGGGCCAAGTATTTATTTTTTAAAATTTGTGAATACATCCTTTGCCCCACCCCAGTTGGAATAACTAGGCAGACATGGGATTGGGATTAACTAAGGGCCGTTTTATTGATGATTTACATTTTCTGCCACAAGGGTAAACCTCTGAGTGTGGAAATCAGCCAAGGCAGGTGTTGCCCCCCCCCCAGGCCCCAGCCACCTCCTTGCCTTGTGCTGTCATGGCCCTTTACAGCTACAAAGCTAGCTAGCAATGTGCTGCACACTTCTGCAGTGGTAGCAGCTCTTAATCCTTCCTTTTGCAGGCATTTGTGAAAAGTTTGATTTCCTTTAATAGGCCAAGATGCTACACTATTGGACCTATTATCAAGAACAGTTGCATCTGGTTTATGGTGTGATTAAACATTTTCCTTTGAGGTTTAGAGACTGGCACGTATTTATTCTTCTCAAGTATTTATTTGCCACCCTTCTGACAATATGGGCTGGATCTAGACTACTTTTTCTGCTAACAGAAGGGGAAGGGGAATGTCCACTGATTCCCCTTTCCTGCTGCAGACTCTCTTCATGTCATTCCTTAGGGTCCTCTGTCCGCCAGGAGCAGCATTTAATGGAGATCAATGGATGGCTGTGGGAGGAGAAAAATCATTCCACTGGTAAAAAAATAAAATAAAACGAACCTGCATCCAACCTTAGGCTTCCAAGGTGGCTCACAAAATGACCTGCAAGACTGACCTACAATAAATATAGTAAGATCTGAAAGGCACTAGCCGTGGTGGCTCAGAGATTAAGATGCTGAGCTGCAGTCTGGAAGGTCTGCAGTTCAGCAGTTCGAGACCCAAGTGCCGCATGATGGAGTGAGCTCCCATCTCTGGCCCCAGCTCCTACCAACCTAGCGGTTTGAAAGCAAGAAATTACAAGTTGATAAAGAGGTACCGCTTCAGCAGGAAGGTAACAGCATTCCATGCGCCTCGGCATTTAGTCATGCTGGCCACATGACCATGGAAATGTCTTTGGACAGCACTGGCTCTTTGGTTTGGAGACGGAGATGCGCACCACCCCCTAGAGTTGGATTGGACTAGCTTTCAAGCAAAGGAAACCTTTACCTTTAGCTAGGAAAGCATTTGTGAGAACAGTGATGTAAACTATTATCTCCCTAGTTCAATTGCTACTCTTAAAAGTTCTGTGATGGCCTTTGGGAAAATAAACTCTGAAGTGTGTTTCCTAGCTACCAGGTTCAGGTGGCATCAGATATTTTCTCAAGTCTTTTCTTCACTAATGCAGAGGATGAGTCTGTGCTTCCTGGCTTTTCCTGGCATCAGCGATGAATGATGATGGCTCTGGGGAAAGCTGATGAAAACTGTCCTCTCCCATCTTTAAATGTTATTGCTGATTTAAATACACTGATCCAGAAAGCTTTGTTGTGTCCATTGGATCTCTAAAATGTAGCTAACATGCTTTATTTAATCAATTCAACAGCTGCCAGTTCTGGAAGTATTTCACTTCATACCGAGAAGTAAAAGGGTTTAGTTCCTGAGAACTATGCACAGTTCTCTTATTCCCCCATTGAAATGTTTTCCCCCTTCCATACTTTGGGGTAGGGACATTTTCATACCTGTCCTTTCAGAGGAAGTGGACATGAGCACCGGGGATAGCATCATCCGAGTATATGCCTTGGGCATCCAGCCCAAGAGGAGCCCTTTCAGGGAAGCCTCATCTTCAAACAACACGTTTTTGCTGGTGTGGCAATTCACCCTCCCCTCTTTTTAGAGGACAGGGCAGGGTCACTAAGGGGCAGTGATTGTCGGGAAGTTCACCATGACTAGCTCTGAAGTGAGATTATTTTTCACCTGCTAGGCATTGACCTGGATAATACAGGCTAGCCCAATCTCATCCAAAGTTGGAAGGTAATCAGGGTTTCCCCTGGTTATTACTTAGAAGGAAGACTACCAAGAAAGTCTAGGGTTGCTATGGTATGGTATGCTATGGTAGGCAATGGCAAATTACCTTTGAAAGTCTTGCCTTGAAAACCCAATGGGATCACCATAAGTCAGCTGCAATTTGACAGCATAAAGAAAGCACTGAGGAATTTTGCCTGTGGATTGTTCAGCTGGTAAAGCTCTAATGAACCTTGCAATCCTAAACAAATTTATATCCTTCTAACCCCATTGACTTCAATGGTCTTAGAAGGGTGTCACCCAGCTTAGGTTATGTCACAGTTAGCAAAGTCAATACAAGTTACAGATGGCGGGCATAATTGTAAGCACCCAGATGCACCTGTTGGATGAAGAGAGGTTTGCCTATGCATAGCCTTTATGGATGACCACCCTAAGGAATTGAAGGGAACTGTCACAGGGCAGGGTGACATCATTGAAGTCTATGGTCAACCAACGAGGGGGTATGGCATGCTATTGTGACCTTCTGTTGAGGTACAGATAATGAAAGGTGAGACACTGGCATAGCCTGTGCTGAGCTTCAAGCTGGGATGCATTGCCCAGGATTCAAAGCCATGGGAGAGTTCATCAGCAGTTTTAAGGTTGTCCACAATGAGAATTAGGAAGGAAGCTATAATTAGGTTTCCTTGCTGCAGATTAGCTATGAATAATGTTGACCATAGTTTAATTGAATATTGGGTTTAGGTAGGTGAGCAATTACAAGGGAGTGAATCTAGTCAGTTAGTTCCCCTATGGGTTATGTCATCTGCTGGGTCCGGTCACACACAGAATTAGCCGTGCAATAGGGACAAATGCTGGGCATGATTTTATGGGCACAATCACATGGGAACATCTGGCAAACATCCCACACCCGTCAGCAACCCATATCAGTCATCCAAAGAAGCGGAGTAAAAAGACACCTGGGAAAGTGCAGTATTTCCCAGAAAATGCGGGGTGTGGGCGGGTGTCGGATCACGGAAGCACTGGTATCCCATCGCATCTGGCACCCATCTGCATCCCGTCTCACACCGGATGTTTTTTTTTTTTTAAGCCTCCTTGATCATGCACTTCCATGGTCATGCGCATGTCGGAACTCTGGCTTGAAATAAGAATGCCCGTCGGGAAGCGGTGGTTTGTGATCACCACATGTGTGATCGCGCCATGCCGCTTCTCTCCCTCCCTTTGCCATGCGTCACCATCAACGCGTGATTGGCAGCAGATGGCCTAAGCACAAAGCCTCAGGGGAACGTCTGATCGCGCTACTGAACTTCATTTTGCTCCGGGGCAAAAAGTCTCACTCCCCCACACGGATTATCTCGCTTGTGTGACCGGGACCTGCTGTTACTTTTGTAGCTCTTTCTGTAGTCTAATACCACCAATACTATATGCCTCTTTATCTTTCTTTATCTGATCCATTGGTCCAAGCAATTTGCACATCAGGGAGAACACAGGCTGAGTCTTGGATTCCCACCCTGTGTACTGTGTAACAGTCACAAGTGAGTTGAGGGTTCTCCTTGACTCCTGATTGTGTGATGCCTAATTATGAGCATGACTGTGGCATTCATGGGGAAGGTGCCCCAACGGAACTGGTCTGGGTGCAGGTGCTATTTGGTTTATTGGAGAAATCCACAAGTATAGTTATCTATATGTAGTATATAGCTTTTAATGTAACTTATCTCTTATTTTGGGGGAGAGAGAGAGAGGGTAGATATATATGTAATAAATAACCATACTGTGTAATTTGCTGGGTGTCATCCATGACCTACAAATACTACCTCATAGGCTCCTGTCAGAGTGTTGATCATCTGATTCCTGTTACTCCTTCTGGCACTCTAAAGTGACATTTCTCCAAAGCTTAATTCTTCACAAACTATTTCCCAAGGCCACCATTTGCCTCTAGGTATTACCACTAAGTGTTGCCAAATGTCTTTCCTCCTTGTGAAAGAACTAGCGCTGTGTACTTTCTCCCCATGATGGGATTATTCCTCCATTAAAGTCCTTTAGGGACACATTTGATTCTTTAACGTTTACTTGCTTACTTGCATTCCTGTTTATTATGTTTGCCTGTGCACCTGTGTCTATATTATGTGTCTGTATGTGTACCATTAGAGATTCACTGGATTATCATTTTTTTTTTTTAGTTTCTGCTTTACTTGCAATGTCTCTTTCTTCAGTCTGCATATGGACTTTGCATGTTTTTATACCATGGTTAGTATTGTTGCAATTTCTGCATATTTGTCCAGTGTTGGGCATCTTTTATACTGACACAGACTTATTATCTCTCCCCCCACCCCCCAAAGGTTCTGTCTCTGAAAGGCTTCACTACTGGCTATTGTAATTATATTCTCTAGAGCAGTGGTCACCATCCTTTTTAAGTTAAAGAGTCAAACTATGTCAAAAATTCAGTGCAAGAGACTAACAAAGAGTTAGTAGAAGAAAGCCCATCTACATAACTGAAAGTATACTGTTTAACATTGCTAATAATCAATATGTTGATTAATTATCCATAAAGTTTCTGCAGCCCAAACACTGCTTGCTGCAAGTCCCTTATTATGAAGTGGCACATGCAGGGTCTCACACTAAGCAGTAAGTATTCTGTGGGGGATGCTATGGGATTGTTTTACTGCACTGGCACAAATCTGTGCATAGTTCACATTTGGGATTGCTGGAAACTATCATTTCCCTTTCTGTAAAGCATCTCTAAGAAGCCCTTTAGCCCCATAACAATCTTTGATTCCCATTCCCTTCATATACTGGTTATTCTAGCATCCGAACTACTCTTCCAATATACCTTAACTTAAATAAATCCTTTTCTTTTTTGTAAAGAAAAGCTGTGTTTAGTTTCATACTCAGCCATATTTGTCTCTAGAGCTATAGGCTGCAAACTCTTGCTCTGTCTAGAGCATGCATTTGTTTTCTGGCAGTCCTACTGCTTCACTTCTGTAATTAGCATTTCCTGTGCTGGATTCCTCAGGCTCCTTTTAAATCATCACATCCCAAATTTCCCATGGTCCTCCAGCAACTTGTGCTTTTAACTTTTCCATTTACAGGTAGCATGGGTTGACTTGAAGAAACTACAAACAAATTTAAAGTTTGGTGTAGTTAGAGTGCTGGACTAGGATCTGGAAGACCTGCAATCAAATCCCTACTCTGCCATGAAGTTTGCTGTTTAACTGTTAGGTATTGGGATTGAATCATCCCTGACTGAATCACCCCAGAGGCTGGCTGAGCTTGGAGCACAAGAACAATAGCCTACCAGTATTCTGAAAGTAACCAATCATCCATGGAACACACTATTTAACAGTGGCGATGAGGATGGGATCCTGTTGAGCCAGCCCAGAGCCCATCTGCACCACACCGTGCATTGAACTCCAGTGCCACGTGCATTGCATCGCAACTGGGACCATGGCTGCTGCTCCAGGACATCTACTGGAATTTGACCCCACTCACCCAGAGCTTTGGGACACCTGGGTGGAGTGGCCGCTCAAGTACTTTGTACTGTTCCAGGACATTGAGGGTGAAGAGATGAAGAAGGCTCTCCTGCTCAGTTCTTGCAAGATCACAACCTTGACACCCTCAAAGGTCTCATTCCCCCCATCACACTCGAGGTGGCCACTTACAACACACTCATCAAGGTGCTCACCAAACATTTTGACCAAGATGGCACACCAAGATGGCACACCATCTACATGCCAGAACCTGAAAAGATTAGTTGGAAAAGAGGGCCAACAATAAAAACTTAATATATATAGTGTATATATACTATTTTTATACATTATATATATTAAGCTTTTATTGTTGGCCCTCATTTCCAACTAACCTTTTCAGGTTCTGGATTCTAGTTTTTTTAGGCTCAGTTCCCCCCCCCCCTTTTGTCACACCATCTACATGCACCAGCAAAAAGTCCAACAAGATGGTCGCTGACTTCGTGGCGGACCTTCACAGATTGGTCCTCACATGCGAGTTCCCAAGCCTCTATGACACCCTCCTCGACCAATTAGTGATGGGCATCCGAGAGGAGAAACTCTGCCAAAAGCTCATTGGCCATGAGGAACTCACCCTTGCAAAGGTGCTACGTGAGACCGCCACTTTTGAGAAATCCCAGCAAGACCGCCAGACCTCTGCTGTGCACCAGGCCTCTGTTCCCTTGGCTTCTGAGGCATCAGATGAAGAAGGGACTCATCGCTGCCGAGCTCACTACGACTTGCGACCTTCTGCCACCGCCACTCGCTCAGTGGAGACCATTGCACTGACTGCCTGCACCAGCTGCAGAGAAGGCCATGAATGTCGCTCCTGCCATTTCTGAGATGAGACATGCAGGTCCTGTGGCAAGACAGGCCACTCCAAGGGAGCCCAGAGATGCACAGCCATGCACCAGGAATCCACAGATCTGCATACCACCGCCATCTACCAACACCAGGTACTGAATTTGCCCCACCAGATGGGAGGGAAGTGCCAGTGGCCTACTACTCCCTGATAAAATTAAAGTGACTGTGCTAATAGAAGGGGTACCTTGCAAGAGGGAACTGGACATGGGGTAATCCATCTCCATCATCTTGGAAGAGACTCTTCGGAGGCTCTGTCCACAGGGGGGTCCCTGCTTTAGATCCACCGGGTTCACCCTCCGGGACTTTCAAAAGAACAAGGTGGCCATTAAAGGGTGGGGCAAATTCCATGTGAAATACAGACAGTTTGAGGGAATGTTGGGCTTGGTGGTGGAAGGAAGGCTCACCAGCTTACTTGGACTGTCTTGGTTTATGCCCTTGGGTTTCAGAGTAATGGTGGTGTACCACATGTGGCCCTCAGACTTCAGTAATGTATGTGATGAGTTCCCTGCCACCTTTGATGGGACACTCAGCTGATACACAGGTCCCCTGGTATCGCTCCAACTCAACCCCGAGGTGCGGCCCGTCCGCCTCAAGGCTCAGAGAGTTCTGTTCACACTCAAGCCCAAAACTGAGGCAGAACTGGACCATTTGGTGGTGCAAGGAGTTTTAGAGCCAGTTCTCCATGCCACCTGGGAGACTCCAATCGTCACCCCAATTAAGCCAAATGGGGATGTCTGCATCTGCACAGACTAAAAATGTACAATCAACAAGGCACTGAGTGACCATACATGCCTGTGGTCAGCCATGCCTGTGGTTAGCCATGTCTTAGTGACATTGGCAGGAGCCAAGGTGTTCAGTAAATTGGACATGGCCCAAGCATACCAACAGCTCCCAGTGGATGAGCCAACCACTGAGGCACAGACCATTGTCACACACCAGGGTCAAGCGGTTGCAGTTTGGGGTGAGTGTGGCCCCAGGAATCTTCCAGAACTTAACAGATTCTCTCTTGAAAGGCATCCCTGGGGTCCATCCTTTCTGTGATGATGTATTAATTGCCACCCCCATGGAATAGCCTACCAAGATTCTGAAAGTAACCAATCTAGTAGTAACGTTATATAAATAGCCTATCACTGGGAGTGGGGTGTGTTTGGGTGTCGTAATTGCATGCTATTTAGCAGAGCTGAGGCTCTGGGGTCTTGTCTTGCTGTTGCTGAAATCACAAATAGAGTTGAGCCCATCACTAGACTTGAGCCTGCTCATCCATGGAACCCACTATTTAACATTAACCTTGGGCCATTTATTTTCTCTCGTATTAACTAAACTCACAGGGTTGCTGTGAGGATAAAATGAGGAACAGAGATTCATGTATGCCACTCTGAATGCTCTGGAGGAAGGGCAGGCTACAAATGTGCTAGATAGATAGGGGAAACAAACTATTTATGATCAAATCCATCATACCATTCAAGAAACAATTTGCAACAGAAATAGAAAATAAACAACCCCATAGCAACATCAGAGAGTCCTAAATATCCACACTCTGGTCTTCAAATTCTTTCCTAAACAACATTGTTTTGCAAGCAGGAAGGGAGAAAGTAAACAGCTGTTGTCCAGAGCACACGAGGTATGAAGGACAGCTGAACTTGGAAGTGAGATGGGTTGGTAAAAACTTCGGGGGGCTCACCTAACAAGCACAACTAATGCAAATACAAGATCTTCCAGACCAGTCTCACATCTGAATGGGCCTTGCATTGAGCCATTCCTCCTTGTTTTGTCATTTCTGTTGAACTAGTTCAGATCTGCTCCCAGCCAACCTACACGGGGGAAAGTCTCTCTGGCTGCGATCACACAGCTCTTTAGATCCGACATAGGCACGAATGCCTAATAGATCTAAAGGGAGCAATCAGACAGCAACAGCTGGGAAGTGTCCTGCTGCTCCGCCACGGAAGCAGAGTTAAAAGACACTGGGGAAAGTCCGGTGTTATCCAGATAAGGTGGGCTATGGGCGGACTTTCCCCTGTCTGATCACTCAGGCACACTCTCATGCTGTCGAGATGGTCTGGCCAGGCCTTCCCAACTCTGTGCCATGTTTCCCCCCTCTTCCATCATTGTATACTCCATAGGGGGGCCTTGATTGCTTGTTTATGTGCAAGGGAAACAAATGGCAAAAAAAACCCACAACTCACCCACAGTTGTGTCTGGTTACACAGTGATGAGCTGTGCTGCAGCTTCAAAGCTGAATGTCAAATTCCTCAGAAGGAAATAGCCTCTTTTCCCCTGCACTTCAACTGGCATGTGTGACCACAACGTCTAGTTACCTAGTGGAGGATTAATACTCTGGATGGCATATTTTCATCTGGGGTGGTAAAAATGGTACAAGAAGCTGTAGTCCAGGGTATGGATATTCTGGAATATTTCCACGGATGGAGATATTTTCACCTGCAGAGTATGACTGTCTTGCCTCCATGACCCTGTTGCAGCACATAATGACTTCTCAGATACTGTTGCCAGAGGGGTTCCTGAGGACTATGGGGTTGCCAGCTCTGTGCCAGTGAATGCTGTGAGATTTTAAAGACAGTTCCTGGGGAGGTGGAATTTCAGGGAAATATGACAACACTTTCAGCTGACACTCTAGCAGTCCTCTAACAAATCTCTGTGGTCTTTACCTTAGAGATTGGGGGGAAATTCTAGAGTGTCACCATCACTATCACTTCCCTCCCTTTCTTCCTCCCACTCCTCAGCTTTTCAGGGACAGGGTGCTGAGAGCAGTGGTGGGAGTTCACCCACTGCCACTAGGCAAATGGTACATCTATGCAAGAGCAGCAATTCAGGGGGGATCTGGTGTTGTAGGAGGAGAGTAGAAGGAAAGAAAGTAGCACTCAGATGAAAATCCTTCTGTCCAAATGTACGCTGTTTTGTGTCATATTGGATAGGACAGATAACAAATAAAAAGCACCAACATTTCTAGTCTAACTAGTTCATCACTAAATATTTCAGAAGTAGTGCTTCTGGGGGAGGAACAAAAGAAAGCCATTCAATTTTCACCTTTTTAAAAGCCTGTTCTTTGCTGTTTTCTGCCATTGTTTCCCTTGTATAGTGCTGCTTCTCCTTCTGTAAAAATTTCCCTCAATTATGTTTTTTTGGGGGGTGGGTGGGGGGTGGGGAGGTAGGCCTTGAGATGAATTCTGAAACAGGGGGTTCAGGATGCAAAGTCTTACTGGGCAAGAAATCCATGATGAGTTCACAAGTTGGTATTTTTGGCCACTGTGTGACAGAGTGTTGGACTAGATGGGCCACTGGCCTGATCCAACATTGGCTTCACTTATGTTCTTAGGTTAAGTTACAGTGAACATGCATACAATCCGTGTACAGTGTGCACTTTATTTTTCTTTACACGTGTATTGAGTAATTCTCATGTTACATTCAGCACATGAATAGCTGAATGAATTATTGAAATCAAACATTTATCCAGGGACTGGATTTTTATTTATAAACTGAATACACATTGGCTCTTTCTTATGTGTGCACATACACACAGGATGTGCATATGTTCACTGTAATGTGGAGAAAATAAAAGGGCTACATAAGTCACTAAGAAGTAAAAAACAACACCAAGGCTGATGGTGCAAAATAAAGTAAGAATATATTTTATTACTCTGTTAAAATCCCCCAAATTCCCTATGTGTTTTGCCAACAGGTTTCTTCAGGAGAATCTGTTAGTCTTGCGGTATTTCTTCAAAAAGAGCACTCACAACTCATCTCGTAGTCTTTTAACTAAGTAATAAAATATATTTTTACTTTATTTTGCACCATCAGCCTTGGCTTTATTATTATTTTTTTTAATCTCATTGTAACATGTGAACAGGGCTACAGTTTGACTAGAACACTAGAAACCTGGGGTTTCTCTTTGAATCCCTGCCTAGTTATATATCATGGCTGTGACTAAGCCTCCAGCGTAATGATAATAAATTATTTTCATGGCACCCCTCTCCAAAAGAAGTATTACTTGCGGCAGTGGCCTTTTTCAGCTAGTCAACCTTAAGTGCCTTAAGAACAGGTCTTTTGCAGCTAGCCAGCCTTAAGAACAATGAGACTTCTGTTCTGAAGGAATGGGTGCAAATGGTAAACATTACAAGTACATCAACTTATGTCAGAGGCATCTGTGCTCTAGCTCATTTTGTTAGAGATGTGGTCAGTGCTTAGTATATCACGGAGTACCATTTATACTAAAATTTGTATTTCATAGAACAAAGTTTGAGTCCAGTGGCCCCTTTAAGACCCACAGAGTTTAATTCTGGGTATACACTTTTGTGATATGAAGGAGTGTGCATGCACACAAAAGCTTATACCCACAATTAAACTTTGTTCGTCATCAAAGTACTACTAGAATAAATGTTCGTCATCAAAGTACCACCAGAATAAAACTTTGTTCTATTGCTTCAGACCAACACGGCTACCCACCTGAATTTGTATTTCACAGTCTTTGGCTACTTTCAATAGGTGTTTTAATATAATAAAATATAAATAACCAGGGGGAAAAACTACCCAATACTAAGTTGATACAGACATACGGTTTATATAGTCTGCACAGACATTTCACAAGTACTTTATTGCAGCTGTAGGTTAAAGCCGATAAATCACTGAGTGAACAGAATCTGATTGAACGTCCTTTAAATTGGATTCTATAAAATGTTACCATAGATGATAAATATAGTAAAATTAGGTCTGTCAACCCGTTCAGACTATTGGCTGGATTAAGTACATCTTTGATACATGTTGCCATATTTTAGAGACGTAGTAGCATGCTGTGATTAAAATCCCATTAAAACCTTTATTTTTTAATCTGTAATTTATGTCTCATAATATGAATTATTCGATTCATGCTTTCAGACCCAAACATCTAACTCACAATGCCTTGTACATGCCCATGGAAGGGGGGGGAAGGTCCATTTTTTCCCATTGGCATCTTAATTGAATAAAAATATTTCCTAGAGGGCAAAGGAAATCATCTTATTCAACTCATCGGATTCCTGTTTACTCTTCAACTCTGAACTCAGCAGGTTAAGTAATTGGGAGACAGAAAAGTTCCTATATTTCTGTTTCCAGCTGGTGATATACAAAAGACAGGAAGTTATCTCATTAATAGAGCACCAGCTTTATGCAAATTATAGTTAACAGAAAGGCTTCCATAGATTTTTTTTTTCATAAATTACCTAATAAAGTCAGAATAAATGGCCATATTCAAGAGCCTTTGTTGTATTTTTAGCACAAGACTTTCTGTGACTGCAAATATGACTAAATGTGCCTTGTTCAAAGGGGGGTGTTTATATGAAATAAGGCCACTCTTGAGCTTTTTATTCCTTAACAGCCTTCAGTTACTTTTGTGCCACAAAAAATTAACATAATTAGTCACAGAGAATAGATGACATAAGCAGCATGCCTGGCACAAAGAGGGAAACCAGTATCTAAGGAAGGTATTTGGAGAGATCAAAATTTTTCAAAGTACTCCGTACTAGAAGGTCTTTTTTATTTGTGCACAGCCTTAAGATACTTTCTTTTTTTTTTTTAACTCCGTGAAATTCACATAATGAGATGCAGCAGACAGATGACATTAGCGATGAGGCATTAGAAAGAGGTCAGTTTCCTCTGAAAGATAGGCACTGTTCCTCCTCGTCATTAATTTGCAGCTTCAAAGCAGTGAGCATATGATAGTCTGGCGTGTTAAGCAAGTTGCAGTTATCTTTAAATAACCATTTTTCCCCCAGTTATTAGAAGCTAAAGTTTTTAAACTTCTGACTGAAAGAAAAATTAAAGCACGCAGCAGTGCAAAAAAAAAAAAAAAAAAAGACTGTGGAGAGATTAGAAAAGAGGAAATCAAATGTATTTTATAAATGAAGTTAGCTTTTCCCTGGGGGTGGGGAGGGGGGAGGGGGGGCTGCCCTAACTTTAATGGGGGGCATCCGAAACAGAGTTATACCTCTTCTCTGTCTGTTGAAGCAAATGGCACGGGAAGGGTATAACTCTGCTTTGGATGGTGCTGGAAGAGTAGTAGAATGTGAGATTAGGAAAACTTATAAGTCTGGCGAGTAAAACAGAAGAGGAAACAAAACTACGTTAGTAGCTTTCTTCTTGTTGATTAATGCGCTCTGGACTAAAGGGGCAGATGTGTGACTATCTATTGTGGGCTGAACACAAAGCATTGGGGTGTGGGCACTGGACTACCATTCAGAAGGAGACCTCAAGCCATAAGGTGTGCTTTATTTACAGTTTCCTATGATACTCGTATTAGCTATATACACAGGCTAAGAAACAAAGGCACCATTTAAAAAATAAAATAAAATGGGGATCTTTCATTCCAACAGAAGATCAACAGGAAATATGCCAAACTATATGACTTCATACAGAGCATAATGCTACTGCAGAGCATGCAAATCCTAACAGGAAAACCTTTATGAAAGGTCCTGTCTGCCTCTTAATTCATGCTTTTGTTTTATCATAAATACCCTTTCATATATACAATTCTACTCATATATGTTGAAAGAAGTAATAAGATCTTCAGAAGAGTTGCCCCTTAGTTGTTTCCTTTAATATTCTATTCTGTTGCCCTACCTGAGGTGGTGTTGTTGTTTTTGCAGTGAACCAGGAAAAAGATTATTTAGACAGACAATAAAAGTCCTTCTGTAAAATCAAAATAATTCCAGTTGCCTATATTTTTCTTTATTCTTTTAAAAAAATCTTTAGTTGAAAAATATATGCTTTTTTGTCAGCATTATGTGACCTATACAATTTTAGGTCCTTTCTGCGTCATAGAAAATAATGACCCAATGTTGATAGACAGATATATAAAAATCCAAGGAAAATGAAGTTTACATAAGGATATAAGAGCCTAAGTGAAGCCTGCTGTATCTGATCAGGGGTCCACCTAGTCCTGCAAAATCTTTCACACAGCAGCCAGCCAGTTGCCCTTTTACACAGTGGCCAACCAACAGGACTTAGAGGCCAAGGTCTTGCCCTGATGCTGCCCGGTGACACTGGTATTCACAGCTTTGCTGTCTTGTCTATGGAGGCTCCCTCTACTCACCATGGCCAGTATCCATTGCAGGAATCCTCCATGAATCTGTCTGACTGCCTTGAAAAGTCATCTGTGCTCATGGTTATCACTCCATTGACTGGTAGTGAATTCCACAGTTTAATTATTCATATTTGGTTTGGTGTAGTGGTTAGGAGTGCGGACTCTAATCTGGGAGAGTCGGGGTTGATTCCCCACTCTTCCACATGCAGCTGCTGGCGGGATCTTGGATCAGACAGTTCTTTCAGAGCTGTTCTGGAAAGAGCAGTTCTTGAAAGAGCTCTCTCAGCCTGACCTACCTCACAGGGTGTCTGTTGTGGGGAGGGGAAGGGAAAGGAGATTGTAAGCTACTCTGAGACTCCTTTGGGTAGTGAAGGGTGGGGTATAAATCCAATCTCCTCCTCCTCCTTCTCCTCCTCCTTCGTCTGTCTGTCTGTCCTGAACCTATTATCCAACAATTGGATGCCCCCTGAGTTCTAGAATTATGCATGTTTGACAAAAGTATATGTTGAATCTTAGGCAAGCATTGAGAGAATATATCTGCTGATTGCAGAATCTCATTGTCTGTGGATGAAGAATTCCAGGAGAGGAAGGGGTGTGTGAAGTAGTTCACACTTGCCTCTGCTAGTGCCACTCTGCAGGTCCCATGGCCCAAGGAAACACATTTTCCTGAGGTCAGCAGGGACTGATCTGGGGAGCGGAACAGTCCCTTCTGACTTCAGTTTGAGTGGATCGATGGATCCAGCCATCCCCGGCTATTAAGCCCCACTGGAACCAAGATCTTGTAATACATTGACACTGCTCAGATGTGAAATTGCACACTATATTAGAATCCTGGTCATAAATAAAACTTGGAGAAGTGATAGTGAATTCTACAAGTCCCATTTCAACTAAAATTAAATATTTCTGCATTTATTAACTGGTAATGTATATGGGAGGAATGAGCAGAAATTATGAATGGGTAATACTTGTTAAGGTCTAGTTCAGTTTAATTACAACATTCATTTGCAAGCAATATATAACTGTGCCTCCACACAGATATACCCTGCTACAGAGCCCATCTATATAGATGTTAAATATGTATGCACCCAGCAGTATAAAATACATACCCTGCCTTGTTCATCATGCCTAAACTTTTTGCTTTAATCACAAAGCTTTATACATTATTTTAAACACATTTTAACACATGTTAATAATATTCATGCCGTCACTTTGAAAAATCTGCGAGATGTGGGTAATGAAGAGAAACTGCAGTATAAATTGCATGTAAAATATGCAATCCACACCAGCATAAAAGACCACGCTATTTTTCATTAAATGTCTTTTAGCTTGTTGAGATTTATTCTCCATAGTTTATAAACAGCATCATCAGGAACCACCTCTTAAAACAACTTGGTGTACATGAGACAATTTTCCTGGTTTAATGAGATCCTTTTGTTTTAAAAATAATAATAAAATGCAAGTCTATCTCACATTATGGAAAGTAAATCCTAATGAAAATGCGTGATCTTTTTCCCTCTTTCTTTCCTTTTGAGTCTTGTATGTACAAAAAAAAAAAAAGCGCTGATATTTCACAGGATATTCCAGTAGTCATAGTCTATTATTATTTCTATTATTTAACATGGGTAGCACTTTATAATACAGGCAGGGGTCTTTTTGGGGGGGAGCGCACCGGAGCACAGCTCAGGGAGCTCAGGAGCCAAGCCCCGCCTCCAGCCGGCATCCTGGGGAGTCTTTCAGGCAGCCGAATGTCAATTTCAGCTCCATTATATCCTATGGGCCATTGAAGTCAATGGTGAAAACATAGGGTATATTCTGGGGGCTGGAGGGGAGGAGGTTTGAGGGAGAGGCTCCAAACTCACAGGGCAGCTGATGGAGCCTCTCCCCAAGATACCCACCAAGTTTCAAGAACTTTGGATCAGGGGGTCCAATTCTATGGGCCCCTAAAGAGGTTGCCCCTATTCCCTCCATTGTTCTCTATGGTGGGAAAAAATTAGACCAGCTGGGGAAGGGAAGGGGAGGCTTTTGAAGATGCCTCCCCCCCTTTTGCTTCCCCTTCTGACATCACTTCCGGTGACATCAGGGGGCGTGGCATATGCTAATAGCGTAATAGCTCATTAGCATACCATATGCTAATGAGCTCCTGCAGCTGTTTTTCTACGAAAAGACTCCTGAATACAGGACTTAAAACTGGGCCATTTTTCAATGTATACATTGCATACTTTTGCTGTGGCAGTTTCATGCAAGTAGAACTTGCTGAAAATCCTTCAGGTTGTGCAACATCAAGTAGGTTATTTGGTTAGTATTTATTTATTTATTAAATTAGATTTTTAAATTAACCTCCCCTGAGGGACAGGCCTCAATACATCAGTTCATCAACTAAAAAAAAAATCACATAATAATTCATAGTTAAAATATTAAATAAATAATAATAAAATAATTCAAAGTTTACATTAATAAGATACAGTAGTTAATCTAGTAAACAGCAAGATGGTGATGGGGCTAACAGAATGTGCCACAGACTCATAGGGGTGGGTGAGGAAAACAGGAATGTCAGACAGATGGGAAACTGTTGCTGTCCTCAACCAAGCACTTGGCGGAACATCTCTGCCTTACATGCCCTGCGGAACTGCATTAAGTCCCGCAGGGCATGGATGTTATTCAGCAGAGTTCCACCAGGCCGGGGCCAGAGCAGAAAATGCACTGGCCCTGGTCGAGGACAGCCAGATGTCTCTTGGGCTGGGAACCACCAGTAGGTTCTTATTAATCAATCATAATGCTCTTTGGGGGTGGGTATACCAGGAGAAGTGGTCCCAAAGATATGTGGGTCCCAAACTATGAGCATTAAAAGTTCATACCATAGCTTTGAACCTGATACAGTACTCCACTGGAAGTCAGTGCGGCTCACACAGCACAGGTTGGATATATGCCATAAGCAGGGGCCCTGTGAGGCCCCGCACTACTGCATTCTGGATCAGTTGGAGTTTCTAGGTCAGTCTAAAGGGTAGCTCTTTGTAGAGTGAGTTACAGTAGTCTAATCTGGAGGAGATGATTGCATAGATTACTGTAGCTACATCAGGGCCTGACAGGTAGGGGAGCAGTTGCCTGATCTGGCATACCTGGCGAAACACCAGTTTGGCAACATTTGTGATCTGGGCCTCCATTGATAAGGAGGCATGCAGAATCACACCCAGGCTCTTGACAGTTGATGCTGGTATCAAGGGCACACCCTCAAGAGCTGGAGTAGGCACTCCAAAACTGTATCCCCCTGCCCAGCCACAGAACCCCTATCTTAACAGGATTCATTCTCAGATGGCTCTGTTCCAACCATCCCACCACAGCCTCCAAACCCTCAGCCAAATTTGCTGGGGTGGCATCTGGCTGGCTACCTATCAGCAGATATATAAAAAGGCCAACACTATGCTGAGGATTATTAGGAAGGAAACTGAAAACAAATCAGCCAGTATCATAATGCCCCTGTGGTGCGACCTCATTTGGAGTACTGTGTACAGTTCTGGTCACCACATCTCAAAAAGGATATTATAGCATTGGGAAAAGTGCAGAAAAGGGCAACTAGAATGATAAAAGGGTTGGAACACTTTCCCTATGAGGAAAGGTTAAAACGCTTGGGGCTCTTTAGCTGAGGGGTGACATGATCGAGGTTTATAAGATTATGCATGGGATAGAGCAAGTAGAGAAAGAAGTCCTTTTCCCCCTTTCCCACAATACAAGAACTCATAGGCACTCAATGAAATTGCAGACCAGTTGGGTTAGAACAAATAAAAGGAAGTACTTCTTCACCCAAAGAGTGATTAATACATGGAATTCACTGCCATAGGAGGTGGTGGCAGCTACAAGCATGGACAGCTTCAACAGGGAATTAAATAAGCATATGGAGCAGAATTCCATCAGTGGCTATTAGCCACAGAGTATAGATAGGAACTCTCAGTCTGGGGCAAGTGATGCACTATATTCTTGGTGTGTGTGGGGAGCAATAGTGGGAGGGCTTCTAGTGTCCTGGCCCCACTGGTGGACTTCCTGATGGCACCTGGTATTTTTGGCCACTGTGTGACAGAGTATTGGACTAGATGGGCCATTGGCCTGATCCAACATTGGCTTTTCTTATGTTCTTATATCTAAGTGTCATCAGCTTACTGGTGACATCCCAGCCCAAAACTCAGCACCATTTGGGCACGAGGGTACATATAGACATTAAACAACACTGGAGAATAGATTGCTTCTGAGGGACCCACATACTAATGGGTTCTTAGTTGACACCTCTCTCCCAGCACCAGCCTCTGTCCCCGACCTTGAAGAAATAAGACAAGACACTTCAAGGCTACCCCACAGACTCCTACATCAGTGAAGTGGTGGGTCAAAACATCAAGGTTGACCATGCTGAATGCTGCTGTAAAATCAAGCAATAACAGCAGCACCCACCTGCCTCAATCCAACTGTTTTGCAGAAATCATCTGTGAAAGTAACCAGTGCCATCTCTGTCCCATGGCGGAAGCAGAACCTCCACTGGAATGGGTCCAGTGCCAATGCGTCATCCAGGAATTTCTGCAGCTGTTCTGCCACTGCTCTCTCAAATTACCTTACCCAGGAATGAGGGCTTCGAGACTAGGTGATAATTGGAGGGATCCATGGGATCCAAAGTTGGTTTCTTTAAGAGCAGTACAACCACTGCCTCTTTTAGACCCTCTGGGACTAAACAATTGGAACCCAGGGACAGATTGATAATGTCTACCACAGGACCCCATATTCCCTCACCACTGGTCTTCACCAGCCATGAGAGACATGGGTCTAAGAGGCATATGGTCAGCCTAACAGCACCCAGATCCTGTCAACATTGACCTGGGAGAGTCAGCTGAAGTTGTCAAATACTGAATCCAAAGATGGCCAAGGGGTCTCCACATACTGTATCAATGTTGGCCAGGAGGTCATGGCAGAGTGACAAGACTTTATCCGCAAAAAAAAGCATGCAAAAGCCTCACAGCTAATGGCTGAATTCCTAACATTTTGGGTTCTCTCAGTGAGAGAAGTTAAGGATCTGATTACCCTAAACAATTGTGCTGGTCAAGAGCTAGTGGATGTGATGGAGGCTGCAGAAAATTCCTTTTTAACAGCCTTCACTGCCACCTCATAGGATTTTGTAAATGTCCTATAAGATATTCTTGCAGCTTTGTCATGAGTACGCCATCAAACTCACTCTAGTTGTCTGAGTTCCCATTTCATCCCCTTGAGTTCTGTAGGGTACCAGGGGATAATTTATGTTGGGAGCAAATGGGACATTGGGGAGCAATTTCATTGATGACTTCAGAGAGACGGGAGTTCCAGTCCTCTATCAGCCCATCTAATGAATCGCTGGGGGAGGGATCAGATCCCATAGAGCATTCTGGAACCCAATTGGGTCCATTATTTCCCATGGGCAGGCATAAATCCACTCACTGCCTTGACAGAGGGGGACAGAGACACCCAACTGGGCCTTCAGGTCAAAATGATCTGACCATGGCACTTCAGATTCATATCCATCCCCATGCCAAAGATCCCCATGCCAAAGTGTGAGGCCTGCTTGGTGTGTGAGACTTGATACAATCTGGGAGAGCCCCTGTGCTGCAATGGAAGACGCTAGGTCCAATGCCTGCTGAGAGGTAGTATTACCAACATGGACATTGAAATCCCCAAGAACTATCAGTCTTGGGAACTTCAAGGCCCAGCTTACTACTGCCTCTAGCAGGCTCAGTAGGCTGTCTTCTGGTGGATGGTACACCAGACAGACAGCCAAACTCTCCTCAGAATCCCAGACTAGGCCCACACAATCAATTCCAGTGATCTTTGGGATGGGGAGTGCCCTGAAGGAAAAACCCTCTTGGATGAGTATAACTACCCCTTCCCCCTCCCCTCAGTTTGGGACTGATGGAGGACCAAGAAATCTGGCAGGGTCAGCTCTTTTAAGGTAACTGTTTCACCCTCCCTCATCCAGTTCTTAGTCATTTATGCCATGTTCACATCTTGTGGTGCAATATAATTTTGCAGCATTGCGGTCTTATTATTGATGGACCTGGCATTGCACAACATCAGTAATATCTGGTTAGAGTTTTTTTATTTTTCACAAAAGAAAATTTTAAAACATTATTCTATCAGAAAGATTCAGAGCCAAGTGCCAACTATCAATATGGGAAGTACCAGCATGCTATATTTAGAAGATCGCATTGATAACAAACAAAATATTATTCTGTTGGGCTTGCCTCTATTGCTGACAGAAGGGAAATTAATGGACATTCATGGCAAATAATGCTGCGGATCAATTTGTGCCAACCCATAATAACTTTACATGCTTCTGGTACACTATTGGTGTGGCTCTGAAGGGAGACAGCCAATCAGGAGAGGTCATCAGGCTGCTTTTTATTCAGCTGTGCCCTCTCCCTGGCAGGCATTTTGTTGTAGCTAGCAGAGAGGGAGTTTCTGCTCCTCTCTCTTCTGTGTGGTGTGGTAGTGTTGTGTGCATGGGAATGTGTGAAATAAGTCAATGCTTGGTGTTTCGTGGCATCATCAGCTTCTTTCATGAAGCAGTGATATAGAGCATCCTTTTAATTATTTAAATAAATTGATAAAAACTAGTTGAACCCACAGTTGGTTGTCTTGTGTTATCATGTGGGAGGGGGGTTGCCAGGGCAACATGCAAATGTATAACCTGCATTGAAGCATCATAGTACACAAATTTACAGGTAGGTTACATATTTATTAATTTTAATCCTGCTCCTTTTCCAAGTAGAATACTCTTTCCTGTCCCTATTTTGTCTCCACAACACCCTGCTAGGTAGGTTAAGGTGATCTGTGTTCACTGACACGTATGTATTCTGTACCAAGCAGGGCTCTTTTTGTAGCAGGAACTCCTTTGTATATTAGGCGACACACCCCTAATGTAGCCAGTCCTCCTAGAGCTTACAGTAGCCCCTGTAAGAAGAGCTCTGTAAGCTCTTGGAGGATTGGCTACATTAGGGGTGTGTCGCCTAATATGCAAAGGTGTTCCTGCTACAAAAAGAGCCCTGGCAAGTATGAAGTCACATTGCTACAGCTGCCTTGGTAAACCTAAACAGATGGGCATCTGATCCATGCCTGGATGTGGATGCATTGCCATGAGTTTCATGATGGAAGAAAGATTCAGGGGGGTAGCCGTGCATGCACATGAAAGCTTATATCCAGAATAAAATGTTGTTGGTCTTAAAGGTGCCTCTGGACTCAGAGTCTAAATACAACAATACTGGTGTAACTTTAAAAAAAGATTCATAATACAGTTTCCCCTTGCTCAAACTACTACTTTCATTTCAAGTCAAGCCCTCTGGCTTTAAAATTACTGTTTGCAATTAAAAATGAGGTGTGTTCTGAGCTCATGTGTGAATGTGTGATCAGCATTTATCAGATCTGACAACCAAATCCAATAGCCTGTGTTGGTGCACGCTTAAAAGTTGATTACATTATATCTTTGCTTGGTCTCAGTAAAACTGCTCCTGGTGGCTGAAATTAACTTGTGCTTTTTATAAATATATATATGTAAATGCTTACTCCTTTCATCCAGGCTGATAACTATGAACCATGGGGCAAGGCACTGTGGTGATGTGATATACAGAGAAGGAGAACAATTATTTCCACATTGCTTAGGCAATGCACTACCTTCTTCTATGTCCACAAAATAAGTCTCAACTGATGGTGCAAGAATGCCCATTGCTCCAAAATATGAGCCAATGGAGAACTCTCGATTTTTTCAAAAAGCGATTTGGTTTCACAAGTTTCCTGATGCTGCTCTTGACTAACAGGCCCATGGTGCTCTTAACTAACAGGCCCATCAAGCCGTGAGAAGATCCCCTGTTACTAGACCGGATTCGGTTAGATGTTTTTTCCCACTGTCCTTTGAAATGGGTCTCCACATCAGTAAACTTACGACAGGCGTACTTGGAAGGAATCTGTGGAATCCTTCCAGTTCACGCTAAATGTATGTATTTCAACTGCTGTACAGATGGAAACTTAGCCACACACCAGAATGACACACATGCTAGCAATTCATTTTCCCACAAACTCAGAAATGCCTTGCAAAAAAAAAAAAAAACAGACCACAAAGTAGAAGAAAGAGAGAGCTAAATAATGCTATTTTAAAGCTTTACAGCGGGCTTTTAATAGCAAAAAGAAGGTTCTGAGGTGATGAAAATTATTACTTTTTTAAAACTGGAAGTACAAATTGCACTCTGCAGTGTTTGCTGTATAGTTTAATACTGAAGACAGAAGTGTTCAGATCACAGTTACGTTCCACAGAGAGTTGCCAGGCCCTTCTGAAATAAGAGAGAAAGGAGGCATGCATGTTCATAGACATATATTGCTGGCATTTGAGGATGGCTTGTAGGATTCCAAGGCAATCAGTTATTTTAAGTTCTACTTGCATAAAACTAAACTGGCACTGGGATACAAAGTATGTTTATAAAGAGGTGTAAAAATAGGGGAATGTTATGTAGCTACACACCCAGCTTTTACTTTACAGATGTACCACAAGCCTTTGTGTGTGTGATACACATGCATGCACAGATGCATGCCAGGGATGCTGCAAACACATTCAGTGGTCAAACTTAACTGTGTTTGCTGGTGGTCGTGATTAGATATGAGCAGATCACAGTGTCTGTTGACTTAGTGCTGGGCCACTATGAATGGCTGCTGTAACAGTTTGCATCAGGTTTTCCCAGAACTGTGCATGTACAGAGATGCTGATAATTCAAACTGATTGACAGCCATTAGAGCCATGAAGGACTGCTGCTTACACGAATACCAAAGGGTAGGATTTTATTGAAATGAAGCATTTATTGATTGTTAATTTGTATGAATTGTAATTTAATTGTCCATCTCAACAGTTGTCAAAGGGATAAAACAGTTATATTATCAAGGATGGGGGTTAGTAGAACTCATTCGGGCTATGTGATGGACACCCAAAACACCCATCCTTCCTGCCATAGGAGCCAGCCAATGGTGCAACCACAGATGGCATTCAGGTTGAATACCAAACAACCACACTGAAGCAATCTGGTGAGTGGGTTTGCCTTGCAGAGGAACAAGATATTCAGTCAAGATAGATTCAGCTACCTATTGCATTCATGCTGAAGTTCTCAGCATGCCTGAGTGGAAGTATGTTCAGTATGATCTGAACTATTTTTCCATAGATATTTAAAAATGTATTTGTTCTGGAAGGCATTTGGAATTAGTTGACCTTTTATAACTCTGATGTGTTTAGCTTTTATGTGTGCTGCATATTTTTATTCTGCTGCTATTGGAGATGTGGATTGTAGGATTTTACTCTATTGTTCCCTCTTTTAATCCTTGTGGATTATAAGTGAGCCTGCTGTAATGTTTCATTTTGACAAAGTTTTATATTGTGACTGGGGACATTTTATTTTTAATCCTGTTCAGACATTGTTCTGTATTTTATTTGATATTTTATGCTGTCTTTTACACAGTCAATTGTTGTAGTGATTAGATAGCAGAACCAGGATCTAACCTCTATGACAAGGTTGTAGTGAGGTTTAAATGGAAGAACCCTGTGCTCTTTTTGGCTGAACCTTATAATATTTGTAAGCCTACTTCCCCTCCAGCTCCCTCAGCTATCTTACTGTGCAATAGGGTGGGTCTCCCCAGGTCTCAGAAAGGGCACAGGCAGGGGTTCTTGTTCCTTTCCCATTTCCTGGGTTGGTCTGTCTCTGTCCCAGACCTATGCTCTAATCTCCTCTTCATCCTTTCCCCAGGAACCTGTCTTCAAAGGTCCAAATACCCCCACCCCTTCCCCGGGCATATTTGGCCTCTCCCTAAGGGAGGATAGTGATTTGTTCCTTCCCTGTGTCTTCTAGTGGGCTGCTACATGGCTCCTCCTCCCAGCTGCCCTTCCATTTGCATTACTGGCTATGCCAGGGGCTTTGCTGGGTAGGCTGGTGGCCTTCAGTCCCCACCCTTGCCTTCTCCTAGCCCTCCCAAGCCCAGGCCTCTCTGCAAGCTTCTCTGGCCCCACCCTGGCTTCTGCATTGGCAGTGGAGGCTACCATACTCCCTCAGCCACTCCAGTGTTGGGCCCCAGCCAGTTCTTTCACCTACATCCAGAGCTGTGGTGCCAGGTAAGGGCCCCGTGTGTCAGCTCCACTGCTCTTCCCCTGCCCCAGCTGCATTGGCCCTGCTGCCCCAGGCCTGATGCTGCTTCCAGGGCTCATGTAGTTACCTGGGAGGCAGCTGGGTTCTCTCTCTCAGTTGCATTTCCACTTAGACAATATCTTGTGCAACTAATTTCAGGGCACTACAATGTATGAAGATACCATACACATTATTATTACTTTCAAGGAGGAAAAGCTGTTTCGTTTTTGTTTTTTTTAAGTGGCTAACAATTCACTGAGGGCAGTTTCATATAGTAAAAAGAAGCAGAAAGCTGAAGGCTTAAACATTATTCCCACTTCCCATGTGACTCAGACTTAAACAACTGCAATCTGATTTTATAGAGAAATGGAAGACTGTGATGTTCTTCACATATATTTATGCCTGACTTACCAACCTCAATGTGGGGCCTTGTGTCCTCCTGGAATTACAGCTGATCACCAGACTACAGAGATCAATTCCCCTGGAAGAAATTGCAGCTGTGGAGGGTGGACTGGATGAAATACTGTAGAATACAGTAGCAACAAAAGTCTTGGACAGACATCACATCCCCTGCTGTGCTCCATCCCTTCCCCAAACTCTGTCATCCCATGCACCACCCAAAAATGTCCAGGAATTGGCAACACTATTTTATGCTGATAGAACACCATTGTTCTTCGGCTAGTGGGGCCTTTTGGATTACTTAAATTTCAGAGGGTAAGGGGTGTATGAGAGAAAGGTAGTCTAAGCCTATACAATTAGGGGTGGGCATGAAATCAGAAAACGCAGTTTGGTTCATGGAGTGCCTGGTTTGCAAACCATGAACCATCAAGAACTTTTAGCAGTCAAATGAACCGGTTTGGTTTGTGAGGTTTGTGATATGGTAGAATCCCCCCACCCCCAGCATGCTAGAGACACAAAACCCACAGGGGTCTCCAGCCAACTCTCCTCTACCTTCACTGCAAGTTTGGTGAGGATTGGATTTGTGGAGCATGAGTTATGGCCCCCCTATCCTCCATTATTTCCAATAGAGAAACAAAACAGTAGGGATGAGCACAAACCTCGTCACGAACCTAATTTCCTGATGAACAGTTCGTGGTTCCTATCCACAACCCTCTCACAATCCTCCATGTGGTTTTGGAGGTTTGTGGAGTTTGTGGTGGGAAGCCGGGGGGGGATGAGAGGGATTGCTAAAATGGCTTGCATCCATTTCTGCCTAGCAGTGTGCCCGTCAGCTGTTAGGCTGAAATAGATATAAGCCATTTCAGCAATCCCTTTAATTGCTCCCCTGCTTCCAAGTATTCCCTTTAAATGACTTTTTGCAAGCTGCATACGAGTGAAGTCCAAGTGGTGAGTTCACTGCTTGGATTTCACTCGCACACAGTGCCCACTTGCAAAAGCTATTTAAAGAGAACATTCCCTTTAAATGGCTTTTACAAGCTCTCCTCCCCCCCTTCCATTCTGCTGGCCTTGGGCAGTTGCCACCAGCAGAAAGAAGGGAGAGAAGATCTCCTGAAAATGGAAATATTCCCCCTCCTATTCTGCTTGCCTCATGGAGCCACCCCCAGCAGAAAGGAGGAAGAGAACATCTCAGATCTGAACCTCACAAACCTGAACTGAACTGTTTCAGTAAATGGGGAGGTTCATGAAGGTTCATGGTCCATGTGACCTCATGACCTATGAACTGGGATAAACCTCAATTTTCTTGGTTTGTGCCCATCCCTAAAAAACAGCAAAAAAGCAAGGGCAGTAGAAGCCCAGCAGAACAGAATCAAAGTCCTAGAGAATCTCTACAGGAGAAACTGAAGTTGGGGGGCATTTCTGCAAGCCCAGCAGACCCAATGCCACTGTGACAATGAAGTTGTCTGTGCATAGGTGTAATATGAGTACTGTGACTATCATGCTATATTTGGAACCAATAAAGATTCTAAAGGGTTTTCAAGAACAAACCCACATAGACAGTTAGTAAAATGAGAAACTGCCAGGGTATGTATGATTAGGGGTGGGCACAAACCACATTTTTGTGGATTGATCCATAGTTCATGGCTGAACCACAAACTAAACCATGAACCAATATGCTGGTTTGCATACTGAACCAGTTCCTGACCCATTTAAAGTTTAAACCCCTGCTTTCTGCTCCCAACAGCTTTTTGCTGAGTAGCAGCTGAGTGGCAGAGACCACTGTTCAGAGTTTAGTTTAAATGACTCCAGGCCATTTAAATGCTGCTTTCTGTTTCCCATGAAAAATGACAAGGAGTAGAAAGCAGGGGTTTCCAAACAGGTGAGCTCCCGCCACTCAGTTTTTTTGGGGGGTTGGAGAAAAGCAAGCAGGGGCAACCCCCAAAAAACTAAGTACACACTCCATCAACTCCCTTTTATTAGAACCAACCCAGTGACACATGACTCTGAGAACTTTCAAGCCCACCAAAATGTTTCTTCAGGCTGAATGTTACCCCAAAAATATTTTAAAGGGTTTGAGGAAGGGAGAGTTCTTCAGGACATGGTGTTCGTCTTGTTAAAACATGCATTGTGTTAGTTCAGGCAAGAGGCAATAACATTAAATACCATAGCAAAACAAGTCCAACAGCTGTTTAAACCAAGCCCATGGTTAGTACAAATCATAAATTGGATCCAGACTAAATTTTCTAAAGGGAAAATGGAATTTTTCACCTTCCCCATCTCACTGTAGCCCACTGATCACCTTGAAATATTGCTCTTTGGTGATATAAGGAATGTCATTATGGTGGTCAATAGTGGGATGAGGAAACTGGTAGAAATTGCCATTTTAGTCTGGATACAACCCCATTGCTCCAGATATGAATAATTAATTAATTATCATATGGCAGTGTGTAGTATAGGCAGGAGATCCTAAGATTGTCTGGCATCCAGAAGTTCTAGCTCTTTTAGCATTATGCACCACTAGGTGGTGAGCTAGACTTGTTTTTAAGGCAAGAGATGTTTCAGAAGTGGTTTACTACTGCCTTCCTCTGCACCATGCCCCTGGTATTCCTTGGAGGTCACCCATCTAAATAGTAGCCAGGGCTGACCCTGCTCAGCTTCCAAGATCTGATGAGATCAGGCTGGCCTGGGCTATCCAGATATGATGTTTGAACTGAACCATCAAGTGGCACAAGGGAGGAGGAAAAGTTTCGTATTTTTACATCTGTCACCTATGAGCCCTAAAACCGGACAGTCAATATTGTCTAGGAATATGAGTATTTTCAACCAACATATTGCAAATGCAGAAACAGCTAATTGCAGGTTCACAACAATTCAGTAACAGATGGCACAAATAAGAAAAGTGGCAATATGTATCTTCAGATGTTTGTGGCTTGGGTGTAGCAAGCGTCACAAAGAATGAATTTGTATGCTGTGATTTGGTGGCGTTTATCTTTACATTCAAATATATTGTGGATTTCTTTGAATCTGTTTGTATGATTATATGTACATACTTCACTTAAGGCTTCAAATAAATGCAGTATTAGCTTCCATCCTTTTTTCTGGCGAGTCATGTGAGCATATCCTAAATATATGAAAGCTGTGCAGTCTATGGAGGGACCATGAGTCCATAAGAATATAGAACCAATATGACTTCAAAATCTGGGCCAGGTAAAAAGAAATACTCACTAGCATACTAATGGTACCTTCTTTTATATATCCTTGCAGTTTCACCCAAAAGTTCATGGCCATGGGCATCCCAAATCCAACAATCATCCTGCAGTTGTTAAGAACATACTTGTAGCTAAGGCTGCAATCTTGAGCAGACTTGCTAGGGAGTAAGTCTCATTGAGCTTAATGGGACTTAGTTCTGGCTAAACAGGTTTAGGATTGCAGGGTAAGTGGCCCAATGTGCAAGTAATGCTAAACCCTGGCTTGAGTTGGCCTTGGATGTGAGGCTATATTTCTTGTTTGGGGAAACTTTTTAAGCCTAACCAAAACAAAATCTTGAACTTTAATACTGACTGGCCCTGTTTTATGTTTCCATGCTGAAATTAACAAAATGGTATAATTTCCCTTAGTAGTCTTTCTAAGGCTAAACTCTGCCTTAGATATTACACCTGGAACAGAAACTTTGCTTCTTCTCAAACAAGTCCTTATTAAGAAGAACTCCTACTGACACCCCATTTGTCAAGAAGAATGTGATTACTATTGATTATTTTAATTTAAATTGGAGCTTCTCTCATTTAGTGATTGTTCATATCATTGAGTAACTTGGCATAGCAAAAGATAGGGTTTTTTTTTAGACTTCTGAGAACTGAACACAAACTGGACAACATCTCAACAGCTGCACAAAATGATTGATTGTTTATTTGGAATTTGGCAGGGAGCAAAAAATCCAAGCCATTTAAAACCCTTGCTTTTTGCTCCCCGTTGTTTTTCGTGGAGAAACCCCTGCTTTCTGCTCCCTGCTGTTTTTTTTATGGGGAAACCCCTGCATTCTGCTCCATGTGAAAAGCAGCAGACAGGAGAAAGCAGGGATCATGAACCAATATGAACCAGTTTGGTTTGTGAACCAACCTCCTAGTTTGTATTGGTTTGTGGTTCAGTTCGTGGTTCAGACACAAACCACGAATCAAACCAAACTGCAAAAATGCAGTTTGTGCCCACTCCTAATGGCCACATGGGAACCCCATCTGCCCCTCAGTGGTGTGTCAAGTTCTACTGTCAGTGTTATATATGATTGTAAATCTGGTCTGGGGGATCGCTGACCTGACTCATGCCACATCTATAATCTAATTTTCCTCATACTATTTATTTATCATATGGCAGAGTTACACACATGAAGCATGGTCACACATGGTCCTCACACTTTTTGCAGCCTAGATTCCAATTCAGCTGGCTTGTAGATGAGTGAAAAAATTCAGCAGAAAGAGCTTCTTCAGCCATGTGATACATTGTGTGCTAAGAAGCCCAGGCTAGCCTGGAAGCTAAGCAGGGTTGGCCGTGGTCAACACATGTGATGGGACGCTACCAAGAAAGAGCATGGCTGCTGTGCAGAGGAAGGCAATGACAAACCACCTGTGCTCATCTCGTGCCTTTGAAATGAGGGTTTCTCCATAAAGTGGTTTTGCCATATGTTGGGGATACCATATGTTAGTTACAATTTGGAGGCATCTGGGGAATGCCTTTAAAGGGTTATAGTGCCATTAACTCTTCCTCAAGCCCCCCCCCATATAACTGGAAATTTTACTTTTTTTTTTTTTTTTGCTTTATTTTCTCGCTATTAGAGGAAGCACAACTGATCTTGAACTACTAAGCCCAATGTATTGCCACGAGTAGCTGAATTGTGTGTGGGAAAGAAAAATGGAGAGGGGAACTGTGAAGATATTTTACTCTTCCAAATTAGTGCAGATTTATAGCCAACATATGTGTTTTGTTTTTACTGATGGCTGTAACTGAATGCACCTGTAAACTGTGGCAAAGGGGAGGAATTAAAACACAATACAGAGAGACTGTAATATTAGGAGGCTGTGCTGCAGAACTGATCTGGAGTCTCTGCTGTAAAATCTTGTTTTATTTCTTTTCCTGGAACAATTTCTATCATTTAGCAAATACGAAACCTGTGATACAGCAGAGCTTTGTTTTGTAAAAGATCCTTTAAGAAAAATAATTGCCATTGAAACAGTGAGCTCAGTTCAGAATCAGTGAGCCTTCCAGTTAGCATATAAATACCAATAGTTGAGTTTTGCATTGTCAAACTCCCAGTTCCCACAGCTAGTTCAATAAACCAATTAATATCAATAAATGCTGAGAAAGCAAATCTTCATTCATTTGTGTCTGGCTCAGTTAACATGAGTTAAAAATCCCATCACTCTCTCTGAGACTTGAACCTTCTCATAGGAAGACGGTCTAATGAAAGGTAAATAAAGAATGCTGGCTGACATATGTTTGCCATTACTTCCTGTTCCTGATGTCACACATTTTCCCCATTTTGGGATGATTAACAATTTTCCATGGAAATCCTCACAGTGCTTATTTAGTTTCATGTGGTGTGCTGTGCCAAAGCCGGTGTGTCATTAAGTCTGAGCATTCTTTGTGGTGATTCTTGGTTAATTGCTGCTCAGCTGGTTCTCCCTTACAGGGATAACTTTACCTCTGATACATTCAGATAATTTTTATAGGCCTTATCTAGAGCGGAAGTGTGCTGTGTCAAGAATTCCCACTTTCTTTGGAAGTGTGCTCATCTCAGGGCAAGTTCTTGTCTGTCAGGGCATATTTTTGTAGCTCTCATAAAATTGTATACTAAATGAAAGAGAAGACCTGTCAAGGGAATAGGTGGGGTTTAATTGGCCTCAGTATTTAAGGCAATGAATCGGCACTTTGCAAGGTTTTGAAGATCACCATTTTCGATAAAGCGATGTCATAAAACAGCCCTGAACTTTCCTTCCACTTTTGACTATGTCATTGGAGATTTTTTGCACACACTAGCAGTAAAAAATAAAAAAAAGCTTCAAAGATTTCTATCTCCCAGCAGCCAAGAAGTGTGGTAATAAGGTAAGGGGATGAAACACATTGTTGGCATGAGAAATTTTGTGCTAACACCAGATTTATAACACACCCTGTTTAGTAAGAGTTGGCATTACTGAACTCTTTCTCGGACAGTGCTGTGATAATATACTATTGATGATGAAACTGCCAAGTCTTACACCTGAGAAATAAAACACACACGCTCTATATTAAACTTTCAATGTCACTACAATGCAGTCCCACCTCTTTTAGGATCTACAGGGCTAAAGTATAAAACTTGCTTTTTCCAGAATATTGTAAAAGTTTATTAACTCCTCGGGCATCCATGTAGGCTTACATTTGGAGGAGTTGCAATTTAAAGATTTACGGAGGTGGGGTTCAAAGGAATGTAGCAGTGTCTGATATTTCATTGGGAGTGCATGGAGGAAGGTAATGATGTGAGTTTGGATCAGGAAGACTTTTAAAGACATTTTACATTGTAAACCGTATATATTTTTCTCACTTTTGTGCTTCTTTCAAATAGCTGACCAACACTGCACATTAATCAGTACAGGAATGGGAAACAGCACGTTGTGTCCTCTGAAGAGCAACCAGTCTTCAAAGGTTTGGATAAATTTCAAATTAGCTTTTCGGTCTTTGAAATGACCTCAATATTTTGAACCAGTTTTCTTTTCTCCTTTCCATAGCTCATAGGAAAGTTGTATGCACAGTGTCCCTGGGTCTAGCACCAGTCCCCCCAAATCCAAGTGGTACAAGAAAGGCTTTGTTCTGTAGGCATAATCTATTTGCCAACTTATGAAACTGTATGAATAACCCACACTACTTGATTTGGAATGTGTATACAAGGAAGACAAATCTGCCCCCTGAAATGATATTGTTTATTGGCCCCTACCTCCTTTTGGGAATTGAGTGGCAGGGAGTGAGAATCAGGGAACAGCAATACAGTTTCCAATCTTCTCACCTTCATTAAGGAAATGTGGGATTAGACAGTCACTTTGAGGTGGAACATGAATTTTTGGGTTCCTTTCCCAGCCTGGCCAAGAGAAAAGCCTCTTTCACCTACTTCATATCATATGGAAACATTTAAACAAGCATGGCCCATTGCGGGTTTGTTGAGTCCCTGACTAGGGCACAGGTAGGGATAGGTTGAGGGCTTTTGTGTATGTGTGTGTGTATGTGTGATGAGAATATAGACGGGACTAGGGTAAGCACCCTGAGACATCTAAGAACAACTCCTGACTGAAACCTCAGCAGTAAGGCCAGGTTTCACTTTTCCTCACTTGCATACAGTGCGAGAGATGCTGGCCCTCATCACTGTTCCCCCATACCAATCAGAATTAGGATTCAGATGATTCTAACTCCAAAGGAGCCCCCCCCCCAACAAAAACTCAGTCCTGTCACTCTACCTCCCTTAAAAACTGCCTGAGGACTTAGGAGATGTCTCTGAGGAATAGTGCCCCAGCAACCCTGGTGGAGTAGAGTGAGCCCCCTCTTCCACAGGGGAAGTGACCTTCCAATGGTGGGAAAACAGCCGTTGGATACAATCCATTGCATTGTAGTTTGACTAAGCACTATTGCATTTTCAGGAGAAATAATCATACTGTGGGCTTGAATGGGAATTTATGCATGGCTATGTCACATTCCAGCTCCTTAATTCAGAAACTATAGCATGACTATGGAATCAACTTTGGCAAAGATTCATGTAGACATTTATTTTCCTTAGTAACTGATAGAATTTGTTGTTTTCCATTTTGTTTTTAGTCCATTTTTCCCTTTTGCTAGGTAAACACATTTAAACAAATAAAGTTCTCACATTTCTCTATGGAGATAAATTCATCAGAGAAGTGGAAAATGTTCTTAACTTAATCTACCTTAAGTGGATTTTCTCTGCTCTAAACAGGTGAGCGTTAAGTCATTTTCTCCACATTTAATGCATGAGGTTTCCTTTCAGACCCTGGAAAGCAGTATTTTTAGACCACTAAATAAAGAAGCCATAAGATTATATTACAGTTCATTTTCATGCAAGCTATCCCTGTAGACCCAAAGGTTCATAGAGATGACTCTCTGCAGTAGCAAAGGAATTAAGTGCCCTTTGGTCCTCTCCCACCTTAACTCTCCAATAGGGACTATAGTTTCTTTTCAAAATGGTATGAAGTTGTATACAAAGAACCATGAGCAGAGCATTGATAGTGGAATGGATCTTTCTCACTTCTTCCTGTGCCACTCAGAAAAGCTGTTCTTGAAGGTTGAGGGAGCTCCAGAAGCAGTGTGGGCCATAGCATGGGGACCTGAAGCTTGAGTGGAAAATCTATGGAAATATCAGATGCATGTTTTGTGAGCAGAAGTGCCTTCCATTTATGAAATGATATCTTAGGTTCCAAATCATTTGTATGGATTTTTCTGAGGCATATAGATGTGTTTTGAGTCACTGGTACTTTATCTTATAGATTATTTTTTTAAAAAATGCCAAGCATTTGGGGATGTTTGTGTCTTAACTACTGTTTTACTTTTTAAATTATATAATAAAAACCTGTAAGAAGACTTCAGATTCTTATAGCCCAATCTCATACATGTCTCTAAGTTTTGTTGCATTACATATCCCAAGTAAGACTGCATAGGAGTCAAAGCAAGCATTTCCATATTAATCCCCCCCCATGGTTGTCGCTTTCCCTTCTTTAAATTATGCGAGCATTTACATGACATGGATTTGTGCCAAAGACTTTCTGAGATCAAAGGAACTATATGTGAAGTAAATAAATATATTTAAAGGGAACAGAAGAAGGCCTGGTCTACATAAGTGCCTGAAAGAGGTGGTAATAAGGTAGCAGAGCACTGAGGTAGTAGCATGGATAACTTCAGACTGTTGTGAGGAGGTTGCAGTTGTTGATACTTCCTCTATGTGAATGATTCCCTATAAGCATTTAAAGGCCTAATTTGGAACCTTTCTTCCAGATGTATTTTTTAAATTCGCATGATTTATTTAATGAGGGAGCAGTAACAATGTGACTCTGCAACCCTCCATACCTGTAGTCTGAAGTGATTAACACATGGAATTGACTGCCACAGGAGGTGGTGGCAGCTACAAGCATGGACGGCTTCAAGAGGGAATTAGATAAAATTAGAGGGAATTAGATAAAATTAGATATGGAGCAGAGGTCCATCAGTGGCTATTAGCCACAAGGTATAGATAGGAACTCTCAGACTGGGGCAAGTGATGCACTGTATTCTTGGTGTGTGGGGGGGCAACAGTGGGAGGGCTTCTAGTGTCCTGGCCCCAGTGGTGGACCTCCTGATGGCACCTGGTATTTTTGGCCACTGTGTGACAGAGTGTTGGACAGGATGGGCCATTGTCCTGATCCAGCATTGGCTTCTCTTATGTTCATATTCTGCCATCTCATTCTGCTACATGTGTAGAACACGCAGAAAATAGAGCAAAAGAGAAATAGGGCAAAATACAATAAACACACATAGAGTTAACCTATGGTAAAAATTGTAAGTTAATTGTGAATGACATTTTGGAGTCAATAGTTAAATTGAACTGGGTCTAGTTCTGATAAGATCTAGTGGATAGAAACCATGACATAAATCTAACAAAAAATGTTTCACTTTTGCCATGATATCAGACAACTGAATGGGGGTAAATTTCTACTCCAGTGGCACTTTGGGAGGGCAGAAATTATGCATGCAGAAATGGCTCAATAGCTTGGTGCTTTTAGGATGCTGTCACCTGCAATCAGTAAACAGAGTTCCCAACATACAGCCACATACTACTTATAGTTTCCTTTCTGTAAGTGAAAAATTAACTGGGAACAAAACAACTTTAGAATTCTATTAATTTTGATGCTTGGAGTGCAAAAATACTGACGGTTTTTGGAAACCATCTAGGGAACTGTTCTAGGGAACCATTTCGTGTACTCTGGAGAGATCCAGCTCATCCTGATGACCATTCCTGATAACCTGGATAAAGGAGAAGTGTTCCTGTGCCTAGGTATGTGCCTTTAAGTCTTGATTTCATCTATTCTTTGAGGCTTCTGAGGGTTGCTTAGTAAGCCTAACCCTCAAGGGTCTCTTATAAAGATCCATGGCTCTATCTTTTTGAATAGAAGTTCTCCTATAAATCTTAATGTGGAGAATCTTTATTCTTCCTCTGTAAATCAATGCAAAAACCATGCTGTCAAAATTATTTATGCCAGAGATAAGAGTTATACTCATTTTGATGCTCAGAGGACATGTTCTCCACTTGTTAGGGTTGCCAGACCCCCAGTTCTAGAGGAGGTTTTCCCATTTCAGGGGCTCCTTCCTACCACCAGTCAGCTGGTTGGTGGGGAGAAGCTCCCCTCCAAGCCCCAAGAGCAACCACCCCACCACCCCTACTGCAAGATTTAAAGGGCCCTCCAGCAGACCGGCAGTAGCATGTGGCCTGCCGATCAGCTGGAAAGCCCTTTAAATCTTGCAGGCAGTAAGGAGAGGGGTGGCTGTGCGTATGGGGTCATAGCCCCAGGCTGGGTTCTGCCTTCTTCCTCCGCCTTTGTGGGTGGGGAGTGGAGGACAGGGTGCTGGGGCAGCATTGGGAGCAGCCTCCCTCTGCTGTCAGCAATCTAGCTTTCACTGAGAGCTCCACCATGAACTCTCAGAAGGCCAGCTCCAGTTCCTTGAAGGTATTGGCCCCTTCCATATGCGTCATTCACTTGGCCTACCACAGCCTTGTCCTCTCCTGGCTGTCAGGAATGGTTTGAAACTGCTGGGCTGGGGGAGATGCTCATTGTGTTGGTGGTGCAGCAGGTGCTGGTTGTGCAGGAGCTGGTGTTGGGTGTGGACTTGACCATGCAACTGCTGGTGCAGGCAACTGACCTTGCAGAGGTCTTGCATGGGCAGGTGCAGTGGAGGGTCTCTCCACAGCAGTAGGCCTGGGGAAAGAGGGCCTTCCAGGAGGCGGCTTACTGCTGGGGTTGCTGGTTGAGCCTTGTCCTTTCATCGCCTTATTGGTTGGCTTCCCCTCTCTGGGGTTAGGGGAACAGACCAGCAGGATCCACCCTCTTGCCTTCTCAGCATGTCAAGTTGATGCCTGGCCAGAGGCAGGGGTCCCATTGGACAGATGCTGGGAGGTGGCTCTATGCATCTGCATTGCCAGCCCCCTGGTGGGAGCTGGAGGTGGAGCTGGTCTGCATGCAGGGGGCCCTGCATGGCTGCCACCTAACTACCTCTAGTTGGTGCCTTCTAGGCTGGCAAAGCATGTGGCAGACTCTCTGAGAGGGGTGCACCCTGGCCTAGGTTCTCTCTGGGAAGCCTCAGAGGAGCTCTCCCCTGGAGCCTCTCCTCTGCCAGGGTTGGAAGAGACCCTGTTGGGTCATATGGTTGTGGCTCACTGAGGACTCAGGCCCAGCAGCATCCTCATCATCTCCTCCAGTTGCACCTGCTCTGCATCCATAGCAGAAGAAGTTGGAGGGTCCTCCAGGTCTGTTGTCTCCGTTGTCCATACAGATAGTAGAAGGGCATATTTTACTTCATGCTGAGGGAGGGGGAGCATGCTGCCATATCAGCAAAAAGAGCAACCAACCCTTGTGTGGAGAAAAAAAATGTGATTTCAGCAGTTGTCCCTGATGGGGCAGCAAGTGAGATCTTCTGCAGATCTTCCTAGAAGGTCAGATACTACACTTGATCTTGGCCCAAAGGTCATGATCACTTCAGAGAAAAAGTGATTTCAGCCGTTACCTCTAGTGGGACAGTATGTAGAAGGGATTTTGCATCACTCTAGTCAGATTAAGAACAGATGACTTTTTTGGAGAATGGTTTCTCAGCCAAAAGGCCAAGAAGCGATATTTTACAACTTGATATTTTACAACTGGCAATGCTAAGAGACCACTACAACAGAATTAAATATAACAAATATGTCTGCCTCTGTGAGTCAAAATCTATCAAGGCTACATGGTTTCCCACTGCCCAAGTTTCACCCTAGAGCATGAATGATATCTTGGGAATATATTATGACAATAACCAGGGACAGCAGGCAACAATAGACTAATTGATTGATTGATTGGATTTCTACCCCACCCTCCCCACTGAGGCAGGCTCAGGGTGGCTCCCATAAAACTAATAAAACAATATACATCTTATAAAATTACAGGTACATTAATTAAAAACATTAGAATCAATAGCGCTGCAAAACAGTAAAGTGCAATTAATTGTACTACTTGGCAAAAAAAGTAAATGGGTAATGTCACAAATGGCAAAGGTGATAAAGTTTTTGTCAAAACCATCTACTCTTAGTGTGGCTGACAGATAAGATTATGTATTATGTTTACTGACTGATTGATTTGTTTGATTTTAAACTGTTAACATGATTTTAATGATTATTATAAATTTTAAATGGATACTAAGAATTTTTAATTGGTATTGAGATAACTGTATTGTATTTCTTCTTGACACAGTTCTTGGTGCTGTTTGCTAAGACCATGAGTTAATGTAGTGACGTCGATGATGATGATGGTTATGAGGTAAACCATTGTGTGTTGATCCTATAGTTATGTTAGTTCTCATTCTGACAAAGAAATGGGAATAAAATAGTTCTTTGAAATACATTTGTTTGAATTTTCTTTTCCCTTTCTTTCTCAGTATTCAGTGCAAATTATTGTTTTTATTGTTGTCTATTTCCTTTTCTCTGCCCCCTGAGAAGGCAGAATAATAACTGATGGGGAACAGAGAACAGGAGAGAGAGGCTTTCTTTAGCCTCTCCCTAGCATTGCCAGGTTGCCTGCTATGGAGGGCAACCTCCCTACTCTAGCTCCAGCATTCCTGCTGCTACTCATTAGAGTTCTGCAATGTCACTTCCAGTAATGTACCCAGAAGTGACATCACAGTGTTGTGTGACACTCTAGGATTTCCCTAAATCTGTATGATAAAAACCAGTATACGTCTGGAATTGATGTCACAGCATTGTATGATGCCACTTTCTGGAGTCTTCAAACCCAAAGCAGGAGGCCATAGTTATTGAGTGATGACAGAAAAGTACCATACACATTCTCAGAGGTACTTCTCTTCATATATATTTAGTATTCAATTTCTTATTGAAAGAATCCTAGGCTAAACCTTGGTGAAGCAGGTGCACAAAATAAATCATTAGCGGGGCAGGATAATAGGCAAATTGAGCCTGCCTCTAACAAAAACATGAGGGGAGAATTCAGGGAAAAATATTTTTTAATGAAATATTTTTAGAGGTGGAAGAAAAACAAACAAGGCTTTCACGGCTGGAGTTCATTAGTTGTAGATTTTCGGGGCTGGAAAATCTACCAGAACAGAATGTGTATGTTTTTTTTTTGATGGGGGTCAGTGCTTAATTCCTAAAGAGAGTGGTAGTGAGTCTCTCTTTTCTTAAATTTGTTTCTTAATTCTCAATACAGCAGGGAAAGGAGGCTGCAGCGGCTCATTTGTGAGGGGAAAACACTATGTGTAAGATAAGGAGTTCATTACTTAACAGTTATTTTTGCTTAAGTGTCTTGAGCTACAGGTTCTACAACTGTCTTGTGCTACAGGTACACTGTCTTCTTGTAGGCTAGTCACACTGGCTTGTTCTCTAAATTAGTGGTTCCCTGTGCATCTCAGACCCTAAGGGGCTGCAAAGTTATTGCATGGGGTCTGTGGTTCCATACGCACACTAAGCATTGCCATTTTGATCTTTTTGTCTTGATGTGTTTTCTCAGTCAACAGATACTAATAGTCAGTGGCCTTTTCGTAGAAAAACAGCTGCAGGAGCTCATTAGCATATGGTATGCTAATGAGCTATTAGGCTATTAGCATATGCCACGCCCCCTGACATCACCGGAAGTGATGTCAGAAGGGGAAGCAAAAGGGGGGGGAGGCATCTTCAAAAGCCTCCCCTTCCCTTCCCCAGCTGGCCTGGGTGGGGGAGCTAAGAGAGAAGGGGTTTAAAGTTTAAACTCCTTCTCACGAGAGTTGGGCCACAGAAGGAGGAAAGAGGGAAGGAAAGAGAGAGAGTGAGAGAGTAGAGAGAAGGAAAGAGGGAAAGAAAGAGAAGGAAAGAAGGAGGGAAAGAAAGAGAGGGAAGAAGGAGGGAAACAGGGAAAGGAGAGAAGGAAAGGAGGGAATGAAAGAAATTTGGCTGCAGTTCGGCCTCATTATATCCTATGGGCCATTGAAGTCAATGATGAAAACATAGGGTATATTCTGGGGGCTGGAGGGGAGGGGTTTGAGGAGAGGCTCCAAACTCACAGGGTAGCTGTTGGAGCCTCTCCCCAAGATACCCACCAAGTTTCAAGAACATTGGATTAGGGGGTACAATTCTATGGGCTCCCAAACAGGTTGCTCCCATTCCCTCCATTTTTCTCTATGGTGGGAAAAAAGTAACTTTATTTCCCACCATAGAGAACAATGGAGGGAATGGGGGCAACCTGTTTGGGAGCCCATAGAATTGAACCCCCTGGTCCAATATTCTTGAAACATGGTGGGTATCTTGGGGAGAGGCTCCGTCAGCTACCCTGTGAGTTTGGAACCTCTCCCTCAAACCCTCCCTCCAGCCCCCAGAATATACCCTATGTTTTCATCATTGACTTCAATGGCCCATAGGATATAATGGAGCTGAAATTGACATTCGGCTGCCTGAAAGACTCTCCGGGACTCCGGCTGGGGGCGGGGCTTGGCTCCTGAGCTCCCGGAGCTGCGCTCCGGTGCGCTCCCCCCCCAAAAGACCCCTGCTAATAGTACAAGTACTATCACATGGAAGGTCCACAGCATTTTGTGGTGTTAAAAATGGGTCCTCATACTCAAAAAGGTTGGGAGCCATTGCTCTAGATTATAAAAATACATTAGAGTAGAAGACATATGTGAGCATTGTGTGGATTTGATTTACCTCAATGGAGCTATGGGAGGGAAGGAGGCATGGTATAGGCCAGTTTCATCAGATCTGGGAAGTTAAGCAGGGTCAGTACTTGGAAGGGAGACCTCCAAGGGAGACTCTGCAGAAGAAGGTAATGGCAAACCACCTCTCCTTCTTACTTGCCTTGAAAGCCCCTTGCTGGGGTTGCCATGGGTCAGCTGTGACTTGCAGGCACTTTACACATACAATGGAGCTATCCACTGGCATGCTGTTTTAGTTCCTGCATTCTGCCTGTGGCAATCTGAGTCTGGATGATGATGTTAGTCCCACTGTTGTTTCCTTGACTATGCACACAACGCTGCTCATGCACAGAAGTGCCCCTGTTTTCACTTGCAAAATGCTGGAAGCTCTGCAGTCAGCCTGGATAGCAATTCATTAGCCCAGACTCCTGGCCTGATTGTATATAAGGCAACTTCACACAAGGCTGCAGTCACACTCACTAAAATAGCCCACTTGCAGTCCACTTTCAGTGCACTTTTCAACTAGATTTTACTGTGTGAAGCGGCAAAATCCATTTGGGAAGTGCATTGAAAACGGATTGAAAGTGGATTGTTTCGTGTTTGTGACCGCAGCCACACTCATATGCTAGGAGAATCTTGAGCAGAAGCCATCTTAGGAAGGAGCACTTGACTTTACCACCCTTAACTTTAAGCTACCCTTGCTATGTTCAGCCTCCTCTTGACCACACAGATCCTTGATGTTCTAACTAATGTACATGAAATGCAGATGGGGTAAAAATATGCCTGTTGTCATGTTTATGCCAAACCTAAATCTTTTGCAGGGGCCCATTTGAGCCATATGCTTGGGGGAGGGGGAGCCTCTAGCACTGCACCAACCTTCTGGTCTAAGTAGGGTGGTGCTGAGCTTGAATGGCCTTGCCCTGCTCTTCAGAGTATCAGTGTCTAACGGATTTCCCTCAAGTCTCTTGTTTTGAGGCTCTGACTGAAAGCCTAGGGTTGCCAACCTTTGGGAGGGGGGGCTGGGTTTCTCCCAGAGTTATAACTTATCTCCAGACTACAGAGATCAGTTCCCCTGGAGAAAATGCCAGCTTTGGAGGACAGATTCTATGGCATTGTACCCCACTGAGGTTCCTGTCCTCCCAGGCTCCACCCCCAAATCTCTAGGAGTTTCCCAACCCAAAGTTGGCAGTCAGCAGCCTGAGCCCTTACCAAGGTATCCAGTTTCTGCATGTTCCAAAAACACTTTTTATGCGAGAGACAGCCAATGAACATCAGTTCAGGAACCAAAATGTAGTGGGGCTTGCCACATGCTATTGTGGTCTAGTGCATATGTTGTGAGCATATGGACCAGCATGAGACACCACCAAGAAAGGCAGAGATTGGAAAGCAGAAACAAACATGGGAATGATCATTTTCTTACTGGGGCAGACACCATCATCATCAATATCTCAGAATTTTCCATTACATCCCCCCAAATGGTTCTGTCTTGACTGCATGAAAATGTTGAAAGAAGGCATTGATATATCTTAGGAATTGATTGATTGATTGATTTACTCTGTGGTCTTCTTTGGTCGGAGGCATGAAGGAAGAAGTTTCTTTCCTCCCACTCCCTGCTTTAAGCCCTTTTGACTGTGCAAGGTGGAAATCTGCCACAGCCATTCTACCTCACATCTACAGAGCATTGTGGAAGAAGCCACAGACAAGAGGTACAAAACACATCCTCTTCTGGGTTAGGAGTTCTTTGTGTCTGTAAGGAGCCAATCCAGGATGAAGGCTGTTTTTCCTTTCCCTGTTTCTGAGGGCTTCTAACGCTCTATCCTAGGCTCCAAGCTTTGCAGTACAATGGGGTTTTTGTGATATACTCTGAAGGACAGCCAGACTGGTACTGAATCATTCCATTGCTCTTCCAGCACTGGGTGGATCAGAAGCAAGGGACTTTGTGTTGGCAGAGTTTAAATATGCAAATGAAGTGGAGCAATGACTGTTCAGTTATCATAGAAGAACCAACTGTTATAGAATATACAAAGAAAAAGCCTGAACAAACTAGTCTAACTGCTGTAAAAAGGAGCAAAGAGCAGAAGGGAGCTCTACCGGAGCAAAAAGTCTACAGAAGAGCCAATCAGGAGACAGCAAGGACACAATTTGAAAGTGGGAAGTCCCTAGTCTAACTATGCTGACCACGAGTCTTTCAGCTGTCCCCCTGTAAGGATGATCTTCAGACCTTCTTCACAAGGCTGCACTATCGACCTTGCATATTCCAACACTCTGCACATCCCAACCAGCTTTGGCTTCTTTTTTGTCACAACAATCTCAGTGTGGGCAGATAGCTACCTCTTGGTGAATGTGAAAAATACCATGATCTTTCCTTGTGCTTAGACATAAAGTTCTGGCAGATTTATCTGACAAATAATAATGAAGTATTCTGAAATTATCCACTATTCTGCCTGTTCCTCATTATTAGATACAGGCTGCATGCACAATAATTCAGGTAGCTAAAAAACTTTGGCTGTCCTTTAATTCACAGGCACTTGCCCCCACATTCACTTCCTGTTCTCTGAAACTTGTCAGCTGGGAAAGTCGTTATCTGAATGGATAGCCTCACATCTGTCAGCTGGGAAAGCAATTATCTCAATTGATAGCAGTTGTTTTAGTTGAAAATAGGCAGGTATGTCTCTTTAAATGTCCCAGAATGTTGTCATTTCATTATACAGTCAGTTGACATTACTGTGTTGTAAACATGACAAAGCTAAACAACTACAAAATGTTACTGCACTGTGGAGAAGCAGGGTGAAGTAAAACACAATTTCAAATTGATCCTTTAAAAAAAGAGAACTGCATCATGTTGTTTTTATGAGAAGAATCATGAGCTTTGAACATGCATGAGCACAGTATCTGATTGATGCTCCGGGAGTGGGTACATTGAAATTATTCTTAATATTGTTATCACCTTGTTTTCCTCCTTCCTATACAACTTGAAGGCCCTTTAAAATATCCTAATTTGAAATAAATACTAGGTGATTCTGTAGTACATGCAACACCCTTGATCACTTCGCCATCATCATTATTATATAAGTTGTAGTCTTTGTAGTACATTAAAGCCACAAGATTTATATTGACCAAGAGGGTGATAATATTGCTCTAAAAGAGTGTTCTTGAGTTATTTTAATGTCTGTTTCATTGTTGACCTGTGTCCAGAAGGGGTTTTGGATTGGTTGCCTTCATTAGTTGGCTAGAGAGAGAAATGTCAGCTTTTGAGAGACAGGGATGGTTTTGAATATCTGATTGTCACTCTTTTGAACTTAAAATTTCCTGTTCAATTTCACTTCTCTCTTGTGCATATCAAATCTGTGAACACTTTATTATGTGCAAGTTTCTGTTTTCTCCAAAATTTTCTCATACAATGTAACTTTAAAAGTTATTTGTATATCATTAAATCATCCTTATACATGTATAAATGGTGACCATTGCATCTATAAGTAACATTGATGGTTACTTATAGATCTACAAATAGTAAAAAAACAGGAAACTAAAAACCACTGAAAAAAGAAATGAAAGAACATTTGCTCATCTGTAAGACATTCCATTTTACTTGACAGAAAACAGGAGGGATAAGAATCAGACTCTTCTCCGAGCATGTCAGGGGCCAGAACTACTTTCCTCTCCTAAGTTGAGAGGCAGCAAATAGGCCCCAGCAGGCCTGAAAATGGGTTTTACCACAAAGTGGAACAATATGGAAAACTATACCTTCTATCATTATTAAGACAAACTCTCTTAATTCCTCTTTACCCAGTTTCTCCCTGAAATACAACAATCCATTTATTTTCCTCTTTTTAGGAATTTGGAGTCTGTTTTGAATCAATTCCATTTTGATCAAAAGAGAATTTCAAAGAGAGGAAGATTAGGAAAGGAGTTTCTGCAAAATTTCTAAATTTCACTCTTCAGAAAAGAGATCCCTCTTTTGAAAGAGAAAAAAGAAAAAAAAAGATGAATCAATGGCTATAGCTGTCACGATGCTAGTATCTTCTCACTAACACGCCCCTCTCTCATTTTTGACGTACACGTGGCCAATGTTCCTCCTTATTATTATTTAGTAGAATTATTCTAAATGTTCAACCACTGGCACACAATAAAACTGATGAATCATCACTGATGAATCCTTTTTCATTGGGCAAGAAGCTAAGGCTGCGATCATACGCGCCTTTAGATCTGACAAAGATGTGAATGCCTGATGAATCTAAAGGGAACGATCAGACAGCAACATCTCAGAAGCATCCCGCAGTCGTCAGCAACCCATGCTGCTCCACCACAGAAGTGGAGTTAAAAGACACCGGGGAAAGTCCAGGTCTAACTTGTTCCAATAGGCCACGGATGGACTTTCTCCTATCTGATCATGCAAGCATGCTCTCATGCCATTGGGATGGTCTGGCTTGGTGCCAGTCCCCCCCTTTGCAGTATGCACATCATTGCATACTCCATAGGGGGCCCTCAGTGCGAAGGTGTGATTCCTCATTTAGGCACATGGGAAACAAGCAGCCAAAAAAAAAAATCCCAATGCACTCACAGTTGCATCTGATCACACAGTGATGGGCTGAGCCTGAAGCTACAAAGGGATGTGTGATCTCACTACTGTGTGTCAAATTCCTCTGGAGGAAATAGCTTTGCTTCCACTCTGCTTCAACTGGCGCATGTGACCACAGCCTAAGACTACCAAACGAGCTGAAATTGCATGTATAGTCCAATCAGTACAAACATTTTTCCAGGGAAAACTTTCTTCCATTGAATACACCTGAGTAGTCTGAGTAGACCTGTGTAGGATTGTTCCTTTAGCTAGTGTAACTGAAGTCAGTGTTGTTAAAGCTGCAGTCCCAGGCACACTTACTTGGAGGTAGGTTACATCCTTCGCTGTATACATGCATAGCCAGGGACAGCTCCAGGTATTACTGCGCCCTAGGCGGGCACAGATCCCAACCTCCCGGTTGGGCCCGGAGACCCAGCCATGCTGCCCCCACCTCCTCCCCCCAAGGGAGGAGTGGGAGGGCGGGTGAGCTGTGCCTCAGCCGGGCACTCTGCAGTGGCGGCAGCAGCAGTGGGGAGTCCCCGCTGGCTGCCCCGCCTCCTCCCCCCCGAGGGAGGAGGGGGAGGGCGAGTTGCACCCTGGCCGGGCACTCTGCAACAGTGGCAGCAGCAGGGAGATCCCGCTGGCCGCCCCCCGCCTCCTCCCTCTGAGGGAGGAGGGAGAGGGCAAGTTGTGCCCTGGCAGGGCACTTTGCAGCAGCGGCGGTGGTGGCAGTGGGGAGATCCCACTGGCTGCCCCGCCTCTTCCCCCCCAAGGGAGGAGGGGGAGGGTGAATTGCACCCTGGCTGGGCACTCTGCAGCAGCGGCAGTGGCAGGGGTGGGGAGATCCCGCTGGCCGCCCCCACCTCCTCCCCCTGAGGGAGGAGGGGGAGGGCGAGTTGCACCCTGGCCGGGCACTCTGTAGCAGTGGCGGCAGTGGCAGCAGTGGGGAGATCCTGCTGGCTACTGTGGCGCTGCCATGCCACCCCCGCCTCCTCCCCCAAGGGGGAGGGCGGGTGAGCTGTCGGGTGCTCTGGAGGTGGCAGTAGTGGGCGCCTGGTTAGGGGGCGGGGGGGCTTTGGGGGGCGGGGGGCCATTTGGTGCCCCTGAGGGCTGGTGCGCCCTAGGCGAGCACATCCTGATAGGCAGTCATGCCAGCACTCAATTTGTTTCTCTCATCTCATGATTCAGATTATCTAACTGAATTGCATGCTGTTTCCAGGTCTAACTTAGAGAACTGGGTCCCAGGGTTTGATCGGAGGGCTGTAGGAAAACGAACATGTGTAAATAATATCAATAATGCAGACTTAAATAAATACCAATTGGTAAGTTTTTGTGTGTGTTTTTTTAAACCAAACCTGAGTGTTTATATGTAATTGGTGGCTGACTGATTTGTTCACTGTTTGTTTATACCATTGGTTGTCAAGTGGCATTCAGTGACAAAAGATCTGTGATGGGGGGGAAGTAGGACTACTGTCAGGCTCTGTGAGAATGTGCATGTGCGAACCACAGCCAATTGCACTGTAATGTATTGCTTAAATACTTGAAAAGTAATCTGATAGGCTCAAACTTTTCAGGAGCTGCTCATCAGAAAACTAGCTCCTTGTTCATGATCTGTGAACAGCTGGTGATCTGAACCTCACAGAAGTTTGAGCAGCCCTGGTCTGAACCAGATCTCTATGTGTATGAAGTCCAGTAAATGCAGATCTATGAATGTACATTGTTAATTGTTCACTTTGATTGTTTGACATTCAGGAATTGATTTCTGATACATATAGACATAATATATATGTAAATTTTATTTCATTAAGATCTTTTATACCCTACCTTTCCCTTTGGCTCGAAGCAGTTTCCAAGTAGCTATTAAAACGTAATAGATTAAAACCAAATAACCCCCCCACATAACTCTGTACTCCCTTCCCTGGTAATGTGCCTGTTGTTCATACCCCATCAAAAAGTCTGACAAACAAACAAGGCTTGCAGAACCTCCTAAAGATCTCTAAAGGGTGTGTGTGTGGGGGATATCCTGAACTCTTCAGGAAGCCCATCCCACAGAGTGGGAGCTGTGAAGAAAAAAGGCGGGGGCTCTGGTCAATACCAGATGGGCCATCCTTTGTTGGGGAAACATCTAGCAGATGGAAGCCTGAAGACTCGAATGGATGTACAGGAACATATGGGGGTAAGGTGGTCTTTCAGAGATGTGGACCCCAGGCAATGAAGGGCTTTAAAGGTCATGGCCAGCATGTTGAATTTAACTCAGAAACAAACTGACAGCCAATATAACAGTTTCAGAATGGGCGACATATGATTCTATCAGTTACCCCTGACATTAATCATACTGCTGCATTCTGGCCCAGCTGCAGTTTCTGAGTTGTATTCAAAGGCAGCCCAATGTAGAAAATGTTACGGTAATCCAACTGCAAGTTTACAAATGCGTGGATCATTGTGGCTAAATTGGCCAAGTCTAAGAAAGTACAGAGTTTTCAGATCAAGTGCAGTTGACAGAAGACTCTCTGAGCCACTGAGCCAACCTGATTTCCAAAGAACAAGGTGGGCCCTTAAGCTCCCCAAGCTCTTTTGCTCTGTGAAAGCTATTCCATTCAGAGTAAGTAGATCTGAATAATCTAGAACAGCATACTTCTTGACAGGGATTACCTCTCTCTTGTCTGGCTAGTGATCCTTATCCTGGAACCTAGCCATTCTTTCCATGTATGTTGTTATTGTTTGGATGAAAAAGCCTCACTGTGTCCACATGCATATCATTGATCAAGAACATTGTGTATTTCATACTCAGAAATCTGTTGGGCAGGGGTCTTTTGGGGGGGAGAGCACCGGAGCTGGGAGCTCAGGAGCCAAGCCCCGCCCCCAGCCAGCTTCCCGGGGCGTCTTTCAGGCAGCCGAATGTCAATTTCAGCTCCATTATATCCTATGGGCCATTGAAGTCAATGGTGAAAACATAGGGTGTATTCTGGGGGCTGGAGGGAAGGGGGTCTGAGGGAGCAGCTCGAAACTCACAGGGCAGCTGATGGAGCCTCTCCCCAAGATACCCACCAAGTTTCAAGAACATTGGACCAGGGGGTCCAATTCTATGGGCCCCCAAATAGGTTGCCCCCATTCTCTCCATTGTTCTCTATGGTGGGAAAAAAGTTACTGGGGGGCAACCTGTTAATGGGTTATATATGTTGTTAAAGTGCACAATATGTTATCTTATATGGTCTTTTACAGAATACATCATATGTATATCAACTTCTCATACCTGCATTTAATGTATGTATTCTCACTGCAAATTCAATAAAAAATCATTGTATTAAAAAAAAGTATATGTTATAAATTGTTGTCACCTGCTCTGAGCCAGTTTCAGGGAGAGCAGGTTACAAATTGAATTAAATAAATGAATGAATGAATAAAATAATGCAACCCAGCTGTGAGACTGGCGTCTCTTCTATAAAGGGCAGAGAGATGGGCTGTGGAAGCAATGCATCAAATTACTCCTGACCTCACTGCCACTGACTGTGCCTATGCCTTATGACTTTGACTCTTGGACTGCCTCTGGACCTCATCTTTTGCATCTGCCCTGAACCTGCACTTGTTGCCGACTCCGTGTTTGACTCAGGAAGTGGACTCTGACCATACTATACTGGTTTGTACCTCCACCTCGCCTAGCTTGCATCCTGACTACATGACCCCGTCCTGCACCCAACCTGTTCCGGGACAGTTTGCTTCCACAGAACAGAAGGTGCCACTGCTGCGCTGGAGGGGTTTGCTGAAGAAACTCAAGCCCTTCAAGCACTTCATCTCGCCAATGTAGTAGCTGCACTCCAGCAGCAATGGGCTGGTCTTCACAATGCGCCTTATGCACCCCCATTGGGGAAGTGCCCTATCAGCCCTCTCAAGAAGTTGGGGGGGGGAGTTGAACAATTTCTGGCTTTTTTGGCTCAATGTCAACTTTACATGGAGCTGCATGCCAAGGACTTTCCCACTGACAAAGTGAAATGTGTTTTGTGCTCAGCCTCTTAAAGGGTCAGGCAGCTAAATGGGCCATGCTGCTGCTGCTCTCAAAGTCTCCACTTTTAGAGGATTTTCCAAACTTTGTAACCTACCTGAGCTATACTTTCACCAACCCCCTGAAGGCTGAGAAAGCCAATTGGAAGATATGTGCTTTAAAACAAGGAAAATGTACTGTTGCAAAATATACCACAGAGTTCTGTTGGCTCAGGACTTCGGTTGGAGGAAAATGGCATCAATTTATCAGTGTATGGAGGGGCTGTCTCATGAAATATTGGATGAGGTTGCTTTAGTGGAACACCCTGCAACCCTTCAGAATTTAATATTGCTCTGTGTCCAGATAGATGGGCGGCTGGGGAGCCAAAAGCAGGCACATGCCCAAACCCACCCTCAATACTAATTAAGAAGACCAGCCTCTGCACTGCCCATTTGTATTACTCCTGAGACACGAGCAGGGGAGGAAAGTGAGCCCATGAAATTAGGAGCTGCACGCCCTCAACTGTCAGCTGAAGAAAAAAACAGGCACCATTCCATTAACCTCTGTTTGTATTGTAGAGGAGCAGGGCATTTTGCCATTTGCTGTCCTGAGAAGCGGAAATCATGTGCATCAACATTAAATGGCCATCCCCAAGCCAGCTTGGGCCAGGTGGCTTGGGGCATTTCATCGGGTCCAGTGGCATTTCCTGTGACAACACTGGACCACTCCTGGTCCCTGTGAAACACATGCTGATTATTGGTGTATGCCATGATTTACTCTGGAGCCTCCCATTGCTTTATAGACTCAAAGTTTGTTAACCAACAACAGATACCTCTCTGTACCAGAGACACCATCTCTGATTGAGGCTATCGATGGTGGATTATTACATTCAGGCCCAGTCATCAGGGAAACCCAGCCACTCACCCTACGGATTCAACATCACCAAGAGCAGCTTTGTTTTGATGTGGTGAGCATGCCTCACTTCCCGATAGTATTTGGGATGTTCTGGTTAGCACTTCATGACTCCATCATTGGATGGACCTGGCAGGAACTTCAGTTCAGAGACCCATGCCCGCATCAGAACCCACCAAGTGTCTTGGATGCTGTTGCCTTGTCAGCTTTACCTACTCTGCTGGAAAAATACGTCAACTACCAGGATGTATTTGAAGAAAAGGGAGCTGATCAGTTTGCACCTCACCGGGCTTCTGAATATGCCATTGACCTGGTTCCAGGCATGCCAGTGGGGTGCCTATAAACTGTATCTGAACCTGAACTGGTTGCAGTTTGGGATTTTTCGTCTAAGAATCTACAAGGGGGTTATATACCCCACAGCCTCTCCAACTTTGGCTCCAATATTGTTCATTAAAAAAAGAAAAGCTGGGAACTAATACTCTGTTATGATTACCGCACCCTGAACGAGATCACTATTCAGTACTCATATCCATTGTCCTTAATTCCTGAATTCCTGGAATGCCTACGGGAGGGGGGGGTCTATATCAAATTGGACCGCCAAGGTGCTTATAATCTGGTGTGCATTTGTCAGGAGGATGAGTAGAAGACCACATTCAACACAAGATATGGCCAGTTTAAATATCCAGTAACGCCTTTTAGATTTTCTAATGGTCCCGCTGTCTCACAGTGTGTATGAATGATATTTTCCATGACTTCTTGTACCAGTTTGTCATAATTTTTCTGGATGACATACTGATTTATTCTAAGAAAATATATATATTCTAACAAGATAGGCTAAGTAAAAAGGGTTAAAATAGTAAGGAAGGAAATAGTTAAAAATACCTTTAGGTACCAACATTGTGTAATTTCTCAGTGTTGTAGCTGTTCAAACCACTCAGGTGTAGCTAATTTTGGTTCAGTTTTAGTTCTGTGACAATTTTCTGGTCTAGTTCTAATTTTAGTTTGATTGTAGCTGCTCAAACTACTCAGATGCAGCTAATTTTAGTTCTAAACAGGCTCAGAGGGTCTTGGATAGTTTTCTACAGTACACGAAGGGTTAAACAGAGAGTCATACAAAGGACAAGAATTAAAATTGAGGACACAGGGCTAGCTCAAGAGCTATTTTGGTGTAGTGATTAAGAGGTGTGGGCTCTAATCTGGAGAACCCGGTTTGATTTCCCACTCCTCAACATAAAGCCAGCTGGGTGACCCTGGGTCAGTCACAGCTCTCTCAGACCTCTCTCAGCCCCACCTACCTCACAGGGTGTCTGTTGTGGGGAGAGGAAGGGAAGGTGATTATAAGCTGCTCTGAGACTCCTTTGGGTAGTGAAGGGGGAGGTATAAAACCAACTCTTCTTCTTCTTAAACTCCAATATCACTTTGAAACTTCTTACACCTATAGATTTAAGTAATAATACCAGAGACTAGGGATAGTGAGTTCACGGAAAAGGCTACACCTTCTATGCCTGTGCCCTGTGGCTTTGACTCTTAGACTGCTTCTGGACCTCATTTTTTGGTTCTTCCCTGAACCTGCTCTTGTTGCTGACCCTGTGCTTGACTCAGAAACTGGACTCTGACCATGCTACACCAGTTTGTGTCTCCGCTTTGTTCAGCTCACATCTTTACTACATGACCCTGCCCCATGCCCAGCCTGTTTCAAGACAGGTGGGAAGGAGAGAGGGAAACAGGAAAATATGAGAGGCTATGGGGGCTTTCAGGGAAGAGGAAACAGGTGGTCAGAAAAGAATGAGAAGCCCCCTACAACTCCTCGTGGGGCCCCAGCTTGTCAAATATAGCATCCAAAGTGGCCTTGGTATCTGATATATAACAATTATATCAGAGATGCATAATACTGTGCACGGTTTATGACTACAAATTAACACTGTAATGATACAAATACAATACCATCACAACAGAATGGGTAAAATTGGGACTTGTGAAACAAAGCAAAGCTTTCTTTAGGTTTTCAATGTATGGTTGGATTCTCAATCAGCAGAGCTTCCAGTACCGAGAGCCCCAGGATGATGCAGTAATGATAATGATATTTAATAATGCTTTCTACCCTGAAACTTCAGCCAGATATTTATTCTAAATATTAAAAATAGTCTCCCCCACAAAAAACAACACATCCCCAAATCCACCACTCCATTACAAGGCACTGGTATTGTCAAAATATAGTCCCTTTACACTGCCCGCTCTTATCTGTGAGGCCTTTTTATCACAAATCCTGTTTGAGGTAAAATGAGTAAATATTTTCTCCTGGTGAGACTATCAAAGCTTTGTGTCATTTCAGTGAAGTCTGGATGACACCTGCAGAGAACCTAGTCATGACATTTTTAGCTGACTGGTTGTCGTCCCCCCCCCACTTCATTGTGGTTTGTTACTTCATTTTTATTTATGTTGACAGAGAAAAAGGATTGTACATGAATCTGTTCAAATAAGGCCTGAACAATCACAACCCCCCATAATTCACATGACTCCCCCCATTCCCTTATTAAGTAAGTAGACTGTACTCTCTAGTGTTATCTACGTGTGACAGTTCTACAGAGGAGGGAAAAAAGACCAGAACACATTTGTATTAGCGGCTGTGGAGTTTTGTTTCCCTCTGGATTTCTCAAACAGAGCCGTGTTTTATCAAGATAATAAGCTCTGGGTGTTGTAATAAGAGGAGAACTATTTACATGTCAGCCTGGCAAAGTCAAGACTAACTAAGACTTTGTGATCCTTGAAAATATGAAATCAGGATCAATAATATTTATTACAGGCCCATTTATAAAGCAGGAGTCATGAAGAGTGATGTAAAGATGCAGAATTTATTATGAGACCTGCACCTTGGGGATTTTTTACACTTTCCTAGCAGTAATGCTGCTTCATTTTCACAGCGTACCATTGGCCTAAATGCAGGAGTTCATATGGGAGGATGATATCCAGGATACATGGACTTTATGGCAACTCAATTTTGATATGATTTACAGGAGCCACCATGCACTTCTTTCTGCAATATCCTTTTGCTATGGAGTCATTAAAGAATGCAATAATGATATTATAGTCGAACTGAAATATAAACGTATTGCCTCAAGCTGTGTTCTATTGACTATGTGGCACCCAAATTACAGTAACAAATTAGTAATAGCCACAAAAGTGCTTGAACACATGAAGCTGCCTTAGTCAGACCACTGGTCTATTGAGGTCAGTATTGTCTACTGTGACTGGTAGCAGGTCTCTGGAATCTCAGAAAGAGGTCTTTCACTTTGCCTACTACCTGGCCCTAACCCTTGTAACTGAAGATGACATGGACTGAACCTGGGACCTTCTGCATGCAAAGGAGATGCTCCACTTCTGAGCCATGACCCTTCCCATGGGAAGACAGAAAATACAGTGACTCTTCCAGAGTTCTAGATAGGAACTCTGTATCTAAGTGCCTGATCTCAAATCAAGATTAAACTGATGAAACTACGTAGAGAGAGGCTGGCTCAGTTCCTCCTAGGATTTCTTTTGTCATCGTAATTAGTTTTGGAGTAGGTCTCTTGCTGTTGTTGATGGTTCGTTTGTTTCTTACTTCAGTTATGTACAATTGTTATGCCATTTACACACATACACCATTTATTATTTATATGCCAAGCTGACACCATTTTGTATATTATGTATTGTCTATATACTAATAGCCAAATTGGCCATTAGTATCTTTGGATATTTAAGTGTGGTGACTGGCGCTGTGAATAGGCAAGATAGAGCTTTCTACAAACCTGAAAAGGGCCCCAGATTTGCAGAAAAATGTGAAATCTAACCCCCCCAATGTTTTTTTTTAAATAAAAAATGATATAAGGAGTTCCTGTAGTTTTAAGAAATGGATTCCTTCAGTGGCTGTTGCTAGACACCACAGTATTCCAGACTTCAGATTCTGTGAGGAAAAAGGCAGGGGCAGGGGGCAGGGCCCTTTTCAGGCATATTTTGGACTTTGAGAGGCAACTCATTAGGACCAGCTCCAGGTTGGGAAGTTCCTGGAGATTTTGGGGTGGAGTCTGAGGAGGGCAAGTTTTGGGGAGGGGAGAGGCCTCAGCCAAATATAATGCCATGGATTCCACCTTCCAAAGCAGCCCTTTTCTCCAGGGGAACTGATCTGTGTCATCTGGAGTTTAGTTGCAGTTCTGGCAGATCCTGAGGCCCCACCTGGTGGCTGGCAACCCTAGGCCTGGTAGCAACCTCTGGGTGACTTGCTACTACCAACTTGCATAACTCAACTAGGCCTGTTGCTTGCTACTGTTCAACAACAGCCACCCTATGAAAACCAGTATGGTGTTTTTTAATTTTTAAAAATTTATTTTTGGATTTATATCCCGCCCTCCCTGCGAATGGGCTCAGAGGTTAGAGAAGCAGAGTAGGGTCTGAGAAATCCAGGTTCAACTCCCCATCTTGCTGTGGAAGCTCACAGGGTGATTTTGGACCAGTCTTATACTTTCAGCCTAACCTACTTAACAGGGTTGTTGTGCAGATAAAAAGGAAGAGAGGAGAATAATTTAAGCTGATTTGGTCCCCACTGTGGAGAAAGGTGGAGTATAAATGAAATAAATGAATAATAAGTATAGCTGAAAGTGAGATGCAAATAAAAGATAAGTTGGTGAATAGCTCAGAATGAGGCAGGTAAAAGGGAGAGGATCTGGGGGTTGCCAGAGGGAGGGGAAAGGAACAGTGTGAGGAGGGGCATACAAGGGAAAGTGAGTCCCCCTACAAGTCCTTGAGGGTTCCATATGATACAAGTGGGCCTGGCCAGTTTGGTGAAGAGGTTAAGAGTGTGGATGCTAATCAGGGAGAACCGCATTTGATTTACCAGTCCTCCACATGCAGGTACTGGTGTGACCTTGTGTCAGTCATAAGTTCTTTCAGAGCTGTTCTCTCAAGGACAGTTCTCGGGAGAGCTCTCTCAACCCCACCTATATCACAGGTGTTGGAGATATATGGGTTGCAAGGTAGGTGGCCATTATAGGGTTCAATTGTTTACCTTATGTACGATTGTTTTGACTGACCTGGAAGGAAACCTGGCACACAGCCAATGCAAGCAAAGCCCATGCAAGTTAATTCGTATTGATTGGTGACTTCCTTCTGGGGGTCAAGAAGAAGGTGATTCTCCATTGTTGTATGACCATGTGTTTGTAGCTGTAGCATGTAACAATGTAACTCTAGATAGCTCTTTTGTTTGTAGGTTTCCTGTGTACCTTTTACCCTTAGAAATAAAACTTTTTACAAAGAAAGAAATGTCTCCTCTCCAGTGAAGCAAAGATTCATTGCAAACTCTGAATATTTAAGTATTTTTGACTATTTTCCCCAACAACAGGGCGTCTGTTGTGGGGAGGGGAAGGGGAAGGGATTGTAAGCTGCTCTGAGACTCCTCTGGGTAGTGAAGAGTGGGGTATAAATCCAATTTCTTCTTCTTCTAGGGGCTGACACCATGCAATTGGGCCATAGTTTTCTGACCTAGGTAGAGGCTCCCAGGGTGAGGGGAAGCTTAAGACTGAGGTTGGCTATTAAGTGGGAAGGAGATAGTATTGCCAACTCCAAGTTAGGAAATTCTCAGAGATTTAAGGGAAGGAGCCTGGGAGTGATGGGGTTTGCAGAGGGGAGGGACCTCAGAGGGGTAGAATGCCATAGACTCCACCCTCCAAAGCAGACATCTTCTCCAGGGGAATTGGAATTGCCAACCTCCAGATGGGGCCTGTAGATCACCTGGAATTACAACTACTTTCCTGATTATAGAGATCAGAGAAAATGGCAGTTTTGGAGGGTGGACTCTATGACATTATACCCTGCTGATGTCACTTTTCTCCCCAAACCTTGGCCACTCGAGGATCCACCCTGAAGTCTTCAAGAATTTCCCAAACTGGAGCTGGCAACCCTAAGGAGGAACTGATCTCTGTAGTTGAGAGATTCACTGGGATTCCAGGAGATCTCCAGACTGCACCTGGAGTCTGGCAACCCTAGAAGGAGAGAAGGTAGCAGGAAAAGGAAAGAGGTTATGAGGCCTTTCAAGAAAGGGAAAGAGGAAATAGTTGGGAGGAGGGGGAAATGAGATTCCTCCCACAAGTCTTTGTGGGTCCCCACTTGTTTATATATAACAGACAAACAAAGAGCCTGGAATAATATGGCAACTTTAACAGGAAAAATCGTTGTTTGAAAAAAAGAGAGAGAGAGAAACTGGTATGCAAATAAAGCCTTATGAGTTTTGTCTCTTGTGTGAGAGGAATGAAATAAAATACAGGAATATGAGCTCAAACTAGCCAGTTTTCAAACTTCGGTCTCATCCATATTTCTTACAGAGTTCTTGGCACCAAAGTCAATAGACTGCCATTTGGGACGAACTTCAGAAGGAGAAAAACCTGACCGTCACTCCAGACTCTGGAATCCCTGAAACAAAAATAATGCTTAGCATCACACTGGTATGCATATTTCTAGGGTAAAAGTAATATTATTTCTTACCACAGTACAATCTCTCTTGGAGGGTTCAGAGCAGAAGACTGAAGGTACAATTGTGGCAACTTTCTTACTGGTACTCTGTACCAGCCTGCATTGGCTTAACGTTCAACTCTGCCTTGAATGAACCTCTTTCCTTTCTCTGAATGGCAGCCCTTGGGGACGATGCCATGGTGAAAGGCAAAACCTGCCCATCACCACCAACATTTTACGGCTAGGTCTCTGGAGTCCTTCTAAACATGTTATTGTATTAAAATACTGTGCAAAAAAGGAGTACATTTACTGAAAGAATCAAAGCAGAGAAGGAAATGCTTTCTACTTCACCAATGTCTATTGGTGAGTAATGGGTATGCTTGTACTTGCACCCTGGTATTTTTACAAGCCCTTTAAAGTACCTTAATGACCAGTTTCTTATACTCGGGAGCTCATCAATATCTAGACAGGCATAGAAGCAGCTAGGAGGCTAGTCCATTAATGAAATGTTAATGACTGAATTAGACCTGTAATAACTGAGGTAGGGTATACTGCTGTGAGTCCATTAGCATCAGCAGACCCTGCTGGGGAAACAACAAAACATACCACGCGCAATAGGAAAACTTTTTGCTTCTTCAAAAACATTTCATGTATATAAAGGCATCGATAGCTGAGAGTTAAATTAATAATATGATTTGGAACCTCAGAGGATTACTTTGTGGGGGGAAAACCCCATGCAAACAGTTTCTGTTCACATATAATGTCTTGAGTCCTGCAACAGCTGAGTTTGTAGAAATCTCATTTTATTCAGTGGCATATACAGATACATAATGGTTGTAGTACTGCAGCTACTACTTCTGAATCCAACACAGAACAGAACTTTGATTTGCAGGTAAACCAGACCATTAATGGGTAGGTGTAGAAAGATCAAGGCATATTTTGGAGACTAACTGTAATCTGAAGCAGATTCTAAATCCACAGAAGTCAATGGTGGAATGCTGCTTAGGATGGCACTGCAAGGTTGTAGTCCTAAACACAGTCGCTAAATGGTAGATCTCAGTGGGACTTACTTGCAGTTGAACATATTTAACATTCTGGTGCACAGCTGTAATATTCAGCACATTTTCTTGGAATTAAGGATCAGTAAATACAGTATACATGAATCAGACTAGGCTGCACATGTTTGTTTGTTGCAACTATTATAACCTCATTTTAAGCCCTGGCCTGTATGGGCTCAAGGTGGCAACCAAGCCCTACAGTGACATATCTCAGAGATAAGCTGGTGGCAAGCCCAACTGGTGCCACACTGGTGTAACTATTATGCTTGCAAAGAACTGGGTGATTTCTAGGTTATGCCAGGGGCATAACAGGACAGTTGGCTTCTTAAGCCCCCCCCCCCCCAACATTTGCATTAGTCTGGACTATTTTAATAGAAATTTAAAGTAAAGGTTTTCATTGTTAAACTCTATGAGGAAATGTAATGAGATCAGAGTTGAGCAGATAAAAACAATTATTTAATACTCATTTTAACTGTAAGTAGCTTGAAGATGAAATGGAACCCTTATCATTAGAAATGTGCTTAGATTCATCACAGTTCAAAACATTATTATTATACCTTGAACAAAACAACGCTATAATCCCTTTTGAAGTGAGCTGTTTCCCAGGAGTCTGAAGTTATATATTTTCAAACAATCTTACAAACAAATCCATCTTCACTGAAACACATACCCGTATATGTTTTGGACTGAGCAATATTGACCTGGGGGACCCTAATTTTGTAAGTGACCCCCTGAACAACATTCATATTTTCGTCTTCAGAAAGGGGACTCTCTTGAGATGTCTACAAAATGTGTCATGCTCTCTACAAACTGCTTGTCAGCTGTGCTATTTTTCTTTCTTTTGAAGGGTTTTTTAAAAAGAAATATATATATAAAAATAAACCTTGTTTTCCGAAGCCTTTGACAGCTTTTTTACTGAAATTGCACACGGTTACTGAAATCAGAGTGAACTCTTTCTGTAAAGAATTCTTGAATGAAAAGAGTGAGACAAAATGGACTGGGAAGCTAGGTAAATTGTGATATATGGCCAAAGAAAGGGTTTGATTTGAGAAATGCCAATGGAGGATGGTCTCCTGTATGGGAGATTTGACAGCCATAAGAACAGTAGTACAACCTAGTGAAGATCAGAAGAATTCCAGGGTCTCATATCACTCCATTACAAAGTTCATCACAGGGCTTGTAAAAGGATTTCTTCAGTGGTCCCATTTGTGAGAGATTTCTGAAACAATTCAAGCCTGTAGGGATGTCTCAAAGAGTAGCAGTTACTTTTCCATGGCTTATTCTGACCCCAAGTTCTAGTTTGTACAATGCCCAAAGACAAAATGACTGCTCATTCATTCAGTGCCTCATGAAACAGGACCTTTTGTCCTTCGTTCTATTTTCCCTTGAAGATGATTCTTAGTGATTGTAATTTGAAGTTAGTCAAAAAGCATCAGATTAAACATTTCCTCAGCAGAAAATCAAAATACAAATTTTCTTCAGGAAATGTTTATTTTTATTAATTCTATGAAAATTCCCTCCGAGACCAGTTCAGTTTATATTGATCTGAGATACTACACATACTTCCAGACATATATCCCTGCCCCCGGCTCTAGCTTCATCTGGGTCTTCATGTCCCATAAAAGCTGCACTGTGTTTTGACTGTCATGATTATAGTAGAAACTAATTAATTTCACACAAACTTTTAATATGAGACATAAAAACTTTTCAATGCAGAGGAGGGAAGTCAGCCTTGAAAGGACTTGACAGCATTGGCTGATGGATGGAGTTGAGATGTGTGGTAAGTGGGGTATGCTATGACATCAGACTCTACAGTAACTACAAAGAAAGGATAACAGGAGCTGGAATTATATTTTCCCTGCATCGCAAGCCCACTCACCAGGTCATGTACGGAAACATAGTGTCTCTTGGTCATCTTCAGTACTGTTGAGGCTATGAGCAGAGGAACCAGAATGCAGAATCTGGAAGTGAGCACTTAAGTCTGCCGATGGAACATCATGTGTAATAGCCCTGGCTATAGAAGAGGAAAGTGGATCTACGAAATGAAATAAGGGGTTCAGTACTTTAATTACACCATGTTGAAAGGGTTCATTTATTCAAAGATGTCTGCAATTAAGAGGTATAATTGAATCACAGCATATTCAGGAACTTTTTTTTCTCTTTTGGAGTGCTGATAATAAAGAACGTGAACATAGCAAGTGACCAGGGTTTTTTTGTTTTGTTTTGTTTTGTTTTAAAAAGTGATAGCCCCGTAAGGGATTTGATCTGCTTTTGGTGCAATTATGGCTTCTTTGTGTATTAGGAGCACACTTATGGAATGATGGAGAAGTCAGGTGGGAGTGATGATGGTATCAGTTTCAGGAATGTGCAAACACTCTTCTGCTTGACGCGCAGTTTGATCACAGATTCCAAGAGGCCTTATGGAATGATGTGAGCCTAAACACTTGGAAAAGAAATGTTCATTTTTTTTTAATTAAATTGCATTTTTTACCCAAACTGGAGCAAGAGGAGGAGAAATTAGTTTTAAGAGGGGTTCCAGAAAGGAATAATGTGAGCTTGTAGTCTGTGTACACCACAGTGGATCTCTGTAGGGGTACCCCGAAATAAAATTATGAAGAAAGAGTGTGAGAGAGTGATAGTAAACCCAAGTCACTGTATTGTATACAAAATAAAAGAAAAAAGTAAAGAGCCTGCATTAAGCACCTGAAAGCTGATTCCCTAAGCAATCACACACACACACACACACACACACACACGCATGTGAGAGAGACAGAGGGTGCACTTATAGAAGGCAGAAGAGAGGAAACTGAGAAGTTGTAGGGAAGGGACACACAGCCTTAAATCTGGGGCTTGAGGTCTGGAAGGTTCAGGAGCAGATGCAGCTGAGGTCCAAGGAGGCAGAATATCGAGGAGGAAAAGGGGATAAAAAACCTGCAGAGCATAGCAGGAGGAAACCAGCAGATTCTAGTTGAAGAGTTTTAATCAGATGAAAGGAAAGGGAAGGAAAATTTCAGATCTCCTTAGCACTTATGCTGTAAAAGGGGGTGCCTATTAACACAACTAAGCCCAAAATGAGAGGGGAACCCTGCTATCTAAGGGTTCTCGGCTGGAGGAGGGGGCAGGGACCTCACATATGGTTTGAGCATGTGTTCTTATCTTCGCTGTATTGATCTGAGTGGGTAGGGGAACTGCATGATAATCCAACTTTGACTACTTTTGATAGCCCTGACTTTTTATATGGCTCTCTAGTAACTATAGTTCATATTAGGATATTTGGTTAATATAGCAGAGTTTTGCTCAGTCATAGAAGCGCAATAATGAGTGCAGTAAATAAATTGTCCAAGATGTATGTTGCGAAAAAAAAGGTAAACTTAGATTTATTCAAGTAGATCCAGTTCACATTCAGGTTGTAGTCAAAAGGATAGAGAGTAATCTAAAGAGTACTTTCCCTGTCACAAATGGCCAGCTTGTACAGCATCCTGTGTGTGGGAATATGAGGATATTGTATCTACAGGAGAGACCTACAGAGACATGTATCTTCATGGTAGGGTTGCCAGGTCCCCTCATCAGTCTGGGGGGGGGGATTTGGGGGCATCCTGGGGGTGGGCAGGGGTGCCCCCAAGCCCCGCCCCCAAACTGCAGCCACTCACAGCCACCCCTCTCTCTCCCTGCTTAAAGATTTAAAGGGCTTCAGCTAATCAGCGGGGATGACGTGACCCACAGACCAGCTGGAGGGCCCCTTAAACCTTTTAGCAGGGAGGGAGAGAGGCTGTCACCAGCCACAGCTCTGCTGGCAAAAAGACCCTTTAAAGTGTCTTTTTGCCAGAGGACCTGTGGCCAGTGGCAGCCCCTCTCCCTCCCTGCTAAAAGATTTAAAGGGTGATCCAGCTGGTCGGTGGGTCACGTCATCCCCGCTGATCAGCTGAAGCCCTTTGAATCTTTAAGCAGGAAGGGAGAGGGGTGGCTGTAGCTTGGGGCAGGGCTTTCCCTGCTGGCCTGCTGGCCAGGGGCAGATTGGAGCCCCCAGGAATGGGGGAACACCTGCCCAGACCTGGGGGCTGGCAACTCTACTCCACAGAAGGCCATGTGAAGTGAGTGAGGGAGCAAAGCACACAGAGAGAGGAGGGGTCCAAGGGCAGCTCCCAGGTTAAGACAAAGAGAGGCATCCCATTCCAGGAGATAACTCCTATAAACACTTAGAAGGATGCAGCACCCCCCCCAATATCCAGGCATGCTGTGTCCCTCACTCTAACAGCTCAGTCCACTCAGATCTAAGAATGTGACAGAATAATTATTGTCACTGACCAATGCTGCTAACTGTGCAGATGCAAAAGCAACACATCTACTGGAAAATTTTGGTGATTTAAGTGAAGTATGCCTATGATGACTTTGGGCATACATAAGCTGAGAAAGTCTGTATGTTCCAGTAGCGGCTGCCTAGGCAGCTGCTCTCCTTAATGAGTATGTTCAAAACTGTGCATATTTTAAATGGTAAACAAATGATCATGGAATGTTTGATAAAAGGCAAGGGGAATTGTGAGGGAGGAAAATTGGATTTTTAAAAGTGACAATTGTAAACATGAATGATCACTGACAACTTGCATTGTTTAGAAGATAGCTCTTTCACTAGAGAGGAGCCTGTAGCTATTTGCAGCTCCAGTTCTTATGTGGGACGGAGAGGTTTTGCCAGATGTCTATGATCCAGTATGAAATGACCATGCTCACAACAGATTTGGGGAAAATGTGGATTAAAATTGGCCACGACTTTATTGATTACAGCTGTAAGAAGCATTGGCACAGCATGGGTCCACTGAATCTGATGCATCAGCTGGCCCCATGCCAGCTGTTGTACCCCATCGTGGATTGTGGAATGGCAGGTTGTTGGAAATCACATGGATGACTGCCCCTTCATGTTCTCCCCTGCCATCTCATCATGAGGGCAAGCACTGGTAGTCCTTGATCAGGCTCGCTCCCATCAGCCCTCATGGCAAGACCCTTTAAGATGGTTCCCGTATCCAGGAAATGGCACACAGGCCGATTTCCATAAACGGATCTGGCCCCATGCTGTCACCGCCAAATAGTTGTGTGATGAGATAGAAAACATATGCAAGATCAATTACTCTAATAGGCTAACAATTTCAAACTGTACAGCACTAACATCACCATGACCCCCCCTTGACAGATCCTTATACATCATCAACTCCTGGTGTACCTAAGGGTGGGTTGGGTGGGCAAGCAGCTCTGTGGCCGGACAAAGGCTGGGGTAGGGAAGGCAAGCAGCTGGCCTCTTCCCCTTGAAACCACCCTCCCTCCAGCCACCCCAGCACTTTGCCATTGGTCCTGAGGGAAGGGGGGAGTCCAAACTTTCCCGCTGTTTGGCGACCCCACCCCACCCAGCATCCAGTCACCTCTCCCTCCCTGCCCGGCCCCGCAAATATCGGGCCCTGCTGAGTCAGGCCCTTTTTGCTTCTCCTTAAACTTTCCTGAAACTGATTCATGAGGCCATACCAGATGATGGTTTCAAGCAACATCTAGAAATTGTCAGAGTGGGTGGGTACAAAAGCATTGCTAAGGGAAAGGTGGACAATAAATAAATAAATAAATAAATAAAATAAATAAACAAAGGACAGGAGAGGAAGGCCCATGTGGAAGACAGAAAGGAGAAATGAGAGATACATGGGGGCAAATCATCAAAGGTCCAAAGGGCAGACAGAGGGGTCTGGGGGGAAGACCATAACCTAGAGCGTATAATTCAAGAAATATTTCTCCATTTTTCAAATACAACTGTCACTGACCATAATTGGCAGAATGCTCCACACACTTCTGAGAATAGGTTGTTGTCTTTGAGTGAGCACTAGAGGGCAAAATTGTATGATGAAACATTGCAGTTAGGGATTATAGCTGCCATAATTTATAGACTATGGAATAATCAAAAATAAATTTAAAAGGTGCAGTCAATGAGAAAATCTGTTTATCAAAACTTTTCAATCTCCTATTATTTTATTATGTAAGTGTTCTTCCTAGCAAAATAATTGTCTTCTACTTGAATTATTAAAAGTCTTTTTCTCAGGTAAGCATGAAGTAAATTTAAAAAAAATAAAAATAAAAATTATGGAGTGCATTACAGTTTCTAGCCTAAATACCAAAATGACAAACAATTCGTTTAATGTGTAAAAGTTTTAATGGAAAATAAGGAAAACTGTGTCTTGGCAGAATCTAGCCAAAGCATAATTGTTTGGTGTATGCGTTTATGCTTTCTACCAGGAGCCTAGTGAACTGGAGAAACTGTTTCTGAAAATCACAACTATTTGTATAGTTTGTGTTTGTATATGTTGGGGATTTCTTTCTTGTCTTTCTGGATGTTGAGGTGGTGCCGTGTTAAATACCTGTATGTGTTTGTGTGTGTGTGTGTGTGTGTGTGTGTGTGTGCGTGTGTGCGTGCAGTATCATCATTCTCTCAGGGGAACATTCTGCACCCCTGATGTTGGCGGCCTCAATCGGCTAGGCCTGGGCCAGCTGTCCAGGCCTCTGAGTCTTGAGCAATTACTCACATGAAGCCAAGAGCAATGTGATAAACTGACTTTATTCAGATCTTGATGTAACTACAGCCAGGCACATCACCCCAGTCTACAGGATAGCTTTGTCACCCCCTTCCTGTCCGTTTTTTGCCCTGCCTCTCCAAGCACCAGGTGGTTCAGCTTCTCCCTGTTCTGGCTTCCTCGTGTCCTCTGCTGCCTAGCTCCTTACTGCATCTGCCCTTAACAGTGCAATTCTAACCAGCCAAAGCATATCCAGTCTAAGCATATTAAAATCATTGGGCTCAGCCTGGAGTAATTTAAGGATTACACTACAAATCCTTCCTCATGCTTACTGTGATATGCATGTATTGTCATGTTAGTTGCATATTGGAAGTAGATGAGCAGGTTTAATACCTCACCATTTCTACAGTTTATCCACAATTCAGTCAGTTTTATTTCTGCTCTCAAGGGGGCTGCTGACCTTTTCCAAATAAAAAAACACCTAAATGAGCACCAAGAGGCCCACTTGAGTGCTTACATTGTCTGAGTGCTCTGGGTTTAATTTATGTCCTTCTATACACCAGGATCTATATTGAGTTGATTGTCAGTAGTCAGCGTTAGGAAGGGTTGAGCCTGAACTCTTTTCAATCTGGTTTTCATTAGACTCTGGTCATTTGGTAGTCCTTATAGGTGACTTTTGTCTGGTAGCTGACAAGAGGAATGTTGGTTTAGCTGGACCACTCAGTTTTGTTTTTTTAAGTAATTTGGGTCATTGGCTACTTTGAAAGACTGGTAGTCAAGTGGAGTGACTTCCCTCTGAGATAGTGGGGTATATTCAGGGATAAATTATGAGTGACTTCAATTCAACTTCAGTTGAGTTCCCATAAAGTTCCACATTATTTAATGTACATATGAAGTTTCTGGGACTCTTGAGAGTGGTTGTCACCATCACCCCAGCTCTGGTACTGTTACAAGGAATAATAACTGATATAAATTTTAGGTTTGATTGTTTATATGCTACTGCCCCTTTAAGAAACAACCAAGTGGCATTCTGGTAAAGGGAAGAACTTTGGTACCAAAGTTACTGTTTTAAATTTGAAGATATTGTAGTTCTTGCTTGGTGGTTTGTGTTAAGTTTTAAGAAACAAAAATTATATTTGTTACACGTCCTTCCTTTCTGCTGAATGAAGTGTAGTAGTACATCACATCTTGATTACTGCAGTTTGGTCTATATGGCTGCCCTTGAAAACGAGTGGAAGATGAGATTTCTTCTATGATATGTAGTGCCTTTTGCCACCTTCAGCTAATATGCTAGCTGTGGCTGTTCCTTCTGAAGCAATTTGACTACAGTAATCTGCTCTGATCATATTCAAGTTAGATTACTGTAATGTGCTGTATGTGGGTTGCCTTTAAACATTGTTTGGAAGCTCCAGCTAGTACAGATCACTGTAGCCAGATTATTCTTGGAGGCTGGTTATATAGAACTTCTCATCACTGTATTGTGACATCTGCACTGCCTGCCTGTTTTTATCCAGGCAAAAGTCAAAGTACCTTTCTTACCTCTAAAGCCCTAAACAAATTATTAGGTAAATCTGACTGAGAAAGAATGACTAAGCTAAGGTTATCTTCATGGCATGGTGGGATCTGAACCCAGTTTAAGCCAACACTTTGACTTCTACACCATTCTGGTTCATGTTAACTATCATTCCAGGAAACTTTATTCAGGGCATATCACTTACAGAAAGCCTATTTGGTAGTGGGCACTCAAAACCGCACCTTCTGAGTAGGGGCTCAAAAGTTAAAGAACATTTCTCCCTCTCAGCCTAAAGTTAAGTGAACTTTTTCAGCAAGCTGTCACATTTCATAGGTAAAAGTAGATAGTTGTCCTTTTTATTCTTATGGTGGCTAGCTTTGCAGTTAGGTTTTGGCTTGGGGTTATAGGACTGGGGTAGCCAAGAGGGAAGGTTGTTGGGTAGAGTTGAAAACTCCAGGCTGGGAAATTCCTGGAGATTTGTGGATGGAGCCCTGGGAGGGGTGGTACCTCAGCAGGATATGATGACATGCTGTCTACCTTCCAAAGCATCCATTTTCTCCAGGACAGCTGCTCTCTGCTGTCTGGAGACCATTATTATTGGAGATTTCCAGGCCCACCTGTAGGTTGGCATTGACAACCTTATTCTTGGGATTTGTTTCATGATATTACTACTACTGCTGCTGCTGCTGCTGTTGCTGCTGCTGCTGCTACTACTACTACTACTGTTTTGTCTTTGCCATTTCCTTTTGCATCATTTTAGGCCTTTTTGTGCTGGCTGGCTTGCTAGCTTCTGGTATCAGGTTACAGAGTCTCTCTAACTTCCAAGAGTAACAAGCAAGCAAGATTTAAAGGTAAGGTGTGCAAGCGAGTTTTAAATGTGTTTTTCAAGCCCCCCCCCCCGCGCCATGCAGGCTGGCTTGTCTTGGAGAAGGAATTTGTCTCTTTAAATCCCTTCTCCAAAATAAGCTGACCCATATGGCAGCAGGGCAGGGGTGGAGGCTTGGAGAATACATTTAACTTTAACTTTAAATGTATTCTCCAAGCCCCACCACTTGTCATCATCGGGCCAGCTCGGCTTGGAAAAGACATTTGTCTCTTTAAATCCTTTTCCCAAGCCAAGCTGGCCCATGCAGTGGGACAAGGGTGCTTGGAGAATGCATTTAACTTTAACTTTAAATGTGTTCTCCAAGCCCCCTGCCCCCATTGCTGCATCACCAGCTTGGCTTGGAGAAGGGATTTAAAGAGACAAATGCCTTCTCCAAGCCAAGTTGGCCTATGTGGTGGCAGCAGGGGGGGCTTGGAGAAAGCATTCAAAGTTAACATTAAGCCCTACCACTGTTCTGTCTTTATAGCAGCAGATGAGTCACTCCTGGGACCTCTTGGGGGGAGGGTGGTTGTGAAGCTGGCAGGCAGGCTTCTGGGGCGATGGTTTAGATGATCCTTCTCCTCCTTTGGCCTCCTGCTGCTGGCGGGGTCTGGTGGAGCTGGGCTAGTAAGATGTCAGATGGGCTCCTGGGGCAGTTGTGATTGTCCTGACTCTTCCTTTGGCCTCCTGCTGCCAGTGCCATGGGGGCAGGCCCATAGCCAGGATTTTTGACTTCATGGGCTCCTGGGGCAGTTGTGATTGTCCTGACTATTCCTTTGGCCTCCTGCTGCCAGTGCCATAGGGGCAGGCCCATAGCCAGGATTTTTGACTTCATGGGGGCATTGAAATAAATAAGGGGGCACTGTGGCAGGAGTGATGAGAGAGTAAAAGCTTTTTAAAAAGTGGCAAGAGAGAGAGGGCTGGAGTAGGGAGCAGACCTGCCAGTGGAAGTTTCAAAAGTCCAGTGTCATTCAGTCAGAGGTCAGGTTTCCAGGAATCAATCAAGGCAGTGTTGGCAGTTCAGCATCTGATGTACACATTGTGTCCATGCCCCAAAGCTTCTCTCAGAAGACTTTCTAGCCACACACCAAGATGCCAGCTTCTCAGGAACAATCCTGCAAAGATTAATCTCCACTATCAGCAGGCAGCTGGTGTTGAGCAGTGAGGCATGCACTGTGCCACCTAGCCTGTAAATCCATTCTCAGCTTTCTTCTGTGACATTCCAATAGTGCAGGTGATCCTGGGGAACTGGGGGTGGGCAGCTGACCTTCACTTGTTGAATTAGAGCTGAAGGGTGGAGGTGATTCTAGACCAGCTGTCAGTTGCAAGTCAGGGCATGCCTGCACCTCATTTCCATGCTGGCTGGTTTCTGTCGACTCTGGGCTGGCTACACAGGGCCCCTCCTCCTCTAAGGAGTCCTGACTGTTGCTGAGCCCTGGCTGGTCCATGACACCTTTATATGGAATAACGTTTATATCTTTTGAAAGATAAGTGGTCATAACAAAGTTGCATTCATGGTATTGTACTAAATCAAACCAAACTAAACAAATGGGTGGCACTACAGAAGAGGCAAGAGGAATCTGTAGAGTGCGCTAATGAAAAGATTATAGCTCGTAATACAAGGGATATTGAGTAGCATTCATCTTTGCACAGTCATTAAACAATGAGAAATATTAGGCTGTTTTTGTGAAGGGAAATGCTTTTGGACAGAGGCAACCATTTGTCCCTGCTGGAAGTTCCCTCAGCTGCAATGCATCATTATGCCTGACGAACCCCTAGAAACTTGGAAAGACAAAATATGTACAAGCTGGTTGTTAAGCATATGTGATATGTTTTGCCTTGTCACATGGCAACAGAAAATGTTTTGAAATCAAGTTTATGAATAGCCAAAATCCTAACTTTCTGAAATACTGATGGAGTGTTATTATTATCTTTATTATTGTTGTTATTTGCATAACTATTCTCAATTGATTCAAGAACTTTGATGAGGTACACAGATTATTTTCCTTTCCCAAATTGCTGACTACTGACCAAGAAAAGTTTTGGCAAAGCAGTAGGTATAGGCTGTGGTCACACACACTAAATTATCCACTTTCAATCCACTTTCAGTGCACTTTCCAACTGGATTTTACTGTGTGCAGTGGCAAAATCCAGTTGGAAAATGCACTGGAAGTGGATTGAAAGTGGATTATTTAATGTGTGTGATTGCAGCCTTAGATTGAAATTAATTTATTATTACTACTAGGGAGCAAAGCCTGTTGTGGAGGAAGACAACGGGCCCTAGAAAGGGAGGGAGGGAGGGAGAAAGGAAGAGGGGAGAGAGTGAAAGAAAGAAGGAGAGAGGAAGAAAGGAAAAGGGGGAAAGGAAGGGAAGAGGGGCAGAACGGGCTTCTCTGGCCTATTGGGCCCATAGAAGGCCCAGAGGATGGTGTGGGGGGCGGAAGGGGCTTCTCTGTCCTACTGGGCCCATAGAAGGCCCAGAGGATGGTGTGGGGGGGGTGGAAGGGGCTTCTCTGGCCTACTGGGCCCATTGAAGGCCCAGAGGATGGGGGGGAAGGGGCTTCTCTGTCCTATTGGGCCCATAGAAGGCCCAGAGGATGGTGTGTGGGAGGGACGGAAGAGGCTTCTCTGGCCTACTGGGCCCATAGAAGGCCCAGACGATGGTGTGGGGGGGGTGGCGGAAGGGGCTTCTCTGGCCTACTGGGCCCATAGAAGGCCCAGACGATGGTGTGGGGGGCAGAAGGGGCTTCTCTGGCCTACTCGGCCCATAGAAGGCCCAGAGGATGGTGTGTGGAGGGGGGTGGAAGGGGCTTCTCTGGCCTACTGGGCCCATAGAAGGCCCAGAGGATGGTGTGGGAGGGGCGGAAGGGGCTTCTCTCATCTGCCTTGGCCTTGAAGGCCTGTCCCTGCACTCTCTCTGCAGACCGTCCTCTCCTGTCAGAGGACCAGAGCAGACTGAGCCAAAGATACTGGCCGGGGCTGACGTGGGCAGGACTCTGCCAAGCAGCCAGTCAGCCCCAGCCAGCGTCTTCTGACTGCCAGTTCTTGTGCCGAATCAATTATGGCGACCATAGAATGTTGTGGAACCAAAATTCAAATATATATAAGGACAGATTGCTAGTACTACTGTTATCGCCAGGTTGCCATCTCTGGGTTGGGACATACCTGGAGATTTTGGGAGGTGAAGCTTGAGGATTGTGGGGTTTTGAGGGTAGGGACTTAAATGGGGTATAATGCCATCCCATCTACCTTCCAATGCAGTCATTTCCTCCAGGAGAACTGATCTCTGTCACCTGAAGATCAGTTATAATCCCAGAGGATCTCCTGCCACCACCTGGAGATTGGCAACTGTAGTTATGTGAAGCATAAATTGTATTATGTATCTATTATATTTCATACCCACACTTTTCCTAAGGAGCTTGGGACAACATATATGGTTGTTTCTTTCCACTGAGTTTCATGCAGAGACATTCACGATCTTATGCTACAATGACTGCAGCAGCTGATTCTACAACATATAACAAATTGTATAATGGAGACCAGTTTTGTGGTTTTGAGAAAAAAAATGCAATTGTAAAATGAAAATTCATTGTTTGATTTCCTGTACCAAGTTTATTAATATATCTTGGTGTTAGAAAAGAAATCTGTATTAAGCCTAAATTCCAACAACTTATTACAAGACCAGGAGCTCTGAAAAGCTCACAGAGTTCCATAGTCCACAAGGGGCTCCTTGTCCAGATCGTAGAATGCAGAACTCCACGTGTGCATAGGACAGTGTCTTCTGCATTAATGTGAATGGGAAAGATTGCTCGTTAGGATCATTGGAGCCCTGTTGTCATGGAACCCCAAATAAACGCATATACTGTCTTACCTAATAGATCCAAGTAACTGGGGCAAAGCAAATCTCCTCAAGTCAAGTGGTTCTAAAATGCTTCACAACCAGGCCTGCTTACACCCCAACTGGTATCAAGTGAAACTGTATACAAATGCAAAAACTGGTATCAAGTGACACTGTATGGATATGCAAAAGAACCTCCTCAAGAAAGCTCCTCCATTAGCATGTCACAGCCTGGGGGACTCCAACAAGATAATGACTCAGCCCTACCCCACCTTTCTGAGTAGATATAAATTACCTGCCTACCATTTTTCTTCTCATTTTGACACAGAGAGTACTCCATATTTCTGTGTTATACCTCTGAGGATGCCAGTCACAGCTGCTGGTGAAACATCAGGTACTACAATGCCAAGACCATGGCCATACAGCCTGGAAAATCTACAACTAATGTATACGGATTATTACTACAAAGTCTGTGATCCATGTCTGTGATCCAAGGCAAAAATTCTATCTTTTTTAAATAAAGTCTACTTTGCACAACTTATTTGATTAAATCCCAAAGTAAACCTAAACAAATCAAGACTAATAAATTACATACCTTCTAGTCAATGACTGATATTGTGATGCTTAAACACAATTACGGGAGGGGGGGATATTTCCCCATTGTGGACAGATGGCAGAGCATAATCCATACACTTTTGGCTAAAACTGGCTAGAGTCATGTAATGGAAAGACTTTTGGACAGGAATCATCAAGACCTAGATTTAAATCTCCATTCAAGTCCCTGCTAGTCTATGAGCTTCATTGGTGGCCTTGGACCAATCTCAGGCCCTCAGCTGTGTTTATCTCAAATTATTGTTGTGAGGACAAAGTGAGACAGCATTATGTACTGATCTCTAATTCATTAGTGGGATGTAAATATGATGAATAATCATTACAGTCTCCTTTTCTGGCAAATCTGAACAGAATAGCAGCAGTGCTCTACTCTTCTCCAACAGCTGTAAGAATATGCATTCCAACCTTCTTCTCCATATAGAACTGTCCTCTGCTCCCCTCCCCACCCAGTAGTGTCAACGAGGACACAAACCAGCGCTTATGCGATCACAGTTCATTACCATGATGAAGGTGATTGGGACTTGCACAAACAATGGACTGTGACATCATTGAATGAATCAGGCAGGCAAGGGGAGGCAACCAATTATAAATGACAAAGCTTCCGTAATGACAGAGGGAGCCTGGGAGCCAGCCGTGATGAGCGCTCCCCTTAACATCATCCTGGGTAGCAGAAAAAATTACACCCAGAAAATAAAGATGGATGGTTTCAGTATGATTCATGCACAATTTTTGTGATGCCATATTAGTAGCAGTGACATTGGAAGGAACACAAATGCTAAAAATGAGCGGTTGTCACTGGATGTGCACTCCATGAAATGGACATGTACTCAGCAGTGACAAGGAATGGAAGATTGCACAGGGAGAAGAAGTATTCTGATTCCTTTTATTACGTTAATGATAAAATAAATGTTTTTTTTTAACTGATCCAGATCTTTATGTCATAAAGGAAAAGAATAGATTTTAAAAAAGACAATGGCTAGCCTCTTTGCTGAAAGATGCGGCACTTAGTAATAATGCAGTACATTTTGGAAAGATCTGTATTTTTTCAAAGACAAACATCAAATAGAAGAGAAAAGGTTATGTCACCTTCACCCTCTCAGTACTGTCATTTATATGCTATCAGCTCATTAAATTCACATTAGGATACTCTATGGGACTTTAGGAGCTATTAGTGCATCTAAAATGGCATAACAAAATCTCAGTTCACTTTAAGGGAGATGGCATGGCGACATTTTGTATTTCATCACTGAATTATTATAGTCTCGGATGCATTCTGCTGTGATGGTAATGGAAGGAGGAATTCTAGAGAGGAAAGCTGTCCATTTGTTTATCCCCAGGGAGAGAACCCCTCCTCCATTTGATTTTTTTTAAAGAAAAAAAACTCAAGTGAAAGTAACACATTAACAATTTAACCCCATAGTAATGCTAAAAGGGGGAAAAAAAACTTTACAATCTTCTTTCTGGATTTTTAAAAAAATAAAATAGAAAATAGTAAATATCTAAACCATTGAACATGGCCTCTTTGATTGAACTGTACACACAGGTAGCCTAGTCTAGACCCCATAAAGGCCTTGAACTAAAATGACTCATACAAATCTGTTGAAAAATCTGTTGATTTTCTAGTTTTAGAGGGGGCAGCCATGTTGGGCTGCAGTAGAAGGGCTAGATTCAAGTCCCATAGCACCTCAGAGACCAACAAGGTTTTGGGGGGCATAAGGGTTGTTGCCTTTCAAAAGGGTATACCCCGAAAATCTTGTTGGTCGCTAAGGTGCCATGGGACTCAGACTGAGGTATTACTTTTCTAGAAGAACAATGCTAAACAGCTCTACTCAGAACTTAGTCCCATTATTCAGAGGGGCTTACTCCCAGAGAAGTGTTCTTAAGCTGTGGTCTGGCACATTGCAAATTGTGAGTAACCATTGTTTGCCTGTTTTAACTAGGGATGTTACGATCTTCACTGCAAATGAGTTCATCAGGCAAACTTACCTCACTCGACAGGAAGGGAGGATGGTGAACCAATCCGGGGATGATTATTTTGCTGGCCTGGCAATCATTGTGAAAGCTTCATGAACTGTATAATGGCTACACAGTTGTGGTTTCACTACCAGCTATATTATTTCCTTGATATCTGGGCACAACAGACAGGCAGGGTGGCCACAAACTGAGTGAGAGAGTGAGGGAGCAGAAAAAAGTGGAGCCTGAACTCCATGAAAAAAAGAATGGCCTAGTCTTTGTTTCATGACTACTTTAAGCTCCACCGTAAGTCACAAAAGTTTCTGGCATACTTACTTAGTGGGGATGCTCAGGGAATTTGCCTCGCTCTATAACCAGTGCAAAGGGAGAGAGGAAAGAAGGGACATTCAGCCGTCCCATCTGCATTGCTTCCTGGGAAACAGGTAAGGCAAGGGCTCCAGACTGGGAAACAGGTGAGGCAAGGGTGTCAGCAAACAAAACCTTCATTATCACAGCCATAGACCTTTGCTTTCTATGGCTGCAGTCAGATGAGCTGTTTGATCCAGTGTTGTTGCTGTTCCCTTCTGGATTTAAAGTGCACAATCAGACAGCAACATCTGTCTCCCGTTCCCCAGACAGTGGTATCCTGTTCTGATGCATCTTGGAATTGGAGTTATTAGGCACTGGGAAAGTCTAGTCTTTATGGATGTCAGCACTTCCACCCTCTGTTTCCGTATGTCTGAACTCTCCTGTTGCAAACTCAAGCCAGTTAGGAAGTGTGAACCTTCCTGTCCATTTCCACCACCACCCCTTTTTAATCAGGTAGCAATGTGCACATAAGCACATAATCGCTCCTGGCATTGTCAATCACTGCCTGTACATCCAAGCAGCCAAATATTCTGGATCAGGAGCTCCCAGGGGAGTTGCTTTTGAGTGACAAATCTCCTCCCCCCCAAACCCCCTTCTCTCCTGTTTCTGCTTCAGAGTTGTTGTTTGAGAGCATCCCATGATCAACACAAGAGTAAATGTACTGAAGTCAATGGAACTACTCTCATGTAAACCTACATGGCGCTTGCACTCCCCCCCCCATGTATTCCAATGAAAAGAAGGGAAGCGAAGGAGGCTGAGAGGGACAGCAATACTTGGCAGAGGGATCACAGAGCTGTCAAAATAGAATGGTGCATTGAATGAATACTTCTGTGCATGCCTGTCAATTTTTTTAAAGGATGCCACCCGACTGCCCACTCTGTGGTTACCATGCAGCAATAATCTGAATGGTCAACTGTGGAGAGAGTGCATGGTGAGGTGGGTTCAGGGTGGGATGTCTGATCAAAACTCTCAGTTACAAAAAAAAAACCCTGGATTAATTAGAGGTGGGGCCAGAGCGCACCAAGCCTGTCATCAGACCACAGTTTATGTATCACGATCCTTTCAAAGTCATAATGAGTCAGAGATATTTCCAAGGGTTCTTCCTTTCTCTGCACAAAAGACTGAGTCTAGATGGGCGTATGGAGAGTGTAAAATGAAACCATTCTTTCCTGTCCTAGATTTAGGCATACTTTCTCACACTAGATACTGCATTTTTTTTTGTGCTTCTGCCAGGCACTGCCTACCACAGAGATTCTTCTTTTCAATTACTGTGTTAGCTTTCAACCCCTTCTACATCTCTCTCTACTCTCTCCACTGTCTGAATTTAGATTGTAAGATCCTTGGGGGAGAGACCTTGCCTGAAGCTCTTACGCTGACTTTTCCATTGATAAGCACTTATTTTGGAGGGGTGTGTGAGAAATCTACGGAGCTGGCTGTAGGATGTGATTCCATGGTAAGTCTGAAATAGCCCCATGTAAAAATCATGAAGGTCCATTTAAAATCATCTGATCAGTTATGTAGCATCATGAATAATGTCCAGCATTTTTGATCATATGGAAAGGGCTTTTCTTGCTTATCCAGCTCATCACAAGACTTCCAACTGTCCATCCAAGGAAGAAGGAATGGACTAACTGCTTTTGCAAATGTTAGCTGCTGCTAAATATATAGAGAGAGTTGGACAGAATATAGGCTTACAAGCATGTCATGTTGAAACAGAGCCCCCAAATAGGAAGAAATCATTAGGCAGTGAGGTGAAGTTTCAACTGCTGTAATAAAGCTCCCCCAAAGGGATGAAATTTGTAGTGTAAGATAGTGCTCGGCAGTATGTGGGGATGTCATACGCTGAAATGGAGCCTCCAAACTGGAAGAATATCCTTGGTGTTAAACCAGCTACAGGGAAAATACAATTCCCATGCTCCTTTGCTCTTTCGTGCATGCATGGGTGTGCTGTTGTGCTAGACAGAGCTGCCCGGCTGTTAAATACTGGGTTCTGGACACATTGCAGTGATCAACTCTAGTTTATTTAGTGATTTCAGGAACACAACAAGGACACCCAGCAGGGCTTGAGCCCTGCTTATAAAGCATGCAAACACCACACACACACTCACAAGGACAGGCTATTTACATTACGCTGCTCATCTATAGGATCCTGGTCAGCTATTGTTCTTGAGGAGCAGGCTCATCCAGTTCAAGGTCCACATGTAGGTATGGCTTAGGCTCAGTACATAACACCAGCAATCTCGGACAAAAGGCTCAGTGTACACATGACCCAAGAGCAATCAGATGGGGGCGACTATGACATGAACTGAACCTTCATGGGTCCATACATCCCTAGTTTTAATATACTTCGGTTGTTCCTATATATCAGAGAGAGTTTCTGTTTTCTGGTACCTGTATGATAAATTGCTGTTCCTGTTTTCTGTTTTGGGACACTTGGTTATTTCAGGTGTCAATGGGGTCGCCAGCCTCCAGGTGGGGCCTGGAGATTTCCTGCTATTACAACTATCTCCAGACAATAGAGATCAGTTCCCCTGGAGAAAACGGATGCTTTGGAAGGTGGACTCTATGGCATTGTATCCTGCTGATGCCCCTCCCCTCCTCAAACCCCACTCTCCTCAGGCTCCCCCCCCCAAATCTCCTGGTATTTTCCAATCCAGAGCTGTCAACCCTAGATGTCAGCTTTTGACAAGTTACCTCACCAAAGTCTCCTGAATAAGCTTAGCAATCACGGGATAAGAAGATGGGTCCTTTTATGGATCAAGGATTGGTTAGATGAAAGGAAGCAGATATCAGGAATAAAAGTACAGTTCTTTTAATGGAGGCAAATAAGAAATGAGGTCATACAAAGACTGATATTGAGGGCAGTACTATTTAATTAAATTGAAGAAAGTTGGGAAAACCACTAGACCGTTCAGATTTGACCTAGATTGCATCCCCGAAAAATATACAGTAGAGGTGAAGAATAGGTTTAAGGGACTAGATTTGATAGACAGAGTGCCTGAAGAACTGTGGACAGAGGTCCATGACATTGTAAAGGAGGCAGCAATCACCGCCATCCCAAAGAAAAAGAAATGCAAGAAAGCAAAGTGGCTGTCTGATGAGGCTTTACCCATAGCAGAGGAAAGAAGGAAAGCTAAAGGCAACGGTGAAAAGGAAAGATCTGCCCAACTGAATGCAGATTTCCAGAGAACAGCAAGGAGAGATAAGGAGGCTTTCCTGAATGAACAATGCAAAGTAATAGAGGAAAACAATAGATTGGGAAGGACTAGAGATCTCTTCAAGAAAATTGGAGAAATCAAGGGAACGTTCCATGCAAAGCTGGCCATGATAAAGGACAAAAACGGTAGGGACCTAACAGAAGCAGAAGAGATTAGGAAAAGATGGCAAGAATACACAGAAGAACTATACAAGAAGGACCTCGATGTCCTTGACAACCACGATGGTATAATCACTGACCTCGAGCCATCCTGGAAAGCAAAGTTAAATGGGCTTTAGAAAGCATTACTAACAACAAAGCTAGTGGAGGTGATGGTATCCCAGCTGAGTTATTCAAAGTCTTAAAAGAAGATGCTGTTAAAGTGCTGCACTCAATTTGCCAACAAATTTGGAAAACACAACAGTGGCCACAGGATTGGAAAAGGTCAGTTTACATTCCAATCCCAAAGAAGGGCAATGTCAAGGAATGTTCAAACTATTGCACAATTGCACTCATTTCACACGCTAGCAAGGTCATGCTCAAGATCCTACAAGCTAGGCTCCAACAGTACGTGGATAGAGAACTGCCAGAAGTACAAGCTGGGTTTCAAAGAGGCAGAGGAACTAGAGATCAAATTGCCAACATTCGCTGGATGATGGAGAAAGCAAGAGAGTACCAGAAAAACATCTACTTCTGCTTCATTGACTATGCTAAAGCCTTTGATTGTGTGGATCACAATAAAGTATGGTAGGTTCTTAAAGAGATGGGAGTACCAGACCATCTCACATGTCTCCTGAGAAACCTGTATAAGGGCCAGGAAGCAACAGTTAGAACCGGATATGGAACAACTGATTGGTTTAGCATAGGAAAAGGAGTACGACAAGGATGTATATTGTCACCTTGCTTATTTAATTTATATGCAGAGTACATCATGCGAAATACTGGCCTGGATGAATCACAAGCTGGAGTTAAGATTGCTGGGGAAAAGATCAATAACCTCAGATATGCAGACGATACCACTCTGATGGCAGAAACTGAAGAGGATCTAAAGAGCCTCTTGCTCAGAGTGAAAGAGGAGAGTGCAAAAGTGGACTTGAAGCTCAACGTCAAAAAAACTAAGATCATGGCATCTGGCCCCATCACTCCTTGACAAATAGAAGGGGAAGTCGTGGAAGCAGTGACAGACTTCACGTTCCTGGGATCCCAGATCACTGCAGATGGTGACTGCAGCCATGAAATTAAAAGACGCCTGTTCCTTGGGAGGAAAGTGATGGCAAACCTAAACAGCATAATAAAAAGCAGAGACATCACCCTGCCAACAAAAGTCTGCATGATCAAAGCAATGGTATTCCCCATAGTAATGTATGGCTGCGAGAGTTGGAGTATAAGGCAGGCTGAGAGCCGAAGAATAGATTCTTTTGAACTATGGTGCTGGAGAAGACTCTTGAGAGTCCCTTGGACTGCAAGGAGATCAAATCATTCAATCCTAAAAGAAATCAACACTGACTGTTCCCTGGAAGGCCAGATCCTGAAGCTGAAGTTCAAATACTTTGGCCACCAAATGAGAAGGGAGCATTCACTGGAGAAGACCCTGATGCTGGGAAAGATTGAAGGTCAAAGAAGAAGGGGACGGCAAAGGATGAGATGGTTAGACAGTGTCATCGATGCAATGAACAAGAAATTGAGCAAACTTCAGCAGACAGCGGAAGACAGGAGGGCCTGGCGTGGTCCATGGGGTCGTGAAGAGTCAGACTCGACTGTGTGACTGAACAAAACCACTATTTAATTTGTTCATACATTATCTGGGATTAAGGAGAGGGGGATGAACTTGCCTACATCCCTAAATTTGCTACTAAAACTGCTTGGATTGTGGTTCACGAACCAAGGTTCATGTGAACTTGGCACATGACCCTCCCACAACCCTCCACTTGATTTTTTGGAGATTTGTGCATTTTGTGGTGGGAAGCAGGGGGGAGGGAAGCGAGCTGGATTGCTGAAATGCCTTGCATCTATTTCAGCCTAACAGCTGATGGGTTCACCAGCCCTGCTGTTAGGCTAAAATGGATGCAAGCTATTTCCGTGATCCCCGCTCACTTCCAAGCTGGAGGGGCATGAAACAGATGAGTCACAGTCATTTAAATCCAACAGCTGGGTGGGTCCATTCATTGGCTGTTAGGTTTAAATAGCTGTGAGCCATTAAAACCATCCATTTCATTCCTCCCACTTCAAAGCAGGGGAGGTGATATGGACAAGTTAAATGGCTACCCAAAGGAGTCTCAGAGCAGCTTACAATCTCCTTTCCCTTCCCCTCCCCACAACAGACACCCTGTGAGGTAGGTGGGGCTGAGAGAGCTCTTTCAAGGACTGCTCTTGAGAGAACAGCTCTGAGAGAACTGTGACTGACCCAAGGTCACACCAGCAGCTGCATGTGAAGGAATGGGGAATTGAACCCGGTTCTCCCAGATTAGGGTCCATGCTCCTAACCATAACACCAAACTAGCCCTTCCAAGGCGATTCTCCCTCCATTCTCCCAGCTATGGCTTGCTGCAGCTGGGAGACAAGTGGCCTAAACCAGCCAGTTTGGCTCAGGCAATTTTTGTTCAGTTCAGGGTTCCTTTTGGGTACACCATGAACCAAACTGGAATATTCTGGTTCATGCCCATCCCTATCTGGGACTGGAAGTGAGCAGTATAGTGGCCAAGTTTGCAAATGACACAAAATTATTCAGATAGGTGAAAAGCAGAGATGACTGTGAAGAGCTCCAGGATGATCTCCCCAAATTGGGTGAGTGGGCAGCAATGTGGCAAATGCACTTCATTGCTGGGAAGTGTACGGTGATGCACACTGGAACAAAATTTCCAATTTTTAAGTACATGCCAATTGAGTCTGAACTTGCTGAGTCTGAGAGAGAAAGAGAGTTTGGGGTTGTATGGACAGCACAATGAAAATGTAAATCCAGTGTGCCGCAGCAGTGAAAAAGGCAATCTCTGTGCTGGGGATTATTAGGATCATGACTGAGAGTAAAGTAGCCGATATTATAATGCCCCTGTGTAGATCTATGGTGCGGCCTCCTTTGGAATGGTGTGTGCAGTTCTGGTCATTGTATCTCCAAAAAGGAAACCGAAGAGCTGGAAAAAGTATAGAAGAGGGCAACCAGGATGATTAAGCGGTTGGAGCACCTTTCCTTTGAGGAAAGGCTGAAGAATCTGGGACTTCAATTTAGAAAAGTGACAACTAAGGGAGGTCATGATAAATGTTTACAAAATGATGCACAGGGTAGAGAGAGTGGAAAGAGAGAACTTTTTCTCCCTCTCTTAAAATACTAGAACTCCATGGATCCAGCGAAATTGAAGGGCAGTAGATTCAGGGTGTACAAAAATAAAACCTTCTTTACACAACTGATTAAAATGTGAAAATCATTGTCGGAGGATGTAGCGATGTCCACAGGCATAGATGGCTTTAAAAGGAAATTAATCAAATTCATGGAGGATAGGTCTATTAGAGGGCACTAGCCATGTGACTGCCACCTTTGGACACACTGAACCTCTGAATACCAGTGCCAGGAGGGAAGGCCTTGGCCTCTAAGCCCTGTTGTTGGCCCTCCAGAGTGAGACAGGCTGCTGGAGTAGATGGAACACTGCTGTGATCCAGCAGGGCTCTTCTTATGTTCATATCACGTGGAATTTAGTAGTCTTAGCAGATCATTTTTTTAAAAAAATTCCCACCCTCAATCTGAATACCATGACTGTGAGTCCCTTATTTAACAGAAAATATGTTGGATCATGTCTCAGAACATCTGCTTTGCTTGCAGAAGATCCCAGGTGCAGTCACCAGCATCTCTAGTTTAAAAAGTGTCAGGTAATAGGTGACGTGAAAGACCTCTGTCTGAGACCCTAGAGAACTACTGTCAGTCCAAGGAGACAATAATGATCTTATTCACTAATGGTCTGACTCAGTATGAAGTGTTCAGTCCCACTCCATTTTCTAGAACTCTGATTTGGAAGCAGCCACAGCTTTACTTGTGAATGCAAATGAATGAATAATTGTATGGGAAACAAGAAGCGCTTAAATATTGCTGTCCATTTAATATCTTCCTTATTGCCTGTCAATGAGTCCCTGTAACTAGTTTATAATCTGTGCATCGTCTTACACATCTGCCAGGTGGAAATACAGCCAGGGTGTTGACATTCTTACCACTCACAAGAGACAGTGATTTTACAATGAAAACATGAGGTAACCTTTTCCTGAGCCTGCCAAGAGAGTAAGGCAGACCAGGTATTTAATAAAAAGCCATGGATATCTTATTTATAATCTCTTTACCAGCTCTCAGTGATTCCTATTATCTGTTTATTGAAAGTCAGTTATGAAGCAGCTTTTCTCCTTACCATGTTTTGATTGACCACACATGCCCCCGAACCACCCTGAACTACAGTTAATATATTGATTCTGTTTGTTTCACATGGTAAGACTCTGATTATTCTGTCTTCCTATGTGTTCTCTCTTCTTTGGAGTAAGGAGCTTAATTCTGTTCCTTCATTTTCATTACATCCTGTGACATGTTGCAGATACCTATCATCTCTACTAATGGCTTACCTCTGATGCTAATCCTGTGCAGCTATTAACTACATCGGACTGAAGTAACTGGCGAACTGATGATAGGCCTTGCCATGGTTCAGTATTTTGGTATTATACTGTGTGCTGAGCAAATCACAGTAGGAAACTCACTCCTTAGCTTTCTGATTGCTGTCCTAGGGGCAAGGGAGGGAGGGAGGGAGAGTGAGGAGGAAGAACAGTACTGCAGAGCTGGCTGGAGAAAAACAGGCCACCGCTTTTATTGAATACAACTGCAGGGGCACTGGCACAGCATAGGGATGGATCTAGCATCAGGTGACCTCCCTGCCAGCTGATATTGCCCCATCCCTCCAGATTGCCTGTTGGGGGAGCATACGTGGAGTGGCAAGCCTTGGGATCCCACATGGGCGCAAACTGCTGTGTGTTTCCTTGGTAAACTGGTAGTGAAAACCAGACCCTGAGCTGGGCATGTCACTGTATGACTCTGTCCCCAAGGCCTCTTGAGGGAGTCCCCAAAATGAGGGAGGTGGGCACACAGACACAGCCTCTCCCCCAATGGATCCAGCCCATTGCCCCAACTGCTGGTCCAAGCTGCAACAAGAATGCCATTAATAACAAAACAACAAAATGTGCCGTGACACAATCTATGCAAAATCACAAACGCAAGGTTGGGTGGGAGAAAAAGCCAGATCCAACTGATGGTGAGGCTCCTATAAGAGCCCAACCAAATAGGGAAGTGGTGGACCAGAGGGAAACTTCTGAATGCCAGGTCTGCTTGGAGCTCTGCCCCTCCCAGCCCAGCCTCCAGAGGAGCTAATTGGCCAACCCAAGCCTGCTGGAGGAACCTGCCACGAGGTTCCTTGGTGGAGGCTCAAGCCAACGAGAAGCCATCCCTCAGCTCATTCCCAGCCCTGTGACTGCAAATGCAGCCCCAGGTAAGTCCGGGGCTGTTGCTTCTATGCAAAATTCATTATCACTTATCTATCTGGGATTAGGAAGGGAGAAGCTGCTTACCACCATGGCTTGCATATTGTCACCTTTTTTACACCCCCTCCCACTGTTAACTTCAGTCTTTTTAATTGCTTTTATCTCTGTGGGTGGTCTCCTGCTAGTGTAGTGGGCTTTTTTCCCTTCCATTTTTGAATTTTGTGTTAATGGAGGTGGGGGCAAAACATGTTTAGGATTTATTAGAATTTGAGAGTACTATACTCCTTAGATTTTCTGTACCTTCTGCTTTGAGTCTGATCTCCCAAGAGAAAAGCAGCATATAAAAGTGCTAAATAAATAAAATAAATCTGTTCCTGAAAACGCTTTGTCCAAAAGTCATAAGTGGGCCTGGCTTTACATAGTTGAGGATTTAGATGCAGCAAACTGAGTCTTCTAAGCTCATTCTCCAAGGCTGGTGGGACTGTGACTCCATCGTACAGAACCTGCTTTGCATGCAGAAGGTTCAGGCTCAGCTCTCAGCATTTCCAGTTAAAAGGATCAGGTGATGTGAAAAACCTCTACCTTAGACAGCTGCCAGTCAGAGTAAACAATACTGGCCTTTTTAGGCCCAAAGTTTGACTCCGTGTATGACAGCATCATGTATTTGTGGTTTCCAGCTCAAGCTGGGATTGAGCTGGGACACTTCATCATTAAATGAACCAGGTTGTCTGCCAGTGAGGTGCAGCAACAGGCACACTGGAAGAACTATGAAGACAATCCCCACTCATCCATGGAATTCACGATTTCAGGTAGTTGCTTTGTATCTTAGCCCAACCTACCTCATTGTGTTGTTGAGAAGATAACTATTTATGCTTTCCTGAACCCTTTTGGAAGAAGAACAGCATAAAAACAGTAGTTTTGGATTCAGGATGATGGATAAACTGAGGGATTTGATGTATCATATGGGCAGCTGAACTGAGCTCCTCCTGTATCACAGTGCAGTTAAGAAGAGGAAACATTTTGCAACCGGAATCTTCCTGCCGAAAATGTCCTCCTACTTAATTTCAGCCACAGATGCCTGATAAACTGCATGTTCAGTTTGAGGCCCATTGTGATCAGCACAATCAGATGTTTGACAAATGGTTTGCTTGTGTCTGAACAGGTCACATAGTCTTGATTGGTAGTTGCACATGGGCGTTGTCATACTTCTTTCCCATGGCTTCATCCTGCCTGCTGCCCCTGTCTCCCCTCCCACCTGATTTTCATCATATGCCTAATTTACCAAATATTGAGTATCACGATTCCATCATACGTATTTTGTTGAAATTTATCTGTTGACATTCCCCTCCCCAAATGAAGGCCACAGCCTTCTGAAAATATGTTCCAGATTTACCATAAAAAGTGTGTTCCCATAAAACGTGTGTTCATTCTTGTTGCCATAGAATGAGATGTACTCTACCTATAATAGTTATTAAGGCCTCATTTTGAAGCTCAAAATCTCTTTCAAAAATGTGGTTTGGATACTTAATTACATCTTTGGAAGTTGTGGGTTGGAGCTAAAACCAGAACTTTCCCATCTTACTTACTTACACCCTAGCTAAAATATGATGTTTTGAGAATTAAACCACAGTGTGGGTCTCGAAGACCAAGTTTTTTCAGCTTGCCATAAACGAGTTGTTATTTTACTTGAACGCTATACCAGTTCAGAAGCTGAAATGTTTTGACTTGCATTTTCCTACAGACTCCTAGGGAAATGATATGGCAGCATATCAAGGCCTACATTAAGTATAAAGGTAAAATGGTTCTGGAAATGTGCTGTTTTGGCTGAAGAAGAACTGGGTTCTATGGAAACTGATTGGTATAAAAGGGGATATAGCATTGTTTGCCAAATCACTATCCATTTAATGAATATTCAGTATGTTGGTGTTCAGTAAGGGGATAAATTTGTCATTGGTGGGGTACAGAAATATAATGGTGAATCCTTTAACTGCCTATAAACATTTGGATATGGGTGATTTGGTTCTGGCTAAGCAGTTCCACCTGTCCCCTTCCTGGTTTTTTTTTTTTTATGGTTGCCAAAACTTCTCTTTTTCTCTGTCCCAGTGGTTTTCATTCCTAACTCTATCAGCCCTCCTACATTTGCAGACGTCAATATTGCAAGTGCCTGCTTTTCTCCCAGATTCTTGATACTGATTTTATTACAATACACCATCTCTTTCTGTTTGCCACCACAACACACAGGGAAAAACCACACAATTTTCATCACGTCCAACTGTCTCCTGGAGCTGCTGTTGGCTACTCTGTGAAACTTACACATGGTGGTGGTGAAAATGCACATAGCTATGCAAATAATTCAGTTTTTACAGCAGAGGCAATAGGGTCTCCATTAGACAGTTTGTGGATGTGAAAACAGCCTGGGAGGAGAGGCTACAACAACTTCTCCTTGTGTGTTCTGGTTGCTAATAGCAAAGAGCCAGTGTGCATCTTGGAGGCACAAAACTCCCATTGTATGCATGATACAAAATCATCATATTGATCTTCAACATATATGAGGACTTTGTAATGTGTAGGTGGAGACTCAGTCATGAGCAGGGGACTAAATTTACCTCATAAGTACATCTGATATTATAAGAATACCTGACCAGGTGGGGGAGGGGAGACATACAGATTACATGCAACCAATACAGCATCATAAACTTGTGACAGCCATTCTCATGAATGTGGGAGGTTGGTGATTCAAGGACAAAGAGAGCCTAGTATGAAGGCAAGGCCATTTAGAAAGGTCCCAGGCAACTATAGAGGACCCTGAGGTGTTCAAATACAACATAATCCTAACCATAATAAAGCCTAGAGTACAATTGCCTCAGAGCTTCATCCTACTCAGCCTTCTCCCATAACTGTGACAGTACCTTAACAAAATAGGTATTTTTCACATTCCAGTTTTGAGAAAGGCCTAAATACTGGTATTCAAGTCCCCCAATATCATTTTGGGATTTGGGTTTGGGGAGGATTCCATAATTATTCAGGTTCCATTATTTCTCATGGGAAACTTTTTTCAGGGAGGCTGAACTGGCTGTTTTTCAAGCAAGTGACACCAAAATTGCTAGAGACTTAGTGCTGCCTGACCACTAAAGACTCAACTGGTGACAAACAAACTGGACCAATGGGTCAATTCTATGAGCCCCTGCACAAGGTGCCGCCAACCACCATACTTTCTCTATTGTTTTTTTAATGAGGAAACATTAAAAAAGAAACCAATAACCAAACACATAAGAACAACTACTGGCCAAAAATACCCCTTCAAATACAAACAGAACCAATTTTAAACCATAGAATCCCAGCTTTTGTGGAATCTGTTTGTGCTTGTTTTAAGCTAAGGTAGCCATCTGCTTTCCTAACATCTCCTGCTCCAGTTATATTTGTGTGTTTCTTTTCTCTTTATGACAGTGTTAAGAACAACATTTTTGCCAACTGTATTTATTTTCTGTGCAGCAGTGATCCCCCTAACATCTGATCCAATTGCCTATGAGAGGTGTCCCTCCATTGCCCAGAAAACTTGTAAAATTGAAGTAAAACAACACTGGGAGCCAATGCTCCCTCTAAACTGTGGAGTCTTGTGAGCAAAAATTCTGCATTAAAGTTGTGAGTGAGCGATTTGGCTACTGAATAAATTAGTTTGCTCTGGAGCCATCCTTCCTGAACTAAGACGAAAATGTGTGAGCTGGAGGCTAAAAAACTGTGAGCTAGCTCACACTAACTCAGCTTAGAGGGAACACTGCTAGGAGCATTAAAACTCCAGACCCACATATTTCTGGATATCCCCAAATGTTCCTGGAGTTTTTTCAAGAACTGATATCCAGTATTCCCAAGAATCCTGAATATCACCCAGATACCTGAATATACCCCCGATACCATATATATTCCAGAAATATCTGATTGCATATCCCTACTGCTATGTGCAGTGTTGAGCTCCTGAACGCATAAGACAGTCAGGAATAGTTAGGCCAGGATATTGGTGGGGCTCTGCTATGTTAGCAATGCATTTAACCAAGGTGTGCATCTGTCATTGTGCATTTATTTTGGGTAGTTTTAGGATTAATGGGGCAGGTGAGGGTTTTTATTGATTGTGACAAGTGTGATGAAGCAAACTTGCATGGATGAATGAAGGTAGCAAGCATGCTAGAAGGCAGATCAACAGATTGATGCTTATTTTAAGGCTGTGAAAGCTCAGTCACTCTGTATTTCAAATAAACTCCTCTTTGAAACTGGTAGACATTCGGCAAAACTTCTGTTGTGTTTTTTTCCCTTTTCATTGTTTTTAATGGAACTTTTTTTGGTTGTCTAATTATATTATGGTCTCTGAGACCAAGTCTCTAATCTTGCTAGTATGTCAACATCCTGTGTAGAATAATATTACTGCTGTGGAGTTGTTCTCAAGAAAGGAGTAGTTCTTCCTCAGTTTGTCTATTCAGATAATTGAAATTCCCTGCAACCAGTGTTTGAGGCTTTACTTATCTCTATAAACATTTCCTGTTCCTGCCCTGGAGGCATATCACAGTCTTCTAAGATCAGGATTCTGTTATCATTTCTCTTTCCCATTCAGCCCAAACTATCTTTGCCCATGAAATGTAAGTTGCATATATACTCCCCCCATATATATATTTCTCTCAGTTTCCTCATACTACCATTCTCCCGTATTTCCTGTTGAGTCTATGTTGTTATAAAACTAATGTATCTTATTCCTGACTGGAGTTTTAGTTAAACTAATTAAAAGAGCTTTTGTATTTTGAGAACTCATTCCTAGTTAGGCTAGCAACCAAACAAACTTTATTGTCTATAAAAAAAAATTATCTTCCATCTTTGATTATTAGTCCTAATGAAAATGCATATATTTAACAATAAATATATTCCTATAAATAAGTTGCCTCGTTTTCATTGTTAACAGCCTCATGGATATAGGACTTGTTCAAACTGTATGTATCCCTGACCATGTGCAACCGACCCAATGGTTGTATAAGGTATCATACTTCTCGTCACAGTATTGTGCACAGGACAAATGGGTGCCAACACATGAAGTGACAAATTGAGAATGAATACATTGAATCTGTCTCCCATTTTCAGTAAAGTGCATTGTCACCATCCCCTCCTTCGTATCCTACATGTTTGTGGATTGCAGCATCCAACTTCATCAGCCTGGAGCAACTGAGGATATTTATGGGAGACAGGTCTATCAGTGGGTACTAGTCATGATGACTAAAGGAAACCTCCATATCTAGAGGCAGTAAATGTGTGAATGCCAGTGCTAGGAGGCAATATCAGGTGAACACTTTGACCTTTGTGCCCTGATTTCTGGCCCTTCAAAGTCATTAGGTAGCCACTCTGTGAAATGGGATTGACTACCAGTTGGATGTTCTTGAATGTTATACCTTTCTTCTTATGGTCTTGAATGTTATACCTTTCCACACCTCACACAGCAAACCCCACTTCTTTCTATAGCCCCGCAGTGCAAGTTACTCATATTTTCTGTTTGTGAGGTGCCATAGAGTAAAGCAAGGGCAGTGCATACTTTTATGAAGGCCAAACTGCACATGATACTGGGATTCTATGGCTAGAACTCCAAGCATTCTCAGCCATGGACCAGGGCCATATCACTAGGGAAAAGGGGAAGTTAATTCCCACAACATACCATTTTGCCCATTGGAAAAAAAACCCTCTCATCTTGCTTTAAGTCACAGACGAAGGGAAATAAAGACAAGTTCCCATGTTGTACATATCTTTTTCACTGCTGGTATTTAAATCAACCAAAGGACTGTGGGAGAGGGATTATTGATTACGGAAATAGCACAGGTAGAACAGTTAATCCTCCCCCCCACACACACACACTGTAGCCTTGATCCATATCAAGCCCCTCACGGCAGTATTGCATGGCCAAATACCACCTTATAGAATTCCAGAAACAAAACTTTGTTGTCACTTGATGTTTGCATCTGACCTATGTGGAGGTGTCTCATTTTTAAATCAAAGGTCACACACATTGCTGTGGACTTGGCACAACACTTTAGGCTCAGTACTGGTATGGATGTAGGTGTGGGAAGTTTTCTATAGAATTCTGTGGAGATCTCCTCCCGTGTGCACAAATGAATATACTTGTAAAAGGAGAAATATTGTGTCCAGGTTTGTTGCAACAGAAAGATTATTTTCATTGCCTTTTTCCTAGAGGGAACAACAATTAACAGAGTGTACAACTCACATAAAAATTATTCTTCATTTTACTTTTGATCAGATGCAACATTTGGGTCATTCTTTAACATTCACTTGATCAGCCATTCAGTCAGATAAAGCTGAAGAGAGAAACCCAGCAAAAAACCCCTCCCACAAAACAAAAAACCCAAACAAACAAAAACTTTTACTTGAGTCAGCGAGGCACTTGCTATCCCTTAGTTTCTGTACTGGTTTCCACATGGAAATACCAGTTGGGGAATAAAACTGACAAATATATTCAATCAAAGATAGATTTCCCCCCCTCTTATGTTCCAAATGGCTTCATTAAAATAAAAGCACCACCTTAGGGACTGCAGGGAACAGAACATTGGGTACCTAAATGGTCTTTATGACTAGGATAAATGTAAAGTGAATTAAAATTTAAAAGATTATATTCAGGTAGGCTACAGAAGTCTGTGAAAGAATGTCCATTAAGAAGATGAAAGAACCCAGAGTCCCCCAAGTGACGGGGACATGTCAGGTTAGCGGTCAGGCATACCTTTACTCTTAATGGCAAGGCAAATGAAAGATATTGCCTGCATTCTTAAATTACATATTTATTTAGCCGCAAAAAACAAGGTCATGGGCTTAAGAGAAACTATTCCTTGCAAGATAAAGGTGCATATTTTTTTAAAAAAATGGAAGGAATGGACCGAATTTTGAAATGGAGTGATAGAGCATGGTGGAAAGATTATATGGCTGTACATTGGTGTATATCCAGCCTTCCTCACACAGAAGACACGTGGTGTTTCCCTGCATTCCATTGCTACAGCCCTCTGACAGCCGCAAAAAGATTGTTGCTGGATTACTGGGCATTATGTGAAGGATCCCAACCATGGAGGCTGTTGACTAGAGAGAGGAAGGACAATATGATGGAATCAACCACTTTCTGCAGTGAAGCTGTGCTTGTGAAAGAGGCAGAAGCAGTTGTCCTCCTTCACTCTAGACTCCTGATCTCACATGGCTATTCTTCCATGCAGGACCTGCAACCTAGTGTTGGAAGAGGCTGCAGGAACAGAGAAGAATGCAGGGGGGTGGGAATTATGTTCTGTGCATGGAGTAGTAGGGTAATTGATTCAGTTGTCTTTTAGTAGTCTTTTTTAAAATAAATAAATAAATAGCCATGTTAAATAGAAATGGTGTTCAGAAATGATTTTCAGACCATTCAGTTATTTGTTCCTGAGAAGTTTATTAAAACCAGCACATAAGTATTCCTTACCTTAGCATTTTTTTTACCATACAATTGGATCTGTGGGTTTGCCTACTTCTTAACTGTCACCTCTGTTCCTGGCTCTCTTCAAGGTTTAAATTCACCTTGCATAAATTCACTGACCAATTTTTCCAAAGAGATCTACATAAAACAAATTTGCCCTGGATAAGTAATCCCCCCCCCCGAATGGCTGGCATGCTGTCACATGGTTTTTATAGCATTAGACCAAGTGCAACTGTTTTTGAGAACTGGAAAAGAAACATTGCTGTTGGAAATCAACTCAGCAATATGATGGACTTCATATTTCCTTGACACTAGCTCCAGCATCAATTTCTTCAATAGAATACCAGTTAAAGTAATTTTAGCTTACATAAATTTAGTGTATATTTCTTTATACATATCTGTATATCCAATGTTTTCCTAAATAAGGATTACCTTCATTTAATAGTTCCTTTATTTCCCCACCAACATTGTTCAAAGCCTTGCAGAAGCCTTGCAAAACACTCAAAGTACCTCTTATTCCATATATAATATACAATAATTATTCAATAGTGCCACTTGGAGTATACAGAAATGATCTTGTAGAGTTTGATCAGTCTTAGTTCCGCCTGTTTGAGATCCCCAGGAAACTTACCTGTTTGTTGAACAGAGTTTGGAGATGACAACTAGGTTAGATTGGGACCCAGTGTGAAGTCTGAGTGGTCTGATCTTGCTTTCCAGCGCTGCAATCTTTTCTGAGCACAAAGCATGTGGACCACCTGCAGCAAACTCTGCATCTATGGCATGCAGGTATTGCTTTCATCAAAAGCATTGTTGATGGTGGCTTTTTGGCCTTGCAGAAAAGTGATAGTAAAAAGCCATTCTTATTCTCTTGTTGTCATTCTTCTTTACAAAGCCATTAGCGCTAGGTGTAAAGCCAGACAATAATTCAGGAACAGATTGGCTGCAGGCAAAATTGAAATCCAAATTAGGGTAGACACAAATACTTTTCATGTTGAGAAGAAATAAATATCTCCACACAGTTGATTAGTATGAATGAATCTGCACAATTTTGTTGTTAAAGTAAAAGTAAGCCACACAGGCAGAATATAAGATTATTGTCTTCAGGTTTTCTTGGTCTGCCTGAGTTTGGTTGTACCTGCAGTCTGCTCTCAGTGTCACTGCAATCTGTCCTCTTATTACTAAGAATGATATCAAATTTCATCGCCAACGGTTTCCACTTTAAACATTTCGGTTCGGCATTTTCTTGTGCAAATTAAACTTTGCTTTCATACCACGTTCCATTTCCTTGTGCTGTTTTCCCCCCATGAAACTGGCACCGTTGTTAACATTATGTTTACATCACTTGCATGTCAGCAGCAGAAAAAAGCCATACCACAGGTGCAAACTGCATAAAGCTGGTGGGGGGGAAGCGCTATTTAAAAGGATCAAGAACATAAGCAATGGAAGCGGATGGCCCAAAACAAGCCCATGAAGACAAAATAGAAAAAAAACTAAAATGAAAAGTCACCGCCCAATAAGGACTTCATGGTAGCTCAGACTCATCAGTGAGGTGAAAGTGCTCAGGGAACTAAGGAGTCACTGTTGCCTCAGTGTCTGGTGCCTCAGCATATTTGACGATATACTAGTACATCTCCAAAATATGCTGCCACAGCTTCCCACTGCTGCTGTGTCATGACCAGTACAGCCACAGCACAACTCCCTGTCCAGAGCACCATGGGCACACCTTTCTGTGCTGGCAGGGACACCTTTTTACACAGCTGGTTCCTACTTTTAGCTAATTATTTTTTCATTTTTATCAGATGTCACAAGCACACTCAGAAGTTTTCATTGAGAATGCAGAGCATAAAGATTTTATTTACTTTATTTATATCCCGCCTTTCTCCCCAGTGGGATCCAAAGCAGCTTACATCATTCCCCTCTCCTCCATTTTATTCTCACAACATCCGTGTGAGGTAGGTTATGCTGAGAGTGTGTGACTGGCCCAAAGTCACCCAGCAAGTTTTCATGGAACAGTAGGGATTCGAACCTGTTTTTTTCAAGATCCCAGTCCAACACTTTAACCACTACACCACGCTAGCTTTCTAATCCTGAAGTGCTGTGTGATTCATAGCTCAAATATTACATTACTCCCTGAAAGCATCAGGTAGCAATCCACAAATTAGTAAGTTTCAATATCAAACTTTGGGGAAAGCCATTGTCTCACAAATGTTTCCTTTTCTCCAGTGATTACTTTTTGGGGGGGAATTAACAGCAGCAAGAAAACCACTGAAAACAGCTTTAAATACTTCTCTTGTCCTCTGTGTCTATGTTTAAAGCAATGCAAATTCAAGCTATATAATTTTAGGAATTTATTTGTTGTGTCTGCAGCTGCCAGTGCTACTTACTCAGCTTGGGAATATTTAGATATCACTATTACATCCTTTTAGTCAAGGACTATCACTGCTATTATAGCACTCGTGGCTAAAAAGCACTCCTACTCATTCGGTACGATAAGGTTCCCTCATAACCATCTCTTCAGAACTCTGCTTCTGTAGTGAGGAAACACTAATGGCTAATAAAAATACACATTTTCTAGGTGGCTAGGACTCCCTTTCCCCCCGAAGCCAATAACCTCAGCATTTAATTATACATTATAAATACAGAGGAAAGTCTCAATTCATTTTTCTCCTCAGTAGTTTAAAAACACAATGCAGCGGAAGCATATCTGCACTAGGGGTGAGGTAGAGTAAAATTCTACCTTCCACCCACATCCCTGCTAGGATCACTAATTTCAGCAAGGCCAAAAGAACAGCTAGTAAAGCATACGATATACTTACTTTGCAGGCAGAAGGAAGAACATAAATCACAAAGCCAGTATCATAGAGCAAACTTTTAACATCCCCCTTCCCTGTGAAGCAAAAAAGCTTGCTCATTTAACTTCCAACCTTTAGATCAACCCCAGGAGATAGACCAATATGTGGCTATTACAGATGGGGAGCTGAACAGAACTAAGATAGCAGAGCTTTGTAAAGGGCCTGTGACAGACAGTTTGCAGTTTTGCTAAATTCAAAATCATCTCCACAAAACAGATCCAGCTGTCAAGCTGTCTACTAGACCAGGCTGAATACACCAGCCACCACACACCTCCCACAGAAAAACCTTACCTAGACTCTGACTACTTTCTTTGATAGGCTCCTCCCCTCAGATGTTCCTTCCTGGAAGGAAGTATCTGTTTCCTGACTTATATAAAACTATGATCCAGCAGCCAATTTGCCTTTTAAAGATTATGGGGATAGGGTACTGTATAGCATGGGTCCAAGGCAAGGGTGTTTCCCCCCTGACAATTCAGCAGCAACCCCAATTAGGGTTGACATCCCCCTGATGGGGGCAGAATTTTCTCCACTTTCAAGACACCCAATCCACTGCTGCTCAGCTGGCTGACAGGGGAGCCCCACCACCAAGCAGCCCCATCTGCGCCAATGTATCCTGCGTGATGACGTCACCCAGAGATGACATCATTGTGCAGGGCATGTAGTGTGGGGGGTGCTCTGGCATTTGAGAAAAAAACTCTATGATAACCAGGAAGGCTCCTGGAAGAAGACAGGAGGCTCCCCCTGTGGGAACCCTGGAAGGATCTGGCAACCCTAGCCCTAGTACTGTAGATCCATTGGTAACAATTGTGGTTGCATATATGTAGCAGATGTTAGGAACATACTAGGGTAATGATAGCATCACATTAGCATCAGCTGTATAATTAGTCTGCTAGTGCTGATCATATACTAGTTGGGGCTTGACAGCTGCTCACCATTCCATTATTTCTCCTAGCTATTATACACACAATGCCATACATTAATTAATTAATTTCAGGTATTTTCTAATGTTCTTTATACTTGTATCTCTCTTTCACTGTGTGCTTTGAGGCACTGCTTCCCATACCATTTAAAAGCAGTTCTTGTCCTTTGGCAATGCCTAGGTACAAATTTTGAATGTTTTCTCCATTACAACTTTTGACAAACTCAGTGAATTAAATTGTTTCAGACCTGAGCTGTATTCCTTACTTAATATATAGATTACTTGCCAATGCTCCAGATTTGTGGTTATAAAGAGACGGTTGAGATGCTGGGTGTGTTAATAAGGGCTTGTATGCTTCCCTTGTGTTCCCAGCAAGGTGCTTGCCTATAGCACACAGCCTGGCACTGCCCACATTCATAGGCTGCTTTGAGCAGGCAGAGCACGCAGGCCTCTTCAATTTGCCGGATAGTTCACAAGTGAGCTCCAACCCAACCTTGTCATTGCCATTCGTCACACTTATAGGGTACGCTTTTATGTGCTGTATCTCGCTGAAGTCTTGGAACGCCGGGCCAATGCCATAGGGTACTAGTCTAACAACAAAGATCTCAAACGCAGTTTAAAAAGGTAACACCATAAAGAGAAAAATAATAGTTGAAATCACTGCCGGATACCTAGTGGCTCTGCAGATTTTCTCATTTCAGCCAAAGCTCAGTTAGATACAGAGCTAGTATCACCGCTGGCATGAAGAGAGTGTCAAGCTGTCTTGTGCTGCTGCCCAGAAAGCAATCTCTCAGACATTTTTAGCATGGATTCTGTCAATGGAGTACAATTGATTATGCTTATGTGGGGAATGGGCTTTGTGCCTTAGCACCTTCCGGTAAAGAGAGAGACAGGAACAAAGACAGGCTTATTCTTTTGTCATGGACTAGTAAGTTGGGCTCAGTTTATGGATTCCGTACACCATGGACAAGTTCAAACAGCCAAAAGCATTAGTTCATGTGTGCATAAGAGGCTATTTGTGCATTTCCAGTTGAGCTAAGACTGCAAGGAAGTGCAAACTGTATGAATAAGCAGGTCCACATGGCAGCGGGGGGGGGGTAGTTGGACTTCACCCATTGTACCTTGTGCAGTGATGGTGACCTCTTTGAACTGTTGTGTTGTGATCAGGCAAATTACAGCAGTGGCATGAGAAACCATTGCTCTTTTATCTATGAAAAGCAAAAATTCATCTCAGTTTGGTTGTGACCTCATGTACTTCCAAGGGTTATCACGAGGGGATGTCTGTACTTGAACTGGCCAGCAAATTCAATAGTCCCATCAGAAATTGTTATGTCTTGTTTCACTTTCAGTGGTTATTGCACCAAATTAATTTAAATGGCAATTTGATGTTAGAGCTTTGGGATGGACAGCTGCTGCAAAGGAAAATGGCAGAAAGCTATAATATTGTATACACACCTGGATGGCCCCAGAGCCAGCCTGAGGTGTTTCTGCGCCCTAGGCGAGGCCAGCTTGTGGCACCCGTGGCTCCCTAGGCAATGCCAACCTCCTGGTGGGGCCTGGAGACCTCCCAGAAACACTCCCAGGAGGGGGGGGGGCACTGGGCACCACAAGCTAGCCTCACCCCTGCCTGGGTCGGCTTCCCACTCACCTGGCCTGCTGGGGGAGACACTGGGTGGTGGCAGGTCTGCGGTGTGGGGTGCCTTCTTCTGTGGGGCTGCAGCGCCGGGAGGTTAAGGCCACCGAGCCACTTGCTGGAGAGGCCCCTCAGGGAGGATCACCCGCGGGGGGGGGGGCGCGTGAAAGAGGAAGGGCCTTTTTCTACCCCTGGAGGGAGCGTGCCCACCCCGACAGCACCTGTGCCGTGGCTGTCCGGCGGCCGGTTGGCTGGCAATTGGCTGCGGGCCAGAGGGACAGGCGAGCCAGGCCAGACAACTTGTAACTCACTAGCTGGGCAGTGTGTGAAGCACTTCAGGTGCCTGCTGCCCTGGGCCCCTGTGGAGGGGGAAGCCGTGTGAGCCAGACTGACCAAAACCCCCAGCCTGGCAGCAAGAAGGGTGGCTTTCCCACCCCTGAGGCTGTTCGGTCCCCAAAGCGGGGCGGGGGGTACTGTCTAGAGGAGTCTTCCAGGCCTGGCTGGCTGGTCTGGGCTTCAGAGCTGACCACGCCCGCCCCCCCCGTGGCGAGTCTGCCCCCCGCAGCAAGTCCTGGACTGGGCTTCCTCCTGTCCCGGCCGGGGGGGGGGGCTCCATTCCAAATTGTTGTGATCGGGTCCCCTGCTGCTTTGGGACCTTCACAGCACCCCCCCCATGTCTTCACATGGCACTCCCAGGAATGGTGGGGTGGAGGAGGGGACAGTTTTCTCACTCCCCAGTCTCTGGAGAAATAGGAGCTGGGGGGAGAGGGTGTCCTGGAAGGATGCAATGCGTGCCCAGCCAAGCTGGGCCAGGCCAGGCCGATCCAAGGCAAGCCACCACTGCTGTTGCTGCTCTCGGAGCACCCCATCGACAGCGGCGTTGCTGCTGCTGCCGCTGTTCGACATCCAAGGGCCGCACCATCCAGGGGGGCCTTACACACTCCGGCCAGCCACTCCCTCAGCCCTTGCCAGGCCCCCTGTTGAGCAGAGGCACCACCTTCCAGTGTTCCCTCAATGCTGAGCAGCTGGGAGCCAGCTTGCAGCTCATGGTTCTTCAGCCTCTGGCTCACCCACTTTCATCTCGGTTCGGGCAGGAGGACTCCACCGTACAAGTGGGCAGGTGGGCGGTCAGCCTTTGGGGAGCGGGCGCACATGAGTCCACTGCCAGCCCCCTTGGTCCAGCTGGCCTGCGCTCTAGGCAAATGCCTAGTTTGCCTAGCGGGTGAGCCGGTGCTGGATGGCCCAGCCTAGCCTGATCTCACCAGATCATGGAAGCTAAGCTGAGATGACCCTGGTTAGGTTTTGGATGGAAGACCAAGGAAGTCCAGGGTTGCTACATAGAGGCAGACAATGGCAACTCACCCCTGTCTGTTGCCTTGAAAACCCTGTGAGGTCACCATAAATTAGTTGTGACTTGATGGCACTTCATGTCACCATACTTCTAGATTGTCATTTCTTGTTGAAACATCTAGAAGAAACAAGCATTCAGATAACACAAAAAGTGTCAAATCAAATAAACACCATCTGCCTGATTTACAGAGCAAACTGGGAGGGGGGGTCAGATTAGGGAGATGACTGACCCCAGTGCTGGCGTAACTTGGATATATGCTGGTGGAGGGCACAAGCGATGCTGCATGGGGCATTTGCACCAACGTGGCTGCACCATGGCTGCAAGCCAGTGGAGTGATGGCACAAACCCCAGCAAAAACATGGGTGTGCCAGGGGGCATGGTATCAGCCAGTCAGCTCCCAAAACATTTTCAGCGTAGGAACAACACCCCCCCAGAACAGGTACAAAATTATGCCAGCATAAATGGCAGTGCAGCACATTGGTGGCCATGGTAACTCCCTTTTCACTCCCTCCCACTCAGCTGTGGCCATGCTGTCAGGTACCCAACAGCTCAGGCTAAGGACAGGCGGTCCCTGTCCCTCCTTGGCATCCAATGATGGCCCACCCTGCCCTACAAATGGTTCTGGGAGGTCACGCCACAACTCCAGAGGTAGGGCATGCAACACAGGATGCAGTCTGACAGCTCCCTGCCACACAGACTTATAGCTAGTGCACACACAGATCTTGGTGGTGTGCAAAACACAGACAGGTCAGGTAGCACTGCTGGGCAAGCACTTGGGGTGAAGAGACCCCCCAGGAGAGCAAAGTCCACACTCAGCCTCCACAGATACAGCAGCTCATTTGGCAGGATCCCAAGGGCACCTGGTATTTTTGGCCACTGTGTGACAGAATGTTGGACTAGATGGGCCATTGGCCTGATCCAACATTGGCTTCTCTTAGGTTTTTATGTTCTTAACCCTTTCCCAAACCCCTTCCCCTCCCCTTGACAAACAACAGTGGCATCAAGCTGCACTGGACACAACATCTTTCACTCCTGAACCTGGCAGCTGTGGGGGGCTGGTTTGCTCCCCCAGATGGACATGGACCTAATGTACCAAGCAGTTTGGTGCATTGGGGCAGCCCAAGACAGCTGTTGAGGGAGGGGAGCAAAGTTGGTGCCATTGCACCAGGTTGCATTCCCTGACCAATGACAGTGCTCCCCTGCACAATATGTACTGGTGGGTGGGGATCCCCTCCAACCTGAGTCTGAGTGATCCCATCTGATGCTCAAACCTTTCCCTTCCAGGTACAGAATGCTCTGACATTGCTGACAGAGTGTGTGTCCAGATACATGGAGGTTTTGACAGGACACTGGGTCAGGTATGGATGATCTGGATTCCGCCACATGTTGGGTCCCCCTTGCAGCATCAGAGTCCCAGATAGGGCATCCACAACTGCCAAATGCCCCACAAGCTGCCAACAAGGAACATTGGTGGCTGTTCCACTGTGTGTTTTTCCCAGTTCAGAGGATTTCTGCTTCAGCTCCCAACCAATCTTCCATAGGAAACAATGGAGGATGGGGGCACCTCCTTCTGGGGCCTACAGAATTGGACCCTCTGGTCCAACCTTTTTGAAACTTGGAGAGGGGTTGAGGAGAGACCCCCCCGCGAGCCCCAGATACTCCTGGATCAATTCTCCTTTATAGCCTATGGGGTCCATTGACTATAATGGTCCCCATAGGCTCTAATAGAGCAGGGTTTTTTTTTAAAAAAAAAAAAATTCACACCCATTATGCTTTTCAGTATGATTTGTAAGCTGCCTTGAGTCACAGGAAAAGTGAGATATAAATATTTGAATATTGACTATTAAATGTTTGAATAAATAAGTAGTTTGGGCAGGTTGATAGTATTTAAGCAACTTCCTCTTTGTTAGGTTAGGCTGGGTTCTGACAGTGATTGTTCCACTTCTGCTATACTTGATCTGTAATTTGTCATATTTCACTTTTTTTAAAAAAAAGTAGACTGCAAGAGTCCCCCCCCCCCCCAGCACTCTTATGTTTTCTAAGGCTCAATGCAGGGCAACAGTCCAAGCAGGTCTACCAATATAGTGGTCTGGAGCAGGTAGACCTGTTCTGTGGAGATCAAGTCTACTAATATAGTGGAAAGGTGTGGATAAACCTGTTCTCTGGAGGCCTGCTCTACCCCCAAAGAGGACAACATTTTCTGTAATGACATTTGACCTGATTCTGTTTTCTCTTATGATGTTTGAATTATTCTTAAAATATAGTTTAAAAGAATGCATTCTGAGATTTCTACAATGTTACAGAAATAATCTAAAAAACTAAGTAAACTCTGCAACAGGCCACAGACCCCCCCAGTCAAAAGAACAGACCACATACCTAAAATATGCAGGGCTGCCCCATGAACTATCTGAAATCAGTCAGGGGGGTGCCCAGGGGGAGATGTACTGCCATGGCAGTGAGCACAGATGCAAATGCCATAGGTGTGTACTAATGGATCAGTCTTGGCAGTACTCTCGGGGCTCATGAGGCCAGCAAGGGCTGAGGACACATGCAGGAACTCCTGTGCAAATGATGCTGTTGGCTTAAATGGCTGCCACCTCACTGATTCTTCATGGGTAACATTCTGTGCAGCTGAGCTGAGATGGTCAGTTTCACAGGACAGTCCCCTACAGAGGCCTGCTTGGCTTATCTGGATCCCAACTGCCCTAGGGATATTTGCCTATTCAAATGTGGTTCTCAGATGGCACATAGCACTGTCTACCACTGATGGCAAAACACAAGGCACCATGGTCAATACATGCATCACTCTACCTGATTGCTTCCCTGGCCAATGGCCACCATAGCAATTAATGCCATCACTATGTGTGCCAATCATTCCAGGACCCAGCGCCCACAGAGCTAGGAGCATCTACCTCCCTTCAGGTGGTCTCTGGGGGCCTACACTGTGGAGGGATCAGCTATCTGCACAAGCTATGCCTTGATTCATAGTGGCCAGGAAAATTACATGTGGGCATCTGGCCTGAGGTAGAACTTAGGTCTGGCATGACTGTCTCACTTGGCAGAAACTCCTAGTTCTGTAGCTACTGTCATCCCTTCCTCTGCTCAGGGGGCCAAACCATTGTGAAAAATAGATGGGGGGATTCCCATGACCATAGCCATGGGGGACTGAGGGGCACAATGTGTTGCAGAAGCATCCCTGTGCCATCAACACTCCAAGGGCTACTACAGATGGACCATGAGAACATCACCATAGTCCTGGGCAAGCTGAGAACCTGGCCACCTGTCGCCAGGGGATGCCACTTGCCACATGTCTAACCATGGACGCTGTGCCTGGTACAATCCATCCTGCCCACTCTTTCCTTCATGTGGGTGGCAATTGAGCATGAGTGGCTGAAGAGACATCATGAGTGGTGGGGAACCTTTGGCAGGGTCCTGCAATGGATGGAGGGGCTGGCAGCATCTGTAACAGCAGCTGCTAATCACCTGGAGGGGCTTCTTGCAGTAGTGAAGGATGTCGGTGAGGGACAGAAGCATATAGAAAGGATATCAGGGGACCTCTCAGAGTCTTTCCAGCACCCTTGGCACCCCCTGCCCCTCCTCCTGCTCTGTCTACAGTGGAGGTAGCATGTAGGTTGGCATGGGGACATCCTTGGTGGCTTGGGTAGGCATATGGCCCCTAGGGATGGTGGTGAGTGGAAGGCTCCCAGATATCTACTTTCTTGTCTCTCATCAGCCTCTGGTGCCCTGTGCACTCTGTCTGTGAAGCACCACCGTGGGGTTCTAGTGGGACTGATGGGTGATGCCCCCCTTCCCCCTGACTGGGGCTTGTGATGGGAAGTCATCTCTTTAAAGGGGGGGGTGTTTAGCAGAGGAGGAGCATCGCTCCTTTGGCCTGCCCCTCTGCCCCCTGCCAATGCTGGATGTTTGGCTCTGTCTTCTTGACTCATAGCTCCCACTGGTCCTTCCTGCCCTGTTTATCATGCCAGCCCCACCTCCCAACAATGCCAGAATGAAACCCTGAGGCAGAATTGACATGGGCACCACCACAGCAGCGGATAGTAACATTGTTGGGGCACCTTTTCCCCATTTGGCCACCGTGTACCTATCCCCTTAAGGAGGCAACTGTTGCTGCCACAGCTGTGCGGTGGCTGTTTGCCACAGTGCTAGTGCGACTCAGGATTGCTCTGCCCATCAGTATTTTAATCATCCTTCCGAGAGAACTGTATTAAGCTTACATTCTCCAAGAATGAATAAATAAGCAAGATATTCCAGGGGTGAGTTCATATTGGTGTGAAAGCTCCCACTGTACGTGTAAGACTCCCGGGTTTAGGTGTCCCATAGAGGGACCTCTATGGATGGGGAAAGGATGGGACTGGATTGCTGCCTGAAACCACAGAGCTCTCTGGTGGAAAGCAGCTGGCAGATAATTCAACTCAGCTGGATGTAGTGTTGCTGCCATACTTACCTTTATTACTATGCAGCGAACCAGAGAAATGCTGGCTGGCTTTCATAAAAACAAGTTTTGTCATGAGACTGCTTGCCATTGCAACTTATTGTTTTGTTCTTTAAAAATTCTTTACAACAATGGGAATGTTTTTAATGAACAAGAAAGCTTAGCATGTGCGTTTGCGTGTGTGATAATTCATGTACCATTTTTGCTTCTGTCAAAACCCTTAATATTGCATAACTCAAAAGAAACCCAGAGAGAAATTTTCATATTCCCAGTTCGAAAGGACCCCACCCCCAAAAAAACCACAAAGTCTATAGAAACCATCTCTGTTGCAAAAGCACATCCTATCTTTTTCTTTCCATTCCAGGCTTGATTGCATGACTTAATTCAGTATCATCTGCAGTTGTAGACATAGTAACAACTTCTGGAATTTACTGCCCTGCTTTAGTAGAAGTGGAGTCACAGCATAAGTCCTGGGACTGAGGTGTAGGGTTGTAAGATCAGATATTGCTGACCTAGTTGTTACCATTAGTAAAAGAAATATGCTTAGCAGTAAATGTAATTGTACAAGAGAAATATCAAGGGGGTTGGAGCAGTGCGGGAAGCCTTGTTTGGGGGGGAGAGGGAGAAAGAAAAATGGATATGTATTGGTTTGTTTAAATTGTATGAACATGTGATATATCCAATAATAAATTGTATTTTAAAAAAAAAAGATATTGCTGACCTAGTAAAGTACCCAGTTTCATGGAAGTGAAAGGCACTCAAGGAATTCTCTGTATTTCCTGTTCACAATATTTCACTTTTGATAAATATCAGAAATATCCCGAATTGTGTTATTGGTCATTTCTGGGCTTTTCCACATTCTCATCTTCCTCACTTTTAAGTTTCTGTTTCATTCCCCTCCCCCACTCCACAAGTTTTTGCTCCCTCTAGTGGTTGATTCAATATTACAGTGATTTATGTTCAGCATCTTTCCCTTACAGATAAACTGCGGGTTTTTATGCTGGATGTAAACTGGTGTAATATCAAAATGATCCCTAGAGGAAGCACAACACACGCAGAATGGGGGGTGGTGGTGGTGGTGGTGGTGACTCCAATGAAACTTGAACTTACAAGCAAGGAAAATGAGAATGAGGAAAAGCCCTTTGTTCTGTGTTCTGCCTGCAGAGAGGACGGAGCATTCCCTAAACTAGGTCACAGTACATATTCCCTTCCAAGTTAAAGGGCCATTATTTTCAATGAGTGGTTGACCTGGCCTCCAGACTTTGGAAGTCAGGCCTACCACCAATTGAAAATAATGGACCTTTAAACTTTAAAGGGTTTTGTGACAGACTGCACTTTTAAGAGGTGTAGAAGTGCTATACAGTTAATTCTTGAGTTAATTCTTCACAGAGTCAGAGAGCCTTGAGTGACAGGCTGCTCTAAGCAATCTGATTGGTTGGTACCTACCTAAAATTAATATTGGGTCAGTGGTCAACTAATTTCATGCAAAAAATAGAAGTCCTGGCTTCAGAGCTGGCCATGCCCACTACAGCCAAAACCTCTGCACGTGCGTGGCTACAGACGGAAGACCTGGAGAGCGACCCCCCCCAGCAACTCCAAGGCACGGGGGCCAGGGGGGCCCTGGAAGGATTTAAATGCCTCCCCATGCCTTCCCCAGCCTGTCCAAGGGCCGGCTTGCCTGGGCAAGCCAAGGGAAGACATTGGGTGTGGCCTAATATGCTAATGAATTGTGCTATCATGGTTGTGGCCTAATATGCCAATGAGATGTGCTATCATAGGTGTGGCCTAATATGCTAATGAGTTTCTGCTGTTGGGTGTGGCCTATTATTCTAATGAGTTCTTGCTGGGCTTTTTCTACAAAAAAACCATATATATATATATGTGTGTGTGTGTGTGTGTGTGTGTGTGTGTATGTGTATGTGTGAATGAGATGACATTACTTGCTGTCCCCTACTCCTCTGATTTTTTATTTTTTTTTTCCAAAATGAAGCATTAAGATAGCCTGATCAGAATGCATGGGAGTGGTGGCGCAGGCAACTAATGCCTGCTGGTAACATCTATGAACAGCCATTACGGCTGTTCGAATCCCGCCGCGGCCAGGGTGAGCACCTGGCCCAAGTCCCAGCTCCCATCTACCCAGCGGTTCGAAAGCTGTCAAATAACAACAAAAAAAGCAAGTAGATAAAATGGGTACCTGTCTTAGATGGCAGGGAGCACCCTTCTCCCCTTGTGGGGGTAGTGGAGCACCAGCAGCAGCGAGGCGGGCGGCAAGATGGCAAGAACTCTGGATGGCAGAAGGCGGAACCGGGACGACGGCACGAGGAGAGCGTGGAGGCGCAGGCACGGTGGAGTCGGAAGACAGAGCCGGAGCCACGCTGACGCAGGAACCATGCGCCGGAGGGAACTGTGGACGCCGAGCCGACCCAGGATGAAACTGACAAGAACATCTCTCCACGGGGTGCTGGTAGGGCAGTCCCTTCCCAATCATCTATGTGGCCTTAGATAGGACTTCAGAGTAACTGTAAGCCGCTCAGAGACCCCTTCGGGGGTTCGAGCGGGATATAAGTCGAAGATATAAATATAAATAAATAAATAAATTAAATCTTCCAGAGTTATCCTGAAAACCCTAGGTTTGAGTTTGGCATAAAATGCCAGCACTGTCAAATGTGTTATGATAGTTTTAATAGCCAGCCTTCTCTGTCGCAGCCTCACTGTGTATTGCATTATATGGTCCTCGGGAACTGGCCACTCATCTACCTACCCTCTAGATTGCTGAAAATCCCTAAGGTTCCTGGCACAGAAGGCTCTTGTATGAGATGCTAACAATGCCTGGATCACTCTGCGAGCTTCTCTATGCCAAGGCTCCAAAGAAATGCCAACATTGCCAGATCCTTGAAACAGTCCTCCTGGAAGTGAGATAAGACATCAGCCATGCCGTTACCCACACCAGGTATATGCCGAACAAACAAAGCATTAATTTTTAAACAGCACAGAACAAACTCACAGGCCAATTTAATAACTAAGGGAGATTTGGAGAACTGAGCATCAATAACATTGACAACTGCCATTTTGTCACACCAAAACATCACTATGGAATTCTTAAATAGTTCAGAACCTAGATGTACTGTAACTAATGCAGGGAAACTTTTTTTAATGTAAGATCCCTACCTAATCCAGCATCAAGCCACCCCTGGGTCCAGAAACACATCCTTACATTGAAGAATCTTTATATTACCTTGATTTTAAGAATCAAGGTAATGTACCACCTTAGATTCTCTGGATCTCTGATGGGCCAATCAGAAAGGGTAGTAAATCACTCAAAGTCAGGCCAGGATATTGAGCACCCCATTGGCAATGGTTTGTCAACATAAAATTTCCCTTCAAGATCAAAAAAGAAACAGGTCAAAATCATCTGGGTGCAGTAAATGGAAAGCAAACTTAATGTCACACTTGCCCAATACTGCCCCTTTTTCACAGCACTGAACCAAATACATTGCACTATCAAAAGAAGCATACCTCACTGAAGGAAGTTCCTCAGGGTGGCATCACTGATTCATTGACTGAACTACCCCTTGGAAAAGATAAATGGTCAGTAACGTTGTATGCATCTGGGGGGGAGGGCTTCTTATGAAAAAGGAGAAACCCAAAGAAGAAACCCATAAAGTAGGGACGGAAAGCTTCTTAAAGGGGCCTGAAAGCCTACCCTCCTTAATCTCCTCAGCCAACATAACTAAAAGTAAATCTTCCATGACATTAACTGATTTAAGGTTCCTAACTATACAATGCACCCCACGTCCCATATATGGATCCTAAAACATTCAGAAAAACCATAATCCTAATATAAGACATCAATATCATCATCATTTATTACTAAAAAATTCTCTATACTAGTGATTGTGCATCCCAAAATGTGGACAAATCAAGCCACCAATGTCGTCGTCTTCTTCGTCTTCTTCCTCCTCCTCCTCCTCTCTCTGCCTCCCCCTCCCTCTCCCACAGCTGGGAATGTTATAAACCAGAAGGGAGGCTTCTGCTAATATGAGGCAGTAACTGATGCCTAGGCCCAGAGACCTCTGGCAGAGCATGCTCCCCCAGCTCCTCAGAAATGAATCTTCCTCTCCTCCTACAGTAAGTGATTAGTAAAGGCACAGGTTACTCCAGTGCAAGAACAGCACCCTGCAAGCTCATCCACCGCACTCAAGCGCCGAACAGCAACTGCGTACAAGATCTGCTGGGTCCCCCTCAAACACCTTACTTATTTGGTAAAGGTGGCTGGCATAAAAACATCTCCCAAACCACTAGGGATGAAAGGTGAACATATAAATAAGCAAGCACCAAACTTACTTCAATTATTATTATCTTTTACACTTCAATAACATTTGTTTTCTCTTCAAACCTCGGTTGGGTTCCCTGAGAGGAGTTTTGCTGGTTTTGGACCTTTGACAAGATATCTTTTGTGCTGTTTGAAGGGCAGGATAAAAATGTAAGTTAAAATAATGGTGTTGGAGGGTATTTTTCCAATGACCTGCCTGGTGCCTTCATTAAATGGATCTATCTATCATCTATCATCTATCTACCATCCATCCATCCATCCATCCATCTTAATATGCCCAGTTTTGATGTCTCATTTCTTGTGAAAAAGTCCCAAATCTGGCTTAACGGAAGTCGATGAGACCTATCCCAAATCAGGACCCCACTCTAGGTAATATTCTGAAGAAGTTCTGTTTCAAATTGCCAGTGACCAGTGGTGTACCAAGAGCAGGGCAAGGGGGTGTGATCTGCCCCAATACAGCTTGAGGAAGGCCCTTGAAGGAGGCCCTTAAAGCCAGCATCATGCTGTGTCCAGCCAAACATCTTTCCTTTTATTTTTAAAATGCAGTTCTAGTTGCAGCCACTAGTGGCACAGGAAAGTCTGAGCATAGCAAAAAGCACTCTTGGATCTGCTAGACTTCCCTTTTCCAAGCCTGAAGCAAACTTGCTTAACAGATTGTACAACCAAGCCAGCAGGCTGATAGCTGCTATTATAATTGCCATGTTAGCCAAATTGCTCTATTTCTTAATAATAGATTGGGAAATTATGATATTAATGGGCACTTGGCATAATTATAGGATCAGACCTGTGTATACCAGAGTTAGAATTCCCAAGAACCCAGGAATAGCCACAGAGACTGGGTGACTAAAATTATGATCTCTTTACTAAATATTCTCAAGTATACAAACAATAATCAAACATTCACACACACAATACATAACTAAGAAAGCAGAGGTGATTGATAGCTTATAGAGAGGTGATACAACCTGTCCAGACATGCAGGGGTCCATGGAGATGAAATTATGGCCTAAACCCAAAGGGTTTAGGGGTGGACTGCCAGTTGGCATCAGGGCAGAGGCACATGGTCTGAGACCATGTGCTCACAGATATAGACAATGGAAAACAATGCAGACCAATGGGCGGCCCTGGGGGCTGGTCTCAGGTGAGAACAATAGATTACCTGGACCAATTATGAGTCTCAAGGTTGTGTGGCATCAGGATGGACAAGGCCTGGATGTTACCAATGAAGTTCCAGAGAGGCAGAGTCAGGCTTAACAAAAGCCTTGATTAAAGCAGCCAGGTGCTGGGTGACTGTGCTGGGGTTAGTTGAATGGATTTTCTGACCACTAATGGTTCTGCTAGGCAGTTGAATAGGTTCCCAGATACAAACAAAAGATGGGAGATGGGTCCCTGATTAGTGTCTGGAAGGATCGTTAATAATTTGAATGCTTGATTGGTTTATCTTGGTATTCTGAGGGATAGAGCAAGGAAGGACAAAGAATTCTGAATAGCTTTTAGAAATGTAGATACTTCACCTTGTGGAACCAAATGTTATTCTGTAAGCATATCTCTGCTGGGTGGAGGGGATAGTTTGCCCTTTGGTTGCCTTATTGTCACCTGAATATGAAATCCCTTTTTGCAGAGTGCTTGCAGCCTGACTCTGTGATTCAAGCTGAGAGTGCTTTACTTTTGGGGACTTTGGTTCAGGTTAGAAAGTGGAGCACCCCAGCTTTGGGGCTACCCAAGAGTAAAGGCAGTGCCTCTGGCAACAGCCAGCCTGCACATCATTTTTTTCCAATAGTCTAGCCTTTCTCTCTTCTTCTCCTTATGTCCAGCTCAGCCAGATCTTGCAAAGCCATAGTTAAGGTACTGCAGCAAGGTAGAACAACCTTTTCCTCTCTTAATTTCTCTCCCTCTTTTCCACATTTCTCATTCATTTCTGTCTCCCTTCACCTAATTTTCCACCCCCCCTCTTTATTTTCACTTCTTGGTCTCAAAACCTTCTTGTCCCAATCCTTCTTGCCAACAGAATATCTTTAAGGGTAGTATAATAGCAAACATTTGTTAATATTATGAACAGAAGGCACACTGCCCTGGTTCTGCTAGGCTTGCAAAATGCCCTTCACCTTCAGTTTCTACTGCAGAGATTCTCTGGTTTGACTTTAGTCCTTTGGAAACAATGGAGGATGCAGGGCAGTGTGTTTCTTAACACCCAGTCTGGTGAAACTTGTGATCACTATTTTGTGATGCTCTGACTAGTGTTCATTAGTAAAAGTTAGTACAAAGGCAGACTCCTGGCTCTGAAAAATGCCTTGTAGATGCTTGAGATGGTCAGCTCTTCACCTTTAAAACAGAGAGGACCCCCCCAAGTGTCTGCTCAGAACATGGGTGGGGTGATGGATTTTCTTTTTTTTGCTTTCAAGTTACAGCTGATTTATGGGGACCCTGTAGGGTTTTCAAGGCAAGAGACAATCAGAGGTGGTTTGCATTTGCTTGCCTCCACATGGACCTTGCTTAGCTTCTGAGATCCGATAAGATCAGGCTGTCCTGGGGTTATCCGGGTCAGGGTTAGGCTGAGAGTAAAGTGACTGGCCCAAGATCACCTGGCAAGTTTCCATGGCATGAGTGGGGATCCGAATCTGGATTTCTAGGATCCTTGTCTTACACTTTACCACTACACCACTTGGACTCTTGTGATGGAATGGCATGTTGGGATTTGAATTATTTTCACTGGCATAATTATATATTCAAAGTTAAAGGAATTTTTCACTGTCTCTGTGTTTCTCTTCTGGCCATTGAAACAAAGTTTGGGTCCGGTGGCACCTTTAAGACCAAACTTTGTTCTGCTGCTTCAGACCAACACAGCTACCCCACCTGAATTTATTTTCTGGCCACTATTACTATTCATTTTATTTCATGATTATCACTGAAAATAATTTTGCCATATAGAGGAGGAGCCCTGATGTGGATAGCCGCAGCCTAGCCTGATCGTGGTCAGATCTCAGAAGCTAAGCAGGGCTGACACAGAGGCCGGCAATGGCAAACCGTCGCTGAATGTCTTGCCTTGAAAACCCTGCAGGGTCACCATAAGTCAGCTGGGACTTGATGGCAAGAGAGGGAGAGGGAGAGAGGAGGAGTATGTAAAAAAATTATCTGCCCTGGGCACCAAATAGGCTAGGTATGCCACTGCCTACGACAAATCAGAAAACAAAGTTAAATAATAAGGAGAAATGACTTTCCAGCCTTTTTTCAAGTCTCTGTGTTGGAAGCAATTATATACATGACTAAAAACTGTGTACTAGCTTCACAAATACAGATTGACCTACCTGTATATTTTTAAATTGAGAAGCAATGTCTCCTATTTCAGGGGCAGGGGGAGGCAAGTCTGCAGTTTTAAGCTATACACACATGATAAAAGCAAAGACATCAAAGTGTGGAGCCTTTCAATTCATGCTCAATTAGAATAAAAGTTTTGGTTGATGTTTTAAACATTCAGGGCTAACTAACTGTGACAGCATCTCAGCTTTGCAAATGAGATGATTTTGGATTGACTTTTGATCTGACTGACAGTTTCTTATACACTTCAGTGTCGGTTTATAACACACAAGTCCACATTTGAATGCACATGTGTCTAATTAGAAACTGTTTATGGACTAGCCACATAAATTTAACATACAACAGTCAGAGACTTAAAAAAAAACACAGGGTTGTAGTTTAATGAAAAGGAGTTACTTCAAAAAGGTGTGTGAGCTTCACATTTCTTTTACAACCCGAAGAAAATGGCACCCCAAGGCGAAAGTACACTTTCACAGGAATAAATATATTCCTGAAAATCTGTTCCCCATTTTGACTCAACACAATTATTTGTGCTGATAAGTAACCAGATCACTGAAACAGATCACTGAGATATCTGATAAACAGCCCAATCACTACAGCAATATTCTTCTGCATCTCCCCATTCTCTTAAAGCTCATTCCATCACACATTTTACAGCAAATCTATAGTATTCAAAACTGAACAATTCACTCCACACTGTCTTGTGGTGGGGGGGGTTGTCTTCCTCTTTCATTGCATTTAATTCAGATGAATATAAATATTTAGTGATTTTAATTTTCACCCTGTCCTATTATGAAAACATTGTACAAAATGTAATAGCTCACACAGCGAATGCAAAGATTCTCTGCCATGAGGGGGGAGGAGAAATCTACCGCTTGAATTTGCAGCCTTGGTTATACACATCATTTTGGCCATGTTCCTAGGGTAGCCAGGCCTAGTTTGGTAACCTGTGGGAGACTGGGTGGGACAAAGACATGTGGGGGGGGGAGCAGCCATCAGCAACAGTGTAACATCACTTCAGAGAAAATCCAGAAGTGAAACCAGTCCTTTCTTGGAATCACTGTAAGCTTTATGGTGTTGCCATAGAGTTTCCCTAGATAGGTATGATGTCACTTCTGGATTTCCTCAAAAGCGACATCCTGCTAACAGTGATTTTTTTTTTTTTAATTATCCTGTTGGCTGCTGGAGTTGCCAGCAGTCAAGGCCCAGCAGCAGGTACTTAACAACTGTACATGATTCAGAGATTTAGAAGTACAGTAAATGCACTGTTCACACCTGTCTCCTTCTACAGATAGGTTAATTCAATGCAGGTATCCCCTTTTCTTCTTCTTGCTCAGCATCTGCTTACTATACTGAAAGTGAAATAGCTCATCTGACCCAATTGCTGGGGGGGGGGGGAGGAATCACTGAAGGGGTCAAAGGAGCATAACATGATCTGGGATAATCCTTGCTCCCAATGTTATGACTACAAACCACCTGGAATCAGAAGATAAATTTCTAGGTTACAGAGAGTGGGCGATTTTGCATCTAGCATTCGCTCCTCATTTTGGCCCATTCTGCTGTTTTACCAAATCCATGCTGGAACAGAAATTCCCCTCTACATTGCCTGCCACTTTCACTTTGATTGATTGTTGGATTTTATGGCAGTGTCCAGACTGCATGCCGCTTTCACTTGGTTTGATCTCTCGGTTTTATGGTACTGTCTGCATAGATTTATGGCCATTCAGGTGTGACTTTGCAGTCAGTATGGCATTGGCCCGGGGTATTTGAATCTGGCTTCAAGCTGCATCTCTTCCTGTTCCAGTATGGGTTTGGAAAAACAATGGAGTGAATGCTAGATGCAGAATGGGCCTTTCTCAACTGGGAGGAAAAAAATACCTGAGGGCAATGCTGTACTGACTGCAGTCACCCCTAAACGACCATAAAACAGCCATAAATCTATGCAGAAGGTACTATAAAACCTGATAATCAAAGAAGTCAAAGCAGCATGCAGCGTGGATGGTTCAATAAAATCTGAAGAGCAAAGGAAGTGACAGCAGCAAGCAATGCAGAGGGGAATTTCAGTTCCAACGTTGGTTTTGTAAAACAATGGAGGGAAAAGCCAATGCAGAATCAGCCAGTGATTTGCAGGCAGGTGTAACTGACAGATTTCTGATTTTTAATCATCTAACCACTGATTAATTGGCATCTCCACCTCCTCACAGCTTTCCCAACAGTTTTGAATCCTAACCCCACCCCCACCCTGCACATTCCTTATCTCTAAAGGTAAAGGTAAAGGTTTCCCTTGCTTGAAAGCCAGTTGAATCCACCTCTAGGGGGCGGTGCTCATCTCCATTTCCAAGCCAAAGAGCCACCACTGTCCAAAGACTTCTTTGTGGTCATGTGGCCAGCATGACTAAATGCCAAGGTACACGGAACACTGTGACCTTCTCACCAAAGTGGCACCTACTACCTATTTACTTGCAGTTTCTTGCTTTCGAACTGCTAGGTTGGCAGGAGCTGGGGCCATAGATGGGAGCTTACTCCGTCACGCAGCACTAGGGTCTCAAACTGCCCAACAACAGGCATCCCAGTCTGCAGCTCAGCATCTTAACTATCTCTAGATCTGCCCAATTGGATGTGGTTGGGATGAAGTTGGGAAGGCTGTCTCTCTTCCTCAACTTCCTTCCTCTCAAAAGGTAGTGTAAAATATTTTTATTTACTGCAGATTCTGGAAAAATGTGTTAGTAGGACTTTGTTTTCTATTATAGAGAGGATACTGAAAACCGTTTCTGCTTAGGGGCTAATTTATGATTATTCCTAATTTTTATTATCATAGTGAGGTAACTGTTGCTGTGATTATTTCATATAATCCACCTTGAGCTATTACAAAAGGCAGCCTCTGAATGCTTTCCATAAATAAATGCAATAAAATGTGCTAACTTATAAATAGGGTTGCCAGCCTCCAGGTGGAGCTCAAAGTTATCCTGGAATTAAAATTGCTCTCTAGAAGAAAGAAATCAGTTCCGCTGGAGAAAATGGCCACTTTGGAGAGTGGATTCTGTGGCACTGTATTTCCCCCGCCCTCCATTGAGGTTCCTCCCCTATAAAGTACTGAGACTGAGGCATAGCGTAGTGATTTCAGCTCATACTTTATTAATGCATAGGAGAACTTGAGATAACTAGCGGGGCCCATGGCCCGCTTATATTCCCGTTCTTAACCACACACACACACACCTGTGATAGGTTTATTTACAAACAACTCCCTCCATTGGTTCCTTTTAGGATCCAGGCTGGCCGATTGGCTAGTTCTTGGATCCTCCGCTTCTATTGTCTTAGATGCGAAGCTTAGCCTGTCCGCATGGCCACGTGCGAGCCCAACCACATGCACGGTCTCCCTTGGTACACAACATCCCCTCTCCAAACCCCACCATCCCCAGTCTCCACTTTCCAAATCTCCAGGATTTTCCCAACCTGGAGTTGGCACCTCTACTCCTACAGCTCATTTTCAAAGTCATTTTGTATATATATAAAAATCAAACCCTGCATAGCTTCAGCATTAAGGTTTGCATACGAAATGTGTCAGATAAAGGCAGGCCCACCTGAAATTGAGGATTTTCTTCCTGTATTTCATATGGAAATGATAAAACTGAAATAGAAGGATGTGCATTTATTCCAATCAGTGATTCTACTTCTGTCTTGACAACCAAGGTTGCATTTATACCACCACATACAGATGAAGGGGGGGTGGGGTGGACAAAGAGCCTGAAGTGGGAAGCACCAAAATGAAATAGAATATAATAACATTTTTTTTCTTGGTGAAATAATGCTTCCATGTCAGAGAAAACCAAACTGTCAGCATTCCTTTATAGGCCTCTCTCAGGCTTAAGAAAGGGCCTGTGACAGTTCTAGCACTGCCTTTAAATATCTTATTCAAATGTAGATTAAGACTGTACCTCTTATAATAGTTGGAAAGCCTTTTCATTTTAAGTCTTGTAGAAAAGCAAGTATTAAATAAGTATTAACTTTAGCAGTTATATTTTAGCATTTCTTCCCCTGCAGGTTGATCCCTCCTAGACCTAATATTTAGATTTATTTAAAGAGACACTAGATTACCTGCCAGTGCAGTAGGGTGGTATTATGTATTGCCAGCACTTGCTATAAAGTAAGATTGATTGCATCCATAACGTTACTGTCTTTCATGCATTTTATACAGTCACTCAGAAGCCCTTCTCTTTGTACAGATATTCCAGTAGTTCCCCTTTATTTTATCATTTTAAGGCTTTCTAACAGTTTACCACTGTTTATCTTTCTAGATGTAAAAAGTCATGATCTGGAAAAATGTGACATATAAACTGTCAGGCAGAAGATTTATTTTCTGGTCTACAGATTTTCCATATCTCCTGGCTCTTGTTTTGGTTGCTAAAACTGTAAATATTGAATGGTTATATATTGCCAATCAGTTTTTAGTGAGTCCTTTGTAAGTCAAAATTTCATTTAATTTTGTTGTTGGATTTTAACCTTTTATATTTCTTTAGTTGAATTCAGCGTCTCCAAATGGAAATGGTTTAGAGAGTAGCCATGTTGGTCAGCAGTAGAACCGTAAGATTAGAGACCAACAAGATTCAGCCCTGTAGTCATGGTGGGGCTCCCTGAGGTTCATGCCCCACCCCAAATCTGCCTTGCCCCTCCTGCCTCCATGGAAGGGGAGGAGCTTGCTTGCTGCTGGCCCTGGCACCTCCCTGTGCCTGTGCTAGGATGGCCTCACTTGGAGGAGTGAGGAGCTTGCTGCCGGCATCATGTGATCTGATTGGCTTCAGCTGGGCAGGGAAGGTGAGCCCGTCTGCCTCGGAGTGAGGCCTGCAGAGCCAGGGAGGGAGGAATGCAAAAGGCTGGGGGTGGGTGGGCCAAGGCACTAAGAAGAAAGAGCCTGCTGAGCCGGACTTCGTCTGCGGGTGTTTCAAGTCAAAGAGCGCTCAAATGGTTTTTTTCTTTTCAAAAAAAGCTGATGAGGGCACGCAGGGTGGAGGAAATGGAGAAGAGGAAGCAGCAGCAGCAGCAGCAGGAGGAAGCAGCTTTCTTGGATGCAGCCAGCAAAAATCCAGCAAGGCTTCTTGCGCCAGGCAGCTTCCAAGCAAAGAAAGCTCGTCCCGGCAGGCAGATTGCAGACAACTGCTGCTGCCCAATTGCCGCCTTCTGGCTGGGAAAGGGCTGCTCCAACCTGCTATCATAGCTAGTTGGCCTGCTGGCTGCTAGCTGCAGGGGCAGTGTGTGTGTGTGTGTGTGTGGGGGGGGCTCCAGTTCCACTTTTCAGATTCCATCTCCAGCTGCTTTTAAAAGTGAGGTGGGGCCCCTGGTCCCCCTGCCCAGTCTGAGGGAGGGAAAGAAGGCAGAGGTGATAGGTAACCTGCCGGGTTCCCGTTGGCCTTTTTAATTTTTTAATTTTTTTATGGTGTCTGAAGTGATGTGATACCCCACTGGGGCCCCCATACTGAAAATTTTCTGGCTACGGGCCTGACAAGATTTTGGGAGTATAAGCTTTTGAGAGTCAAAGCTTTCTCAGTCATATAAGGGATACATATTTGATGAAAGGAGCTTTGCCTCTCAGGAGATTTTATCCCCCAAATCTTGTTGGACTCTATGGTGCTATTATACTCAGGTCCAAATGGAAATGATGCATGATAAAAGAGGCAGGCAATGACAAAACACCTTTGAACATCCCTTGCCTTGAAAACCCTATGGAAGAGGTGTCAAACTCATCTGCTATGTGTGCCATAAAATGTAATGCCAGGTACCAGGGATATAAACTTTATAAATGACACAGGAAAAAAACAATTAATGATATAAATTTTTACTCAGAATACAAACAAAAACAATTGATTCGTAGGAGTGAAAGCAACTGACTTCCTGGGGAATACACAAAAGCCCCAATAAATGTATTTAATCATACTCAAGACTACGTTTTCCCCAAGATACCATAAAAGGGGGGTGTCTTACATTCCTATACAAATTAGTTACTTTTTGTATATATAGCACTTTTAGGAGATGAGTCATCTTCCTTGTAACTAAATAAGGCAGTTTTTCAGCACCACCACCTCCGGTATGCCTAGTCTCAACAGCCGAGCATGGCTATGATCCATCTCTCACTCTTTGTTTCCTGTCTTCTCCCATCCTGCCTCTGAGGATCTCAAGAAGGCACACCAGACTTCTCCATCACCACATCCCCATCACCAACAATGCTGTGAGGTGGTTCAGGCTGAGAAACCAACCTTGGGTGACCCAGGGTCCTGGCTCAGGAGAGGGAGTCTAAACCTGGGTCTCCCAGATCCCCCCTTTACCAGTTCTCATACCTCCTACATTTTCCACAGAAGCAGTGGGGGATGAAGGGAAGGCCTGACAGAGGGGCTATTTTGAAACCACCAAGGGATGATTTTTGTCCTCCCACAACTTCTTTTCCTTCATGACCTGAGAACAGGTGTGGGAAAGAAGGGAAGTTGTCATCCCCTACCCCCTCTAACACTCACTCTGCCTCCCAGCTCCATGGCTGTTCAGACATGTGGTAATGACTGTGGTGCCCCTTTTTCACATCACTCCTCCACCTGCTTCGAGAGTCAGGATGTCTTTCCCCTCAGAGTGGCACATACAAGGTAGCCCAGTTGCTTCTCAATCTACACACTGGCCCTTCTCCTCCTTTCTACCCTGCCTTCCCTTCTCTTTGTCAACAAACCGCCTCTCCATGCACTCATCATGCACTTGCCAGCCCCCCTCACAATCACTATTTGGTGTGGCACTGCCAGCCAGTTGGGTCCACCCCCCCTTGTAATGCTTTGCCAATCTTTGCTGAGTTATGGTCAGAGGAGGTGGGAGAGAAAAACAAAAACAAACCACCACCTCTTTCACAGTCTTTGCTGCCATTCTCCCTGCACTATTGTACTTCAGACTCATAGTCCTGCCCTCTAGGAATTTCCTTTCTATTTCTTAACAGTTTCAACCCCGCACACCTCATGGCATATGCCCTCTTGCCTGTTCACCCCCCCCCAAGCAGCCTCCTCCTCTCCGTCACACCAGTTGCTCTCAGGACACTTTACAGAAACTCTGCCCCCGACAGCTGGAAGGTACTGGTTGCTTACTACTCCCAGATGCTATTGCAGGCAGAGCACAACTATGTGCAAATTGATAAAGAAGCCCTAGCGATGATGGCGGGGGTTAAGAAATTCCACAGTTACCTCTATGGATGCCTGTTTATGATCGTCACCGACCACAAACCCTTGTGGGGCTTGCTGGCCCCAGATTGTCAAACCCCCAGATGCTGTCCTCTCATATCCTGCGATGGTCGATCTTCCTAGCGAGCTACCAATATACTCTCACACACAGACCCAGCAAAGCGATCGGCCACACCGATGCTCTCAGTAGCCACCTTCCCCTACTGTCATGTGATCTGGATCCGACCCCAGCCCACCACATTGCCCTGGTTGAAGATTTACCTGACAGGCTGGTCCTGGTCTCCAAGGTTTCCCAGCACACCACCAGGGACCGCATCTTGTCCCGGGTTTTAGACTGGGTGGGAAGGGGTTGGCCCACCTGCTCAGTGGGCCCAGAGTTCCTGGTTTTCACATCTAGGAAAGAGGAGCTCTCATCACACAAGGGGTGTTTGCTGTGGGTGGAGTGGATGGTGGTGCCCCCACCTATTCGAAACTGGGTTCTGGAATCCTTACATGAAACGCACCCCAGGATCGTGCGAATGAAGGCACTAGCCTAGAGCTATGTCTGGTGGCCAGGACTCGACCGGGAAATAGAGGACTGCATGCAAAAGTGCCAGAAATGCCAGGAGTCACAACCTGAGCCACTGAAAGCTCCCATTAGGCCCTGGGAATCATCACACAAACCCTGGGCCAGGCTACACCTGGACTTTGTAGGGCCGTTCCAGGGGCAAACATTTTTTATTCTAGTTGATGCATTCACCAAATGGCTAGAGGTAACTCCAGTAGCTTCCACTTCATCCTGGTCCGCCATCCAAGCTATGTGGCAGATTTTTAGTACTCATGGGATATCAGACACTTTGGTGACCTATAATGGGACTGCATTTACCTCCTTTGAGTTCCAAGAGTTCACCCAATACTATGAGATCCGGCACATACAATCGGCCCCAATGGCCAGGCGGAGCACATGGTCAGGATTACTAAGGAAGCACTCTGCTGCATGGAGCATGGGGACTGGGAGTATAAACTAGCCAGGTTCCTGTTCGGCCAGTGGATGACACCCCATGCCACCACCGAGAAATCACCCGCAGAGCTCCTCATGGGCCAATGTCTAACCACCAGGTTAGACTGCCTCCACCCAGACTGGGCCCCGGAACATGATGCAACAACCCAGGACCAGGCAGCTGCCAGAGGGTTCTTCCCCGAGACCTGGTGTATGCGAGAAACCCTGCAAAAATAGTTGGGGTCACAGGATCACGTTCATACGAAGTATCTTGTGAAGATGGGCAGCTGTGCAAGAGACATATCAACCAACTGCAGAGCTACCTCCTAAACTCCAATTCTGAGACTGCTGAGGACTATGGAATCAGGGACTGCATCCCAGAAGAAATAGAGGAACCCATCCTGCCATCACCGCACACGGATACCCCAATGGCAGAATCAGGCAGAATCAGGCAACAGCGGTTCACCCCAGGAGCCAGCCCCAGACCTGTGGAGTGTGCCTACTATGCTGGAAACTTCGACCACTCCAGGAGAACCCAGGGATCTGGCCCCAGGAACCTCCGCTCAAGGTCCAGCATTGCAACACTCAGCAGGGATGTGGCGCCAACTCGAATATTTACAGGACTGTGCGTGCTAGAGTAAGATCAAGACTAAGGGGGAAGGAGTGTTGTGTACCAACTGAGACCAAACATGTGGCTTTCCTGTACATGCGGTCAGCGAGGTGACCAGAGCTTTGATCTAGGGAACAATGGACACATAGGTTCCTGGTAATTGCCTATCAGCTGTCCCAGATCCTAAAAGAACCCTATCAGAGATGGGATTATGTAAATAGCCAATCACGGGTGTATGGATGTGTGTGGGTGGAGCTGTTGTTGTGCATTTAAGCAGCCTGCAGGCTTGCCCTGCATGTCTGTACCTTCTGAATCCACTGAGTAAAAGTATGAGCTGAGATCTTTCAACAATGCATCTGACACAGTACTTTTCTGTCTGTCTGTCTGTCTGTCTGTCTGTCTGTCTATCTATCTATCTATCTATCTATCTATCTATCTATCTATCTATCTATCTACCTATCTATCTATCATCTATCTATCTATCTGTGGTGTATCCACAGGGAAACCTGGATACAGGGCTACCATGTGCTTAGACTGGTTCTAACCGGTCCACCATATGGCCAGGCGAAGGGCCTGAGCTTCGCCCAGAAAGACAATGGACTAGAGGATCCTGGCTCCCCTCCAATTGAGGAGCAGGAGTTAATCCAATCAATGTAAATAGCGAATCACTGGGTGTCGTGTGTTTTGGGGTGTGGGCTCACTGGGGATAAAAAGCTGGCCTGCGAGCCAGCTTAGTTGTTTTGTTCTTCAACTAATAAAGTATGTGAGAGCTGAAATCACTCGTCCGTCTCAGTACTTTTCACTGGCGACAAGGATGGGATGCCAACTCCCTCCCTGAACAACGACCACGAAGAAGAGCATCGCATCGAGCCAGCCGCTCATCGCACCGCTCCTGAGCATCGCACCACTGACCCCGAGAGCAGCGCACCTTCAGCCTCCCATAACTCGCAACCCCACTCACCACCTCCAAGACCCTCCAAGATGGCCGTGCCCACCACTCACCTAAGCGCGTTCGACCTCTCCCAACCACAGAAATGGGACGCCTGGCTGGAGACCCTGGAGAACTACTGCGGGTAGCATGATGTGGTGGAAGCCGAGAAAAAAAAGCAGCTGTTCCTCAGCGTCTGCAGCGTTGACACCCTCATCTTCTTGCGGGACCTCATAAACCCCAAGACCACTAAGACAGAGTCCTACGTGGCACTGGTAAAGGCCCTCACGGACAACTTCTCGCCTAAGCCCACAAAATTCATGGAGCATCTGGGGTTCTTCGAGAGGACCCAGGGCCCAGATGAATCCACCATGGAGTTCCTGGCGGGTCTTTGGCGGGCGGCCACGAGATGCGAGTTCCCAAACCTCTCAGACACGCTGCTGAACCAATTTCTCGTGGGCCTCCGGGAGTCCAAACTGCAGCGGAAGCTGGCGAGCAACAACGACCGCACCCTGGACAAGGCCATCCAGGAGGCCACTGCTTACGAAAAGGCCCACCAAGACCGCCGCAGTTCGACGGTCCACCGCATGCAAACAACGTGGGGGTCCGACGTATCGGACGACGAGGAAGTACTCCAGGTACGCCACTGACCGTCCCACCGACCTCCGCGGACCCGAGAGGCCAAATCCCTGCCATCCGTAGCCTGTGCAAGCTGCGGCAGCGCTCATGAGCGACGGACCTGTCGGTTTCGCTCCGCGATCTGCCAGGCTTGCAACAAAGCGGGACACATCGAGAAGGTCTGCCGCTCCAAGGGACACCGAACGAACCTCATGGCGCAGATCGAGACTGAGGACCTCCACACCATATCCGTCAACCACCAGACGGTATGTAACTTGCCCCCCGACAGCCCAGACAAGGTGCATGTAACTGTTGTAATTAAAGGGTCCCCCTGCCGGATGGAAATCGACTCCGGCTCGTCGTATTCAATAATTTCGGTCGAGACCCTCCGCAACTTATGCCCCCAGGGGGGACCCCGGTTGCGCAAGCCACAGGGCCTACTGTTACGGGACTTTAACAAAAACCCTGTGGCGGTCCGGGGCTGGGGCAAGTTCCGGGTCCAGTTCAAGGGTTTTTCAGGGAAACTGGACCTGTTGGTGGTGGAAGGGCGCCTAACCAGCTTGCTGGGACTTTCATGGTTCAAGCCCCTGGGCCTCCGGATATCAGGACTTAACCAAATTCGGGCAGCCGACTGGGAGGGGGTCTGCCGGGAGTTCCCAAGAGTGTTTGATGGGACCCTAGGACGGTACACCGGGGACCCCATTTCCCTGGATTTGGACCCGACCATCCGCCCCATCCGCATTAAGGCACGGGTTCCGCCCTTGGCCATGCGGGCGAAGATAGAGGCAGAGCTCAACCGCCTTGTCGAGCAGGGGGTGCTGATGCCTGTTGCATCCGCGCGCTGGGAGACCCCGATTGTCACGCCAGTAAAGCCGAACGGGGACGTGCGGATCTGCGTGGATTACAAATGCACCCTGAACAAGGCTTTACAGGACCACGCGTACCCGGTCCCAGTGGTGAGCCAAGTCCTCGCTTCCCTGGCTGGGGCACAGATCTTTGGTAAGCTCGATTTGGCACAAGCTTACCAACAGCTGCCCATGGATGAGGCTGCAGCAGAGGCCCAGACCATTGCGACCCACAAGGGGGCTTTCAGGGTCACGAGACTCCAGTTCGGGGTTTGTGTAGCTCCCGGGATTTTTCAATCTTTTATGGACTCTCTCCTAAAAGGCATCCCCGGAGTACAGCCCTTTCTAGATGACGTGATCATCGTGGCGCTGGACAACGCCTCCTTCGCAGACCGCCTCCGCCAGGTCCTACAACAGTTCGACACAGCCGGCCTCAAGGTAAAGAAGGAGAAATGCCTCCTGGGGGTGCCCCGAATCGAGTTCCTGGGGTTCGCGGTGGACGCGCAAGGGATCCATCCCACGGACGATAAGGTGAAGGCCATAAAAAATGCCCCCCCCTCCTCCAAGACAGAATTGCAGGCGTTCCTCGGCCTACTCAATTTCTACCACTCCTTCCTGCCCCTCAAGGCGGCCGTGGCAGAACCGCTCCACTGCCTCCTCGACAAAGATGCGCCCTGGGTTTGGGGCCAGGCGCAGGCGGTGGCTTTTCAAAACGTCAAGGACTTGCTCGTGTCCAACACGGTCCTCCACCATTTCTCAGAGTCGCTCCCGGTGGTCCTCGCCTGCGACGCCTCTCCCTATGGAGTCGGCGCAGTCTTGGGGCACCGGTTGCCAGACGGCCGGGAGGTACTGGTCGCATACTACTCCCGGACCCTCTCCGTGGCGGAGCGGAACTACGCGCAAATTGATAAGGAGGTGCTAGCGATTGTGGCTGGGGTGAAGAAGTTTCACCATTACCTCTACGGCCGGCCGTTCGAGATCTTGACGGACCATAAGCCACTTCTGGGACTCCTCGCTGCTGACCGCCAAACACCGCAGATGGTTTCACCCCGAGTCCTGCGATGGTCCATTTTCCTGGTGGGGTATGCATACTCCCTCACGCATTGACCTGGGAAGGCTATGGGTCATGCAGATGCCCTTAGCTGCCTCCCCCTGGCCACCACGGACCCCGCCCCCGCCCCGGAGCACGTGGTTGCTCTCCTGGAAACGCTCCTGGCCCGGCTGGTCCATGTGCAGGAGGTGGCCCACACTTCGGCCCGGGATCTGGTCATTTGCCGGGTCTTGGACTGGGTGGGGAGGGGGTGGCCAGTGGCCAAGGAGGGCCCCGAGTTCGCCCCATTTGCCTCCCGCAAGCATGAACTATCCACACATAAAGGATGCTTGATGTGGGGGGGCCGGGTGGTGATCCCAGGGCCTCTACAGCAACAGGTCCTGGAGGCGCTACATGAACACCACCCCGGCGTCGTCCGCATGAAAGTGTTAGCATGAAGCTACGTCTGGTGGCCAGGCCTCGACCAGGACATCGAGGACAAGGTGAGGAAATGCCAGCCCTGCCAGATCTCACGCCCGGAGCCACCAAGGCCCCCGGACAGAGCCTGGGAACCATCCCACCGCCCCTGGGCACGGCTCCACTTGGACTTTGCCGGGCCGTACCAGGGGCAGCTTTTCTTCATATTGGTGGATGCCTATAGTAAATGGTTGGAGATCATCCCTGTGGCATCCACCTCCTCCAAAGCCGCCATTAGGGCTATGTGGCAGATTCTGAGCACTCACGGGCTGCCTGACACGCTCGTCACGGACAATGGCACCGCGTTCACCTCCCGTGAGTTTCAGGAGTTCACCGCGTATTATGGGATCCGGCACGTACGCTCCGCGCCATTCCACCCCGCCACAAACGGACAAGCGGAAAGAATGGTCCGGACCGCCAAGGAGGCCCTCTGTAAGTTGGATTCCCCAGACTGGGAGTATAAACTCGCCACCTTCCTGTTTGGACAGCGCATCACCCCGCACACCACCACGGGACGCAGCCCGGCGGAACTTCTCCTGGGTTGCCTCCTCACGTCACGCCTGGACAAGCTACATCCAGACCGGGCACCTGAGCGCGAGCCAGACACCGAGGACCAACGTGCCAGCAGAGGATTCTTCCCGGAGGACCTGGTGTACACCAGAAGCTACACCGCGGGTCCACCCTGGGTCCCAGCACGGGTGGTCCGGGTCCAGGGACCCCAATCGTATGAAGTCTCCTGCGAGGATGGCACCGTGATGCACCGCCACATAGACCAGCTCCGCCGCTGGGTTGAGCCATGGGAACCAGAGGACTACGAGGACCCCGGCCTGCAGGAAGCCGGAGAGCCGCAACCCTCAGCGCGGGACCTCAGCCCAGGAGAGACCTCAGTGGCCACACCAACGCCCCCGGAGCTGGACGTTCCGACGGCGGCAGACACCGCCACGACAACCGCTCCACGCCCCTCGGCACCAGTAGGCCCCTCGACACAGACACCAGGGTCGGCCTCTTCCCCGGCCCCGGCGCTCCGACGCTCTACAAGGGCCAAGAGAGCACCGTCTTATTTACAGGACTTTGTTTGTGGGTGTCTCACGGACCAAGGGGGGAGGAGTGTGGTGTATCCACAGGGAAACCTGGATACAGGGCTACCATGTGCTTAGACTGGTTCTAACCGGTCCACCATATGGCCAGGCGAAGGGCTTGAGCTTCGCCCAGAAAGACAATGGACTAGAGGATCCTGGCTCCCCTCCAATTGAGGAGCAGGAGTTAATCCAATCAATGTAAATAGCGAATCACTGGGTGTCATGTGTTTTGGGGTGTGGGCTCACTGGGGATAAAAAGCCGGCCTGCGAGCTGGCTTAGTTGTTTTGTTCTTCAACTAATAAAGTATGTGAGAGCTGAAATCACTCATCAGTCTCAGTACTTTTCTCTATCTATCTATCTATCTATCTATCTATCTATCTATCATCTATCTATCTATCTATCTATCTATCTATCTATCTATCTATCTATCTATCTATCATCTGCCTGGATAAATTCATTCACTTAATTTTGAATCCCCCTGACATATCCGTAAAATGTTAAAAAAAAACACATTCAAAAAACGTTCAAAAAACCATTGGCACCAAATGATTTGGAAATAGTTTTCACTGTCAAACCTTTCTGCTTCATATTCGCCATAAATTGGATCACATGCTCCTCAGGAATGGGCCACTCATTCACCACCCCAACCTGTCACTGAAAACACTAAATGTCCCTAAGATTTCTGGCATAAGAAGTTCTTGTACTAAGCTGGCATTAATGATTCCTGGATCATTCTACAGGTCGCTCTCTGTCAAGGATCCAAAGCACCACTGGCATTGTATATCAGGATCTCAGCTGGCCCCGGGTGTGATCTCCCTGCATCAACCCTCCTGGAAACGAGAAGACAAATGCCTTTCAGGCAATAAGCAAAATGTTGCACTCCCAACAGCACCGCAAACCAGTCTCATAATTCTAGGTGATTTGGCCATTTGAGCATTGATAACCTGGACTGCCTGTACCATGTGCTGAAGTGGCGTTGCTAGTCAAAATCTGGCAACCTTCTGGAAATTTGGGGGGGGGAGGTGAAGGCATTGTATGACTTCTGGTCATGTTATGCAACTGGAAGTAATTATACAGTGTTGCTGCCATAGCATTTTTAGGCCCTATTTTCTCCCACTGCTGCATAAAGCAGCAACAGGGGACCAGAGGCAGGGGGCGGGAGGTCTCCTGTAATCAGGCCCATAGCCAGAACATTTTTTTATGGGGGGGAGTACAGTAGTGGTCAGCCCATCATCATTTACTGACTTTATTATTCATACTTTATTCGTTATTTACCAATTTTCTCTTTGAGACTCAAAGTGGATTTCATTGTATAGAACATTGTAACCAAACAGCACGAGAGATCTAATAAAAATACAATAGGGCTAGGCATACAAAATTTACAAAAACACAAAAAAAGTATCAAACTTGCTATGTCAAGCAATGCAGAAAACAGAATTACGAAAAAGGAAAACAATGCTGTAAGACCATGATAGAACATACAACAGATCAATAATATATAGTATACACTGTGTTAGACTACAGTCCTATTCTGTATAAGCTTTAAAAATCTGCCCTCCCAAGCAACTGTTATACATAGTTTGCAGAACTGAGAGCCTTCTTCCAGTTACTGAAACCTGAAACTGTAAATACAACCTTCTTTTCTCTGTAAATCACTAACTTGAGGCTTCTAACGGTGCCACCCAACACCCCTGCAGGCTTTTAGAATCAGAACTCTTCAGCCCTGCTAACTGCTAATTCTGTTCAAGCCAATTGCATAGAGAATTCACCCTTGGAAGATTTATGACAGGATTCACACTTTTTATCTCAATCCCTTCTTTTTTTTACAAAGAAAATTTACATTTGAAAGATGTGTGACAGATTTCACACCAACCTATAATGCTGATTGGAGGGGCATGATTGATGGGGCACCACCCCTTTTTGCACCACCGTGGCTGTGGGCCTGCCTGCTATAGTGGGAAGCCTGGTTTCCCTGTGAAGAAGAGTTGGATTTATACCCCACCCTTCACTCAAAGTCTCAATGTGGCTTACATACAACAGACATCCTGTGAGGTAGGTGAGGCTGGGAGAGCTCTGAGAGAACTGTGACTGACCCAAGGTCACCCAGCTGCTGCATGTGGAGGAGTGGAGAATCAAACCCAGTTCTCCAGATTAGAGTCTGCTGCTCTTAACTACTACATCAAACTGGCTCTCAACACCAAACTGCTGAAGCCATGACTTCTGTTGCCTTATCAGGCACCTGAACTGTCACCTTAGAGGGGGCTTCCCCTCCTGTTCCCCTAACCCTATCTGTCTGGATAGCAATTTAATCTCATCTAACCTACTTAATAATTTAGACAGGATCTGCTGCTAGGTTGCCTGGAGATCTCCTGGAAGTATTACTGAGCTCCCGACTGAGCTCAGTTCCCCTGGAGAAAATGGCTGCTTTGCAGGGTAATCTGTATGGTATTATACTCCATTGAGGTCCAATTAATAAGAGACTTGTACTGTGGGGAGGGGCAACTCTGAGCCAGAGAGACATCTGGCTAGTCCTCCTCTCTTCTCTTTTTAGTAGCATTTTTGGAAGGCCTTATAAGTAGAAAACTGGTGTTACATGCTCCAGCTGGTTCTTATAGGCAGTAACAGCAGTTAGGAATAAAAGATGGAATAGCAGAAGTCATGACCTTCAGTGTGGAAGATCTGAGCAAGACTGTTAGCGACAGATGTTTTGTAGGTAATTAATTCATAAGGACACCATGGTTGCGGTCACACTCACCAGAAAAAATGGGGGAGGGGGAGTGAGGCTATTTCTTCCAGAGGAATTTGACCCACAGTTGTGAAATCACACAGTCCTTGGAAGCTGTGGGCACAGCCCACCACTGCATGATCAGATGCAACCATGTGTGAGTCAGGTTGGGTTTTTTTTTGCCATTTGTTTTTGAAGCACTTAAATGAGGAATTGATGAATCGCATCTCTGCACTGAGGGCTCCCTATGCAATTTGTGATGATGTGCATACTGCGAAGAGGGGGGGGAAACAATGGCATGAGGTCAGGATGGCCTGATCAGACCATCCTGATGCCATGAGAGCATGCTGGAGCAATCAGACATGAGAAACTCCGTCCGTGGCCAATCACAACCCATTTTCTACCAGATTTCCCCTGGTGTCTTTTAACTCTGCTTCTGTGGTGGAGCAGAACAGGTTGCCAAGGGCTGTGGGATGCTTCCCAGATGTTGTTGTCTGATCGTACCCTTTAAATCTGCCTGGCATTCGTGCCTATGGCGGGTCTAATTGTGTGTATGATTGCAGTCCATAAGTTGGAAGTGACTTGACAGCATACAACACACACAAAGGTGTGGTTACCCCCTGCCTATTAACCCTAACATTGTCCCCTCAGGGCCGGCCCTAGGATTCTTTGAGCCCTAGGCAGGCTACCTTCTGGCACCCCCCCAGAGCACCGAGAGCTGGGCCGGCTTGGGAGGGCCATGGGGGGGAACCTCTTCTCTACCCAGAGGTGGGCTTGGGAAGGCCGTGAGGGGGGGAGAAGCTGCGCCGCCTGCCGGCCCCACGGCCCAGCCCGGAAACCCCAGCCCCGGCCCAGCGTTGGGCTTGGGACTGGGAGGGCCGTCGGGGGAGGGGGAGAAGCCGCGCCGCCTGCCCGCCCTACAGCCCAGCCCAGAAATCCCAGCCCCGTGGTGGGCTTGGGACTGGGAGGGCCAGGGGGAGAAGCCGCGCCGCCGCCCAGAAACCCCAGCCCCGGCCCAGTGGTGGGCTTGGGACTGGGAGGGCCATGGGGGGGAGAGGCTAGGTGTTTCCAGGCAGGGCTGAGGACCAACACCCCCCCCCTTCCAGTAAGCCGTGCTGCCACCACCGCCCAAGGCAAGTGAGAGGCAGAAAACCGCGGCATGGTCAGGGCACCTCTCCAACCCGCCCTGCCCCCGGAGCCTTGAGGAGTCTCCCGGCCTGGAGTTGGCAGCACCCTCCCCAGAGGGCGCTCTGACCCCCCCCTCACTCCTCACCTCCCTGGCAAGCCGGGCCGGCCCTGCGCAGAGGACCACCCCTTCCAGGGGGCGGGTGAGCGAGCCAGCCAGGGAGGGGCCGGGCCGGGCGGGCGGGCAGACGAGTGCCTCGGCGGGAAGAGCAGAGTGGGGCGCATCCCACCCGTCCCACCCATCCCTGGCAGAGAAGCCATGCTGCCGCCGCCTGCCCACCCACCCCAGGGCCAAGCCCGGGAATCTACCCTCTGCCCGGAGCCACTTCTTCCCTTTCAGCCGGCAAGCCCCCGCCTCTTCCCTTTCAGTGTTTCTTTGGGTTCGAGCACCCGCTAGGGCGCTCTTCGCTGGTGGTGCTAGCCGCCGCCCCCACCTCTTCTCCCCCGCTCCTGAGCCACCTCCTGAGCCCCGGCAGGGCCCTCGGGGAGGTGGCGGGAGAGGCGGGGGTGCTTTTCGCGGGAGGGGCCGGGGCGCACTTTGGCGCCCCAGTGGCTGGCGCGCGCTAGGCAAACGCCTAGCTCACCTAGTGAGCGAGCCGGCCACGTGTCCCCTTGATTAAACAAGTATCTCTTTATATTCATTTCTGAATAAGGAAAATCAGCCGGGACCTTCTGCAAAGCAACTACAAATTTTACTAAATTTCCCCCAGAGGGTGGGGGTATAAACAGAAGCATTTGCCTATGCTGAGAATCCCAAGCCTTATCTATGAGAGCTGAAAAAAAAATACAGAAAAGGGAAGAGTTGAAGTCTGAGGACAAAATCCCCACATTCAAAACGCACCACGGAAAAGCTTATAGGCCAAAAAAAACCCCTTGTAACCCTCAGCACAACAAAAGTGAATAAAGGTAGGCAATCTAGTTATACTGGGATGATGGCCAACAGGGCTGAATTATCTTGGTCCCAAGTGCCAGCCTACTGAATTAAAAATAGGAAATGCGTCCTCTTTGCTAGGGAGAGTAGCAACCATTAAGGTGCCAAAGCACTCAAGCCACACAGGCTGCTCCAGTATAAACCCTGCTTCCTGCTCCAGGGATGAAGGGGTAGAAAATGCACGGTCCTAGAAATGCAGACTGTAATCACACATACACACAGAATTATCCACTTTCAATGCACTTTCAATGCACTTTCTAACTGTATTTTACTGGGTGAACTGGCAAAATCCAGTTGGAAAGTGCATTGAAAGTGGATTATTTAGTGTGTGTGATTGCAGCCTATGTCACCTGAAAGGCAGACCAGAGAACCTCCTTACAAGCAAAGAGCCCCAGTAGGGTTGGAACCTGGGACACTGCCTCGCTTTGCTCCCAAACTGGGGAAGGTAACAAAAAGAAAGTAAAGAAAATCTGTCAAACAACTTAGTTAGGCTTTGAGCCAATGGCTGCAGATGCTGCCACTGTCTGAGCCCTCTCAGTGGGAAAAAAGAAGGAAAGTGGTGTCAAGGCAAATGCATCTCTGTAAGCAGCACCTCAGCTGCACTGACTGAAAGATCCCTCCAGTCCTGAGTTCTGATGTTCCACGACTCATAAGAACATAAGAGAAGCCAATGCTGGATCAGGCCAATGGCCCATCCAATCCAACACTTGGTCACACAGTGGTCAAAAATACCAGTTGCCATCAGGAGGTCCATCAGTGGAGCCAGGACATTAGAAGCTCTCCCACTGTGCTTACCCCAAGCACCAAGAATACAGAGCATCACTTGCCTCAGAGTTCCTATCTATACCTTGTAGCTAATAGCCACTGATGGATCTCTGCTCCATACGTTTATCTAATTCCCTCTTGAAGCCATCCATGCTTGTAGCTACCACCACTTCCTGTGGCAGTGAATTCCATGTGAATTCCACCACTTCCACCACTGGTCCCTTGAAGAAACTATCAGGACATTCAAGTCAAGGTACCCACCAAGACTTAGGAGGCTCAGTCTGCAATCATACATGCCTTTAGATCCAACATAACTGCAAATTCCTGATGGATCTAAAGGGCACGATCAGACAGCAACATCTGGGAAATGTCCTGCAGTCATCAGCAAACAGTGCTGCTCCACCACAGAAACGGAGTTAAAAGACACCAAGGAAAGTCTGGCTCTAACTGGTTCCGAAGGACCATGGACGGACTTTCCCCTGTCTGATCACTCAAGCATGCTCTCATGCCATCGAGATGATCTGATCATTCCATTCTGACTTGGTGCCATCCCTCCCCCTTTGCAGTCTGCACATAATGGCATACTCCATGGGGAACCCTCAGTGCGGGGGTGCGAGTCCTCATTTATGTGCATAGCAGGCCTGTAGCTAACATGGGGCCCACAGGGCCACCCCCTGGTGTTTTTGTGGGCCCCTCCCCCAATCCTCAGCTCCCCCCTCCCTCCGGCCCCCTCAGCCCCTGATCGATCTGAGCCAGCATCTCCATTTGAGCTCAGTCAGATTGCAGCAGTTAGCTCCTCCTGTTGGATTTTCTGTGCCTGGCTTCAGAAAAGATCGTCAGCTCAGGGAAGGAGTGAGGGAGGAGTAATGCCAATAAAGGTCTGTGTGTGTGAGAGAGTGAGGGAGGAAGCTTGATCCCCGCTCTCCTTTTAAAAAACAAACAGCAGCTTTCCTAGATCTTTTAGTGTCTATTAACATTGGGATTCTGGCTTGCCTCAGAGGAAGGCTCTAGTGGGGGCTGTGTGGGTGAACGCCAAGCAGACCCCCCTTGCCCTGGAGCCTTTGATGTAATTAGCTGGCTGGTGGGCCCCCCAAGGCCCCCTCCCCCCAAAATCCCTAGCTACGGCACTGGTGCATGGGAAACAAATGACCAAAAAAAAAAAAGACTCACCTGTGGTGGCATCTGGTCACACAATGATGGGCTGAGTCCACAGCACAAATGGGTGTGCGATCTCACAACTTTGAGTCAAAGTCCTCCAGTGGAAATAGCCTCGCTTCCCCTCTGCTCCAACTGGCGTGTATGACTGCAGCCTCAAATGGGTAACACGAAAGGTTGTGTGAAGAAAATTGGTTCCCTAGAATTTCTTGTCAGTTTGAAAGTTTGGTTCAGGCTTTGAATGCAGCCTGCTTGTGGGTTAATACAGTTCAGGAGCAGCCTTGCTGAAGCTAGAGCAAACTGACCTTGTGAAGCTGCAGATAACACCCTCTGCAGAGAGGGAGTCAAGGAGCTCAGTTCCAGCTTCCAGTTAGCCACATTCCATTCAATTCCATTTAGGTCATCTGGTTTCCTACTGGCCTAAGGAACTGGCTATACATCATCACCTATGGTCCTTATTGGCCTTTAGGCCTGAGGCCACAAGGGTCCTTTTGGTCATAAGAAGTAGGTTTCTAGTCTATTCTCTAGCTGGATGCTAACTGCTTGAGATTCTGATATGTGGTCAATTTCATGCTTACAGTGGCCAACTTGAATGTTGCTTGCCAGAGCCAGGCAGCCCCGGGCTATGCTGGCACTAGGGGGGGCCACTTAGGACTTTTGGAACTTCTGCTAAGAATGGTAACATCTATATTTGGAACCAATGTCTTTCTATATTAGTTCATTACTGAACTTCTAGTTTTCTTATTTTTTTTAATCTTCACAGTTCTTGTCACTTCTTAAAATATTCTTGCACCTTAATAAAATATATATTTTACTTATTTTGTGGATTTTTGCTTCCAATTTACACCAATCTGAATTCAGAGCCTTAGACTTTTTGACCACCTACCAGAGTAACTAGCTTTTGTCAGGAATTCAGTCTGCAGGACTTCCCTGCAGGGTTGACATTCTGGTTTGCTCCTGGGAAGGTTAGATGCTTGCCCTTTGGCTTCTGACTGAGGGATAGTTACAAGGGGCTGGTGGCAGACTACCAGCCTGGTGTCTGAACAGTCACACCCCAGGGTTTTGTAATTTTGTGTTTTGGAGCCCTTACCCCGAACAGTTTTGGCCCAGGCTTGGACCAGGACTCTTTGACAGGTTGTCCTTCGCCAACCAACCCTAAATGGTAACTGCTGTTAAAAGGGGGAGCAAGCCTACAGAGTCTGCTTACTCTTCATCCTTTTTTCCCACACACACCCTTTCTATATAAGGCTCACTATATTATCCAGCCAATAATGCTGTTCTCCAAAGTCTAAGTGAGAAACTAGTGCAAGAGCAACCAAGCAAATGTTGGCCTTGTGGATGGGTATGCAAATATTTGAATGCAGATAAGAAAATATTGTCCCTGGCTCATATGAAACAGAGCAGGAACATTTCAAAAGGAAATGATTCATGAATGGGCAAAGATAGAGGCTGAGTTATGCAGAAAGTGAAATTCAAAGCAAGTTACAATTGAAATACTACATGGGAAATTATCTGACTCCTCTGGTAGTAGTTAACTGCAACAACTTGAACATTTTGGCAATCTCTTTAAGAGGGCACTGGAATCCTTTTTCATGGGTTTTGGGGAATGTTATTTGAATAATCCAGGAAATTATTTTTTCCCCATTTTCTTTAAGTATTGGAATAGATTTGAATCAGAGACCTACCCTTGAGTTATGCATGTTTGGCCTTCAATTGGCATGGCCAATGTAGTGACAGGGCCAACTGTGTTTTGCAGCCATGTGCAACGGCCAAGTTAATAATCTGTAAAAGATGGGAAAACTGGAACTTTCTAGCCTTGAATGGTGTATATTTTCCACACAGAAATCTTATTGGCCCACTAAAAAAAATCAAATGGCTGATGAGGGAAGGGAAATAATGAGATTCACTATGAATAGTTTGTGTTACACTTGCTATCATATACTTTATATGAACAAATTAGGGTTTAATGTTTGGATCCTTCTCACTTGATAAATCCATCCCTACAATATTTAATCTGTCATAGCTCTAGGCATGCTACACTGAACAAATGTCACCTCTGAGTGGAACATTAACTAGTGGTCACCGTCACCCTATATTTTTTTCAGCAATGTCAGTTATGCTCTGGCATTCCCTCCCCATAAAAACTCACCTGGCAACGGTTTCGGTTTCTGGCGTTGCGAATGGCGGCCGCGTCTCGGGACGATCCCGGAGGCGGCTAGCCCACACGCAGTCAGGGGGGTCTTCGCTTATGCGAAAGACCCTAGTGAGCCTTAGGATAAGGCTCCGAACCGAGGGCGCACTGGGGAGTAGCCTCTTTGCCGGCAGATAGCCGGGAAATTGAGGCTTTCTCCCCGCCCCAATCGGCCCCGCTGCGTTGTGCCCGTAATGGGACTTAGCAGCGCCACCGACTTCCAGGAGTGAGGAACAGCGATATGAACTAAAGCAAAAGAAGAAGCGGCGGTGAACCGTGAGTCGAAGGTCTTACTTTGAAGCGAAAACCCGAATCCTTTCCCCTCGAGCGAATGAGCGTTTGGGAGGAGGGGGAATCCCCCCCAGTGAGAAGCGGGACTTTTAAAAGAAAGCGAAGGGGGTTATAAGGAAAGAAGGGTTGATGAAAATACCTTTGGGGTGCTACTGAAGCCTGAGTGTAAGCGGGTTTCCTGAGGGACGTGTCACGAACTTTTAAAAAGTAAACAAATAAAGCAGATGTCGGCCATGAAGAAGGTCCCTTTCAAACCGGAAAAGAAGGGAGGCGGGACTTCCGGCCCGGGTAACCCCCCAGAGCCTGCTGTCAGTCAACAGACAAGCGAGCTACTGCACCCTCTGCTGGTTCAAATACAGAAAATCAGCGAAACTTTAACTAGCATGGAAGGTGTCCTCAGCAGCCAACAAAAGCAACTGACAGAAACGTCTAAGAAGATGGAGGATATTGCGCAAAAATGCTTGGTCTCGACGGAAGACATCGGAAAAGTTAAGAAAAAGGTCAACAAACTAGAAAAACATCAAGATGAGCAAGAAAAAAGGATTTTGATGCTTCAAATGGAGAAATCGAATCTGATGCTTCGTTTTCAGGGCATTAAAGAAGAAGATAATGAAGATCTCAGATCTATACTAGCAAATGCCTTGGCACCAGTAACTGGCAGGGATCAGCGTGAAATAAAAGAAGAGATGGATAAGGTCTATAGGGCCTATTCCACCTTTACAAAGAAAAATAACCTGCCAGCAGAAGTGGTGGTCAAGTTTGTTAAACAGAATACTAGAGATCAAATCTTGCGTGCAGTCTCAGCGGTGCCCTTGAAAATTGGAGAACAGATTATCAGAACTCTGAAAGATGTGCCATATGAAATTCGGATGAAGAGGAAAGCGTATAAAGGATTGACCAACTTTCTACAAAAGCACCAGATCACGTACAGATGGTCGTTCCCGGAAGGCCTAGTGTTCAAGTACAAGGATAAAAGAGAAAAGATTGACTCTATCTTCAAAGCACAAGAGTTCCTGAAGAGGCACGCCAGCTCAGAGGAAGATGCAGCTCTCGCAACTTGGACAAGTAGCGAAGATGACAGCGGTCCAGAGGAGGGAGGTGCCGGTGCGGGAGGTGGGAAAGCTAAAGAGGGCCCATCGTATAACCTGAGAGACACTAAAGGAAGACAACCAAAGAAATGATTGTTCATGAGACGTCTGAAAGGAGTTGATTAATAACTAACCCCAAAGGACACTACTAACCTGATTAACAGAGCTATTTTGGATTTTTGTTAATCTAAAAAGAAGACTCTTCGACCGCGGTGACCGTCAAAAAATGTATCTATACTAACTTAATCTAACCCCCATTAACAGGATACTCACTCTGCCCTTTTCTTAGTCCCTCTATATACCCTACCTTTTTCTATATATAAAAAGAATAAATTTCTCTCCTTTTTAGGAGGGTTTTTGCAAAAAAAAAAAAAAAAAACTCACCTGGCAACAAGCATACATTCTTTAAGGTGCTGGTAAAGACATTTTTTATTTTCAAGCCATACACAGTGCAATCCTAAACAGAGCTGCACCTTTCTAAGTCAATGGAGTTAGGTAGCTGTAACTGTTTAGAATTGCTCTGTTAGACCCCTACAGTTAGGTTTAACTACCTTAACTTTAATATTTTACACTAATTTTAATGATGATTTTAGGATATTTATGATGTCCTTTTAACCTGATGTGTTTATCACTGGCTTGAAATTGCTGACTGTGCTTTTTAAAAATAATTTGTTTTATTATTATTTATATTGCAAGGTGCCTCTGATATAATTCTATAAAGAAGCAAGATAAATATTTCAAATGTATAAAATAAAGAAAACCATATAGTCACATCTTATTTCTGGAAAGCTCAGTAACGTATTATTGGTCTCAGTAATACTGGACAATACTGCAACCTTTTCAACCAACATGAACTTAAAGCTAAATTGTGACACAACATAGAATCCCAGATAATTTTTCTTTGGATTTTTAATCCTGAAAACCAGGAACTAATTTAAATTAATATTTAAGATGGGCATCTGAATATAATATACTAAGCTCTTATATAAATGCTCAGTTCAGTTTAGCTAGATTAAAAAGTTATAAACGCATTTTAAATGGGAAAAAATCCATACAAGTTACTTTACTCTTTGTTTTAAAAAGCTATTACAGTGACAGGAACTTCTTACCTTTCCTGGCTTCCATGTTTATCAAAATGACATGGTATGACATCATCATTTGTTCCTTGAGTTTTTACACTACTCAGGTTTTGTATTTAAAATTCTGAGCAGCTAAAACATTAAAAGATGTAGCCATATTCTCTGTGGAACTTAGTGCATTAACTGGAGTTCTTTTGCTCCCTCTGTTGGTTCTGCTGTTGAAATTAGTCCATAAATACCCTTCATATGACTAAAAATTCTTGCTGATACAGTAAAAATGAGAATCTATTTATAGTGAAATAATATTTATTGTAAATTTTCTTTGCTATTTTTAACAACAGGTGAAAGAATGAGGGGGGAAATGTTGCTGTGATTTTCTACTTTGAAAGCCTTTTTAAAGGATAGTTACATTGTTATGATGAAAAACAAAGTTCGAGCCTTTAAGTCCAACAAGGCTGATTCTGCACCCATATTTTTTCCTTGCAGTTTTTCCACAGCCACATTGGGAGGTTAATCTCTCTCTACACTGCATGCTGCTTTCACTTTCTTTGTTCATCAGATTTTATGGTACCTTCTATGGCCGTTTAGGAGTGACTTCGGAGTCAGTACAGCTTTGCCCTGGGGTATCTGAATGTGATTTTGAGTGGCACCTTTTCCTTCCTTTGCTTCCAACTCGAAGGGAACAATAAGCATAGAACTTGACACAGCTTCATTGATTTCTGTCATTTCTCCCACCCTGCCGTGAATTACTTGGCTCAGGTGGCTAATGACCACTGAGGCAAGTACTGACATGGGGAAATCTGCATACCAATGTAGGAGTGAATGTTGAAAAAAATAGATGGCAAGCTGACCCTAGCCAATGCAGAAACCAGGATCCAAGGGAATGCAATGAAAACAGATATCCCAAGGCAAGGGGGAACCAGGTCGAGTGCTGAAAAAAATGTGGAGCGAATGCCAGATGCAGAATGGACCAAAGTTTTATTCAAGGTATAAGCTTTCGTGTATATGCACACTTCTTCAGATACATTGAAATGGAAGTTACCAGTCCATACATTTAGGTAGATGGTGAGCAGCAAATTAGCATACAACATAATGAAGATGTTTAAAAGATACAGTGACTCATCAGGAAAAATAAGCTTACTTTAAATGGGTACCATTTGTTTGGGTTTAAAGAAGGAAATAAATATATCAAAATAAAAAATAAAATAAAGAGGATGGGTCGAACCCTACACTAAAGGATAAATGGACACAAATCTGGCATCTAGAATCACAAGACTGAGAAACCTGTAAGAGAAAACTTTAACCTTCCAGGACATTCAATGGGTGACATAAAAGTAGCTGTTTTATTGCAAAGGAACTTCAGGAACAGACTGGAAAGGGAAATTGCTGAGTTGCAAGTTATTACAACACTCAGAACAATGGAACCTCCAGGACTTAACAGGGATATTGGTTTCTTATCTCACTACATACGCTAACCTGATTTGTAATGGTCAATTGGAATGTATTTTTCTGGTCTTGAGACAGAGGAGATACACCAAATAGTCCTTATATCTATATTCTCACCAATCCCCCAGAAAGGCTATACATCCTCTTTATTTTATTTTATTTCTTATTTGGAATAATGGATTGGAATGGTAGATCGTAATGTAATATAACAAATAGTAGAATGCAATATAATTTGGAATGGTAGACTGGAATGTATTTCTTTGGTCTGGAGATAGAGGAGATATACTGCACAGCCAATTGCCCCACCTCAAAGAAGAAGCTGCTAGAAGGTCACCTCCACACTTGAGAAGAGACAGATGGAGCATAACGGTAGGGTCTCAGTTAACTACTCTCAGTATTCCATAATTAAAAAGGGTACATCTGCCCATCAGTCTCTAATTTTGATATATTTATTTCCTTCACTATGTTTACCCCTGGCATTAAACCCAAACAAATGGTAACCATATAAACTAAGACAAACGAGAGACGAATGATAAGCTGTTACCTGCTCATAAAAGCTAAGGCATCAAATGATGAACCAGATGGACATTTGGTCTGATTCAGCAGTCTCTTCCTATGTTCTTATGCTATTCAGTATCAAAGGAAAGGATTTCCAACACCTGCTGTTCAGGTAGGAAAAAAGCTGTTAACACAACAGAGTTTCCCTTTATCTAAGAGACTTAAGGATATTGGCTGTCTCAATTTTAGTTATTTATTTACAAAAGACATATACTCAGATTATTGTGCTGCTTGAAATCTCTAGTATGCTGTTTTGTATGTTCCTTATTTATTAGCCGACATGGGCTTTTCTTTTGAAAAATAAAGTCAGAACATAAAGATAACGAATATCAAGTTGCTTACATAGCTGCTGAGTTTCACTCTGTCTCATGATAATGAAATATGTAAAACCTGGACCTTTTCTGCACATGAGAGTTACTCCTGATTTTCATGGGAATTGATCCACAAGCTTTGGAATCAGTTTGGGCATGGTTCTTCCATACCCAGTGCATATTTACAGTTACAGAATTTTCTTCTGCACATGGCTTAAATAGTGAGGATTTTCAAGGGAGGGTGCTGTTGTCATCAGTGTCAGTACTGGTGCCATTAGTGCACCCTCCCTATTTTTTAATGTCATTAAAATATCAATATAATACTGCAGTGCTGTAATGACTGTTTAAGCAGGTTCTCTGAATTCCCAGCTTTCATTTTTTTAGAAAAGTAAATCTCTAAACTCTTCCTTTGTGGAGATATGCCATTTCCCTTATATCTCCATGAGGGAAGAGATGACTTACTAAAAAAAGAAAGAAAGAAAGTTGGGAATTCAGAGAACTGTCATTACAGCACTACAGTGTTATATTGATAATTTAGGGTCCTGGTCACATGCGTGAGATAGCACGGGGGAGGGGAAGCAAGGCTATTTGCCCTGTAGTAATTTGACCCGCATTTGCATGATCACACAGTCCGTGGGAGCTGCATGGGTAGCCCACCACTGCCTGATCAGATGCAAACTGCAGGTGAATTGTGTTTTTTTTTCTGCTCTTGCGGCAGAGCAAAATGGGTTGCCAATGGGTGCAGGGCGCTGGCCAGATGTTCACATCTGATCGCTCCTGTTAAATCTGCCCAGCATTTGTGCCTATGGTGCGGCTAATTGTGTGTGTGATCGTAGCCTAGGTCTATAAACAAACAAAAAACCCTGAAATCACTGGTCGGGGGAGAGAGGGAGTGCTTTAGCAATGACACCAGTCCAATTATTAAAAAATGGGCTGGAGGTGGGTGGGACAAAGAAAACCAACAGTAGCATTACACACTACAAAAAAGTTGACTCAAAATTGGCTTTCGGAAAAACATCAGGGTAAAAGTGGTCTCAAGAGAGCTGAAAAAACCCAGAGGGAAAATAAAAAACACTGAAGTGAAAAACTAAATGCACAAAAATGCCTGTGGAAATCAGGGGATAATCTGAAGCAGTATGGGGACAGCTGGACAGGACCAGCCAAAAAAAAAAAAAAACTATGAGGAAAAGTTCCTGGGTTAAGAAGTCTAGTGTGCTCCTTGTTCAGAAATAGGTCATGCCTCCTGAACTTTGACGTGTCAACCACATACACCATTGGTTGGTTACTCTGTTTGCAGTACCAGAAAGATTTGGATAGACATTTTCTCCTGGGATGTGCCCATGATAGCAGAATAAAGCTAGTTGTACAACCTGGTTTAGCAGTGATCCCTGTTAGCTATAAGGATTAGAGACTTCCTAGTGCATATTGACCGTGAGATCTGGAGACTAAAAATGGAGGCATTTGATCCCTGAAGTAATTCCATGTAGATATTATTTTTAGTGTCTAGAAAACTGCCTTAAGTCTGTGTAAGTAAGACAGAACAGTGCAATGGAAGCCTAGGTTGAGTTCTTGCTTTGCCACAAACTTCCAAGGTGACCTTTCCTCTCAGCTTTTCTCCCTTGTCTGTAGTGTGGAGATAATGGTAATCTCAGAAGGCAGGTCATGCAGGCTAGAAGGATAGCAAAATTAATTATTATTATCAATGATTATTATTATAGTTCAATAAAAAGTGTATGTAATTGAACTGGACATCGCTTATCACCCTCTTCTTCCCTCCTCGCCTTTTGTCTCCCTCTTTATTGGAATTTAGATTGCTCCTCAGGACATGGACCCATTTTGTTTGCTATATCTCTCTGTAAGCATGATGTATGCCCACATGAGTCTTAAGGCATCTTATCAGATGTATTAGAAACATTTTCTTGCATGGCTGCTTGAAGAGTTCAGTCTGATGATGCTTGATGTTACAGATGTCCTTTACCTTTTTTTAAGTGAACAAGTTCCATTACCACAAAACCAAGTTGACTTTTGGGCCTAACAGTATCATTATATACAACAGAGATGCCAGCATTCTTTCCGAGTAATAAAACGGAAAAAGTCCATTGGTTTCAAAGAGCTTTCTTCTGGATCACTTGCCTGCCACCCTCATCAAGCACAGTAAACTGTAAATAAAGTGAAGCACTGAGACCTAATCTGTGAGTGGTTTGTATTCATGAATTTGTCTTGGTTCAGAGATTATCTACCACGGTGTTTGAAATCTGAGCTGTGTGGGCTTATTTTCCTTCCCATATCTGTAGTGAACAGCCATTCTTATTGGTTTCAGTAAACATGATGTAAGAGGCAGAAAGCAAATATCTTTGAAGATAAGAGTGCTCAAGCGATATGTAATGGGCAAGATTAGAACTCCTGGTATTTAATTACCTTGTTCTCTGATAGTTAGGCCTGTAAAATGTGAATTCTAAATTAATAAGCAAATCAGTGACCTGCATGATTTATGTAATCAAGACAAAAAGATACTTATTGATTATTTCTTCATAAAGCTTCTTATTTCACACTATTATTTTATGGTATTGTTTTACCTCATGCCTAATATAGATCCTACATATGAGGCAGAAAAAAGAAAGCTAGGGAATATATTCTGGTCACTGCATTAGTGAAACAATATAGGTTATTTAATATTTCGCTGGATGTCTGATGGCTTGTCTAAAATACCTCCTTATGAGGTTTTATAATGGCTAATTTCACTGACAAACTATCAATTTCTTTCTTTTTTGGTTTTTTTTGTATTTTCATATGTGCATGAGACTGTGTGTGCACCTGGAAGTCATGGTGATCTCTGGTGACTGATCCCTACTGAGGTCCTGAATAAAGCCTGCCCCCACCTCTGGTATTTCAAGGAGGTGTCCCATCCAAGGATTTGCCACAGTCAACCGTGCTTAGCTTCCAAGATCTGATGAGATCAGACTCGCCTGGGCTATCTAGGACAGGGCAAACTCTATCCATTTCATTTGGGTATCCTGTACCACCTCGGACTTAGCCAGTCTGGCCACTTGCTGCTATAAACCAGATTGGTCCCATTAATGGCCTCTTCCTATAGCAAGCCAGCACTGTATGATAGGGGTGATATGTATTTTATCATCCCTGAAGTTTCAGTTCCATGTCTCTTTTACTGCATTGTTTACTGTATGTATTTTACTGACTTTGTCACATTGTTTAGATTTGTAATCCATCTTGTCTTAATGATAAAAGTGAACCATAAAAGAAGCAAGTAATTAAATAATGTGGACCAGTTATTCTTTATTTTTGCATATTTTCTGTTGCCAGACACTGAATATTCACTATGGAATGTACACATTTTTCAAGAGCTATTTGTTCTCATGCCAACTTAGCAACTCAAAAGCAAGAAATCACAAGTAGATAAATAGGTACTGCTTTGGTGGGAAGGTAAAAGCATTCCATGTGCCTCAGCATTTAGTCATACTGGCCACATGATCACAGAAATGTCTTTGGACAGTGCTGACTCTTCGGCTTGGAAATGGAGTTGAACACCGCCACCTAGAGTCAGATTTGACTAGCTTTTGAGCAAGGGAAACCTTTACCTTTATTAGTATTATGTTTATACCAATATATCTAATTTGACATGGTCAGATCTATGGATATGTAAATCCAGAGATTGGAGCCACAGACAGGCAAGACAGATCTTTCTTCAAACTTGCAAAATTCCCCAGGTTTGCAGAAAAATCTGAGATCTAAAAAACAGAAGCAAAAACCAAAAAACCTACTAGGGGTTAACCCCCCAATAATAAAAAGCAACACCTGCACTTTTAAGAAATTAATTCTTTCTGCAGTAGCTGTTTTAGGGGATGCTAGGCAGTCAGAACAGTATTGCCAGCCTTCAAGCCTTGGTTTTTGTCAGCAAAAGGTAGATGAGGGAGCAGGGCCATTTTTAGGGTTGTTTTGGCCTTTGAGGGAGGACTCATTGGGACTAGGTCAAGCAGCAATCACATGGCAACTTGCTACTATGTGACTTGCATGACTCACCCAGGCCCTGCTGCTTGCTGCTGTTCAACAGCAGCCACCCCATAAAAGTCAGTGTTGTGTAGTGGTTAGAGTTTCAGATTAGGATCTAGAAAAGCTAGGTTTGAATCACCATTTTGCCATGGAAACTCACTGGGTGACTTTGGGCCAGTCACACACTCTCAGTCTAACCTTCCTCATAAGATTGTTATGAGAATAACATGGAAGAAAGGAGAATGATGTCCCCATTTTTGAGAAAGGTGGGGTATAAATCAAATAAATATAGCTGAAGATTGGGGAGCAGATAAAAGGTAGGTTAATTGGTGGGTGGGAATGAAAAAAGGGAGCAGGAAAGTTGATGATATGCAGGTTGCCAGAAGAAGGAAAACAGGAAACAGTGTGAGGAGGGGTAAAGTGAGGTATCCCCCATGAGTCCTTGCAAATTCCTCGTCATTTAACTGGCCAGACCTGGTGACTGGTACCACACAATTTATAAACTAGTTTATAAACTATAATTTGATTAAGCTGTAATATATTGTTATGTCTGAAAGCAACTACCAGTTTGTTACTGGGTACCAAACTGGAATTTTTAAATCGTGGCTTGTTAACTGTGGGATGTACTAATTGTGGTTTGTCATAATGTCTGAATGCAGAAAGCACAGTTTATTTAGTGGCGTCACCCCTGTCAGTCACCTACACACAGAAAGGGAAGCACAGATGAACAGAAAATCTGGCCACTTAAACTGCAATCAGCTATGAACTGTGTTTTCTAAGTATACTTCCTTCTTCCATCTGCCTTTGTCTCCACGTTTTACACACACACACACACACACACACACATTTTCTTTGGTGATAATTCACCAAACAAGAGTATGATTCAGAGTCTTTAGATGCTCCTGACAGAAAATTTAAAAGACAGTGAAAGGGGGAAGGGAGGCTGATAATAAATGCATTTTGTTTCAGAGTAAAAATGTTCAGGAATTCAATGAAACAGCTGAAGAGAAAGGGGAAGAGGAGGGAAATGGCTCTGCTCCCTTCCATCCCATCTATTTCAGACTAAGAATAAGGCCTGTTGTGGAAATAAATACAATGAGCTCTAGAAAGAGGCTCTGGGAGAGTGCCAAGGCCTTGAACACTCAGCATCAATTTGCTGTGGCGACCTCAGCAGGTTATAATGACACAGAATCCACCATTTTCTCCAGAGGAACTGATCTCTGCTACCTGAAGAGCAGTTGTAATTTTGAGTGATCTCCAGCCCTCACCTGGAGACTGGCAACAATTGTTACTCAGGAGGAAATGGCTGGCTTGGAGGGTGGAGTCTATGGCATTGTACCTGTCTGAGGTCCAACCCCTCCTCAAACCCCACCCGCTCCAGGCTCCACCCCTCAAATCCCCAGGAATTTCCCAACCTGAAGTTGGCAACCCCATCTCCTTCCCAGCTAACCATCAACCTACCATTATCTGCCCCTCTGACTGCAGCTGACTTCTGCTGTCCCAGATCAGTTGTAATTCTGAGTGTTCTCCACCCCTGACTTAGAGATTGGCAACAGTGGTTCCCCAGGAGGGAATGGCTGGTTGTGAGGATGGTGTCTATGGCATTGTACCTGTCTGAGGTCCCACCCCTCCTCAAACCTCACTTTCTCCAGGTTCTATCCCTCAAGTCTCCAGGAATTTCCCACCTGGAGTTGGCAACCCTATCTCCCTCCCTGCCAAGCATCAACCTAACTTTATTTCCCCCTCACTCTTCAGCTTTCTATCTCCCCCACCCACCCACCTGCAGCCTCTTCCGTGCTCTGAAACCCTGACTGCCATGTCACATTGGCTGTCATGGGGGGGCATCTCAGCAGGGTATAAGGACACAGAGTCCACCATGTTCTCCAGGGGAACTGATCTCTGCCATCTGGTGAGCAGTTGTAATTCTGAGTGATCTCCAGCTCTCACCTGGAGATTGGCAACAATAGTTTCCCAGGAGGAAAAGTCGTCTTTCTCTGCAATGGGGACCAAAGCAGCTTAGATCATTCTCCTCTCTGCCTTTTGATTTGCACAACAACCCTGTGAAGTACGTTAGGCTGAAAGTTTGTGACTGGTCCAAAATTACCCACTCAGCTTCTACAGCAAGAACCTGGATCTAGCAGACCCTGCTCTGAAACACTGACTGAGATGCCTAGGGTAGCCAACCTCCAGTGGAGCCTGAAGATCACCAGGTATCACAACTGAACTCCAGATAAAAGATCCCCCCCCAAGAAAATAACTGCTTTGGAAGATGGGCTTTATGGCTTTCTGTTCAGCTGAAGGCCTCTCCCCTCCCCAAACCCTGGCTTCCACAGACTCTACCAGAAAATCTCCAGGAATCTCCCTACCTGGAGCTGGCAACCCTAGATTTAGGACTGGCCCCAAGGAGTTCTTCATAAAGGGCTGCAGAGGGTTTCCTTCCCTTGTCTGAACCAAGCTTCGTTGCCTACCATGGTGAAACGGGCTCCAGCTTACCACTCAACTGTTTGCCTCCCACCCTCGTCCTGTGCGTGTATCTCACTCCTTAAATCCACTGCCATGACTCACTGAATCCTCACAGCCTTTTTAGAGGGACAGTGAGACCCCTCTGGCTGAATCTCCATATTTGGAGATGGAATCTCCAATCTTTGGGGATCCCTGGAAACTTTCCAAAGGTCTGGCCTTTCCTTGCCTCCTTGGGCTTCTTCCCTTTGTTATTGTGCAGAGTGGGGGAGACTATGTGGTCAGAGCACAACCCAGATTAATAGCCCAAATAAAATAATTTATCTAACTATTTACACAGTTATGGGGTGCACACACACTCTAGGAGTAAGAACACGCTATGAACCAACAGGGCATAAATCCATAGGAGTTAAACACCATCCTCTTTCCATACACACCAGCCTCTGGCTCTCTGCTCTAGCCTCTCTCTCTCTGGCCCAAGAGAGCAGGGAAACTTCCATTCATTCCCCAGTCCAGCGGACTGTGGAGTGGCTGAATTTCTGCTGCCTCCCAGGGTTCACCCCTGTCTCTGGCTTGTGGTCTGGACAGCCTGATCAGCACAGGCAGCAGGAGCATTTCCTAAACTCCTGTAGGATGAAGATGGCCTCCTCCCTGGATGGTTTGCAGTCTATATTGATGCTGCCCCATGTGTTGGGACAGTCCCTGTTTTCCTGCCCTTTTCTGCCTTGGGGCAGCTGGGAACTGTAATCCCGCAAATGAGGAAGGCCCATTCAATCCAGTGAGTGATACCCCTACAGGCCCCTCTCTGGAACTACAGCTCAATTAAACCTTATGGTGGAACATTTTAAACAAACAACCACAGACAGCAGCCATCTTACAAACACAGGTAACTGCCATTTCTTTACACCTACCAACAGCCACAGAGGGAAAAGTTACTCCTATACAGGACGCAAGCAGTAGAAGTGTCTGTGTCAAGAGACAAAGCCATTTGCCAGGAATTCTGACAGGGCAGAGTGACTGAAGGGGGAGTGGACGGGGAAGAGCAGCGGACCCAGCACCCAGCCAATGGCACGCGAGTACTCTTGAGTGGCGGCTGATGGGTCAGTGGCTGAGGGGGGGGCATTGCACAGCCAATGGTAGTACATGGAATGTTGTCACTTTAAAATAGCATTATTTCTATAGAGAGATGACCAATAGTGAATGGGCTGCAGACAGAGAAATGATTGGTCAGCAACTGTCTTGTGCATGGTAGCTTGGGATAGCATCTGAGGATTCTGTTTGGAAATGGGAAGGGAGATAAGGAACAAGGCTTCATGAACAAACTGCAGTCTGTAGTGTACCCCTGGTAAATCAACCAGGGTTTGTGCAACAAACCACAGCTTATAGTGATATCTGAATTTAGCCATGGTGTTGTACAGTCTGCAGACATGAATAGATGCTTGCATGTATGTATTTTTGTATTATATACAAGCAAGAAGGTCTGGGGGTGGGCTCAAGAAGGTCTGGGACCTGGGGGAAAGAGAGAAGGTAAACAGTTTGTTCAAATGAAACTTCTGTTTTGGGGGTATTTTTAAAGCATTAATAAAAGAGTAATACCTAATTAAAAACAGAATGGCCACTGGATAATTAAATTGCTGCTTGACAATCCTTGTAACAATAATGTCCCCAACCATGTTGATAAACTGGCCATCTTTTATTTCCTGTACCACAATTTCAGGTGCCATAGCTAACTTCCACAAGCAGAAAAAGGACAGGGGTGCAATAAGGTCCCCTGGCAACACACTTTGGAGTAAAAAGAAGTCAGTCAGCTTTCCCCATGTTACTGACTAACTAACCAGCAATCACCAATGGATAAGAATATGTATGGTAACTGGATGGAAGAGACTGGATGCTGTTTATCCCTCTGTATCCACATTCATTATTGATCACTAATTTACATGACTATCTACTCATCTTAATATGAGGCATGTTGGTTATGAGGCATAAAAATACACTTACACCCAGAATTAAAATTTGGTTGTGGTCACACATGCCAGTTGGAGCAGAGGGGAAGCAAGGCTATTCCCTCCAGAGGAATTTGACCCACAGTTGCAAGATCACACATCCCCTTTATGCTGCAGGCACAGTACATCACTGTGTGATCAGACGCGCCAAAGGTGAGTTGTTTCTCTCTTTTTTGCCATTTGTTATCCATGTGCATAAACGAAGAATCACACCTCTGTACTGAGGGTTCCCCATGGTGTATGCGATTATATGCATACTGCGGGGGTGGGGGGGACTGGCACCAAGTTGGATGGCCTGATCAGACCATCCCGATGGCATGAGTGCATGCTTGCACAATCAGATAGGGGAAAGTCCATCCGTGGACCGTCTTGTGTCAAGAGACAAAGCCATTTGCCAGGAATTCTGACAGGGCAGAATCCATTTAGAACCAGACTTTCCCCAGTGTGTTTTAATCCCGCTTCTGTGGCAGAGCAGCACGGGTTGCTGACAACCAGTGTTCCCTCTAAGCTGAGTTAGTGTGAGCTAGTTCACAGTTTTTTAGCCTCCGGCTCACACATTTTTGTCTTCGCTCAGGAAGGAGGGATCCAGAGCAAACTAATTTATGCAGGAGCCAAATCGCTCACTCACAACTTTAGTGCCAGTGGCTCACAGAGTAGAATTTTTGCTCACCAGACTCCACAGCTTAGAGGAAGCATTGCTGACAACTGCCGGATACTTCCCAGATGTTGCTGTCTGATCGTTCCCTTTAGATCTGTCAGGCCTTCGCAGCTATATTAGATCTAAAGGCTCGTGTGATTGCAACCTTTGTTTGTCCTAAACGTGCCACTGGACTCAACATTTTTTAAAAATAGGAATTGGTGTAATGGCTGCTGATGTCATAAAGATGGTTCCCCAAAGTAGGCAGAAGTAATAGTGTCCAATGCAGTTTTTCATGAGAGAAGAAACTTCCTCTGTTTTTTTAGCTTATCCTTCCCATACAGGCAAAATGGATAATGTACATATAGACACACTGAAATGTGGGAAGTCGTTATAAAATATCTTGATATGAAGACAAACGTTATTTGTGGCTAGCTGACAGAACCACGTTACTCCTCTTGTGAGGCCCCTTTAACACTTGCCAATTGATTTCCCAGTCCAGTTCATGGTGTTAGTAAGTAAAGGTAAAGGTCTCCCTTGCTTGAAAGCCAGTTGAATCCAACTCTAGGGCGCAGTGCTCATCTCCATTTCCAAGCTGAAGAGCCAGCGCTGTCCAAAGACATTTCCGTGGTCATGTGGCCAGCATGACTAGACTCCGAGGCGCACGGAACATGGTTACCTTCCCGCCAAAGCAGTTCCTATTTATCTACTTGCAATTTCTTGCTTTCAAACTGCTAGGTTGGCAGGAGCTGGGACCAGAGATGGGAGCTCGCTCTGTCATGCGGCATTTGGGTCTCAGACTACTGAACTACTGACCTTCCGGTCTGCAGTTCAGCGTCTTAACCACTTGAGCCATCGCAGCCCCTTCACATGGTGTTAGTACTTACCTATAAAACCCCTCATGATCTGGGTCCCACGTACCTGAAGGGACTACCTCTTCCTTGCATTAGGGTTGCCAGCCTGCAGGAGGGAGCTGGAGATCACACCTGAACTCCAGAATATAGATTGCTTATTCATTTATTACTTATTTATTTAAAACATGTATTCCACTTCTGTAGAAAATGGCTGCTTTGGAAGGTGGACTGCATGGCATTATACCCTACGAAGGTCCCTTCCCTCCCTGAGTCCCATCATCAGAAGTCTAGGTATTTCTGCACCAAGAGTTGGCAACCATACCTGCATGTTCCCTGTGGTAGCTTAATCTGTTTAAGCAAGGCCTGTTGTCAGTGCCTGCTTTGCCTAAGCATGTTCTACAATGGTCCAGACTCTGGCTTTTCCAGTGGCTGCTGCATACCTGTGGAACAGGCCGCCAGAAGAGGCCAGGAGAGCTTCTTATCCCCTGACCTTCTGGTGAGGCTGCAACAGAGTTATTCCAGCAAACTTTCTGGGTAGCCTGGGCAAATGGGAAATGCCCTGCTAATGGGGCACAAGGTGTTTTCGATTAGTTTTTAAATATGATTTCAGTGTGTTTTAATGGTTATTGTTATCCAATTTGTTTTATATTATTAGCCATCTTTAGTCCGGAGATGCTTTGGAGAAATTTGAATAAATATTTCAGTTAAATAAAAAGTACTTTGAAGGAGTAATGATGGCATGATCGCCAAAATGTGTTTGCAGTTGTAGGTAGTGACTTTGTTTGCTAAGGTACTATAGGAGAGTTTTCACTTTTGGAAGCTTTTACAACTTCTTTTGCTAATCCTCAGAGTACAGGTTTATTGACCCTTAGAACATTGTGCCAAGCCCATCTGTTTATCGAAGCCAGAATGGCATAGGAGGCACCTTGTGTCTCAATGTCTGGCTGGGGATACAGTTTCCAAGATCCTTTAAAGTATGGTGGCTTTTGGTGATTAATCTAAGGTTTACCTCTTTTGCCAGTTACTAGCTATCTGTTACTAAAGTAAGATCACTCTCTTTCTCTCTATGCAACTACATTCAGAGAAGATCGTGGGATATGAGAAAGTCTTGTAACTGCAGATGATAATAATCACAAGCAAAATTAGTTTTTTGTATGTTCTAAACTATCCAAATTGCATTTGAAGAACACTTTTTATTATGTTTCAGTGGGGATGTGGACTTTCAGTAGTTATGTATTATACTAATGTAAAACTTTCATTATGCATTTGAACTACACTTAGTGTGAGTGCAATCCTACACAGATTTAAACCTACTGAAATCAGTTGCACCACAATAACACTTAACACTTCTGCATGCGAGGCAGATGCTCTATCATTGAACCATTGTTCCTGTCAAATTAACTGAAGCAACATTGGCCCATTCTGCATCTAGCATTCACTCCGTTGTTTTACCAAATCCACCGCTGGAGCAGAAATTCCCCTCGACATTGCATGCCACTTTCACTTTGATAGATTGTTGGGATTTCATGGCAGTGTCCAGACTGCATACTGCTTTCACTTCTTTGAACTCTTGGTTTTATGGTAGCCATCTGTATAGATTTATGGCTGTTTCATGGCCATTCAGGGGTGACTCTGCAGTCAGTGTTGGCCCAGGGTAGTTGTATGTGGTTTTGAGTTGCATCTTTTTCTGTTCCAGTGTGGGTTTGGTAAAACAATGAAGCAAATGCTAGATGCAGAATGGACCATTGAGAAAAATTGAGAAGTATGTAAAAATAGTAACATATTCATTATTTATTTCATCCATATTTGGACCTTCATCTGAAGAGCTCATTGGCTAACACGCAGTTGCCAGATGATCTCCCATCTGAGCTGAGCTACTTCAGCTTCATATGCTTAAAAGCTGTATTATAAAGATATTCTAAAGGCAACAGTTTAATACAATGGCATGCGCCATTGGGGGGGGGGCGCTGTTGGTGTCTTGGATGTGCGCATGCACCATTTGGCATTGGTGCGCATCCCATGGAAACTTACAACATCCGGAAACCCCGGGACATGGGCGGGCGTCGGATGCCGCAGGATACTGGCGCTCCCGTGATCAGACGCTGGCCTTTGCCCCGGGGTTTCCGGAAACTAGTGCTTCTTCACTGGTAGCTTTTTACTCCGCATCTTTGGAAGGAAGCCGCAGGTTGGCCACGGGAGTGCTACACCTCCCAGATGTGCCTGTGTGATCGCACACGGAAACTCCTCAGGGCTACCATGCCTTCGTTGGGGCAAATGCTCCGTGTGAACGGGGCCAGAGGGTGCTTTTTCTCCTTCTCCCATAGTGTTAGAACTTTGGGCCCCCAGTACAATTGCTGAGAAATAAGTTCAGGACAGCCAAAAGGAGTTACTTCTTCACTGAAAGACTAATTAAACTGTGGAATTCACTGCCAAGGAAGTGATGGCCACAAGCATAGACAGCTTTAAAAGGGAGTTAGACAGATTCATGGAGAAGTCAATGGCTACTAGCTTTGATGACCAAAGGGAGCCTCAATATCCAGAGGGAGGAAACCTCTGAATACCAGTGGTGGGAAGCAGCAGTCAGGGAGGGCTTCTGCCTCTTGCTGATTGGCTGCAGTGTGAAACAGGATGCTAGACTAGATGGACTACTGGTCTGACCTAGCAGTCTCTTACTCTGATGGGCAGCAGCTCTTCAGGCAGAGATTACTCACATCACGTAATTCATGATCCTTTTAAGGTGAGGTGCTGGGGCTCAAACCTGGGATCTGCATGCTCTACCACTGAACCATTATTCCTACCCAATTAACTGAAGCATTGTTGAGAAAAGTTGGCAAGCTTGTAAAAATAGTATCATATTCATTGTTTATTTCATTCACATTTGGACCTTCCTCTGAAGAGCTCATTGGCTGACAAACAGTTGCCAGTTGATCTCCCATCTGAGCTGAGCTACTTCAGCTTCAGTGTGCCATGTACCTAAAGACTGTATTATAAAGACACATTGCATTTAGGGAACCAACACACTTGAAGCAGCTCTAGCAGTGCTATCCTGAGTACCTCCTGGGAGTAAACCCCACTGAATAGATTTGAGTAGGATTCTAAATAGCCCTGCTTAGGATTGCTCCCTCAGTCTTCCAAAGTGAACCTGACCACGTTATCCACATGACCATATTGCCTCTTTAAGATCTTGCTTGCATGTTTGAACCTTTAGATGCCAAAACTAAGTGACAGGTCAAATTAACAATTCTGATTTCTCCTTCAGTAACTACTCTTAATTAGAAAATGTAGGTGTTCTTTTGTGTTTCTTTTTGGGGTTTCCTGCATATTGTCATTATGAGCCATTTCTTTTCACCCATTTTCATTGTGATCATTCCTGATTTGTTTGTACACTTACACTTTTTTCTTACACCAAGTTCTCTTCTTTTAATACTATTAATACAGGCACCATTTTAAAAAAACAACACCACAGTTACATTTCTATCAAAATTTGTTATTATGGCAAGGGGGAAAAGTGACTACTGCTAGAAGGCAGCTGTTGGGGAAGACCTTTCTCTGCCAGAGACCTTGGAGAGCTGCTGCCAGGACACTTTCTGAGCTGATCAACAGTTTAACTAGATATTAGGCAGCTTCGCATAAGGGAGGGACAGAGTTTTAAAAGAAACAGCACCTTTCAGGAGCGTGCTAAATTGAAAATGAGCGTGAGACTGCCTGTATTCTCAGCTTATTGCCTTATGGGTATAAGGGACTTTAAAAAAATAAATGGTAGTCAAAAATGAACAAATACATTTATTAGAGCAATTAAATGGACAGAAGGGGGGATTGCCCTCTTTTCATCTTTGCCAACGTCCTTCTGAATAGCATGTTTGGCAGCTACCAAGTGACATGGCCTGCACAGAGTTGATTTTGATGAAGCCTCTGGGATGTGTTAAAAAGTAAACCAGATCAAATCACATACTGGAAAGCATAACTCAATCAAGGAAAAATGTATGATTAAGGGTGACATGGGCAAGGCAAGCTTTGCCAGAGCTCAGGGTAAATATTTGTATCTGTGTGAAGTGAAACCTTCACATCCCTGATGTCAAGCAGCTGGAATTTTCATTGTTTATAAACTTTTGTTGTTACAGTTGGGTTTTGGCAGAAAAGCTACCAAAGACAGAGAGAAGGGAGGGGGAAGGGAGGGCAAGAAGCACCAATTTTTCCACAAAAGGAGCTTGAATGTTGATACGGCAGCTTGACCAGTTAGAAACAGAATGGTGCCAATATTTCTTTGCCTTTGTTAAGAAAGTGATTCAGGCTGGATCAGCGAAGAGCCCTTGAAAGGTACATGGCTTATCAACAACCATATCAAGCTCAATAGTATTACAAACACAGAAGGTTAGAAAGTCTGGAAGTCTTACCTCAATATAAGTGGGCAATGTCCTCCACCAGACTAAAGTGGGCATGGCCAAGATGTCTCTAGAGGTTGTTGTTGCATTTACAGCTAGCCCTAGATGACTCTAGCAAGTAACTAAAGCCACAGGCTGCAGGGGTACAAGAAAACAGCCAGCGGGGTGTAGAGTAGGGGACTATAAGCTGGAGAACTGGGTTTGTTTCCTCCACATGAACCATGCTGGGTAACCTTGGACTAGCCGCAGTTCTCCCAGAACTCTCTCAGCCCCACCTACCTCACAGGATGCCTGCTGTGGGGAGAGGAAGGGAAGGCAATTGTAAGCCACTTTGAGATTCCTTAAGGTAGAGAGAAATGGGGCATAAAAACCTCTCCTTCTAATCTGCAACAGAGAAATATTTAATTTGTTTAATTTAAGAACTTAAACATACAGTCAATCAAAGCAAATTCTCAAGGTGGCAAACTGAATAAAATCACAGTCATAGAGCTGAAAATACAAGGAGTCATTCAAGAGAGGATACAGTAAAGAAAAAAAAGAAAAAAAGCAATAATACAATGCATTTGTACAGCAATACTTTAAAAAAACACAACACAACACTGGAAAAGTAATGCTCATACCTATAGCAGGAACTATCCCAACTGACAGCATAAAATCAAGCCAGATCCCCCAAAACTTGCCTAAAATAAAATATTTATTTATTTATTTGGATTTTTGAACCACCCTGCCCTGTAAAGACAGGTCTCAGCGTGTTGTACAACAGTGGAATACACTCATATCATAAATACATAATTAAAACAGTTAAAATAGAGTAAAAACAAAACAACAAGCCTAACAGATGATTCTAGAAACTTCCAGTTGTGCCACTGCCTCACAGCAGTGCCAAAGTATCTGTCCTTATTAATAATTGTATTTTTGGGTGGCAACATTCTATGCGTGGCAAAATCAGTTGGCTGCCTGATCTGCCACTCGGAAGGTCTGCCAATCCCCTCGCTGCATTGCCTCGCTGCCTTGCCTCAGTCCCACCCACAGAGCTTCTGGCCACTGTCTTGGCCTCAGTCTGCAGGGAGCTGGCAGTCAGGACAGATGTTCCAATGGGCAGAGGGTAAGGAGGCCGAGTGGGAGAAAGGCAGGGGAGCAGAGCGAAAGGGCAGAAAACAGGGACCACAGTGGCATAAGAAAGAAAGAGAACTGGGACCACAGTACAATTAAAAGCACAGACAACTGGGACCAGAGAGGAATTAAAAGGACAGAAAATCAGCAGCCACTCACCAGCACTTGCTTGACAGTAAACACAGGCAGAGCTCTCCCCCCCTCCCACACCCACCATGTAAGGAACCACCATTCCCACCGCAAGGCAGGCGAGCATGCCCATTGCTGTGTCCACAGACACAAAGAAAGCCCTTCTACTGGAAGAGGGGTTTGGGGAATGTCCCACCGCTGCCGAGATTCCATCCTGCTGCAGGGCAGCTCTGCCTTTTCTTGTGGGCCAGGGTGGGGGGAAAGAGCCACTTCCTGCTCAGGTCCACGACTCCACCACTTGGTGGGGGGGCTTCAAGGACCTGGCCGCTCCCTTCAGGCTTTGCTGGCCTCCCCTCACAGTGAAGGGGGAGGCCCACAGGCATCATTGTCCCACCTCAGCACCCACCCTTTTCCTGCTCCAGTGTTGACTCCTCTGCTGTCAAGGCCCTGCGGCTGCCCACCCCACTTCCCCCTTTTGCTCAGGCCTGGCCTCTGCTTCCCTACCCACCTCCACTTCTCCCTGCCTCTGCTTCCCCCACAGGGAAGGGCTATCTGCTCTGGCCGGGTGGTGGAGAGGGGTCTCGGTGCCCTAGCCCTCTGCCTCCCGCCACCGCCATCTTCACAGCAGCCCCCAAAATCTCATCCAGGTTGCACCAGAGCTCCCTGCCAGGTGAGTGGGTGAGGAGGCCAACACTGGTTGGGTGCAGGTGACCAGCCGCTCAGTGAGCAGATGAGGCCCAGCGCCATGGAGGACAGGGCACCCAATGAGCAGGGCAAGGTCCAGATCCAGGGGCTCCATGGCCCTGGCACTGGCTTACCAAGTGGGCCTGGCAGTGAGACATGTCTGCAGGTTCCTTTTTAGAGCTCGTTGTATTGCTTCTACAATGGGCTTTGCTACTAGTACATTATATTGGGTATCCATGATTAGATCAGAACCAGTGTGTACTTCAGCCTTTTAAAGAAGCCATGCCTGGGTGTGGGGGGAGCATAAATAGGTCAGGCTTTTGAAGTCTTTCTCAGCTTCATTGGGTTGTATGAGAATGTACATGCATGAAAAGCCAGTTGCACTGTATTGCATGGTTAGGAAGGAATATAGTGAAGCAACCTGTTAAACACCAATAAAAAGTTCAACGAACTATTAAATTGATCATCAAAGAATCAGATCTCTGTTCATGTCTGGTAAACAAGACATGAGCCAAACCAGGTTTTCAACCATCCCTAATTTTGAGGCCAGTGTTCATGATCTTACATTTGCTCCACAACACATAGCTTCAGATCGTGCTTTCATTAATCAACCAAAAATATCAGATTCCATGTATATAGGATATATTATACCATGGACACCACAGATATCATAGATATCATGTACCATAGAGCTGGCTAATATATATGCCTGTTCACAAATAACAAGCACAATATGAACTAATGACCTGTATGTATGAATCTCAGAAGCATCCAATGAAATTGATGGGTAATAGATTCCGTTTGGACAAAAGGAAATACTTCTTTTCTGAAGTAACTGAAGTGTGGAATTTCTGCCAATGGACATACTGATGACCACAAACAGATGACTTTAAAGGGGAATCAGGCTGCAGTCACATGCTCCAATTGAAGCAGAGGGGAAGCAAGGCTATTCCCTCCAGAGTAATTCAACCTACAATTGCAAGATCACACCTCCCTTTGTAGCTGCAGGCTCAGCCCATCACTGTGTGATCAAATGCAACTGCGGGTGAGTCGGGAGTTTTTCCCATGCACATAAACAAGGAATAGCACCTCCACACTGAGGGCCCCCTATGGGTATGCAATGATGTGCATACTGTGAAGGGGGGGAATGACACTGAGTTATGATGGCCTAATGAGGCCATCCCAATGGCATGCTTTGGGTGCTTGCTCGATCAGACAGGGGAAAGTCTGTCCGTGGCCTGCCGCAACCTGTTTACTACCGGATTTTCTCTAGTCTCTTTTTACTCTGCTTCTGTGGCAGAACAGCACAGGTTGCCAACAACTGTGGGACACTTCCCAGATGTTGCTGTCTGATCACGCCCTTTAGATCCATAGTGGGGTTGCTTTTAAATACAATGAAAACATCCAAGAAATCTCAGGTCCCAATTCAGCAACTGCACAGAGAAATTATCTGATCCCTCATCACTGATTTCCTGCACATCTCTGTATGCATGTGCACAGTGGGATGAAGTCTCAAGCTATTCTGTCTATGGTATCTCCAGTCCACAAAGCAGATAGGTTTCCTATTAATCAGAGGAGCAAATGCTGGGCCTCAGTCCCTATCGCCCTGGCCCTTTAACTCTACCTGCTACTAATTGCAAGCAAATCCTTTGATTCTGCTCCCTACTGGGCAGGTAGGCTGGCTACTGTCATGCGGCTTTAGCCTCTGTCCCTCTTCCAATCTGCCCTGCCTGATGGCCAGCTCATACAAGCAGAGCTTTGCTTATGTCTAGCAGGTACAGTTCTAGATAATGAAATACCTCATAGAAATGCAGGAAGTATACCTATGTAATCAAAAGCTTTCACAAGCCCTTCCGGTGATTGGTAGAAAGTACAAACACCAATTACAGAAACCACTTGTGGTGATCTCGTTTGATGAAAAGATCAGTTAATTGTTCTAGTTTTTGTTTTCCTTAACTGTCTTTCTCATTTCCCACTGACCAGGAAAATAAAATTATAGAGTGTGATGCCAAAATAAATGTCATATCAAAAGGTTTTTAACTGCTCCCAAATGTTGGAAATATTTCTGTTGGAATTCTGAGCACTTAGTTTGTTCATAAACAGGTGTTTTTACATCAGATCATGATTAGACTGCACATCCCTCACTTCCACATTACCCATCAACTCAGATTCAGTGTGTTTCAATCCATTTTGGCTATCAGTAAGGACCAGTTAATAAATTTACCCAACCAACTCAGGGTTCTACAATCTACCATGTCTTGTTTACCTCACCATGCAAAGTAGGGCCTCCTCTCATGGTTTGGCACTACTTGCTTAAATAAGTGAAGTTCATTTTTTTGTTTAAGATTTCTTTTTTCCTTTGAGGGGGTGTTGTTGAAGTCAAATATTTGGAGAAAAAATGAGATTATGACCTACTTGGGGACTGAATCCAGGACTTCTGGGATAAATGAATATCCTACTGGTCTCTTCCCCCGTGTAGTTAAACTGCAGCTATGGATGTAAGTTGTGGCTGCTTTTTATTTTTTTTTGCAATATTTTACTGGCTATATTAGCTTATTAGAGCATCTCAAGGGGTTGGAGATGGAAACTTAATCTCTAGCTAGTTCTTTCTCTGTGTCGAAAAAAATCAGGATTTCAACACTAAGTAGTATTTTAAAAAAAAAAAATCTCTTGCAATGAGCCATAAACTGTACATTACACATAATACAGGAGGCAAGGTCTTCATATGACAATTTAGGGAGCTGATCCAAAGACTATTGAAGTCAAAGGGAATTTTTTGGGATTAAGTCCGCCATGATCCAGTATCAAAAGAATATATTTCAGGAATAGATGGACATGTTTTATTTCCTAGACAAATTCCTCCTCCTTGGATGAGAGCTTAGCAAGGGACAGTTTGTATTTCTGTGTGGTAATGGTAATGGGGGGGAGGCAAATAAATTAAGGAAGCAGGAAAGCTTTACAGCTCTTGTTTCTCCTGACAGGATGTGCTGAAAGGAGAAAGGAGTTGTTTCTATACTGATGTGTTGGGAAGTTTTGTTCTACAAAACTAAGCCCTTTCAGAGGGAGGGGATCCAGGCTGGAACAAGAGAACTCCTAAAATCAGGTAATGCTATGTTTAGTTAGAATTCTCCTAGTGATAAAGCTTGTAATTAAAAACACAGAACAGCTTTCGGTTCATAACAGTACAATCCTAAACAGAAGTACAACCCTCTAAGCCCACCTATATCAATGGACTGATTAAAGTGTAACTTCTGTTTAGGATTGCACTCTAAATGTTGGTGGTCTGAATCTGAAAGGTACAACTAGGGATGGGCATGAACTTCGCTCATGAACTAAAGTTTGTGACAAATTTTGGGCAGTTTGTGGTTCGCGAACTGAAGTTCAACCAGCACAAACTTCCCATGAACTTTCAAGTGGTTTGTGGGGGGTTCTTGAATGCATACATTTCCAGACAGTCTCCACTCAATCAAAATGTTTACCAAACTTCAAAGCAACAGAATTGTGCAGTCTTGGAAACACCAATAGGGGCCCTCCAGTGCTTAACAGGCACTGCTGGCTGCCAGTAACAGAGTTATCATTCTGCTCTATGAGATCAGAATGCTATACCCTCAGCTCAGCTCCCCACCCTCTCTGGCAGTCAGAGAGGCAGGGAACTTGTTAAAAGCAGAGCACATGCATTTTGTCCTGATTGTGACTCAGGGCTTTGAGCCACCCCATCTTTTTGCTCATGTTGAACAGAGGGGCTTGAACAGGAGTCCCCTGCACCTGATCTGTTCCTGGGGTTCTCCACAGAGGCAAAAGAGCTCTGCCTGGACACCAGCAGTTGCTAACACTCTTTGGAGGGGTGGACTCTGACAGCAGTGATTTAGAGGGTGGGGGGAAGCATCCTCCCCTTCCACATCCCAACTCCCCGTTGCTGCTCCCTCCCAGTTCTTGCCAGGGGTCTCTGCCAAGCTGTTATGGGGTTATTTTGGGTAGCCCCTGTTGAAACTTTGGGAATGTCTGCCTGTCTGTCCTTCAGAACCTTCCTTTGGAGACTTGGGGGTGGTCCTGCCAGCTCAACACGTGTTTCTGTTCCTTTGCTGTATAGGAGAATATACCCCAGTTTATGATTGTGTTCTGGACCTGTGTGTTTCAGCCCTGGAGGGGTGTGTGAGAGAGAGTTGTGGACATGCTTCCCTTGCTCGTGCTGGGAATATACTAAAAAGGAATGACAGGATTACCCACTGGAAAAAAATGGGAGAGATTTAAAGGCCCATTGATGATAATGGAAGCCGGGAATGCCCCTGGGAGAGCCCCTGAGACTAGCAGAAGTGTTCAGAGGCTAGAATGAATGGGATGAGGGCTGCTGAGATTAGGGGAAGTCTGCTGGCGTTGGAATGACAACTCCCAGAGTGGAATGATGGCCCCTGGGAGTAGCAGAAATGTTCTAGCACTAAAATGACAGCCCTCCCCCACTGGAATGACAACTCCTGGGAGTAGCTCCTGGGAGACTAGAATGACAGCCTCTAGCATGGAATGAAAGCCACTGGGAGTAGCAGCAGTTTTCTGAGACAGGAATAGCAGCCCCCAAAGAGGATCAAGGGCCCCTGGGAATAACAGAACAGTTCTGACACTGGAACAACTGTCCCCAAGTGTGTTCTTATATGGTAGTTGTCATTACACTCAGGGGGCTGTCATTCCAGTCCCAGAACACTTCTGCTACTCCCACTGTTTGTCATTCCACTCTGGAGCAGTGTTTCCTCTAAGCTGAGTTTGTGTGAGCTAGCTCACAGTTTTTTAGCCTCCAGCTAACACATTTTGTCTTAGCTCAGGAAGGAGGGCTCCAGAGCAAACTAATTTAGGCAGTAGCCAAATCATTTGCTCACCACTTTAATGCCAGTAGCTCACAAAGTAGAATTTTTCCTCATAAGACTCCACAGCTTAGAGGGAGAATTGCTCTGGAGGCTGTCATTCTAATCCCAGAACACTTCTGCTCCTCCCGGGGTTGTCATTTCACTCTTGGGGATGTCAATCCCCTCCCAGAACACTTTTACCACTCCCACAGGCTGCCATTCCACTTGAGGGGGCTCCATTCCAGTTCCAGGGCAGTAATTCTGTTCCAGGGGAGTGTCATTCCACTCTGGAACCTGTTATTCCACCCCCAGAGCAGTTTATATGTGGCCAGAGACATTAACTGAAGATCCACTGCACATTTTCATTGCAGCTCTTTTTTGCTGTAATGTATTTCAGTGGAGCCCATGAAAGTCAGTTGGCATTCCTGGCTCCCATTATTTCTAATGGGCCTTCAAGCCTCTCCCATCGTTTCCAGTGGGGAATCCTGTCACTTCTTTTCATATATCACTTTCTGGGGAGCCCCTGATGAAACTCTGGAGTTGTCTGCCTTTCTGTCATTCAGAACCTGCCTTTGAAGACTTTGGAGTGGCCCTGCCAGCTCAACATGTGTTTCCATTCCTTTGCTGAATAGAAGAATATACCCCACTTAGTGGGTGTGCTCTGGACCTGTGTGTTTCAGTGGGGGGGGGGCTGTAAGCATTGTGAGCATGCTTCCTTTGCTTGTGTTGTATGGCTAGGGTGTCTGCCAAGCTGCCTTGGGGTAACTCTGGGGATCCTGCCTTTGGAGACTTTGGAGACTTTGTGTGTGGGGGTGATCATAGAGGGGGATGCTTGCCTTGCTTCCAGTGTCTAGCTTGGGGGGTGGTCTGCCCAGGTGAAGCTCCCCATGTGAGTTTGGTGTCACTGGCTTGCTCCTGAGCCATTCCATCGACTCCTGTAACTGCGGCTGTCTTTTCCAGAGAGAGCACAATGGAGACCTTTTTTTGGGGATCCATAACTGGGATCCCAGAATTATTATCTACCCCCAACTAGGAGAGATGGTAGAGGAGTGGGTTGCAGGATGAGGTTCTCTGTGTGTTTGGTGTGTGTAGCTTACAGGCGGTCCATTCTATGAACCTACACCTGCAACAGACATTTTCTCCAAAAGCACTTCCCTGGGGGCATCTTCTTTGTGGGGCCATAACTTGGACCCCCTAACTCCAATCTGCACATAACTTGGAAGGCATGTAGAGGAGGATCAGCTGTAGGGCTCCTGTGCATTTGATGTCTCTAGCTTGCACAGGGTCCATTCCATACAGTCCTGAACCTTCACCTGTCATTTCCCCAGAAAGCACTTTCCTGGGGGCACATTTTTGAGGGGCCTTAACTTGGACCTTGTAAATTCAATCCTCACCACACTTGGAGTGTAGATAGAGGAGCACCAGCCAGAGAAACTCTGTGAGTTTGGTGTCTTTAGCATGCTGGAGGGCCATTCTACAACATCATGAATCTCACAAATGGAACCAGTTCATTTGGCACCTAAAAAATTATGATGGTTCATGGCTCATGAACCAGGCATGCCACAAACCATGAACCAAAACAAACTGCATTTTCCTGGTTCATGCCCATCCCTAGGTGCACCAAAACTATCATGATATTGTTGTTGAAAGTTGCCCAAAGTTTTTAATCTCCTTCTTATAAGGTAGTTTCTCTACAGAATTCAGTTCTCTGCAGTATGCTGTAGAGCTGGAAAAGGTACAGAAAAGGGCAATCATGATTTTTACAAGGTTAAAGCACCTCCCTTATGAGAAAAGGGCAAATAGTCTTGGAATTTTCAGTTGATAAATATACATCATATCCGAAGGAGAAACTGTTTACTGCTTTTATGGATCTTAGGGCAGCCTTCAACAACATCCCACTCACCAGGCTTTGGCTCAAATTAGACTAGTTGGGAATTCTTGAACAATTATTACATCTGATTGTCTCTTTACATACTTAAGCTACCATGAGAATAAGATGTCCAACAACTAATTGCCTTTCAAACACACTCTGTGTAGCAAAAGGTTGTGTTTTGGCACCAGATTTATTTAATTTGTATTTATATGACCATCCAAATAAATTACAAGCTAATCATGCTCCTAGCCTGGCTGCACATTCCATTCCAATTTTACTTTATGTAGATGATGCAGTCTTTCTCTCTTGTTCAAGGGTGTGATTAAGACATCTTTTCCAAGCATTTGTTTCCTATTGCCATAATAATCTGCTCTCTGTTAATTATATCAAATCTAAAACAATGTGTTTCCAGATCCTATGAGGTGGCAGTCAAGGCCACTAAGACACAATATTATACGGCTGTGATTGCATCTGCAAGCTCATGCCCAGCCCAATTATTTAGAATGATTCAGTCCATTACTGTTCTTCCACAAGGCAGACCAAATGTTATGAAATTGGACATTAGCTGTGAGGCTATTGCAAGCTATTTTGCAGATAAAGTCTTGTCGCTCCACTGTGACCTCCCCGCCAGAGTTGATATAGTGAGTGAACTCGAGGCTCCATCCATGTCTTCTAGTCAGGTTATGGATTACTTCAGCCCACTCGGCTTAGAGGAAGTTGACAAATTGCTCCTAACTGTACACCCTACCACGTGCCCCCTTGATCTGTGCCCTTCGTGGCTAATTAAGGCTGGCTGCAAGGTATTTTGAGGTGCCCTATGGGAAATCATCAAGAAATCCATCTGGGAAGGGCTGTTCTCAGAGGCACTTAAGGAGACAGTGGCCCACCCTCTCCTGAAAAAGCCATCCTTGGATCCGGCCAAATTGGCTATCGGCTGGTTTCCAACTTGCCCTATTTGGGAAGATGATAGAGAGGGCAGTGGTGATTCAGTAACTGGGCTTTTTGGATGATGTTTCTATTTTAGATCCCTTCCAGTCTGGCTTTCATCCAGGCCATGGGATGGAGTTGGCACTGGTCATCCTCATGGATGATCTCCGGAGGCATCTGGATCAGGGCGGAACAGCAGTGCTGTTGTTGTTGAACCTATCAGCAGTGTTTGACATGGTCGACCATCAGCTACTGATCCACCGCCTCGCCAACATTGGAATTCAGGGGCTGGCCTTGCAGTGGCTTGCTTCCTTTCTCCAAGGTTGGGGGCAAAGGGTTGCATTGGGTGAACAGCTATCCCGAAGGCACCCACCGGATTGTTCATAACTAAAGGAAGATCTGAAGGAAAACTAGGGTAAGGAATAAACAGACATGAGAGTCTTTCATCTACTAACCTTGTCGAGGAGGACATAAAGGGATCAAGTTTCATCCATTTTAGAAAATCCATTTTAGAAAATAAAATCTAAATTTCAACACGGCCTTCCATTATTAGCCTAGAACAAAGGGACCACCTTAAGCCAGTTTGTTATAGTGGTTAAGTGTGTGGACTCTAATCTGGGAGAACAGGGTTTGATTCCCCATGCCTCCAGTTGCAGCTGATGGATGACCTTGGGCAAGCCATAGTTCTGACAAGAGCTGTTCTCTCGTGAGCAGTCCTCCAAAGTCCTTCCTCATAGGGTACCTGTTTTGGGGAGGGGAAGGGAAGGAGATTGTAAGCTGCTTTGAGACTCTGAGTGAAGGGTGGGGTATAAATCCAATCTCCTCCTCCTCCTCCTCCTCCTCCTGTGATTCAAATAGGAAATGTGCACCCTCTTGGGGGGGGGGGGTTGAGTACTCCTTCTTTTCCAGTGCTTCTGGATTATTTGAAATTTTTAACAATTCGAACATATCAAAGACTTTTCTTCTTGGCTTGACCCAATGCTCTACCCTTTAACAAATTACTTGGTAAATTCTTAGGTAGTCCAGTCAAACAGAGAGCCTGCCCATGATGAAATGCAGATACTCATTTTTTATTTAGTTGTGATTTATATTCCTCAATAAGATCAATTTTTATTTCTCTATTAACATCACAATTCCATGTAAGTTCACATGATTACAATTTAATATATTTGTTGTCTGGTAAAGATAAGGCTATTACCCTTTCCATAGTCTGTTATCTACTTGCAGCCTTGAAGATCCATCCAAATACATAACTAATTTCCACCTAGATGCTCATATGCATACAGGTGCTCTTTTGGCACTGGAACTAGAACTGGATCAAGGTTAATAAACTTATTCATGGGGTAGAGAGAGTTAACAAAAATAACTTTTTCTCCCTCTTCCAAAATATTAGAACTAGAACTAGAAATACTAGAATATTAGAACTAGAGGGCATCCAATAAAGCTGATGGGCAATAGATTCAGGACAGACAAAAGAAAATACTTCTTTACACAATCCATGATTAAAATGTGAATAAGACCCTTTGTGAACAAAGTAATAGTAATAATAAAGACAAAAACTTTTCCTTGCCAAAATAATTTCACTGTGAGGTAAAATAAATCTCTCATCTGTTAATCTCAGGAAACAATCCATTGGGAATGGAAGAGTTTGTCTTCCTGAAAACATGACAAATTAACTACAGTTCCTAATGGTAGTCAATTTTCTTAAACTAAACTATGGTGTCAGTTTATTTGGGATTACATGTGAAAAGGAAACATTCCATTTCTTTCATAACTCTAGCAATCTACTGATTCACGTGGTAATGCAACATTCTTGATCCGGCCCCACTGGTGGACCTCCTGATGGCACCTAGTATCTTTGGCCACTGTGTGACAGAGTGTTAGACTGGATGGGCCATTGGCCTGATCCAGCATTGACTTCTCTTATGTTCTTATCTACCTTTGTCAAAAACTATAATTAGGGATGTTGCGAGGAACCCCCTCCCATCAATAATGTCTTGTGTTACACTACAAGATCCTTTGGCCTTCAGAAGTCAGAGCTGCAAATGAAATCCATTCTGTTTGATATTAAGGTAGGGTATCTCAATTAAAGGCAGGGATTTCTCTGGGCACTTTGAAGAGAAAAGAGCCTGACTGGCTAAAAGCTCAAGAAGAACATTAATCATGGCTCTTTTGTTTGACCCTCCAGAGCTCCTTACACACACAACCATTTAGACTGACCCAAGTTTCCAGGACAATAAGGCTTCCTCTCAGAACCTACCTCACAAAACAGGTTCTTGGATGATTCAGTCATAAGCCCAGGAACAGCCACTGTTGGGAGATATGAGTCACATCTGCCACCCATACTAGATCAATCATCTGCAACCAGACCATCTCCTAACACCATTATATCACCCTGTACATTCTCAGGTACCCCCTTTTGCCACAACAATTTTGAACTGTCCTATGACAGCCTGGAACTTGATTATTGCATCAATGGTGTCCTAGATAAAGTCATACCAGTCAGAGTACAGCCACCAACAGGGTTGCCATCCCCCCAACGAGGGCAGGGGTTTACCCACTTTTGGGAGGGGGCAATCCACTGTTGCCTAACTGGCCGGTGGGAGCAGCTCCACTCCAAACAGTCCCATCCACACCAACAAGCCTGGCATGATGACATGACCCAGAGTGATGTCATTGAGCAGGGCACATTGCAGGGGGGACACTCTAGCTTTTGAGAAAAAACTCTAATGTGGGGATTGGTTTTGGTAATATGGGGGGCATGTGAGTTTCTGTTATTGTGTAGCCTTATTGGTGACATTTCTATCCCTGTAATAAAATGCCTTGTCCAGATTTCATCTCTTGGCAGATTCAAATGAATTCTATCTGATTTACACTAATATAGTCAATATTTGTAATTGAAAGGAATATTAAAATACTCATTCATTATCTGTTAACATACATTGTAGTCTTTTCTGTTATTTCAGCCCTGAGAAAGTGAAGGACTCATTCTGATCTCTTTATAATTGATTAATCTATTTTAAAAGTGCTACTATTTGAAATTTTCATCTAAGAGGAATATTAAAGGAAAATTGGGAATGTGTCTTCTGGTGAGACATCCAAAGAATCTTGGAGAGAGACATACAAATTTCAGTGACACTGGGGGTGGGGTAGGGTTGCCATCTTTGGGTTGGGAGATACCTGGAGATATTGGGGTGGAGCTGGAGGAGGTTGAGGCTTAAAGAGGGGAGGGACTTCAATGGGATATAGTGTCATAGAGTCCACCTTCCAAAGTGACCATTTTCTCCAGGTGAACTGATCTCTGTCTCCTTGAGATCAGTTGTAATAGTGGATATCTCCAGCCACCACCTGGAGGTTGGCATTCATAGAGTGGAGGCATATAACACTTCACAGTGTTACTGCATTTCACCACATGCAAAATGCAAAGTGACTTTGGTGATCATTAAGCAAAATATCCAAGGAATTTCAATGGGAACCAAAAGTATTTGGAGAAGACTGTCACCTAACTTGTATAGTCTGTATTCTGCTTTCACTTCAGAGGAGTGCTAAGATGCCCTCACAGTTTTTGTGCAATCAGGAGTGATAACTTTTCTGTGCCACATGCTTGGTCATTAAACAGGAACAATGTCTTGCATTTCGTAGTATATATTGTGTAAACGCAACAGGGATGACTAATGTCAGGTACCGGTGAGCTCACTTTTACCATAAGGAGGGTGGACTACATTGGTTGGTTGGTTGGTTGGTTGATTAACATTCCAACTTTCTTCCAGCATGGAACTCTAGATTGCATCCATAGTATTCTCAGGAGGTCCTCTGTCCAGTAACTAGTCTATGACTTGATCACCACACATCAGGGTTGCTGCATCCTGTGCCTTCAGTCCATAACCTGGGATATTCTCATATCTCCTTTAACATCCCTCTTCCAAAGTTGCTAAAAAAAATTAGATAATCATACACTAAATACTCTTTGATAATTCTCCCCACTGAATTTCTTAAAAAATATATTTAAATTGTACTTTAAGAGCTTCGTTTTCACTTTTGATGAAAGTTGCATGCAAAACAAATGGCTCAGCAAGTCTGCTGCAGACTGGAAGGTCTCTGTTTGCCCGAAGAAAGTCATCAAGGCAGTTTTTAAAAACAGAAATTTAGGAAATCTGGCCCTGACCTGGATAGCCCAGCCAAGCCCGATCTCATCAGATCTCGGAAGCTAAGCAGGGCCGACCCTGGCAAGTACTTGGACAGGAGGCCTTCAAAGAATACCAGGGCCAAGAGGTAGAGGCAGGCTATCAAGCCATTTCTCTGAATGTCCTCCATGCCAGAGGTCACCAGGACTTACAGGCATGGGTGCACACAAAAACACACTGCAAAATAAAGAAATTTAGGAAATCTGGGGCCCCACTCCTCTTCTTCTCTGTGGGCTCCAAGTAACTACCAGTCTGGACCAGTTGGATCCCTGGCAGAGCTTCAGGCAACTTACTTAGAAATAAAAGGCCTTGGATCCCATTACTGATCCTCTGAGCCACCTACATTCCCTTGTGACCCAAGCTTGCCTCTGAAGCACATGAAGGCCTCCTGCAGGCAAATGTTCTGTTTGGCTAGGAGCAGATGCAAACTTTTACAAACAAAACAACAAAGGGTGGATTTATTTGCAAATTTTACTCTTTGCAACAGAGGTTATTTGAAAACATTTTCTCTGACTAGTTATGAGCTTTCTTTAGATAAACAACAGCAACAACCTTCCTCTGGATCCTTGAAACATCTTGCCCAGCTTGCAGTACCTGGGTGACATTTCCTCTCGCCCATGTGAAGCAGATGAACAAATGACTGAAAATGTATTTTTAAAATGGTGTGTGCATGTGTCACAGATGACATTAATCATAACTTCAAGAAAAAGGTCCTGCATGGCTCTTTAAGCAAACAAGTTTACTTAGAAATAATTTCTTGTATTAAAATACCAGTGCTTTAAAGAAAAGAAACCATAGAGTATAGTCTCTCTCTCTCTCTCTCTCTCTCTCTCTCTCTCTCTCTCTCTCTCTCTCTCTCTCTCTCTCACACACACACACACACACACACACTCACTCACTCTGGGGGAAGACGCAGAGAAGTAAACAAAAAACAGTTTGGGAGTTATCTGTGAAATTCTCTTTTCCTGCAGTCAAAGGTAAGTTTTGCAAATGTTCCTGTAGATGGAGCTATACTCTGCAAATCCACATTCTCTGCTCTCCACAATGAAGCAATTGTTTCCTGTCTCTGTCCAGCAAAAACCTCCTTCCCTTTTCTGTTCTTTCTGGTTACATGTTCTATTTATTTTAAAGTATACCTTTGTGCAAAGCCTGACTCTGAGTGGTTAGATACCCCATTGATCTGTGGCCTTCAAGGGAGGAGCGGGGGGAGGAGTGCAGCATATTCCCATGGCATCCCAAGTGCTTTTGTAGAGCCAAAAAAACCCCTTCACGGGAACACCTAATCCTTGGGTGCTGTCCAAGTACCACAGGCCTGCTGTAGAAGTGACACAGGCCACATGGGACCCTTGAGAGATTTAGGTGTGTCTCCCTGAAGTCAGCCCGCAGCCAAACATGAGGCAAAAATGTGCCCAGACCAAAGAAAATAAATTATGCGGACTCCAATTTTCAGCAGTTATGATGTCTTAAATTACACATCTGAAGGGATTAACCCTTTTGGAGCCTAAAGACAGTTTTCTCGTGAACTCGTTCCTGGAGGAATCCTGCTGAGTGTCTTGCCTGTGTTTCAAAGGCATGTGGGTCAGTGATCACAGGGCTGCAGAACGAATTGAAACATGTGCCTTAATTAACTGAGGTGCTTTTAAAAAGTGACCAAAAAAAATCACCAGATACCTGAGCAAAAGAAGGAAGAGTCTGCGTCCATGTTTGGGAGCTTGTATACCCTCTGTTCTACGGAGACAAAACGGGAATGGTATTTACTAGGATGGTTTCACAAATACTGTAAAGTGTGTATGTGTGATTTTGTTTTGTTTTTTTAAAAAAATCCCTTTTGGAACTCTGAATGCAACTTCCAGCACTTAATTAGTATGCATTTATCACAATTAGCATGGCCCCCGTGGCTGCTTCTTTCAGGTTTAAAGAAGTTGTCAAGAGGCAATGGAACTCCACTTTAATCAGTCCTGAAAAAAGCGCCTGGAAAAGCATTAGCCCTGGGTAAGAGATATAAAAAGTACATCCTTCCCTGCCTCTTGGAAACGTTTCTGGTTCTGCACAACCATCTGTAGCGTCAACTCTGCAGTACATTATGTTGCTGAAACGTACATATTGGAAAAACAAACGGCTGACATTTTATTTCCTTTTGAAAAGTTACTCTCTTCTTTTGAACCAAGTGATCATACCGCAGAAGTCTTGTAATAATAACAAACACCCTTGATTATCGGGGACAGACTGTTTTGTTGATTATCAGGAGAGAATGGGTTTGATCCTTTCCCTCTGCAACTTAATCAAGTCCCCCTACCAAAAAAAGGGGGGGATTTCTAAGTGGAAAAGCAAGCAATACAATTATAATCAGAAGTAGGGTGAAATACTTCTAAAAGTGAGTTCACCTGAGCAACTGTGGAATGTGCTGGTCCATATTTTTTTTATTACACATGTGGTGTTGTGGACTGATAGTTAGGGCTGCCAACTCCAATTTGGGAAATGCCTGGAGATGTTGGGGGTGGAGCCTGGGAAGTGTGGGCTTTGGAGAGGGAAGGGAGCTCGGCATGGTATAATGCCATGTAGTCCACCCTCCAAAAAGGCCAGGGGAACTGATCTCTGTAGTCTGGAGATCAGTTATAAAATTGGGAGATCTCCAGACCCCACCTGGAGGCTGGTAACCCTGACTGGTATGTGCAATGAAAAATATTTTTTTGCAACCCTTCCTCAACATACATTTGGTTCTTAATAAAATATTTACACAGGGTCTGATCCTGAGTATTTGTACAAACAGAATGTGGGGGAAATCAAGAATAACCTAGAAAGTCTATTCTTGGCACCATGAGAATTGGTTAACCCCATGTTATACATGCTTGATTCTAAGCAAGTCAATACTCCTGACCCTGACTCCCTCTCTGTCATTCATCCCTGCAAGTGCAGGCCTTTTGTGTTCCATTTCGTCAGACTGGGCCAATAGCTACACCCAACCAGAGGACAAAGGGAGGGGATCATCCAGGAAGGGACACCCTTCTGCTCCCTTCCACTTTTCTCCTGGCAAGCACAGGCCAGGAGAAAGTGGGAGGGGATCTCCTGGAAAGGGGCTCACTTCCACCTTTCTCCCAGCCATGGCAAACCTTGACCATGAAAAATTGGGGGGGGCTTTCCCAAGAACGGACTTCCTTCCACCTTTCTCTGGGCCCCCACGGATAAGGTCTCTCTTACATTTTTCTCCTGGCCAAGGCAAGTCAGGAGAAGGATCTACCAGGAAAGTATGCCCTTCCACTCCCTATCACATTTATCTATGGCATGACAAGCCACATGTAGGAGAAAGTGGGGAGTGTGTCATCCAGGTATGGTCTCTCTTTGGCCTTTCTCAGTCAGGAGAAAGTGGGTAGGGGATCTACTGGGAAGGGACTATGTTCCAATATTTTTCTGGCAGCAGGGATACTCAGGAGGAGGAAGTGGGGAGGGATCTGCTGGGAAGGGACAGTCTTCCCCTCCCTTCCACCTTTCTACTGGCCATAGTAAGCCTAGGCCTGGAGACAGTGAGGAGAGGATCTCCTGGGAAATGACTCCCTTCCATTTTTCTGCTGGCTGTGGAGAACCTCACCCAGGAAAAGGTGGGGGATCTGCTGGGAAGGGACTCCCTTCTACCTTTCTCCTGGACACAATGAGCCTTGGCCAGGAGAAAGTGTGCAGGGATCTCCCAACTAGGGTTTTCTTTCTACCTTTCTCTTGGCTGTTGTGAACCTTGGCTAGGAGAAAGTGGGGAGGGATCTCCAGGGGTGACACTCCATTCCAGCTTTTTCCTGACACTGGCAAGCCTTGGCAAGGAGGAAGTGGGGAGGGGATCTGCCAAGAAGAGATGTCCTTCCACTCACTTCCAACTTTCTACTGCCTGCAGCAAGACTAGGCCAGGAGAAAGTTGGGAGGGGAACTCCTGGGAAAGGATTCCCTTCCATTTTTTCTCCTAGCTGTGAAGAGCCTCAGCCATGACAAAGTGGAGAGAGGATTTCCCTTGGGTCGCTGCACCAAGAAAAAGGTGGGATTCCCTTCCCAGGAGTCCCCCCCCCGCTTTCTCTTGGACAAGTCTTGCCATGACCATCAGAAAGGTGGAAGAGAATCACTTGAGGGAGATACCCCCACTTCTCCTGGCTGAGGTCAAAGGCAGACTCTTCCTGGGAGATCCACTCCCCACACTTCTGGCCAAGGCTTGCCACAGCCAGGAGAATAGAGGGAGGGACTGGAAAGGCATCCCTTCCCAGAAGATACTTATCACACTCTCTTATGGCTGTATCTCACCATGACCAAGATAAGTGTAATGGAGAGTCCCTTCCCAGGAGATCCATTCACTATTTTTTCCTGGCTGATGCTTGCTGTGGCCAAGGGAACGGTGGGAGTCTCTTCCTGGGATATCCCATCCTGACTTTCTTTTGTCCCAGCCTTTCCATAGCCAAAGAGAAAGGTGGAAGGGACTCCCTTCCTGGAAGAGCCCCCATTTTCTCCTGGCCAGCACTCATAGTGTCCAACAGAAAGGTGGAAATAAATCTGGAAGAACCCCTCTCAACGTTCTCCTGGCCAAGGTTCATTGCAGCCAGGAGAATGGTGGAAAGGAGTCCCTTCTCTTGAGATCCCCTACCTACTTTTCCCTTGCCAAGTCTTGCTGTGACCAGGGGAAAGGTGGAAATCCTATCATAAGAACATAAGAAGATAAGAGAAGCCAATGTTGAATCAGGGCAATGGCCCATCTAGTCCAACACTCTGTCACACAGCGGCCAAAAATACCAGGTGCCACCAGGAGGTCCAGCAGTGGGGCCAGGACACTAGAAACCCTCCCACTGCTGCCCTCTCCAGCACCAAGAATAGAGTGCATCACCTGCCCCAGAATGAGAGTTCCCATCTATACCCTGTGGCTAATAGCCACTGATGGACTTCTGCTCCATATGTTTATCTAATTCCCTCTTGAAATTGTCCATGCTTGTAGCTGCCACTACCTCCTGTGGCAGTGAATTCCATATGTTAATCACTCTTTGGGTGAAGAAGTACTTCCTTTTATCTGTTCTAACCCGACTGCTCAGCAATTTCATGGAGTGCCCACGAGTTCTGGTATTGTGAGAAAGGGAGAAAAGTACTTCTTTCTCAACCTGCTCAATCCCATTCATAATCTTATAAACCTCGATCATGTCACCCCTCAGCCGTCGTTTCTCCAAGCTAAAGAGCCTCAAGCGTTTTAACCTTTCTTCATAGGGAAAGTGTTCCAACCCTTTTATCATTCTAGTTGCCCTTCTCTGCACTTTTTCCAATGCTATAATATCCTTTTTGAGATGTGGCGACCAGAACTGTACACAGTATTCCAAATGAGGTCGCACCAATGATTTATACAGGGGCATGATGATACTGGCTGATTTGTTTTCAATTCCCTTCCTAAAAATCCCCAGCATAGCGTTGGCCTTCTTTATTGCAGTTACACACTGTCTAAACATTTTCATTGAGTTATCCACTACGACTCCAAGATCTCTCTCTTGGTCAGTCTCTGCCAGTTCAGACCCCATCAACGTGTATTTATATTTAGGATTTTTGGCTCCAATGTGCATCACTTTGCACTTGGCCACATTGAACCCCATTTGCCATGTTGATGCCCACTCACCCATCCTCGACAGATCCTTTTGGAGTGCCTTACAATCCTCCCTGGTTTTCACCACCCTGAACAACTTTGTGTCATCTGCAAATTTAGCCACTTCACTGCTTACTCCCAATTCCAAATCGTTAATAAACAAGTTAAAAAGCATTGGACCGAGTACCAATCACTGTGGTACCCCACTGCTTACCACCCTCCACTGAGAAAGTTTCCCATTTATACTCACTCCTATTTATAAGCCAGTTTTTGATCCACAAGAGGACTATTGAGCTTACTTAGGAGCCTTTGATGAGGAACTGTATCAAAAGCTTTCTGGAAGTCAAGGTAAATAATATCTATTGGGTCCCCCTTGTCCACATGTTTGTTCACTCCTCAAAAAACACTAACAGGTTAGTGAGACAAGATCTTCCCTTACAGAACCCATGCTGAGTCTGCCTCAATAGTTTTTGTTCATCAATGTGCCTACTAATTCTTTCCTTAATAACAGTTTCCACCACCTTACCTGGTATTGATGTCAGACTGACTGGCCTGTAATTTCCTGGATCTCCCCTGGAGCCCTTTTTAAAGATGGGAGTGACATTAGCTACCTTCCAGTCCTCAGGAATGGAGGCAGATTTTAAAGAAAGATTACATATTTTTGTCAGGAGATCCACAAGTTCACATTTGAGTTCTTTCAGAACTCTCGGATGAATGCCATCTGGGTCTGGTGATTTATTAGTTTTTAAATTGTCCATCAGTCGGAGGACTTCCTCTCTTGTCACCACAATCTGATTCAGGTCTTTCAAACCCCCTCCTGAAATCGGTGCTTCTGGAGTGGGCAAGCACTTCTCCTCTTCCACAGTGAAGACAGAAGCAAAAAATGCATTCAGCTTCTCAGCCAATTGCCTATCATCCTTCACTACTCCTTTTACCCCTTGGTCATCCAAGGGCCCCACTGCCTCCCTGGCTGGCTTCCTACTTCTAATATATTTGAAGAAAGTTTTATTGTTCGCCTTTATGTTTTTTGCGATATGCTCCTCATATTCCCTTTTTGTTTGCCTGATCACAGACTTGCATTTTATTTGCCACAGTCTATGTTCCCTTTTATCAACCTCATTGAGACTAGCTTTCCACCACTTAAAGGAATCCTTCTTACCACAGCAAGCCTTGGCCAGGAGAAAGGCAGGGATCTCCCAGAAAAGAGTTCCCTTCCACCTTTCTCCTGGCTATGGTGAACCTTGGCCAGAAGAAAGTAGGAGGTAGTCTCTCAGATAGGGACACACTTCCACTCCCTTCCAACTTTCTCCTGGCTGTTTTGAACCTTGTACAGGATAAAATGGGGAGGGGATCTCCCGGGATGGGTTTTCATTCTAGCTTTATCCTGGCCATGGTGTGCCTTGGGCTAGAGAAAATGGGGAGGTAATCTCTCAGGAGGGTCCTCCCTTCCACCTTTCACTTGGTTGTGGTAAGCCTCAGCCAGGAGAAAGTAGGAAGAGGATCTCCCAGGAAGGGCCTCCCTTCTACCTTTCTCTCGGCTATGGTGAGCCTCAGCTAGGAGAAAGTGAGGAGAGGATCTCCTGGGAAGAGATGCCCTTCCCTTCCTCCTTTCTCCTGAACCTCAGCCATGAGAAAGTGGGGAGAGGATCTCCTTGAAAGGGTCTCCCTTCCACCTTTCTCCTGGCTGTGGTGAGCCTTAGCTAGAAACAAGTGGGGAGGGGACCACCCCAGAAGGAACTCCCTCCCACCTTTCTCTTAGCCATGGTGAGCATCCACCAGGAAAAAGTGGGGTATGAATCTCCCAGGAAGGCACTCTCTTCCACCTTTCTCTTGGCCACAGTGAGCCTTGGCCAGGAGAAAGTGAGAAGGGTACCTCCCAAGGGACTCCCTTCCACCTTTCTTTTGGTCACATTGAGCTTTTAACCTGGTGAAAGTGAGGAGTAGATCTCTTGGGAAGTGACTGCCTCCCACCTTTCTACTGGCCATGGTGAGCCTCAGCCAGGAGAAGCTGGGGGTGGGAGGCAGATCTCCCAGAAGGGATTTCTTCTGGCCACAGTCAGCTTCAGCCAGGAAAAAGTGGTGAGAACATATCCTGGGAAGGGACTCTCTTTCACTTTTCTCTTCATCATGATGAGCCTCCACTAGGAGAAAGTGGAAAGGGGATCTCCCAATAAGGGACTTGCTTCCACCTTTATCTTGGCCATGATGAGCCTCAGCCAGGAAATAGTGGGGAGGGGAACTCCCATCTTTCTCCTGGCCACAGTGAAACTCAGTCAGGAGAAAGTGGGGAGGAGATCTCCTGATAAGTGTCTCTCTTCCACCTTTATCCTGGGCATGGCGAGCCTCAGCTAGGAAAAAGGGGGGAGGGATCTCCCAAGAAGAAACTGTCTTCCACTGTTCTCCTGGCCATGGCAAGCCTTCACCAAGAGAAAATGTGGAGAGGATCTCCCAGTAAAGGATTCCCTTCCACACCCTTCTGCCTTTATCCTGGCAACAGTGAGCTTCAGCCAGGAGAAAGTGGGGAGAGGATCTCCCAGGAATGGTCTCCCTTCCACTGTTCTCCTGGCAGTGGCATGCCTCACCCAGGAGAAAGTGGTTGGGGTTCTTCCAGGAAGGAAAGGATCAGGAGAAGGGGGATCTCCCATTGAAAGGGTCTCCCTTATGCAGCCTGTTTAAAGTGGCTGCACAAGGGAGCCTGAGAGAGGTGAGCCAGCAGAGAGAGATCTCTCCCCATCAACCCAGATGTACTGGGCTTCCTTGTGCAGCCCATTGAAAGGGTCTCCCTTATGCAGCCCATTTAAAGGGCTGCACAAGGGAGCCCAAGACAGGTGGGCCAGTGGAGAGAGACCTCTGCCCACCATCCCATCTTTCTTGGGCTCCCTCGTGCAGCGTATTGAAAGGAGCTTGTGCAGCTCTTTTAATGGAGCTGCTCAAGGGAGCCCAAGACAGCTTAGCCAGTGAAGAGAGACTTCCAAACAGATCCAAAGAATGGAACCGAAGAGCTGAAGTTCAGTAAATGTTCGGGGAGGATGTACTTCACCGAATATTGCTTCCCAAGCCCCTACTGACCCAAGTTTAGCCTGAATTTTGGTTTGTGAGCCTGTTTGTGCCCATCCCTATTTACTAAGCTGCAAACGCAGGCATCTGTTACCCTTTCAAGTATAACTACTGTCCTGACTCCATGGGAGGCAGCTGGACCTTTTCTTCCTCATCCCTCAATCCCATTACAACCACAACAACATTGCCATCTTCCTGTCATTTTTTTAACCTTTTTAAAATTTCAAAATTAACAACAGTTAGAGAGAACAAGTAATGTTTTTAACTACAATTCATAAAATGTAAATTGCAAAATTTTATTGCATATCTTACATGCGAAATTATAATAAAGAATATGAAACATCCACTAGATTCATATGAGTTTTGCAAATTATTTCTTACAGATCTGATAGTATTTTAATTTTCTTCCACAATGTAACTTTCCAAATATGATTAAGCCAGTTGTTACTAGATGTGGGTTCCTTCTCCCTACAGTTAGCAGCTAGGCCCAGTTTTTGCAGCAGTTGCAAGCTCAGGAACAGCTCTATGTCTGAAAAGAAAGCATATTCTCTAAGACACTTTCATACTTCAAGTCAATTGGATTATAACCATCCAAAACTAAATCCAGACATCTAATAAATCACACATATTTGTCAATTGCCCACATTTAATAAAAAAAAATCTGCATCTCAGTCTACTCATCTTTCCCCCTAAAAATCTGGATAAAGCTTGTGGTGTCAACTCAGGTTTTTACACTTAACTATTCCCTTCCTAGTTTTAAATAAATCCCTTGATGTAACTTAGATGTTGCTTTTGTAGTCAAATTATTTCTCTCATCTGTGCTCGTAAAGTTCAGAGATCTAACATGACAGGCCGGCTGAAGTCAGTCCTTCATCGAGGTTTCTGCACTCCATCAAATGGCAATCTCTCCTAAGACCCAGAAATTGCAGGCTTTCCAAATGGTTATGTTTTATTGCAGAATAGCCCGAAGCTTTACGGAAACTGGAAGCAATTTTGTCTTATGGAATCTGGATCCCATTCTCTCTGTGCACTCCTCCCCCCAACCCCAGGTAGACACGGTCTAAGCTGGCATCAAATCAAATGATTTCTGTTTGAGGACTAATGGCCAAATGTTATTCCTTATTAGTTTTCATATGGTTTCAGCTGTTTCCTTTGGGGGGGTCTATATGCTAGTGGTGATGGGATTTGTCCCAAATGGATTGTAAGCAGGAGTAGCAGTATCTTGGTGAGTTGCATACTGAAGCATGCTGTTTGAATACAGATACAAAAGTATTTGGATCTAGAATGGCCTGTTATAGAGACAGGCAGAGCGGCTGTGCTCACAGGGGATTCTTGACTTACCCTGCTTTGTTTCAGAAGTGGGAACAAATGACTTAGTGTCTGGATCTGCTTTCTCTATTGAAATGAAGAGACAAATCTTTGTGAGATTGGGAGGTTCATTTCTACATCAGGACTCATACCGTGCTGTCAAGTCGCAACCAATTTATGGCAACCCCAGCAAGGGGATTTCCTCAAATTCTTTTGTTATGCCTGAAGGAAAATATGGCTACCATTCATGCAGGTGGGAAAACCCATGTTAGATACTGATATTTTCAAACTGAAACAATGCTTTTACAGAGTTTGTTAATGTACTTAGAGGCTATCTGGAGATCCTTTATATTAAATCAGGCTCATAGCTTACTATCTGTCCACCATGAGCAAAAATGGATCTTTAACTTTTGGGCAGACTTTCTTTCCCAGTGCTAATTACCTGGCTGGCAGAGAATATCCTTGCATGTTATTTCTTGGCACATGAATGCTCTGATTTGATGCATCCATGCTATCTGTGAAACTGTGACAATAAATTACTTGACTTTCTTTTTTAGAAAGTAACCCATCAATGACAATTCCCATTAGACTATGAAAACAAAAGGAGGAACTGTGAGGTCAGTGCAGGTGGCACAGTGCATATGAGGGACATTTCTGCATGCCTTTGAACAACATGGGCATCTCCTTTCCTCCTAGCAGTAGCTTTCGGGACTTCTATTTTGCAATGAACTGCTAAATCAACGATGAAGAAAACTTCTTTCTGGGCACATGCTTAATCTGGCCACTACTGTGACCAGACTAAGTGTCAAGAGGAATAAGTAGCCATATAACACCTACTTGTTTAGTAAGGTTGCCCAGTTCCTACCTCATGCCGGTGGGAAGATTTGGGGGGTTTCTGGGGTGGGTGGGGACATCAGCGACATGATGATGCCACTTCAAAAGTGACATCATCACACTTGCAAGGTCAGGATGATGCTCTATTTTTTGGACAAAATTCTATGGTAAGAATGGCTACAAACCATAGAGTTTTGGCCAAAAAGTAGAGTGTCACTCTCAACATCACTGACTTGATGATGTCACTTCCAGAAGTGACATCATTTATTGCCGGCGTTGTGCAGGGACATCTGTTTGGGGGTGTTTCCCCCACCAGCCAGCTGTCTGGCAGTGGGCAGGATCCCAGAAAAGCACAGAATCCTCCCACCTCTCCTGGGGCCTGAGAATCCTACAGTTTAGGCAGCGGATAGTTCACCTTATGACAGAAACGTCCATGTCCAGCCATTGAACTGCTTTGATGTGACTTAGTTTGAGAAATTCTGATGGAATCCTCCGTTGTTAAGTTCTCTCTACCAACTGAAAGTTACAAGTAGCATTACTTTCCTCTGAAAGTGGAGCCAACCCCCCACCCCCGGCCGCAACAGCAGGTCTTGGTGAAAATTGTGGCAGAAGTGCAGATGACATTGAAAGGCTGACATCTGACATTTGCAACAATGTGAAAATGATTCACAGTTTTCCAAAGGCCCCAGTTTCGACAGCGCCACCTGCCCTAATAATATGTTCCTTGCCCTGAGCACTATGGAATTCTGATTCTCATCTCTCTCTTAAAGGATTGTTCACCCAACCTTGTGCCAATATTTCTTTTGATTCTGAGGCTGCATTGTTGATTTGAAAATGCACTGTGCTAATTCTCTTAACAGTTGATTCACTCAAATTCTGCACTAATCATGAAAGAAACTAAAAGGCAGCTGGTACTTTTTAAGCAGAGAGGCTGAATTTTGGAGGAAGAATCAGGACAGGACGATGGCAGTAGTGGACTTTCGGGGTGCTCAACTATTATCTGGTACCTGTTGACTAAGCAGGTCAAGGTCTCCTCTTCACAATAAACTTGCCCTGGGAAAAAATGCCTCCAGTGGTGCCCTGCTGTAATGGTATCTAGCTGATCAATGTCTTTAACAGCTAAGCATTTAGAAGTCATTTCACTCTAAATGGCTGAGACTTTATATTTTCGGTTGGACTCAGTTATGTAACCAAGATGAAATACTGAGGATGTGGGATAAGTAGTGTTGCTCCACCCCACAGCTATCACTTCACATACCAACTGTGGGCTGCCAGTTCAGTGTGTCTTCAAAGCCCCAAAAATAGGGCCAAGAAAGCACAATTTCTCAGGACTAGTGGTGAGCAGGAGACGCTTAACCCTTTACTTGTCCATCACTTTCCACCTCTGGTTTTCCTGTATTAGCTATGTTTTCCCCAGCACAGGCTTCAGGTGCATTTTCATTATTGAAATATGGGTGTCTAACAACTAAATGTTGTTGTTGTTAAGAACATAAGAACGTAAGAGAAGCCAGTGTTGGATCAGGCCAGTGGCCCATCCAGTCCAACACACTGTCACACAGTGGCCAAAAATACCAGGTGCCATCAGGAGGTTCAACAGTGGGGCCAGAACACTAGAAACCCTCCCACTGATGTCCCCGCCCAAGCACCAAGAATACAGAGCATCACTTGCCCTAGACCGAAAGTTCCTTTCTGTACCTTGTGGCTAGTAGCTACTGATAGACTTCTGCTCCATATGCTTATCTAATTCCCTCTTGAAGCTGACCATGCTTGTAGCCACCGCCACCTCCTGTGGCAGTGAATTCCATGTGTTAATCACTCTTTGGGTGAAGAAATACTTCCTTTTATCCATTCTAACCTGACTGCTCAGCAATTTCATGGAGTGCCCACAAGTTCTTGTATTGTGAGAAAGGGAGAAAAGTACTTCTTTCTCTACCTGCTCTATCCCATGTATAATCTTATAACCTCAATCATGTCACCCCACAGCCGTTGATTCTCCAAGCTAAAGAACCCCAAGCACCTCAACCTTTCCTCATAGGGAAAGTTCTCCAACCCCTTTATCATTCTAGTTGCCCTTTTCTGCACTTTTTCAAAAACTATAATATCCTTTTTAAGGCATGGTGACCAGAACTGTACACAGTATTTCAAATGAGGTTGCACCATTGATTTATATAGGGGCATTACGATATTGGCTGATCTGTTTTCAATACCCTTCCTAATAATCCCCATCATAGCATTGGCCTTTTTTATTGCAGTTGCACATTGTCTCGACATTTTCCGTGGGTTATCTACTACAACTCCAAGATCTCTCTCTTGGTCAGTCTCTGCCAGTTCAGACCCCATCAACGTGCATTTATAGTTAGGATTTTTGACTCCAATGTGCATCACCTTGCACTTGGCCACATTGAACCCCATTTGCCATATTGACGCCCACTCGCCCATCCTTGACAGATCCCTTTGATTGCCTCACAATCCTCCCTAATTTTCACCACCCTGGACATTTTCGTATCATCTGGAAATTTAGCCACTTCACTGCTTACGTCCAACTCCAAATCATTAATGAACAGGTTAAAAAGCAACGGACTGAGTACTGATCCCTGCGCTACCACACTGCAAAAAATTGTTGTTGTTGTTGTTGTTGATGATGATGATGACTAAACCACATTTGGCAGCTTTTAGATAAAAGATGATAGTATGAACCATGAGCTGAGTTGGGCACATAACTAAGCAACTTCAAAGCATTGAGATCATTGCTTATCACCTCCAAGATCAACCACCATTCAGCATTTCCCCCTAGGATGTGGCAAGTTGCATGTCAAAACATTCACAGCATAGTCCATCCATCACTTCTGTTGACTTTACCCAGAACACAATTCTTATAGTGAGACCCAAGTGTGAATGAGGCCTTTATGTTCCATTCTCCTTTCACCCCCAAGAAGTGGCAATAGAGAAAAGAACAGGTCATGATTAACATAATTTCTATAATTTGGGGGAATCTTGTATATGTTTTCTCTTACATTATATCAAGTAAGAAGTTAATCAATACATAGTTACCCTCCAAAGGCAATAGGTTAACCCTGGACTTGAATTAATGCCCCTAAATAATGTCCCTGTTTACTAGACACAATTCTAATGTTCATGTCTCTTTCTCTGGTAAACCACTGTCTCTATTTGTTCCTATTTTTGGCCTCTGTGGATGCCTTACTGAAAATGTATTGGTGTGAGTTGTTAAGAGTCTTCAGGAACCCAAGTCTATAAGTTAAATCTCTGAATAGTGGTGGATGCATCTTGTTTCTAATGAATATGCATGCACATGAGCACTAAGGCACTACCTGCACAGGCTGCCATTGCAAGTGCTAGCATTATTTCCTTTCCTCTCCCAAATTAGCAGTTAATGTAAATCTATTCAGCAGGTACTGTAAAACATTCAACAGTGTATAATATTGAAGGCAGAGGGCTTTAATAATCAGGTAAGATATGAGAAGGGGGGAGATAATACGTGGTCCTATTTCCAAATGTGAAATGGCAGATGGAATGCTTTGCTTGATGCAGCAGTTTTTCTGTCATTCCTAGATTATCATTTCTTAAGCCTAAATTTGACTCATTGGGTCATTTTGTTATTGTTGTTTTGATATTTGGGGGACGGGGTAGGCAGGCCTGCAACCCCTGCGGGGCTCATGGGATGACACTCCCGTCTGAATCTGCCATTCCTGCTCCCTGACCCTTCTTTGACCCAAAAGGGAGGGGAGGAGAAGGAGGGGAGCAACCGCCAGAGTGAAGTTCCTGGGATGGGGCCAGTAGAACTTCTTGCTTTGTGAGCTAACTATGGGGCTGCCCCTTCTCCACACCACCCCTCTACCAGGATGTCCATTAGCAAGACAACTGGGCTCCTCCCTCTGTTCAGCACCCTCACCCAATCAGCGTCGCCATCATCATACATTTTCGCTTGGGGGGGGGGGTGCCTGCCTCTTTAATCCAAAGGAGGTGGGGCGGGGAAGGCAAAGCAAGAGAAAACACTGCCTCTTGTGATTGGCTAGGGGAAGTGGCTGCCACTGTTTTTCCAAGGGATGAAGAAAGCTCAGGGTTGCCCGTCAAGATTGCTGGGTTTTCGTCCCCCCTCCTCCTGCCCCAGCTTGTGTGTGAGAGCAGCAAAGGCTGTTGCTAGGCATGGACCGTCTGTTTTCCCACACCATGAATGGGTTACAGAGACGGGAGAGAATGTACTAGGGAAAGGGGAGGGGTGCATTTCCAAACAAGATGCTGCTGTTTGCAGTCACCTCTCATTGGAGGAGAAGGGCGAGCTCTTTTCAAAACTGATACATACAAGTTGAAGCTTTGGTTTAAATTAAAGCAGAAGGAGGGGAACCTGGAGGGAAGGGGAAACATTTTTTTAAAAAATGCCAGGGGAAAAAGTTAAGGGAACTGCAACTCTGGAAAAACTGGTTGCAATCCCATGGCACGCTTCCTCATGAGGAAGCTGGGCCACAAGACACTATTACTCCAGAGGATGAAAGACTAGAACTGAATTCTAGAAAGCTGGACTGGGCCACAGTTGTGTAAATGCGCAGCCTTTCAAAGCAAGGAAAGGTTTGTGTGCAGGAGCCATGCCTGCTCTGCTGCCCATCATGAAAAGCATCTCCAAGCTGAGCTCTGCAGATGCCAGGTGAGGCTGGGGCTTGTGGGAGCTCCCTCTCAGGCAGATTGGGATGGGAGGGAGGAGGGGAATAGGAGCCTCGATGTGTGCACGTGTGCCAGCCTGCCCCTCCTCACCACACTCCCTTCCTTTGCCGTGTGTGCACTCACTCCTCTATTCTTTCTTTCTCCCCTGCCCCTCCTCCATCCAGTCCTCCCCCACAGAAAATTGTCTAGCTACAGTGCTGGGGGTACGGTGAGATCCTCCAAATCTGAAACACGGAAATTTTATTCACAACTAGGATGTGATTATAAGATGTCAAATTAATGTCAAGGAGGAGAAATGGCTGGATGTCTCATCCAAAATGGTATTTTCTTGCCTGGATATAGGGATAGATATGAACCAGGAAACTGCAGTTCAGTTCGTGGTTCGTGGCTGCACCATGAACTAAAACATGGCCTGAACTGGGAGGCTCATTAATGAACTGAGACAACTCACGTGATTCATGGTCCTGCAAAGTCTATTGAAAGGGACCTCAGTCCCTTTAAATGGAGTTCGCAGAAAGCCTGAAAAACAGCTGAGCAGTTGCTTAAAGGAACTTGCGAAGACAGCCTGAAAAACAGTGGCCAGCAGAAAGGGGAGAAGATTCCTTGGGAAGGGACTTCCTTCCCACTTTTCTGATGGCTGTGGCAAGATGGGGATGAAGTGCACCTGGGAAGGCATTTCACCCAATGCTCCCTCAGCTGTGGAGTCTTGTGAGCAAAAATTCTGCATTGTGAGCTACTGGCATTAAAGTTGTGGGCAAGCAATTTGACTACTGCATAAATTAGTTTGCTCTGGAGCCATCCTTCCTGAGCTAAGACAAAAATGTGTGAGCCAGAGGCTAAAAAAACTGTGAGCTAGCTCACACTAACTCAGCTTAGAGGGAACACTGATCTCACCTCTTCCATTTAAAGTGTCCTTTCTGCTCCTCATGGCTTTCTGTGGGGAGCAGAAAGCAGGGCCATTTAAACCCCAGCAGAAAGCCACAGGGGTTGCAGTCATGCGTGCCATTTGAAGCGGAGGGGAAGCGAGGCTATTCTCTCTGGTGGAATTTGACCCACGATTGTGAGATCACACAGCCCGTCACTGTGTGATCAGATGCAACTGCAGGTGAGTCGGGGTTTGTTTGTTTTTTTGCTGTTTGTTTCCCATGCGCAGAAATGAGGAATCGCACCTCCGCTCTGAGGGCCCCCTATGCATATGCAATGATGCACATACTGCAAGGGGGGGATGGCACGGAGCCAGGATGGCCTGATCAGACCATCCCAACAGCTCAGAAGCATGCTTGCTTGATCAGACAGGGGAAAGTCCATCCGTGGCCCATCACAACCTGTTTACTACCAGATTTTCTCTGGTGTCTTTTACTCCACTTCAGTGGTAGAGCAGCATGGGTTGCTGACAGCTGTGGGACACTTCCCAGATGTTGCTGTCTGATCACACCCATTCGATCCATCGGGCATTTGCACCTATGTCGGCTCTTCTAACGCATGTGATCGCAGCCAGGGAGCAGAAAGCAGCAGTGGCTTAAAATGGCTCTGAGCCATTTAAACCCTGCTTTCTGCTCCCACAAAAAAGCTGCAGGGAGCTGAAAGCAAGGTTTAAATGGCTTGAAGCCATTTAAACCAAACAGCTGAGTGTTGGGGAGCCCCCAGCTGCTCTGCTGTTTTTCTTGAAGAGCAGAAGGCAGGAATAAACCCTTTGCATCAAAATTGCACCAACATTTGTGGTAGTTCATCCCAGTTCTTCAGTTGACAACCTTTGGTTTGTGACTGCCAAACAGGCCAAAATTCATGATGAACTTTAGTTTGTCAGCTGGTTCATGCCCAACCCTACCTGGATATATATGGCTACATCTTCTCCACTTTCTCCAATCTCCATTTAAAGTGATATTTAGACTTTGTCCAGGCTGTGGCCAGAAGCTTCCTGCCTGTAGTGACTTGTCCTAAAACACTTGTTGTAAGTCATATGGAACAAGCAGAGCCTCCAGTGCCCCTCTGAGAAATTTTCCTCCAAGTGCAAATCACGCCAGTGTCTATCTTCATGTGTAAGCAAAACCTACAATTGTATAGCAGTTTTGTGAGAACCAGCCTTATTTCAAAATCCAGAGTTTCTTCAGCCTTTACTATCATTCTCAGTTAAGAGCATGATAGCTTTTCTCATGTTTCTGTGTTTGGGGGGTGTAAGTTGATGTGGACTTTTGAGGTGCTTTCTTATTCATTTGTTTGCAAGCAGGTCTTTTTTTTTCTCCTAGAGGAACATGCAGGGGCGGATTAAGGCTCACTGGTGCCCTAAGCACTGACCAATCTTGGTGTCCCCCTCCTTTCCACACTGACCCAGTCCATTTTAGTTGTTGACCTGTCCAACCAAATATACAATGCAGGTTGCAGCAATACAAAAGTTAATTCATATGATAACACAATATACTGTACAAACTAAGCCAAGCTTTGGCTACATAAAGTTCTATAAAAATGCAATACAACATCTATTTTAATATTTCACAAGTTAAATGTATCAAAGTTCCAATATTCATGACCTGAAAGGCATTTTTCTACATTTTTTCACCCTTTTCCCAACTTTGTGGTGCCCCCTTTGGCCCTGGTGCCCTAAACACGTGCTTAGTCTGCTTAATGGTTAATCTGCCACTGGGAACATGCACTCTTTTGCTATCAAAAGGCATTATACATCACATATGCTGTTATTAATGTTCAGCAAAGTTAGTCAAACTGGTGGCAAATAAGCCTGTGGACTTCAACTCTTTGCTGTTAACTGATGAATAGAGCACAATGTGCAATTCTTTGTTGTTCATTCATTTTGTAATAGGATCTTCAATTTAGGGTTGCGTCTCAGAGTCCCTAATGCCTCATTAAGCTGACTGGCCCACAGTGGGATCTGGACACAAGGGCAGGGAAATCAAGTGACGGTACATGCATGTGTGACCTAGATTTTAGATTCAGGTCAATCATTAATTTAAACTTGCTTAAGAATTGTGATTTCCCCCATAACCTGAATCCCAGCCTTTGTGCACTTTGGGAATTCTGAGAAAAAGTATCAGATCCCACATAGACATAGCTGTCATGGGGATGGGATGAAACACAATTTTGGGATGCTTCATGCCAAGCACCTGAATGGGTACTCTTTGCAGATGCACAGGCAATGCCTTCTGTTGTTCTCTGTAGATGGGCAGGAAATGCCTCTTCCAAAGCACATCTGACCTCCTTCACCGAGGGGGTGGTAGAAAGTCAGGACTGGCTCTTTTCATTAGGAAAAATATGCTGTTTGGTTCCAGTTTTGGAAGAAAGGAGAGAGTTTGCTCTCTGTAGAACCATGGAGAGAGGTGTCCAAGCCCAGAGACATATGGGCAAACATCACTGCTGTGATGCTTTTTTCAGTTCCATTCAAGACCATTTGGATTTAACACCAAGACTCAAAACAGATGCCAGGAAAATACCAACAGGTGCCATGGCTCCCCAGGTGCCTCATTGGGGCTCACTGTCCTAGAATCTTACTCATGATTTTGGAAGAAAAAAAGAAAAGTCTCCTTCAAATAGCTTATCAAACAACATTTTTTTAATTGCCTTGAAGAAAAAAAGATATTGACCAAACATGGGTCTTCATTTAATTCCCAGATGTATAGAATTCTACTGGTTTAGTGTGTTCTGCCTAATACCTACTAAAGATGAATACTGGCCTCCCAATCACAGAAGAAGATTGCTGTAGAAATGGAGGCCTGCACTAGCCCACCACACTTCATTATTAATGAAGAAGCTGAGATTTCAACATTGTTCTTTTCAACAGATACAGGCAGTGTTAGTAGGTATGGATATAGGACTGCTGTGAAAGGTTAGACTAAATTAGCTGGTACCGTTCAGCTGGTAGGAAAAGCCATAGTAAATGAAAGGCTTTTAGGTTTAATGCAGTGGTGACATGAGTTAATGGTGCTGTTATCACCTGATAACACAACTGCATGTGAAGTAAGTTGTCCACAGGCCACTATATCCTGCAGAGCTGATGGCTTATGGTAATGCAGTGCAACGGGTAATCTGGAGTGCAACTGTCTTAAATCTTTCAATTGACTAGGCAATTAATTTCTTCCATAACTGCACATCAGGGGGAAATGCAACCACTTTTGCTAGCAACTGATGGTCTCGTGTTAGAGATGCTAGTTCAAGGGACTGAGGAAGCAAGGGATCAATGCACAGTGGCGATATTCACCTTTTTCCTGAGCCCCACATATGTTCTCATGTGAACATGAAGTTTTTGGGCTTGTCATTGATTTCAAAGGAGGAAGCATATCTAAAGATGCTAAAAAATACCCACATAGATCTGCTTTGAAATGCAGTGGAAAGCCCTGATTCCCCACCTCCTCAATGTTACCAAATTGGATATGTTTATTGAACATGTTGACCAAGTCATGGTATCTGTGCCTTTACAAACCAAGTGGAAAGCAGTCTTTGAAGACAGCCTTAACTCGAGGCTCACTACCCATAATGCCTACAGTTGTCTGGCAGTGGGAATGAGGAGAGATGAACACTGTGACCAGGAAGGGTGGCAGAAGAGAGATCATCGGACCTAAAAACAACAACACGGGGTATGGCACAAGAAGAGAAGGAAGGCATCATTTAAACATGCCCTCTGGTGCCACAACACGTATGCTGGACTTCTGTAGAATATGCTAATTTAATACGAACAATTTGACATTTAAGATTCCCATGGGAAGTTCAAAAACAAAATGACTAAATCAAAACAGATGAAACATTAAATGAAATAACAGGACAATATTTTGATACTGTATTCCCTAAGGACCAATGGGTATCCCACCACCACCACCCACCTTTCTGTAAATAAACACCATCTTCATTTTAGGGTGGTTGTTAATGGAGCTGCCCACTGCCTGCATTACTGTACCTGGGGGATGTTTCTCCAACAACATGTATGTGTGGGGGTAATTCCAAAATATCCATCTTGGGGCTCTTTAGCTTGGAGAAACGACGGCTGAGGGGTGACATGATTGAGGTTTATAAGATTATGAATGGGATTGAGCAGGTTGAGAAAGAAGCACTTCTCTCCCTTTCTCACAATACAAGAACTCATGGGCACTCCATGAAATTGCTGAGCAGTCGGGTTAGAACAGATAAAAGGAAATACTTCTTCACCCAAAGAGTGATTAACATATGGAATTCACTGCCACAGGAGGTGGTGGCAGCTACAAGCATGGATAGTTTCAAGAGGGAATTAGATAAACATATGGAGCAGAAGTCCATCAGTGGCTATTAGCCACAGGGTATAGATGGGAACCCTCAGTCTGGGGCAGGTGATGCACTCTATTCATGGTGCTGGAGGGGGCAGCAGTGGGAGGGCTTCTAGTGTCCTGGCCCCACTGCTGGACCTCCTGATGGCACCTGGTATATCTTGGCCGCTGTGTGACAGAGTGTTGGACTAGATGGGCCATTGGCCTGATTCAACATTGGCTTCTCTTATGTTCTTATGTTCTTATCTTAACAGTGTGGACTAAACTATGTAGTGGGATGTAGAGCTGAGAAAGGTGATACAGTCTGGAGTGCAACAGAGTCAGCACCAGCATTTAGCAGGTTGCTGGTCTCCATCGTTTTTTTAATGGTCCATCAAAGTGAGGATGAAGCCCATTATGAGTCTTAAACCTATCTCTCACTGCTTACCTGGTATTTAAGAAGCCAGCACTAAAAGTGGATTAAAGGCTGCTGAAGTGAATAAATTTGCATTCTCTTTCTGGAGCAGAGAGGAAAACTCTCACTCGATAATTTTGCCCACCAAGATCCCTTTGTAGTGCTGCAGACTCTTGCTCAGGGCCCCTAAAATTACCCAGAACTGCCCCTGGTGACAAGGTGAGTAAAATGTTGCTCCGCACAAAGTACTTCCATGAAAAATATACCATCCGGCTACTGGCATGACTACAAAACAGCATGTTGCGGCAGGTTCCATCAATTATATTTGACTACTTTTTGTTTACAAAGCATAGACTCTGGGGCTGTGATTTAAAATGAAAAACTGGAGTAACCAACATACTTGAGTATGTCTTTGCAAAGCAGGATTTCCCTCCTTCCCTTCCTGCTTTAGGTTACTGAGCTCCCATCCCCATATTTTGTTCCTGAGGCTCATAAACCCTCAGGAGCAACACTGGAAGCAAATCTGAGGAAAATTAGCAGAAATCACTGCCTTTCTTCCACAGCCATTGCCAAAGACATGTGCATTGAATCTTTGGAATAGCATGCCTTGGGTAGATCCCATTCATGTGGAATGAGAGAAGCCACCCTTGCCTCTTGAGATGTTTTTCCTTTGAAAAGCACTGTTTGTGATGTAATGTTCCTTTAATGGGAGCCGACTCCCTGCACAGGTGTAAAATATTTCCTTTGATGGAAGAGACACACATCCAGACACATTGGATATTTGTTACCAGAACAATTTGGACAGCATGCGCAGTTACCATGAGAGATTATCCATGGCCTACTGTGTAAACTTTTAGCAATTGCACATCACATGAGAAAGCAACACCTGGGTCTAAAGAAACTCTTTGCTCATATATTTATTTCTGGATGTGTGTTGTTTTACAATAGTAATATTGACCACTGAGAAAGGCCCTAAGGGGCTAAAACATGTATGGTCTACTGGTCATAAGATATACCCATCAATTGTATATCTAAAACTTTCAGCTCTATATGTAAAAAGTTTTAAGAGTCCGATATTTGGATCATTTATTTTAACATTATATCTTTTACTAATGTGTACAGCATAATAAATATTTTTATTTTTATGATAACTTATTTTGTTAGCTTGACCCTCATATATCACAGTAAAATATTTATTACCGTGGTCCTCAGCTTGTCCTGACTGTGTGTAGCCTTCTTTCCAGAGGCATCTTGAGATTTTAATAAACTAAACTGTTTGCTCCGTTGGGCACCTGGATGTTACTTGAGCATTCTCTACGCCATCATCAGACATAAGACATTACACCACTCACAAGTCACTTCTATCCCTATGGGGGGGTGGTTATATTTAGAATTCACCTTTCTTCCATCAGGAACTCAAGGCAGCATTTGGGGGAGTGGTCAATGAAGGCTTCTATCCAAACATAGACCTGCTTAGCTTCAGCTTGTGACTTCTGACTATTTCCTGGGCTAAGAACAGGCATACTTGTACATTTTCCTCAGATTGGGGGGGGGAATTCAAATAATATGTAATAACACCTTGAATTTAGACTCCCCCAAAATACAAATTCTAATTGGATATGGCTAGGGCTCTTTTTGTAGCAGGAACTCCTTTGCATATTAGGTGACACACCCCTAATGTAGCCAATCCTCCAAGAGCTTACAGAGCTCTTCTTACAGGGGCTACTGTAAGCTCTTGGAGGATTGGCTACATTCGGGGTGTGTCGCCTAATATGCAAATAAGTTCCTGCTACAAAAGAGCCCTGATGATATATTATATCTATATAAAAAAGTCAAAACTCATGATGACTATTTTGCACAAACTGAAACAGCCTGATCATTTCAGTTATACCTATTAAAAAAAATTCATTGCCTCTAGCAGAAGTAGAAATGTTTTAAGCCTTTATATCACCTGGTATAAATCTCCCCTCAGTCCTTCAGACTTGTGGGAACATGTCTCTGCAGTCATTCGTATCAGAGAACACTGATGGCGTATTAAAATCAACTTTTGCCACACACATTAGCCTTTTTCAGGCATTACTTTCATGTATACTGCAAGCCTTCCAACCAGTGTCTATTGGGAGTACACGCTCTATCCATGATCTTCTCAATACATGCCACCTCTGTACGTGCTACATGAAACCCTGTTTTTTCAGGGCTCTGGTTCACGTGTACAGAAGCTGAAAATTCATGTGTTGCCCCTTTCAGAGAACATGGTGACCATGTGTATCAGGAACTTCTATGCACTGTTTCTGACCTCTCAATATGCATGGACTGCAACCTCTTGAAAAGTCTGTTGTTGACATTGCCATGTTATTGGAGTAGTGAATGCGAAAGGACTCTGAATCTTTCTGCCAACTTCAAGGCAAAATGATTGTAACCACTGTCATTTGTTCATGAACACATGAGGGGTTTGGGAGAAATGATGCTTGTCTCTCTCTCTGTATGCGTGTCTATCACCTTGTTTCCCCTGCTGTTCTGCCCTTGTGTTTTTCTTGGCTACCTAGTTGCCTGCCTCCTTGCTGTTTTTGAGCATGGCTGTTGGTGGAATTCTGATAGCTCTTGTTTTATGCCTAAACAGTTCTAGCTTCCCCTTACCATATGGTCATCCTGATGTTACCATTTGCCTCAATCATCCTTTTTGTTGCTGCTTGAACATCTTAATTGATCTCATGAGCTATGTTAGGGATTTATAGCAGACATCAATGTAATTCATCTCATAAGCACGTAACTGTCTTTTCTCTCCAATTGGAGGCCTGCATCTCATGCATCAGTAAATATGCCCCAGACAGCCTTTTTATCCCTGTGGTGATATAAACATCTTGAAGGATGGTCAGGACTGCATGCAAGTCTTCATTGACCAAAACCTTCACATCATGGTATCTCAGCTTCTGTTTGTGATGTTCTTTTGGTTTGGTTTTGAGTAGCAGGGGCACAACAAAAGAGCTTGCCTTCAGTGCAGAGTTTTATAGCAGAAGTAGAAAGTCTGTTTTGCTGAATGTCTAGATATGAGAGTGCTGTTTTGCAATCTGCAATGGTGTCCCGTTGTTGAGGTCAGATCAATGGAGATGTCAGATTCCTGGCTACACATCTCTTACTGCTTTTCCAGCTGATCTGGCTTACTCAGGGGAAAGCAAAGCTGTTGCTGAGCCATCTATATGAAATTACCCAACAAACAGCTCCATTGTAGGTGGAATGATTCCTTGATATGGGCATCATGCATGCCTATTGGATGGTATTTCTGACTCCACTGTTATGTGCATCACCATCCTGAATATCTCACCAATAGCTGTTTTCTGTTTTCACTAGAGAAAATACAGAAATCCCCCCCCTTTTGTATTCTCCTTATTAGCCCTGGCAGTAAGAGCATTCTTGTTGCTGGCTGTTGCATTTGAACATATTTTGCATTAGTAAAACATGAAGAGAAAGTAGGGCTACCTTCCTCCACAGGAAAGGACTTTCATCTTCAAAAGGCCCTGAACACAGTTCAGTGTCATGGACTGCTGCAAATGAGCAGGTGTATGCAGTCCAGCTACTAGATATTTTACTGCCTTGTTCTTGACTGCCACACTGATCCATTTTCTACCAGAGGGTTTCCTGCAGTGTCTGACCTTTGCCTGCACTTTTGAACAATGCTCATGTCCCCAGGGACAACATTTGGCAGAGAGCTGAACTGCCAGTTAACCACCGTTTAGTCCCTTTTCTGGCCAATAGAGCTTGTCACTTGTAAGTTATGATGCAGTAAACCTGGAAGGTAGATTGTACTGCAGGTAGCATCTTACTTCAATGCCTTTACCTTGATTCTTTTCCACAGGTTATTTAGACGTGGCCTTTTCATGTTGCTAAAATCATCTGGGATGTGATAATTTCTTTGCAAAAGCATGTGACCCCACTTCATAGAAAATGAGAAGTCCAAGAAAGCCTAGCAAAAGATGAGGATTTTCAAATCTTTCTGCTTGGACTTTTTAAAAGCAGCTTTGGATAAGTTCAAAACAAAAAAAAAATTCTGAATTTAGACCTAAAATCTCAGAATTCGGGACATCTGACAACCAAAAATGTCACTGTGAGACAGTTCCACCCCATCTCCCTTTTTTCTCACACAGGACAGTACTATTGTGTCTGCTCTAGCCTGAGAAAGATGAATAGTGAAAAAAGTCTCCATAGTCCTCAATTCTTGCCCTTCAACTATGGTTCCCTCCTCACAACAACCCTCTGAGCTTTGTTGTGTATTAACTGGAATAAGATGGCCACCACGAGGTGGCCTCATCATGCGGTCCAACAAACCTCAGAGCTTCGCTCCAAAGACAATAGCCACTTGGGATCTGAAGGCGCAACTATGGGCTTGCCTGGATCCAAAAGTAGCCCTATTGGATTGTAGATGTGTAAATAAGGCCAATCACAGGTGATGGGTGTGGGTGTGGTGTGGGGCAAGCATATAAGCCAGGCACTTACTGGCCCATTTATCTTTCGTTCCTGATGTAACTAAATAAACAAGAGCTGATTCACTATGCTGAGTCTCTGGCCTCAGTACTTTTCACTGGCGATGAAGGTGGGATCCCGTGAGCAAGCCTGACTCCACTGCGACCACAAGCACCGCCACTGCGACCACAAGCACCACACCGGCGACCACCACAGAGGCTGAGGACTCCCCGCCACACACCGCTCCCACTGGTGAACCACAGACCACAGCCACCATATCACTGCAACTGGCTCCTGCACAGCCGCTACCACCACGAGTCATGGCTTCTGCTCCGGGACAACACCTCTCGGCATTCAACCCTACCCATCCTGAGTAATGGGGAGCCTGGGGAGCCAAGCTGAAACACTTCTTGAATATCCAGGGAGTAACTGATGCTGAACTCAAGAAGCTTGAGCTGAGCACGTGTGGCATCGCCACCATCCGGCTGTCACAGAACCTCGTCATGCCAAGGACTCTGGAAACTGTGACCTACGGTGGGTTGGTCACCGTCCTGACCAATTACTACACTCCAAAACCCTCGAAGTGGGCCATCTGGATGGACTTCATTGGCCGAACTCAGAAGGCAGGAGAGTCGACAGTGGAATTCCTCTCCAACTTCCGCTGCCTCGCCAGCAAATGTGAGTTCCCCTCCCTCGAGGACACTCTCCTTATCCAGTTCCTGTGGGGAGTCAGTGATCCAAAGTTGCGGTAGAAACTCACCACCCAGGCAGACCTATAACTGGACACCACACTACAGACAGTGACCACCTTTGAGAAGTCACAACAAGACCGACAGGCCCACTCCACCCACCAGGCCAGGCCGGCATCAGAATCTGACATCTCAGACAAGGAAGCCCATCAGGTGACGCCTCACACACAGCCCGGCACATGCAAAAGCCGCTCATCAGTCATCCGTTCCATGACAAGGGATGTCACCAAGCTACCTGGGTCAGTACTGTGCACCAACTGCGGGGATCCGCATGAGAGGAAGACCTCCCGGTTCCGAGAGACCATTTGCTGGATGTGTGGGAAGCAGGGGCACATTGCCCACACCTGCTGTTCACGGAACACCAAGGGCACCTCCACGCACCTAGGGACTGTGGACTGCAGCTTCACCATTCACCAGAACCAGGTACATTACTTGCCCCAGGGGTCTGCCCACAAACTGACTGTGACTGTATTGATAGAGGGCGCCCCCTGCGAAATGGAGCTAGACATGGGATCGTCCCTTTCTATTATCTCTGAGGAGACCCTCAGGAAGCTATGCCCTAATGGGGGGCCTCCGCTAGAGGCTACCAGCCTCAAGTTAAGAGACTTTCAGAGGAACCTAGTAGCGGTTAAGGGAGTGGGCCAGTTCAGGGTGAAATACAGGGCTTTCAAGGGTCTCTTGGAACAGGTCATGGTACAGACCCCTCTCATCAGCTTCCTGGGCCTTGCCTGGTTCGATGCCCTGGGATCGGTGATAACAGGGATCAACTGAGTGGGGCACGGGGATTATAGTCATGTGTATCAGGAAATCAGGAATTGGAGCTGCGGTGGCTCAAGTGGTTAAGATGCTGAACTGCAGGCTGTGGAAGGTCAGTAGTTCAGCAGTTCAAGACCCGGGTGCCGCATGACAGGGTGAGCTCCTGTCTCTAGTTCCAGCTCCTGCCAACCTAGCAGTTCGAAAGCAAGAAATTGCAAGTAGATAAATAGGTACCACTTTGGTGGGAAGGTAACAGCGTTCCGTGCACCTTGGTGTTTAGTCATGTTGGCCACATGACCACGGAAACGTCTTTGGACAGCGCTGGCTCTTCGGCTTTGAAACGGAGATGAGCACCGCAACCCTAGAGTCGGATTCGACTGGCTTTCGAGCAAGGGAAACTTTACCTTTACTATCAGGAATTCCCTGCAGTATTCGACAGCGCCCTTGGTAGGTACACTGGGTCGCCAGTAACTCTAGAGCTCGACCCTGTGGTATGCCCCATCCGCCTAAAAAGTCACCTCCAAATGGCTTGAAGTCATCCCAGTCTCCTCCACTTCATCCCAGGCCACAATCAAGTCCCTGTGGAAGATGTTTAGTACCCACGGCATCCCTGACATGCTGGTCTCTGACAACGGAGCTGCCTTCGCATTGGCTGAGTTTGGGGAGTTTGTGAGGTACTACGGGATTCAACACATCCACTCTGCCCCCTTTCATCTGCCCACCAACGGCCAGGCAGAGCAGATGGTGAGAACCATGAAAGAGGCGCTGTGGCAGATCATCCACGGGGACTGGGACTAATGGTTAGCTGCTTATCTGTTTGGCCAAAGGACAACCCCACACCGTCATTGGCCACTCTCCCGCAGAAATGCTCATGGGCAGGTGCTTGATGACCCGGCTGGACTGCTTACACCTGGACCGGGAACCCGGACCACATCCTAGGAGTAGAAGTACAGACTACCCCACGGGGGTTCTTCTCGGAGAACCCCGTATATGCTCGCAATTATGCACATGGGCCACCCTGGATCCCCATGTGAATGGTATGAGTGACGGGACCTCTATCTTACGAGGTCTCCATGGAAGATGGACCAGCTCCACCACCAGCTGCTTCCCTTAGATGAACCTGGGGATGTGGAGGCTGAGCTGGAAGCCAACGTGCCAAGTAGCGAACCATCAGACGCCCCTCTCACTGGGGCACCTTCTGTGCCCAGACACACTGACAACACTTCGCCTGCACTGGCCCCCAAGCCACCAGTCCCACCCAGGGCCGTCCCCAGGTGTCTGGGCGCCCTAGGCAGGACAGCCTGGGGTGCCCACCCCACCGGGGATGCCAACCTCCCGGTGGGGCCTGGAGATGGCCCAGGGCCCTTGTCCTGGGCGCCTCGCAGCTGCGAGGCACCTGGGAGAGCTGGGGAAGGGGCAGCGCGGCTCTCCCGGGCCCTTCGCAGCTGTGAGGGGCCTGGGGAGAGCCGGGGAAGGGGCGGGCTTGCAACACCCGCCTCTTCCCTCCCAGCAGCGGCGCGGCTCTCCTGGGCCCCTCACAGCTGCGAGGCACCTGGGAGAGCCGGGGAAGGAGCGGCGCAGCTCTCCTGGGCCCCTCGCAGTTGCGAGGCGCCCGGGAGAGCCAGTGAAGGGGCAGGCTGAATGCCCCCCCCTCCTCCCAGCGGCGGCACCGGCTTTTCTGGGCGCCTCGCAGCTGCAAGGCGCCCAGAAAAGCCGGGGTGGCCGGGGCTGGGTGGGAATGGGCGGCTTTTCACGGGGGGGGGGCAGGGGGCATTTTGGCACCCCTGCAGGGCCAGCACCCTAGGCGAGTGCCTAGCTCGCCTAGTGGGCAAGCCGGCCCTGGTCCCACCAGAGCTGGCCCAGCACATCCCCGACCATCCTCTTCCAGAATTGTGCAGGTCAACTCGGGAGTGGTGGCACCCCGAGTACTTGAAGGACTATATTTGTGGGAACGCCTGAACTACGGGGGGAGGGGTGTTGTGTATTAACTGGAATAAGATGGCTGCCACAGGGTGGCCTGACCATGTGGTCCAACAAACCTCAGAGCTTCGCTCCAAAGACAATAGCCACTTTGGATCCGAAGGCGCACCTATGGGCTTGCCTGGATCCGAAAGTAGCCCTATTGGAGTGTAGATGTGTAAATAAGGCCAATCACAGGTGATGGGTGTGTGTGTGTGTGTGTGGCATGGTGCATGCATATAAGCCAGGCACTTACTGGCTCATTTATCTTTTGTTCTTGATGTAACCAAATAAACAAGAGCTGATTCACTATGCTGAGTCTCCGGCCTCAGTACTTTTCAAGCTTCATGTCTGAATTGGGATTTGAACCTGGCTTTTGTTGGTTTCAGTCCACATGCCCAACCTCTAGATACATTGCTCTTTAATTTATAACATTTCCAGGAAGTTGCTGGCATAGTTCAGGTTACTGGGGTAAACCTGCTCTCACTTGTGCTTGCTGGGGCATTCATCATGAGAATTTAGAAAGCATGTACAGAGTATATTTCATTTGTGACTAATTAGAAATGGCTGGTTCTCCCAATTTTCATTCAGAAGACATGGCTTTCTGGACCACATGAGTCCTGAATCTTCCTGTTCAAGAAATCAGCCAATTGCTGAAACTAATGTGGCAGTGGATGGATGTGAGGAACAACTCCCTAAAAGTGTGTGAAGAATGGTTCAAAGATAAGAAGAAATCCACTAAGTTAAAACCAATTTTTGCCTATCCTAAGCACAGTCTATATACTTCTGTTCACAGACATGAAACACACAGTATTTGAGGCTAGAAACCTTGAGCCTAGAAACTGAGGAAATCCCCGCACAAGGCTGGTATTTTGTACGTAACACAGCAACAGCTGGTTTAAATTTTACATTTTCTTTTTTTATTAGAACGCTGACTCTTGTTTATCATTATTGATTTTATTGGGTTATTATTGACTCACTGCACCCTGTGGGCCTATTAGTGAAAAGCTAGTAAAGCATTAAAGGAAGACATCGGCTTCTCAGTGCCTTGCGCTTGCAGTCCTTGCTTTATATCCCCAATTCTTTTTTTAAAAGTCAGTTCAGTTGCTAATATGGAACAATTTCACTGTAATACCCAAAGACCAGCTTTCATTTACTACCAAACAAATTAGATTGTACAGAGCATCAGGCAGGGGAAAAATCAACTAAAGTTTCTTCTTTATTATTCCTTGATGTATAAAAGCAGGAGACATTTATTATGGCTCTGGTTGCCACGCGTTTCCACCTCCCTTGACTGCTGTGTCTTTAGCAGTTGGTGGCCAGGCACAACTTTGGGAAGGAAAGCTTTCCCTTTCTCTGTATGTTTATGAAGAAATAGCTAAATTTGGGCTTATAGAACAGCTTGGAAAGAAACAGGGTTCTCCCCATTCCAAAATGCTGCCCTGAAGTATAGCTATAGAAGTAGCTACAGGGTCCAATATGCTAAGTAGGGATGCAAAATTGTAGTCTGGAACCCTGGGAGGATAAGGGGGTAGGACATGTGCATCTGCATCATATGAGCATATAATGTCAAGGGACGACACTCTAAGATCTGCCAAAGCTCTATGTTTTCGCAAAAGCATATGCTACTAGGACCTATATACACTTTCTCACCTTTCTACTCTTAAATTTTATCCTCACTTTCTCTACCCAACCTGACTCAGTTAACCTGCTCATGTTAGCAGCCAAACTGCTCCTGTGGAAGGACAGTTTGTATAAGATGTGCCTCTTTAAATATCACCCCCCCAATCATGTGTGCGCTGTGCAGCTTGGCCTAGAAATGGAAATAAGATAGAGCTGGAGCAAACAAAATGGATACTGGTCAGAGACAAGCCTGGGGAACTATTTTGGGTAGGTGACTCAGGGTCGCTGACTTGCTAATGGGTCTGTTCCCTACCTAAACAAAGTACTCAAACTCAGTAATGGCTTTCCTGAGAACTCCTCCCTGCTCCTGGTTCTGCTTTTCTTTATTCACCTTAATTAATGAGCCATTCATATAATTCAATAGTCTCTCCCATCCCGTATTCAAGGGTCATCAGAGAACATTAATATTTTAAATTTCCATCTAGAAATATAATCAAGGAAATTGAGCCACAATCATGCAAACTGTTACAAGTTTCTTCAGGTCTTTGTCCACCCATGAGGAAGTCATCAAGCCTCTCCTAACACATTGTTTTACCCCCACACACCCAAGCCAAACATGGCATTGTGTTAGGGGGGCATACATCAGACACACCCCAGGGTTAACTTTTCCTATAACTAGACATGGTCTTCCCAGTGCAGTATGTGTGTGTTCCCTTGGTGCCAAACATCACACATCTACCAGTTTTCTTGTGGGCTTCCTTATCCTCACCAGGAAATACTGGCCATTTCTCTCACTACCTTCCACAAACCTTGACCTCCAGGATTTTGTAAATATTGCCCTTCCCAAATCACTTTCCCCGCTACTACCTTTTATTTTCCTCTTAGTGTGTTTTTCTCTATGTGCTCTGAGTTTTTGCTCTTTATTCCTTTTCATAATAAAACACCTGTCCTGTTGAACTACAGCCTGGTTTATTTGAGAGTTCTCAGGGAACAATCCCTGTAAACATTGGTGGAGATCCCCTAGTTACTCCCTATTGCTTGTCCCTAACTTTGCTAATTCCCTCAATTAATTTGGAGACCTCCAATTAGGGTGACAGTTGCATACTCCTTGTTTAAAACCATCATTTTGTTCTAATCAGGTGGCTCTCTACTACCACTATGGCGCTTCATATTAACCTTATTTTCAGTTTTGACCACACTGCACATTCCCTTAACCCAAGGGTACCTACCACTGCTGAGCATGTTGGCCCTTTTGGAATTCGGTGAAAGATTAGTAGGCACCACCACAAAATAGTTGCCATGGTAGGTAGGACCAATCACAAAGTGCCATCAGAGGCAAACGTTGTGAAGCCCAATCCAAGCATCCTCCTATGATTTTGGAATGGGTATCCCCTACAAGCCTAAAGATGATGTCTTTAGTGTCATGCGGAAATGCAAGGATTGGCTTTTTACTTTGTGCAATAGGTAATTTCAGGAAGAATCAAGTAGGCACCAGAACAGGAGGCACATCAGCAAGCACAAAGTGGCCACAGCAGTGGTGTACCTAGCATATTTGACACCCAGAGCAGATAATTTTTAACACCCACTTTCTCTATATGACAAAATTAATTTCATTAATAACTACAAAATAAATGAAAAATATCTGCAATGGCTCTAGTATACGAAATTAACACATGTAATTTCTTGGCACAGATTGCAGCACTGTTTAAATGTGAGACTGTGGTAACGGAAAGTCCCACGGATGAGCTCTTCTACCTTGTTGACATCATTTTAAAACTAGTCTCCATACAGAATGGCTGGCATGGGGGTTAAAGAAATATGCCAGTCCAGGCCTATGTTATAAAACCAGATCATAGCGCAGTGTATTATAAAAGTAAAGTGCTGCTCTAGGTTTGTTGCCAGATGCAAACCAAGCAATTTAGAGCATTCTTGGAATTTCTTTGAGGAAAGACTAAGTGGTTTTTTTTGCAAGGGGGAAGGAGAAGGAGGAAGTCAGAAATGGTTAGAAATATGTACTTTTCGGTACTTCCCTCCCTGCAAGCTGAGAGGGACTATGGAATCACCCTTCTTCATGAGTAGCCACATGTGAAAAATGACCAGGCACTGGTGAGGGGGGGGGCTTGGCACAGCCTTGGGCGGGTCTAGCATTTTCAGCTGAGAGATGGGAGTTTCAGGGGAGGTTTCCATGCTCATTTAAATTGATATGGAGATCAGGTTTCTGGGCACCTCTTATTGCTGTACCCGGGGTGGACTGTTCCCACTGCCCCACCCTTGGAATGCCACACGGTCATCACTGCTTTGACCTTTCACTCCTTATGGAACTGCTTTGTCATTCTGTCTAAGATCCCTACTACTGAAGCATGGATCAAAACCCCAAACTAATGTTTACAGAGCTAACAGATCTTGAGAGACATTTAAGGACATTTCTCCTGAGAGGATTTACTCATGCCAGAGCCAGTGGCTCAGATCCATCCAAATGTAACAACGGATGGAAGGATTTCTGCCTAACAGAGGGTGACTTCCTTGTTTTACCCCTCCTAATGCGGCCCAAAACGCTCCCTGAAATGCTGTTCCTTGGGGTCCTCTGAACCCCAAAAAACAGCATTTGGGAGGGGATTCTCTGCAGCAGTGGGAAGAGGGACCTGAGGAAGTCAAGCTGTGTGGGCAGAAATCCTGCTGCCTGCAGAAACATTCAACTGGATTCAAACAATGTTAATGGGCCAGTAGCTACATGGTTAGGGATGTTGAGAAGCTGCAGAGTCTACATTGGTTTCTCCACATTGATTAATCAAAGATATTTTGTGTATGGGTGTTCTGTTCAAGGATTGGGATCCTGTTTGCATGGACATGTGGCTAGAGAATAAAAGTGTCTTACCACATGTAATAACACTTCAAAGATACTTGGTGGTGGCGGTGGAAAGAGTCCTCAAGTCTTGGTGACCCTTCATGGGGTTTTCAAGGCAAGAGACATTGAGAGGGGGTTTGCCATTGCCTGCCTCTGGGTAATGACACTGGACTTCCTTGGTGGTCTTCCATTCAAATATTAACCAAGGACAACCCTACTTAGCATCTGAGATATGATGGGATTGGCTTAGCCTGGACCATCCAGTTCAAGGTTATTCAGAGTTACTTACTTGTCCTTACTAAGTAGGGCTACATCCTTGCATAAACAGTAAGTGGCTATTCAAGGATATCTGCTTCGATATGAAAGGGGGACATAAAGGACTAAATCTACCCGCCCAATATGCCCCTCAAATAACTATACAATTGTTTAACTTTTTCACACAAAAATCAACAGGAACTTAGTTTTGTCTCATTCTCTAAGCCCATTGGGACTAATTTACACTGGAAATACTTACAAAGAACTAATTTTGAATAGTTGTGGTGTCGATGGTGGCAAGGACATAATTTCAGCATTTGCTGTATGCAAATTCTCTAGGATATGCTTACATTATAGCATGTATCAAGGATGTGTCATTGCTCATCACTACTGCATGGCTGAAAAGCTTATTTTATTCTTTAAATAGGAGTGCACCATTAGAAAGCAGTGAATTGTGGACAGCTGTTCAGATCTGACAGCCCACATATTTGGTTGGATCCTGTGAAAAAGATCCATGCATGCAAGTAGGGTGATTTTTGTTGATTTCCTCTTCCCATGTCAGCCTTCCAACTGTTTCTGGGGCTCCCCTGTCCCCTAAGAACAGCAGCATTTCAGGGGAGCATCTTCAGCTGCAGTAGAAAAAGGGGAAGGGAAGTCCTGCTTCTATGTATGGGAGTGGGGTTTTTTTGTGCATTAACATTTTAGATAGAATCTAACCTAGAAATCTCCAATATGTATCCTGTGGCAGTAACCTCTTCCTGTTTCATGAGAAGGTCATCTACCACAGAAAAACACTGTCAAGCATCCTGACATTGGTGGCAGCAGCAGCAGCAGAAGAGGAGGAGGAGGAGGAGAATGAATTTATACCCCGCCCTTCAGTACCCAAGGGAGTCTCAGAGCGGCTTGCAGTCTCCCTTCCCTTCCCCTCCCCACAACAGACATCCTGTGAGGTAGGTGGGGCTGAGCGAGCTCTGACAGAAACTGCTCTTTTTCAAGAACAGCTGTGTCAGAACTATGGCTTGCCCAAGGTCATCCAGCAGGTGCAAGTGGAGGAGTGGGGAATCAAACCCGGTTCTCCCAGATTAGAGTCCGTGCACTTAACCACTACACCAAACTGGCTCTTAACCTACCTCACTGGGTTGTTGTGAGGATGAAATGAAGGAGAACAGAATAATGTAAGCCGCTATAGGTTCCCAGTGTTCAGAAAGGCCAGGTATAAATAAAGTTAATAAATAAATTGCTTGAAACAGCTGAATGCTGTTACTGATTTCAGTAGGACTAGATCAGCATTGAACAGAAACAGCAGAGACTAACAAATACCTCCTGTAAACATTACTTTCAAAAGGTAATTTTCAGTCTTTGATGCAAGCTTAGGCCTTGATCCAGGAAGTCAGAGTTACTGGGAAGGAAGGAGCACTCCTGCAGTTAGGATGCTTCTTGCATCTTTGCCCTAAAGTAGTATATGATTTCAGAATGCAGTGTTAAGTATATTAGATGGGTACTAGAAGGGAATCTGGCCACTGATTGCACTTTCAGCTCTACACACCTGACAGGGGACTGAGGCAGATAGAGCTATCTGTGCTGATTAATAATAACCAGATACTCAGTAAGTATTTTCCGGGTAGTGCTTGTATAAGATAGTACTCCAAGTGGTAGTTTTGGAGCTGTCCTCAAGTCACTGATATTTTGGGGGCTTTATCCCAGCTGCCTAGTTCATACAGTTTTAATTGTCTTATTTATTTAGATTTACTGTGTTCATTAAACTAGATATTATGGACCTTGTTGCAATGCAAACCATATTTAGATATAAGGTGGCAACATCTGTTTAGTGGAAGGAACAAAGAGATCCTCTGAAAATAATACAAGGTATGCTATATGGATCGATCAAATATCATTCATAAAACAGCTGTAGTACAAAAAGGCCATTGACCTGTATACAGTATTAAAGTCTTAGTCCTCTTGGAAAGTCAATATCTCATTAGTATTCAGCCAAATTCAGCAAAACTAGAATTCATGTGCTAGGACAATGAATATAATTCAGTGACTCCTTCCTTTCATAATGAGAAATTGTAATCCTACGTTGCAGGATTGGTAAATGGTAAATGTACCATGGTGAATGGTAAATGTACTGACTATGATAAATGTACCATGGTGAATGGTAAATGTACTGATTAACCAAAAACCAGAAAGTGCAGAGGAATTTACAGTCAGTTACAGGCACTGATGGTGCTGGTCATAATTGGTGGCTGTATTTTGTACAGTTTGTTAACATTTGTTATCTGTGTGCTTTAGGGGGGGAAAGTCCTTACATAGGCTGAATTCAGATTGGCAGTTTGCCCTGCTATAGCCGTGTGTGAGCAACATTTCACAAGCAGATTAACGGGGCCATTCACACAAGCACATCTGTCTGGCGTTCCCCACCCGTAGTCAACCCGTCATGTACCGCTTCACTCCCGTGTTTAAAAAATACCTGGTTAAACTGGTAGCAAATCCCAAAGAGTGCCTTTATCCTGCTGTGTGACCACTAACCCGAAAAGCCGGGAACAACCCTCAGTAATAATGTCCGCCGGGTGCTTCCACGCATAAGGTGCACATGATTGCCTTGGAGAGGCAGCAGCAATATGATTGGATGTGCTCTGCTCTACCACTCAATGCGGTGCCGGCACAATGGGATCCTCCCCAAATCACCCTGATCCGCTTATGCACACATAGCCAAATTACCAGGAAAAAGCCGTTTACAGCCACGCCTCCAGGCCAGCAGTCTGAACGCTCCCTCGCGCCTCCTCCCGGTATGCCCCTGCATCAGTTCCAAGAAAACCCAGAACAGTTCGTTCCAGGTCTTTTTTTGCAATGACTCCCTCCTGCTTCAAACTGCCAGTCTGAACTCCGCCACAGATACAAATACAGTCTTCAGCTAAGAGTTTTACAATCCCATCTGCTCACACATACTTAGTGCAGTGGTATAGCCCTGTTAGTCTGTTGCAACCAACACAACACTCTTGCAGCAACTTAACTACTAAGAAACTTATTGTGGCATAATCTTTACTGAACTAGAACCAGTTTATTTGATGCATCACATGTTACTTTCAGTTGCAAGCTGAATTGGATTTGACTGATCAAACAGCCCAGGAACAAGGACCTGGTTAGTCCCGGTAATGGCAAGGATTCACTCATTGCTTCTTCTCACGCTGCTGCCAGCTAAGTCTAAGCCAAATACTGCACAGTTTAGATGTGGAATGTAGTGACATGGAAGAAGGTCAAAGGATGATGTGCATGGTGGCCACCATCAAACTAGTTGCTGGCCATGGCCAGAAGTGGGTGTAGCTGAACTGATGGAAGAAGTGAGTGCACATGACAACCACCAAGCTGGCCAGCTGCTGCCAGAGCCCTGAAGTGAGTAGGCTTATATGGGGGCCACCAAACTGATTGGCTGCTCCTGGAGGTGGTGGGTATAAGCAGCAGCCACAACTTTCTCTTCCTCTTCTTTTCCCCTTTAGTTTTGGATCCACCACATCCCCCTCCCAATATATATATGAATGTTCTTGTTTGTATGTGTTTCAGGGCACTACTGCTTTAATATTTTCTTCGGTAGACATTCCAATTTGGGGTTGTTTTTTCCTGTAGCCAAAATTTTCCAAGATGGCGGATATAGTTATTGCAATATTTAAAATTCATGAAGGATGCTCATCTTGGTACAAAATATATGTTTTTGAGGATGATAAAACCAAATACACTATTATATTAGTTGTAGAGACATCCTTTTCCCCCCTGCAGGTTCCTTTCTGCAAGATGGCAGATGTTTTGTCACATTCTTGTAGGATGCTTATTTTGGTGTCAAACCATATGTTTTTGGGGTTGATAAAACCAAATATATTATTCCTTTTGTTGTAAAGACAACATAAAGTATTGTTCTTTAACGTTTGTACTATTTGGGGGGAAGGATAAATAGAAAACTTTTATTTATTTATTTATTTTAATTTTTGCTATATTGGGACAAAATGTAGAAGGAGAATTGTTTAGGTGACAGCACCTAAAAGTACAGAAGCATTTCTGCTCTGGTTTTTTTTTTTTTAACTTTTACTTTTCTCACACTAGAGAGGGCCAACACGTTCCTTCAGCTCTGCATGTTTTTGTTGCCAGGTTATACGGCTCTCAGTTACGCACATATAGTACTTATAGGCCTCCTGAAATTGTACAGACTAAATATCTGAGAGCCATACTTGCAGTTCCCTGCTGTGTTCCCAAAGCAATTTTGTGTTTAGAAGCTGGCTTACTTTCTCTGGAAGCCAGGGCATGGATAGACAGGATTAATTACTGATTGAAGCTTATTTTCTCCCCGTGGGTCTTGCACCTCTGATACTTACAGGCACCTTCCAATCAAAATGGAAAAGGTCCCTTTTAGAAAAATTAGGATCCATTGGGTACTCTCCTAGCAACTTAATAAGCTTAGGTTATTTAAAAGCCAAATGAGTAATTAAGCAAAGGATCTGGGACATTGAACTTCAACACCATCTATGTTCTACTGCAAAATACCATCATCATAGGAACAAGAAATTTGTGTTGTCAAATAATTTAGCTAGTTTACTGATTTCCAAGCATAGGGTAGCTTTCACTTTGGCTTGTTTTAATGTTTTGCCATCTGCATTGCTAGAAGGGAGATACCATAGTGTTCCATATCACAAGTGGCTATGTCCTTGGGCCTGTGATGAAATCAAAATAGTTGGACATGTATTTCTGTATTGGCCTTTCAATATTTTTATTGTACTTTTTATATACATTTTCTTGGAATTACCCTGTTAACATATGTCTGTTTTGCTGGCCTTTGACAGTATAAATGTCAAATCAAATGAGATCTGCCATTTTTCAAAATAGTGGTTTCAGGAAAATGGCAGTCTCTACAACTGATATAATAGTGTATTTAGCTTTATCAACCTCAAAAACATATATTTTGACACCAAAATGAATATCCTATGGGAATTTCAAATATTGCAATAACCATATCTGGCATCTTGGAAAATGGCAGCTACTTGAAAAAGTCCCAAAATTGGAATGTCTACCCAAGAAAATGTTAAAGCAGTAGTGCCCTGGAACATATACCAACAGTAAAACTCTCTGTCTGGCATCATCATCATCATCATCTATCTACCTATCTATCATCTATATCTGCAGGGGTATATGGTGGATCTGGGACTACTTCTGTTGCAGGGCTGGGGCCAGGGTCAACAAAGGTTCCTCCAGCCCAGAGTCTGGGGCAGCTACTTCAGATGCCCAGTGGCTAAGATAACCCCTGGGATCAAATATTAAGGCTTTCAGAGCCATGGAAGAGCTTATAGGAAAGCTTCTGTTCAGAAGTAGAGAATACTAATTATGGGTAAATTCCAACTGGTTTTGTTCAGAATGACCTAAAAAGTGTTTTATTCCAGCCCAGTTCCAAATTTGGGACCCTGTCACAGTCTTGAAGGAATGACTACAATGGGCTTGAACACAACCTCTTTCATGAATGGTGGACTTTCACCATGCTTCCCTTTCCCATCTTCCAAAGTGGTGGCAGTGGCAGCCCCAGCAACAATGGGGAGCAACCTCTTTATTCCTTCACTTCCCAGCACCCTGGACACAGAAACATTCTTCCAAACTTCTCAGTCTTTAGTATAGACATCAAACACCCTGAAAGCTTCATGTTCCAGGGCTCCTTCCAACAGGGATACTATCAGAAGACATGTAGCTTCAAGTGTACCTGATGTACATACTAAGGACTCAGGTGTGCTGAAGGACTACACTTCACCTGTCACATGTGCACTTAAATAGTGTTTAAGGTGTCCCCTCACTTTTCTTTGACTCCTCCCCCTCCATCACTGCCCTGGATTTACTTTCCCCTTCTTTTGCAGGTTTGTTTCCTTCCACTCCTTTTATAGCAGACTTCCTGACATGTCAATAATATGAATCAACCAGCTATACAAATGCCCTGCCCATATTCTCCAAGGCAGTAGGTGGTAGCCAGATCAGACGTGGAGCAAGTGAAGCCAGGAAAAATATGTCTTCCGTCATTGAAATGCTAGTTTGTCAAAGGTTTGGGATGGATGAAGTAGTTAAATGGGATAGACGATCTGGACAAGAACAGGATGAATCTTTCGTGCTGTGGGCAGGCTTTAATAGCCAATCTTCAATATTTTTTGCCAGTGTTTTTAAATTTCTTCTTTTCTCTCCATTTTCTCATGCATGTTTTCTTCTTTTCCCTCCAGCCTTTCATGCTTTGGTCTCTCTCCTTCCCCTTCCCCTCCCTTATTTTCTTGTTCCTGACATTTTTCTCCAGCTCCCTCCTCTCTAATCCTTCTCTTTGCCAGCTTTCACAGCCCATGATTTCAAATGGAAAATCTGCCGCCAGTATCCCTCCTCCACAAACATTAATGGCTGCACTCGAAAACCTGCCCTGCCCTTCACTCCATCATCTAATTTGAGACACTGAGGGGGCAGACAAAACAGATGGTTGGCATCGCTGATGATGATTCACTGCTTGAAATCCTGGTGAAACATATCTGAAATCAGTGAGAGAGAAGGAGGCCTGACATTTGACAGAGACATGTAAAAACGAAACGTTCCAGACAAAGGTCAGTCCCATCCGCCTGGTATTTTCCAGATGCACCAACCATAGGCTATTAATTTGACAGCTAGAAGAGATTATACCTTTTTTCCCAAACATACCAGATTTACTTTGACCTAAAGAGTCTAAAGGAAGACTCTTGGGTGCAAATGGATGTTTTCAGTGATTCAATGTATGGTCCATGTACAGTGAGTGGGTGAGCCATAGCTAGGGCCAGTTTGATCCAAGCCAGCTGACTTGGCAATAATAAACAACAAGTACTAGTAGAATTGTCAGCCACCATAACTACTAATACTGCTGGAATGGCTGCTTTCTTTAGCATCAATGGTGAGCTAAGCTAGTGATGTGGTCCATGTTCTGTAGAGGAATTTTAGTCTACAAGTTAAGGATGGAGCTAGCTGCATTCAGGTGGAAATTGGAAGACCTGGTTGTTTCACAGTGCCTTTCCCAAAGTCATAATTTTGAATAATTGTGCCCTCCTATGGTCAAAGGACTCTTTCAGACTGAGATGTTGAGTTCTAATTGGCTGATAATACACCTCAAGTCTTAAAGATTTTTTTACCACTTAGGTCATGGTCAGACATGCCTTTTGGTGCAGAGGGGAAGTGAGTCTATTTCCCTCAGTGGAAATTGACATGGTGTTGTGTGATCACGCATCCTTTGTAGCTGCAGACTCAGCCCGTCACTGCCTGATCAGACAGTATGTTCAGGTGAGTGTGTGTGGGGGGGTTGCCTTTTGTTTCCCATGTGCATAAATGAGGAATCATACCTCCACACTGAGGGTTCTCCATGGACAATGTGGTTATGCACATACTGCTAAGCGAGGGGGGAACGGCACCAAGTTGGGATGGAATGAGCAGACCATCCCGACAGCATGAGAATGTGCTTGAGCAATCAGAAAGGGGAAAGTCCATCTGTACCTTATCAGCAAGCATTAGGACTGCACTTTCCCAGGTGTCTTTTAACTCCGCTTCTATGGTGAGGCAGCACGGGGTGCTGATGGCTGCAGGACCTTTCCCAGATGTTGCTGTCTGATCATGCCCTTTAGATGTATCAGAAATTCACAGCTGAATCAGATTTAATGGCATGTCTGACAGTGGCCTAAGACTCCTGAGTTCATAAGATTTAGCCTCTGTTAGATGTTCTGCATTTTAAAAGTTTGCAATTTTATAAATTAATCAATAACTGTCTGCTGTTGTCATGTATTTACTGCAATTGGTTTGATATGTTCTTATGTTGCGATGTCACTTGAAAGTTAGAAAAAAGTAGGATATAAAGCTAGGAGGGTTTGGGCCAGATATAGAAATCGAAGGCACTCCTATCATTGCTTAGCAATTAACCACATACAGTTAGTCCAAACCAGACTGATGTTTGTTGATTCCAGAAGACTTTCAGGATCCCAAGCACCTTTGCCTCTAGGAGTTAACCTGTTTCCACCCCAGGACAGAAAGGGCAAGCCCTCTTGACTATGCAGGCTGAGATTTGCTTGCCTGTAGTGTTGAATTGAACAAAGGCAGAGATGGACATAGTTGCCAGCTTGGCAGCCAGTGGGAATGGTGAGAACACAGGCAGGAGGGGCCTGGCAGCAGCCTGAGTTAATAGGGCACTTTCCACTTGCAGATCCTCATCACTGTGAGCCATTGTGTTTCATCTTGTCTGCTCCTAAGTCTGTTGCTCTCTCTTGGGTTACTGTCACAGATTATAAAGGCTGCCAACCAGGATGGGGGGGGGCAAGGATAGGGGGAAAGACAAATGCCCCAAACAAAATCTCCTTGGAGAGAGAGTTCCAGAGCTTTGGTACAATGACAGGGAAGGTCACCTGCCTAATCTCAGAAGGCGAGTGGCACCGAAAGCAAGTCCTCTGAAGATGATTATAGTGGTCAGTTGGTTCATCAGAAAGTAGCCAATCCTTCAAGTATGTTGGTCCCAAATCATATGAGATTTGAAGGTCAAGACCAACATCTTGAATTATGCCTGGAAACAAATTGGGAGCCAGTGTAGATGGGCCAAGACTGGAGTGACATGGTCCCTGTGACCCACTCCAGTCAGCATTCTGGCTTCAATGTTCTGTACCAATTGAAATTTCCAAATGCTTTTCAAGGGCAGTCCTACATACAGCACGTTGCAGTAACCTAATCTAGATTTAACCAGAGCAGGCACAACAGTGCCCATATCTTTTCTGCCCTGGAAAGACCACAGTTGTCTAATCAGTTGAAGCTGGTAAAAGGTATTCACAGTGGCCACCTGCTTATCCAGAAGTAGGCCTGTGTCCAAGAGCATCTCCAGTCTGTGGACCTGTTCCTTCAAGAGAAGAGGTTTTGCGCATGATGTACAGAGTTGGTTCTTTTGAGAAAGGCAGTACAGAACTATAAAATAATAAGCAAGCAAGCCTAAGAGACAGCTTGACTCCTGTTAATTTTTTGATCCAGATTAATTACATTAATGGGGCCATGTGCAAGTTGCATTTCAATGAGTTAATATTTGTTGCATATTCCTATTTTCAACATACCTAGAACATGTACAAGTCCCTTTGAAGATGTTTCAGGAGATTTTTATATATACCAATCTATTTTAGAGTATTCTGTTTTGAGTAGTTCTAATTTTAAAAGGCCATACAACAATGTTATTAAATAAATAAATACCTCCTTACGTACCCTGCAACATATGATGAGCTTATGGCCCATCGTATCCTGGAATACCTTTAAACAGTTGGCTGAAACACATAGAAATTTCCCCAAAAGTTAACACACAATAGTTCATTTCACTGAGGCACAGCAGTATTGCATATGTGAAAGCACCTTTGTTCCTGGAACTCCAAATCGTATTGACTTCTTTTTTTTTTTTTTGCTCTTTTGAGTGGGTGCCATTCCTTTCCCAATCATTAAAGGCGATTGCCTTCAAACACCTAATAAATAAATCTTCTTTTATCCCTTAGTTCTGTCTCTGATTTTTACCCCAACACACTGTGCAAAAATGGCAAGCCCTACAAAGCTGAGAACAACAAAGAACCTGGAAAATCAGAAAGACTAAAATCTGTGAAATGTACCTTATCTGACATTTATATTTGAACACAACATGCTCATGATAATATTAACATCAGAAGGAAATGGCCTCAAATTAATTGATTATGGTGATGATGTTGCTGGTAGAAATGCAAATGGACTAAGCCTTTTGTTAGACATGTAATACAGCAATTCAGTCTTTTCTGTGTACAATATTCCTGAGCTTCTCCTTTACTATAATAATGTGCCCAGTCCAGTGCTGGTTGTATATCTTGTTTGTGATTAGGGGGGTTGGATAGGGGAGTACATTTACATTGTTATCATTCTGTCATTCAAAGGAATATGGATCTGAACAAGAATCATGATGAGGACCTGTTTCCCTGTGTATGTGTGGTGGTGTGTGTGTGTGTGTGTGTGTGTGTGTGAAGTGCCATCAAGTCACAGCCAATTTATGGCAACTCCAGGAAGGGGCTTTCAAGGCAAGTGAGAAGCAGAGGTGGTTTACCATTGTTTTCCTCTGAAGAGTCTTCCTTGGTGCCTCTCATCCAAGTACCGACCCTGCTTAGCTTCCAAGAGCCGACAAAATTGGCCTATACCATGCCACCTTCCCTTCCCCTGTTTCCCTAGGTAAAAAAAATTATTGTTGAACTATTCCCACCGATCCAAAAGCATTGGTTCATTGGGACAGTCTGGCATCATCCCACAAGATATTGGAAGGCCATAGTTCCTCTAGTAGGGAAGTAGATTTAAATCAAGAAAGCCAGTCTCAGGGGGTATGATCAATTTTAATAGATATAGTGAAAATAATGAAGCCTGAACTGGCCTTCTATCTTGAACAGAAAAAAAAATAATCTCTCGTAATTTTTTTTTTTTTTTGCCTGATCTAAACTCCAGTATCTTAAATTCTGGAGATCAATATCAGATGCCAGCATTTTATGTTCACACTGAGATGTCCAATTGTTCCTAGATTTGTTCTTATTATGTTCCAGGAAGCATTTTATTGGTGGTATGTTTCCATCTATTTTAGAAAGTTTACTACAGAACAGAAAAAGTCAAAAGAATATGAGACTTCACAGTGCCACCTCTGCTCTAAGCCATGTTGTGGCTGAACAAGGCGGGGCACCAAATAAGACCTTAAAAATATATTTTGTGGCATTTCCAGCTGTTCCATCTCTGCCAGTCCCCAGATTTCTACCCCATAAGACACATAGGGAAGGATTTTCCCCCTGATTATTCTCTAAGAGTTGAGGAAATCCAGTTCTCCCTTTTGCTTCTTTTTGCTGATAAAAACTTGCAACGATGTCACAGCTTTCAGTTTAGCTGCAGATAAGTAGAAACTCCATACATTTCTCTATAAACCTACGACCCCCATGTAACTGAAGCTATGAACTTGTTCCATAATTTGACTAGCAAGTATACTTGAAGACATGAAGCTGCCTTACATAGACCACTGATCTATCAAAGTAAGTATTGTCTACTCAGACTGGCAGCAGCTGCCCAGAGTGTCAAGTGGAGGTCTACTACCTGATCCTTTCAACTGGAGATGCCAGGGATTGAACCTGAGACCTTCTGCATGTCTACCACCGATCTACAGCCCTTCCCCGGTATTCCTTTGTGATGAGGAGGGCAGAACACCCAAATAACTACTTTGGGGTTTTGTTTTGGTATAATTGCTATTTATCTAGTTTCTCTGACTTATCAGCCTAGCTCACATGCCCAGGTGAGTTCTTTCCTTAGAAGTTGCTCTTTCTGTGGCTTTGGGAGCAAAAGTATAGCCCAGAGGAGTTGGAGCTCAACCTTTGATAGAAGTTAGTGCTTCCCTGGCTGCTGGGATCATCTACTGTGTCTGCCAATCTTCCTGGCTTTATCAGGATGTGCTTAAGTAAATACAGATAATGTTTAGACTGGTCAGAACTTCAGTGGTCATGCTGACTGACTCTGATTGGAACTTTGCTTTTCTGACATGGTCTTGTTTTAGCCCTTTCACTTTTTTGGAGAAAGAATTTGTTAAAAAAATGAAGAGGCTGGTGAAAATGGGATGTCTGTGTTGGGGATTTTCATACTTTTTTAGCTCTTTGTTTGTTTGTTTTCAATGTTTCAGGGGTTGCTTTTCACCCCTACCCAAGTTTCCCTCCCAAAAAATCTGATTTCAAATTATTCTTTTACACCAGTATGACATTAGTTTTGCCCTTCTGTTCTATCTTCTTCTTTTAAAAAGGAAAAGAGTAAAATATGTTTCTGTGGTAGTTGTGTTTTTTTTAAAAAACAACAACAACAACAACAACAACCTTTCTTCCTCCCAGAAGTGTACATAGGCTGGCATTATATCTAGTGATATTGGGCAGATTTCTGATTTCATTTGACAGTGGGCATATAACTGACTTTGACTGGAACTTTGCATTTTTTACTTGTTCTTGCTTTAGCCCATTTTGCTTTCACTTGTACAAGTTACCACATGCATTTGGCATGCTGAGTTGGTAGCTTGTCACTTCCGGAATCCATCTCAAAAATTCTGTGATGATGTCACATGATTGTTTTAGCTTATAGCAGTTAGAACATTTACATTATGCTCCAAGAAAAGAGGATTTTACCATTGGTTGCCTATAGGGTTCTGATCCCAAACCATCTGAAAGAATGGAGACTCTGCATATCTGTGGTTCGCCATCAAAATAATGACTTCAACAAATTCTTTTAGCTAGATCAAGATGGGTAGCCACGTTAGTCTGTCTGTAGCTGTAGAAAAGAGTCCAGTAGCACCTTAAAGACTTAACAAAATTTGTGGCAGGGTATGAGCTTTCGTGAGTCACTGCTCACTTCTTCAGATACAGCTAGAATGTGAGTCCATCTGCCCTATATATTGCAAAGTGGAGTTTTCAGATGCTAAATGACATTAGCAGGTAAATGGGAATAGCAGGTGTTAAATGGATTAGGTGTGATATGCTGAAAGGTAGTAGGAGTGTAGAAATCAGCACTAGTAATAAGACAGAAAACCTAGGTGTCAGATTCAATCCAAGTGGATGCATTGTCTTGAGCTTCATTATCAGTTGCAATTCAGCTGTCTCTGTTTCTAATCTCCCTTTGAAAGTGAGCAGTGACTTAGGAAAACTCATACCCTACTACAATTTTTGTTAGTCTTTATGGTGCTACTGGACTCTTATTCAAACAATGCTACTGGACTCTTACTCTCTTCTTTTATTAGATAGTTAGCAAAGGCACATGTCAATATGGAACCTTTGGAATTGTGAGAGAGTGGAAGGAGAAAACAGACTTCAGTGGATTTTTATAAGTCATTTACACCATACAACAAATATTGTTTTCAACAACCAAACATCAAGTCTCCAGCCAGGAACTTGGTAAGCGATATGTGCGGATCAGGCCTCATTCTCTCTTGTTTTGCTTTCCACCATGTTGTAAAACTAGTAGAAGGAATGTAAATCTTAATGCTGTTATGGGGAGTGATTTTTTTTCTGAAGTTCACTTTTTTAGATACAGCCATTGATTCCTCTTATTCTTTTTTAAAAGACTCAACTGCGAATGGCTTATGGATCTAAAGGGCATGATCAGACAGCAGCATCTGGGAAAGGTCCCACAGTCACCGGCAACCCATGCTGCTCCACCACAGAAACCAAGGAAAGTCCAGTTCTAACTGGTTCCAACAGGCCACAGACAGACTTTCCATCATCTGATCATGCAAGCACACTCAAACCATTGGGATGGGCTGCCCAGTCCATCCCAACTCAGTACCCCCCCTGCTTAGTGGTATGTGCATAAGCAATCCATAGTCACAGACTGCCACAGGAGTTCAATTCCTTGTTTATGTGCATGCAAGGAAAAAAGGCCAAAAAACCCACATCACTCACCTGAATATGCCATCTGATTGGGAAGTGATGAGCTGAGCCCGCAGCACCAAGAGATGTGGGATCACATGACTCTGTTTCAATTTCCACCAGAGGAAACAGGATTGCTTTCCCTCCACACCAAATGGCATGCCTGACCACAGCCTTCCTCTTTCAGATAGTGCACCCTGTTGTAACTGCAGCACTTGCAGTTGTTTTATGTTACACACCGCAAGGCAGTACCCTAGCAGGAGGATGGGGGAGGGGGTTGTGAAAACATTGCCTGCCTCTGAGCATTGACAAAGTGAAATTCTGAAACTTTGCAGAACATCCCTTTCTGCCCCCTCTTTCTTCAGATTTCTCTTTGATAAAAATAGACTGATTAGAAATGGACTCCATATCTATAAACAAAGGGAAATAAATGGATTGTGGAATTTCAGGGAGAACCTGGGGTAAGAGGAATTAAGAGAATCTCTCTTAACATCACTAGTTAATCTTTCATTTGGAAATCAGTGGGACTTAAAAGGATTGTTTGTCCTCTACTATCAGTGCCGGTGGGTATTGTGGAAATTTAGTTTCTCCTAGAACACTTGCATTATGTACTTCCCTTTTTCTTTTCTAGAGATAAAGAAGTTCCATTTGAACTACTTTTTGTACTAGTATTGGTTGACCTTTATTTCTAGGGATGCATCAAAGGGTTTATATTTATCTACATGACCTGATCAGAAAATACTGATTTTGTGGGTGATTGATTGGTAGGTTGAAGTGTTTCTCTTTGTATTGCAGGAGGGCCAATGAATGTTTGAAAGCTTTGCAGTGCAAAGATATATGTTAGTAAAATTACCGTCTTTGCATCAAAAGTAACATGTGGAAAAAAAGTCTGCATAAAATAAGTTTAGAAATCTAGTGATGTTATATAAAAGTAGTGTTCTAGACTACAAGAGGAGATTTGATCTGACTCCCAGCCTCTGAGTAAGGGCAAACATAATTGGACATTATCCACACACACACAAAATCACCCTGCTGAGGATCGCCCAAGTCATAAAACAAATTGAAATGGTGAAGAAATATTTTTAAAAGATGACAGAATAAACAATCAATTTTAAATGTCATAAAATATGTTGGCTTTCTTCTCAACCTTTATTTGAAAGTCAAACATTTTTGAATAGTCAAGGATGGTTTGTTCCATTCCTAGTTTGTGTTTGAACATTCCTGGTGCTTAAATGGTGTGAAGGACAAGACAGGACAGGGTCTTTTCCTGGGACCTCGGAAGAGGAGTGCAGGTAGAAGTCCTCAGTTGGATAAGTATGCATATAGTAGAGGATGAGCAGAAGCAAGCCAGCAGCCTTTTGCTTCCTTTCCGTTAGAGGCCAAACTGGTGGGAGTAAAATAGTTAATGACACCCCCCAAGTCCAAATTTTTCCAATCACCAAAGGAACCCTTTTAGCTTCTAGGGACCTGTTCCTTTACAATTGCAAGAGTCACTGGGGAACTGGCATCAGAAGATGTGCACCATGAGGCTTATATCTTCTAGACCCAATTTCATTCTACCTTCCATGTATCTTTCAGTAGGAAGAGGCTGCTATTGACACTGGCAGATTATTTGCAGATCATGTTTATTCAGGAAGCACAATGTGATTTTAGAAGTCTCATTAGGAACCTTCACTCACTATCAGGAGAGTTGAAGCATAGAGTGTTTAAGGCTAAAATTATGCACGCACTGTGAAGTACAGGTGGGTGGGTGAAATGTATTTCTCAATGAACCTTCCTTCATGTTCATCAGGAGATTCCAAGACCTGATAAATGGGCATTTGAAACTGCCAGCAGCAGACAGGCATAAGGGATACAGATGAACTTGGTTTCACAGTGCAATCCTATGTATATCTATTCAGTAGTAACATAAAACAGGACTCTATTGAGACCCTAAAGACTAACAAAATGTATCCCAGCATAAGCTTCTGTAAATCAAAGCTCAGTCCTTCAGATGCATAGGACTGTAAATCCATCAGGATGGGTCCATATGCACAACAGAAGGGAGGCATTAGAAGAAGAGTAAGTCTACCTGTATTCAGAGAGGGTTATGCCTAGGTGAATGTGCATGGGATTGCACTTTTAAACTCACTCTGGCTTGAGGATTTTTCCCTGGGAGGAACACAGATTTTTGAGGAGAGCTTCCACATGATGTTGTGGTCTTTGTACCACAGCACTCAGGGCTCTCGGGTTTTCCACTTGAAGCCAGTGCAAATTAAAAGCTTCCTTTAATCCAGACATAAAGGGAAATGCAAGATGGCTGCAGGTAGATCCTCTGTGTGGGCATTCTGCCCTCAGATAATCTGGTGAGGCAGGTGGAGCAATGTTCTGCCTTCAGAATGCTGGAGCTAAGAGCCATTCCACCCCCTTGCAGATCATTAATGGGATTTTGCAGCTCATCTGTGAACCACTCCTCAGCTGTGAAGGAAGGGGGTTGCTTAGCTAAGACAAGGCAGGGGCAGCAGTGAGCAGCACGGGAACAAGACACGGAGATGGCATCCTTGAATACTTCCATCCCACTTACTACTGTGGGCATCCTTGCATACTTTCACCCCACTCACTGCTGTAGGGGTGGCTTTTCTTGCTCCTGTGTGGGAACAGCCTTTTTAGTGTGAGCTATGTTGGTTGGCTGGCTGCCTTCAGAAAGCAGTGGAAGGCAACATGTCTTGAACTAGCAAGTTTCCCTAGTATACCAAGCTTTGACTTCTTGTTCACACATTTGCTCATGAGAATGTAATACTGGAATCTACGGTATTTTCCTATTGGTGGGTTCTTTGCTGTAGACACCTGTAGATTCAGATTGCTGACTTCCCGGTGGAGCCTGGAGATCTCTTCAAATTACAACTGGTCTCCAGACCACAGAGATCAATTCCTCAGGAGAAAATGGTTACTTTGGAGGGTAGACTGTATGGCACTGTACCCTGTTGATGTCCCCCCCCCAAAGACCACCCTCCGCAGGCACCACCCCCAAATCTCCAGGAATTCCCTAAGGCCAACGCTACTGTAAATAGATCTCCTCTTTTCTGCTTTTCTGTAGATAGATCATTTCTTATATGCTTCCTACTCTGAATATTGATATGTCCTTGAGCTTGCTTATGCGTGTAAAGCACCGTCCAGTCTCAGCTGACTTATGGTGCTTCCAGCAAGGGGCTTTCAAGGTAAGTGAGGAGCAAAGGTTGTATTCCATTGCCTTCCTCTGCAGATTCTTCCTTGGTGTCTCCCTTCCAAGTGCCAACCCTGCTTAGCTTCCAGGTCCTGATGAGACTGGGCCACCTTCCCTCCCCTTGAGCTTGCTTACCAGGAGTTAAGTCCTACTCGGTTTAGGGGAACTTGCATGTAATGTGCATCTAGGTTTGCAACCTACATTTCTCAGTACTTGACTTAGCATTTCTTTTGGCTTGAGTCCTTGGGTGGAAGTGATTTAAACTGCAGCCCAAAAAAGGAAAGATCTTTCCTAATTACTAAAATGAGTAACAGACAGGAGAGAGAAAAAACCCACACCCTTGAGAAGTAAACTGGAAAATACATCATACATTTTGATTTTCTGACACTCATCCAAAGTCACCAAAATAATGTATACAGTTCTAAGAAGTTTGCGTACAGGCAGCTTGAAGGGCTCCTTCTTTTAATTTGTCAGCCTTTCTAATGTGGAGGCACCAAAATTTATAGTGCTGTTGCAACACTTTCATGTGATGTGTTTGTCCTTTCCCACCAATATCAAACTTCAAAGCCTACAGAGTACTTGAGATGAAACACAACTTAATGATTTTATCTCGTAATGGATTCTGGGAATCTTTCCTATCTGATGCTGTTAAATATGACAAATGAAAAGAGGGTTTGTATTCCCAGGGCATAACGGTTTAACATATGCTACTGAATGAAACACTCCCCTTCTAAGGTCACCGTAGGGTAGTGGTTCTCAAACTGTGACTCAGGCTCCCCCTCAGAAGAAACTGGAAGGGGGGGTGCAAAGTCCTGGCCAAAGGGAGGGGCAGAGAGAATCCCGGAACAAGCGATTTCTTCTAGCAGCAACGGATCCACATTGTGTCTAGCAGAACCGCTTTGCTAACCTCGGCTGCTTCTCCTCCTGCATCCTTCTCTGCCTGTCTGACTTAAGAGAGTGGGTTGAGATGTCTCTGTCTAGTAATCTTTGAATGCCAGTGCTAAATTATTGCTCTAATCCATCAGTCATTATGCACACAAAGCCCAACACTGGGCTGTAAAGTCTGAAAGGTAGTTCAGAAAGAAATCTCCAGTTCAAAAAAGGAGGGGGGGAGACATAAGAGTAAGTGTGTTCATTCTTGTACAGCAGTGACAAACCGTGGCACTCTTACAGCAGGCAATGCTTCTGAACCTGTTTTTGAACACTCTGCTGTGGTACCATCCTACTAACTACATTGACATATTTTGCAGGAAGTATTTTTTTTTTCAGATTGCTGTTTTCCCCCCTTCATTATTAAAGGTCAGCAGCTGATGTGGGTGTCTAGTGAGTAAAGCCCTGATTGTAAATGTCTGTGGAAATATGGTTAGGAAGCAGCTCTTCAGGGGCATGTTGGAGGTGGTGGAAAGTGCCATCAAGTTGGAGCTGATTTATGGCAACCTCAGATGGGTTTCCAAGGCAAGAGTCATACATAAGTCATGTGCCATTGCTTGGCTCTGCATAGGAATCCTAGAAAAGAGCAAGAGTCCAGTAGCACCATAAAGACTAACAAACTGTGTGGCAAAGTATGAGCTTTTGTGAGTCACTGCTCACTTCTTCAGAACCCTAGTCTTTCTTGGTGGTCTCCCATCCAAAAACTAATCAGTGCTGATGTTGTTTAGCTTCCAAGATCTGACAAGATCAGGCTAGACTGGGCTGACCAAATTAGGGCAGGGGCATGCTACAGATTATTTATATAAAAAAAATCCTTTTAGGTCAGGAGCCAGTATATGAACATACAAGTGCACGCAATTGCCAGACCATTGCTGTATCTAACTCCACAGGATCTTCTCTGACTAGGGTTGTTAACGTCCAGGTGGAGTTCTTCCAGAATTACAACAGGTCTGCAGACTACAAAGATCAGTTCCTCTGGAGGAAATAGCACCTTCAGAGGGTGGACTCTATGGCATTACATCCCTGCTGTGCTCCTTCCCCTCCCCAAACTCCCCCTTTCTCTGGTCCATCACCAAATCTCCAGGAATTTTCCAACCCAGTGTAACAGGCTGGATTCACCCCCCGGCCAGAGTAACCCCGGGGCTACTCTGGCCTAGCCTAGAATAACCCCTGCCAGGCCAGGCCAGAGTAATCCCGGGGGTTAATCCAGACTAACCCCTTCCAGACAAACCTCTGCCGGGCTCTGTTGACTAATCAGATTGGATTCATACCCCGTTCTTCACTACCCAGAGGAATCTCAGATTGGTTGACAAGTTTCTCATGGACCTCAAACCCTCAGAAGCTGACACTGTGCTGGTTACAATGACATTTAATTTACCATTCTATATCGGGGACTGTGAGACCCAGGTTCAGATAGTTTGGCATAGGCAACTTTACACCCAAGGGGTTACTTTGGCTCGGGGTTACAGGTTGTTGTGTTGTGCAGTTGGGGTAACTCTGGCGTGGCCTGGCAGAGGTTTGTCTGGCAGGGGTTAGTCTGAATTAAGCCCCGGGGTTACTCTGGCCTGGCCCAGCAGGTGTTATTCTAGGCTAGGCCAGAGTAACCCCAGAGGGGTTACTCTGGACGTGGGGTAAATCCGACCTGTTACACTGGAATGAGCAAACCTATCTCTGACTAGCCATTTTCTCAGGCAGAGGCCTTTTGGAACCCTGCAGAGTAGAAATGACAGCAGCTGAATTTGCAGCTATTTTCATGTGCTCTTCCACTGAGGTGTAAGGAAGGAATAGTTGAAAAAATTGAATTTATTTTATCTTAAATATGTTTGATAGAAACGAGGCCTCTTAAAAATCCCCTTGCTGTTGAGGATATGGTCTGTGATGGGCCAGGCCTCTTCAGTTGCAATGCAGCCTGATAGTTATGGAACAGCCTCCCAGAAGGGGTAAGATTCCGAGTGAAGGGCAAGGTATAAATCCAGTCTCCTCCTCCTCCTCCTCCTCCTCCTCCTCCTCCTCCTCCTCCTCCTCCTCCTTCTCCCTTGGTGCTGCATTGGAAAACTTTCTGCTTGGTTGTGGTTCAAACACCAACAAAAATGGGGGGCCTGTAGTTCCTTAGGAAGAAGTGAGTGTTTCCACACCTGCTAGCTTGGCTTCCACCAATGAGAGATGGCTTGGAGGTTCAGGGTGAGGTTTGGTTGCAGAGTATGGGGGCATGAGCATAGAGATAGAAATACATAGAGTGTCACACACCTTTTGGCTTCCAGTTTGGTTTCGGAAAGGTCTCAGCCTCTGCCTGCTAGAGGGAAAATGTGGCACAAAATGGCGGGTGAGGTTGGCCAGGATTGATTTGATGGAGCATGTGGTAAACTCAGGAGCATGAGGGCACTTCTGTGTGCTAGTGACCCATGTTCCAGAGCTGCGCAGTCCCTGATTCTCTTGCCTGTGATCTCTTTGTCTTTGGTTTACCCAATGAGCTCATGACAGGATTTTGGATGTATCAAATCAGCCATGAATGTATTGAGAAAATGCCTTTTGACATGGCCTGTCATCACACTGGCTTCCGTCTCCACATTCTCCTCTTGAATTGCTTTCTGTCTTCCACATCTCCTGGTTCAGGGGGTGTGGCTTGCAAGGCAGAAGCTATCTTCTCTCTCTCTTGGGACTCCCCCCCCCATACCCATTCACACCTTATCCAGCTTGATGGAGCATGGCCTTCCAGTGAGGCTGCAAAACAGAATAATTTATAAGTGCTTAAATGGAAGCTTAAATGAGCTCTGGCTTGATTGTTACAAGTATATATTTTAGTTATGTTTTTAATTACTTGTGTAATGTTAATGTTTTAATAATAATTGTGTATTTATTGTTCTCACCTGCCTTGGATCCTGATTTTGTTGGGGCAAAGGTGAGATAAACAGATGTCCTGGATAAATAAAAAGCACAATAATGACACCCTTCACATGTTCTGAGGTACTCTTCCCTCAGGTCCATTTAAAATAAAAAGAGGAAGATGGTTTCCTTCAGAAGGGCAAGAGGATCAGCATGTGAGCAAACATGCTTCATTTTTAGGTCCTCAAAAAAAGTTATCCTGTGGTAGGGGGCACTCTTTGCATGCTTCAGGTCAGCCAGTTCCAAACTTGCCTACTAGGTTATATCTCCTGCATGCCAACCACTCTGTGTATTTGCCTTGCTCAAAATCTTCCCACTGCTTCTCTAGTTTTGGCGATTGCAGACTTTTCTGGTAAACTGCTATCACAGATTACGATTCGGCCTTGTGTGCTGATATAGCACTGGCTAAGTCTGACATGGCATCTCACATCATAGGTAGGGCTGCCAACATCTAGGTGGGGAGATCTCCTGGTACTACAACTGGTCTCCAGATTACAGAACCAATGGCTTTGGAGAAAATGGCTGCTTTGGAGGCTGGACTCCGTGGCATTACACCCTGCTGAAGTCCCTTCCTGCCCTCAGCAGGGAGGGCAGAGTAGAAATAAATAAATAAATAAATCCAATCCTCCCCAGGATCCACTCCCAAATATCCAGGAATTTCCCTGTCTGGAGTTGGCAAACCATAGGTAGCCCTGGCATCTCATGAGCAAAACCGTATTTCCATTCACATGTTGTAGTCTGGCTCATCAATACAGCCCTGATTGCAGCAGCCACTACGACCACATTCAGGGTCAGGGAGTAGCACTTCTGGTAAAACCTACTATGGCAGGAATTGGTTGCTTCTGTTTTATGGATGGGAAGTGATTCTAAAAAACAGAGTTTTGCCCCGGGCCACTTGTTAATTTGTTACCTAGGCCACCTGGGTGCATGAGCTGGAACTTAAAAGTCTTGGGCCTGAATCATTCTAGTTCACCCAGACGGATAACGGCTGAAGCTAGAGTTCAACAAGCTCTGCTTAGCTTCCCTCCGTCTTAAGGTCTGGATCTCTTATGGATGTAATTGAAAGTATGGTTGCCAGCCCTACCTGGCAGTGTGGCAGCAGAATTTGGGAGGTGGGTCTTTTATTAGGCCTTTCCTGGCAGTTTTAAATAATTGTAATTGTTTTATCTCTTAATCCATTACCTGCTTTTGGTCCCAATGGCCTGAGAGAAGGCAGACAAATATTTTAAACAGATAACTTTATTTCTTACACGTATAGGCTGGTAAATTCCAATTCACTGTATCTGAGGAAGGGTGCAAGCACGTGATAGCTCATACCTTGAATAAAACTTGGTTGGTCTTAAAGGTGCCACTGAACTCAAACTTTGTTCTACTGCTTCAGACCTACATGGCTACCCATCTGGATCTATAGTTAGGTAATCTTTTGAGGGGGTATTTTTAAAAATGTTTTTCATATCCCCCCCAAAAAAAGATTATCTAACTATAGATCCAGATGGGTAGCCCTGTTGGTCTGAAGCAGTAGAACAAAGTTTGAGTCCAGTGGCACCTTTAAGACCAACCAAGTTTTATTCAAGGTATGAGCTTTCATGAGCTTGCACCCTTCCTCAGATACAATGAATTGGAATTTACCAGCCTATACGTATAAGATAGAGGTTCAACAGCAGATTAGCATACAGCATAATGAAGACGTATTAACAGATGCAAACAGGAATAACAAGCTAAGTTTATAAGGTCACCAGTGTTTGAATTTAATTCCGGGGAAAGACTGAAGCAAATAAATATGTCATATTTATCCAAACACTGGTGACCTTATAAATTTAGCTTGTTATTCCTGTTTGCATCTGTTAAAACATCTTCATTATGCTGTATGCTAATCTGCTGTTGAACCTCTACCTTATATGTAAGGTAAAGGTAAAGGTTCCCTTGCTCGAAAGCCAGTCGAATCCGACTCTAGGGTTGCGGTGCTCATCTCCGTTTCAAAGCCAAAGAGCCAGCACTGTCTGAAGACGTTTCCATGGTCATGTGGCCGGCATGACTAAACACCAAGGTGCACGGAACGCTGTTATCTTCCAACTGAAATGGTACCTATTTATCTACTTGCAGTTTCTTGCTCTCAAACTGCTAGGTTGGCAGGAGCTGGAACTAGAGACGGGAGCTCACTCTGTCATGCGGCACTTGGGTCTCGAACTGCTGACCTACCGACCTTCCACAGCCAGCAGTTCAGCGTCTTAACCACTTGAGCCACCGCAGCTCCTAACTTGTATGTATGGACTGGTAAATTCCGTTTCATTGTATCTGAGGAAGTGTGCATGCACATGAAACTCATACCTTAAATAAAACTTTATTATTCTTAACGGTGCCACTGTTTTATTATCTAACTATGTAGCCCAAGACTTTCTACTGTAATACTTGGTCCAACTAAGAACAATTTCAAAATGAATTTTCTATTAAAAATAATTTCTGTGTCAGAAATCCATCACATTGCTTCGGATTTGCTTGGAGGGGAAAATTGTGAAGGGCAGCTTGTTTCTGCAGGGGCAGAAAAGATGCCTGTGTTCTCCTTGGATGTGACCAACAACACATGGGATTTCAGTTTTGCTCATAAGTGCTGTCTATGCAGGAAATGCATTAGACACAACGATCTCTAGGAAAGAGATGGCTTGGAAACATAGAGTTTCCTTCCAACGGTTTGACTAGAAATAGATAGATTCCAAAGTCCTAGTTCCAGATCTTGGAGTACCTTGGTTCATTTTACCAGTGTGTTCTCACATTGCACAAAATTGGTTTTGGGATAGCTCATCAGCCCCTGTGCTAGAGCCAAAAGTGATCCTCCTGCCCCCTGCCTCCTCCCCCCAACGGTTGTAACATTTCCAGTTTGCAGGATGTTCCTCCCAAACTGTGGCAAAGCTCAGATTTCTGCTGATTATTCCAGTTGTAGCAAGAACCCAACTGTGCACATAACAACCAAATGGAAAATATTGTAAAGCTATAACAAGCAGAAAGTACACGCATTTGACCCACCTTTAAACAAAACTCTAACCCAGCTATCCTAAGTGGAAAAACAAGCTCATCATTTGCCAGCAAATAGCTTGCATTTTCTGGAATTTCCATGCTGAGTTCTAAAATCCATCTTTTACACGTCCAGCCCAGGAAGTCTTTAAATGTAAAAGTAGGCTGTCAATGCAGGATGCCCAGAGTGTGGTCAATGAATCAGTAAGCTGAGGGTGAGATATCAGGTGCTATTTCAACAAGGTATCTTTCATAACTGTTAGGTCTTTAAGACCCGAGAAAGTTTCAGAGAGTGGCCATGTTGGTCTGCAGAAGAACAGCTGGATTTGAGTCCAGCAGCCACCTTTGAGACCAAGAAGAATTTCAGGGTGTAATCTTTGGAGAGTCAAAGCTCTCTTGGTCAGATAAGACAAGGAATGGCGATCTCTACATCATGAGGCGGGAGGGGTCTTGTAAAGAAGGAACTCTTTGTTTGCAGAGGTGCAATGTGTATTGTAATCAGCTTGGCTAGAGCAGAGGGGTAATGCTTGGGGGCAGAAAATCAGCATCTGTAGTGAGATAAGAATCCTGTAAAGTACTGGGTTTCGGGCCTCATGACTCGGACGACGACATAAGAGAAGACGCGTTTATTCGTACTTCACACAAGACAAAGAACACACAGTAACGGCCGGAGGCCAACTATATACAGTTAGGGGGGACGGCCCTATATTCCTATTGGCGGGTTTGAATCGCCCGCCAATGCTGCCATTGGTTCACTACTGGCGAGTTCAGGAACCTAGTCCCTATTGTTCTCAGAGAGCGAAGCTTGGCTGTATTTCGCCAGCTCTGCCCTCTGATCCCAGGACACAACACCCCTCCCCCATAGTTCGTCTCCTATCCGGTGACATAGTCTTTTAAGTATGTTGGTGCCCTCCGTTCTCTTAGCGATTGTCGGGGGGGCGGTACCGGACTGGCGGGGCCCCTATCGGGTGTTCCGCCAGCGCGGTGACGGTGGCGGCTGTAACGGTGGCGGCAGCGGCGGCGGTTCAGCTGTCTCCGGGACCCCCCCTGATTCCGTGGACTTTCCGGCGCTGGCTCCGCTGTCGGTGCTTGCAGTCGATCGGATGCTGGGGCGGCCGCGGCGTTTCCCGGTAACTGGATCTCTGTGTCGGGGTCTTGCCGCCTCCGGAGCTGGTCCACGTGTTTACGGAGGACCCGGTCCCCATCTGTTAGGACCTCGTATGACACTGGCCCGGTGGGTTTTAGGATGCGCCCGGCCACCCACTGAGGCCCCGCCCCGTAATTCCGGAAGTAGACAGGTTCCCCCGGCCGGAAGCTTCGGGGCGCCTCCCGGGTCTCGACCAGCTTTCTCTCTGGGGCTCGGTCCGGGTGGAGCCTGTCTAACAAAGTGGTAGGGCGGCGGCCCATCAATAATTCTGCGGGGCAATGCCCGGAGATGGGGTTTGGGGTGGTGCGGTATGTTAGAAGGAAGCGGGCCAGCCGGAACTCCCAGTCCCCCTCCGTTATGCGGCTCAGGGCTTCTTTGGCGGTGCGTACCGTTCTCTCCGCCTGACCATTTGTTGCCGGGTGGAAGGGCGCTGATCGTATGTGCCTGATTAGGTTCTTTTCGAGGAACGCTTGAAACTCCGCAGATGTGAACGCTGCCCCGTTGTCTGACACGATTGTGTCTGGTAACCCGTGCGTCGCGAATATTTTCCACAGGGCCCTTATTGCCGCTTTGGCAGAGGTGGTAGACACTGGGCTTATTTCCACCCATTTCGAGTAGGAGTCTACCGTCACCATGAACTGGAGCCCCTGAAACGGCCCCGCAAAATCTATGTGTAGGCGTGACCACGGCTTGTGGGTAGACTCCCAGCTTTGGGTTGGCGCTCTCGGGGATTGGGGCGGACTTCCTGACACCGTGTGCACCCTCGGACCCAGGTTTCAATTTCGGCGTCCATCCCGGGCCACCACACGTAGCTCCTTGCCAGAGCTTTCATTCGTACAATGCCGGGGTGGGCCTCATGTAGCGTTTCTAGAACTCCTTGTCTCATGGGCCCCGGGATGACCACCCTGTCCCCCCATAACAAGCACCCTTTTAAGGCGGATAGCTCTTCCCGCCTGGCTTTGTAGGCCGTGAACTCTGGCCCTGTCTGTTCCGCTGGCCATCCCCTCACCACCCAGTTTAGGACCCGGGAGAGAATGGGATCTCGGGACGTGCGGGCAGCCACGTCTGCAGCTTGAAGGGGGGGGTTTGGCAGCTCCTCCATTAACAGTACTGCGGGAGCCGGGGCCGGATCTTCCCCTGTATGCGGCAGCGGCAGGCGGCTCAAGGCGTCGGCATGACCCAGCGCCTTGCCCGGCCGATGCTCCAACTGGTACTGGTAACCCGCTAAAAACAAGGACCAGCGCAACACCCGGGGTGACAGTACCTGCGGCGTTTGTTTGTCCGCCGCAAACAGTCCCAAGAGCGGCTTATGGTCGGTTACGAGCGTGAAGTGCCGGCCGTACACAAAGTTGTGAAACTTTTTAACCCCCGCCAACAGTGCCAAGCCCTCCCGGTCGATTTGAGCATAGTTCCGCTCCGCGGGGGACAGCGTGCGGGAGTAGTAAGCCACCGGGACTTCCCTCCCATCCGGTAGCTTGTGGGCCAAGACCGCCCCGACCCCATACGGTGATGCGTCGCACGCAAGGACTACCGGGAGCTTTTCATCAAAGTGGGCGAGTACCGCGTTAGAAATCAAGAGTACTTTAACCCCCCGAAAGGCCGCCTCCTCCCTCGCTCCCCATGCCCAAGGTGTCGCCTTATCCAGTAGCCTGTGCAGGGGTTCGGCCACGGCGGCTTTGTGAGGGAAAAAGGCGTGGTAAAAGTTCAGGAGGCCTAAGAACGCCTGGAGCTCGGCCTTGGACTTCGGGGCGGGGGCCTCCACGATGGCCTTTACCTTGTCCCTCGCCAGATGCAGGCCTGTTGCGTCTACCCGGTACCCCAAGAACTCCACCTCCGGCACCCCGAGGAGGCACTTTTCCCGCTTCACTTTCAGCCCCGTGGCTTGGAAGCGTTCCAGTACAGTTCGGAGGCGGGCGGCGAAGCTTTCCGGGGTGGTCGCGGCGATGAGGACGTCGTCGAAGAACGGCGTCACTCCAGGGATCCCTTTTAACAAATCGTCCATTAGATTTTGGAAGATCCCTGGGGCCACACTGACCCCGAACTGCAGCCGCTTCACCCGGAAGGCCCCCCGGTGGGTCACTATGGTTTGCGCCTCGGCCGTGGCCTCATCTACCGGGAGTTGCTGGTACGCCTGCGCGAGATCCAGCTTTCCAAATATGCGCGCCCCCGCCAGTGTGGCTAAGACATGGCTGACCACGGGTACGGGGTATGCGTGCGCCTGAAGTGCCTGGTTAATGGTGCACTTATAATCCGCGCAGATGCGGATTTCCCCGTTTGGCTTGACGGGTGTCACAATCGGGGTCTCCCATTGAGCGTTCGGGACGGGCTCTAGGACTCCCTGGGCCACTAACCGGTCCAGTTCGGCCTCTATTTTCGGGCGGAGGGCCAGGGGCACGGTGCGGAAGCGCCGTCGGACGGGCGTCACTGTGGGGTCTAAATGGAGCGACACCGGGGGCCCTTTATAACACCCCAGTTTCCCGTCAAAGACCTCCGGGAATTCCTTGCACACCGCCCCCCAGTCCCGCACCCCACACTTATTCACTCCCCCAATCGTTATGCCTAGGGCCTCGAACCACGCCCGCCCCAGGAGACTCACGAGATTTCCCTCCACCACCACCAAGTCCAAGTTCCCCTCAAAGTCTCGGTACTGCACTCGGAAAGTGCCGACTCCCCGGATGGGGACAGGGTTCCTTTGAAAGTCCACCAAGCTTAGTGGCGATGGACGTAGAGGGGGTCCCCCTGATGGGCAAAGTCTTTTTAAAGTGTCCAGGGAAATGATGGACGCCGCCGATCCCGAGTCCACTTCCATGCAACATGGGGACCCCTCAATCCATACGGTTACTTGGATCTTCGGGGCAGAGGAGAGGTTGGGGTTGGGGAGGCGAAGTACCTGCAGCGGCTGGTCGGTGAGATGGTACAACTCGGCGACCTCTTCCGTCGTCTCGTAGGCGGTGGACGATGCGCGGTGCGGTGGGACTGACGATCTCGAATTCCTGGGGCCCTTGGACCGGCAGACCCGTGCGAGGTGTCCCTGCTTCCCGCACCCATGACAAACAGCATCCCGGAACTTGCAGGATTTCCTTCCATGGCCTTCCCCGCAGCTGGCACAGACGGTCCGGTTGCCGGAAGGCTTGGCTGGCTCTCTGTTGGCCTGCTGGAACGGCGCCGGCCGGCGTTGTTGGGGTCTGAGCGCGAAGACCTCTTCCGTATCTACATTCCCGGGGCTTGGACTCCTTCCGACCACATGGGCGGCCGCAGCCGGGCGTTCCCCTTCCGCGACCTCGTGGGCTGTTGCGGCGTCGAGGGCCTCGTCCAAGGAGAGCCTCCGGCGACCAACCAACTTGCGCCGCAGCTTGGAGTCCGCCAGGCCCCACACGAACTGCGTCAGCAGGTTGTCCTCCACCTTCGGAAACACGCAGTCCACCGCGAGCGCCCTTAGCGCGGCCAGGAAGGTGGCAATGGATTCCCCTGGGGCCTGGACTCGCCTCTGGAAATCCATCCTCTTGGCCAGGAAGGTCGGCCGGGGGCTGAAGTAAGCGTTGAGGACATCCAGGATCTCCCCAAACGAGCTCTCCAGGGCCGTGCGGGGCACCAAGAGGCTCTTGGCGAGGCGGACGGTTTGGGTGCCGCACGCGTTCAGCAGGATCGATCGTTTCTGGTCTGGGTGGCGGATTTCGTTGAGCTCCAAATAGCTGATGAGCTGGTCGACCCATGCGTCCCAGGTTTCTGGCTGCGACGGATCGAAGCGCTCGAGAGTTACATGAGAGGCGGCCATGGTTCTGTCTGGGAAGGCGTGCGCCGGGGCGAGCGGTGCGGTGCTGCTCTCGGGGTCAGCGATGCGATGCTCGGCGAGCGGTGCGGTGCTGCTCTCAGGGTCAGCGATGCGATGCTCGGCGGTGTCCTTTTCGTCGCTCATGGAGTCATGGAAGGCGTTGAAATCCCACCTTCGTCGCCACTGTAAAGTACTGGGTTTCGGGCCTCATGACTCGGACGATGACATAAGAGAAGACGCGTTTATTCGTACTTCACACAAGACAAAGAACACACAGTAACGGCCGGAGGCCAACTATATACAGTTAGGGGAGGACGGCCCTATATTCCTATTGGCGGGTTTGAATCGCCCGCCAATGCTGCCATTGGTTCACTACTGGCGAGTTCAGGAACCTAGTCCCTATTGTTCTCAGAGAGCGAAGCTTGGCTGTATTTCACCAGCTCTGCCCTCTGATCCCAGGACACAACAAATCCCATGCCCCTTATTCAACCTTGAGGGATCTATTGTTCCGAGCTTCTGATGAATTCAAGTGCAGGATTGCACGATCATCTGTGAGCATAAACCAAGGTCTGAAACAAGCCAGTGGGTCCCAACACCTGTATTCTTAGTCCATATACTGAAGCCTCCTTGGTAGAAGCCTGTTGTAATCCTGTACAGGATTTTTAAGGAGTCTGAAGACAAGAGATGAAGTCCAAGACCTACCGGGGAAATTAAATACCGGTAAGTCTCCAGGTCCTAACTGCATACATCTGAAAGTTCTTAGGGACTTGAAATGTGAGACTGTTGATCTACAAACAATATATGTAACTTGTCAGAATAAAGAGGTGGACACAAGAGCTGGGATTAACTAAGGGCCGCTTTTTTATTATTTGCAACTACAATGGCAAGGGCATAACCTGGATGCAGACTTCAGGCAAGGCAGGTGTCAGTCCTCTGACCACCTCCTTGCCTTATGATGGGCAAGCACCCCTGCCCCAGATGTGAGCCATGCTGCTTGGCTTGCCCCCCCCCGCTAGCAAAGCTTACTAGAAGCCACCCTGTAAGGGCCCAGCCTCCCCAGGCCATGAAACCCACTGAAGGGCAAAGCACTGCCAGAACAGCTCCAAGGCAGCACCAATTCCCTACACCAGGCCATGAAGCCTGCAGGTGGATCCTGATGGACCCCTTTCCCCAAAAACATGGTAGGTGTTCTGTGGTGCTCACTGAATCCACTTTACCTCTTTCCACACCAGTCCACCACAGCGATAGCCAAGCCTCTGCTTAGGACCCTGCACCCACCTGGCAGCCCAAGGCAGCTTGTAGCCCTTGCTGCAGATCATCCAAAAAGATATCATTGCCCCTCTCAGACAGGTGCACTCCTTCCCTGCGATACAGGGCCTCCAATCCTACCTGCAGGGCCGGCCCTAGGGTTCTTCGCACCCTAGGTAGGGCTACCTTCTGGCACCCCCCCCCCGTGTGTGCCTGATTACAGGGTTGCCAGCCTCCAGGCAGGGCCTGGAGAGGAGGAACCCCCTCCTGCTCCTGGGCAAGAGGCGGGGCCGAGCAGCAGCGAGACCTACCTCCCCCCACATCAGGCTCCACCATGTCTTCCCCATTCCTTCGCAACAGCCCCGCCTCTCAGGACCGGGACCAAAAACATCAGAAGGTCCACCCATAGAGCCAGAACTCCAGAAGCCCTCCCACCGGGCTTCACCCCAAGCAACCAAAGAAAGAAAGCGGGCAGAAAGTTGTGCGCTCCAGAGGCAGGCAGTGTTTCCCAATCGGACTGAAGAGGAGACACTCTTTGATTTGGGGGCCATTTGTGACAACTGGAGTTGGGGGGGGGAGAGAGAGTTCAGCCTCTCCCGACCTTCAACTAGGCAGATTAACAACTTTTGATTTGGGTGGGGGCGGGGGGAGAGAAACTGGCTAGGAAACATTTGGATCGTATTGCAGGTCACACACGGGCACACACACACACATGCTTTTGCAAACAGGCACAGCTGTAGAAATGCACTTAGGTCATTTGAGAGAGAGAGAGAGAGAGAGAGAGAGAGCTCGCCATCGCCTCCCCGCTCTCCACCCCCACCCCCCACCAAGCCCAGAGGGAGCTGTTTTTTAAAAAAAGATTAAAAGGCAGTGGCGAGGCTTTGATATTTCTGCATCAACACCGACAGTTTGGGGCTCAGGAAATGGGGTGCGGGGAGTGAACCCGGAGTGACTCCCACAGCCAGAAGGGGAGAGCCACTTTCCCAGGGCCACTGTCCGGTCGCTCTGCCAAAAGCGGGGAATCCGGATTCGTCGCACTGAGGGCAGGTTTCCAAACAGCCCCTGCCTTCCGTGCTCAAGCTGAGTACACCCAGGGAGTTTTGTCCCAAAGTGGGGTGGGGGGGAGACACACAACAACAACAACGGGGAGAGATTTAAAGTGGTTGGGAGAGAAGGACTTGGCTCTAAGCCAGAGGGTTAGAAGAAACTCTAAGCGCAGCTTGCCTGTGCTCCCACGGGGTGTGCAGGCAAGCCAGGGAAGAGGCAGGGAAGAGCCGCCACCCCCGCCTCCTCTCCCCTCCAGCACCTCCTCTCCCCCCAGCACCGTTGGCAAGACAGGTACCACACAGAGGGAGGGGAGGGGGGCTCTTCGGCTGCTCTATCACCATTTCCCTCTCCCCAAAGCATGCCTGTCCCCGCCCCTGGCTTCCCTTTCTCTGCTTCTGCCCTCGCCCCGACAGAGACGCTCCACGGATCTACCTGGGGGGAGAGGCACAGGGCCGGCTCCAGGTTTTTTTAGAGAGGGCAGAACACAGCACAGGGCCAGGTGGGCTCCACCGGATGCTGCAGGCGGGGACACAGCCTGGAGGGCACCGGGGCAGCAGATGTGCCTCTGCAGTGGCTGGGGAGGCAGGTGGGCAACAGTCCTCAGTGGGTGGGAGCAGCCCAGAAATGAACAGCGGATGGCAGTCCAGCACCCCCTGCAGGCCAGCGCCCCAGGCGGCCGCCTAGATTTGGCCTATGACGGTCCGGCCCTGCCTACCTGTATCCCAGGGTGTGCCAAAAACCATTCCAGCCCCCTCCATGGCCTTATGCAACTCCCTATTTGCCTTCTTCCAAGTCTGGGCCATTCCTCCAGGGTCTCCTGGGGCTGGAATTCAGAGGTTTACCTCTGAATATGGCAGTCACATGGCTAGTAGCCACTGATAGAGCTATCCTCCATGAATCTGTCTAATTTCCCTTTAAAGCTGTCTATGCTATGGCTTCAACATTTCTTGAAATTTTATGTGTCTATCCTTGACATATTTTTACATTTTAATACACATTTTATGCCATGTAGAATGTGTGGAACTCATGGCTTTATGAAATAAAGATCACTTGAATGCTAGCATGGTAAGACATGTCTGCCTCAAAGTGTCTCCACAAAGGGTAAATTGTAACAAAATTGTACAAATTTGATTAAACCCACAATAACTGCCTTTAATAAGCATGGTCAGATGAAGAAGAAGAAGGAGGAGGAGGAGGAGGAGGAAGAGGAGATTGGATTTATACCCCGCCCTTCACTACCCAAAGGTGTCTCAAGATTGTGTTAACAAGATTGTTTCTCTGTTAAGCTTCCAAATGTTTTTTCGCACATTTTAATTTTTCTTTTAACATTTCTGCTGCTCTCTGATATTATTAGCTCATAGGTAAACTATGACTTCCTTTGTGACAGCATTTGAACTTCCATACTTTCACCTGGAAGCCCCAACTAACTCTGACACCGTCCTCATGGCTCATAATAATCCACTATATATTCTAAACATATTTGCACATTTCTGTTGTTCTCATTTTAGGCAAGTGATTTGCATTTGTACAGCATAAGCATTCAAGTAGGGGTCAAGCTCTGTGGAAATTAAATCATATGTTGCGTTGATATTTTCAGTTTGTAAAATATAGCATAGAATGGCACAAGCTGCTGAAAGTTATTGCTATCATTCTTTCATTAAGCAACTTTTATAGCATAATGGTGCTAATAATTAAATTTAGTCAACGAGGGAGGGGCTTTTTGGTTAATTGAATACACATGGAGGAAAACTGGAGAGAGAGAGAGAGAGAGAGACTGAGGATTCTCTCCCTGAAAGACCTGGCCCTGTTGCAGCTATGATCAACTTGGAGCTAGAAATGGCCAACTTGATGAGCATTGGTCTCCAGCAATGGAATTTATCAGGCTAGGGATGCTGGAACATTTGCAGGTTCAGATCAACATGTTTGCCAGTTGTAAAAAGGAAAACAATTGTCCGCCAATCAGTTCATAGTTCATGAACAATTTGAGCCTGTTCATCAGGTTACTTTCAAGGGTTTAAACAGCATATTATAGAGCAATAATCAGTATTTCATGAAGGGACATTTTCACAGAGCCCAATGGTAGTTCTGCCTTCCCCTTCCCCCACTGACCTGTTGTCTCTGCATACCATTCAGCATCCAATAAACAAACAATGAACATATCAATTAATCAGTCTGTGATTATAAGAATTTTTGGTGTTTATATTATTCCATATTATTGATGTTTTTTCCATGCATATGCATTTTTAGTGCAGCCCCTCATCCCATCGTTTAATGACCTGACCCAACTATCCATGTTCCCAGGTAGAATCAATCTCACCTATGACACAGATGCAAAAGCCCTGACAAGGCAAAGAAATGAAACTCCAGCACAGCAGGAAAACAGAAGTCCACCACCATAGGTACTACACAAGAGTAAAGCTGTTCAACAGCTGTTCAATATAATCAACAGACAGGGGAACCAATTGTCTGTTCAGTATTAACATCTAATGGTACATTAGGCTCGCAAGTGATTGAAAGTGTCTAACAAGGTGTATTCAGCTGTTGAATGTGTTTGCCGCAAAATTTACGGCATTTTTGGTCAAAGCCCATATTTTCACTGAGAAAGGTGTCCACATCTCCAATCTTGGGAAGACCTTCAGCACAAAAACCCATAGCTTAAAAGTAGCAGCAAGCAATGGAAGACATGAAAGATATGTAAGCTAAGACTCAGACATGAGAAGATCTGGTGATTACAGCAGCCAAAGCCTGCTCGCACCCCCCATTGTTTCATATTATTCAATGATTATAACTTGATTTGCAATACTGAAAAAATGTCTGTAGTTACATAAAAACAGTGTCCATTTTTTTGGATTTTTGCTGTCATTAAGTGTTAAATGCGAAAGCATAGAGTTGCCACACCCTCCCTGGTAGAGGCCCTGCTTCCTGCCACTGATCATCTGGCTGGCGGGGGGGAGCTTACCAGGAGACAGAGGAAGGCCCAGTTTTCTTTGCCAACATTGTGACTATGCAGGGCTGGCTGGAGGTGTTTCTGTGCCCTAGGTGGGCACAGATGCCAACCTCCCAGTGGGGCCTGGGGACCCGCCGTGCTGCCCCCGCCTCCTCTCCCCCTAAGGGGGAGGGGGAGGGCGGGCAAGCTGCAAGCCAGGGAAGGGGTGGAGGTTTAACCTCCCGCCCCTTCCGTCTGAGTGCCGGCTTGCCTGTGCGCCCCGCAGCTGTGGAGCACACCGGCAAGCCAGGGAAGGGGCAGGGTTTTTTGGTGGGGGTGGGGGGCTTTTGGCACCCCTAAGGGCTGGCGCACTCTAGGTGAATGCCTAGTTCGCCTAGTGAGTGAGCCAGCCCTGTGGCTATGTCACTTCTGGCATGCACTGGAAATGATGTCATCATGTCTGCAATGTCAGGGCAGCACTCTGTATCTGGACAAAAACTCTATGGTAGAAGCTATTTTTACCATAGAGTTTTTGCCCAAATACCAGAGCATCATCCCAATGCCATGATGTGACATCACTTTTGGAATTTGCAGGAAGTGACATAGTCACATTGCTGGTGATGGTACCTGGACCTCCATCCCACTCCTGTTAAGTCCCCATCCCATTCCCCACTGGCAACCCTATGAAAGCATGAACCCACACATTGATTCTTTCCTTGAAATCTATAGAGTGGATAGGAAAGGAAGAAACTTTTTTTTCTTTTTGCTTGTAGTGTGGGAAATTGGGAGTTGCCCTTCTATATTAGATTAGTATTGCTCCCTTTATCCAAAGACCTCAATATGGTGTACAGTGGGGCTTCCTACCCACAACAGTCCTATGAGGCAGGGTAAGCCAAAGGTCCACAATGTGGTGACAGTGCACACCATATAACCCATGAACATCTCTCTTTTTTTGCAGTCACCAAGTGTTTTTAGGAAGGGTGCAGGGCCCAGTGGGGCTTTGCCCAGCAGGGCTTCTGATTGGACTTTGGAGGTCTGATTGGCTGTGCAGATTTTTTAAACAAATTCAGCACAAGGTGGGTAGCCATGTTAGTCTGTAGAAGAAATCTGAAGAAATGAGCAGTGGTTCACAAAAGTTCATATCCTGCCACAAATTTTGTTAGCCTTTAAGGTGCTACTGGACTCTTGCTCTTTTCTACCACAGCACAAGGATCTTCATTGTGTGACTGAAGGTAAGCTGTGTGTAAGCAAGAAAATGTGTTTAAACAATACATTCATTTAAAAAGGCCTTTTGTTACACATACCTCCTGCCTGAAATGTTGAAAAGTTACTATTGGATTTATGTAGAATCCCATTCCGACATTTTGTGGTTGGCTTCAACTGCTGTGCCATCCATTTTGTGGTTGCGCCCACCATCCTGTGTCAGAATTCCAAAGGTGCCCTCAGGCTCCAAAAGATTGGGGACCTCTACAACACATTCAGGCCCTGATACCACCGTGTACAGCCTCTTTATCCACCAGTAGTTCTTTCTAGATGGTAGGATTTGAACCACATGCAGGGTGCAGAAATATTCAGTCCCTTGTTTGGCTCCAGAATGATACTGCTCTGCTTCTCACAGAAGAAGTCCTTCTTCTCCTTCTTTGAGATGAATGCCCTCTTCAGAGCGAGCCCAGTGGTAATGAATATGTTGTTAATCTTGATTATTAAAGGCAATATCATATTAAAATCATGCCAATTGTGTAGTTATTTTAGGGGAACTGAGAAATGAGGAAGGGTTTGTTAATGAACTGGTTACCTGATTTCCCCAAAAAATGTATTTGTGAAATCAAGTCACCCCCCCAAAAAAAAAGCTCTGAGAATCTGGTTACCTGTCCTGATTTCTGCATTAAAATCCAACTGAATCTTAAGCATACACTTTCCTTCACCAATGACAGTTAGCTGAGTGTCCCATTAGGGCCTTTCATCCCTGTGTCAGTGTATGACTGCCAGAGAGTTGTCATCAGAATTCTAGACCTAGTTACCTACTAGTACATGTTGTAGATTGTTGGACGCCTTCAGAGAATATATGTTACTTGTGTTTGAGAGAAAGAAACCTATTCTGGGACTGTCACTCATTCTCAATGTCAAAGATGTTTTTTGGGGAAAACCTTCCAATATGTTGTTAATTCTACTTTTCTGTGACATGTGTGGCGGGAATTTCACTATCTACGTTGAAAAAAGTAAAAAATGGTCACCAGACAATAATCTGTCAGTAACATCTCAGATGGGATAGTGGCCCATTCTTTTCTTGCAAGCTGCCTAGACAATGACATTGTAATCCATTGAGATGTTGTTAGGCTCTGTTTCTCAAAAACAAGGTACAGGTATTGGATAAAAACTGCCTGCTTGCTTTAAATAAAGACTCTCAGATGCTGATATGTGTTTGACATGCAATATTGATTTGAAATTTATTGTGAAATTCAGTATGCATTCTTTGTGTTGTATGTCATGTTTACATTGGTATAATTCGTATTTATAATAAACTCTATGGTCTACCATTAAAACATACCTAATGTTCCAGTGCAAAGAAAATGCTTCCAGGAGAGAATAAATGTGAAGATGGGAAAATTCTATTTGATCCTCAGGGAGCTCAGGGCAGTTTAGGTGTGAGCAGAGTGGTCCATGTCACCCAGTAAACATCATAGCAGAGTGGGCGTTTGAACCTGGGTCTTCCTAGTCCTAGCCCAACACTTATATCACTCTACCGTATCACTGTACTTATGTCACTGTAAGTCTACAATTGACAACATTTCTCTTTTTAATGACTAACGTTCTGGAACAAAACTACTTCAAGTATCTTATTATGTTTTGTAAAAATGAATTCCATTGTTACAAAGTCAAGCATGGGCAGACAGTTGTACTGTGAATAGTATAGTAGTGATGGAAGAAGCATTGCTTGGTGGAACATTCCCTTCTGCAGTACTGCAGATGAGGGCATATTTTGTGGTCATTCCCAGATCTCTGTTAAACACCAAAAGACCAGCCATGCCCTACAGCAAGGCATTCATTCATTTGCAGCAAACATCTTTGTATGTAGTACATTCCTAGCTGGTCCTTCCTGGAAGGAGCTCTTCTGATTTTATTTTACTGTCATGGGGTAGGTTAGACTGAGAGAACCACTGAGGTTAGTGACAGAGTGCACATCGGAACCCACATCTTCCAGATCCTAGTCTGACATGCACCCACCGTTACACCACATCAGCCCTAAAGAGCATGTTGTATTCACTACCTCAGCCTCTGCCTGAACTGTTGTCCCAAGTTCTCTGTTGAAGCAAGGTGCTTCCTGTATTATGCCCATGTTTAGATTAAAGAGGGATATAATGGACATTTGTAAAACCTGATCAGTCATCTTTTTTTTAATACATAAAAGAAACATACTGTAGTATGATAAACATAATAGATGGGAATGGCTCCAAACCAATTCATTGCATAATCGCCTAATTAATACAATCTGTAATAATTAAAAATCCTTTGGAGAATTTGAGAAGACATTTGACTGTGCATGTGCTGCAGATAATTTTAAGACTCAGTGCCTCAGCTGCTTGCTTATTTTTAATTTGGTCTTCCCAATTGCCAGCAGCCTTATTACTGTCTTGTGGGCCACTCACTTAACAAATTTCATTTCTTAAATGGAAGGGAGGGGAGGAATCTGTTCTTCATTCAACTACAAGAGCTGAATGCAGTGTCAATTGTTATGGGGACAGCCAAGGACAAAGTGGAGGGTTCCAGTTTCTTCATGCCTGCATCCAGCCAACAAAATATCCCAATTAAATTAATTCTGAAAAGAAAAAATAAACAGAACTCTGCTCTCAGATAGTGCTTGGAAACCACATTTCAGTTGTATTATAAATGAAATGAAAAGGGGGACACATATAGATTGGGAATGGGGACGAACAAATGTTCCCAATTTGTTTCTTTTTATATTCGTTTATGTTTTTGCCAACTCGTTTCTATTATAGATGTTATATTGTATGTTTTCTTTAATGTGAAGTGCATATGCTATGTCTACAACTTACAACATTTTCCTCTATAATATTCGTGTAACATACAATGCTGATGTATTGATGCCACTAATTGATGCACTAACATTAGGAAAATATGTACATTTTATGGGGAAATGTTGGCTATAAAAACGGCATGAAGATAAGGGATTGCAGGTCTGATTTCCACAGGGAAAAAGAATAATCGAAATGCAGATTTTGGGTCAAAACAACACAGATGAGAAAATAGAAATCAGTACTAATTGGGGAAGAATTTCTTGTCTCCCTTGCTTTGCTCCCATCTCAAATCACCCCATCTCTCCTTTTCTTCCTCTTCCTTGCTGCCTTTCATCTACTCTCCATTTTTTAACCTTTTAAGTCCCCAGCCCCACTCCTGTTGTCTGACAAAGTAATGTTTGGGGCTGCGTAGCAACTCCAAAAAGATCACAGAGATATTATGTTGTAGACAAAAGATCTGAAGGCCAAACTACAAGTGGCCACAGGTACAGATCCATCCTGTTCCTGCTGATGCCATTTTAAAAGCATTTGTAATTCTTTAGAAATTGCCACAAGCCCCCAGTCTGGATCAGGTGTACAATACGACGCCTCTAGAAACTCTTCTTTTTCTCCTGTGCCTTTTCAAGTATAGAAACAGCTGGAAGGGTTGTTTTTTACAACTGAAAAGGTATGTGTGTGGGGGGACAAGAGTTCTTGGGGCTGCCATGTTCCTTGTCTGGATTGAGACCTCGCAGCAATTTCTAAAGAACTACAAATGCTTTTAAAATGGTGTCGGCGGACACAGGATGGATCCCTGCCTCCCTCACTTGTAGTTTGGCCCTCAGTCAGCATTCTTTTCTTAGAGTTGAAGGGACTGCTTCTATGATTTTTGGCACTTTTAAAGTCCTATGATTTTTATTTTATTTTAGGTTTGAAATGTTTGTGAAAATATGGAGCTTCTCTCAGGTTTGCAGAAAACTCTTCTGCACCTGCCCCCATTGTGTGAATTTCTTGATCATCATTCTGTGGCCAAGTTCATAATTAGATACATGGAATAAAGAAACCATGATACACATTGAAATTTTTTTAAATCTTTGTTTCACCAGTTATTGCAGCTAGATTTAACAGTTAAGCCTCTATGAATAACAATTTTACAATACAAAAAAGTTCAAGATTCCTGACACACAACATAAATGTTGTACTGTCTCTATGACAGAAATGCAGCAGGATGAAATGTTTGTTTATGTCATTATTTTGACAAATAATAGAATTTAGAAAGTAGTATTAAATGTATGGTCAATTTAGGAGCCATTCAGTGCATGAATATTAGTAAATCAGGGAATGTTATGCTAAGATGTGAATGTGGTGTTGCATTGAATTCAGTCTTAATTGTGAAATCCACTTACCATCTTCCACTGTCACAAAGTAGATTTGAGGGGGGGAAACATATATTTTATTCAATTTTGCATTGGCACTAATTTATTAAAGGATAATACAAAAACTATGCTGCTAAAACACAACCTCAGTTTTCAGCTCCTTCATTTCAATATGCATCTTTTTCTTTTGTATGTGTTACCAATCAACACAGATATAACACTACAAAAAAGTCTTGATATAATTGTTCATATGAAAGCAGAGAGAGAGAGGAGGAGGAGGAGAAGGTTGTATTTATATGCCGCCCTTTCCCTCCCCACAAGAAACACCCTATGAGGTAAGGAGGGCTGTGAGAGCTCTCTCCAGAACTGTCCTTGAGAGAACAGCTGTGAAAGAACTTATGACTGACCCAAGGTCACACCAGCAGCTGCATGTAGAATACTGGGGAATCAAACCCAGTCCTCCCATATTAGAGTCCACACTCAACCACTGCACCTCTTTCAAATTCACCTTCCTGCCTTCATCTGTCCTTTTTAACTCAACCCCCTACTACTCACAGAGGTCACCAGCACTAGAGACATTCTCTTTTTTTCTAAACTAACTTGTTTGTGTATTTCTACAGTCCATGATTTAGGGACCACAGCAAAAGTTCCTCCATGGATTCACTAATGTTCCTCAATGTTTGTCACACATGGACTATGGATTTTTTTTAAAAAAGAATCCATCTTGAGTTCTGCAAACTCACAGCTCCGATATCTGCAAGCACTGGTTAAAAATGGGTTTTGAAAAAGCAAACTTGGATAGACTGCTTATTGGTAATCCTATGGATTCAATCTAATGATAAGTGGAGGTGGGGGACAGAGGACCCTAATTTGATTGCAAAATCTGATTTAATAATATTTCACAATCATTCCTAGTGAGTTTCTGTATGACTTTCCACTTGTATTAGCAGTTCTCTCTATCTTGAGTATGAATACTATTCCAATTGATGTCAGATTCCATAATCTTGTTTCTACTGCAGTACCTCCAATCACCTCTGGTGATATTTTGCCGTGTGAAGTCCTTTGAGCATGAAAAAGAAACAGCTTATTCTACATAGTTGGGAGTAAGCACTGAAGTGCCTAAATTCACAGATGACATGAAGTTGTTCAGTGTGGTGAGAACCAGGGAGGAATGTGAGGCACTCCAAAGGGATCTGTCGAGGAAGGGCGTGTGAGCGTCAATGTGGCAAATGGGGTTCAATGTGGCCAAGTGCAAAGCGATGCACATTGGAGCCAAAAGTCCTAACTATAAATACACATTGATGGGGTCCAAACTGGCAGAGACTGACCAAGAGAGAGATCTTGGAGTCATAGTAGATAACTCGCTGAAAATGTTGAGACAGTGTACAACTGCAATAAGATAGGCCAACTCTATGCTGGGGATTATTAGGAAGGGAATTGAAAACAAATCAGCCATTATCATAATGCCCCTGTATAAATCAATGGTGCAACCTCATTTGGAGTACTGTGTACAGTTCTGGTCACCACACTTCAAAAAGGATATTATAGCTTTGGAAAAAATGCAGAAAAGGGCAACTAGAATGATAAAAGGGTTGGAACACTTTCCCTATGAATAAAAGTTAAAGCACTTGGGGCTCTTTAGCTTGGAGAAACAACAGCTGAGGGGTGACATGATTGAGGTTATAAGATTATGCATGGGATAGAGCAGGTAGAGAAAGAAGTACTTTTCTCCCTTTCTCACAATACAAGAACTTGTGGGCATTCCATGAAATTGCTGAGCAGTTGCGTTAGAACGGATAAAAGGAAGTACTTCTTCACCCAAAGAGTGATTAACACATGGAATTCACTGCCACAGGAGGTGGTGGCAGCTACAAGCATGAACAGCTTCAAGAGGGAATTAGATAAGCATATGGAGCAGAAGTCCATCAGTAGCTATTAGCCACAAGGTATAGATAAGAATTCTCAGCCTAGGGAAAGTGATGTTCTGAATTCTTGGTGCTTGGGGGGGGGGCATCAGTGAGAGGGCTTCTAGTGTCCTGGCTCCGCTTCTGGACCTCCTGATGGCATCTGGTATTTTTGGCCACTGTGTGACAGAGTGTTGGACTAGATGGGCCATTGGCCTGATCCAACATTGTCTTCTCTGACCTGGATAGCCTAGAACTTATTAGATCTCTAAAGCTAAGCAGGGTCAGCCCTGGTTAATACTTAGATGGGAGACAACCAAGGAGTACCAGGGTTGCTATGCAGAGGCAGGCAGTGGCAAACCATCTCTAAACATATTTTGCCTTGAAAACCCAACAGGGTTGCCATAAATCACTTGTGACTTGACTTTCTACCACCACCACCACCACCACCATGGACATAGTACAGATAGATCTTCTGAGCACAAGTCAGAGGAAAAAACAGCTTGGTCAAATCAGAGGAATTCAATTGATGAAAACGATTTCTATCAGTGCAGTGTGACTTCTTTGCCACCTCTCTGCCTGCTCTGCAACCCAAAATCCCACCCATAATGCTGCTCCCCAGATAGGGTTGCTAGGTCTGGGTTGGAAAATACCTGGAGACTTTGGGGGTGGATCCAGGAGAGGGTGGGGTTTGGGAAGGGGAGGGGCCTCAGCATGGTACAGTGCCATAGAGTCTACCCTTCAAAGCAGCCGTTTTTTCCAGGGAAGCTGATCTCTGCCAGCTGGAAATGAGTTGTAACAGCAAGGCTTGCCAAGAACTTACCATATTTTGGTGGGGGACGGATATGTCCTGGCAGGACCATCCCCGGGGGAAGGAAAGACGCGCACATGATGCCGTTGCCAGGAAGTGATGCTAGGCAATGCTCTAGCAATGTGGCTGGAAACTCAATGGTACCATCGAGTTTTCAGCCCCATTGCCAGAGCGTCGCCTGGTCTCACTTCCTGTTGACGGCATGGTGCATTACAGGGAGGACTGATCCGGCCAGGGAGCATGCATCCCCCATTCCCGTGAGGTAAGTACTTGGAAACCCTAGTAACAGCAAGAGATCTCCAGGCCCCACCTGGAGTCTGGCAACCCTACACCCAGAACAGCATAAAGGGGGACCTGACAGTTTGCAAGGGGGTGTGTTGATGAGTGAAAAGCACCCTCCTTCTATCCATGGAAATTCTCTAGTGGATTGAGGGGCCTTCAACCAAGATGGTAACCAGAGCAGTTACCTTGAAGCTACAATCTCTCCTATGTTTCCTGTAAAGTAGTTTCTTGAACTCCCACAGGCAAATTCTGGCAGATACATCTTGCTAAGCAGCTACTTGAAGTTGTTTCTTTCTGCCCTCTTGACCTGGTGGTTGAGATTGTTAAAATTTCTGGAGCAGCACTGTTTATGAACTGAACCTTCACTGAACTGAGCACCCATCTCACTGTTACCCAAAGTCTTCATTTTGGCACTTAAATTCCATCTTCTGAAAATGCCTTCAAGGTCACTGTCTGGAATTTACTGGAGTGTATCTTCTAGACTGAGTTGCTGAGCTTCCAAATGGGGCTTGTGCCTGCTGCTGTTCTTTAAGCTGTTATCTACATTGCAAGCGTGGACAAGCTCAGTAAGTAAATAGCCTCAAGGTCCTGTCAACCTCCTCAGAACTCTCTGCTTTTGTCCAGTTTATGCTGACTTTTACATCTTCTTGTCTTGCAGCCAGCAGCAGTACCCTGGACTTTGGGAACTGTTTGCTCTGCCCTGTGGCATTGTAGTTGTTGGATATATGTGTGTTGCAAGGTCTAAAATGCAGTCATTATAGGGTTAATGTGTGCTTACTTTGTGTTCTATTGTTTAGACTGACCTGGAAGGAAACCTGGCACAGAGCCAATGGAAACAAAGCCGGAGAAACTGAAGTCTGTTTACTCACAATCATTGGTTAATGCATTCAGGTGATTTCCTTCTAGGGGTCAAGAAGAAGAATCTCCATTGTTGTAGACCATGTGGTCAAAGTGTAAAGATGTAGCCTTAGGTGTCTTTGCTGTTTTGTGGATTTCCTGTGAACTCTTCCCTTAGAAATAAAAATTTTTACATAGGAGAAAATGCCTCCTCTCCAGTGAAGCAAAGATCCATTGCAATCTCTGAATATTTAACTATTGTGCCAACTTTTCCAACAGTACTGACAGCTAATGACCCCCAACACTATATTTTGCTGTGGCATGCCCACAGAAGAATATGCTGAGTAATCTGCCCTAGAGGTTTCACTATGATCTACCTGAGAAGCGCTGGAAGGATTGCAGCATGGTCAGTAATCTGGTTCAGCTGGCTAGAGAGTTTAGTTTAGCAGAATCTCTTTGAGTAACAGTAATTCGATCTATTGCTGAGTTCTTAGAAAGCTTTCTTGGTCTATCTGCTGTTCCTGGCTGCTAAACCACCTTTACCTTGGGGGGGGACACACACCTATCATCACAGCACAGGTTGGGTTTTGTTTGTTTGTTTTTTAAATCACAGCTGCCCGTGTCAAGCTTTTGGGTGCCTGGCTTGTCTGCTTGTTCCCCCTTTGCTTGTCTCTGTGTGTATGTGCTTTGTGAAGGGGAAGAGTGATGGGGGCACATAAATATTCCAGAAGGTGATTAGACCTAATGCCCACCCCTCAGTCCCCAAACAGCACAGAATTGAGGATTTATTTGCATGTCCCTCTGAGTTTCATGTGCCCACTTCTAACTGGTTTTCTGCCCTGGGCCCTCAAATGGAGGCACTCCCAACAAACATCACAGCATCTGGATTAGGGAGTGGGCCAGCCTGCTTTGGTGAAAGTAGAATAAGGAAGGAGGTGTCTGATTTAACAGCAGAGCTCTCTTGCCTGACAGCTGGAGCAGTGGGAATTATTTTTGATCAGTTGAGCATAATGCTCTCAAACTGGATTACCTCATTAGTGTAGTGCTGGGATCTTACACCAGTAGTGTCTTGCCACTTAAGTTTTTAATGCAGCCCCACCACAGGCACGACTCCCCTGCTGATGCTTCAACCAAGCAGTGGTACCACAATGCCCTAAAGTTCTCAGCCTCCAGTAGAGCAAACAGCTTGTATCAATTAGTTCTTTAGCACCATCAGATCTATTTGAACACCCTACTGGATGACAAACTCCCTCATGGAACTCAAAATGTTGTGTAGTGCAAGACCTGAGAGCCCTGTTGAATATTCAAAATCTCCCCATTGATCTGAAATCAGTTGAGAATCTTAACTGGTCTCATAAGGTCGCAGATTATTGTTAATGTTTGATTGTTCAAACACTCCATCTCTGGCCACTTTCTGACTGTCACCTGCCCTCACCCCTTTAGTGATGACAGAGACTGGGCCAGAGTTCAGTCAGCAGTGCCGTTTAGTGGTATTACTCTAGATTTACATGTTTACATCTTCCATCATGCAGCAAAAAAATCTCCTGAATGTTAGGGGACTCTTTCCATCTAGAGTCCTCAGCAATGTATTATACTCCACTTTCTCTAGCCAAGGGATAACATGCTCCAGAACTGACACTAAGACTAATGGCAGGAAACTTGACTCTAGAGTCCCAGATCAGCTGGGACGAACCCCCTGCTAGCATGGAGATTGAGGGTGCGGTCACACAGCCCGTTTGATCGGGTTTCGCCTCTGTTCCCTCCCACATTTAAATGCACTGACTAGATAGGCCAATCTGCTTCTCGTCGTGAAGCCAGCTAACTCACACAATGTTCGCGGTTTTTCCTGCCCCTTGTACTCGCGCTTTGAATGTGCGATTTCGCGTATCTGCATAGCCATCTATCGCAATGGTTGTGATTAGGGCTGTCTGACCGTTCCCCATGATGAGATTTTTTTCCCCACACTTCTGCCTTTGAGCATATGGGCAAGTCCTTGCAAGGCGCTCAGGGCGACAACAGCTGCTGCAGGCTTTGGAAGGGAGGGAAGGTGGAAGAGGAGTAGCCAAGGGCTTTGCAACCTTTAACCCTTTAGCAGCTTAAGGGATCCCTTCCCTCTGAAGCTCTCTTTCTCCCACCCAGGATATTGGGGGGCTGAGCTTCCTAGGTCACCTGGGGTGTTTGCAGCCGTGGGGGGAGGTGTGTGAATTCCGCAGTGATTTGGGAGCCGCGGCTGCTTCTCCTGTTGGAGTCTTTGCATGGAAGAGCATTTTGCTGATGAGGGACTGACCAAAGTGCCGCTGAGTCCTCAAGCTGTCTCCTGGGCAGGTGGGCTGGCAGGTGAGCGGGCAAGCGGCGGAGAGAGGGGAAGGATTTTCAGGCGAGCGGATGGTAGAAGAGAGGGGCCGGCTGCATCTAATCAGCCCAACCCGAAGAAAAATATCCCCAATTAAACTAAAGCAGGAACAAAGCACAATTACCTTGCTGGTGTGACCACAGCCTGAGACAGGGAACATTTCACCTAGTAAAATTTCACTCAGTGATTCTACCAAGGCAGACTTAATTAACTCTTTTAAAGCTCTTCCAGGTAATGAGCAAATGTCCATCACTGACAGGTTGGAGCAACTGAGGACCAGGCTCTTGGATATGATGGGCAATACTTTTGCCTCCGTCTGTCTCTCCCTCAATAGCAGTCAATGCAGAGATGGCCTCAGGTAAACCCCCTATTATCCGTACTTCTCCAGGAATCTTTAACCACTCCAGAAGCAATTGCTATAGAAAGTGGATCAACTCCACACAAAGGATATGCTTTCACTCAACCACTTAACAATTTTTTAATCCCTGAAGAAGGACTTTGAACAGTTTTTAGAAGACCACAAGCTTGGTACAACAGGGCCCTACCTAGCAGGACCAACTACCAAGGCCTCTACTTTAGCTCCAGTGCCCTCATTTAAAAATGTATACACCTTCTCTCTTGGAATCTTATGGGATGATGGAATAAATTCCACAATTCAGACTTTTATTTCTGCAAAAAATTGACATCTTGTGTCTGCAGGAAATCTGGACACAGGAGAACAGCCTCCCATTTCTACTTGGCTTTCAAGCATTTGCTGTCCCTGCTGTTAAAACCCACACTAAAGGTCATGCCATTAGGGGGTCTAGTAACTTTTTTCACAGTTGATCTCAGTCTTGATATCCAAATCCTGAACAGTAGTACTCAGAATGATATCCAGGTGCTGGAGATTAGAGACAAACACATTGGATCTCTTTTCCGCATGAACACATACATTCCACCTAAAAGTTCTAAGCCCTCGAGCATAGATGCTATCTGGGCTAATCTGTCTGTCACACTGGATGCTCTAGACTCCCAGTTTCCCAACTCGCACATTGTCCTATACAGTGATTTTAATGCAAGGACGAGCACCAGTTTTTTCTCAAGTGCATAAATAATCAGATTGCTTTACAAGCATGTTATTTAGCTAGGTCATCTCAGGACAGGCTCCTGAACAAGACTGGCTTAAGGTTTCTTGAAATACTATCTTCCCATCATCTACATTGCCTCCATAGAGCCATGTATGACTCCTTGCATGGCACTTATAAATACCACTCAGGGTGTTAGCACAACAGATTACATCTCAGTCTCATGATCACTACTACAATATATCCACCATTTTGAGGTAGGCAATATGGCTGCCCCTTAAGTGTGTCACTTGGCTTTGCAGATGCAATTTTTCTTAATAAATTGCAGGACCTTCCTGAAGGGTCCAACAAGAAGCAAGAAGAATCAGGTGGTCTGTTCACCTGCATTCTAACCTTGCACACATTCTGGAAGATGTTTTTCAACCTATTCACCAAGAAACACTGAGAGATGGTTAGAATACCCTGGAATTATTTGAGGAAATTGTTCACCAAGTTAGACCCTTCCTCTCTAACAATGGACCTCTGCAATCTAAAACACATTCTTGTGAAGGCTGGCTTGATCAGCTGGGAGGGAGCTGGTTCATTGTGTGCAACAGGTATCCAACCATGAAACTGGAGTCTTAGCTATTGTCCTTATACCTCTCGGGTCAGCCTACAGGAAGCCCCTAAAGCAAAAGAAGTATGTGTTTGCTAAATTACAGTGGCAGGAGCTGGGTCAGGCTGTCTTAGAGAGGAAAGAATCCTGGTTCTAGGAGTTGGTCTCTATGGGCCTGGGCAAAACTTCCATCCTGTTGGAGGCCCAGATCCAAGCCAAAGACTGGCATACTCATTTCAGTCAGATTTTTGGAACTATTTCTATTCCTCCCAACAGGCTCTCTGTGCAACTTCTTCCCATTGATTTATCTATCTTACTCCAGTGGTCTCCTGTATCAGTTTCTGAGATTAAAGGTTTGGCCAAGCAGTTTACCCAGATAAACACAACATGGGATTTTCACTTAGTGTGGAATTAAGAAGAAGAAGAGATTGGATTTATACCCCACCCTTCACTACCTGAAGGAGTCTCAGAGCAGCTTACAAACTCCTTTCCCTTCCCTTCCCCACAACAGACACCCTGTGAGGTAGCTGGGGCTGAGAGAGCTCTGACAGAAATTGCTCTTTTTTCAAGAACAGCTGTGCCAGAGCTTGTGACTGACCCAAGGTCAGCATCATGCATCCCAATATTTAAAAATGAAGATAAACAAGCACCCAGCAATTATTGTCTAATTAGCCTGCTAGATATAGTCTCCAAAATGTACAGTAAATATCTCTTGGGTAAATTGGAGGATTGGGAAGTCTCTAATCAAAGTATCTGCCCGGAGCAAATGGGCTTCAGAAAAGAGCAAAGTATAATTGATCATTGCTTGATCCTATGCCATCCTGCCCTAAAATGCACTAGAGGTCCTAGCAAACTGTCATGAGTCAGCCAGGGCTCAGCTATAGAAAGGACTCCTTGGGAGAAGAGGACTCCTCAGGAGAAGAGGAGCCCCACGGAACCAACCTTGAGTCAACAGAAGCTGACCAGTAAGAAACTGAGCTGAAAGCTTGTCAGGATTCATGGCCAACAGCTGGTACAGAGCCACCAACACCCTCTAGCCCTGGTTCAGCAGGTGAACCTCAGTGGGCCATTCCCAGGCCACCAGTATCACCTCCTACACTCTTAGAGTGTCACAGGCGAAGGCTGAAAACAGAGCTACAGACAAGACAGCAAAGTGCACATCTCCTGGCCCAATGCCAGCTGCTTGCTGATAATAAATATGAGTAGTTGCAGGATTGCTTTTGAGCAGCTAGCTGCAAGCCTGATGCTTAGGTGGGTGGCTATAAAACCAGGTAAGAAAGGCTGTTAGTTGTGGAAGCAATGTGTAAGTTAGACACTAAGCCACCAACACTGCCTTGCCTGATTCTTGGAACCTGACCTTGGACTGAAAAACTCTGCCTTGCCTGACTTCTGGAACTCTTGACTTTGAACCAAATAACTCAACCTTGCCTGACTTCTGAAACTCTGACCTTGGACTGAATGACCCTGCCTTGCCTGACTCCTGGCACCTGATGCTCAGAGCCTGCAAGCCAGTATACAAACACTGTTTGTGGCATTCCTGGACCTAAAAGCTGCTTTTGATTCAGTGGCCCAGGACAGACTGGCAATTTGCCCCGGTATCGAGTTGCGGCAAAAAAACCCCGGAGTAAATGATACCGGGTTTTCCCATCCACACAGCGGGGGCCTCTGCCAGAAGATACTGGACGGAGGCGCGCGGGAGTGTTCAGACTGCCGCGCCAGAGGCGCGCTATATTCGCTGTTTCCCCATTATTTCGGCTGTGGGCATATGTGCGCATGAGCGCTTGAGCACTCATGCGCTCATGCGCATAAGCGCATTTTGGTGATTTTTTTTTTTGCCCTGCAACGCCGGCACCGCATTGGGCAGTGGAGCGGAGCGCAGCCAATCACACCGCTGCTGCCTCATGCCCAACGTGGGTTGCTCCCGGCTTTTCGGCTGCGCGTTCAGACTCCCCGGAAGCGGAGAAACGCGCGACAAACGCAGGCTTTCAAGATTTGCGTCGGCTTTTATCAGGTGTTTTTTTAATCTGGCAGTGAAGCGCGAGAGCACCGGTAGGCTACGGGTGGGGGACGCCAGGCAGATGTGCCTGTGTGAACATTCCATTTAATCCGATATTGAGTCGTTGTCAGCCCGGGTCCCATCCCGTGGCAAATTGCCAGTCTGTCCTCGGCCAGAGTATAGGAAATGGCTTTGGCTGAAGCTGGCCATTACAAACAACAATAAATAGCTACTATTTTTGATATTTGAACTCCATAGTAATTTAACAGATGAAATAAGAGTGGGTGCCTCTGGATCATTAACTGAGGAGATTACAAACCTCAGAGGGGTACAATAAGGGTGTGTTCTAGCTTCCATGCTCTTCAACCTATTCCTCAGTGATATAGTGGAGCGATCGACAGGCCCAGAGTTTATCCCACTTCACCTGGCCAATGGAAAGTATCTATGCTTCTGTATGCTGATGACATAGTTCTACTGTCCCTTAAACAAATTGTCTTTATGAGGATGGTGCACAGGCTTAGTAAATTCTGCAAAGTATCTTTATGTATTAACCATTCTAACACCAAGGTGATGGTTTCCATAAGGAAGTCCTGCAAGTGCTGGTGGCATATCGACAACACTCTAATATATCAGTGTTGCGGTTTCAAATACCTTGGTGTTACTTTCCCTGAAAAGCTTCCCTGGAAGGCTGACTTTGAGATAACAAAATCCTCAGTTGCAAGATTGACTGGACACATTCTTAAGTTCTATCACTCAAAAGGTGGCTTCTTGATAGATCCCACCTTGAAATTGTTGCAGAGTAAAGTCATTGCCCAATTCCTAAATGGGGCTGAGATTTGGGATTAGGGCAACAACACAGTATCAGTCTTGGATATAACACAAAATTCCTTTCTAAGGAGAATCTTGATTTTGCCTCAGAGTATTCCAGCTGTCGTGCTCCAAGCTGAAACTGGCTTGCCTTCCATTAGGGCTCATGTTCACACTGCCTTAATTAATTAAGTCATCTCTCCAAGCAGGGCTTTAACCATCTCCAGAAAGACCCCTTTTGGGTTGTCAGTTATCACAGGCTTTTTTGCTATTATTCAATATCTGTTGATCATATATTTAATATAGATGCCACCTTAGATAGGGGTACCATTATTAGCTCCAGATTTTCCGCATGGTTTAAACTGCTCAAACAGGAACACACTAGAGCCTCCTACTTGTCCAGTATCACCTTCCACAGATTTAGAGAACCCTTTGTAACCCTCAGATTTCTAACAATGACAACTGCTAGCTGGTCATTATCAGTTGCCCAGTGAGTATGTCAACCTTTTCAAACTGCCCTTGTATTCTTTGATGAGGATCATTATGTCACCTGTATGATGTCACTGCATGCACTGGCTGCCAAGAAGATTTTGTGCAAAACTTTCATCTTGATGTTTAATGTGCTGTAATCCATATTATGTCCTGGCTCCAACAATTTTAAAACTGCTTCTAATCTTGTTGTGTTTTTCTTGTTATATTTATTGTTGCCTGGGCAGTTGTTTTTGTTATATCGTTATGGCCCTTGCCCACACACAATAACATTTAATCTACCTACCTCTTTCTAGTGGATCAAAACCCATAATTGACATTATTGCTACTTATACTATCTATCGAAGACAATGGATTTTTGTTTGTTTTTTAATGTGTGAAGAGAGGTCCTTCATCTGTGACAGATTAAATTGGTACATTCATTGTATGTCCTATGATATTCATAGAGCTCCTGTTTTTTTATTACTCCTCAAGAAAATGTACCTCATGCCTTTTTGCTAGGTTGACAGAAGTTAGACAATCACCTGCAACTTCTGCTTAACCTGTTGTCAGTTTTCAAGTGTCAGGCTTAATTTGTGCTAAATGCCTTTGGATAGAAGAACAATGGCTATGAGTAAAGACATCCATAGTAACCTCATTGTGTTTATTTGCATGTGTCTCTAAACAGTTACACTAATCCAAAATGAACAGCGCTCATTTAAATTAATTGTGACCTCGTTGTGTAAGGTGATGTCGCACATTATTTGAAAAGCCATAGTATGTTTTGTGACATCATCATGACATGATGTAAAACATCATGTGACAAGTTATATTGCCCAGATGTCATTACACCTTGCATCAAGACGCTGAAAACGTCTTTTGTCAGAATACTAATTACCTTGTAGCTTGGCTGTGTAATATTCATCCTTTATATCTTGGAGAAACAGAAGAAGAAGAATAAAACAATAGCCCTTCTACTGTTTCCCATGTCTAATATTATTAGGTGAATCATTTATTTAATGCAGTGAGGTTTCAAGCCAATCGTGCACTGAATTCTCACAATGCAGCCTGTTGGTTCTAACCATTTAGTTAGGCCAGGTGGTATTTTTACAAAGAAAAAAAAATCCACATTTACTGTAGTAAGTTGTTGAGGATTTGGGGTGATCAGGCTGAACCATACCATCTTCTCTTCTGGTATGCACATGGGCAGAAGGAATCACATGTTGCTTTCCCCTCATTTTATCATTGCCCTCCCCTTCCAGATACTACAGCTATAATAGTTCACATTGTGAAGAAGCAGCTTCTGTGAATGAATGTGCACATGTTGTAAGTGGGGGAAATTGTCTGCCTCCAAAGGACAGAAAGTTTTCTTTTCCCTCCATTGTCTCCAACATATAAAAGTAAGCAACGTTCTGTAAAATGCAGGAGGTCAATCAATGAAAGAGTGAATACAATGTGCAAATGAGAGTTTAAAAATGCACTGTATGTGCTGTAGTGTAAACACAAAGTTTAGAACATTCCCTGCTGAAACTTTTAAGAGAAATGTAGAGGGGAAAACACTTTGCAACATCCCTCAGTATATGATTTATAGTTGTTGTCATGGAAATCAGCTACATTTGAAGTTAGTCCAAGCTATTACTGGAGTGGAGGGGGAGACAAAAACAGGAATATTTCACTTGGATCAAATGTAGTTCATAATCAACCAATGCCAGCACCAAATAATGACTTGTAATCTGTAATCATAGTCCCATTTATACATTTCTTTGCTGTGTGCTGATGCCAAGGTAGCTCAAAGTAAACACAGAAACAAACTTTGAAAGGAGAACTTTAACAAGTCGGGGGTGGGGACTTGGCTTAGTGGTAGTAGTGAATCTGTTTTGTCTGCAGAAAGTCCCTGGTTCAGTTCTTCATGGCTTAGATTGTAACTGTAGGAAAGGACTCTTCTCTGCTGGAGCCTCTGACCAGAGTATCACCACCAGAGTACACAATATCGGTTGACCAATGGTCTATCTTGGTATAAGGCAGCTTCATACATTCAACAACCAAAACTGAAATTGTAAAGTACTATAGGATGTAAGAGGGCTTAGAGAAGTCACAGCTGGTGTTCATAATGAGTGAATGGGTTCAAGCCACAATACACCAGCTTTAATTAGAATAGTAATTTCCAGGCCGTATTGTGGAACATGTGTGTCATTAGACGAGCTGAAATATACCTTGGAAAATAACATCATCCTGCTCAAAATTCATTGTAACTCTTCCTAGGATTGCACTAGAAAAGAGCAAGAGTCCAGTAGCACCTTAAAGACTAAAAATAATTGTGGCAGGGTATAAGCTTTCGAGAGTCACTGCTTACTTCTTCAGATACAGCTAGCATGCGAGTCCATCACATTCTAGCTGTATCTAGCTGTATTTTAGCTGAGTATTCCATCCCATTCTAGCTGTATCTGAAGAAGTGAACAGTGACTCACAAATACCCTGTTTTAAAGTACTACTGGACTTTTGCTCTTTTCTACTGCTACAGACAAACTAACATGGCTAGCCATCTTGATCTGTCTCTAGGGTTGCACTGTACAGAATCCCCTGGAATATTCAGTACCGGGTTGGTTCCCACTGCTTTCTGTGATATCATATGTCCAGTGACATCATAGTGACTCATGGCTAGAGCCACTAGTGCTGGAGAAGTGACAGAGGGATGGGTTGCTTAATCTTTCCCTATCCTCCATTTCCATACCTTAAATCACCTCATGGTGGTTTTTCCTTCTCTGAGGGAAAACACAGCTTTAACATGGCTGGTGGGAATTCTGCAGAATGGTCAATTAATAACCCAAAGGAACCTTTTCCATACGCTGAAAGATTGTTTTTCTCATGGCATGGAAAGTAGTGCTCTGAAGTGAACAGCAGTCATTAGAATTGTGTGTCTCTGCTGTTATTAATTACAGTAATCACAAAAATGGGGTGTTCATAATTATTGCAATTAATATGAAGATGAAACAAACTCCCCTTCTGAAGTTCAGAAGTGAGGCAGGTAGTGATTAGTGACAAAGCATTTCTGTGGTAGCACCTTGCCTATGGAACACCCTTCCTCTTGAGGCATATATGGTGCCGACTTTACTTTCTTTTAGGTACCAGGCCAAAAAACACATGTTTTTACTGAGTATTTTAATTGGGGGGTTGGTTGGTTATCTTATCAGGTATTTATTTATTTATTTATTTATTTATTTATTTATTTATTTATTTATTTATTTCATTGGATTTTTACCCCACCCTCCCAGAAAAGCTGGCTCAGCAAACGAACCAAATGCACATCCCTAATGGGCACTCCCATCAAACAATTTCCCTTATAAGGTCTCAGATCTTCCCTTCAATCTCTGTATGAATTTTCAGTTACCCATCTGATAACTGGGTAACCTTTAGGTAGCATGTCACTCTTCTTATGTGATGAATAAACTTTTCAGACCCTTTTTTCTCTTCAGAGTCTCTCACTAGGAGTTTTCTGTTAATTCCCTCTCTAGCTCCACTCCAACTCCAACTGAACCACACCAATTGGCTAACTCACCCCTTCACACTTGAATTTTTTAAACTGCTCACTGTTCCATTCCACAGTAAGCAGACTTCACCCAACTGGAGCTCCACGAGCTGGCAATCATTTTTTTGCTAGGTCACCCTTCCGCAAGCAACATAGCTTAAAAGCCTGCAATTGCTTGCTGTCCGTCACACCATGGCCCCTAGTTTGCAGGGCCTGAGCAAGGCTGTTAATGATAGGACATTTTTGGGGTCATTAATTCATCAAATTGCTGTACGTTGGAAGTGACTTCATGTCACATAACATGCACATATCTTCTGGCTTTCTTGCACTGTGGTTTGTAATTACAAGCCACCTTGAGAAGCACCATAGAAATATTTTAAAGAAAGAAAGAAACAGCTAAAACAAAACAAAAAAATCCTATTATTTTCTTCATTTTTTTCATTATTCTCTCTGTCCCTTTAACTCTATTGTTACTCTTTCACAAGGCAACCAGTCATTTCCTAATAAGGGATATAGAGAGAGACCCCAGTGTTTAGGGCTGCCAGACCCTCCGTTGGAGGCAGGTGTCTACCACTGTCAGGCCATACCGCCCCGTCACTGATCAGCTGGTCACTGGGGGGACTTACCAAGAAAAGAGTGAGGCCCAGTCAACATTGCAGCAATATGTCTACCTCACTTCCAACATGACCTAGAAGTGACATCATTACATCGGCAACACTGGGGCAACACTCTAGCATTAACTCTATGGTAGAAGTCAGATTTAACATAGAGTTTTTTCCCAAATACCAGAGCATCACCCTGACAGTGCTGCATGATGATGTCACTTCTGGGTCAAGTTACTGCAACATTGGCTGGGCCTCTCTCCCGCTCCTGGTAAGTCTTCCCCACCCAGTTGTCAGGAAGGACCTGGCATCCCTACCAGTGTTCTTTACTGTGAAGAGGAACAGAGAGTTTCTGGGCTTTTATGATGACTGCAAATTATAGCAGATAGGATTGCATACATAGGTGAAATAGTCCAGTCCTGAAGAATATGGGGTGAGACTTTCAATTCCATATAAAGAGTGTGTGTGTGTGTGTGTGTGTGTGTGTGTGTGTGAGAGAGAGAGAGAGAGAGAGAGAGAGAGCAAGAGAGAGAGAGAGAGCGCTATCTCTGTTTCTTTGGAGGATAGTGTTTGTTTTTTTAAAAAATAATCCTCCATTACGGTTGCCAGGTGCACTCACCTGGCCTGGGGTGGGCTTCCAGGAGTCCAGGAAGTGATGTGGGCACATCAGGGATGTCTGGGGGTGAAGCTCTGGTATTTGGGCAAACTCTATGGTAAATTCAGCCAAATTTAACATAGAGTTTGCCCAAACACCAGAGCGTTGCCTCCAGCCATGCCTACGTCACTTCTGGGTGATATCAGCATGTCGAGGCAGGCACTTCCAGTTTTACTGGAAGTGGCTGGGAAAATGTCATTTGGGGGTGGGATTTCCCCCCACCATCCAGCTGGCCAGTGGCATGGAAGCACCCCCCAAAAGCAGGAGTTCCCCTGCCCTCAACAGGAGCCTGGGAACTCTATCATCCAGTGTTATTTGTTTATTAGTTAGCTGTCAATAAAGTGTGACTCACTGTGGTAGTTTATTGTCTCAGTGTGTCCATGTCCTCAACCTGTAAAAATCTTTTTTTACACTGTGCCCCCCTCCCATTGCTCTAGTGGGTTTTCAGGAATTGGAATTAAGCTGCCCTAAGCCTGCTATGGTGGGGAGGGCGGGGTATAAATGCCATAAATAAATAAATTGAGATTTATTTGAATTGTTTCTCCTTGTTGTCTGCCTTGTGAAGGTTGCCAGGGCCTGGCAACCCGTGGGAAGATGTACCTGTGGTGGGTACTCATGCTGGCAATGTAATGATGTTGCTGGCAATACACTAATATCACTCCCTGTGTGTCTGGAAGTGACACTGGGGTGTGTCGAGGATACTCTCACATTTGGACAGATATCAACATTCCCCACCCCTGTTTCCAGCAATTCCCCCCCCCACTGGCCAGCTGAGCAGTAGTGGGGAAGCACCCACTGGTGGAGGAGGATCCTTCCACAGGGGAATGGCAGCCCTAAGTCTGTGTTGTATGTCTGAGTGTCTCAAGTTTAACCTGAGCACAACACTCAAAATGAATTAAAAATAAATCACACACAGTCCAGTAGTGAACATTATGCATATACTTTCTGCTGCCTGCCTGCCTGCCCAGATGCCTTGTGCCACCAAATGCCTTTGTCTTGTCCGTCTGCCTCTTCCTCACGCTACTCTTCTTCAAGTTAAGTGACCGCAGTGCTGTCTCTGTATTACTGTTTGGAATCTTTCCTATCAGTTCTTTAATGTTAAACCTGGGTATATTTCACTGCTTCAAAAAGAGGGACCACTTTATTCTTTCTGTCTGAAAACTAGCATTGTAGATACTCTATGTGAGTACTTCTGTCTCTATCAGGTTTGTCCAACTTGGGTCGAAAAGCATGAGAAAGGAGGATGGAAAACAACTGAGAAGTGGTGCTCCATTTAAACCACTTGGAAATAGTCATAGATTTTCTGGGCTGTATAGGCATGGTCTTGGCATTGTAGTATCTGACATTTCGCCAGCAGCTGTGACTGGCATCCTCAGAGATATAACACAGAAAGATGGACACAGAAAGGTATAACACAGAAAGATGGACACAGAGAGTACTCCATTTTTCCGTGTTACACCTCTGAGGATGCCAGTCATAGCTGCTGGTGAAATGTCAGATACTACAAAGCCAAGATCATGGCCATACAGCCCGGAAAATCTATAGCAACTAATGAACTCCAGCTGTGAAAGCCTTCGACAACAATGGGAAATAATGACAAAATAGAATTATGAAAATGAAATGACAATACCAAAATAAATAATAAGAAAACCATATGAAACAACCAATAATAAAACAGTCTGGTTTGGAATTAATAATGAAAATGAAAGAAACAAAGCAAACTTCCATGTACAAGTCTAGTAGTTGTGACCAGTTTATAGGTATCAGCATCAGAGGCTGTAGCCTTAACACTGGGGAGCACATTGCAGTCCAAACTTGAAGGTAACAAAAAAAAAAAAAATCAGGTAAGTTTTCATTTTAAGCAGGGCTTCAAGGTGGTAGTGAGAAGCTTCCTGCCTTTGTTTTTCTGGTCTGCATTTCACTCATTCTTACTTCTGGCTTAACTAGAAACTTTTAAAAAATTTACTCTGGAACTACGTCATGCACAGCTTCCTGCATTTGTTACTTACAGTCTGCCAAGAACAACCCTGCATGTCCTCGACCAGGGCAAGGGCCTTTTCAGCCCTGGCCCCTGCCTGGTGGAACTCTCTGCCAAATAATATCTGTGCCCTGTGGGACCTGATACAGTTCCACAGAGCTTGCAAGGCAGAGATGTTCCGCCAGGCTTTTGGTTGAGGACAGCATCAGGTACCATCTTGGCTGGCACTCCCTCTCCTTTTTCTTCTCCCTTTCCCCCTCTTCTTCCCCTTTCCAGCTATCTTCCCCTTATTTATAGGAAGTGATGACTCAGTCAAGAATCTGATAATGCCATCTGTGAACTGTTTTTATCATGATGTAATTTATTATTGTTGTCCATTGCTCAGAGCCCTGAGTATTCAGGGATAGAGCAATTCATTAATCAAAATTATAAATAAATAAATAAATACTTCACATCTTTCATATATTCCTCCCCTCTGTATGTCATTGATGAATAAATGAGTCTGGATATACTCTGCAAAAATGCAGCTTTTGTGTGAATATATATACAATTTCATCAAAATTCATTGTGTACAGTACTTCTAGAAGCTCACCCGAACATACAACCATCTCATTCTGGGAGTATTTTGCCAGTGCATCAGTAATGGAAACTTTGAAACAAAGAAAAAAGCAAGGAGATGAGGCGACTGACTGAGACAACAACTACAACACTGTGTACAAAAAGGGATGCACTCTACCAGCTAATGTAGAACTCAAACCTCTGGAAAGAAATTTGGATAAGGAGAGTTTCAGAAGTATTCTTACTTCAAGGATAACTTTTTTGTCATTAAGAGGGACTAAGGACCAAGGGAAGCACATTTCTGCCCAACTAGTGGAGGGTGGTGGTTTTGCACCTATCCCTCCCACAGAATTGGAGGTACCAGATGCTGGAGTAAAAGTTGCCATGTGTGGTGCAACCAATGAGATGGTTGAGAATTGGAGGCTATCTAAAGCCATTCCATCCCAATTTGGTGTGCTTTTTTTTTTTTTTTTTTGCACCAGAGCCCCTCACTGCTCAAGTCCAGTAACACCTTCAATACCCAAAAGAGTTTTGGTGCATAAGTTTTCAAGATGAAAGGAGCTTAGAGTCTTGAAAGCTTATACCGAAAACTCCTGTTGGTATCTAAAGTGTTACGGGGCTTGAATCTAGCTCTTCTACTGCTGACGAACACAACTATCCCCCTTGAAACTGTAACAAGCTGTAGTTATAAATGAACAGTAGGGCTAGACTTTTCGGGGGGGGGGGCCTGTTAGTGTGGTATAGTATTAGAGTGGCAGATTAGGCCAGAGAGAACCCAGTTCAAAGCCCCCTGTCAGCTATGAGGTTCACTGGGTAAAGTTGGACAAGTCTCTCTTAAACTGGTGTGCTTCACAGGGCTGCTTTGGAAATAAAATGTGGGAGAGAGAACTATGTGAGGCACCCCAAGCTACTTGAAGGAAGTAGGGTTGCCATTCCCTCAGTGAGGCCAGGAGACCCCCCAATTTTGGGTCCCCTGATCTGCCGTGCTCCAGCTGGCTGGCAGGGGAAGCCCCACCCCCAAGAAGCCCCCTCCTGGCTGTGTCGGTGCAATGACATCACCCAGGAGTGACATCACCATGTTTCCAACATCAGGGTCGATGCTTTAGGTTTTGGGCAAAACTCTATGGTTCTGAGGCCCAAAAAAAACATAGAATTTTGCCCAAAACCTAGAGTGTTGACCCTATGTCAGAAATGTGATGACAGCAAAGTGCACACCTCAGAAGAGGATTGGAAGTCCCCTGGCCAGCAGCCAGCTAGGACCTGGCAACCCTAGAAAGAAGGCTGTCATGGGCACCAGGCTGGTATGGCTTGGGCCTGAAAAAAGATGGCCAACAAGAGGATGTAGCCAGATGGCAGGCCCAGTCTGGGAGGGCGATTCCACTGAAGGCACCTCCTTTGAGGGTCATTCAAGAGCCAGAACCAGCAATACTTCACATTATCTGGATTAGATTGGGAGGCTATCAGTGGCCAGCATACAGATGAACCTAGGGGGAGTACTGAGCATTTGAATAAATTTTGCATGCTGTATACTATGTTACTCCTCAGATGTTCCTTGGGAGAGATTTGATGTTTTAGATATTATTTTGGTTTATTGTTAGACATATGGTTATAGTTTTATTAGTTTGCTGTTTTATTCTGTTTATTATTCTAGGCTGATTGTAACTCTGGTCCATAGGAAAGAGGGAAAAGGTTTATAAATGGTTAAAATAAATATATGGTTTTTGAAAGGAAATCTCGTTTTTTTAAAAACTACCGTAAATATTTTTCACCGGCGAACGGCTGCTTTGCTTTGACTATTAGGCGTTGGCAATATATATATCTTATCTTGACCAACAAATATTTTCTACTGCTGATGCAGCAGTGATTCCAGTAGAAGAATCTTCAGCAGAGTCTGGGCTGATGCTTTCAATCATCATCTTTTTTGTGGGTTAATAAGATCGGAGGATACAGGCTGAGTCTGTGTTGCCAAGCTCTTGTAGATGTCCCAAAGCCCAGGCAAATGAGGAAGGTTTTAATTTAAGGTTTGATTTAAAGGAGAGACACTTTTTCATTAGTGGAGCAGTTACCCACTCAGTTGGGAGCCATTGGAAGAAATTAAAGTACATTTGGCAATCTATATGCTTCATGTGGGAGCGAAATCTATCTTTCTATTTATCTACCTATCTGTCTAATCATCTAAATGCCATACCATTGAGTGGTAAATTTACCTTTCCCTAAACTTTTGCAAAATTTATCTATAAATCCATGAGAATGAAGACAGCTGTGATTCATTGTTAGCTGCTCCATCGACCCTCCCCTTCAGTCGGTGATTTCCATTTATATTTTCACAATGCTAATTTCTTTGTCCATGAAATAGACCAATTTCCCCTTTCACTGTAATGGTTTCAAATACAACTGAAGCAAGGCTGTTTGGGATGGTTTGTGTGCATTCCGATTTGAGACAGGCCTCACATACATAATTATATCGGGTGATCCCCCTTTTGGAAGTCAGAGGTTGAACCTGCTAATTACTCTCTTTATTTTTGAGGATTTCAAGGGAAGATTTAGATATAGCTTTGCTTATTTCTAAAGAATATTGATGGTTGCTACCAGCAAGGCTGGTTCCAGGATTTTTGGGTCCTGACTGAATTTTAAACTGAGAGAATGTCTGAGCCGAGGTCTCCCAGCGAGCTTCCATAGGAGAGTGGGGATTAAAACCTGGTACTCCCAGGCCTAACCTGATATTTTAACCACCACACCTCACTGGCAGCCAGCATGGTGTAGTGGTTAGAGTGTTGGGTTCAAAACCCCACTCTGCTAAGGAAGCTTGCTGGGTGACTTTGGGCCAGCCACATACTCTCAGCCTGACCTACTTTACAGGGTTGTTGTGATTGTAAAACAGGTGATAAATTCAAAGTAAACTGCTTTGAGTCCCCTTTGGGAAGAAAGGCAGGGGATAAATGAAGTAAATAAAATGAAGTAAAAGATTCTTCCTTTTAAAATTCCTACTGCTCTTGCAGTTGAGAAGCAGAACATGGACACTGAACAGTCTGGCTCCACTTAGTTGGTTTCTGATCATTATCAAAATAGCATCTGTCTTAGAGACTCTCCCCAGAAGCTTACTTCTGTCCAACAGAAACTCACTCTGCTAACCTTTGGGGATAAGATCTGGTCCAAGTTATTCCCTTTCATACCTTCTTCAGGGCCCAAAGTCTAGTCCCAGGATAGCAGTAACTGATGAAAGTAATGTACACTTTTGTTTGGTGACAGAGATGAAGGTTATGCCCAGGCATTTGTTCTTTTCTACTCCAGAAAGGATAATTTTTATGCCATCATGCCAGCTCTACAAAACATTGATGCAGAAAATAAAATAGATTAAAATATTAGCTTGGATTTTTATTAACAAATTTCCAAATGTGCATATCCCAATTTTATGGTGACAGAGTGGTAAACTGAAGGGTTATCAACACTATGTTGTCTTCTCAGGATTCAAGGTGATTCCTCCAACCCAGACACCCCATTTGACTTCCCTGATCTGGCAAGGCTATAAATACTCCTGGAATAGCATTGGTAGGGCAATAGTCAGCATTCATGCCAAGGCCCCTGTCTGGTCATGTGTTCTTCAGGATGTATTCTTCAGAGATTTACTCTCTGTCGAAGATCACACAGACTGTATATCACAATTTAGGAAAGATACTATGAAAAATAAGAGGACACCAGCCTGGTTAACCACTCAAGTCAAGAACACCATAAAAGGTAATAACCCTTCATTTAAAAAAGTAAAACAGTAAGTAGTCCAGACCCTGGGGAAAAACAACCATAAGCTGATGGTAAGGCTGTGGTGGATAGCCAAAAGAAATGTTGACTAGCTTGGAAAAGGCTAATGCTATTCTAGAGCACAAAACACCCAGTATCGTAATGTTCCTGTACAGATTTGTAATCCACCCACATTTGAAATATCGTCTGGGTCATCATCCCATCTGTAAAAAGATGTTGCAGAATAGCAAAAGGTGCAGCAAAGGGCAATCAAAACAAACAGAGTGTTGGAGAACTTTCCCTATAAACAATGGCTAAAACATCTGAAGTTTTCCAGTTTAGAAAGAAGATGACTACAGTGGGATACGACAGAGTTTTATGCAACTATGCATGCTACAGAGAAAGTGAACAAGAGACAATTTGTTATTATTTATGCATTTATTTATTTAATTTGCCAAATACTAAAGTACCCAAGGAAATTTATAGACAGAACGTTCAAGATAAACAGAAGTACTTTTCCGCACAATGTGGAATGAATCTGTCACCTTTGCACCTTTGCCCTTCCCTCCAAAGAACTCCAGGCAGCATACATGATTCTTCACAACCACACTATGAGACAGGTTAGGCTGAGTGAATGTGTGAGTAGCCCTGGATCTCTCAGCGCACGTCATGTCTGGGAGACCCAGGTTCAAATCCCTAGTCTCCCATGGAAGCTGGGAGAACTGGGCCCTGTCACACATTCTCAGCCTAGCCTACCTCATAGGATTGTTGTTGGATGGAAGGGGAGAATGGTAGGGAGGGACCATGGCTCAGTGGTAGAGAATCTGCTTGGCATGCAGAAGGTCCTAGGTTCAATCCCTTGCATCCCCATTAGATGATGTGAAAGACCTCAGCCTGAGACCCTGGAGAACCGCTGCCAGTCTGAGTAAACAATACTGACTTTAACGGATCAATGGTCTGAGTCAGTATAAGGGAGCTTCATGTGTGTTCATGTGTATTGTAACCTGCTTGGGTCCCACTGGGGAGAAAAATAGAGTATAAATATATCTAAATAAAGAATTTCCTGCATTATTCATTTGAGAAATCAAGCCTGGATATGATTTACCTCCCTGAAATGTTCCCATAATTCTATCTCCACTTTTTTAATTATCCTGCTATGTACTACTGGAAACAAACATGGCTGTGTTTAGTTGCTGTAGATCTTCCGGGTTGTGTGGCTGTGGTCTTGGCACTGTAGGACCTGATGTTTCACCAGTAGCTGTGACTGGCATCCTCAGAGGTATAACACAGAAAGATGGAGTACTCTCTGTGTCAAGGTGAGCAGAAAAATGGTAGGCAAGTAATTTATATTTACCCTGGAAGGTGGGGAAGGGCTGAGTCATTATCTTGTAGTAGTTCTCCAGGCTATGAACATGGCCACACAGCCCAGAAAATCTACAGCAGCTAATGAACTCCAGCCGTGAAAACCTTCAACAACATATGGCTGTGTTTGTTTGTTTGTTTTTTTAAAAAAAAAATCAGTGTTGCAAACTTATCTCAACAAAACCCTGTGAGCAAACCAGTTTGGAGGAGAAATTTGTACAGCTCCATTATTGACATGCACTTTCCTCTTCTCTTGCAGAGGTTAGCATAAAGTTTTGCAGATTATTTTTTGTCAAAAAAAATTATGAAAGTGTCACTTTCCTTTTGCAGTTAATTCAGGAGAGATCCTCAATTTGAGCAGGGCACATTTTCATGCAAATAGCAGCCGCACAGTTTCCAGCCCCCTAATAGCTTCTTACAAATGATGTGCCATTACAACGAGGTTTATTTAAACAAATTTAATACATCTTTAATCAAGCTGGAGAGCATTTTCAAAGGTCACGCTCCAAATCAGGATCACTGTACAGAGCTTATCAAAGTATTAGCTTAAGGGGGAGGGAGAATTATTTCTTGGACAAGTAATTTTAGGCAAATCTTTATTTACATTTTTATTCAGTTATTAAATTTTATTCCGTTCCCTCCTTCTCGTCTCCATTTATGAACCTATAAGAAAGTCAGTAAATGGAGCCATAAGCTCTGAGTTTCCAGGAGCTATTCCTTTTGAATCTAGAGGGTCTATTAATGCAAAGATAGGAGAATCTGACTTTTAAAACCTAAGCTGTATGTCTCACGTAGCTTATGTTGTTCTTTTAAAATATATATCTATATGTAGCTATTGGGACTGTCAGCTAGCTAAAGATTTTTTAGTAGATTAACTACTTGGTTTTATTCAACTCTATTTAAATACGCTTATTTATTTATTTATTTTAATTGATTGCCCCCACCTAATCCTGAAAGCAAAACTCAGCAAAAAACAGAATCATGTTTCCTCGAAATGTGTGGGCTTTCTTCATTCCCCCCCCCACACCTTGACCCTGAGCCCCAAAGGCCAGTGCATTCAGGTAGGTCCAACATGCTTCTGGAAGATTCCGGTGGGTAGCTGTGTTGGTCTGAAGCAATAACACAAAGTTCAAGTCCAGAATAAAACTTTGTTGGATTTAAAAGTGCCACTGGACTCAAAATCTTGTTCTAATGCTTCTGACAGTTACTTTGAGTCTGCAGTGGAATGTACACATTGTGAACTTACATATTTTAAAAGTACGTCTTTACCGATGATCAAGGATTCTGCATTAAAGGAAAGATTTTGCCTTTGAATATGATACAACTTGCAATTTAATGCACAAAACTTATCCTTCCTTGCTAGACGAGTAGGGCATCTTTTTCTCTTCTTTACTGAGTTCTGGGATTTGGAGTATTCCCTGTTGCTTCATGCAATTGCAACCCAATCCACTCCTGCAAAACTATTCTCAGAAGATGTTTCTCACTCAGCTGGACTGCTTCAAGAGTTATGGCCAGGAAAATTGATGGATGGGGGCTTACTACCTTAATGAAAATTTGAGTCCCTTTGAACAAAAATGATATAAATTTCACAGCAGAATTGTATGGTGGTAAGGACCAAGCACACTCCTCCTCTCTCGTGTTTATCCTGACACACTTTGAAAGATCTCAGAGTCACATATATGGATCTGCCTTTCACCATTCTATCTTTAATAAGTTTTCTGCTTCACTGAGAACAAGGCCAATAATAAGAGGCTTCATTCTAGGGTTGCCAGCTTTCAAGTGGGCCCTGGAGTTCTCCTGGAATTTTGTATAACTGCTTTCCAGACAAGAGGGATCAGATTCCCTGGAGGGAATAGCAACTTTGGAGGGTGGCTTCTATGGCATCATACTCCTATTGAACTACCTCCCATCCCTAAACTCTGCCCTCCCCAGACGTGGCCCCCAAATCTCCAGGAATTTCCCAAGCTGTATCTTGCAATCCTTCAGTGGCAATCAACCTTAAAATTCCCTCCTCTCCTCCAGCGCTCTGAGATGCTAATCTAAGTGAATTTCAGCCAATCAGAGCCCATGGAATTCCACTGGATGGGAGGGGGTGAGCCAGCCTCAGCTTAAGAAGGGTGAAGAAACCTTTTTTTTAATTTTGGGTAGAGATTTCGTGGGTCTGGAAAGGAGCATCAGCTTAGCAAGGCTTTTATTTGGATTCTTTTAGTTAGAGTTTGGGGGTCAGCTTAGGGAAGAAAGCTTATTTTAGCGGTACAAATAAGCATCTTGTTAAGGGCCTGTCATTCCTAACTGGTGTTTGTAGGTTCTGTGGTAAGGTGCTGTATGAGAGAAAAGAACAGCCTTGAAACTGCTGAGGTCCCCTGTCCAGAAAATGAGAGGGGGAATTAAATCTCCCCTCAGGGGTTATTTACTTTATTTGAGAACTAGCTTTAGTTCATATATTTAAGTTATCCACACATCATTTTTAGTTTATTTTCTGTTAAATAAACCTATGCTGTTCCTCTCCATCTGTGTCTTGTCTGTCAATTCAAAAATCTAAGAAGCAGTGATCTCTATTTGTGTGTGTGTTAAGTGCTATCAAGTCACTTCTGACTTATGATGACTGTATGAATTAATGTCCTCCAAGATGTCCTATTATTAACAGCCTTGCTCAGGTCTTGCAAACTGAGGGCCAAGGCTTCCCTGACTGAGTCAATCCATCTCATGTTGGCTTTTCCTAGCATTATAGTCTTTTCCAGTGAGTCTTGTCTTCTCACAATGTGACCAAAGTACAAAGTCCTTTTAGGTTGTAGGGAGCGTTTAGGCTTGATTTGGTATAGAAGCCACTCATTTGTCTTTTTGGTGGTCCACGGCATCTGTAAAACTCTCCTCCAACACCACATTTCAAAGAAATCAGCTTTCCTCCTATCAGCTTTCTTCATTGCCTTTCACACCCATACATAGTAATGGGAAGTACTATGGCATGAATTAACTTGATCTTGGTCATCAGAGACACACCCTTACACTTAAGAAACTTTTCTACCTCCTTCATAGCCGCTCTCCCCAGTTTCAATCTTCTTCTGATTTCTTGGGTGGAGTCTCAGTCTTGAACAATTTAAGTTTCTTCACTGTCAGTTTTAAAGCTGTATGATCCCCCAGTAGTCATTACTTTTGTCTTGATGTTCAGCCATAATCTTGCTTTGATGTTTTCTGCTTTAACCTGCATCAGTAGTTGTTTCAAGTTTTCAGGTTTTTTGCCAATAATGTGGTGTCATCTGCTTATCTCAAACTGTTAATGTTCCTTCCACCAATTTTCATTCTACCTTCATCTAATCTGGTTTTCTTTATGATGTGTTCTGCATACAGATTGATAAAATATATCGTTGTCTGACACCTTTGCCAATTGGAAACCATTCCGTTTCTCCATATTCTGTCCTAAGAGTGGTCTCTTGTCTGGAGTATTGGTTGCACATCAAAACAATCAGATGCTGTGGCACACCCATTTCCTTTAAAGCCAACCATAGCTTCTCATGATCCACACAGTCGAAAGCTTTGTTGTAATCTATGAAACACAAGATGATTTTCTTCAGAAATTGTCCGATATACTTCAGTAACAAATGTAAATTTCCAGTATGATCTCCAGTGCCCCCTCCTTTTCTGAATCCAGCTTGAACACCTAGCATTTTTAATTCCCTATATGGTAACAGTCTTTACTGTAAGATTTTGAGCATCATTTTACTTGTGTGAGAAACTAATGCAATGGTCCAATTGTTACTGCAGTCTTTGACATCTCCTTTTTTCAGAATTAGGGTGTAAATTGAGCATTTCCAGTCATATATTTTGTTTTCCATATTTGTTGGCATAGTCTTGTTAAGATTTTGATGGACTCGGTTTCTGTGGCTTGAAATAGCTCTATTGATATCCCATCTACTCCTAGTGATTTGTCTCTCCCAATTTTTCTCAGTGCAGCTTTCACTTCACTTTATAAAACTGTAGGTTCTTCTTCAAAAGAGTCTTCTTGGAAGGAATATGTCATCCTTTCATCTCTTTTGTATAGTTCTTCAGTGTATTGTTTCCATCTTTCCATCTTCAGTTAATGTACTTCTGTGTTAATCTTTCAGCATGCCTAACCATGCTTTAAATTTCCCTTTGATTTCTTGAAAACTGTGGAACAGATATCTCATTCTTCCATATTTATTGTTCTCTCTTCTATTTCTTTACACTGATTATTACAACAGTCCTCATTGTCTCTATGTGTGAATTGCTGGAATACTGTATTTAGGCTTTTGATTGTTTCTGTCACCTTTTACTTCTGCTTCTGTATTTAGCTCACATATAAGTACAGCCTTAGTCTAGCAGGTTTACAAATAAAAGATCTTTAGGGAGCATATAGCTTACATGCTACCAATCAGGGATTGGATATTCTTCAATCCAGAAAGCAATTGCCTCAGAGTCTTCCCCTAGCTCTCTCTCACCCCATAGCTGCAACATCTACCCCTTCCAACCTTATTCCATGGGCAGCAAACAGCTCATAAAAGTCAGATAGACTAGGACGGATTTGTGTTGGTGATGGTCAATAGGAGCAAATTTGTGTTCTTCTGTACTCACAAGGACTGTTTCTACAAATTGGGTCTGCCATCAGAATAAATTAACAAATCAAGATGAAAGACATTCTTGATCCAAACAAGCAGCCTAAGGCTATATTTTCTAACTCCCCTGATGTGTTTTCTTTTCAGAAAACAAACATAGAATTGGTTTGCACAGGAGCTTGTGCTATGAGATAACTGATGTCTCAATTCTAAGTATCTTCATAGCAGTACAGTCTCTAAATAGGACATAACATACACAGTCATGCGTACCATTTGCACTGTTTCACTTGCAATGGTAACACCTGCAGCTGACTTTTTAAAAAGATGGTACTAGGTAAATGTCATTGTTTCTGTACAACACATGCATGAATTTCAGGAACATAGCTCTCTTGCCTTGTGCTTTGTTGAACATATAGTTAATGAGACTCTGGGACTGGAAGTGAAGTGAACCCTGAAAGCTCACAGACAGAAATACCCAGGAGATTTGAATGCTCATTAGACTTAGGAGCCTTCAAACTTATCAGGGCAGAATACTAAAAACAGGCATCTTAAAAATAGCAAAAAAATGTGAATTATTTCTCATATTCAGGTTCATATTGTTACATTTAAGGCTCTTCATTTTTTACCATGGCATTACAGTAAGTAAGGATGCTCTGAATTTTGTGGTGAATATGTTCAACAGTTGAATATATCCTGTTTGACTTTGGTGATCAGATGTGGGTCTTTTTGGTTGCTGGGCAGTTCTCTCTGTTTACACAGAATAACCCTCACCCCATGCTGTCTAGGACACTTGAGCTAACCCAGTCTTTTCTGGTAAATGACATGGATTTAAATGAAATAAAATAAAACAAAAAATAACCCCCTCCAAAAAAATCCTCTTGGAGATGTTTTCTTTCTAATCTCTGAGTACCTTTGCTTCAGTTTGTGTAGTGGCTAAGTGCGCGGACTCTTATCTGGGAGAACCAGATTTGATTCCCCACTCCTCCACTTGCACCTGCTGATGTGACCTTGGGTCAGTCACAAGCTCTGGCACAGCTGTTCTCTCAAGGACAGTTTGTGCTAGACTTCTCTCAGCCCCACCTACCTCACAGGGTGTCTGTTGTGGGGAGGGAAAGGGAAAGGAGTTTGTAAGCCGCTCTGAGACACCTTTGGGCAGTGAAAGGCGGGGTATAAATCCAATCTCTTCCTCTTCTTCTTTTTCACATATTTAAATCTGATAAGTGCAATATAAGAAAAACATGCATCATGCTTGATCAGACCAATGGTTCATCTAATCTGGTATCCTGTTTCACACAGTAGAAATCAATTGTCTTGAAGAGCCAACAAACACAAGAAAGAAGGCAAGGCCCTCCCCCGATGCTGCCCCCTAGCACTGGTATTCAAACATTTACTGCCTCTGAACACTGAGGTTCCCTTTAGTTACCATGTCTAAAAGCCATTTATGAACCTGTCCTCCATGCATCTGTCTAATCTCCTTATAAAGTCTACTAAACTAGTGGCTTTCACTACATCCTGTGGCATCCTGTGGCAATGACTTCTGCATTTTAATTACCCTATAACAGTGTGTAAACTCGTCATCAGCCAACCAAAATATAAGCAAGTTCTAGACAGCTTCAATTGGTTCCTTCTACACAGGCTTTGGAATTCCACTGCTGGATTCTAAGAAAAGGGTGTGATAAATGAAGAACATATTTTGGGCTATGCCAGACAGATTGACATGATGAGGTTTGCATTAGAATCAGAAATGGAACACACAAGATTCAGTTTGAATGAGATCCCTCATTGCACAAATATCAGCAAAGACAGCATTTTCTTAAAAAAAAAATACAATCTGGATGTGCCTTGAAATGTAACATTTATGTTAACATCTTTAACTCCAGCGTGACTATTCATAGTCCAAAGAAGGTGATTGGCATTTTGTGTGGCTCATTAACTGTTTGTTAATTTGCCCTAATGAAGCCCTTTGTCGGGCTTTAATGTCTTCCATTAAAACCCATAAAGTGTGTCACAGATCATTCTTATGGAATGAATGAAAGTCACTTGCATAAACTTCTACAATGATACCTGAATAATATCAGTAGTTTCTTACAAGAAATGGCCACACAGAGAGATTTAAAATAAGAAATAATTGATAAATTATCTCTGCTTATACAGGCAGTTGAATATACTTTCGGCAAATAACAGGAAGAGAACATTGTTCTTTCTGTGTGTGCCAGGAGTTCATTTGTTTAAAACAGATGTACAGAACTGGTCTTATTTTATTCTTTCTTCCTATTATATTTTCTTTTGTCCCACCTTTCATCCAAGGAGCTCAGATTGGTATTGTGGCTCTCCCTCCCTCCCTCCCTCCCTCCATTTTGCCCTCATAACATGCCTGTGACATAACTTAGGCTAAGGAAGTCTGATGTGGCCCAGTGAGCTTCAGGCTTAGGTGACTATGGGTGTGCAGTCAGATACAGCTGATCATAAATGTTTTCCAATTTACTCAGTACTGAATTCTGTCAACTATATCCTAGGCAGTTAAAGCTTTCCAGAACAACTCTCAGATCTGTTAACATCTTTAGGTTGCAGGAATTGTCAGGAATTTAATGAAGCTCACCTGCCCCCCCTTTTAAAAAAATGTTTCATTCCCAAGAAATGGTATTTCTCCCAGTCAATCCTGGACCAATCAGGTGAGTTGCCTTGGCCAATCACACAGACTTTCTGGCAGGGAGGGAAATTTTAAATTGTAGCCATCTGTTACATTGTCCATTGTGTGCTGCATGAGTGCTACATGTGTGCTGCTCTCTTTGCCCCTTGCATCTTGAGAGAGACCCCTTGCTTGGATTACACTACACCCTGGCCAGCTGGATCTTTCCTGGACTGTGCTTCTCAACGGACTGGTCTAATTGCTATTATCTAGCCTTCCCTCCATCCAGTTCACCTGGGGGTTAGTAAGTGACCTTTGGTCACTGTAGAAGGAAGATCAGGAGAGGTATTATTTACTTTGTTGTTTGGGGTTATGTGAAGCTTAATATTTGGTTTGCTTTGATCTTCTGCATTCCATTTTGTGCTTCTGAGGAGTTTGTTTCTTGTTTTTCATTGTACTTTTCTTGGTTTGTTCACTTTTCTTGTTGCCTTCAGTCACCTGCTTTCTACCTTCTGCAGATTAATAAGAGTTTTGGGAAAAACCATTCATTGCTTAGGTTTGGATAAGTAGGGTTCCTTTCCACTGCACTACAATTGACAGGACAGGTGAATGTCTCACTGGACTAGAAGCACTACCTTTATTTGCAGCTACTAACTTTGGTTTAAAAAATATGCCACTCCAGAAAACCAGCAACCATTTTCACAACTTTTTCCACTACGCAGAAAAGATGGCAGGAAGAACCTTATTCAAAAGACTCTAAAAGTGGCCCTGGTTGTCCAATTTGCTTGAACCTTGCAGAGTCTTTAGAAGAGAGGGTGGACTTGAGTCCTCTGATACTTTGATACAGTTTGGTGGAAAACAATTTACTCTGAAAAAGCTGCCATTTTCCATACATGAAAAAAATGGGCAGACAAGCATTTCTGAGAATTCTTAAAACTGATACACTTTCTCTTTCTTAAATTATGATACAGAATTAAAACAATGATTTTTTTATTCCCCAGAGGACACCCCTAGAGGTGATTTAACTGCAAGTCTCCCAGTCCTTGTCCAGCACTTTAGCCATTACCCCACATTGCATTTCTTGTTATAAACAGAACAAAGCAAACATACCTAGTGGGTGGAAAAGTTTCATCCTTTCAAACTCATACACAAAACTCTTAAACATTAAGACTTCATTCTCTTTTCTAATTACCTTGTCCCAGCAAATGATGAAACCATTCTCTTCTCATGAGCACAAGGCATGAGGTTCATTATAAATTCCTCTTGTCCAATTAGCTTGTATTAATATTCACATCAAGGATTTTGATAGAAATTGCTCGATACAAATTTGACCATATCACCTGTGCTTCATCATCTGTATTTTCTTCCATTTTTGTTTACCCAAAGCAGACAAATTATGAGTGTTGACATTATGTACCCTAAGGGCTCCTTTGAATGTACAATCACTTGAGTAGAACAAGTAGGTCAGCCTGTTTTTTCAGAAAGCATCATGGCCTTCTAGGTTTTCATGACCCACAAGGCAGTGGATAATTTTGGTCTTACAAGCACTGTTGGAAGCCAAAAGGCATTTTCTCAAGAAACAGTTATTCCCAGTATAAAGTCTTTATATTAGGGATAGGTACTTATATGCAGAACCATAGGATTGTGGATGTAAAATGATATTTTAGCACTTTTGAATGTATAATTAAATTATATATGATATCTTGTACATTAGCACAATGTGCATAGCTATATTTTAGTTTAGGGTTTTTTTGTCTCAATGTTTTTGGTTACCTTTCTCATGTAGGGTTGTGTTTTTCTCCCCTTTTTTGGTTGCAGCAACCCATTTTCTAGTACCAAGAAATTATTTTTTGCTGTTCAGTTCATTACAATAATAACTGAGTCCTTGTAATACATTTGTTGTGAGTTTAACTGATGGATGATCTTTCTAGTTGGGTAAACATTTTCAAAAAGTTTCTCAGATATCAGAATGTGAGGTATAATGCAACAACAACAACACTTATGTATTCTTTTTTCAGTCTGAGCTTAAATGTTTCATAAATAGTAATTTTGGTGGAAGAATACAATTTCAAATAACTAAATCAAAAATAGGGTTATTACACATCTGGGAAAAACTGCCAACATGTTTGATTGACCATATTAGTAGCGCTGCTAATAACACCTGAGAGGACACATAATGGCTGACTTTAAGTAGTGCAAATGAGGGATGCTTCAAATACCTGCAGGTTCAGCTCATGGTCTGTTTGCTGGTCACAAACAGGGAGCCAATATTTCACTGAACAGTTCAGCTGTTCACAAACAGTTGGAGTCTATTTGTCAGGTTCCTGTTCCATACAACAACAAAAGTGCAGCACACAGTAATAAGTAGCAGAGAATACCAAAACTTCAAAACAACAACGACCGTGTGCTAAATTTCCTGCAAGACATTCACATGCCTCCCAATGTTTTGGTCCTGAGACACTGAAGCAGCCTTTAGGGGTGCTGGTTAGAGCTAAGGAGACCTTGTCCAATATAGAAATAATAGAAAAGCATTATATTACAAAGAGATGAAACGAGACTCTCAACAGTTGTTCTTTGTTCCTGAGGAAGGACCAGAGGTCTGAAACACTGGAAAAATTATCTAGGAAAAGTATTGGACTTTTTGTATATTTATCTTGTATATTTATTCTTTGGCTTCTGCATTTTCCTATGATGGATTATATGGACAGATTTACTTCAGACAATAGATGCATTTCAATTTAAATGAAGTCTCCTTTGTCAGGGGTCTTTTCATAGAAAAACAGCTGCAGGAGCTCATTAGTATATGATATGCTAATGGGGGGGAGGCATCTTCTAAAGTCTCCCCTTCCCTTCCCCAGCTGGCCTGGGTGGGGGAGCTAAGAGAGAAGGGGTTTAAAGTTTAAACTCCTTCCACTAAAGTTGGGCCACAGAAGGAGGAAAGAGGGAAGGAAAGAGAGAGAGTAGAGAGACAGAAAGAAGGAAGGAAAGAGGGAAAGAAAGAGAAGGAAAGGAGGAGGGAAAGAAAGAGAGGGAAGAAGGAGGGAAACAGGGAAAGGAGGAAAAAAGAGAAGAGAAGAAGGTGGGAAAGAAAGAAATAGAGAAGAGAAGAAGGAGGGGAAGAAGAAAAGGAGAGAAGGAAAGGACGGAATGAAAGAAATTTGGCGGCAATTTGGCCCCATTATATCCTATGGGCCATTGAAGTCAATAGTGAAAACATAGGGTATATTCTGGGGGCTGGAAGGGGAGGAGGTTTGAGGGAGAGGCTCCAAACTCACAAGGTAGCTTATGGAGCCTCTCCCCAAGATACCCAACAAGTTTCAAGAACATTGGATTAGGTGGTCCAATTCTATGGGCCCCCAAACAGGTTGCCACTATTCCCTCCATTGTTCTCTATGGTGGGAAAAAAGTTACTTTTTCCCCACCATAGAGAACAATGGAGGGAATGGGGACAACCTGTTTGGGTGCCCATAGAATTGGACCCCCTGCCCCTTCACATTGTAGAGACCCACAAACCAGTCTGTTGCCCAGTCCCACAGCTGAGACCCCATGTAGTCCACATGATGTTCATCCGATGTGAAGGTGTGGCCCCATTCCCTCAGGAACTTCCTCACCTGCAAAGCAAAGAACTCCAGCTACTCTGGTGTCCTGTCAAATGTATCTTCCAGTGTTCTCTTGGCCTGGCTGGTGCAGGTGGAGGCCCAGGCTGGGGTGCTGGATAGGGCTGTGGGGCAGATGCTGGCACCAGGCCTGCTGGGGGCCCGTGGGTCCCACAGGGACATGCTGGACAGGGCCCCCTCCCAAGGCCTGGAGTTCCTGCTGCAAGGCCTCCTGAACAGCTGCTGGGAGGTCCAGCAGGGTTGCTCGGGTGTCCCGCCACAGTTTGTTCATTTCACATCTGAACTCCTGCCAGACCAGCTTGATATCAAGTGCGCATTGTACACAGCTTGTATGTGCTTTTGCTGTAACTCGCAAACATGGCTAGTATGTTCACCTACTCAGAATGCTCATTATGTCACTTGTGGTATCCCTAGAGGAAACAGAGGACCGCAGAGTCATGCACACCACTCTGTTTGTCATGGAAAAAAATAGAGAAACCTTTAACTGCCTAGACAAGGGTCACAGCTCCTTTTATCCCTGAGATGTTGAAGCTGCCTTTTAAAATTTTGCTAGTTATACATGTATGCCCATTTTGCTTCATTCATTTCCTTCCTGTTGGACTCAAAATTAAATCTCTCAGTGGGGGACACCTTGAATTTCATGTATATAAATGCGTGGATGTGGAATGCCATTGTACTACTTCCTTTACACCACCTCCATAACCACCAATTCAGGTAGCAAATATTATTGTATCTGAGTTGTAACAATTGTACAGTATATATTAACCAAATTCACTGTTGGGTTAAAGGTTCCATTAAACATTCTAAAGGATTTAAAGGAAAGTTTCTGACTAGTTTAGTAATATACCTTGTTTCATAAGACATCAAAGATTTCATAAGACAACAGAGTAAATAAACATAACAGACGGCAAGTACGGAAGGACTTTCAGCAATATGTGCTTGGGAAAGGAAAGATCAAACTGCAGTTCTTGGTGTGCTATTCAGGAAGCAATAAGTTTTGTTGAGTAGAAATTTCATTGGAGAGCATTCCTGGAGCTAAGAAAAATCAAATTGATGAACAAAACCTATTGAGGAAGACTCAGCATGACTTCTGTAAGGGAAGATGTTGTCTCACTAACCTGTTAGTGTTCATTGAGGGAGTGAACAAACGTGGACAAAGGGGACCCAATAGATGTCATTTACCTTGACTTCCAGAAAGCTTTTGATAAGGTTCCTCATCAAAGGCTCCTAAGTAAGCTCAATAGCCATAGGATAAAAGGACAAGTCCTTTTGTGGATCGAAAACTGGCTAATTTATAGGAAAAACGTTATAAATGGGCAATTTTCTCAGTGGAGGGTGGCAAGCAGTGGGGTACCACAGGGATCAGTACTCAGTCTGATGCTTCTTAACTTGTTTATTAATGATTTAGAATTGGGAGTAAGCAGTGAATTGGCTAAATTTGCAGATGACATGAACTTGTTCAGGGTGGTGAGAACCAGGGAGGATTGTGAGGCACTCCAAAAGGATCTGTCAAGGATGGGCGAGTGGGAGTCAATGTGGCAAATGGGTTTCAATGTGGCCAAGTGTAAAGAGATGCACATTGGAACAAAAAATCCTAACTATAAATACACATTGATGGGGTCCGAACTGGCAGAGACTGACCAAGAGAGAGATCTTGGAGTGGTAGTAGATAACTCACTGAAAATGTTGAGACAGTGTGCCACTGCAGTAAAAAAGGCCAACACTATGCTTGGGATTATTAGGAAGGGAATTGAACACAGATCAGCCAGTATCATAATGCCCCTGTATAAATCGATGGTGCAACCTCATTTGGAGTACTGTGTATAGTTCTGGTCACCACACCTCAAAAAGGATATTATAGCTCTGGAAAAAGTGCAGAAAAGGACAACTAGAATGATAAAAGGGTTGGAACACTTTCCCTATGAAGAAAGACTAAAATGCTTGGAGTAATGACGGCTGAGGGGTGACATGATTGAGATTTATAAGATTATGCATGGGATAGAGCAGGTGGAGAAAGAAATACTTTTCTCCCTTTCTCACAATACAAGAACTCATGGGCACTCAATGAAATTGCTGAGCAGTTGGATTAGAACAGATAAAAGGAAGTATTTCTTCACCCAAAGAATACATGGAATTCACTGCCACAGAAGGTGGTGGTGGCTACAAGAATGGACAGTTTCAAGAAGGAATTATATAAACGTATGGAGCAGAGGACCATCAGTGGCTATTAGCCACAAGGTATAGATAGGAACTCTGGGGCAAGTGATGCTCTATATTCTTGGTACTTGGGGGGGGGCAACAGTGGGAGAGCTTCTAGTGTCCTGGCCCCACTGCTAGACCTCCTGATGGCACCTGGTATTTTTGGCCGCTGCGTGACAGAGTGTTGGACTGGATGGGACATTGGCCCAATCCAACATTGGCTTCTCTTATGTTCTTATGTTCAAAGCCACTGAAGTTCATAACCTTTAGGTTCTGATTACAAACTCAGTGTCACCATATCCTAGGTAATCTTGAATCCTTCTCTAGCTTGAATTTGAATTTGAGGCTGAGAAGAAGTCTGAACACATGCACTTAATGGCAGCAGCAACAACACTGTGGAAGATCATGTCTGTCTTTCTGCTCACCAACACTGAAGCTACAATGGCAACTGCAGTAGAGAGGAAATGAGAATGGGATGGAAAACTCCATCACCTCCTCTCATTTCTGATGCTCCCTGAGTACTGCTTTCAAGACCATCCAAGAAACAAGGATGTAGTCTCCCAGTTACCATGGAGAAAGAAAAGGAGGAGTGCCTGGCCTCCTTCCTACCCTTCTGATCTTTCTGCTTTGGCAAGCAAGCCTCCCTTCCTCCAACCTGTTGTCACCACTGAACAACCAGAACCAATGCATCCACCCAAGGTAAGAAGGTCTTATGGCTCAAGGGGATTGAGGGCTCATGGCAAAGCTCTGGCAAATAAGATTTTCCCCCTCTAACCGTGTTCATAATTTTCAGTGTTCTCAGTTCAAGCCTTCACTGATCACTGCAAGAAAAGAGCTGAAATGTTCTCTCAAAGACCCTGTTTTGCACTGCTTTGGTCCTGTCTGTGGACTCTACTTTGGTGCCATTGGGTTTTTTGGGGGGCAGGGGGAGGCTATTGACTTGCCTATCAGGGGCCTTGTAGTGAGTGTTGACATTTTCACATCACAAAGCCAATTCTGATTGGCTGTGAGATTACACCACAGAGCCAAATCAACAGGACAGTGTGTTTTGCCCTTACACTTCCATCTTATTTTGCAGCCATCTCGCATCAGCACCAAAACAGGTATGGGGACAAGTTTGCCAAGGAATGTATTAAGAAGAAGAAAAACCCCACCCTTCCTTGTCTCCACTCTATTAACAGATACACAGGGATTGCCCTGTTTGCGATGATGGTGCACATGAATTTTGCCTAGCAGGAAGGAAAGCCTTGAAAGGGAATCAGCCAGGTGGTCTAGAAAACCAGCTGGGCTGGTTTAAAACAGGCCAGATGGCACCTCAAATTCTTTGTCCTTTTTCCTACATGAAGAAGATGCAGGCCCAGTTTGCCTGCATTTTAGATGGCTCTCAGGTTTAAGTGAAGGTGTGAGCTTTATTATAACTCGGCTGTTTTCTTTGATAAATTACATGAATAACATTTGAAACAATCCATGGTTAAATATTTATGCCTAGCACTATAGGACCAGGGGAAAAAAGCACAAAGAACCCCTAGAAGAATAAATATATTTACCTAAATAAATTACTAAGACAAATACACTCCTATGAGTTCTGTACCAATAAACAGTAGGTATTCACTAAATTGTGGAATACAAATGGCTCATTTCCTCTGAATGTACACTGAAAGATCTATAACGTGTTACATGTTTCCTGTGTTTTGCATATATATTTCAATATTCATCACAAAAAGGCTTGTGTATGTGTCAATATGCATTACTTTGCATACATTAAGAAATATTTTGGGGTTTGGGGTTTTTTTTACACTTTATTGGTACATTTTGACATAGGTAGGGTGGAGAATGTGAAAACTCTATTCCATGATTAACTCTTTGTCAGCCCCCCCTCTCTCTTTCTCTCTCTCTTTTTTATCAACATGACATTTTCACAAAATGAATTGCTTGCTTAGACACAGCTAACTAAATAAAAGCAGGCCAGAGCCGATAGTATGAAAAATGGATTTTCATTACTATCTCATTGATTCTTGTAAATAAGGGCCCGAGGCCTGCTCCGAAAAGGCTGCAAAGAGTAATAATTTAATCTGAGGTGACACAGACCAAAATGTATGTGGACAAAAATCATCCTTGAATATTAAACAACAGCCTCAAGACAGAGGAAAGTGTTAGGGGCACATTTAAATGTATGCAGATCGGTGGGTAACATATTTAAAAACAGAAATTAAAAATTCTTGTCATAAATCACATTTGCTGCCATGGATATGCCTTGTTATGCTGGCGTTTAAGGAAACCTGAAAGGTTAAGGCAGTTGCTGCGTTAATTCGCACAAGGATAATTAATACTTTTCTTGTGGCTATTTATAAGAAATGGAAAATATAGTTAGATCAGCTGTGGCAGTGTAGTAATTTGCAGGGGAAGAAATGAAAGCATGAGTCAATAGTTTTAACTGGACAAATGTCAAATGCTTAATGATGCAGGATCCTAATTTGGAGGCCCTTTGAAAGTTCTCTATAAAAACAGATAAAATAGTTCATTATTCTATTATGCATGTAATTTGTTTGGCTTCCTTACCCTCTGCCATTTTTATAGAGAAGGGTCATTTTTTACATTTTCAAAAACTATCTGAAATTCTATATCGGCCTATACCATCAGCTTCAGAAGATTGGCTCTGCTGGCAGTGGTAGGAGAAACTGTGGACATTTACAATGATGATTTTAAACTCTGTTATCGATAGTCAGATCCAAATAAGATTTTATATTTTCAAAGGAAGACCAGCCATTGCCTTTTTTATCCCAGCATGCTCTGAAACAACCTGTCTTAAATTAAATGAATCTTCAAAAAGGACTCCTGAATCTGTTCTCTTTCCATGTTGCAAACTGGCCTTCACCATGCCCTGTACACATGGCATGTTTTTCTTTTCCTTCCCCCACATCTTGAAGAGGGGTTCTATGATACTTAAAAATGTGGTCATTATTTTGTGGCATTTGGTTAGAATGAATAAATAGGGTTGCCAGGCAAAGGTAGGCAACTGGTTGGGGGGCTAGAGATGGAGACATGATAGGGGGCAGCATCACAAGCATGATGGCATCCCCTCCGGGGGAAACCCAGGAACTCACAGAAACTCTGTGGCATAACCATAAAGTTTCTAGTGATTCCTAGAGCTGCTGGTGTTGCTTCTAGGTCTTCTACAGAAGTGACATCATCATGCTCACAATGAACTGAGTTTGCTTGTTTGTTTTTAAAAAACTGCTTCAAGTGGCAGTAGGCAATGGGAGCTTGTGGAAGGCGATTTTCCACCTCAACAGGGGGCATGACAGCCCTACTAATAAAGGTGTTATTCTACCACTCATGTTTCCCCAACTTTTCAGCTATTTTTTTCAGTGTAGTACAGTGGTTAAAATAGTATGGGACAAATCTTAATTCATGGAGACCAGGTCCATCAACAGCCATTAGCAATGATGACTAAATAAAACCTTAACATCCATATTCAGAGGCAGTAGCTTTCTGACTACAAGTTCTGGAAGGCAGCAACAGCCAAAGCCATTGCTCTGTGTGCCCTGCTTCTACGTTTTTTAAGGGCATCTGGTTGGCCACAGGGTACTAGATTAAATGGACCATTGGCTTGATTCAGCACAGCTGTTCATATATTTTTATGTTGTCATGAAAGCTAAATTGTATCAGACTCTCCAACAGGTATATTGGTGTAGCACCTCAGTGTGCTGGATCTACTCATGTTTCCATTGTAATTTCACAAGTTATTAAACTGTTTCTCAAATCTCCAATCCAGGAAACAACCTTTTAAGCAAAGGATTGTCTTCACATCTCCCGTGGAAAGTATTTACCTTCTGAAAACCTCTCTTTGTGTATTATTTCAAAAGGAGCAGGAAGTGAATCCCCACTAGGCTCAGATTTAAAAAAAAAAAAAATAGAAAGAGCAGAATTTCTTCCTATAATTAACATTTTGAAGAGAGAGAGGGGAAAAACTTCAGGGACTCACTCTAAAAATATTTACTAATTCTCTCCAACAGTCACAAAAACATCAAGCTTGGCAAGCAGTTGCTTTGCAAAGATTAGCAGATTAGTTCACAGCCCTGTTAAGAACGGCCCCTTTGGCAACTTTATCCTTGCACAAACAGACCCAAAGAACATGCAATACTTTATAGGTTACACGTGTGCATCATTTCCCTGATGTGTCATTAGTAGGTGGCGTCGCACCCAATTGCTCTGCTTTACATTGCATATTCCATTCTGGAAAACAGTTTGGGGTTTTTTAAGCATCATTTTTGGCAAATTTTTAAGAATGCCATTTTTTAAAAAATCTAATATTATGAAAGAGTTTCAGTCCCAGGAGAAAATGTTAAAGGGAAATATTGGGTGTATATCTTTTTATGGACATCAACTTGTTTGACAATTAGAGTCAATCTAGAAATTATATTATAGAGAGGAATTGTAGAAGTAAATCTGAATATCTGTCAGTAGTGTAACATTCATGGTGATGTTGCACAGATTTCATTCATGGATTACATCCACCTCTACAAATGAACTCTGTGCATACAAGAAGTAAAGGAAAACCAAAATGGCATCTCCATACTGAGGCTCTAACACCCAGTAGTAATGAAGGAGCTCTTACTATCACATGCCTTACAATAATTACATAGCAAATTTCCCTGTTCCCATTCTGTTTTATTCACCACAAGATGAGCCTGAATGATCTGTATGCTGTTTTGTGATACATCTGATGGGTAGAAAAAAATCACCCTCAGAATGCTGGTTTGAAAGATATCAAAGTTATACAAGACTTGACCATCATCTGGCATAGTAGATATGGAAAACATAAAGAGAAATGTACGTCTCTAAACATTTGGGGACACTGTGGACATGTTCTGAAGAGCCACAATTCCATGCAGTTCCTTGCCACAAATACTTACTTGGTGGGGAGTGGCCTGGGCAACACCAGAATCCCTCATTCTTGGCAACCCATGTTGTCAAGCCTGGCATCTGTCAGACCCCAGGTAACCATGGATGTACCCAGGGCTATTTTTGGGCAGGAACGCACAGGAACGGAGTTCTGGCTGGCTCCTGAGTTGGCCATGCCCAGCAGGAACTCATTAGCATAACAGGCCACATCCAATAGCAGAAACTCATCAGGATTGGCTACATTAGGGGTGTGTGGCCTAACATGCAAAGGAGTTCCTGCTACAAAAAAAGCCCTGGGTTTTGACAACAAACAAGGTAAACAGAATAAGCAGCAAAAGGTGGGTGTGGCTGGATGACCACCGTTCTAGTAACATGGGTGTGTGGCCTAATATGAGAATGAGCTGTGCTGTCAGGGTGTGGCCTAATATGCTAACAAATTTCTGTTGTTGGGTATGGCCTATTATGCTAATGAGTTCCTGCTGGGCTTTTTCTACAAAAAAAGCCCTGGATGTACCGTGTAAAGGTCCACATGCAGTCAACATATCAATAGCAACTGATCTTTAAGAGTCATCCAGTTACTAAGAGCTGGTCCTTAGACAGCCAGCTATCTAACAATTGGCAGCCTAGAACCTCCTCTATGGGAGCATGGAAAAGAAGGGCAGAAGAGAAATTGCTCAGAAGGCACTATTGGTCTCCCTCAGGCTTGACCATGCTCCATAGGGGTTCTGAGTAGAAGGAGGCCACTTGGATGCCCCAGGCCTACCTAGGGCCTTTAAAAGACTTGTGGGAAGAGGCCAAGTGAGACAGGTCAGCTCTGGTGCTCAGCTCAGAAGTGAGTAAAGCTAGGGAAGAGAAATGGAATAGGGTGGTGCTCAACTCCCCATCCCTCTCTGTCTGAGGGGAAGGGAAGGCATTTCAGCCAAATGGGACCCTGTTGCATGTGTCCTGGGACCTGATACTACTACTGGACATGTATATTCCCTTAACATTCTGTGGCTCTGATCCAAGAAAGCATAGCCAGAGCAACCAAAGTTGTAAATGTGGATGTTGCCTGGCCCAAAATGGATGCCAATCAGAAACAAGACTGGGCAATTGTTTTTGAATGGTGAGTAAGAGCAGCTGACTGTCTACTGTCTCCTTCACACCCTGGAGAGATGCATAACTGTAGGACAATGGGTCTGCTAAAACCTATTATCTCACCCTTGGATTAATCCCATCAAATCCAAATTCACTTCCTCTGTACCACTTAACCTAATTAAGTGCCACTAAATCAATTCTTAATTCTATTCACCAAACCCATTAGCTTTCCCATCCAGTACTTGAAGGGTCATCAAGCTTTGATCACATCTTTTGTTGACCATAGGAAACCCACCAAGTTATTGTTTTTCAGACAAATATGTCAGCTTGCCCAAGGGTGCATTTTGCCCTATGTCAAGAGCACCCAGCCACTGGTGGTATGTGTGTGTGTTCCTTGGATCATCTGCATACACCCCCACTTTGTTGGGTCTCTTCTTCTCTCCATGAAATGCTGGTCATTTTACTGCTAAACCTGCTGCTTTCGCAAACCTCTTTCTTTGAGGCTGGTAATTATCACCCTCCCTGAAATCATTTTCCCCCTTTTCCTCCCCTGTGTTGCTCTTGGTTAGCTCTTGTATATGTGTTTATTGTGTGCATTTTGTTTTATTCTTTCTCTTTTTAATAAAAACCTTTCCAGTTGAACACCTGCCTGGTTTATTTTGAGAGTTCCCTTAAGGGGGAAAAATCCAAGTTACCCCGTCTCGCTCTTTCTCCTTAAAGCTAATTCCCCCAACTAATTAGGAGACCACCTATTTGAGTAACAAAGCAGAAAGAGATTGTGTGCTTATTTGCTTATGTCCAATAAGGATGCCTATAAGGGTACTGTTTTCCACCTGCACCTTTCTCCTGTTGATTTGTATGCTTCTTTTGATTGTGACCTCTGGTTAACACTAAGGATGCTTTGATCATAAGCCCATTCTAACTCAGGGAATGCAAAAGTTGCTTATCGAACTGCTCTCCCCTTAGAAGCACTATTTGCTGTTTTCTCCTTTAGCTGAAATTAGAAATCAACAATATTTTCTGTGTATGCTATTGCTTTGGTTGCTGTACTGGGAAATAAAATGCATCAGCAAAGTATAACGAACTGTAAAAGAGCCCATGTGGAGAATCTGTTTTTTCCCCCTTCCAACGTCAATTCTCCTGAGCTGAAAATCCATTAAGAAATTTGATGATCTACCTTCCTTTCACCTAACTTTCCTGGCTTAATTATTTTTAATGGGTTTCTTTCTGGTTTTGAAAATGCTCAGTACGTGCAAGTGATTTATTGATATGTGCCCCACCCTTTCTGGAATGTAACTGGAAAGCCTCCAACTCAGGTTCCATTTAAATGATGCATCAGGATAATTTCTTGATAGTAATATCTTTTAAGTGAACTGGACCACTTTCCTGAGGGCCCCTCAGTGAATATTGTAGGTTTCTGTGGCTTGGTGTTTTTTTTTAATTAATGGTTTCTTTAATTGATATTTGTCAGGAATCCTTTCAGTTGTGCAGCAGATGCCTTTCCTTGGCCATCCTGTTGTGCCCACAATCAGAGACTAATGGACCCAATTGTCCTATAGCTCTGACCATTATACTACGATGACTTTCATGGGATGGCAGCTGTTGAACAGTAGCAAGCAGCCAGGCCTACTTGAATCACGCAAGTCAGGTGGTATCAAGTCACCCAGAGGCTGCTGCCAGGCCTAGATTTGTCATCCTCCAGGTGAAACGTGGCGATCCCCCAGAATTACAACTGAATTCCAGATAACAGAGATCTGTCCCGCTGGAGAAAATGCGTGAACTCTGTGGCATTATATCCAGCTGAGGCCCCTGCCCTCCCCAAATTCTGCACTCCTCCTTAGACTTCACCACAGAATCTCCTGGAATTTCCCAACCCGGAGCGGGCAATCCTAGTTCCAGGCCTGGCTCCTTGCTATTTAGCCATTCATACGACAGGAGGAATCCCCCCATCCAAGCTCCAGTTCTATTTTTTGCTTCCTCCCCCCTGTGTGTGTGTCTCTCTCTCTGGCTTTCTCAGTCTATCTCTCACTGTTGATGTGGCAGGAACTGGAGTAGATCCCTGCGGTGGCTATTTCAAAAGGTATTGGGGGGAATTCAACCTTCCCTGAGTTTGGTTGTTTACTTTGTGAATTTTTCTGCAAACCCACAGAGTCCCCTGAGTTTGTAGAAAAACCTGTTGGGGGAGAGTGTGCCCCCTATCTGCAAAAATAAGTATCCACATGCAGAGGGAACTATTGAGAATTAAATATTTAGATAAATATTTAGCAGCTCTTCCACTGTAATTCTGTGTTATTGTGAAACACTTGTAAAGTCTGGTAAAACATTTGTAAAAGCTGGTTCTTCAGTTCCATTTCATCACATTTTGGCCTCAGCATGGCAAAGAATCATAGAATCATAAAATGTTAGAGTTGGAAGGGACCTTGCAGTTCATCTAGTCCAACCCTCTGCACTCTGCAGGAACATAGCCAAAAGATAGCCCTACATAACTATATATCTACAACATAACCAAAAGATGGTTGTCCAGTCTCCGATTGAAAACATCCAGCGAAGGAGCATCCACCACCTCCCAAGGCAGTCTGTTCCACTGCTCAACCACTCTTACAGTTAGGAAGTTTCTCCTGATATTTAGCCGATAATGACTCCATTGTAATTTCCACCCATTAGATCTAGTCTTGCAATCCAGAGCAAGAGAGAATAGATCTGCTCCATCTTCTACATGACAGTCCTTCAAATACTTGAAGACTGCAATCATGTCCCCTCTAAGCCTTCTCTTTCCCAGGCTAAACATACCCAACTCTTTCAGCCTTTCCTCATAAGACTTGGATTCCAACCCTCTCACCATCCTGGTCACCCTCTTCTGGACACGCCCAAGCTTGTCAACATCCTTTCTAAAATGTGGTGCCCAAAACTGAACACAGTACTCTAGGTGAGGCCTGACCGTAGCAGAATAGAGTGGAACTACCACCTCCCATGATCTGGACACAATGCTTCTGTTAATGCATCCTAAGATTGTATTAGCTTTCTTCACAGCCACATCACACTGCAGCCTCATGTTTAACTTGTGATCAACCATAACACCTAGCTCCCTTTCACATGTGCTTCTGTAAAGCCAAGTCCCTCCCATTCTATATCTGTGCCTTTGATTTTTTGTACCTAAGTGTAGGACTTTGCAGTGGTTAAGTGTGCGTACTGTAATCTGGGAGAACCGGGTTTGATTCCCCACTCCTCCACTTGCACCTGCTGATGTGACCTTGGGTCAGTCACAAGCTCTGGCACAGCTGTTCTTGAAAGAGCTGTTTGTGTTAGAGTTCTCTCAGCCCCACCTACCTCACAGGGTGTCTGTTGTGGGGAGGGGAAGGGAAAGGAGTTCGTAAGCCACTCTGAGACTTCAAGTGAAAGGCGGGGTATAAATCCAATCTCCTCCTCCTCCTCCTCCTCCTCCTCCTCCTCCTCTTTCTCTCTATTGAAATTCATTTTATTTGCCTCAGCCCACTGTTCCAGCTTATCTAGATCATTTTGAATCATGACTTTGTCTCCTTCAGAATTTGCAATCCCACCCAACTTTGTGTCATCTGAAAATTTGATAAGCATCCCCTCTATGTCTTCCTCCAGGTCCTTTATAAAAAACATTAAACAACATTGGGCTTAGGACCGAGCCCTGTGGCACTCCACTCGAGACTTCCCTCCACGTAGACTCAGAGCCATTTACAAGCACTTGTTGGGTACAATTTTTCAACCAACTATGAATCCATCCAATGGTTGCACCATCCAGCCCACACTTAACCAGCTTATCTTCAAGGATATCATGAGAAACACGGCAGCTGATTCCGGTGCTCTTGGGGAGGGGAAGGTATAGTGGTGGGTCCAGGCAATGTGGTAAAGGAAGGGCGCTGAGAAACAAAAGGGCTTGGTGCCCTTCCAGCCTGCGACCCATCCCAAAGGTTGCCAGCAGTGGGGCTAGGATGAGTAAACCCCCTCCGTCATTGGCGTTGTGTAACTCCAGGTCCATAAATAATAAGACCATGGTCCTTCGGGACTTCATTATGGAACAACAGGTAGACCTCGCGTGCGTGACCGAGACTTGGGTGCGGGATGGAGAGACTATAGCTCTCGCCCAGCTTGCCCCACCTGGATTCTCAGTCCTTCACCAATCACGGACGAGGGGATGGGGGGAGGTGTGGTGATATTCGTGCGGGAGGCTTACTCCTTTAGGACACTCCCCTTACTGGAGATTGCGGGCATGGAATGTGTTAGTCTGGTGCTGGAGGCTGAGGAGAGTTTGGCGATCTGCCTCGTGTACCAACTGCCTAACGCACCGGACAGTAGCCTGCCGTCCCTGCTGGAGGCCGTAGCAGGCTGGGCATTGGAGCACCCCAGGCTTATGGTCTTGGGTGACTTCAACGTCCATGCCGATGACGCGGCCTCTAGCCAAGCAACGGACCTGGTGGCGTCCATGGCATCGCTAGGACTCTCCCAATGTGTATCGACCCCCACGCACCGGGCCGGGCACATGCTCAACTTGATCTTCACGATGGGGATTACAGTGGACCGGATGACTGCTATGGCAGTTCCATGGTCGGACCACTATGCCCTGAAGGCCCATGTGAATGTCCCACCCCAACCCTGTATAGGCGGCGAGCGGATTTTGGCTCGCCCACAGAGCCAAATGGACCCGGTGCGGCTTCAAATGGCCCTGCGGGATCCGATGCCCCCTGGCGGCTTGTTGGATGAACTTGTGGAAGACTGGCATAGCCGACTTTCCACAGCCATCGACGAGATCGCTCCCAGGCGCCCTCGGCGCGCTCGCTCCAGGCTAGCCCCTTGGTACTCCCAGGGGCTGCAGCTTATGAAGCAAGAACTCAGACAGCTAGAGAGGCGGTGGTGCCACGCTCGCGATGAGGCAACAAGAGCATCTTATAGGATGTTTATGAGATCCTATGAGATGGCAGTCAAGGCTGCAAAGAGGGAATTCTACGC